>CM050662.1:6472099-7771966 GCA_027574665.1 Rhynochetos jubatus
AAACTCTGAACCTGGTGGTGGACAAGGGGACTCCCAAGAGCCTAGGAAAACTCCAGAAACAGTCTCCTGTCAGCCTCAACACACCCCTCTACATTGGAGGTACAGAGAGCTGCTCTGGACCTGGAGACCTTAACGAGTCTTCTCAGAAGGAAATCATCTTCCATCCTATGGAGGGGGCTCTCTGGGGGGTGGGGGTAAACTGCTTGCCTTTCCCCTCTGCCAGAGGTTGCTTCCCTGAGCAGAGAGCCTGGAAATCGCACCTTTGCTGTCCTGCATCGTACTCCACAGTCCATCCGCACCCCACTGCCCGGCCAGCACTAGCCCACCCAGCGCTAGCCCGCCCGCTAGCCACCCCAGGGAGGCTAACCTCAGCACAGCGCAGGCAGTGTGCGTGTTAGGTACCCATGGCAAGAGCAATGCTGTGTCGTTTCTGAAGCTTTCAGAACTGGCTGGCACCAAGGTGTCGTGGCTGAAGAATACAACGGAAGTATTGCCATCAGTCACCGCAGAAAAGCAGTTCAATAGTCAGTAGGGTTACATATGCCATAAATGAGCTGTATTTCTGCCGGAAATTTTATAGACGTCTAAAAATTTGAGAAGAAAAGAAATTAAAACCTCCAAACCATATGAACACAGAAGCTGACTAAAACCAAGAACAACTTGGTTGTCTCATTAAACTCCTAAGTTTTCTCATTGGAAAGTGAAGCCAGGGCTTCCATATTAAAAAGACATTAGAATTGTCCAAACCTCCATTTAGAAGTTTCTCAAATTCAGTGCTGAATTTTGGGGGAAGGAAGGGCTGAGTGGGGTGAGGAACAGATGCCCCAAACAGTGAGTATCCCGCTGACTAGGTGTCTGCGTGTGAGAGACAGAATGAAAGCTGTGCTCTGCCCAGTTGATCGGGTTTTGCCAGAACCGCCCCCCAGCTCTGTTCTGGACCGAATGTTGAAAACTCTCCCTTTCAGTGACACAGAGTTCTCGGGTTTTCTACACAGCCTCTTCTAAACACAAAAGTCAGCAGAATAATAGACTCAGAAAGTCTTTGCGTTTTCTCTAACCAGGTCGTTGAAGCCAAGAGTAGAAGCTCTTAGCAATTTCGCTTGGTGCTGATCAAGTCTTTTGTAGATAATTCCTTTTAATAACGCTTTTCAAAAAGACCCCTGAATATTGCCCTTGCAAATCAGAAAGCTGGCTAATCTTGCTTTGTACGGAGATGAACTTTTATAATTGGCTCCGATTAAGAATGTCACAGACCCTTCAAGAGCATTATGCATCAAAGGTAATCTGCTGGTGGGGCCATCACAATCTCTCCCTCGAGCACAGCATAAAGCATACGGACCCCATCGCAGTTTATACACAGGGAACTTGGGACGTAATCACGCGGCAAAGCTTTGTTACTGGGTGAGCATTGTGGATCAATACTAATTTTCAAAAAAATGCCTTCAAAAATGCATTCACAGGACAAATCTGAGACCTGAAATGTGCCCAGAATTTTGTGCATCTTGCAATTTGGTCTAGCAACTTGCCGCCTAGCACACGGTTAAATAAAAATGCTGGTTTGGTTTTAAGACCATCTTAAGCAGTGGAGTTACTTACGGACAGCAAATCCAGAGGCCTTACGCTGCTGAAAACGGAAGCGCCCGCCTATGCTAACGCAGCGGATGCCAGTGAGGAGGGCGTAGCATGTCCAAAAGACTCTGTTGGCCGTCTGAGCGTGTGAACTCCTCCCAGCGCTTGAACAAGGTGGAGGGTACTCGCCACAAAGACTTGGCCTGGTCTCCTGAGGCACTGTTCCCCTCTCTCGAGTTCTCCTGCACTAGTTTCCGTGGGGTGCACTCTTACCACTCCGTCTTAAGGCAGGGATCTAGTAGTGCCTAACTGTCTTGCTGTATCCCAGAGGCAGTAGCTACCTGCTGGCAAGTGAAGACATTCTTAAACCTTTCAGAAGGACAATGGCTACTAAACTATAGACAGAAGGAGCATTATCTAAGGACAGGAACACATGGCCATTGGCCAAAATAACTGGCTTTCGGGTTCTTTCCCTTTTTTGTCATATACTTCTTCCATAAGTTTGGGCAAGTGATTTTATTTGTGTTGGTTTCCAGAATGAGGACAATGAGACTGTGCTACCTTACAAAGGTCCTATGCAAATTAATTCTTTAAAGATTATAAGTGGCTGTGACAATAGAAACATTAGCAATTATAATTGATGGACTATCATTGTAACTGTGAGTAAACCTTCCCTTTTCTGGTTTTATCTGAAGGGATCCCGACCTCTACTGGGTTATCTTCACTGCGCCAGGGTGCAGATAAGACACCAAATGGCTTTCATGGATGTATTCACGATGTCCGCATCAATAACGAGCTGCAGGATTTCAAGGATTTACCACAGCAGTCACTAGGAGTCCTTCCTGGCTGCAAATCCTGTAACATCTGCAAGCACGGGATTTGCCGGTCCCTGGAGAAAACAAGTGTGATTTGTGAATGTCACCCGGGCTGGACAGGCCCCCTGTGTGACCAGGAAATTGGAGACCCATGTCTCAACCACAAGTAAGCTCAAACAAATGCTGATGGGAGGGTGGAAGCTTTACAGCTAATGCATAGTTCACTTTTCGTCTTGTAAAACCACATCTGACTATTTTTGGAGGTGCTGGGCTCCCACGTGAAATTAGTGACAGTCGTGAGGCAGCATCTGTGGCACCTCTCAATTTCCACTTCTTGTTCTAATGTCGCTCACTCTCCAGATGAGCTCTTTGTCCCCGAGGAGCTGAGGTGTTAATACCACAGGTCATACTTTCAGCTGTGACTATCCATTAGAGTACAAACACTCCTGGTAATGGGTATGGGTTACCTCTGAGGGGTGAGTGCCAGCTCTTAGCCAGAGCAGAGCTACCTGTGAGCAGGAGGTACACAGGGGTATGGTCACAGCAGCATTCCACCTGCCATTCAAACAAACTCCCTGCAGACCATTATGCACTGCAATGTGAACGGTTTTCAATTTCCCAAATAGCTGACTTAAATACTACACCCTGAAACACCCCTTTAAAGTGCAAGTTTAAAGGTCGGGATGGGGTTGCATGTGAAGGGAGCATGAGTGTAAAGCATTCACAGTTCAAAGGCTCAATAACCGCATCTCCATCAGAAACACCGGATGAATAGCTTGCTTATGGAGAGAACACAAGGAAACAGGCCAGCGCAGACCAGCAGTCTGCATAGTTCGGTGCTGCTTCATAAGCAGATGGAAGTACTTTTGTTTTAGAAGCTACTTTGGTTGCGCTTTCTGTGGAGGGGGCTTTTCACCAGCACGTATTTTTGACAGGTAAATTGACACGGTGAATAGTTACTCTCTTAAGGGCAGAAATTCAGCCTGGCAGAGGTACCACTTCAAACTTGCTCCTGCATCTAATTCTGCAGAGTACTGAATGCTGGAAGGTGTTGAGAAGCACCTGACAGTTTACAGACCAAAGGTATGAAGACCCAAGTGAAGAAAAACTGAGAGGCCCAACGTTTCCTTGAATTTCCAACGTCAACATGAAGCTGTTGTGGCTGGATAGAGAAAAATAAGGGAGTTCCAGATGTTTATGTGATGAGGGATTGTTTCTCTCATAATCTAAGGAGGGTGATGCAACCATGAGCGTAGCCCCCTTGCTCAGGAAAGCAGCTGTGTGTATTTTTAATGCTCACGTACTGTCCCACCTTTCAGCCTTCTGGAGCTGTCTCCTTAAAGCCAAGCCCTGTGTGCCCAGGGGTGTACAGTGCTCTGCGGGCAGGTGTCCGCTCCAGCGCTCCCAGATGAATCTCGGTGAGGAAATGCAACTGTAAACAACAGGGGGCTGATGACAACAAATGTTACTATCCAAGCACACCTTTGGTTAGCGGGGCAGAAAATACTGCTCTATATAGACTGTGACTCCCGTTATGACAGTATTTTGCATGTCTTGACCTGACTGAAACCGCTTTTATTATTTGTGCTTTTTAGTTCAAAGCTTAAAAATGAAATGCATAAGGCTTCAGTGTAAGCAGGAGAAAAATTCCAAGTACCAGAAAGGAAATAAATAAAAATAAGAGAAATGCAGGGGTTCATGTCAGGTAGGACCTGACAGAGTAAAGGTTTAGAAGCCCTGAGCAGTTTTTCCTTGGCCAGACAGTGTTGCTTTCTTCCCTGTCCTCAGCCCATTCCAAGTCTGTCCCTGTCCCAGAAGCGGGGATGGTGTCAGAGAACCTGCTAAGGATCAACACCCCTCCTGTGGTATCCCTCAGAAATACCAAAGCTCACAGCAAACCACGTGAGCCAGGGAACCCTCAACTACAGCTGCCCATGGACAAGTCTGTCTGTAGTTTTTTCACAGGCACCTTCATTTATCACGTGGCTTTTCATCACCTGATAGTATTTGCAGAGTGATTCTGCTAGGAAGCCTGGGCATGCAGCGTGATTTCTGGCACTTAGTTCTACATGCTGGTGCTGTGAACGTGAGCTGTCTTGTGTGGATGCCAAGCGTTGGTCCGTGTTCACGAAGGAGCCTAATGTTTTACAAAGAGATCACTTAGGATCACAGGTTCTAAATGTATTCTCTGAACATTATCCAGTATTCACTGAAAACTCACAGCTTCTTCAGAGTGTTTGACACAGAACTGCTGGGTTTGGATTAGTGTCTTGGAATTAAATGGGCAGAAATGCCAAAACCAAACATTCCTGGGAAAAGGAACTCTCACGTCTGACAGAGGCCGGCTCTAAATGCTTCTCTTTCTCCAGGTGTCTGCATGGGAAGTGCATGGTGGCCAATGTTGCTTACACCTGCAAGTGCATGGAGGGCTACACAGGCATGTACTGCGACAAGAAGAACAACTCCTCAAATCCCTGCAGGATTTTGAAGTGCAACCACGGGCAGTGTAAAATTTCTGAGCATGGGGAACCCTACTGCGAATGCGATCCTAACTACGGTGGAGAGCTCTGTGACAGAGGTAAGCTCGGCTGCAGGGCCCAGGATGCTGCTCTGCTGCATTTCTGCTTGACACCTTTCTTTTATCTCTCTTCCGTGTGACTCATATTTGCGGGGTAAATGGCAAATAGTAGAAGAGAAAGCTAAATCAGCTTCTGCAGAGCAATGCAGGGAGGAGAAAAGAACCACACAACTGCTAGCTACTATCCGAACATATGGAGAGGGGGACTTCTGTAGCAAAGGGTGTTATTCTCAGCCCCTGAATCCTCCAGGTTTGCTGCTCCCAGGATTCCGCTGGGATGTTTAAAGAAGAGGTTGTTGCAGGGTTTAGCCTCAGCAAACGGTGATCAGTTAATTGCAGTGCTGGGGAAGGAGGTCTTACCCTGCATACCAAGGGCTTTGGTAGATGACACAAGCAGGAACCAGAAGGCAGGAGGTACTGCTCATCTGGAGCAGCACTAAAGAGCCTCAGCTCGCTCCCTTGGATGCAGCTGGGCGGGTTTGCCAGGGAATCCCACAGATCATGCTGGACTTCATTGCTAGGGCTGGGCCCCAGCTCTGCTGTCCTGAAAAGACTCCCCGGAAAGTCAATGAGTTCTATCCTCATCCCTTCTGCCTTTTGTTGTTCCTGTACAGAAGGAAGGAACTGGCTCATATTATTTTTATTTAGGTTGTGCCTTTCCTGAGAGCGAACCACAGACTTTTCAAATTATACCCATACACAGCCTCACCACAGTGCACCTGGCTGCTGCCAAGCGACTGCAGAACGGCAGAGGCATTTTCAGGTATCCCAGACTGCTCATGTCATGCAGGGCAGGCTGGCCTTTGATCCCGAGAAGCAGACGTAGTAAAACAAATTCCTACTTTGCAGGAGTCAATGCTCAGCGTTCATTAAAGCACTTCCAGAACTGCTGATCAAAGCCAGCAGGCCTGCTCGGCCCATGCCTCGTGCCGGATATCACACATTTGTGTAACGCAAGCTCTGTTCTGGTGGCAGGTACAAAGCAGTAAGAGATTAAGGTCCATCTGTTTGCCTTGAATGCCATTACGTGTACAGGGCTGTCTGCTGATCTTTGGGGAGTATCTGGCAAAACAGTTACCACTTTGGGGTTTTTTTCCTTTACATCTCTGTTGTTTTTCCAGAGAATCTCTGCCAAGGAGAGATAATCCGAGAAGTAGTCCGTAAGCAGCAGGGCTACACGTCATGTGCCACTGCCTCCAAAGTACCCCGCCTGGAATGCCATGGCAGCTGCGGCAACGGGCAGTGCTGCATTCCTCTCCGGAGCAAGAAGAGGAAATATTTCTTCCAGTGCGTGGATGGCTCCACCTTCACGGAAGAACTGGAGAGACATGTGGAATGCGGCTGCTCAAAATGCTTGTAAGCCATTCTCCAGTCTCTTGCCACTTTAATCGACTCAGAAGCGCTATCAAAACGGGACCTATTTCCTTTCAGAGTGAAGAAGAAGAAAAGAATTATTAAGTATATTGTAAAATAAACGAAAAATAGAACTTATTTTTATTATGGAAAGTGACTATTTTCATCTTTTATTATATAAAGTATGGCACCTCTTTGGGTATATGTATCATATAGTGAGTTATTTTTACCATGAACCTTTTTTAACAGTTGTAAGAAAAAAAAATTCAAAAGTTAAAAGTTAAAAAAAAAAAAATTATAAAGAAAACATAGCCTAACAGGAGAAATGCGGGGTGACTTTGTATGTATGCACCATGAACAAATGGAAAGGTGTCCCAAGGACCTGCCACAGAACTGCTACCGGCTGAAGAGATCTCCGAGGCTCTGGGTGGGCCCCCTAAGAGAGCGGATCCCCATGACTGCCGGCCGTCTCGCCTGCTCAGGCCCCCTGAGAAAGCCCCCCCTCAGTCCCTTGCTCTGCCTAACAGTGCCAACGCTGTTTTGTTCCTGTACAGTGGCTCCGCTTGCTATTCTTGAACTGGTTCCCTGTAGCACGTAGGCACTGCCGCAGCTTGAGGCTAACTGCATTATCTGACTATTGTAATACTATAACATTTTTTGCTGTGTATGTTGTATTTATCTGTGTTCACATTATACTCTTCAGCAACTGTATCCATAGAGCACAGGCAGCTTTATCCAAAAGAAGGGGACGAGGGGAAAGGAAGTGAGGAAATATATGTTGCTTTGGGAAATTTGGGGGCAAAATGTGAAATAAGTGCTAAGTAATGCCTAATAAATGACACAGTACTTTTGTGTAAACTCCTCAGCTATGTTATTTCCCAAGTTTGTGCCTTCTTGCTCCCAGCCGTGAGCCCTTTTTTGTATAGGAAATACAAGGAATGCACTGCTACATAGTTTGTCCCACCTAGACACTTTAACTTGCAAAGGTTGTAAAGAGCATGAAAATATTGCAGATGCCAGAATGTACCTGCAGCGCGATGGCTTTTACTCCCACTGTCCCTTGAACCATGGGTGTAAGCTGGGCTGTAGCTGCCTGTTCATCCACACTCCGGTGCGGAGCGGTTGGCTACTTTTCCACAGCTTTTTGAACGAGCAGAAGTTGCACTATGTCCGTGTGAAGGTACTCGGCCAGCATTTGTCCGCCTTAGCAGCACTCTCTTCTCTGCAGGAGGAGAGACGTCACAGCTCCATCCCGTCCTGGTCTCGCATTCAGTGCAGATTGACCGGTTCAGCCAAAGCTTCTCCTCCTGCACTACTTCATATCCTGCACTTGTGTCTCCCAAAGGACTCCCAGTAACTCTGGCTGTGTTCAGGGCAAATCTGAATAGGAAATGGAAATCAGTGCAGGGGTTAATTCTCACTGAGAATGTGATGCAAAAATTGACTCTGGGTTGAGTTTGATTTTTGAGGGGTTTTGGCAGGGCTACCTTTCAGGGTCAGTAAGTACATGCAAAGAGTACCGTGGATACCTTGATGTTTCTCTTACTGTAAGTTTCAAACATCCCCATCAACAAGGGTTCCATTATCAGTGTAATTTCTTTCTTTCCCTACTATAGCAAGTATTATGGTCTTTTCTTCAATTACTCTTTCTCAAGAGAGATAAAGTCAGAGATGATTCCTAGCAGCCGTCAGCTCCCTTTGGGAACGCTCACTGGTCTCACCAAAAAGATTTCAGATCAGGGACTTCAGCAAAGAATGAGTAGGAAAGTTGAAGCAAGGAACCGGGGCTGTTGTTTGGCTGGGGCTTTGGAAAGATGCACAGAATGCAACCCTGCCATGACGAGTAGAAATGGTTATTTCCCACTAAGGGAAAGTGACCATCTAGCTGTCATGCAACCAGAAAGCTCTAACACGCTTAGCATTCTGCTACATCATCCTCTCCTTAACTGCAGCACTTCATTCATATTTGTTACTACCAGAGCAACCCGAGCAGAAGGGACATAACCATATAATAGCCATCTCACGAAATAGATAGCAGTATGTGGAGCCTGCAATCAGTGAAACGCAAACCAGTCACTAGTTAATGTGCCAAACGCTGATTGAAACAGTACCCCTGAAGAGCCAGGGAAAAACTTGCAACCCTGGTTGCAAGTACTATGGGCTGTGTTTTGATTTGAATATAACACCAGAAGCTCCTAGCAGCTGGCGTTTGAGGTGTACAACAAAAATCACCCAAACCCACAACCTACAGGTTTTAAAAATTCATGCAAGTAACTGCAGACACTTGTGCAAGTATCTGCCTGGCACACCACTGCCATTAATGTTTCATTCCTGCTTAGAACACTTCAGTTTCTGAAGAAGCCGCTGCTATGGTGCCAGGCAGAAGAAATCCAGATTGAGTAGTGGCTTACAAGCCCTCTGTGTGCTCTACTACACGATTTGTAGCCACTGAACTACCAAGGCCTGCAGAAACACGGCCCCTCATGAGCATCACCCAAAACTGTGCTCACTTTGTCCCTTGAGCAGCAATGCATACAAGAAAGAAGGTGACACTCACTCGTGGCCTTGCACCTGCTGGAGGGTGCTTTACAAGGAATGACCTTGACTGGCAAGGCAAAAGCCATCAACATCTTGTGAACACACCATGCTGGGATTTATTTAAGCACAGCCTTGCAGCGACAACTCAGCAAGGCTGGCCCTGTTCCTGGCCCTTTTCTGTCATGGCACTTCAGTGTTAAGCATTGGGATAAAGAACTAAGAGTACCTATTTTGTAACCAAATGATGCAATTTTTGTATGCTTTTAGGCAGCACTTGCTATTGGATAGTGATGCTTTATGTCAATGATTCTCTGACTTGCTATAGAATTACTTTATGTTAAGAAGAAAATAAAAAGCGTTCAGATGTGCCAAAAATGTGAGGTGAACTGAAGTGTAATTAGCTCTGAAAGTTCCTCTGTAACCTGCCTAATGTTACAATAGATTGCAAGAACTGCGGGTACAATGCAGTAGTTTTTACCTCTATATAAAGTTTTAATATAAAGTGAAGAAAGATGCTTACCCTTAAAAAATGGCAATGCAGACTGGTGTGAACTGGTGTATTTTATTAATAGATTCTCATTGTGATGTAAGTTTAAATAAATTGTTGGGTTATGGAAGATTGTAACATACCTTGTGTTGTGATGCAGATTATTCCTAAGTGTATTTGAGGTGTTGGGTCTGACCTTTGAGAGTACGCGAGGTAGCTCACGGGAAATGATGGAGGAACTACACACGCTCCTCTTGGACAAATCTAGGCAGAGAATGGCTGTAGTTAAAGGTAGCACGAACAGTGGTTGTGTATTTTATGGCATCACAACCTAATCTTGTAGGAGTCTTACACACACAGATTAATTAAGCCACATAGTTTTGGAGCCTGGGCATTTTCTTCAATTAAATACTTTATCTGCTGCTTTTTTTTTCACTGTTTGAGAAAGACCAGCAGCAAAAATACACTCATCAACTAACGATGGAATAAATTAATGAATATTGGGAATTGGGGTCAGAGGAGGTCTGACTGAGGAAATGGAAGCCACACAGCCAACAGTGGATGACAGGGATCTCATTATATCCTGGCACAGGTATATTCCAAATTTGCTGCCACACCTCTATCACTGATTATTATTAGTGACCCAGACATAACAGACCTCTTGAATAGAATAGAATTCTCGCCTAGTCCTCATTCTTCCCTCACCCATAACCCTGTGTAATGCTCACATATTGCTAATTATGCTTCAAACTGTGGCCCTTAGAGTTGCCTTTGCTATTCTGTGCTAAACCGTTGACAGCAGTCAGCCAATAAAAACACTCAACCTTAATGAGCATCATTAAGCCTGAACTATGAAGGTTAATTACACAATTGTAGCAGATGGTAGCATTTTCACCTAAAGCAAACCCAGCTGAGCCCACTAAAAAAGCTGGTGGGAGCTGCTCAAAAATTTCTAGGTACTGGCTGAAGTAACTGGTTTGCATAACAGTTATTTGTGTTGCTCATGTCTTTGCAGCACACGGGTGCCTTGGTGAGCACTCAGGCAACCGCAGCCCCAGGATAAAATGCTCTCATTTGTGCTCAGTGCTTTAGGTAACGCATTCTAGCCTTTGGTCAGAGGTAAACAATGCCGAGAAACCGTCTATCCCAGGTTTCTCTTTTTTCTAGTGGGCAGGGAATAGTTAGATGACATTGCTATTTGCAGCGTGTTTGGCTGTGGGTTTTGTGTCTGTGGATCCTCTCGCTTCTCGTCTCTGTGACTTCTTTTATGAGTTACCTCCCAATTCCAACTTCAGTTTATGCAGGACTGGCTCACAGTTCAGTGGGCTAGACAGCCAGCATTGGCTTCGTTTGGCGAAACCCAAGGTGCTCTTAGGTAATCCTAGTTTAAGGCTCAGCAAGATGTCAGGCTACATCAGTGGGTGGCACGTCCAGTGTCATTCTGTGTGTGAGCTGAGCTGGAATCTTTTCCAGCATGTGCCCTATAGCTGTTGAGGACAGCTGAGGTGAACCTCAAATGAGGTGCCCCCAACCTGCCTTTGTGCCCTACTGCTGAAGCAGGACGAGAGCCCAGAGCAGTACTGGTGCACAGCTGCATCCTTCAGCTCTGCTAGCCAAGATCCCACGCTGACCCCTCCTAGTGCTGCCACCGAACCTCACTGCCCCACGCTGGGGCCAGACCTTGACGGCCTGGGCACTACCGCAGGCCCTGCTGGGACTGCCACTGCCACCCGTGTCAGGGTCCCCAGGCGAGTCGCTTCCCCAGGCGGAGGCTGCTCTGTCCCCCTCCCGCTGCCGGGCTTGCGTTCGTTTGTTTCCTCACTTTTGTAATTTAAAACACACGGAGCGCGGACAAACGTCACGGCAAGGGCAGCACGGGCAGCACACACCCCCCCACACCCCCCCCACTCCCACCCCGCTCCGGCGCGGGGAGCGGTGGTGCTCGGGACCCGCCGGCAGGTGGCGCGGCCCGCCCCGCTCCGCCGGGAGGCGGATGGAATGGGATGGACTGTTTCAGTGGGAAGGACCTACAACATCCATCTGCCGCCTGCCTGAGCAATCCGGGGCTGACCAAGATACACCAGGGGCAGTGTTCTCAAGGGCGTTGTCCAAATGCTTCTCAAACCCTGCCAGGCTTGGGGCATCCACCACCTCCCCAGGAAGCCCGTTCCAGGGTTTGACCGCCCTCTCGGAAAGGAAATGCTTCCAGCAGGGCTGGCAGGTGCACACCCTGGCACATGTCTGTGCAAGAAAGCATGGCACCCGAAACACCTTCAGCCCTCAGAGAGCCCTGCAGGCAGCGAGGAACTCCTCGGGCAGGTAACGAAGAGTACACACGTACAAGCAGCACTTATGAAGAAGCTTAAACTTATACCATGAGGCACAGGGGCATCCCATAGTCTCACAAGCACGAGGAACAGGAGTTGCTGCAAGACTTGCGTAGCTTTGCATCTCATTCCTACATGATCTGGACCTTCTCCTTTCCCAGGGATTCTGTACTTTCAAAGTAAAGTGATGCTCAAGGTAGTCTGGTGACCACACTGCCTTCTCCTACTGTCCCCATGGCACAAGGATCACTCCTTTTCCACAAAAATGATCCTTTAGAATGGTTGTGTCTTACCTGGGGAGGAAAAGTACACATCCTATCTCAGTGCTGTGTGGAAGGGATGAAAGAGGGATGAGTCCCATGGGATCAATGGCTTTTTTGCTGAGGGGATAGCTCAAAACTCCCAGGGAAGCAGTCCATTACATTTCCAGTGCTCCAGCCTTCCAGCTAATCTTCCATGGGCAGCATTTAGCCATGCCTCACCTGGGGAGGGCAGGTGAACCCAGACCCTGCGCTGCTCCAGGCTGCTGGCTGTGAGTTGCTACCCCACGCTCCTGCACTGGCACCTTCATCCTCCCCACCACCTCGTCTCCAGTGCTGAGGCCCAGACCCTGCACTAGCTCAGTGGATGAATTCCTGCAAAGACAGAAAGAGCCAGAAATTAGGTACAGAATTCACCACGCTGGCAAAATGGCAAGAGGCTTTGGTCCAGCACAGGGTTATTCCCTAGCCTCATCCTCTGAAACTTAAAAATACAGCAGAAGAAATAGCACAAGGCAGACCATAAACATGGAGTTTTCACTTGAGGAAACTGAAATTTTGTGAAGTGATAAGCAACTGAAGCCATGGTTCCCCACTGAGAACGGTTATTAATGGCAGGCAGATGACTCAGCCCTGCCTCAGCCACTGCACGCAGAGCAACGTCGCAGGAACCAAAGACCACAAGGTAATTTACGCTGGGACTTCGCAGCATGTGAGATACTATCATGCTCTCACCTAGCGTGTGACAAAAGCATGCACAACAGGCAGTTACTACACACGGGCTTAAACTTCCTTGATTATAAACCAGCGTATTTTACTCAAACTGCCCTAATTTCTTCTGGGTAAAGCACTCACTGAATTGTTGGGAGGTGGTCTTTTTTATTTTTTTAATATTATTGCATTATGTTTACTATGTAGAGGTAAATATCCAAGTACGGTTTAAGGCACTAAGATCCAGAAAGATCAAGCTGGTCATACCAATAAATAAATGAGATTCTAATATAGCAATAAAACAATTTTTATGTCACTCCAAAGCATCATTGTAAGTAATACTGGTTTAAAAAAAAAGCCTCGCCACCCAGTATATCATTCCTGTAGAATCTGCTCCTGTGGTTTCATCCCACACAGACACTGCATAGTACTTTAGGATAGTTATTATCAATACTACTTGGAGAGAGATTTATATTTATTTTTATATTTATATTTATATTTATATTTATATTTATATTTATATTTATATTTATATTTATATTTATATTTATATTTATATTTATATTTACATTTATGTTTATGTTTATATTGTTTATATTGTTTATATTTATCCAGCCAATCATACATTCACCTTCAGATTTATTTATTCTTACTCATGGGACATTCAAAGCAGAGTGGTGGCTGATGTACAAATAACTGCAATCTAAAAGCGCTCGCAACCTATAAATCAACCTGATCTGCAAATCAGGGCATGTTCTGAGCCTCTCACAGTCTTGTATTAAACTTGCAGTTTGAGCTACACCTCTACTCTGAGACAGTCTAGATCGCTAGTTGATCTTGGCTTGGTTTTTTCATGTATTCTGTCTTAGCTGATGATGTTCAGCTAAAGCTTTTCACCTTCTTGTGAAGCAGTGCCTAATCTAAACTTTCAGATTTGTTGATCTTGTTTTTAATTGAACTTCCCTCAGTTTATTAATGATCACGGAGCCCTTTGTTTATTCTCATTTTTCACATGGGGAGATGAATTAAGAAGGTTTGCTAGATAAATAGCTTAAAGTGGGCATCACTTCAGTGTGTTCAGATTCAGAACTTGCTCCTAAGAAACCCATGCACAAAATACCTATTTTTGTCCTTAACCCAAGTCAGAGGCTAGGAAAGCATTCGCCAAATCTGCGTTGCTGGAAAGGGAGAATTATAATTTCCTCAGTGGAAGGCTGGGTCAGGGAGTTTTCTGCCTGTTTCAAGAGAGCAGGAGTTGGAGAGCTGTCAGACTGTAGACTTGGTTTTTCTTGTTTTTCTGGGTTGCATGTATATGCTTATTACTAGCACTTCCCAGAGATGGTATTTCATTTCCTCTAGAGTTAGAAGTTGTGTAGTAAACACAGGCAGAGTGCAGGCGTTATGAAAAATGCCTCAGGACTGAGGTACTGAAAAAACTCACTACAGATCTGTTTTCCCCAGCCCCACCAGCGACGGCTGAGCGACACCGGATAGCTCATTTTACACAAAACATTCCACACTGCGTAGTCTGGTGACAGGCAGGAAATTAAAGGCTCTATCTTACAATCACAGTGTATATTTATGAACAGGCACAAGTTAACTTCCAGGTAGCAGTTAAATTCTTGTATTCCCTAATATGGATGTAAATGTGTTTAAAAGGTCAATAATAAACTACATTGCTGTGAAAAAACGCAAAATACACCAACATTTCCTCTCTTTAAGAATAACACATGGGAATTTCCACAATTACATGCAGCTTACAGGAAGAGAGAAGTTCTGCAGCCTTGTTAATACACTCTACTTCCTCTAACGGAGAAGAAGTAAACACGAAGAAGACCTCAGAGTAAGTTTTCCAAATATAGGCAACATGGTAAGTAGGAGATGACACCCACATGAAGCTTTCTGCTTTTTTAATGTAAGATTCTGGATGAAAATGAAGAAGAAATCCTTTTATGACTGGTTTTAGAATGAGAGACAACAAAACACCAGTGTTCGAAGCAGATGCAGAACCCCAAAATGAGACATCTGGGCTCCCTCGTCATGCACAAAGGTGGCCAGCGTGGGGAGCAGAGCTCTGCTGGTCCTACTGAGCAGGAACTGGGGACAGGTCACCTGTGAACGCTTTCCTTGCAGTAGGGCTGTAAGCGAACACTGTCCTCTTCTGGGATCTGACATCCAAAATCCTTTCCTGGAAGAAGGTACTGACTAAGCAAAGGTCACTTGGTGTGAGGTAAAAGGTTTTTTGGTTATGTGTTTGGGAACAGCGGGGGAATGGAGGAGGAAGAGACAGTGGTTCCTCTTTCTACATGATAGGTTCCTCAGTAAGCCACTTGCTCAGGAAGTTGAGGATTTAGTCTTTCCTCAGTTTGTGAAGAATGGCTTCAACGCTTTTGATGAAGCAAAACTCCAGACACATCAGGAAACTTCAGCTTCCAAGACAAAGCTGATGCTCAAACCATCCTTTGGGATCATAGCTTTCACAGTAATCAGTCTAGAATGACATGGCACTTTATCACAAAGGAGAAGGGATAAAAACGGCTGTCTGCTCCCTTGAGCTGCGGCTGGAAAACACAGAGCTGTGAGCAGTGGGTCTGACCTCGCTGCGTCCTGCCATCAGCAGGCCTCCCTCCAGCCGCCTGCAGCACTGGAGACTCCAGGGCCCTTGTAACAGGGCACTGGATGTCAGCCTATTCCGTGCTGTGTGAGGAGACACTTCCTGAGTGCTGAAATTATTCGTGTCGCTGGAGCCCAGGCACCAGCAAATAAAAGGAGCCATTTCCTAAACGGCATCTGGTGTGCAACTGTGTGAGCACTTCAGCCACAGTCTGGGGCCATGGAAGACTTCAGCTTCCTTCTTTATTTACTGACAACAAACGCTCACATGGCACTTGTACCTCAGGAGCCACGCAGAGAGGAAACTGGGGTGGCACCAGCTTACTCCCACATCCTCGTTTCACAGTGGCAACCGCCATGGCAGGGCAGGCCCCTCTTTCGTGTCCCACTTCGAGACGACCCACACGGCCAGGGTGGCCCGGTGGGTGGGGGTGGCCCGGTGGCTGTGGCCGGCCCGGGGAGAGCCAGCAGCGGGAGACCAGCCCCGCCTCAGGGCTGACAGAGACCGCCAGCCCGCCTCAGCCCGCCTCAGCCCGCCTCAGCCCGCCTCAGCTCGCCCCATCGCGCCTCAGCTCGCCCCATCGCGCCTCAGCTCGCCCCATCGCGCCTCAGCCCGCCTCAGCTCGCCCCATCGCGCCTCAGCTCGCCCCATCCCGCCCCATCCGCGCCCCGCCCGTCCCGCTGCCCCCTGATTGGCGGCGGGGCCGTGGGGTGACCGGCGCGCGGCGCGCGACACGCCGGGAGCTGTAGGCAGAGCGCGGCGGCGCGAGCAGGGCGGGACTGCGGCTCCCGGCGCGCCTCGCGCCGTACGCGTGACGGGGCGGGGGGCAGCGCTGCGGCAGCGGCGGAGCGGGCGCGCAGGAGCCGCTGCGCCGCCTCGGCCCCATTGTGTGGCGTGGCCGCGGCTCCCCGCTGCCGGCCGCCATCTTGTGCCGGAGGGGGTCCAGCGCCGGGCCGGCCGCGTCCGTCTCGGCCGGGGACTCCGCAGGGCGCCGGGGCCGCGCCTCCTGCCGAGAGGGGCCGCGGCGGCGCCGGCCGCGCCCGAGCGGGGCCTCTCCCACGCCTCCGCCCCCTCACGGGCCTCTGTCCCCGGCCGCTGCCGTCCCCCGAGGCGGCGGGAAGGGCCGCCCTCCGTGGCGCGACGCGGTGGCCCCGGGGCTGATGCTCGGCACGCTGGAGCCGCCCGGCCCGCGGACGTAGCGGTAGGCGCTGCCAGCGCCGCTGCTGGGGAGGCGGGCGCCCGCCGATCAGGAGACAGAAGGCCGGCCCCGAGGAGCTGCCGCTGCTTCCCGCCCCGTCAGGCGAGGGGCAGGAGACCCGCCCCGAGCGCGGCGCCGCGCCCCGCCAGTCCCAGTCGCCGGGCGAACCGGGCCGTCGCCGCACCATGAAGATCAAGGATGCCAAGAAGCCGTGTAAGGCCGCGGAGCGGGGCGGGGTGGGGGGGTGGAGGCGGCGCTCATCGCCGCCGCGGCGGGGCGCGGGGTACCGGGCGGGTGGTGCCGAGGGGGTGCCGCGGGAGCCGCCTGCCGAGGCTCTTCTCGCTCCCGTACGTCGCTTTGAAGGGAGGCTTCGGGGTTCGGGTGCTCTTGAGCGGTTGCGGTGGGGGGGTTTCTCCTCCAGCAGAACGTAGTGCAGTCGGGCTGGGGGATGGGTGCTGGTTGCAGTGAGGATGGCACTTAATCGGCGTGCTGCGCACCCGCGCAGGCGGCTGCGGTTGCTAAAGGTTTGGGTTTTGAAGCCTAATCTTGTGATTTGGGGTTTTTTAGAATATTTGTTAATGTTTGGGTACACATCTTTCGTTAAAGTGCACTGAGCTTCCCTTTAGTAAGCACAGCTATAATAGCATTTCTTAATTTATTCTTTGGGATTGTCATACTTATTTTGAAGGGCACAAACGTGGTTCAGACTGGGGTGAACGCAGCAAAGCGTCTAAGACTGCTGCTACTTTGTTTGTGGGGAGAGAGAGTTGGACCGGGTAAAGTTGGTCCGCATCAGCCACAGGGCAGTGTAAGTCCGCCCACCTGTCAGGCGGACGCGGGTGTACCTCAGCTGAAAGGGAGTCGGGTACTACTCCACTGAGTTAGGCTGGTTTCAGTTTGTCATCACGCTTAGACTTATTTTCAGGGTGAGTTACTGTATGGAAAAGATGGCTAGGCCAGCTGTTAGTCATATGGCAGGCCTGTCTAGTGGAGAGCATGCAACTAAGAGGGGATCTTGAAAGTGTGTATTTTAAACACATTGAGCCGCCCAACAAGAAGAAAATCACCAAACATACTGAACATAGGAAGCGTTAGTGTAGCTCTAGAAATAGCGATAAACATGGCATTAAGTTTGGCTGTGAAAATACTTTGTTTCTTGCGCTGTGTTAAGGAAGTCCTCAATAAGCATCTTGTAGCCTCTTAGTAGCGGCAGTGTGTGAGAATTGCTGAACTGGCTGTAATTGTGTCTATGAAGAGCACAGTTCAGACAGCATTTTTGCCCCTGGTATAATATTTAAGGAATGATATCAAGCCTCTGAAGCAGTAATTGGCTGTAGGACATCATAGTGCTTTGGTAATTTTAAAGGGTTAGAGTATGGCTGCTTCTACTGCAGATTTGGCAGAAATCTGCTAATTTCAAGAAAGCCTCTGCTGGGCCTCAAAAGACTTGTTTTCTGTAGTGGTGGGTTTAAGCATCGTGTTTAAATAATGCCAAATGCTGTCAAGGAGTTTTAACTGCTTAAATATGCTAAATTTCTAGTTGCACTCTTCCAGTTCTTGAGCCTGAACTTTGGTGTTGGTTTTATGATGGAAATCATAAACAGGTGGAACTGCGTAAGCAGTGGAGAGGAGGGATAGTGTCAAACCATGTTGTTTATTTCATCTTGACCCTTTAACATATTTTGAAGCCGGTGTCTCTTTTGAAGATAATAGCACTTGGTTTCATAGGCAATGAACTTCAGACTCATTCTGCAGATCCTGGTTAGTCACACTGCCCGAAGTGGGAGAGCAGCTGAGTATTTGAAGAGGAGCAAATCCACAAAAGCACTGAAGATGGAAAAGTCCCTTGACGTTCAGGGGCTTTGGTGCCCAAATACTGCTGTTGATTTGACTTATATACTCAGATTGATTCGAAAGCTGCGTTGGGTTCACAGTGCCACTTTCAGACTGCCTAGTTACACATTGCTTGGCTAAGACAGTTGTAGACACTTCACAGGACAATTGCTTGAGTGGATATATGTTTCTTAGGTGATGTGAGTATTGAATCATCTGTTCTGAAGCCAAATTTGATGCGGGAGAAAGATGGTTAATCATTATTTAGCAAGAAGTCATTGGTCTGTTTTAATATCCTGCAAAGTGGGATTGAGAAGTCTGCTGTAGCCTGCCTATACTTTCACCTGTCATGATCAGCGTCGTGAAAGAAAGCGTGATTGCACCGAGTGCCACCACGTCTGTCATGAGAGGCGAGGGTAAAATGGAGAGGCCTAACAGGGTCAGAATTTCTGGTGTGGGTACACATGCCGCCCTTTCACAGCGTCACCTGAGTAGTGCTGCTGCTGTACAGACTGTGAGAAATGCAGTTGAATTTATGGAGCATGGCTTCTGAGATTGGCTGTCTGGAAAGGGGCTGGTAAAGGGTCCTTTAAATTTGTTTTGAAGGTGGTGGGAGGTGATAGGCATTTTAAAGGAGGATAACAGAAATCCAGCCTTGTACTTAGTGCAGGCTGGAGAGATGTTGTAGTCTCTGTCCTTGGAGGATTCTTGAAAAACTTCAGAGGTCTGCAGCTGACCTCACTTGGTGTTGGCAACTTTCCTGCTGGTGTGACTGGGCCATTGGACTAGCTGACCTCCAGAGGAACCTTCCCATCAGTAATTGCATGATAGCTCTTCTGAGGAAATGCCTATGGGGAAGGATGGCTGGCAATTGTAAAACAAACTTCCAAAGGTTGTTAGGGGGTGGAGATGATAAATGGGAGAGCAGAGTGGTGCAGAACTGCTGCTGCATGGGATCTGTCTGAAGGGAAGCCACTCATTCAGAGAGAGCTCTTCATGTTGGCGGGGGAAGGTGAGGCACCCCCAGGAGGAAAGTGCCAGCATGCTGTGCTCTTCAGGGGAGGTGGAGTCCTTCATCTTGGCTCTGGACTGCAATGGACCACTGAAGGAAAGGCAAAGACTTACAGTATTTAGTACACAGTGTATGTTACTTTTTACTGTCTGTTTCTTTTAATGGTTTATTTTAAATAGTTTGAGAACAAATGTCTGCATTTCACTGCAGGGGAATTGAGACATTAATGTATGAAAGTAGATAGTAGAGATGTGCAAAATGCTCTGTCAATATAAAGAAAAGATGAAAATCTTTTATTTTCTCAAATGTGGTTTGGTGGACAGTGATCTCATGCAGGATTTGTATAGTAAAATTGATGGAAAATCCATTTAGGTTGCTGGAGAATCTCTTTTAAATTGATTTTTCTGTTTGTAGAACTTGCTGCTTAGTCTTATGGTATCCTTGCATTTTCTTATTAGTCCTTGAAAGCTGATTATTAGCCCATAACAGATGTTGCAGGCTCTCATTTCACTGCAGTTGAGAAACGTATTTCCACCAATGGGTTAATACTGCCAGGCACAGTTTATACTGTGTATCTGAAAGTGTTAGATTATACCTCAGTGTGCAGTATCTCACTAATGAAAACACCTATCCCCAAAGAGGTTGCTGCTGAAATGTCAACAAAATTAACAGAATGAGCAAGGAGGGAGCAGATGAAAGCAGTGATACTCCGTCTTGTATTAGGCTTACATGGTATCCACTTGTAGGTGTGATCAACCTAAGGAAGAGCAGTTACAGTAATTGCTGATTAGCACACATCCTCCCATGGGTAAAGGTGGCTTTTCTGTAGGGCAATTAGAGGGGGCTGAGTGTGAAAGTGTGGTCAGGTCAGAGTGATGGAGAAGAGAGAGAAGTTTTCCCATGAGGGAAATGAGAGTATGTGACAGTGTATGTCAGGTACAATTAATTCGTGTCTTAATTCTGTCCGGCCCAAATCTACTTTGAGCTGAACTTGGGTTATTTGAGCTAAAAACCTGTTACAAAAGTAGTTAAGCAGAGAAACTGGTGTCTCAAGGGCTGAGGTCACTTGATGTGCAGTTTTACTTCGTAGAGGCTCAGCTCGCAGGCACACATCGTGTAACATGGGCACGGCAAAGGCACTCTGCTGCCTAACCATCAGGTTATTCCCACTTCATTGAGCAGTTCAGCAGCCTTTGTTGTTTCTCTTAGCTTGCCCCATTGGACTTGTTGGCTACCTTAGACTGCTAGCTGATTTAGGTGTTAGAGTTTGCCATTGATTTTCACTCTCTTGTATGT
This sequence comes from Rhynochetos jubatus, assembly GCA_027574665.1. Taxonomy (NCBI): domain Eukaryota; kingdom Metazoa; phylum Chordata; class Aves; order Eurypygiformes; family Rhynochetidae; genus Rhynochetos; species Rhynochetos jubatus. The sequence goes on from CM050662.1 coordinate 6,492,691, forward strand.
AGATATTTTAGGGAAATACCAGAAACCTGAGAATGTATGCATTTACACAGAGGAGAATGTGTTTGGAGAAACTGCAAGATACATTTAGCTTAAGTTTCGGTGTTTGTAAACACTGTGTAATAGTTAAATATAACTTGTGTATAGTTAACCTGTTTGTCTTGTCAGTAATCAGATAAGAATGAGATCAAGGTTAGCTTTGTTATCAAAGGCTACATACGGAGCTGAAGCAGAAGAAAAGTTTGTGCATCAGAACTGATAATACTGCATACTTTCATAAAGAACTGTCACAGTGCTGGCAGAAGTAAAGTTTTCATGTGATTTCATGATCTTTTCCATTTCAGAAATTTTAAGCCAGTACAGAATCACGAACTGCAGCACGCTTTGGCAGTTGTGCCCCAAGCCGTGTTTGCGCTTGAAGTGCAATGGTCTTACGTCTTAATAACACATAAACTTTCCTTAGATGACACCAGATCTGGTTATTTGTTCTCTGCCACTGTTCTCGCTGTTCTCTTTTTTTTTCTTAATGGTGCAAAGCTCCCTGTTTGGGTTAGGGTGTAGCTAGTCTTCTTCAAAGGTTAGTTCTTGGTAGTTTAATGCAGGGTTGACCCAGACTGTTGTTGTACCGTAAGAAGGAAGTATTTTAAAGGTGTTGGTGTTTCAAGTGTGTCATTATATTCATAGGAAAGAGGTTACAAATAATGTTTCTCAGTCTTGAGAAGCTAAATACAAATAGAGCTTTAAACTGAAGAATGCTGTGCTTGACTGAATGAGGGGTAGTAAAGTCTTTGAGTGTGTGCTTCCTGCAACTTTGGATCCAAAGTGGGTGTACAAAGTCAAAATACTCGTATGTGGTCTGGGTGGGGAACTTTGAAGGTCCTCTGCTTTGCTGAAGCAGAGCCCATAGGAAAGGAAAACAACCTTTGTGCTTGTATTGGCAGGAGAGAGACTTCTTACCGTAATAATTTCCTTTTGGCATATAAAGACCTTATATGATAAGATATAAGTAACCTTAGGTTGCTTCCAGAAACTAGGTACTTGAAGAACCTGGGAAGTGCAAACACAAGAGAAGGAGGCCTCCCTGTCTAGCTGCAAAGCATAATTTTAAAAAACAACCAACAACCATCATCATGGGTTTTCTCACTAGACAGAGCCTGCTACGTTGTTACTTGACCACAGCACCTGGTGACAGCGCTCTTCTCATGCCACGGGTGCTTTTTGACATCGCGGGAAGTAGTTTTAGGGAATCCTCTTAAACGTTTTTTTAACTCTGAGCAGGTTGTCTCCCAAAGCTATCTTCATGGCACGTATGGAACAATCTTACTTTATAGAAAAGGTTCCTGGTTGCTGTGTCTGTGTAGGGACCACAGTGGCTCTTGGCACAGCTGGGGACTGAAAGAAAATCTGGATTTGGAATTAAGGAGATGGGATATTGTGATACGCCTGTTGCTGTCCTGAGGCAGTTCAATTTGGTGTAAAGTATCACAGGAAACCACATGGGTTTTGACTTCTCAGTTTGTGTTCCACTTTGCTTGGATAGCAGAGGCAGGTACTTTATGTATTCTTAAATAGAGCCTGGCTTGACTTCCTGAAAGCAAAATGTGTGGGTTTGAAGCAGTTTGATGTAGTCTGTCCAAGGCAATTGGGTTTGTTGAGTAAAAAGCTCCATTCCTGCTTTTCTTTTTTCAAATTGCAGCTGACCTCTGCAGAGAGGAGCTGAACTTACGAAAGACAGGGCACTGAATTTGTTCTGTGAATAGCAGTTAAATTCTCAGCAAGGAATACTTCTGAGCTATGCATCACTTCTTGTAAAGTCTCCCTAGGAATAAGAACAGTTATAAAGAGGAAGAGCTGAGAAGAAACTTTTAATGACCAAATCCCCATAGAGCTGCAGAAGAAGCCCAGTTTTAATGCAGGTGCGTTGACACTCTTCATGAATTGAAGCTGCGGAATGATGGTGATTACGGTTGTACAAGTCCTCAAACCTGGGATCTGCAGAGCTGTAAGCTTGGAATGAAGGCTGTGCGATTGTTATTGGTCTCATGCAGGCATACTTCTTAAACTATGGCTGCTGTAAGGATCAAGCTGATGTCTGGGGATATTTTTGTCAAAAGATTGTGGTGTCATCATTCTGTTCCCAAATCTCTCACTCAAAGAAGTGGGGCCCACAGATCTGAGTATAAAAATACTTTTTATAGCATCATTTATATATTCTCAGCTCAAGGTACATGCCACGCTATTTTTGTCGTGTTCCAAGACAGCTTTCAAGCACAAGACTGCCTCTGAATTAATTTTTTCATGGTTTTTTGAGACCATACCAGCTACAGATGCTGCTATAATGCTGCAGATACCGTAAAGAATGAAAACTCTTGGCTTCGAACATGCCTCAGAGTAGCAACATCACCTTAAGCAGAGCGCTCACATGTGGTGTAAAGTAATGCACAGCTTCCTTGTATGTGCGGCATGTCTTAAAGGAGATGTGTCATCTTCAGCTGTTGCCATGGTTAGCCTGGCAGCCCTCTGGAGAGGAAAACTTGCAGGAATCTCAAGCGTGCTCTCCATAGTGTGTGTTCAGAGTAGTCCTCCATCCTGAATCTCTCTCTGCCCTTATTTTAACCCTGCAAATGAAATCACTTTCAGTAATTGGAAGAGGAACTGCTCTTCTCATGTGGGTTCCTGTTTTCTCCATTCCCCTTGCATCTGCATACAATGTATCCTGAGCCAAGATCCACCCAAAGCAAACTGATCTGAAGGCTGCAGCATAAGAGGAGAGTTCACAGTGTTTCTATGTTGTGTCCACATACAATTACTTTCTACCTCTGTACTTCTGATATTTAAAGGTAGCTCAAGCATGGATAAATCTTGCGTCCTTGCAGTCCCAAAATCGCAGCTACAGTTCAGGTGACTGTGTGCTCCATTCTGTGTTTGAAAAACAAAATTACTTTCATTTTCCTGGCTAGACCTGTATATAAATCAATCAAGAGTGGCTTATACGCAAGAATCCTTGTGTAATATCTTCTAGGTTTCTGGTACAAGGAGTAGGTTAACAGTGTGTGGTCCCAGTTGCTTGTCAGAAGTCTCACACCTTGCAAATGAAACTTGGGCAATGTACTTGCCAGCCAGTCTTGACGGATTTTTCAGTACAAGAATGTGACACTTCTTGGGGTTTGTCGCAGAGGTGGAAACTGACCTATTTCTTAAGTCTCAAAATCTGAAATGTCTGTTAAGATCACTCAGTTGACCCAGAAACTGATATTGTACAGCATGATCCCACTTTTCAGCGTAAAATACCTTCTCAGTTGAATTCTGGAATAAACTTCCTGACAGTTCAACTGTTGCTGTTTTTTAGCTGGTTTACAAGATTCATAACCCTTAAGATTTTGAGAGATGTGACTAATGCTATATTTGCAAAAGCCTTTTGGCTCATTTAACACAGGATGGTGTGGATCTTCTGACAAACAGGCCAAATCTTGCACCAAATGTTCCTTAAGCTAATGGCTTGAACTTACAGCTGTTTCCCCCTCTTTCTTCTCGTGGAAGACTAGATCCTGGTTAGTCAGTAGACCCACTGAGCAGGAAGAATCCCAAGTATTTTAGGTAATACTTGTCTTGCTGTGTCCTAGTTAAATTCTGGATAGGTTGGATTGACTCCTATAGACACTTTCTGGTCTGCTGGGTGAATCAACCTCCTCAGTTTTGGTCTGGTGACAATGTTTATAACAAGAGGCTGAAACTTAGTGAGATCTTGTAATACACCATCACTTTGTTGTGGTCAAACAGTAAGATGACAAATCTTCTTATGTCCAGAGTCGCAGTGTAAAGAAGTCATAAAGTCAATTCATATGTGACTGTATGCTTAGTCTTATGCTTAGATCTCAGCTTTCTAGAACATCCAGTATAGAACTTCTTTACTCCCACTTGGAGCTATATTTTACTCACAGAATTTATCCTTGTATTTAAATTTTTGTTTTCAGGATGAGTAAGGTTACTGATCCAATATTTTTTTTTGTTAATATCTGACAATATTCTCCCGACATCCATTCCTGAAAGTTTGCGGTAACTTTTATGTTTCATTGGGCTTTTTTCTTTAACTTTTGCACTTGTATTCTAAATGAACTGGCACGCAGCCAGCCTTGACTAAATACATGAACATATTTTGGTGGACCGTTCTTCTGAGGGATGCATCCTGCTGGTAATATAAATCCAACGTAAATCCAAATCTTGCTCGTGATGAATATATTAACATATTTTCAGCTTTAGTCCTGTGTTTAATGCTTCTGTAATAAATGAATTACATCCGAAGAAATAAATTAGAACTCTACAAAATATTAAACCGCCATCACCCCCAATAAAAGCACACCCCCCCACCCCCCCCAAACAACCAAATCCGTCAAGTTACAGTGTCATTTAGGAAATAAAAATACAAGTTTCCCAGCTGGATGTTCAGAACTTTTCTTAAGGTTACAAATTAAGTTTTAAACGCTGTTTCTGGGAGCTGACAGTGCTGAGTATCTCTTTCACCACACAGAGTTAGGCAGATTTATTGATACGGGTATATTCAAATCAGGGCCCTAGATGACCTAAACCATGGAATCCTTGTTAGGAATTAGTCACCTATTGTGATTGAGTTTTGTTTATGAGTTGGTATGAAAGATACGGTATGGTTTGGGGAGGTTTTATTTGGGCTTTCTGAGCACACGTGACTGCATTTAAATGTGTAGATAGTTGCTCACGTTTCCAATCTTACCTGCGGCTAGAGGGATATTTAAGGTCATGTGATGGAAATGAGTGGTACTTCTTTGTTCCTGTGAGGATTTTTCTTAATGTCTTGTTGGAAAGTAGAGCCTTGGTTTAGCCTTAAGTTACATGTATTGCTCTTGCTCTTTAACAAAGCTAATCAACCTGTTCTTGTATCTTCACAGCTTTTCCATGGTTTGGCATGGACATTGGGGGAACTTTGGTGAAACTTGCGTATTTTGAACCTATTGATATCACTGCAGAGGAGGAGCAGGAGGAAGTTGAAAGCTTGAAGAGCATCCGCAAATACCTGACTTCCAATGTAGCCTATGGATCCACCGGCATTCGAGATGTCCACCTTGAGCTGAAAGACTTAACGATTTTTGCTCGAAGAGGAAACTTGCACTTTATTCGATTCCCGACTCATGATTTGCCTACTTTTATCCAAATGGGAAGAAATAAAAACTTTTCAACACTACATACGGTGCTCTGTGCCACCGGTGGTGGTGCTTACAAGTTTGAAGAAGACTTTCGCACAGTAGGTAGCCTATCTTCCCTTCTACTGAAGTTGGTGCTAAAAACATTGCTGATGATGGGTTAAAATAAGCAGTGTTTTGAAAAACTGGAATGCTCAAAGAGTAATTACTCATTTGTTTTTCAATATTAAGTATGATAATCTAGAAATATGCTTTCTGACATCATAAACATGGAAGCCCTAATGCTAACAGCTGATTGGAAACTGCCATTAATACGGTGAAATGCAGGACACCGTTGTGGAAGTTAACCATTTTCTAATCTGTGTTGTCCCTGATGGGAAATGTGCTTAAACTGTGCTTTGGATTTTCTTTCCTAAGCAGTCTTTGATGATAGGTTTTCAGTGTTTGCGGGTGGGATTATCCTCATTCATTTAGTCCAGGGCATTGTTTAGAGATCTGTTACAAAACACGTATCTCAAAGACAGTCTTTTTTCAACTGCAGAGAGGTTTGGGGTTTTCCTGTGGTGTTTTACCTCTTCCCTTGATGATCAAAACTGATCATTTGTTCAGATGCAACTTCTGTGCGAAGGTCGTTGTTTCTAGCGGAGAATCTTACCGCAGTATCCAGTGTGCGTGTCCTAGTTTTAACGTGGCCGCAGACCTGTAGTGCTTCTAGAGACAAGGCTTTCAATAGCACAGAATGTTTGGTTTCAAAAATCTGCTGGTATTGCCATTCCTGTACCAGTCTTGTGTTGAGCTGGTGCAACAGTTGGTGGGGTAGGGTCACAGTTTGTACGGCAGAACTAATTGATTATCTAAAGCCCCACAGAAAAAAATGAAGTTGGAACAGTTCCCTGATCTGTTCAACAGTGAATTCATGGTTGCGAGGTGGCTAGAAGAGCTGAAGGGATGAGGGGAAGAGGAGGGGACTGGCAGTGCTGTGACCTGGTGCTGATGGCAGTCAGCAGTGAGCCATGCTGGCTGATTCTGCAACTTCATAATCAAACAGCAGGTGATCTGCGTGTGAGCTCACCTGATGCAGAGATAGACTTCACAGGTTTTTTTCTTGGACTAGCTGCCTCATTGGACTCTTAACTGTTGGAACTCCCTGGTAAGGGAGAAGAGCGTGATCACTCTGTCTGTGAAAGCCCAGAGTTAAACTGGGTTAAGTACAGTGTGAAATTACAGCCTTCCTGGAGTCTACAGCATCTGTTAAACTGTCTTTCTGCTTTATGAGAGAAAGGCAGCTTTAACATCATGTGCAAAACCGATCAACTGTAACAAGCCTAAAGTCCTCTAGAATTTCTGACCTGTAGTTTCCTTATGATCCTTAGAGTGTTAATAAAGTTGCAAGAATGGTTAGTATGATGTCATTGGCGTGTTTATCTAAAGTTTTTATCTGCTAACATCTTAGAAATGACTTTGACTTCTTAGAGGGGGGAGGAAACCCACAAACCTTGAAAAGATGTGAGTTTCACCATGATGACACTCAATGGCCCTTCCAGGGTATTTGATGACCTTTTTTTATTTAAATGGATGAAAAATGTTGCTAATTTGTCAATGGATTAATGTCTGTGTATCTCAAGTGATCTTTGGGCTTACTAAAGCAGATATGTATACTGCCTGTCTGTTCTTGATTCAAATCTGAGACCTAGATTTACAGTTAGAGTAATTTGCTAATTGATGTATTCAGAATTGACCTCTGAATTCTTTGTTGGCTTTATAGTGGAATTGAAGTTCCTGAATTAGTTGCCTCAGCTTCTTAAAGCAAGGCAGAACAAACGTGCTCATCAACTTGTAGCGTGTTTAAGCAATGTTAGAGCATGTTAACACGGTCTTTTCTCTTTTAACACAGATTGGAAACCTCCAGCTGCACAAACTGGATGAGCTTGACTGCCTTGTCAAAGGCTTACTGTATATAGACTCTGTCAGCTTCAACGGCCAGGCAGAGTGCTATTATTTTGAAAATGCCTCAGATCCTGAGAGATGCCAAAAGATGCCTTTTAACCTGGATGATCCATACCCATTGCTGGTTGTTAACATTGGTTCAGGAGTCAGTATTTTATCAGTCCATTCCAAAGACAACTATAAAAGAGTAACTGGAACAAGGTAACTTAAAAACCTAAGTTGGGGTTGTAAGTCTATGGAACAATGAGCCTTCTGTTTTCAAAGTGGTTCCTCTCCCTGACCTCCCCCCACACCAATCCCTTCCCTTGCTCTGTAGTGTGAAAGAGTATTTTATCTTTAATTTAAAGCTGCATTCATTGAAGCCCATCCCGATAGTTCTGTTATTCAGCCAGTATCTTCTTTATCAGTTGATGAGTGCTAGAAGTGCTCCGTCGTGAGAGTTTTATAGGTTTTGTCTAAAGTTTTGATAATGTGTCCAGTGAACCTGTGTTTCTCCGTAAGATTAAATACATCCACACATTTTACAGAAAATTATCAAGGATCAGAGTCAGTGGCATGATGTGGGTATTCAGGGAGTTTTAGTCTCCAATTAAGTCTTCCAACTTAAATTTTGAGAGTTTATAACTAACTGTTAGCTCTTACTGTACGGTTAGCCTCTTGTAAGTGCCTTACATAAATGTTAACTTGGTTTACAACTGTTTGTGTAGTGAACCTCAATCGAGAAAGCAGACGGCTTGTTATCTTAACTTGGAGGGCTTTGTTTGTTCATTCTGTTTGTCAGACGTAAGAATCTTTGATGTGAAGAAATACTGTTTAAAAGCAACTAGTTTTCTTTCTTAGTCTAGGTGGAGGGACCTTTCTTGGTTTATGCAGCTTGTTGACGGGCTGTGAAAGTTTTGAGGAAGCTCTGGAAATGGCATCCAAAGGAGACAGCACACACGCTGACAAGCTGGTTCGAGATATTTATGGAGGAGACTATGAAAGGTTTGGCTTGCCAGGATGGGCTGTAGCATCCAGGTAAACGAGATCTTTTTTGTTGGTTCTTTGGCTGGTTCGGGGGTGCTTCAGAAACAAAATTTCAACTGTTAATACAGGGAAAACTGCTTTTTGCAAACTTTTATTGTAGTCAAGTTACGTTTTCATCCTAAAAGTACATATATTCAGTTTTCCTGAAGGTTTAAAGCCACATGTAACTGCAGGTGCCTGCTAGCTAGGAACTGAAGAAAGCACATGTGGTGTGTTGTATGCAGTTTTACATGAGTCAGAGAAAATGTGAGGTGGTCACAGGAGTGGCAAGAACAAAGTGCAAAGGGAAAACAAAGCAGATTAGTTTTTTATTTCCTCGAGTCTTTTAGTAGGGCCATTGTCCAGCGGGAAGGTGAGTGGAAGAAGGCATTTTTGTTGACTGTTGCAGTAGTATCTCTTTTTTTTTGGTGCATGGTTGTCAATACATGCATCTGGCATAATGTTTCAACTTCTTTTCTTACTTACAAAAGCTGTTGGGCATGAACACCATTCAAATTAATGTAATTTACTGTCAGTTACAGAGAATTTTTGTCATAGCTGCAAATTTTATTTCCATTGGGGAAGATTATGGATCATTATACAGCTTCTCTACTCTTAAGAAATGCAAGAATAAACTTTGCAAGTGAAACTAATATGTACAAAGGAGTTCATTACATCTTTGCTCTTATTCAGTAGTATGAGCTCTTAATTCTTCTCCCTCTCCAGCCAGCTAAGTCCAAGCCTCTTGAGAGAGCATATGCTGAGAGGTTTTCGTATGTGCAAACTTTACACTTCCAGCCAGTACATCTTAACATGCTCTGTATGTAGGTACTTTTTGTTCTTATTTACTTTTTAAGTCCCTTAGGATCTTTAATGACTACTTGAGTAAAACTGAAGTGGCAGAATAATCAGGAGTCTGGCTCTCTGAACTAACTTAAATACGGCAAAGGATCCTTAGTGGTAAAATACCATGCATAACTATGGATTCCTGTCTTCTTTTTTCTTTTATAATTCATAAGAAATTATTTACTGCGTATAGTAATGGAAATGTTGTTCTAAATATTGTTCTAATCTAGAACTCCTCATTTATACAACCTAAATAGTAGTCTGTCACCTGTCGATTTTCTTTTTCAGAGGACTGTGTCCTATCATAAAACCGTTCAACTCCTCTCTGTTTTACTTCTGCTTGGAAAATAGAGGATTGGATAGATGTTGTGAGTGAGGAACCTAGCAGGAGGGGTTGGAGAACACACCAGTCAGACTTAGGCATTTACTTAATTTACAGTGACTAGGTTTGAAGAGTGATGTTGCCTAAGAATAGGACTACTTTTCGCTGTAGATGCTTCTTCATGAAAGCCAACAATCTAAACAATATTTTATTGGAGGTCATTATTGTTACAAGTTTGACAGTTTCCTGTGAAGGAATAAATACACGTCGTAGTGTCAGTTGTCAAGTTGCAGTATTTAATACAGACTTAAAAAGGGGGCTCCTTCAGAACACTAGACTTACGTTGTGTTACAGCATAAAAGTTACATTCGGAAATTGTCTCAAATGCACACATACCACTTTTTACTTAAAGGAAATTTCTCCTGTTACAGTTTTGGGAATATGATCTACAAAGAGAAGAGAGAGTCCGTTAGTAAAGAAGATCTTGCAAGAGCCATATTGGTCACCATCACCAATAACATTGGGTCTATTGCCCGGATGTGTGCAGTAAATGAGGTAAAAACTTCTGAGAAGGAAATGATCTATCTATAGGTCTGTTATTTGGTTTTTAGATTAAATGACTGCTAAAATGATGTATTATTGTTCTTGGATGAAACAACAAAATTCATGTAGTGTTGAACTAGGAATTGATTCAGCCTGTTTTGACTGTATTTGGAGAAGTGGGACAAGGATATCTTTGCCCATGGAGAGAGTAACCTGATGAGGAGGGCTTCAAACTAGCTTTGTTAGGGAATGGAGCCCAAAGCCTGAAGGTAAGTGAGGGAGCAGGGGGCACAGGATGTTGTGAGGAAAGGACTTGAAGTCCCCTTGTGAAAACAGGATGATGGTGGGCCCAACTTAGGTCTCTGTACACAAACACATGCAGCATGAGGTGGAAGAGGGCCTGTAAGTCCTGGTTCTCATGCCACAAGCAACCACGGGGGATGTAAATACAGTAAAACCAGGAAGTAACATCGGTCTCTAGGAAGGGTTATAGGGAAGACACTGCCAGCCATGCACAGCACAATGTGGGAAGCAATGGACACAAGTTATAGCAAAGGGAATGGTAATTGGTGTAAGTGAAAAAAGATGCTCACAATGACAGTGGTTAAGCCCTGAAACATGGACTGAGAGAGAGATTGGACCATGCGTCCTTGGAGAGTTTCAAAACATGATGGAGCCATGTAAACGCTGGAAGCTGCTGAAAGCCCTGCTTTGAGCAGTGCATAGGACCCAATGGCCTCCACCAGTTGCTTCAAGCTGAAATTATTGTCCGATTAAAGCTTGTAGAAAGCCTTGCGTCTAGTTAAGCACTGTTTTTAATTTTTTACCAATATTTGAGACTTCAAATTGTTTTGATACCTGTCATCATACTGATTGATGCAGAGACTGTTTCCTGCCATTTTCCTGTTTCTCAAAGCTCTGCTAAACAGAACCAGTATGTGCTCCCTTTCAGTAGCATTAGTATGGACAGTCAAGAACCTAGGAAAGAATACTAAATATAGGCATAGAAGATATGGGTGTCTGAGCACCAGGGATTTTCTCCTTCATTGTCAACAAATTTTGGATAAAGTGGGGTTTAGTAACAGCTGTCTTAGAGAAGAATACGGGTAACTGTATTTAGAGTTCTGCTTAAAATCTGTGGAGGTGATAGTCTCAGAAATATCAACGACGTTGTTAGCTGCAGTAGCCCTCCTTTTGCTTAGGAGCCAGACCAATATATTTTTCTGGGTTTAATACTGCAGGTTCTCCCTCGATTTGCTTCTCTTTCTGTCTCATGTCTCTCTTGGAGAATAAAGTTCATTTGTGGGTATTGAGTTAATTTTGACTTTTTTTGCCTTATGACAAAGCTTGATAACAAAAGAGGTAAAACGAGGGTGAAGTTGAAAGTCCACGTGAATAGTCTGAGGCAAATGTATGCAATTAATATTGAAGGGTGAGGGTAAATGAGTACAAATCAGAACCCATAAACAGCACAAATTAGCTTTATTTCAAGGGGCTTCTTGATCTACTTCCAACTGTCATAGAACTACAAATCATAAGAAATGGTTGATAGGGATCCACAAACTTGAATTGATGTACAGAGATAAAATTTCGGCTTACTGCTGTGGAGCAGAATTATTTTGATTGGGTACCTTCACGGTGTTTATTTTGTCTTCACTGTGAACTAATCAAGATGGTGAAAACAGTTGCGTGTTAGTCATTTGAATACAGGTTGAAGTATCATACTGGTTTCTGTAGCGACTTGGGATAAGTGTTCATCTAACATAATTAAGCGCTTATTTAAGCACTATGTTAAGCACTAACACAATTAAATTTTCTTTGGTTCTTGCTCTTATGTCATTAAACCAGTGTTTAATGTTGCTTCCGCTTAATGTTGCATTTATTTCAGTGAATGGGGAAAACTGAACAATTTTCACATTTTTTACATTTGACTTAATGAAAAGTCAAGTATTTAAGTCTTGGTCTAGTCTTATACTGAGGTCTGAAGATGAAAGGAACATCTGTTATGTCTTACTGTCTTCGGCTTCTTTACAGTGCTGCCTTGTTGCATATGGATCAAGCAGCATTGTACAGGGCTATGAAGGCATTGAGTCTTCTCCACAAAATACAAGTGGTTTTCATTTCATTTCACTTTTAGCTGGGTTGTTTCTTTGGCTTAATTACTGAAAATGCTCACTTCAGTTGAAACACAAGTGCTATGTCTCTGTAAATTAAGTCCTTTAATTCTTGAGGGTTGCGTGGTTTGTCCTTTTCCCCGAGTATGCTGTTCTAAATTTTGGAACCGTGTTTTAATTGCGGGTTGTTTGGGTTTGGTCGGGAGTTTTTTCTTCTCAAGACAGTCTGTTCTTTCACAGCTTAATTTTTCAAAGCTGTGTTAAGCAGTAAAAAGACTTAATCCTTTGCTGTTTTTCTCTTTTTAGAAAATAAACAGAGTTGTTTTTGTTGGCAATTTTTTACGTGTGAATACTTTGTCAATGAAGCTTCTTGCATATGCACTGGATTACTGGTCAAAAGGCCAGCTGAAGGCCTTGTTCCTGGAACATGAGGTATGCTGTGGTTCACTTACCTGTATGTATTTTTACCATAAATCAAAAATGCATGTGTTGCATAGCTCTCGTGCGATAACCTGAGAACACCAAGAACTCAAACACTGAAAATAAGAGGAAGTTTCTCTTACTTCATTGGTTCTCTGGTGACAGCTCTCTGCCAGGGAAGTACTTCAGTCACTTGGCTACATCAGGTCACACTATAGCTATTTGGGGAGGGAAAAGAACATGATAAAGTTCAACAGTCCTTCCTTGGTTTTTTGGGTGGCAGCAATAGGCAGTATTGTATTTTAAAAGATTACAGAGAGATCTAAAGCATGGGCCTTTGGAATACTTACACTGTTCTCAACTGTGCTTGAGCAGCATCCTGAAAGTCAAGACTGCGTTCAACAAGGACTGCTTTCCTACCTCACAGATACACCTTGAAGTTGCAGTGAGTTTATGCTCTGGGACTAACCTGCTTTTGGGCAGCTTCTGCAACCTAGATCGGTATGAAATGCTGAGAGTCGACCTGTTTTGGTTAAAATAGAGGCAACCAGTTTTAATTACAGGTGCAGCAGTTGGGAGACTGTAGCTTCTTGGCAGTGGGCTGGCAATTTTTGTCCTCAATTCGTTGGTCTGCAAATATTACAGCAGCACATCTCTTCCCCTTCAGTTGGATCTCACAACGTTTTTCCTGTATCGCTTTTCCTGAGGCTGTCTTGGTCCTAGTGCCTGCAGTAATAGCAGAATGGTTCCTTGTTAGTTTTACCCCTTTCAGATTTTTCTTGCATCTGGTCAAATGTAGTTTCCAAACTCTTCTATATTTTGTAGGGAGGGGGTGGGTTCAACACAGTAAGTATACACAGTCAAAAATGGTGTTGAAGCATGGACATGAATTCATAAACAATGTGAGGTGAAGGTACAAGTAAGAGATTTCTTATACTAACTAAGGAGTAGTGTTGCTGTGCATCTTGAAGGTCCTTTGGCAACCAAAATGCACAGCTCTTGTAGCAAAACCAATCCCAACCTGGTTTCTGTGCCTTAGAAGTCACTGATACGTGTCTTAGAAGTTGTGCAGTCTCTGGAGAGGCTTGAGGTGAATCTCCTAAAGTTAAGCTACATGTGGATGTTTGTTTCACAACACTTTAAAAAAATTCCTATGATAGTTTATATATTAACAGTGTATGGTGTTCTCTCTGTGGCATTGGTCCACCAGCTGCTTTGTTCTCACGGATTAGTCCAGAATTTAATACCCTGCTTGAACCTGAAATATTTTTTTGTTTGTTTTGAACAGGGATACTTTGGAGCTGTCGGTGCTCTTCTTGGGCTGCCAAACTTCAGTTGAGATACCAGATGTCACCACACTGAACTGTTTTCCACGTGAATGACACTTGTTTATGGCAATGGGACCTAAATCTGGAGAGGGGAGAAGAAAATAACAGATTTTCTGTAACTGTTTTTAGAAGTGATGAGCTACTGAATATTTCCATTATAGGGAAGGGGTTTTCACTCTGTTGGGCATTGAAAAGTGAAACGCTTGGGGATATCGTTGTTGTTCTTTGGTACATGTAGCCAGTATTGAACTTCTAATACGCAATACATCCTCTGAAAACAAGCTTCCAGAAGAAGGAATGTCAATCCTTTAAGTGCTCAGTGTGAAAATATTGCAGGTTTACTCCTGAGGCTTTAGGCCCATCAGTTTTGTAAATAATTGATGAATGAAAAATTATTTTCATTAGTTATACTATATTATGAGCACAATAATCCCATGTGTACTTACAGAAAACTTTAAAACCAGTAAGGTACTATCTACAACGTGAGGAAGCGGTAGACAATTGTTCCCACAGTAAGGATAGTAATTATTTTATTTTTTATGTGTAATGGAAATAATAATAATGGTTTAATTTTCAGTGGGAAGAATAGAAACACAAAAAATAGGCCAAAGCAGCAGGTTAAGCAGTTGATGTTTTGAAGGCTTTGTGAAGTTATCCCCTTGCCCTCTTCATTTATTTGAAGATGAGCTGGTATTTTGGGAAGATCCCTTCTGCCTTTGGTTGGATTTGGAAAATAATTTAATGATTAATGAAGGCAGGTTTTGAGGGTTGGTGTTGGTGGTTTTGAGAACATGACTTCCAAAATGTCTTCTGCTTGATGATGGGAGGGGGTTTGTGGTCTGTCTTGTAAATTCTAACATCATACATCATTATTTGTAAAGGTACCACAGAGCCTGAGAGATCTGAAGAAATCCTTATAAAATAGACCAAATATGGAACCTCGTAATTCTGATGCTTTGGCTTATTTCTGTGGAGGTTTGGGAAATTGCTGCCCCATCCTACTAACATGAAAGTGTGATTTCTCCTTAATTTTAGGAGAATTAATCTCAATCTAATTAGGTGTTGAAAAGGAGAGGTTGTTAGCTTGCTTTTGGATTTGGAAGTTTGTTTCTGGAAGCTGAGGACAGCATCAGAGTTTGTATTGCAGCACCAAACGGACCAATATTTAATGTACTTGCAATATGGAACCGTTCATCAAATTGTGGCCTTGGGATACAAATCCATACTCTGGAACTGATATTGGGTTTTTTCTGTATGCTTTTAAAATTTCCAGTTGTGATTATTGTAATACGTTTTGTCCTGAAGCCAGGGCATGGGATCTTAAACTTATAACAATGTTATACAGTCATTCGCTATATGACTTTCCGTGGACTAAAGAGCTACCCAATTTCATGATTCCATTTTAATGTTAAATATTTCCTATAAGTGCATGAGGAGCAACCAGACTAGAACACATTCGTATGTTGGGTTTTAAAGTGTTTTTAAAACTCATTGCTCAAGTGTTCCACAGCATGGCTGTGTTGTATTCACAGACACCTCCACCTGGTGTGTTAGAAACCTCTGTGTGCTATTTTCAGTCTTCTCTTTCTTTTCTTAAAATTCCATGCCCCATACTAA
Source organism: Rhynochetos jubatus (assembly GCA_027574665.1). Taxonomy (NCBI): domain Eukaryota; kingdom Metazoa; phylum Chordata; class Aves; order Eurypygiformes; family Rhynochetidae; genus Rhynochetos; species Rhynochetos jubatus. The sequence continues at coordinate 6,508,004 of CM050662.1, forward strand.
CATCATATGTTCTTTTAAAAAAGAATTCTGTCGTCCTGTAAGAATACAGTAACTTTGAGTAGCCGATTCATTAAGCCCAATGCCAAATGCAAATGCAGTTCCATTATTGTTGATCTTCCTGGGACTCATACTACATTTCCATTGTGCTTGCTTCGATGTTTCATTTTAGGCATAAAAAAAACCCCAAACAAAAATTACACTTACAGTCATAGACTCACAGCATGGTTTGGGTTGGAGGGGACCTTAAAGATCATCCAGTCCCAACCCCCCCGCCACGGGCAGGGACACCTTCCCTGTCAGACAGGTGATCTAATGCTAAATCAGAGTACTTCAGAAAATAAGTAAATATGGTTTTTATAGAAGGTCTTTAGAAATGCTCTGTACTGTTCCTTTTCAGTTACAGTTGACCAGAAAGGAACCATCATTTGGCTATTAAGCTTTGTAAAAACTTAATTTTCTGAGTGTTTTAACAGCCTCCTGAAAACTTTGCAAACCAACTGTGTGTTTTTCTTGCAAAGTGCGGTACTTTAGGACACATACTACAGCTTGATTAGAAACAGTTCCTTTGGATATATTTATTGCTACTTCTCATTTTGTGAAAGAGAGCTGCTCTTGAAGCAGTAGTTAGAAGTTACTTCTGTATTTAACCAGAAGCACATGTAGAAGATGATACTTAATGATGGTGGTTAATTTAAACCATTGGAAGTTGGTATGGCCTAAGATACAGTTTTAAAGTAAATTGTACAGAGTTACAGAATAAATTAATGGGATAATTCTAGAATAGCTGTACTGTATAGAAACTACTGTGAGATTCAAAACGTATGTCCTACCTCTTTTTTTACTTCCCTTGAGCTTCTAAGAAAATTCTTTTGCTACTTTTGTCGGCACAACTGTTACTTCATCACAAGAGGAACCAGAGAAGTTTTCAAGCCCTACAGTAAAGCCCAGGGGTCCTGCATTTAAGCCATGCCTTTGGGGTTCATCTCATTTTCTCTCAGCTTGGAACTTGTTACTAGGGTCTGCAGAGATTGACTCTAGCACCAGCAGAAATGCTGGGCATCACAGAGACCTACAAGATAAGCCTTAAAGTTTTTTCATCTGAATTCTCTTCTAAATAGGTTGAAAAGGCTTGTTTCTTTGATACAAATCATTGAAGTAGCTTGCTATTTCCTAATTTTCTCTGGTTTTACTTTCATCCTTGCCATTTCTTTTCCTCAAAGCTAACTGGTTGAAGTGGCTTTAAAGTGAATTGATTTGATGTGATGTGCTGCAGTAGCGAAAACTTGTGGTTTTCTCGGGGCTACTGTTGTCTTCTCAAGTGGAACCACTTCTCTAGAGGAAAGTTGTGTGATATTTCTTCTTCTAAAGTAACATGTAAAGCTCATTTTGAATGTGTAGTCATTTTCCACTCAGTCAGCCATGTGAGTGCCTTTTAAGTTTTTCATATAATGCCAGTTTTGCTGGTACTGGGACTTCATCCGGGAGGTTTCCTGACCAGCGTTGCTTACCAGAGACATAGCAGAATTTTATTGGCCACAGAGGTGATCCCTTCAATCCAGTGCAGCTAGAGGTGCCAGGAAGACAACGTCAGGTTTCTGGCTTCCTATCCCTGTAGCCTTTGTCTTGAGTTATGCTTTTGCATTTCTTGGTCTCATGCCTCCAGCTTGGTCTTTCTATGTGTTACGCACAGTTTTGTTGTATGGTTTTTAGTCAGATAAGTGCAAGTTATTTCTGACCAAAGAAGTTTCTTGTTAGATGAAGCTATTCCGAGTTGGTATGGCTGTTAACCACTCCCACCTTTCCAGTTCTGCTAGGGGAACTGCAGTTTGAACGAGAAGGCAACAACTTCTGGAGTACATTTTGAACATTCAGCCAGCTGTAACGAACACACACATCCTCAGCATTCTTTACTGAAGCTAGCAGACTTTTAAGCATAAAAACTTTTTCATTCTTTCAGTAAAGCCTCAGTAAATTTCTGAGTTTGGAGGGAAGCAGCACTGATACACTCTGTCGTACAGTTTGGTCCAGATTTTCGAAGGGTGTTCAGATGTCTGACCTGCCTTTTGAAGATCTTTCCCTCTGTGTAGTGTTCTGCAAGCAGCACCTGCGTGATTCTGCCAACACCTCCATTCATCAGTTGAGAGTTACGGCGTGGAAAGAATGTGAGACCAGGCTGTCCCACTTACTCTCAGCCTGTATATTAAGAACAGAAGCTCAGATCTGGCTTTTCATAACGGATTACATATTCCGTCAGTAGTACTGTGAGATCCCGACTTGCACTGGAGGAGTTGGCAGTATACGCACAAGGTGATTGTTGCCTTTAAGGGTTGTAATACTCTTTGTCTCTATCTAGTATAGGTCTTCAGGAACTACCTACTTCCAGATAAGTTGCAATAAATTCTCATTTCTAAATCTTTGAGTTACAGTGGGATTTTAACACTTGGAACAAATTAAAGTGTCTTTTATCTAGAGCAGATCTGTGCTTCTTAAGGACTATATGGTGTCTTCTGCATTCAGCCATTAACTTACGTTATTGCCGAAATTTACGTTCAACCCATTTTTAAGTATCACTTTCGCTATTCACATTCTGGCTACTGGATGGCTGTAGTCCTGAGGGAAACAGTTCAGTTGAGTTCAGAACAGGGAAGTGCGGTTCTGTGGAGCTTATCATGGTCAGTTTTTTATCCTGAGCCCGTTTGCATGCGCAAGGAGATTGATTAGTGCTTTCCTAGCAACAGCGCTTTCTACTTTTTTTTTTTTAATTATGTAGGCTTAAAACCCATGTAATATGCAATAGAGCTTTGCTTAGGTTAAAAAGTGAACAAAAATCTGTGGGTCAGGTGAGAAGTATTTGTCCCAGACCAGTCAGGTCACAGTGCAGAGCTAGGACCATGCTTGACACGTGCAGTTACTGTTCTGGTTGGATTCACTTTTCCATTTCCCATTAACGCACAGTCAAAGGGGACAAACAACCATTGTGGATAAAGTGGGTGAATGAAGTCCTCAGACAAGACCGTGGGAAATGCTTTGTCACAGTATGGAGGGATAATTCCTTGCTTACATTGTTCTCAGCTTTACTGATCTATATTCCAAAAGTACATCACCAGTATTGTCAGCTGTGATAAAATTACTAATTCTTTCCGTTTAGAAAAAGCCTGCAAAGAAGCCAGTTTTAGTAGTTTTGTTTACTTCACACAAGTAAAGCATATGAAGTATTCTTCAAAACACACTTTCTGAAAACGTCTCAAAAGATGCTGTAATATATTTGTAATTATTAATGTGCTAATGGAATATTTTTGAGCAGTCCAGGTTTGCCTAACAGAGTGCCAAATCCTGCTCGTTTTAGTCACCTGAGCAGGTGTTTCTTTTAAATGGGCACCGTTTTCAACTACTGAGCGAGATTTGGCCTCGAGGTCTTCTGCATGGGGCGAACACCATAATGGTACTTGGCATATTCCTGCTGGTGCTACATCACTTGTTGAAAATAAAGATTCTAAGTAGAAATTGTAAATAAAATATTTATGGCCTGGTCCTTTTGACAGACTTAAATTTTATCATTTGAAAGTATTTTTGGCCTTATTTCAAGTTTCCCTTTTGGTTTTTTAAGAGTATGTGGACTGTGTGTGTTCATGTGGCGAGTCATTGGCAGGTTTGGCTTCCTGTGCTGCTGTTCCCGTAACATTCCCGTTGTGATACGGGTGACACTCCGTTGCTGGGTTTCAGTGCTACCCTTCATCCTGTTTTGTCAGTGTAGCGGTTGGAACACACAGCATCAAGTAGAACACGATTGTCATTTGTTCTTGGCTAAAACTGCAAGAGAATCAGCCGTTACTGTAAGCATTTGGGGAAGTGGCTGCAAATGCAAAAATACCCATTTAAAATAATTTTAAAGGCCAAATCTGTTGATGAGTCTTGCCTATAGAATCAACTGGACTGTGGTCTATCAGTTGCTAATCTTTGCTGTACATCGCTAGCATTTCACAGTACTAGCATCCGTTTAAGAACACTGTAAATACAGGCTGTAGGAGGAATTACATTTGTTTCAGATTGTGCATTACAAAGGAATTATAAAACTAGTGGGTTAGTATTTTGAGACATTAAATTACGACATCTAGAACATGAAGATCAGTGTGATACTATAGCGATAGGGTATAGAGGGCTTTTGATAATCTGCACTTTTTTTTGCATTTCTGAATTTTGGCATTTGAGTATTTAATTTTCCATCTACTGTCTCGTCATATGCAGGCCTTCCCATCACCAGTTGCTGTCTTCAGACATTTGTTTTAGTTAGCAAAACGGACAGGCAAATTGTAAACCCTTGTAGGATGGGAGTTCTCCGAAGAGCCATTTGGTTAAGTTGCCTTATTCTATTACATTGCACTCATGTTACGTCTCCACTTCCTTGTTTCCTGTTCAGACACTGAAGATGTGATGTAAAAATATGTGCTACAAATTTTTATTCATAAATTACTGATTGATACCTTTGTGTCACCTGTTAATACAGCTCTTGTAAATGATACCTGTATGGCATCTGTAATACAGCTCTTGTAAATGGTTTAAATTATTTTCCTTTTTATAGATTCTCGTTACTAAATGTACAGATTAGATCCCTTTAATATGTCACTGAGTGATTTGATTGGGGCCCAAATATGACCAATGCTGTCATTCATCCCATCCAAACTGTAAATAATTCTTTACTGCTTGTTTGCATGAAGTTTGGATTTAATTTAATTTGTCATCACCCAACTCCTCTCTGACGGGCCTACTTTTTACAGTTTGTTTTCCTGGTTTTATTACCATTTGTTCTGTATGAATGTTCAAACAGTACTTTGTCTTTTCCTAATAAATAATTTGAGATTGTTCATTGTTTGCCTACATCTGTGGGTTCGGGGGAGGGACTTCTGGGTGTGGTTCTTCCCGTTAGCATGATAAATTGCTGTGATACTTGATGCTGGGGGGTTGTTGCATAACATTTCCTACTAACGAAACACGGCTGGTGTGGGTTTCATCCCTCCTTTAGTAAAAGCCTGTACTTCACAGTTGTTAGCTTCAGTTCCTGGTTTTAAAAATATTTGGTGGTGTAGATAGTGTCAGTTTTGCAGTCTTGCTGTAAAAAGCACGCTGTGGAGCTTTTGCCTTCCCCATTAACTTGAGAGCACACGTGGATTCACACACACAGGTGACTCGGTGCTATTTTCCTGTTGAAATACTTCATGTATGAACTGCGTGTTGTATATAAACTGCAGTTACTCCTCTGTTGGAGCTGTTTATTGCTTGGTTGGGAAAAGCCAAATTGCATTGTCCTGAAGCTGTGCTGGGTGGATGCTGGACGGGCCGGAAGTCAGGAATGAAGGCTGTGCCATGTGCCACACCAGCATGCTGGCAGTGCATCTGGTGACAATCTTGCTGTGTCAGACTGTTGTTCAGGGTTCGCTGTACAAACATTTTAGCCCTCCAAACTACAGATCTTTGCTTTAAGCTGCCAAGAACGAAACGCTGAGAACTCCACTGTGTTGTGTCTCCGTTGAGCCTGGCAAAGAGGAGCTCTGCACTGCAGTGATTCTGTTTACGTGGGGTAAATGAGCTGGTGGTAAGAAAGACAAGATCCTTTACCATTTAATGGGGTGTTGACTTGTTTGTCTTGCCATTTTTTTTAGTCCAGAAATACCTCTTTGAGCGAACCATAGTAGCCTTTTGTGGAAGCTGGTTTGCATTTCAGCGGAGGTCCTTACCGGCTTCCCAGGGCAGCCTGCATGCAGGCGCAGCGGGTGGGGAAGGCTGCACGAGCATCGCTTAGTGCTGTCTTATCTGTGGATCCGAAGAAAAGAAAATGGAAAGTTTGTGAAACATGACGACTTCTTACTGTCAGACAATTCAGCCAGCTGTATTTGAATGTTTATTGGACTCTGACATGCAAACCTCTATTAATACTTGTAACTTTGCTCTTTTTAGATCTATGGATTAAAAATTAAGCTTGCCTTTTGTCCCAGAACGACCCCCCTGCTCTAAAGGCACGTCTGTCCATCAGCAGATGTTTGGTAAGTATAGCAGCTGTGCCCTTTCAGGCTACAGCAGGAGGAAGTCGTAGGGGTCACCTTGTGCACAGCACCTGGGTGGTGCCGGGGTGCTTGACAACGCTCTCCTGCCCCCAGACTGGAGGGAGCAGGGAGAGCACCGCTCCCCGGGGACGCAGCACGGCTCTGATGCACCGTGTCTCCCTTGGGGAGGTGCATCGCCAGGGCCACTGAGCAATGGGTGCTGCCCCGTGTCCGCAGGCAGGACGGGGAGAGAGTTGTGCAACCTGCAATGTCATTGAGTTAATTGGTCACTGGTGGCTCCTCTCTAACCTTACGGGGTTGGGGACAAATTGCCTCCAGGAGGCTGCAGTAGGGCCCTGGCAGCTGGATGGAGGAAGGGAAATGATGTGAGTAGCTGTGCTGTGGCAGAGCCATAAAGAGCTACAGAAGAAGTAACGTGACCTTTCTGTAAGTAAAAATTTCCAAGGACACAACAAAGCTCTTCAGTTCCTGAGGGGGCCCTTCTTGGGAAGGACATAAGGCTGTGCCATACAGAAAGGAAATGTGGGTGCTGGGAGTGCTTAAGGTCTTGGAATCAAGTTTGAATTGATGTGTAACTTGGCAATTTTTTAACGTGGGGACAGAGTTCTGTGGGGTACAAACACTTTACCTTCTCAGCCCCTTGGATTCTGGCTGAGCAGTGTTGACACAAGCTTTTGGCCATGGTTTATTGCAGCATTCTGCATTGGTTTTTACATAATTTCACAGGAGATTTACATATCATTTCTCTACCCTAAACCAGCTTACGCATTGGAGCGATGACTAGAGGAAGTGTTCTATCGGATTTTTGCATGATGAAACCCAAAAAAAGGAGGGATCCAAAACAGCAGTGTGTTTCTTGCAGATGATAAAATACTTTCCATCAGCTGAAGGGGAAGAAATACAAAGGCAGAGGAAAGTTTCATAGCGAGACTCCAGACTCTTCAAGGCCTGAAAGGTAGAGGGCCTACAGCCCAATGGTTTCAAGGCAGAGTAAGCACCTAAGGAATTACTTGCAAATTAAATTGAGTAGTTTCTGTACTGGTTGTCAATAGCACTTTGAATCTGGTTGTTCAGCCAATTTTCCATCTACCCTGTTGTCCATCTATTCACTCTGTATTTCACCCCTTTGGCTCTACGTTAACTGCGAGAGGTGACGTCAAAACCTTGCTAAAGCCAGTATAACCAGCATGTGATGCTCCTCCGTTACCTGCAGAGTCAGTCCTCACAGGAAGCTACTGGATGCATGAGGTACACGCTGCCCTTGGTAAGGCCGTGCTGTTCCTGGTCCCTGCCTTTTGCTTTCTGTGCCTGGATGTGTCTTACAGTGAAACTTGCCCCATAGCCTTCCTGGGCACTGGGGTGAGGCTGGCCAGCCTGTAGTACCCCACACACCTTCCTGAGGGTAGGTGTGACGTTTGCCTTTCTTCTGCCATTAGGAATCTTCCTTGGTGGCCAGGACCTGCCAGAGGTCAGCTTCGTCCTTGTCCTCAGACAGAGCCTGTCTTGGTCCCAGTGTTCCCAGCCAGCTCCAGGGCTCCTTAACCGTTTTCCTCTCCAATGGGGAATGCCTCCCTCCCACCACTTCTGCTCCTGGGCTCCAGGAGCTGCGAGCCTGAGGGCAGACCTTCAGAGGGAGAACCTGAGGCAAAGAAGGTACTGAGTACCGTAGCCTTTTCTGTCCCTTGCTACCACAGATCGCAGGGGGTCCATAGAAGGACACCAGGAGATCGGGGTGAGGTGTATCAAGGCTAACAGCCTTCAGTTTTGGCCAGAGGCTGGTGGCAGCAGAGGAACGCAAGCCTGGAGGCAAGCAGGGGAGCATGTGTTGCTAGCAAGGGAATGCAAGGAGAGGTGCTTTGCAAGTAAATGTGAAAAGCTGATACCCAAATGGGTGGCATTAGGGGAGTGAGGTGTCACTGCAGGACCTGGCTGCAAACTGCTGCTTCTAAAGAACAATCAAAGTCAGTGCTAGTTGTTAACTCCAGAAGTGATGTCATCTGCAGTATTTGACTTTGTTTTGAGGTTACAGCCGCTCCCTTATTGCTTTTCTGTAAAGACCAATTTATTACAGCTTATCACTTCACTTGAATTCCCTGGTAAGGTCCTGCCAGAGGTCATGCATAGCTACAGCCCACTCATGGCAACAGGAGCCAGAGCATTCTCCATTATCTCAGTTGGGGTAGACGCGCCTCTTTCCAGGACAATCCCTAGCAGTCCTGTCACCTACCTGTCTGCAAATTTTCTTACTAGAAAGGATGGTTTGTTTCACCATTGCAGGATGATGGATGCACTGGAGAAGTGAAAGCTCTTCTAGGGGGAAGTTGAGAGGCTTTGCGCGGTTCTGCATGTGATTTCCGTGGAGTTACATTTCACTTAAAGAACATTCTACAATGGGAGAGTCTGATGTAAAATCTTAACCTACATCTGCAGGTTTGAGGCTACTTATTAGCCTGGAGACCAGCTTGCCATGTGAGTAGTACCCCTTTTCCGAAGGGGCTGTATAAAACCTGTAAAAGGTGGTGAGTCTTTCACAACCCGGATGCGCCCAGATATGCAAATTATCTGACGTAATCTGTTTATGTACTTTTTATATCACAGGCTTTCGCTTCTTCGCTGTCTGTGGAGAGTTACTGATGTCATTTGATATTAGACAGCATGATTTCCCAAGGAATGTGCAGGAAGTACAGGGATTTTCGTAAGTAATTTAAAACTAAGAGGGAAAGGCAGTACTTCTGAAGAGAGACATTTCAGGTCACTGTTGCAGACCTGCAGGCAGGGTGTGGGGGATGTTGAATTGCTGCTTTCTGCCGGCTCTGGGACTTGTGACAAGGTTAGTGCTGGACAACACGACCCTGCTCGTGGATGCCTCCTTTCCTTCCTCCCACCAATACGTTGCTGTTAGTCATTTGTCCCTGGTGAAACAGAGGTTTTAGTCAAGGATTTACCTGTCACAAAAAGCACATGGCTGAGCTAATGGTGTGCACAAAGACCCCAAGAGTAAAGCACATGTGTTCTTACTGGAAAGGATAGGGAGGGGGAAATCTACAACCCAAACAAACAAAAAACCACGGACAGCAAGACTGTGTTGTGTAAGTTGGTCCCAGGGGAATTGCAAGTGTCCAAAATCTAATAACCTGATGTCTCTTTTGGCCATTAATTTATTTTTAAATGGCATTTGATTCGTCTTTCAGTTTGGGGTATTTAATGGCAGCCAGTTTTTAGGAGAGCCACCATCCCCCCTCCAGGGGAAACCAGTCTGCTTTACATTACCTGCTTGCTCTTCCCAAATTCCTGCTCTCACAGGTGTTGCCGTGGGTGACTCGCAGGTGCCCACAGGTCCTGCACTAGGCTGAGGCTTAACATCCGTCACTGAGCTACCAGGAAAGGGGGTGAATTTCGAGGCTGTGAGAGCTTTGCTTATGAACTTACAAATGGATCGGTTCAGCAGCCGTGCAGCCTCTCCAGCCCCTGCTTGCACAAGGTGTAGAGTTGGCACCTGGAGGTTGTAGCTGTTTCAGCTTTTCTCAATTTGTCTGTTACTACTTTGGAGTTAACACCCTGGCGCTTTTTGGATATCTGTCTGCTCAAACTGAGACCTCCGTGAGGCAGGAACACACTTCACACCTCCACTTCTCACATCCTTTGAGGTTTAGCATTTGATTCTGATTCCGCAGGAGATATGACGACATGGAGAACGATGGAGTAAAAAAACCTTCAGATATTAAGTTCTGCCACGGGACAGTTTTACAAAAATCAGTTCCAGCTTCCACCAGGAATGTATTATAGATGTTATAAGTGTCTTTCACACCAAATACTGCTGTTCTTTGCTCCGACAGGGTGAGAATGGGGCCTCTGGGGACCTGATAAAATGTGTGTGATGTCAGGTTCCCCGCTTTCGGCTGCTCTTCTCCCATATCTGGCACAAGGAGCGGGGGCAGAGAGGTGCCAGCGTAAACATCGCGTGCCAGCCCAGGAGAGGAGCTTTAGGCAAACATTGTGGGAGGCTCCGTTGGCACACAGATACGGTTACAAAACCTCCACAGCACGTTCCAGCCTGGGACATTAATGCAGTATTGATTTTAAGCTGTTTGGTGACAGTCACTGGCTGCGGTTGTGCTCTGTGTCCGTTTCCTCTGGATCAACTAACAAACCCAAATTAACCCTGCACCAAAATAACAGCTCGTTTCGCCCCCGTGGCTCTGTGGGGCTGCCTCGGTGTGCCTGTTCCCCCAGCTACAGCGGGGTACAGCTGCTCAGGGTGGGATTCCCCCCCTGCCAGTGACACTGGAGGCTCACCCTCGGTGGTTTTGTGTCATATTTTCCTTTAACTTCTTCAGCCTTTATGAAATCTGGAACTGAAGTCTCTCCTCTTGAGTCTTCCCTGTGTTCTCCATGTGTCTTTCTTAGTTTTCCAGAACTAGCAGCAGCTTGGATGGGAAGAGAAATGTTTCTGAGTCTTCACTGATCTGTTTTCTTTAACCTTTCCAGTGTTAGCGATGGATCTTAGCTCAGACGGACGCTCCGTGGCAGTGGATGGGATGCAGCATCCTGTTCTTCCGCGCACAAATGCAACCTCCTCAACTGCTTTGAAACCAACGGAGCGGCGATTCTGGGCTTGGACCGCTGCCCCAAGTGCCGCAGTGAGCTTACCTGCTCTTTAACGTGTGCATCCCATAGATACATAATGCTTATATGGGGGGAGGGTGTTTGCGAGGTGAATTCTGGAGCCCGAGCTTGGCCCTTACTCGGGGCGCTTTGTGCAGAGCGCTCCCCGCGCTGCGATAGCGCGGTGGGTGCGAGCAGCCTCGCGTGCCCGGGCGGGGCAGGAGCTGCCCCGGTGCTCTGAGCATCCTCCCTGGCCGCCCCGTTGGGGCTGCTGCCGGCCGGGCAACCGGGGGGACCGGCGACGGGGGAACGGGGGGGGTGGGCGGCAGGTCACGCGCCCTGTGGAGTGATGGGTGCTGCGCTCTGTGGGGACGCTCAGGTAACGCGTGTGCGCCCACTGCTCCCGTTCCTCGTTAGTATAGTGGTGAGTATCCCCGCCTGTCACGCGGGAGACCGGGGTTCGATTCCCCGACGGGGAGATTGCGATGCTTTTTGGTGGTCGGTGTTTGTTTATCGTGGGATCGTTTGGGTTGGAAGAAGGGGCTGCCGGGCTGTGCGCTGGGGGCTGCCGGCATCCACCTGCTAATCCCACCGCCTCCTCGAGGGTTTTCTTGCTTTTTCTCGAGCTGTCATCGCGCGTGGGACCGGAGACGTGGAACTGAAACTGCCGATCTGTGCTGGGTCAGGGGCAGGACCCGCTGGGGTCTCTGCAGCACATGCCCCTCCAGTCACAGACTTGGAAAACGACTGTAGTAATTCTCAGGGAGAATTCTTAAACATCTTGTGCAGAAAGAACACTTAAACGTAACCTTCTTGAGGAGCAAGAGGTTGTGTGGTCGATCGTCCTGCTCCAAGCGATGTGTTGGGAACAGGGGTCACCGCTGTCACCCCCGGCCTGGGGCTTCTCCCTGAACGCTTGTATGTCCCTCACCTGCATTTGCAGAGGTTTACGTAGCTCTTCTGGCGCAAGGAGATCCAAACCTGCGTTGGTCCCCACGTTGGTGACCATCGGTCAGCTTGTGCCACTCTCTCCTGGAAGCGGTGGTGGGCGGGGGGTGACCCTGGCAGACCAAAGCCACTGAAGAAGCGAACCTACCTCAGCTCAGTCCTGATGTTGTTGTCAAATATATGTGCTAAGTTTTGTTAAATCATGTTTTACCTGACCCAGCTGGTACTCAGGGAACACCTGCTCGATCTGGGAGCGCTTCTACGGACACCGGGGTTTGGGGCATCCCCCACCCCGGAGCCCACCACAGGCGAGGGCACAGGGGTGCTGTGCCCCGGGGGAACCTCCACCAGGGTCACGGGGAGAGCAGCAGCCCATGCTCATTAACAGTCCTGCTCCCGAGCACGCAGTCTGAAACCCAAAGTGACTTAAAGAGGGGCGTCTGCTCTTCAGAGAAGCTCACGGGATGCGTGAGTGAGCACGGTGTGCGGTGCTGCTGCGGGATGTGAGTGAGCATGGTGTGCGGTGCTGCTGTGGGATGTGAGTGTGAGCACGGTGTGTGCTGCTGTGGGATGTGAGTGAGCACGGTGTGCGGTGCTGCTGCGGGATGTGAGTGAGCATGGTGTGCGGTGCTGCTGTGGGATGTGAGTGTGAGCACGGTGTGTGCTGCTGTGGGATGTGAGTGAGCATGGTGTGCGGTGCTGCTGCGGGATGTGAGTGAGCATGGTGTGCGGTGCTGCTGCGGGATGTGAGTGTGAGCACGGTGTGTGCTGCTGTGGGATGTGAGTGAGCACGGTGTGCGGTGCTGCTGCGGGATGTGAGTGAGCATGGTGTGCGGTGCTGCTGCGGGATGTGAGTGTGAGCACGGTGTGTGGTGCTGCTGCGGGATGTGAGTGTGAGCACGGTGTGTGCTGCTGCGGGATGTGAGTGTGAGCACGGTGTGTGCTGCTGCGGGATGTGAGTGAGCACGGTGTGCGGTGCTGCTGCTGTGGGATGTGAGTGAGCACGGTGTGCGGTGCTGTGGGATGTGAGTGAGCACGGTGTGTGGTGCTGCTGTGGGATGTGAGTGAGCACGGTGTGTGGTGCTGTTGCTGTGGGATGTGAGTGAGCACGGTGTGTGGTGCTCGTGTTCCTGCTGCCGGGGAGATCTGCACAGTATGGGTATATACCAGCAGGGCTGCTCTGGAGGAAGGGCTCAGCCTTTGCCTCCTGACAGGTGAAACACTGGCGTAGAGATTACCCTTCAGGAACAGCTGCAGCGTTGAAGGCAAAGTTGGGTTTCACGCTTCGTGGGGTCTCGCGTTTGGGACATGCAGTTTAACATCAAAAAACCTGTGTTAGAACGCGATTTGGTGGCACAGTAGGGCATTCGGTCACTCCTGGCAGTATTTGAGTAACACATGGCTGGTCTTTAGTCACTGGATTGTAGGAACTGGAACAGATTGTTCCAGATCAGAGGGTGTCAACAACACAAAAAGAAACGTCACGCCTAAAACCATCCTGCCTGGTCACTGCTGCCCACGCTGACGGAAAGTGTTGCTGGAGCAAAAAACATCCCAGCGCTGTTAGAGAGACTTGTTAACAGCTCTAGCAACAGATATGAAACTGGGCGTGTGGAAATAACACTTGACACACGTTTGAGATACGATTCTAGTTGATAGTATCCTTCATGATTTCATTCCAATGGCTGCGTTCGCTGAAGAAATACGCGACTGCTGCCCTACCCTCTCCTACTCCCACTCATACAACAGTAGTATGTTACTCGATGGGAGTATCTTTTCCAGGCTCTAATAACTTTCTTCTCAGCTCTTCACTCCCTGTCTTCAGAGATGTGGTGATCCTCTGGAGCTGTCTATTTTCAGTGTGGTATAGGCTTATAAATGTATCATTCTGAGGCTATGAAAACTAAAGCTGGGGGTTTTTTTTTGGCACAATACTGTCCTTCTAGAGAATTTCCTGTGAAACAGAGCACTTCTGTAACCCCGGGCAATATGGACCTCTCCTTCCTCAAACCCCGTCCTTGGTAGGGTGATGAAGTGAAACTGCTCAAACAACTTTAATGATTCAGGCTTAATACAATTTTCCTTAAGCCTCTCAATTGTTTCCTCAAAACCTGCCGCTGGTCCTTTTAAGTCATCTGTTGTCACCTCCAGCCCTGGTGCTATTATTAAAGCAGATCTGTGTTCCTTCACCACAACGTGTCTGTAGCTAATACCTTTCCTTCTAGGGCAGCGGCTCCTGGGTCTCGCCTTCGTGCATCCAGCGGTTCTGGCTAACGCCCGGGTAATGCCTCATGGCGGCAGCTGAAGGAAATGCCTCCAGCTGGTGCTTACGTTTAAATGTTTGCACTAGCATGTTCCCACTAGGCTAGCTGAATAGCAAAATATTGAGTTCAGTGCACTCTCACTACTTGATGTTTTTATCATTTAAGGCTTCAGACAACTTGTAAATGCTTAAAATAGCGTGAAAATCCCTGTGCTGGCACAGACTCCCAGCCTTATTGGAAGGCTGTCTGCTGTTCTCCTGGTGTAGAAGTTTCATATGTTCCACAGAACAATTATGCTAAAGCAGATTTTTAAATAACCAAACCTATGTGACAGTTATCATCTAAAAGGAAATCCATAGCTTAGGGGTGTCAGAATAACAAGTTGATTGAAAAATAAGAATTTATGACAACCAGCTGCCCATCAAGTAAGTATCCCGCCTTCAGTGGGCTCCTATAATCCCATTGATTCCCACAATTTTTCCACAAAGATGTTAAATGAAACCTTGTCCATCTAAACTACAAGTAACTCCACTGTTGCCGGGTTCTGTACGTTGGGAACGTAACACGTAACAAGCTGAAAGAATTCCCTGAGCGAAGGAAGGAGGAAGCAGGGAGATGGGCTGTGGGAAGCAGGTGAGTGTCTGCTCCTGACGGCAGCTCGGCTGCGTGAGCAACAGCTTGTCCTGGCCCAGGGAGACAAACCTTCGCATGTTCATCCTGCTGGCAGGTCTCTTCATACGGATGGGCTGAGCCCACTCCTCATGTTAGCAGCTCTGGCGCTGGCCTTTCCTGGACTCCATGCCCCAGGCCATGTGCTCACTGGGGTTTAAGCTAACGTGAGCCTGCCCTTTGCCTCCTGTGAAATGTCTCATCCCTGCAGCGGGACCAGGACCAGGAGGGCTGCGACTGCCGCGGTCAGTAGCTCGCTGCTCCCTGAAGGTCTTTCACCACTGCCGACAGGGAAGCATGTGTTTCCTTGGCAAGAAATGGAAATGTCAGCAGTGTGTGACAGGCTGCCTCTTTCTGCCCTTTCTGTGATGGATGTTAGGTCCTACGGCTCCCCACAGGCTCGCTGCTGGTGCCTCCATCCCCTGGTTTGGCATTCAGGCGACAGCATGTGCTCGCTTGTGTGTTTTGGAAAAGTGAGACACCGAGGGGAGCAGTCGGATGGATGCAGCCCCTGGCCCTCTCCCGCTGAGCAGAGGGTCTGTCCAGAGTATGGTGAGTGCCAGTGTCCGTGAGAGCCGGTGGCTGGCCGGTCAGGATCACACCTGCAGCGCAGGAGGATGTTGGCTCGTTTCGGAGCAACGAGCTTACAACAGGTGGCTGAAGTCTTCAGACTGGTTTAACTAAATGTAATTGCTACTTTAATTCCTCCATAATGGCAGTCCTCAGGAGTGACAGCTGACTTACCCAAGAAAACACATCTGCCGGTACGTCTCAGTTCTTTAACACAGTGCTGGTTTTCCCTGCCTTGTATAATTAATCCTAGAATCTTGCTTGAACACCCCTCTGCTTTAGGAGGAAAGAAGCAACCTCCGTGTTACTATTTGAAACGGAAGAGCATGACCAGGTGTAAGAGAGGTGTAGGCTGCTTTTACCACCACGGTATTTGTAAATAATGCTGTGGATGACAGATAGCGGGTTTGCTCTTTGCTCCAAGTGTGGACATTAACCAGGGATATCTGATCTCGTTACAACCTCCCTCTGCTAGTGAAGCCTCTCCCTTGGCGTGGTCTGTTTTGGGAAATGACAGCTTTAGCTGTTAGACTAGGGCTGCCAAGGAAAACTCTTACATTAGTATCTAGCAGTTGAGATGGCCAAATTTTGCATGTAGTGGAAAATCAGACATCCCCCTTACTCGAGACTATGGGCATGTCGTGATGCCAATGCCCAGCCCTGCCGCTCGGTGCCTGCCCGCTGCAGGCAGACACAGGACACTTCTTGGCTCGCTCCGGCAGCATGCCTTGAATGCTGTAGGAGGCCTTTGACTAAATGATAAGTCACTTATCTTCAGACTGTGTATTTTTTTATTTAACTGTGAATAAATACTCCTCTGTGCTGGCTAATAAAGCTGTCTCTTTGGGCAAAAGAATGACTCAAGTTTAACCTTAGCTGTGAAGCCATTCATTATCTGCTTTAGCAGCATGCACATGCTCATATCGCCCTTCAAAGATCTCTGAGAGAGAGCGGCAGTATCCAAACACATGCTTACCAGCTGCAGCCAGCTCAGGCTAAAACATCACACTGATGGCCACATTCAGGTGCAGATGAAATCCAGATGCACAAACACTCAAGTTCTCCACAAGGGAGAGGCTCAATGGCACATAAAACCACTTGTGTCTTGGCCTCTAACACTATGGACAGGCCTAGCTATTTTTGCAGCGACTCTAATGGCTAGCTGTTGGCTTTTTTTGTTCAAATCTGTTGTTCTACAATTCTGGGTAGTTTTAAAATGCCAGTGGTACCTAAACGCATCTGCTGAGTGAGGATGTTCGCTTCTTCTCAACATGGCCTGATGTTTCCAGAAATGTTCCCGCCCTTGCAGGAGTCCCAAGGCGGAGATGGGATTGTGAGAAGCGTCTAGGAATGCGGAGCGACTTTGCTGCTTTTTCCTAGCCACAGCTTTATTTTTAGCGTGCCTCACGTTTAAGCCAGGGTCATGTCTGGGAGACAACGGGAGGTACTTCAGTTCCTTTATGTCAGTGGTCTGGAGGATGTTTTTGGCTTCATGAAACAGCATTTTCTTCTTTACAACTGTGACATCTCCATGAAATGGTAGGTGCCTGCCACAGAGCCATTATGCATCGAGGAAAGAACGAAATGAAGCAAACCGAGTTTGTGCAGTGTGCCAGGAGCGTGCCAGCGCTGCTGTGGCTGGGACTGCGTAGAGGCACCAAACCCCTATGCCACTCCGCGCTCTCAGGAGGACCGCGTGCTGTCCCCACACAGGGACCTGCCAGCTTCAACAGACACCATCGAAACGCCTTCCTGTGAGATATCAGCCTGATTTTTGCCAAGGAGCTTCATCAGCGCCGAGGTACGTGTCAGGTATGTATGCAGCAGCTCCCATTGTAAACCATTGTCACGTCCCAAATAGGGAGGAAACCTGAATTTAATGGTTGGATGTGCCTCTGCTTCCAGCATGCTCTTACAAGGACATACTTAGGTGGGCTCTGTGTCCAGCCATGCAACCGCAGGGGTATGTGGCAGAGGATTTTTGTACATCCCCGTCACTGCTTAGAGAGTGGACAGCACAGGAGAGAGGTGCCCTTGGAGCAGGGTTCCTTTGAGGATGTTCCTTAGGGAACGCTTTGATCTGAGCCCTGGAGACTTCTTCTCTTTGCATGATCTCTGCACAAAACCTTTGTTTGGGTTAATCCTGTAACACAGGAGAAACATCCCATTCCGCTTCTAGACCAGGCTGCTCCATTCAAAATAAATACTAAAATACCCCAACCAAACCCGAAAAACCCATCCCGAACCACGGCGTGCTAGTGAAGGGGGTGGCAGGGGCCTCCCGCACAGACCGCGCGTTGGCAGCTCAGGGAGCAGGAGGCAGCCGTCACGCGGAGGGTGAGTGCGGCACCGCTGGGCGTGCAGAGGGACAGTGCTCCCAGAAACACGCCTCGCTCTTTATTTATGACCCCGCGCGTAGAGAACGGCTGTGTTTACAAGAGGTGGGAACTTAGCCTCAGAGCTGGGCCGAGCCCCGGGGTGGGGAACCCGGCGGGGGCCACTGCCCTGGGCCCGCTCCCCCCTTGTGCCAGAGGGATGCTCACGAGCTACTTGCACACTTCTCCTGTGCAGAAACCGTTCCAGTCCAGTTTAAGAGGCAAAAGCTGCGAGAATGGATTTGCTCTGGTCCTGACGTGCTGCAGTTTCTCTCCGGGACGCTGGATCCGCAGGGTCGAGGATGGAAGCACTGGGGAGGCCCCACCTGAGACGATGCCTCAGCGACCACCCCAAGGGCTCCCCCAGCAAGGCCTGGGAATGCCTCTGGAAGAGCACGAGGGAAAAACGCCTCGCAGGTCAGTCCAAAGGCATATTTAATCCCGTGTTGGTGTAAATCGAACATCAGGGCTACGGCCTTGATCAAGGAATGAAACTACCGCTACATTTTTGGCCAGTGTGCTCCTTTTAATGCTGGTGTGCGGTGCTGGCACAAGCAGGCTGCTAACGTGGTGCCTAGCGGAGGGGGGAGTGTGAGCGTTGCATGGCAGGATGAAATCAGTGCTTATGTGTTTCATAACACTAAATAAAACCTCCTTCCGGAAGAGCAATGTTGCTGGAAGGAGCTCTGGGGACTTAAAGTCTGGTATATTGTGGTAAGAATACATGTGCTTTTGGGAGCAGAGAGGAACACTTGGTACCTGAATACAAGGAGTTTCTTCCAGAGCTTTGATTTCAGGTCTGGCAGGTTTTCAGAGTGAAGTCAATACAGAGGTTCTGGATAGACTGAGGTACAATGGTAAACATCCCCAGAGCATCTCTGAGTGCACGTAGCGCTGTCCTGTCCTGTTAACAGCTATTGTGGGCAGCCCTGCACTGGAAGGCAGCGCTGAGGTTATTTTTATGTTGAATTCCAAAGCTTTTAGTGAAGAGGGACGTTTATAAAAAGTCCATTACTCGGCTTTTGCCCGTACTGACTGCAGCAGGAGCTAATGTGATGTAAAGCTGAATAGGGAACTCCTATCCCAGATCATATTTTCTTCTTTCTGCCTTGTGTTGCGACTGGGTGAGGTTCACAAGGATTCTAACTCGGGCAAAATAAGACAGTAGGTAGTGGGGAGTAGCTTGACAAGGCAAGCCCTAGAAGGAGCAGGCGGGTTTGGTGCCAAGTTTCACCTGGGAACTCTCGTGGTTACACCCCACGAGAGGCTTGTTTGGTGCCTGTACTTTGTAGGAAGGTTTCTGGTATGCAGCGTGGTGAAAGCATATGGAAACAGCCACTTGCAATCACTGGGGGGAAAAAAAGGTTTTCTTTGGCTGAAACCAAGAACTTCTTAATCTTGATAGATGCAAATGCATGGCAGAAGCGAATACCAGGCTTCCTAAGCAAAGTGCCCATGTTGTTCTCTCCGGTGCACGGTCCCTATGCCCAGTAGGGAGCTGGCAGCATCCCAGACAGGGCAAGAATAGTAAATGTTCTAGTTACTGAAAATGGCTTTCCAGATGAGTGTTTTTAAGCAGCTCAGTAGGTTGTGCATAGTCCTTTCTGCCTGCAGCTTGCATTCATCTTTGCAGAGACAGGTTTTGTAGCAGTTTCCACCTGGCAATCTGCCATTCTCTTGCCAGCAGGACATCCCTCTCTCCAGCCCCGAGACTGTGTTCAAAATAGGCTGTTCAAAACCGCCAAGCTGAGGTTTTGGTTTTTCCTCAGCCTATGGGCACTTCTCTCCATATAAAACCACCTTTCGGAGGTGCCAAGGGGCTTAACTGTTATTGCAAACACCCCTGTTCCTCGTTCTAACCAAGAAGCAAGTTGTTCGTTGGGCTGAAGTTACGTTTCAATTTGGAAGTTTATTGATGCTGCAGGTGAGGCCCCTAGGATGGAGTAAAGAGGCTGCTGGATTAGTCTAGGACTTTCAATGGAGGCATAGGATACTGGGAATTGTATTTGTGTGTAAGACCTATGATTTGGGAGTCTTCAAGGTCTTCAGACCTCTGTGAAAATCCTGGCTTTCATTGGTGTGGGCTGCTCATGACTCTGCCACTGGAGCACAAAGGAGTTTGAGCTGGACTGAACAGTAGCCACAGAGTCACACTTGCAGTTGCGGAGCCCGTCACGCCAGACTAGCACCGCAGTCCCTTGGAAGCGGTGAGGGGTTCGTCACGTGTACATACACGACGTGTTGGTCAGTAGGAGAATCGAGCATGAATGTTACTGAAAGCAGAAGTAACACCAGTAAATTCTGCCAGGTGGATGGTCTCTTTCGTCTGTAAAACAATAACCAGAACTTAAATTGCAACTCTTCCAGATGGTATGAATCTGGCGCAGCACGATTAGGAAGCCTTTTGAGGACCTATTGTTCAGGCCTTAGGAAGGTTTGCCTTATCCTGTCCTCGGGTGCTGGAGAGCCACAAACTCCCACTTCTGGTCCTGGATCCTGTCACAAAGATCAGCCTTCAGGACCACAGTTAGTTTCTGAATTTCTTTGAAAAAAGTTGTAAGATAGTAGTCCTGATATTACTTGGAAAATATATATTCACACGTGCACACAGACATTGAGAGAAATGTCTTATCAAAATATTTTTCACTTTAGAAAATAATACTTCAGCAATTAGAAACTCTTTCAATAGTTTCTTATGAAAAAAGGCATACTTCTGATGGAATTCGGCCTATCCCTTCCCAGGGTAACACCAATAAGGTGGTACTTAAAAACCCAAGCTATAGCTCTCTTAAAAACCCAGAGAGACCACCTCTTATTCCAAATACAAGCTAATGGGCTTTTGGCAAGCTGGGCCTCTCCTCCTTAGGGTATTTAAATGCCACTGAGCCTTTCACGACAGCAGCTCTGGCACTTCCTTTGGCCGAAGCTGTTCCCTGCTGCCGTTGCACGTGCCCCAGAAGATCTTTGTCACGAGGGCTGTGGTGGCACGCGTGCTGTTGTTGGTGATACAGTTTAGAGCTGAGGTTCCCGTTAAATATGTTTTGTTATTTGTCAGCGGAGAAACGTTCTTTTTAACATACTATGTTTGATAGACTGTGATTTGAGAAAGGTGGGGAAAATCAGGCATGCTTTGTCAAAGTAATTCTTCATAGTCTAATTGTGTTGTCTTCTGTACAACAGAGGCATTGTAAGTTATTGTGACTGAGCTCAATCATGCCTGAGATATTATTAGTTCTTCTACTGAATGGTGTTAAAACCAAAGCTAACACCACAAAAGCAACCATATTCAGTAGAGCAAAGGACACATTTTCTTCTGCCTAATATTATTGCATCTGTTCACCTCTAAAAACAGTGTTGTGATGAGTCTTTCTAATGAGAAATTAGGGAACTCTTCTGTGTGCTTGTATGCCTGAGTCAAGGCAGAGGGGAAGAAGAGAATGAAGCCCCAAGGATGGTATATCAGAACTGCTCTTAGCCAGGACCCCTGAAGGGAGCTGTGCAAGCCTTTCCCAGCAGCTGCATCCCCCCACACCCACAGGCTTGTGGGCCATGGGCTGTCACAGTGAGCATGGCCGTGGGGATCCTTGAGCAAGAGGGAGAGCCCAGCAGGATGCCAAGCGCTGCAGTCACGGGGTGCACTGGCTGATGCCTCATTCGGGGCTGCGTTTGATCCCAGTACCCCTCCATTGCACCTTGAGGTCTGGGCTGCATTTGGAAAGGGAAGAAACTCCTGCAGCGAGCTGCACTTTCAGCCATTTGTTTCTATTTTGGGATATAATATAAACCACACCAAGAGCTTTCGAGGGGGAGACAAGCCAGAGCCTTTTGAAACAAATCCCTTTGCGCCAGTCCAACCGCTGCATAGTATGAAGGGCTGGGACATACAGGTTTAACAGCCTTGGGGCTGGCCTTTGCCTGGGTGACAGGTTGGCTGGGTCTCCCAGCCAGCTCCCTGGGCTTGCAGGAGCAGAGGGCCTCAGACACCCATCTGCTGCACTGGGAAAGGGCGGAGGGCCAGGTGCACCCCTTGGCTCTTCTCCCCTGGTCTGGCAGGGGCTTTTTCCAGAACGCCTGGTTGCCTCGAAAATTATTTTGCAGTGTTGTCACAAGCAGCCAGGGAGACAGTGGTCACTCCCCTTCTGCCCAAAGAACGGCAAAGCCGTACATAATCCCCAAAAAATGAAGGAGGCCTCTGAGCGTATATTTTAGGGACTGTAGGGTGGTTTGGCTCTGTATGTGTTGAGATTTCCCCACCTTCCTAGTCTTGCAGTCACCAGCAGATACTTGTGGCGGCTCAAGCCTCCTTCCAAGACATTCTTTCCCTGCCTGTACGTATCGGCCACCCATACCCCAGCCTCTGCTGGCCTTGTGTCTGAGCACACAGCTCTGCTGAGCCCTGCTTTGAGATGAAACATCTTGTGTTGACTTGTTTTGACCCGGGCAACCTTCCAGAACAGACAGTTGCACGCAAGTTACGCTGCTGGGCTGTGAGAAAGCAGCATGGACATGTTTTTCCTAAACAGAAGGGACAGAGCTGTGGTGGTATTTACTACCCTGCACCAGATGTATGAGCTTTAATATGCTGCTTCTGAGCTTGCCCTGGACTCTGAAGAAGATCAAGTGATGGCTACTTGGGCTGAGCATCCTCCTGGCTGCAGAGCACAGCAGGTCTGGTCTGTACCTGGCTGAAGCCTGGGGACACCCTTTGTTTGCTTTAAGGAGAGATTCAGGGTCTGAGGCCAGGGGCCGCAGGGAAGCATGATGAACTTCAGCTAGTACTCTGCCACGTGCAGCCCCTGTCCCCTGCAACACAGGCCTGAGGTGGCTTTTGGTGAAGGAACTATAACATTGTCCTCACCAAAATCTGCTAACTGGAACAAAAACTGAGCACTGGTAAAGGTTGGGAGAAGAGCAAATGGCATTCATACCGAACCGGAGAGGTGGCACCTACCTGGTGTCCTCTACCCAGCACTGGCCAGAAGCAGAGGCGTGGGGATGCCAAGCCTACAGCAGCACACCTGTATGCCACAACATACATGACAATATTGCTCCAATTAGAAAGTATCTAAGATGTAAGGATGCAGGCATCAGTGACCCTGAAAAGGTCTACAAAGAGACGGGAAGGTGATACCCTGCTCCACGTGTGACAGGATGGCCAAAACGCTAACATGACTTGCGCACACAAACTCGGGGACGAGCTGAAGAAGGTTGGTGACTTTGCTGACAACTGTTGTCACTGCTCCTGGGCTGCTGTGCGTAGCCCAAGCATCTCAATCCAAAAAAAGAAATTGGTCAAGTGGATAATGCTCACTGGAGACCACATAGGAGACCCAGCTACGGGATCCCTGCAGTTCCTTCTGGCCCTGTCGCGGTCTCCAACGATGACAGGGGGGAGCAGCAGGAGCCTGTGGTGCTTCTGCTGTGTCCCTGCTCCCGCAGAGCTGGGTTGCTGGCAGGGGGAGGCTGAAACCCCTGATGCTTGGAGGAGCCTCAGAAGAAAGGTTTATTAAGGGAAAGGCAAAATGGTCACGTTCTCCTGGCGCTCTGTCTAGTTCTCTTCTCTGATGCCAGCACTGACCCTGGAAAACCACCTCCACGTTGCTGCCCAGATGGCTGCCTGTTGACCCACCAACTACACAACTCATGGTCACTCACCACAAGCCGCACAGAAATGTACTGCTCAGTCTTTGTAAACAGGCTAAAAATATCCTGGTGCTGTTCTTCCAAGGGCCTGGGAGTTCAGAGAGGCTGGGAAGGAAGACGGGGTCAGGCTGCCTCCTGGGACCAGGCGCAGGCGTCACACGTAGGCATGGAGCCACGGGATGGTCTCCTCCAGCTTTGCAGAAACGGGCTGGCTAGAGGAGACTCGATATGTCAGACACAGCGCTGGTGTCCTGCTGCCCTGGTCCTGGCGAGTTGGCAGTGCCAGGTGTCCTCGGGAAACTGTGCAAGAGTGCAGGAGAATGGGACTTGGAAAACCCCAGAGCTGCGTGAGAAGCCCAGTGCGGCAGCAGGGAGCATCCTGGGGCGGTGGGCCTGTCACAAAGCTTGGCTTTAGCTCTGCTCCTCTTCCATGGAGTAATTACTCTCTTTTTTGTGTTACTGCATACACTGGGTTCAGTGGTGCAGGTAATAATGTCTGCAAAATGCTGCCTTCTCAAGGCCCCTTTCTGAAGGGTGTGCTGTGTGAGGCTTGCGCCTCCATTTCCTCTGATTTCTGGAGTCAGAAAAGACTATTCTTTCAGACATCCTATTTCAGAAGCAATTAGAAGCTGATTTCTGTTCCCATCACACCAGTGTGCCTTGCTGAAGTCCATGGCTGTCCCAACCACATCCCGGTCAGGATAACCAGGACCCATGTCAGGGTGTTTCCCTCCACAAGTGATACAGAAGCGTGTTCCAACCAGAAGCTCATCAGGCATTATTTCAGTTTGCTATAGATGTCTGGCAGCCACAAGGACCTGGAACGTTTTTGGATTTTCCTTCATTAGTGCTTAACCTTGTTACCTGGTGTGAGACTGTGTGGCACAGAGTTAATCAGTAATTAGCTCTGGTGCCCCATCAGGTGTCTGTTGTGTGCTGTGAGCAGCTGAAAAGGGTGACCAGGGGTCAGCTCTGGTCTCCCAGCAATAACGGCAGTGATCTTTGCCGTTGTGCGCTACCTAGTTTCTCCGTCCCTCCACTGTACTCGCAAATTTAGTATTTCCCCTGTGTGAGCTGTGGCGGTGGGAGCCAGGGATCAGCTGCCCTCCCTGGGTCTGGAGGAACTGCCTGATGCTGGGCAGGTCAGTCCCAAATGAAGAGGGAATATGTCCAAAGCTGAATAAATGCACACTGTGGGCAATAAACACATTAACGCCCAAATGTGCTACTAGCATCCTCTAGTCTCTACCAGCCCAGAAACCCAGTGAACCCCCGAACCGCCCAGCACTCAGATGGGTTGGGGTGGAGGAGGGTGCTGCCCTCTCATTCACCTGCGTTTGCCCTCCTGCAGCCCATCTCGCCGTGAGCCCGTGACCCACGTGCAGCAGCACCTGGCCACGCTCACCATGCTGGCACCAACCCAAATGAATTCAACACTGAGATTGTTTCAAAGAAAACAACCTTTGCTGTGTAAAAGCTCAAGATTTAGCATGCTTTTTCCATTGCCTCTGGCAAAAGGAGAGCGGAGCGTCAGGGGTGGTGTCCACATTACAGCACTCGGCAACGTCCTTTGCACTGAGCTCATTCAGCTGGGCCACGCTCCAGTTTATCGAGGATTTCTCACCGTTGTAACTCTGGTGCTTCGGGTACCTCCGTGCGTTTCATTCCTCTCCATCCCGCAGCTGACTGAAACGGTATGTTGCCTGTATTTATCTCCTGACAGCAGTTCTTGCAGGGGCCTGTGCCACCCACACCTTTGGCACTGTCCAACTCAATCCCGGTTGCAGACTGGGTTGTGGATGCTGATGCGAGGCGGCAGCCGGAGGGACTGCTGCTGAATGCTGAGAGAGGGAGAAAGGAAACGCATGTCAGAGCCTCGCCGAGAAGTGAAGAACGGCTGGAGGGAGCTGTGACCGGGCTGCTCTTTCCCAGGGAGGATTCTCCACCCCATCCTGGGTGGGATCTCGGCGGTCCTGCTTAAAGCCGAGCAGAGGGGTTGGAGTTCAGTTGTTCCAGGCAGGACTCGCTCCCTTGCAGGGGCACGGGGATAACTTCTGCACGGGACAGCGATACGCTGCAGTTCACTCTCACCATGGCAGGTAGGAGGTTTATGTTCTTTCCTTGATTAGTTTATTTCTTTAACGTTGTTACCGAAAAGCAGGGCGTGAGCTGTGCTGGGGATGGAATGGTGGAGGTCTAGGTCTGGCCGTGCCTCCTGGGATGCGCTGCTTCTGCGTGGGCTCGTTTAGACAGAAAACAGGCAGTTTTACAGCGATGGATTTTGTTGGGAATACGGAAAAAAAGCTGCAGTTAGCAGCAGCGTTGGAGTGCGATGCTCCAGCCGCCCCGGTGCCCGAGGGGCTCCTGCAGCACACCGCCTCCTCCTCCAGGGGGCGGCAGCTGCCCGCCCGGCGCGGCCCCCGCCGGCAGCTGTGCCAGCAGCTGGGCCGGCAGCCGGGCCAGCGTCAGCTCCGCCCTTGCCAAAGGCGAGCCGTGTAAGGCTCAACGAATCCTGCAGGAGGGTATGAAGTGTCTACATGTCAGATGGTGGCTTTTATTTTATCGCTCCGTGTAAAACATTCTGTATTCTCTGGGCAGGAGATGGAAGCGTTAGAGGGAATGTTTTCAGACAACGAATTAGTGTCATGTCCCTTCCCGGCGACGTTCCCCTGACAGGCGGCCGCTGTGGCTGCCCAGCCTCGCCGGCAGCTCTGCTCTCGCACGGGCTTTGAGGTCTGTTTGCCAGGACCACAACTGGGAATAACACTGCATGTCTTGTCCTTTGCCTCTCTATAAAATAAATCAAGCGGAGTTTTCAACCCTCTGTTTGCCGATGCTCTCCAGCCAAGTTTTGAGTCAATTTATTTCTCATTGCTTTGCGTCACCCTGGCGATGTGCCGAGCACGAGAGCTGAGAAGAAACACAATCACTCTCCTGCATTTGAGGCCAGGGCTGAGCTTCCATCCGTCGGTTCTCACAGGTCTTCCAGGCAGTGGAAAAGGTGCATCTTTTAGGGTAGAAAATGACTTGTCTTTTGGAAATGAGTAAATTGTTGACATAAGCTAAAAGTCGTAAGAGGAGAGTGGGTTACGTTGCCAGATATTCGCGATGAGAACATCGTGCACTGGAGTGCTGGTACAACAAACGCGGTGGGCCGTGGCCCGGAGGGATGCTGGCTGGAAGACAGGAGGGGCTGAGCTGCTGACCAGGCCGTGCCCAGCGTCAGCGAAGGACCCACCTCGCCCCACAGCTGCTGCCACAGGGGCGTTGGGCAGGGAGAAGCCACTGTCTGCTCCCCTGTGCGTTGCATTCACTGGTGGGAGCTGCTTGTAAAGGCAGCAGAAGTGCCCGGCACGAAGCACAAGCTTACAGCGGGCAGTAGGACAGCCCGGGTCCCGGCAGTAGCTGCTCAGGCTGTGAGGTGGTGGGGAAACAGGCTAGGATGCTGCAAAGGCCCCCCGAGTGATCATGGTAGGGAAACCTCCTGGGATCAGTGCTCCCAGATATGAGCAGGGGTATCACCTGTGCGTGAGGAAACCCTTCTTCCCTGTGAGGGTGACAGAGCCCTGGGACAGGCTGCCCAGAGAGGGGGGGAGTCTCCTTCCCTGGAGACTTTCCAAATCCACCTGGACTTGTTCCCGTGTGATCTGCTCTAGGTGATCCTGCTCTGGCAGGGGGGTTGGACTAGATGATCTCGAGAGGTCCCGTCCAACCCCTGACACTCTGTGAATCTGTGAATCACTGTTCCCACAGCTCGTCCTGTGATCAGAGAGCTGTTAAGAGATGGGGAGGTGGTTCTGGAAGTTTTTTCATGTGGATTGCTGTGCTTTTTGGTATAAATTTGCCATTCCAACTTCTCAAGCCCACTGTTTAGGAACTTTTATCTGACGCCTGCCAAAAACCTGGCCCTTGGGGTCTGGCAAGACCCGTGCAACAGGGGTTGAGTGCACAGACTGCCTGCTGTACTCCCCTTCCTCCACCTCTTCCTGTTTCCCTCGATGCTCCTGGGAAAAGGCAGGACCTGGAGCTGTTGGAAGGCACGCTTGTGTGGGAAGGGAACTTGGCTTCTCTGGCGAATAAATAAATCAAATGCTGTTTTATGCAGTAAAACAAAGCTTTATGAAAGGCAAAAGACAAAGGAAGGCCCTGCTGACAGCTCGGTTGGTTTTCGCTGTGGTGCCTGACATCATCTGGCTGCTGGAGCCTGGGGACCTCTTGTGGGTCTCGGCTTGGTTCAGCAGCCTCGGTTCAGCATCTGAACTAGGATTGGTGCTGGCTACCCTGGTTTCAGCTTTCCAGGGCTGTGGTCCTGCAGACCTTGCTGCTGCTTCTATCATCTTCCAGAAACGAGAGAGGAGATGGGCATTTGTGGGGGATAGAGGTTAGTGGTGGGTGCACACTGGGTGGTTATGTGAAGAGGCCAGTGCTCCTGCTGCCCGGCAGCTTTCCACTTTCCTTCCCAGCTCCAAACTCTCACATGAGAATGAGGATCCTCTTGAAATACAACCTTTTTTTCTGTTTTTTTTTCCTCATATTTAGTAATTGTTCCTCCCTTCTCTCGCAAAACAGCACAGTAATCGAATGATGTCCCTGACACAGGCTACCCAGCCTTGCCAGTTGGGGCCTTTGCATTTGTGAGGCAAAGCCTATTGATTTAATTTCTGTACCATTATTCAAGTTAATATTGAATATGTTACTGATGATGGTGCATGAAATCGAAGAGAGTCAGAAAAAAAGGATGAAATATTAAATAAACCTTTGCCAAAGGACAGGAAGGACGTGGAGGTGAATGTGCAATAAGGTTACATGGCTGCTGCTCCAGCTCCCTGGCTGCATGCAGGCTGTTAGTGCCCTTGCCTTCTGGAAAGTGTTGGCAGGGTCACCTGGCTGGTCAAACACCAGCACTGGTTGCTGCTGGGGGACATGGATTGGAAGCCATGTCAACCAGCAAATGGCCAAACTTGTATCCAACCCCCGCTAGCTCCTGTGCCATGGTGCAGCTGCAGCCGTGGCTCCGGAGGTGATGCCAGCAGGGCGCTTCACTCAACGGCTATTGGGATGGGAGGATGACAGGACCTTTCCCGCCTACTGCAAGGAAGATGAGAGCTGCCTGCCGAGGCGGATATACTGCCCTTTTCACCAGCACAGCTTGGCCTGAGCAGAAATAGCCGTCATGCTCGACATTACGCGTAAATACGTCATTATGCACAAAGATGGACATGAAGAGTGTGTGATAAATGCAGACATGTCAGTGGCTGGTTGTCCAGGGTCTGTGGGAAAGACCTGTCCAGCACAGCTTTCTCGAGGCTTTCGGGGTGACTTGCCACTAGATGTCACAGCATGCTTGGGTTTGCGGCTGGGGACCAGGCATGCCACCGGCGCTGGGGACCCCAACCCACCCAGAGCAGGGGCTGTTCCCCAAAGTCCCTCTGTTGGACTGAAGCAAATAAATAGCATCTTTACATCTGTTCTTTTAGAGCAGTTTGGAAACATTCTTAGATTTCATGTGTCATTCTGCGAAGTCAGAGGGACCGACGGGTGAACACAGAGGTTCAGCTGCTGCCAGCACGCAGGGTGACCCCAGTGGGACCCCAGCCCTGGCAGGTGGCCCAGTGGCCCTTCTCCCGCTGCAGCAAACAGCAAACTCTCATTAGCTTCCGTGGTTTTAGCAGGAGCACGCTATACGTGTTTCGAAAGCTCTTGCGCTAAGGGGTCACGTCTTGCCATCGGTCCCATTCCCGCCAGCACGAGGCAAACGGAGGCCAGAGCTCACGCAGATGTCTGGCACTGACTTCTGCCGAAAACGTATCACACAGCTATTTATAGGCGTGCAGGAAACCGCCCTGGACCCTGTGCTTCCTCCCCCGTCTGAGCTGAATCTTCAATCAGCGCGGCAGCACAGGGACATTGATTTTGTGTGCCGCTTCACTGCACGTTGCTCTGAGCTGTGGTAATGTACGTGGTTGGGTTTGGGCAGGCTGGTGATGAGGCGAGCAGGCCACCTTCTACACTTGTTACGGTTCTATAAGAAGTGGGCATATTGTTAAAAGACTAGAAGTAGACCAGCATGTGCTGAACGGATAAGTGAACAACAGCATTTAAAACCTCCTGGTGGAAGTGGTTTATGTGCAGTCCCAGAGTGGCGAGGCCACACCACCGCCCACACCCAGGCCGTTCTTCGGGCAAGCGTAGCGATCAAGGCAACGACGGCATCGCTCTGCTGCATTCATTCGCCATCAAAAATGAGCATGTTTTTGACAGTCTCAGACTGAACAAATGATACCTGGGATGGGGAGTGGTACTTCTTCCTTCTGTTCAGTAGCATTGCTGACCTGGAGACCAGGGTCTGCCCAGCCTGAGCTGATCTTGTGCTCCCAACGCTGCTCTTCAACCTGGAGAGCAGCTCACCAGACAGGACCCTGCCCCCTGCCTGCTCCCTCCTTGCGTACCGGGAAGTTGGGTGAGCGCGGGCACGCTGGGAGGGGAGTGAGGACTCGTGCACTGGGTGTGTGGGGAAGGGAGCTGCTGCCTGTGCCCCCATGGGTCACCGTGTGTGTGCCCCTACTCTCCTCCCATCAGGACAGATCTGGGGAGTAGCAGGGTGCTCACCAGTCTAGATGCCCCAGAGTCTGTGGGGAGCTACCTAATGCAGTATGTGCATACACATAGTAGATACATATTCCCAAACAGCAGCTGCACACCAATCCCAGCTCCTATGCTTTTGTGCCATGGGAGGTGCCCTACATGTGACCTTGAGCCGCTGATAGCCCACTCCCAGGCTGGCTGTGGTGATGAGCTCCACATCAGGCACCACCGCCAAAAAGGAAAAGGGCAACGTAGTGTTTTACTTCATAAATCACACTTTTTTTTTCCAGTATATGTGTGCATCCAATTCTTCTCCCCATGTGCAGGGCTGTTCCCATGCTGGCTCTACCTGCTATGTCAGCACGTGATGATGCTCTCATAGGGTGTAAGGGTTTTTCAAAAGGGTTCATAATTTAAGAAAAACATTCCTAAAAAGCCTGTGGTTTTCCAAAGTTACCTAGAAAGAAAGCTCATTTTGAGGCTCAATGCCCTTCAATCCATAGCAGATTCACTCCTGCAGCCACCACTGAGGCGGTGGACCTAGCGTTTCTCATCAGACTAGTGTAGCAGAGGGCTCTGTGTGTTCAAGGCTTTAACTGATTAGGCTACTAATTACAGAAGCTAGAGAGTTGTTTAAAGCAGCTGGAAGGAGAAATCACAGGGATATTCCTTGAACTGCTTCCAAACTGATAGGTCATTAAACAAAGAAGAACTTGGAGAAATTTAAATTCCTGCATGTGACCTGAATGTCAGACACCGTGCTGCACGCGCACGGGGGAGCGTGTTCTCTGCAGCAGACAAGACGGATGGGGTATAGCTGCAAACCACTCGCTACTATTAATTTTCACCACATGAATCTTTCTGACCAACAACACATTATCGTTTTGCTTTGTCTGGGATTGCCTTTCTTCCCCCCCATCATGGCACAGGTCTGGAATATGTACAGATCTTCTTTAGTCACAGTTAGTGACTGTGCTTTAATATTAGGAGTCTCCCAAAATACTTACTGTGCTTTTGACTTAGAGAGTGAGACGTGAGCCACCCCGTCATTCCCCTCCGCCTGCAATAACTATCACAGCAAAAGGTGCTTTGAGCAGCGTGGGTCGCTCCTCTGGAGTAGAAGGGTTTGTGGGTCAGGGGCCCCCCTTCAGTGCTGGGGGATCGGAGTCCAGTTTCAGCTCTGGGGAAATGGCACAGCCTCACTGTGTTTCAGGAAAGCAGGGCTTGCCTGTTTCAGTGGGGTGGGAGGATGGATGCTCAGGATACATGAAGAGAGGAGAAAAGGCGAGATGGATATAAACACCAAGAAAATCAACAGAAGCATCTCTGGGCTGTCCCGCCTGAGCGCCCTAAGGCTGAGGTCTTCGGGGAAGAAGAAGCGGTGCCTCTCTGTGGCCTGCCGGCAGTTCCCAGGGGCTGGCCGGGGCTGTGTTCCCCTGTCCCCGTCTGGTGAACGCAGCATCCCTGCAGCGAGTGGGAGCACCCAGCGCCCGCTCCACCTGCTCACCTCACGGGCAGAGGTGGGGGCTTGCACCCGGGCAATCAAGCATCAGACTTTGGGGTGACAGCCACAGCCTGGCTGCTGCTCCGGCCAGCCAAGGCCAGCGAGACCACCTGGCCGAGCCTGTTACTGCCCGGGCGCGAGGGAGGACGCCTTCTCCTGCGCAGGGGTACAGGTGGTGTTGGAGGGTGGCACCGTCAGACCGGGTTACTTCTGTAGGATGGTGCTGGGACTCAGGACAGCACCACTCTGGTGGAAAAACCCCACAATACTTAAAATTAACATATGTTTAATTTTCTGCAGTTATCACCAATCTCAGATTAATTCTGCAGCATGACCAAACTGCTGCAAGGCCCTCACACTACGATGTTTAATATATACTAGTGTGTCTATTAAATGCAATTTCCAGACACATTAGGACTTCTCAAGGAGAGTGCAGATAAGGTGCGGGCTCGGAGGCAGCTGGCTCAAGTGCTCTGCAGGAGGAACGTGTGGGCACAGAAACATGCAGGGCCCAGAGTCCCCTTTCACTTGGGGTTTTGGGTTTTTCATTCCTGTGCTGATCTGTCACCCTCAGGTGTGTCAGCATCTCATTTGCACCAGCGAAAGAGTTGAATCCAGAGCCTGGCAATTAAAAACTCACCAAGGACAGCCTAGGGTACACCACGAGCAGTGAGGTTAGCACAGCTCCAGAGCAGCTGCTGAGGGGAGGGCGGTGAGGGGCAGACCCAGCACCCGGGGCTGCGAGGCAGGTAACCTGCTGTCCCAGCAGCTTGCCCTGAGTGCCATCCGTACAGCCATGTGGTTTGACAGGGGCTTTAGCATTGCTTCCCTCCTTTCCCAAGGCTATGTGAATATTCTTGGAAGCAAAGTGCATTAGCTTCTCCTCCTCCTGAAGTCGGTACCCGACTTCTTCCCATTTATCCTGCTCCCACCTTGGCTGGATTCACACTGGTTTCCCTGTGGCTGGGTGCGGGGCCCTGAAGCCGTGATCTGCTGGTGCCAGGGCAGTCTGCACTTGTTCATTGTAAGGAAGCTGCCTCCTCGGTTTGCTGCTAGCTCTGCCTTCAGAGCTGCCCAACTTTTTAACGTTTTAATGCACTGTGCTAGGGACTTCACCTGCTCTCACCCTCTGGTGTGTGGTGTCTGTCGAGGGCAGCACTGCCCGTCAGATGGCAGAGCCCCTGGGCAGTGCCTGGGCAGTACCCCTGGGCCCCCCTCCCGGTGTCCCTCACACCCCCGTGGGCCCTGCAGCCTGGCTGGGGTGGGCTTGGAGCATGCACAGCTAACAGGGCTTCTGCACCTCCTGGATCCATCGTCTCAGCACCAGGGGACTTGAAGCACAGATCAGGCTCCTGAGGTGTAGAGCTTGTCCATCTCAGGGAAAGAGAGATTCCTCCTTTAGGCTGTTAGTGAAAGCTGTTGGAAGGTGGGGAACACCATGGCTCTGCTTCAGGGGCCGTACCTTCCCAGACAAGGAGGTAGCGATGATCCCCAGAGCCAGCAGGTCTCCAGGTGGAAACAACCCCCAAAACCATTCTGTGCCCACTGCAAGTGCCCAGGAGAGGAGGTGCCCAGTATCTACGCGTGTTATCTGGCCCAACATCAGACCGATTGAGTCAATGGGGGCCTCTTTCCTTTGATTTCAGAGCTGTAGGGTGGTTCCTCCCCAACCTGCTGCCTGCACCCTGGGGTCTGTCTGCCTGCACAGCCAGGCACGGCAGTGAGCGGGGCTGCTGGGCATCAATAGGAAGGACTTTGACTGAAATCCCAAGACTGGTGAACATTTCAAGACAAGCTGTGCACACTCTCCAGCGCACACAAGCAGGGCCCACGTGCAGCCCCAAGGTATGGGATCCACCCCCACTTTGCCCTGGAGACGCCGCAGCAGTTGGCACACGAGCCATCATCAGTTGCCAGGAGAAGACAGCACACGATGTTCAGGGAGGAGAGGTCAGGTCTCTTCCTGTTTAGATGCTTTCAAAAAATGCTTGAGCATTTTAGTGGAAAAATGACTGAGGGAACCATCCAAATTAGGAAACAGGAATTGCTGTGCTGCCATAAATATAATTTTGCAGCTGAAATGAGAAGGAAGTTGTTGTCAGGTAGGGCTGGTAAGCACGCGGCTGGGCCAACAGCTCGTGCTGAAGGTCAACAGCCCACGGGCATGTTCTCCGTGCCACGCTCAGGGACATACCTACCAGGCAGGCGTTACTACTGTTGTGCCAAGGTGGATGCCGGAGCCAAGTCACCGGGTGTCTTTCATCTTGGGTTCTCCGAATGTAGTGCCAATAGTCAGTAAGATGTGTCCTTCAGCTGGGGGACTCAGTATTTCCGGCAGAGGACAGTGAAAAAGATGACGCTCAAATCAGAAGTTTTATGGAGTATAAATTAGTAGCAGACTTCCCAGTTCCTTCTTACTTATGTGGTGAAATTAGCAGTTCATGTCTAATGTCAGCCCTGCTCATGACTCTTTCTCCCCTTCAGCAAATCACTGAACCTCCCCAAGCCCCTTTCTAGCCATATGTTAAGTTGATGTAATGCTGCTTTTAGGCCTGTGCAATTACTCAATTACTCCTGCATCAGATTGCAAGGAATATGCCCTTGGGGCTGTGATCCAGTTTTGCCCATTGATTTCCTGTGTGACCTTCAGCACCACATTAAAAATACTTTTAATGTTCAAAGGAATTGTGCTCGTTTAAGCTCCTGGTTGTGCTATCCAAATTCCTACTCTATACCCAACTTTCCAGTCAGTCTGCTTGTTATTTATTGCGAAATTTAAAGACAGAAGCTACTCTCTTCTAAAATATAAAAGAGATTTGGGAGCCTAAGTTCCATTCAAATTCACCTCAAGCGAGTTTCAATGGAGCTTGAAGAGTCAAAGAAATGTAGATACTTCTGAAAATGTCACCCTAGCTGTACCTCCAGGGTCTGACATTACACAGACACCTGAATCACTCAGGCAACTTCCCTCTGCTGATCCAGCCTGACTGCTGTGGAGCTTGCAAAGCGTTGAGCATGCACATATTTAATGTCTGCTAATGCTGGAGGGGGAGGATGCCTCAAAGCAAAAACTGTTGTGCATTTAAATGTGGTGTTCTTCAAAGCTCATCTCGATCCCAAGCTGAGTAATAACAGCTTCCTCCAGCTCCTGGGGAGCCGTTTTGGAGGGCTGTCTGGTGCTGCTTGCTTGTTGTAGTCACCTCTACGTTCTGTGCGCTGGGGAGAGGAGCTATTGAATCAAGGAGTGGTCTCTGTTTGAGGAGAGGTCTTCTGGGAGAATGAGCAGCCAAGGGAGAAGCGTGGGTAGAGCTTGTCCCATCACTAGGATTGGCCCCTGCCTGTGGTGCTACAAGGTTTTTGCGAGTCCTGTCTCTCATGCATGTTTGTGTAAGGAGCAACTGTGGTTTTCTTTAAATTTTTGGAAAATCTCTGTTAAATAACACGGGTGAGAAGCAAACCTGTTTTCTGAATAGTTTAAGAACTTGCAGCTTGGTTTTTTGTGTGTGTTAATTGAAAGTAAATGAGGCTTGGAAAAGCAGCCAGTATGGGTTTGAGCCTGGGACAATTCTGGGAATAAGCAGGCACAAATAACCCTTCCTCAAAATGTTCTTTGCAACCCCACCCTTCAGGAGAGATTTTCTCTGCAACGATGTTAAGTCTGGGCAACGCTGGCAGCCCAGGGCTGAACTTTAGCTGTCCTTTGTACTCAGCAGTTACTCTTACAGTACAAACAGCTCCCTGGAGCCAGGAGGTGAATTGCTGAGACAGCACGTGCCGGGTAGAGTGAGCGAGGACTGCAGTGTCTGGCTGCTTGTCATCCCAACCCAGTGAAAAGCCATGGGCTGGGGAACAAGAGGCTGGGCTGGGACCTCAGTGGCGGCGGCAGCAGGATTTCATCCCCACTCAGTGTTCCGCTCCGTACCTGGACTGCAAAGGGTTTAAACTGCAAAATCCCTGCGCTGCTATTAATGCATGAGCGCTGTGAGCAGCTAGTGTCGGCACCCCTGTAAATAGGAGCTCTGCTGTGCGACTGCTGTCCTTTGAATCTGTAAAGGGCTTCATGCTCCTTGCCTGTGAAGCAACATAGAAATGAGTGTGATGTGCAATTTCTACAAATACTCCAGCTTCTACGTAGGAATCCCTCAAACCACTGAAATAGTTAGACGACATCAGTGAAGATGAGGGTGGAGCTAGTCTTGAATGCTTTAAAAAAGTAAAGCTACCAGACCTCAGCTGTGTTCTGATTATTTTCCTTGAATTTGCTTCCTTTTCACTGCTTTTTTTATACTGAGACGTAAATAATGGTAAATTCCAGATCAGCCATGGGTCTGAAATTTAGCTGTAGCAAGGACTTCTGCCAATTTTTACGAAAGGATTTTGCTAACATGAAAGAAAAATAGCTCATACATAATAAACACTCCTCCTGACCCATGTTACCCTTTTGCATTTAAGGTCAAACATCTCTGAAAGGAAAAAAAACCCAAAAAAGATAAAGGGGATGCAGAGAGTAAGCTGCAACAACGAACCAACCCCCTGCGTGAAGGTCCTCCCATCAGGGTTTTGATTTTCAGGCTGTTCACAGCTGCCACTGCAATTTTTCCTTGGCCTGAATAACATAAATACTGGACTGGGTAGTGCTTTCCTTTACACTGGTGTAAATCCAGGTTGGAGCTCAAACCTTGACTTGACCATACATGCACTTTATCCCTGGGACAGCATGTGGTATAAAATTAATCATGGGTGTAAATCTATGCAGGACTTCTGCCCAGTTCTGAGAATTTGACTTCAGATGAACTCAGAGCAGTTCCTCTGGACACCAGCTGGTGCAACACAGGCCGAATTTCGCTTAGTACCTTCTGCTGAACCCACCATGGAGGTTCTAGCCAAGAGCAGCTATTTGGTAATAAAGTGATAATTTTGAAATTCTTCCAGTTTTCTATTTCTTAGTAATATGTCTCTCCGTCCTGCCAGAGAAAACACCTACAGGTTTCATAATCAGCTTTTTCTGCTGCTGAACTGATTATGCATTATGAATGGCTAAAGTAGATGTTCTTTTTGCAGATAACAAGTAGAATATTTATCCTTATATTAACTCCTTTCTCCAAGCCCATGCCCTCATGTTTCATGGAAGATGAGTGAATATTTAAGTTGTGGTGGGAGCATGCTGGAGATGAGGTATTATCTTACAGTGGCCAATTTCAAATACTACCGATGGTTAAGTGACGATGCTAAAAATGCAATTGAAAGAGGAACATCTGGCTTAGACTGGCAGCAGGAAAGAGCTTCTGTGCAGTCAGGGGCTGCTTTGAGATCCATGTTCTGGGCCAAAGTGTGGCCAGGCCAAGGAAGCCAGGCTGCCTTCTCCCTGCCACCCTGAGAGATGCCTGGCATGCCAAGGTCATGATGTGCAGCGCTAATTGTGACATGAACCTGGCCGGGGGGACTGGTGTTCTTGTAGCCCACCGTGCTTTCCCCTACGTGCATCAGTTTTCAGAGATTTTTTCTGGTCTAACACACTCTCTTTTGGCCATTTTCTAGAGTTTAGGCAAGCCCTACTGCTTTTACAAAGTCATCTCTTCCATTTGTTTTGATGAAAAAAAAAAAAGTAAGCAAAATAACAAAAAATCTACGTAGAAAACCATGAAGTGACCAGGTCCTGCAGTACAGCCCCACTCATTCACGTCTGCTGCTGGCTTCACCTCTGCTTAGAAAAATCCCTGTTCTAGCTAGTGACTGCTCAAGTCTGCAGTGATTTAGGGGGAGGCTGTACTCCTGAGGATATACAGCAATCTTCACAAGCAGTGGCACACCCTAACGCTGGTTCTCGCATGGACACATCTTTCTTTACATTTCCTATGGTTGGTGTTTCTGTATTGATCCTCTGTGACTCTGCTGCCGCTTAGCTGAGCTTGGAGCAGCAGCAAGGGCCCTTGGGGAGTGTGCAGTGCATGGCCCAGGAGCCACCAGCCGTGGTCCGAAGGCTAGGAGCCACTCTCAACTCCTGAGAGCCAGGGTGAAAGCTAGTTATTTCTACATGCCGGGTCTGCTGACACAACCCTGTGTTCTTCTGAGCAAGTAAAGAGCGCAACCCTCCAGCTTGAAAGCTGCTTGGGGGTTATCGCCCCAGTCAAAGGGGTGTGTGTACCCTTCATACTCCTCAAGACCCATTCCCTGGGCTTTCTCCACCCATCCTCTGGTAAGGGGATCTGCTTCCTCGGAGGAGTATGCCACCCTTTGATACTACTGTGCTGAAAAAAGGGCTGAATTCCTCTTGTTTCTTGAAATAAACTTGCAAAACCCTTGACCTTCCTGAACTGAAGGAATATATTTACAGATTGTGTAATTCCATTTGTCTTCCCGAGCGTGTGAGGGAGACAGCAGTGTGGGTGAGGGAAGGGGAGCTGTGTGACCAGCTCATTTCAAGATCAGAGGTAAGACACCGATAAGTCCCGTGCACTTTGCAGTGTGCAGCCATTCCCATTAATTTTTTGAGGGGCAAGAAAAGGAACTACTTAAAGGAATCCCCTGTATTTTCTCCTTTATGTGAAGTCCACGACACAGCAGTATGCCAGGAGAAACGTCATCCTTTGTATTATGTTATCTACGCTTGCAACATCTTCCAGTACTGGTGCTTGTAGGCTTCTAGAAGGATATCAGGAGATATTTCTGCAGCAAGTCTTTTCTAGAGTTACACCATCTAAATTCGTCTTCACACTTGTGTATCTGAAGTCAAGGTAGCCAGAAGCAGCAAAGATTATCAGAGGACAAAAGAGGCAAAAGACAAGGTGGGGAGGTTGCTTGTATACCTATATTAAAGTATGTAGCCTTATTTAAAGGCCTTAGCAACTGGGAGAAGCCCTTTAAGACAGAAACCATCTTTGCTCTGAGGCTGTAGCACTAGGAGGTCTCACGGGTGTCATCACCAGGTATTTGTAATAATGTCACCATTTCCAGGACCCTTAGCACAAGCAGCGTGGCAGGAGAGGAATTGCCAAGGGTAGCTGACTGGCGATAATGGATAGTAGGATGAAATTGAGAGGAAAAAACTTAATTGGAATTAACTAGCTGAGAAAAGCCTCTTGATCTGTCAGACAGTGAAATTGCCTCCCAAGAGCAATGGTATAGTCCCAACCACGTGGGCATTTAAAGCCAGCCTAATGTCTATGATTCCCTGAGTTAACTGGAGTATCTCAATAATTGGAACTGACACAAAGATTTATCTTCTTTGATTGACTAGCTTTCATAGAGGCTCATCTCTTTGTGGTACTGCATGGAGCTTTCAGGGCAGCTGGTTGCACTTAAACTGCCAGAAGCTGACAATACGTATCCATTTCAGCTCTTCAAACATGTTCTTTGAAGAAACACTTAAATCACTGGAATAGACAGTACTAATCAGTCTGCAGGAAAACGGAGCATCCTTACCTGGGGCTCAGTGCTATAAATCTTCCCGTGCCAGAGCGCGGTTATCATACAGCAGTAGAGAGCCGTTTAGGTGCATTACTGCCAAATGCCCAATCAACCTGAAAAATTGGGCTGATTTTGGCCAAGACAATAAAAGGAAAAGGTGTTTTGCCAGACATATAAGAACAAATGGTTGGTGTTTCAGCAGAAGCTCCCGTTTACAATAGAGAAGGATTAATCGTGCTAAGATGAAGGAAAAGATATCCCATGCTGCTTTCCGAAAAGACAGAGTACGGTAGCAAGCTGGCCCTAAACCGTGAGTTTTGTAAAGATGTTTTGTATTCAGCCTTGCCCACTCGCCTGCTGAGCGCCCTTGCGCAGCAGCCACATATCTCCTCTCTTGCTTTGCCTTCTCTGATTCAGCGAAGGTCTTCAGACCAACGCCTTCCCCCAGAATTCTGGTCCTTTCTACGAGTGCACAGATAGGACCTGGGGAACTGAGATGCCTCCTTTGCTGTGGTGCAGCACAGCGCTTTGGAAATCAGAATTTACAGAAATACTAGCTCTCAAGCCGATTAGCCTATGAGATATTCAAGATATGCCTAAATGTGTCAGGTTGGAAGCAGGTAGAGGAATAAACTATTGCTACCAAATAGGACATCCAAACAGAGGCATCCGCCAGGATGTACGTGTGTGCCAGAGAGTTTGCTTTCTTCCTTACTTCTTGGCCTTGCATGGTGGGTGAGACAAAGGAAACAAGAGAGCAAAGCAGATGGGGAACGGGAGGACTCCTCCCCGGGGGACTGAGGCCCCGGGGCTGGTGGGAGCCTGTGTCCTGAAGGGACATGGGCACCACGGTGGGGTTGCAGATTTGGGAGGTGGAGCACTATAGCAGAGCTTCGAATTCAAGGTTTTACCTGGAATGTTGTCAGGTATGGCACTATGAGGATAATATCCTGATTTACTTCTGAAGAGTAAATGGTTATAATGGAGTGCGTATCTCACTGGAGCATTTCTGTTCAAGCAACAGTTTCTCCTGCTGTGAGAAGGTTGGGTGAAATATATCTATACAGATACAGGGAGAAAAAGTTGAAAATTTAAAGTAAATACTATGGAGGGGGATGATAGAAAATTGTTATTTGAAAATTAAAAAAAAGGAAAAGGTTAAAAATACACTTTGAGAAGTTGAGGCTTTGGGTAATATCTGCAAAGCTACAGCCAGTTGGTGCAACCAGGAATCTGACACACACATATATTCCTTATTACACTCTTCTATTATGTTGCTTCTTTCCTTCTATTGTCTGTAAGGTCTTCTCAGTAGATCATATGTTCTGCTGAGCCTGATTGTCTCTGCATGTAGGCTCTTGGGTATCAAGTAAATCCTTTTTTTCAGAAGAAAGAAACCCTTCAGTCCAGAATGCCTGTATTGAGCCAGCTGGACATGGACTGGGAAGGGTGTAATGGAGAGCCCTTCAGCTGGCAGGCATGGACCGGGTCCAGCTGGTGATGGCCACCAAAGCTCCCAGGAGCAGAACCTGCTGTAAGAAGGCCCTGCTGCTGGTTCAAGCACACCGCGGCGGGAGCAGTAAGCACCCTTTCTATTTGCCCTCCACTTGGCTTGGGAGGGTTTTGCTTCTGGCTCACCGTTCCCAAGCTGGTTTCCCACACCTCTTCTGCTTTGA
The DNA here is from genome assembly GCA_027574665.1 of Rhynochetos jubatus. Taxonomy (NCBI): domain Eukaryota; kingdom Metazoa; phylum Chordata; class Aves; order Eurypygiformes; family Rhynochetidae; genus Rhynochetos; species Rhynochetos jubatus. Next base: position 6,548,309 of record CM050662.1, read on the forward strand.
AAAGTCCTGGATGATTGTTAGCCTGGAACTGTCACCTCATGTCATAAGCCACAAATTCTGCTACTTCCCATGTTGTACAAACGTGCAAATAAATCAATATTGGTTGTAAAATGGTTCTGTCGTTATGAAATCCGTCTAGATTGCTTGGCTTTTAATAGCATCAGCCCTGAATTACACGTCTGGACTAGACAGAGTGCAGAGATGAATTTCCTTTAATTTCTTCCAGAGTAACTCACCATTTAATTTAAGTGAGCAGTTCCTTATTCTCCTATTCTGAAATGATAGATTGTGAAATGCACTCCTTTAAATTAATCCTGATGCTTGATTTCTGTCAGCAGGGTAATGTTTCTCGGTGGTATGCAAAGTATGCTTTTAAAAGGTATGGTGAATATGAATGCTATGCACTCGGTTGATGATTTAAGTGTTTACACTTTTCAAACACCTCAGAAAAAACAAATATGGCTTAGCTGCATTTTTTATAACCTTCCAGAAGTGATCATTCAAATAACATCAAAAGGTCTTAAATGGATTTCTAAATGTGATGGTAGAAGTGAGGGCAACTCCCCTCTCATTAAAGAACCATCGATTTCAAATGGGGCTGAGCGAAGCTTATAATATTTCTGATTGCACGGCTTCCATAGATCATCCAGAAAGCTTTCTATTGGAGCTATTAATGGTAAAATATTTCATGTGGGTGCTGTCACTGCTTATGCTGGCTTGATGTTGCATGGGAACAGTGCCCATGTTTTTTTTTCTTTTGCTGTTTTTACTTCTTAAAGACGAAGTGGGGCATTTTTGGAGCAGAGAAAAGAGGGAGTGTATGAATACTTTGTAGTTCTATACTGTCTCCTCTACAAGACCTGCAAAAAGTTATAGTGAAGTTGAGTAAGTGATCTCGATGTAAACCAACCCATCAGCTCCTCTCAGCCCAGACACTCCCTTACTCCGTGTTATCAGAGATATGGACTATCTGAATGCCACAGCTAGAAACTGCACAGCATTCCCTGCATCCAGCTGGAGCCTGGCAGCAACAGAAGACAAGACAAATCCTCCTGTCACTGAAATATGTGGCAGTGCTTTTCAGGCAAAGGTAGATGTCCCTGAACTTTTAGCACCACACGAACCGCAGTACATGTTTGCCTACCCTGTCATTCTTGGCAGGTTTACACATACAGAAAATGCCACACCTAACGACTGACCTTGGCTGAAATCAGGATTTCTACTTTGTATGTACGGGCAATGTGTTGGAAAGGGCATTTGGGATCCGAAGGCTTGAATCCTTTTACTTCACTGTCAGTGGTAGACAAAGAGGTGGTAACTTCTTTGCAAAACAGATTTAGATCTTACTGAGAAATATGTAAAACGCTTGTACTATCCAAAATATTAGGTCAAGATGTTTTGCAGAAAGTGAGAAACTGAGCTCACCTGCAGGGCATCACATACAAGGCGATTGCATGTGCTGACATCCTGGTATTGACAAGATAGTGCACTTTTTTTCTTGATCCTTCTAAAGCCTTTTGTGCATGGAATACGTAATAGATTTGTTACCCTGACTAGGTAGCTAACGTGTACCTTATGCCTTCCAAATCTTACTCTGCAGCAACCTATGAGATTTGGCTCAAGTAATCTTGTAGATATTTGGCAGTCAGGGGAAATGGCATGTGTATTTTCTACTATTCTGACTTAGCCACCTTTGTCTGCCTCATTGCTTAAAAAAGAAGGTGAAGAATTGAAGTCTGCCTCATACTACTTGCCAGCCCTCTCCCAGGACAACACATAGTTTTGTGACCTGCCAGCTCCGCGTCCTATAATAGCTCACACCGCTGAGCCATCTAAGGAGAAATTGTTTGGCTCAATAAGCTGGGAGTTGTGTTATGCCTGGATACAACCAAGAACGTACGCAGCTTCCTGCCGTAAGTAGGCTGGCACCAAGCTTTATTTCAGTCTTAGGCAAGGCCTGGGTACTGCTGAAATCTGAAGTGAGCTAGATCAAATCAAGGTCTTTTGATCTGAAGTGCTTTTATTAACGGGTTTGGGTGGTTTAGTATCAGCATTTCTTTTTTGAACATCTTAACATCAATCGTCTTCAAATCCAAAATGTCCCTTCTCTTGAGTTTTGAAAGTCTGTTATAGCAAAGTAGCTCAATAACCAACCTAAAGGCTTTAAGGTCTTAAAGTCAAAATTTACTTGCCTTGCTATGCTTCCAAACCAGAAACTGGTTATAAAATTGGTTTACAGTAGTGCCTGGGTAGCAGATGCCTGTTACACCCATCACCTGGTAGTGGAGACCAGACCTCGCGGTCAGCTAGAGATGTTATGGAAGATACAGCCAGGTGTCTTAAATGCATATTTAATTAGAATTAGAATCCATCTGGGCTTTTGTCTTCGTGCTGCTGTGTGGTAGGACCACTGGCTCTGTTAGTCTTTAGACCTAGACTTACAGCCTTTCTTAGAACAGGCAAAGGTTTGTTAGCCAGAATGAGTGTTTTCAGCTCCCCTGTGAGCTGGGAGAGGTTGAAGGACCTGACAGAGATCATAGAACCACACCTGGGTGTTGATGTCTTCACTAGTGACTTCAGGTCTTTTGTTATCCCCTAAAATGCAAATGATGACTAAACCACGATTAAGGCTCGGTGCCGCAGACATTTGCACTGTGAGTTCTAGCTTGTCGCACGGAGGACTTTTTGCCGGGGCGCTAAGAGCCTCCGAGGTGCTTGCCAGGGGCTTTGTATAACTCGGTACGAGGGCTGGGCTCGCTTCGGGCCAACCAGCTCGGGTACTCTTGACATTTCTGGATGTCTTCTAAACATGTAATGCTGATAGAAATGTTGTTTAAATATTTGTGAGTTATTTAAAAATAGTGCGTCAAATAAGCAGCCTTGTGACGCCCGACAGATATCTGGCTCAGACGAGTGCTTCGGTGAAGAAGGAAGAGGTCAGCACGAGTTATGTACACAACTTGAACTCTGACGAGAGACACGCTGGATCCATAAAATACAGAGCAAAACTAGTCCCCCGTTGGAAAGCCCTCGTGCACTTGGGGCCCCGGGGCGAGGCTGAGCAGGCACAGCTGGCCGTGGGCGTGGCTGGAGGGATACTTGGTTGACCGCCGGCCAGTCCATGGCTGGGGCAGGAGGGAGATGCCAGGGTTTTGGCAAGCCCTGGCACGTGGTGTGTGGGGAGTATGGGTGTGCAAGAAGTGCTAGCTGGGACCTGGAGGACAGGCAAACCATGCTGGGGCTGCCAGGCATCCCTGTCCCTGTCTTGAGCTATTTAGGCTCTCTGAGTATTTCCCCTAGTTGGTGCCCATCTGCATTTGGAGAAAGCTAAATTTTAGGAAGCTCAAAGGAATGAATTTGCAATCCAGCTGTTATTAAGGCCTTTCAGCAGTTTCTTCTCGGTATTATTACATAGAGCATTTGAGGTCAGGACAGGTGGGTGCTGGAAATGGGATTCCTGTGGTAGACGTGACAGCTGTGCATTATCTAGTAATTATATTAAATATTTATTTTTTGAGCTTTAAAATAATCATAAAATGTTTTAAAAGCTGCTTTCATATGGGAAGTGTATTCTTTCAGTAAACAATTACCATGTAGAGATTAAAATAAGCCACAAGGCATTGCTGAGACGCAGTCCATTAGAGAGGTCAAGCCTACTATAACATTTGAATCCAGTTTTGTTGCCTTGAAATCAATTTGACACCAAGTCCAGACCTATTGGAAAAATGAGATCCATGATTAGAGCACCACTGTCATCTTTCCAAGGTTTCCCCACTTTTTAGAATTGCTGCAAAAGAAATAATTATTTTTAAAGCATTCAGAATATCGACCTGTTTCTTGGCTCTTGTCACAATCCATATAGTGGCTGCAACGGGAGATCCTCTGTAGTTACCCTCCAGGCAGCACATTTTGTACATTTGGAAAACGGATTTACAAGTTACTACTGCAGTTTTACACTCTGCCTTACAGATTCTGATCTGCAGTCTCTTGGGTTTGGTTGGGGGTATTGGTTGCTATATTCTTGACATCTTCTACTCATTTAAAGTGCCAAAGTGAAAAGCCAAAATGAGCCTCAGCTTCTCTGAGGCCTGGATACAAGCTGTTCTCCTTTTCAGATGAAAATGCTACATCTACTTATGGAATTTATTGAGGTTACTTACTGAAATATTTTGGCTCTTATTTCTCCCAATATCAACTGCATTTTTCAAAGTTTACTATAGGACTAACATTAGTCATTCAAAGCTTAAGCACATGTCACAGAAAAGAGGGCATAGAAAAAAAAACCCACAGAAAAAGAATTGCGTTGTGTTCTGGAAAGGTCTCAAAAATTTCAAAGAATTATCGGTTGATAATAAACTTGAGCCGTGAAAATAGCAAATTACATGAATTACATTATAAAATCAGTCCATAATCTACAAATTATATATATTAATCTACAAATTATGGACAGATTTGATTGGAGTCTACAAATCAAATTAACCACCACACTTTTTTCCTTCTCTCTTGTTGACACCTTCCTGGAAATAGATGGGCAAACACTCGCCAAATACCTTTGAAAATAGTTTCAGCCTACGAGGGAAAGCAACCCGCTTGAGGTAGCTGTGATACTAGTTGTTCACAGCAGATTGGCTAGCCGTGGGTAACTTCTGTTGGTCCCCGGTTATTCCTCCGAGCAAAATGATGGTTTCACAAATGCTGGCAAATAATGAAACAAGGATGTGAGCGTGGCCAGACCGAACTACTGTGAGGAATTCAAATAAGTATTGGTTGCATCTGTTTAATTGGTATTCCATCAAAACCTCATTACCTGTCAGATTTTACTGTTCTAATAAGCAAATAAATTATTATAAGCTTATATATTCTAGTGCTTGTTATTCACATGAGCTATTGTACCCAGCTCTCCTGTGATAAAATACTACATGTTCCTTTGCATCAATTGCTTACATTGACGGCGATACACATTGATGGTAATAACACTGCACGACCCGATCCAAAATACTGAAATTCAGATGTCTTCAAATATGTCACATTTATTTTGCTCAAAACCAAGGACTTCTTGGAAAAACTCACAAGCCAACCTGCTCTCAGATTTCCAACCAAGCAGATCTGACTGCAGGTACAGATAAGCTTGGAGTAGCCTTTGATCTAGTATGGCACTTGCCTATTGCTGCTTCCTGAGCTGTTAAGATAGATTGTTAGAAACCAGCAACTCTCTTTTCACGTGTAAAGTCAATCTGCTAAAATTAGGAGGATCTGGCTTTGGCAGATCAGCAAAGAATTGACCTGTTCAGCTGCTTTTATTTGTCGCTGGAACAAGCATCCACTGGATCTTTGAGGAAACCTCTGGCCAGCCACTTTGTTCAACAGCTTAGCTGTAATGAAGACAGGAAGAAAAATCAGCACGAGGTACTATTCTGCAAGCATAGTCAGGCAGGTCAGGCAAGAAACAGCTATTTTTCAGGGAGGATAACTGAAAGAGGATCCGGAGTTTGGATACAGATCCTATTTGACTTGGTCTCAGTTCACAGCAACATCTGAACGCCAGAGGGAAAGACTTGGCTGTCCGTCAGTCTGTATGTTACATCGCCCGGTGACACGCTGCAACGTCTGAGGAAGTTCCATCTGTGACGCTGTTTCCTTACGTGCCAAGCCCAAACGCCGGTGCAGTGGCGGCACTGCCATCAGAAGGGTTAATGCCTGCTGCATCCGTGCAGGAAAAGGAAAGGGGCAGGGAAAGGAACGGTTTAGAATGGACTTTTGAACTGTGTTACACCTTCAGGCCTGGCCTGTGTGGCAGGGGAACACACTGGCACAGGAGTGAGTCCTGTTAGTTGTTTTATACAAAATGGTTTATTTCCCAAGTGTTAAAGTGTCATTTCTAGAATGGGCCGTCCACCCATGCTTATGCCTCAGCCACTTTGGAGGCATGTTGGTAAGACATAGACTGGGCACTCCAGTTTTATTTATTTAAATAGATGAAAATGTCCTGGTGAGTTTGTTCTCTTTACGTGCTGCTGAACTGACAGTCACTCTGAATAGAAAAAAAAGGGCTGTTGGCTGGTGCCCCTGGGAGAAGGCGGTGGGTGGATAGATTTCAGAATGTCATCACTCCAGATGACACGGGACGTTGGAGACTGCAGACTGCGTCTCAGACTTGGGACAGAGGTGAGCTCTTTCTTTCCCTAACTTCTTTCCCTGTGTAAAATTCCCGTGTTGACCGGTGACAGAGGAGTGCTGTGTTGCACTCCATCTAGTTCACCAGCAGCTCTGATTTGTTTTTTTACTACCTCCCCCGGCTCAGTTAAGTGCCATTTGTACCAGTGTGTGTATATTAGGTAATCAAAGTGAATTTGGTAATCTGGACAAGGAATGACACTTGCTGCTGGATTTCCTTCCCCCCCCTGCCTTTTTTAAACTTGTATCGGGTGGACCCAAATTCATAACCAGCACAGCCAATTTTGACAAGCAGCGGGGCATTACACTGAAAACGTGAGCAGTCACGCCAGGGGAATACAACAACGCCCACCTCTGTTCAGAGCTGGCATGCCCAGGTATCTGACAGATCACTCATCACCACTTCCCCGTCAGAGTCCCATCGCTCGCCTGCCAGAAGCAGAAGCTGTATCCAAGGGGGTGGTGAGCAGTGGGCAGAGGGGTTGTGAAAGAAGGCTTTGTGAATCAGAGCTACTTACAATCTATTGACTTCTTATGGGGGACGGGTTGAAAGAAGATTCTTTTCCACACAGTTCCATGCATATTAGGTAGAGGAGCTTCATATATTTTTTGGCGTTTTGCCCCCTCCCATACGATCATCTGGCTCTCTCGTTTTACGTAATGTCTTTGGCAGGGATCACCACTGTCCAAGGCAGGACACTGTGTTCACTAGTGCCTGAACAGGACCTGGCACACATCTCCAAGGCTATGCCGTGGCTTGCTCTTTTGGGTTTGTTTCTCACAAGAAATCCCTCTAGGGTTGCCTTCTAAGGAACATATTGCTGCTTCAGAAATTTACTATGGAGAGTAGCAGATCCCTGCCTGATTGCTTTGCTTGGAATGTGTGGAATACTACTTTGAATAAAACCCAACCATTAATAACAGGCAATCTGTAAGGGCCCGCGTGAAAAGCATTAAGAGTCATCTATTCCCAAATATCTCAGGTCCAAATAGAAATAGGTGTGATCTAAAACATCCTTAGGACCTTTTCAGCAGCTTACTCATTCCACGATGTAGAGCCTCCTCTAGCCTGAGAGTAAATAAACTAAGCACAAGTATTCTTATGATTCTAGAAATGCACTTTAATAGCAGAGATGGCAAAACCTTTCAGAGAGGATACTTTAGTGGGAGTAGAAAAAGTAAGTTACAAGTAACAACCATGTTTTCTTCTGCAAGCTAAGCAAAATGATTTCTTTTTAAGCTTCAACAGAAGCTGATGTTCATTTGAATTTGGTATGCTTTGAAACCAGCTCCATTTATCCCAGACGTTGACTACCTTTTGGCAGAAAGAACTGGAATTAAGCCTTGAAGGTTGCGCGGTATCAGGTGGTTGAGTGCTTTCCTTGGAGATTTCTGTCTGTGCAGACAGATTTTTCGGAGCTGTGATCCTCAAGCATCCAGGCCAATACCCTGTAGTGTTAAAGCTTTTATGTAGAGACTTCAGAAGTGCTGGTGGCTCTGCCTGTAGTGTCACCTTTGCCGCTGTGATTGGCCCTTGAGATAGGAGGAAAAGATAGGTGATTGAGAAAAGCAAAGAGCTTGCTCATTTTTCCCAGTCGGGGGGCAGAGTGGTGATTTTGCTCTGGCTACACTGTTCTTTGCACCACACGGTTAAACTCTTCTGTGCACTGTTCCCAGGCAAAAAGGTCTGACATGGATATACATCCCTGGAGGGGAACTCCAACCACCCACTGCAAGCACATTTCTCCTGAGCTTTTTCAAGTTAAATATTCTTGATGAATCTATGAAATAAGATGTTACGTTCTTTGTCACTACATTTTCTTACCCATATTTTAGGAATTTAGCTAGTTCTGGAAGAATTCTTCAATTTGTTTAGTATAACCATAGAAGTTTCTTGAGAAAACCCGTGGAATTCCTTGTGATAGCATAGTGTTTTCCTCTTTAAAATATGCTTGACTTTTAACAGCCGAAGACAAAAGCTAAATTCCAGCTTGAGATTTGACCTGCTTTAATGAGAAGCAGCTTGCACAATTGTGATGGAAATAGGGGCATAGGGATTTGAAGGAGTGAAGATCAAACCAAGCCACTGTCACCTGCTGGATAAGGCAACACTCTGTGCTGATTTCCAGGCTCAGCAATTCCACAATATTTCCTTTCGTAACAACACAGAGTAGCTGTGATTATGGTAGCAGCAGGTAAACAGCCATATAAAAGGATCAACGTCTAAGGGATACAGGAATTAACAAGGATGCTCTACCTTTCCCTTAAAAAAAAAAAAACCCAAAAATCAAATCCACCAAACCCAAAAAACCCCAGGGTTTGTGTTCTGTGCATTCTTAGTTCTGGTATCTGGTATTAGAAGGGGAATTCTCCCTGGTTTTCGTTTTGCGGGGATTTCTAGAAGAGGTAAGGGGTGCATTTCCTACCATTGTGGGTTGTTGTGACCCAGACGTTGAAGGCTGAGTTTGGAAAGGAAGACATGGAAAATGAGACTTAATGGTAACCTCACCTTGTCATGGGCCAAACTCCAGAGCAGGGGGATCTCTAGATTTCAGGCCTGTGTTTCTCAGGTGAGCTTGGACATGTGGGAGCTTTGTCTGCTGCCGGTTTCACTGGAAGGTCCCATTGCAAGCAGCCAAGCAAAGTTCACTGGGAGATGGAGAACGTACTATGAAAATGATTTAAAAGATTTTAATTGTATTTTAAAGATTTTGATGGTGAAGACTGTAAAAATCAGTTCTGAGTACTACAGCCTGGACAAACCATGAGGATATGCTTGCTGTAATCCAACAGCTTTTTGGCTGACTTGGAGCCACCCCATTTTATCTTGATTTTCAGGGGGAAAATCTGCTGTTAGTTTCAGGGGCCATTGAATGTGTTTATGTTCTCATACTCCTGTTCTCACACAGATGCTTTCTGACAAGAAGACCAGAATGATAACTAGGTGCTATTTTATAATATGACGGGTTAATGTTTTGTCTTTGCCTCAACACCACTTTAGCGTATCCAATAATCTATGTTTTAAAATAGTGTTTTCCTCTTTTTAAGCAAGGGTGAAGCCTTTATTCATCTTACTCTTGTCACAAGAGAAGAAAAATAGTCACGCAGTCCAGGTTTTCACTCATACATCTTTGCTCCCTGGAATACACATGCTAGCAGTTTGTCTAACTGCTTTGCATCATGGGTGATAAAGATTCAGTCTTTGTCCTTGGGAAAATACTTTTCAATCAATGGATTTCCTTGTCAGGAAGTTTTTGGTTTTGTTAACCTATTTCTTCTTTATTTTTTTTTTCCTTAGTTTTCTCTGATTATTTCCTATTTCAAATCCTTTTCTATTGAGCTTAGTAATTTTCTTCTTTCTAACTGACAACTCTTTCCCACTACCTTTAATATTCATTTCTTTTTACTCTGTCTCAATGCATTACCTGTGTTTTGTTCTGCATTTTTCTTCCTAATTGGTCTCTTTAATTAATCATGCAGCTTTTCTCTGAACAACATGCTTCCATAAAAATATCTTTCTTGATGCCTACGAGTATAGTTGCAGCTGAAGTTAGATTTCTCGCTCTCCCATGTTAACAGCAAGGAAAATGGAAAACTGTTACTTTGGGATCTTACTAAGGGAAAGTCAGAAATGAAATTCCATTCAGTTTTGATGCCTGAAAAGTGTTTGTTGTGGGAGGCAGTAAAAGGGAGCCATGGGAAGAAAGGAGCAAAGTGATCTCTGGTAAATGTATTTGCATGGGAAATATTCCAGTGACATCAGAATTAAAATATGCAAGAAGCTTGGCTGTAAGGAGATGTGACTCCGTTTCTTGGCACAGTGCATGTCTGAAATATCTTCGGGAACTTGGGGCTTTTGTACGGTTTTGGTGAAGTATGAGTGAGGGATTTAGAAGCGGCAGGCTCATTTATATAAATGATTAATTTTGTTCATGCAGTATTTTTTGAACTTGTTTAAAATGACCCGCTCTGGGGTTGTCTTTCACCATATTTGAGCAAGGTGGAATGTAACTGCTTACAGAATCCCGACATGTGCAGGGTTTTTCGGGCAAGTTAAGTCAACTTGTGATGCAACCTGTCAGAAAGGTCCTGGAGAACCTTACCAGCGAGGGTAAGTCGGTTCAGAAAAGAGGAAATCAAGCACCAATGGCTGTTTGGGGAAAAGATCTCATTGTCCAGGCTTCAGTCCCAAACAATGGCGTAAGCTGTAGGGCTTTGGTGATGCTATCGGGTGGTCCTTGGCGCTATTCCCGACAGCCTTGTGAAAAGAGTAGTTCCTGCTTCTGGTACAGGTGCTGAGGACCAGCTTCTGTAGGGTGTAATCTTACTGTGTGGGGGCTCAACCTCCCCTAGTCAGAGCCTGACATAAGGGTCCCCCAAGTTCCTTGTACTACAGGATGGATGAAATGATCAAGAGAGGGGAATCTGATTCCTTCCTAAGAAGCGTTCAGAATTCTTCACTCAGTGCCATGTCATACTGAAGCAGCCCCTCAGAAACTTCTCTGTAGGCGTTTTCTTGATCAGTTACCTATACAACAGTAGGAACCCTGCCGTAAGTTTATTGTTAAAGTAACATACCCACCTAACAGACAGAGACAATGAGCATTTTAGGGCTATGTGTTGCTGTACAGCAAATACCCAAAGGAAAATGAGTGGGAAAGAGAAACTGCAGTCTAGTTGGAGCACTTCTATCATATGGAAGCAGTCCACTGATGTTATCTCCAGATTTAAACTATATATTCTGTCTCCCTAACACAAGCACATAGCTGACAATTTAATCAGTGCAGGGTGTGTACTTTTTATATTGCTTTGGGTGGGTCTGGCAAAAAGCACTTTCTTAGCTAATCATAGCTAGGCGCCATATATCACACTACCTTAATCTCTGTTGCATTGTATTGGCACCGGGCTGCCAATATCAAACATCTTTATTATCGTGCCAGACAAATTGCCAGCTTAGGGGCCAATTGCATGAATAATAAATCATAGGTCTGTGCAAATTCTCCATTTGGTTCTACACCAGAAGAGAAATCTAATGATGATGAGACACACACATAAAATGCAACTTCATTAGGGTATAATGATTCTAAATGAGATGAACAGAAAAAGGTGTTACTTTGCTTCTCAAATCTTCACTTAGAAAACAAAACCAGCCACCTCCAGAAGAATTTTTGTTTTAAACAGAAAATCTTTGCTTATCCACTGCATTCAATTTCTTTTTTAAAATTTTTTTTCTGTTGTGTTTCAAGCTCCAAACTGTAAAAGAGTCTAATCATTACAAGAAGTTGTCCTACGGAAATTCAGAGCCTGTTCTGCTTATCTGGAGTGATTGATAGAGTTTGAATTATCTTCCGACCTTCCTGTGTAAATTAACACAGCATCCCACCCTTATGTCTACCCTATCGAACTGTAATGCCTAGAAGTCAATCAGCTATCAAATTATCGACGATTTAAAGTTATCTTCCAGGGAGTTAACGTGAAATGTATTAGCACTTCTGATACATTCTTCTGGGACCAGTCTTCATGACACTCTCTACTTTGTTAGGTGTCCTTGCACAGTGGTTGTTCAGCTTGTAAAGGCTCATCCTGTATTCTTGTTAGAAACCTACAATTTTGTATTGCTCATTTGGATTAAGAATCGGATCAACAGTTTTTATTTTATCTTTTTTTTTTTTTTAATGTGACAAACAGACCACCTACATTTAAAGGGGTTTTTCTAGGGGGTGGGGGTTGGGGTTAGGTTAGTAAAACAGCGCCGTTAAAAGCAGAAATTAAAATCATAGCAGCCACGAGCTGCAGCAAACAGAGAAATCTAGCTAGATGCAGAGGTCACAAAGCATGGTAATGTTTCTAGCCCACAGATTCATTGCTCAACTGCGTATGAATTTTTCAGACCACAAACTACTTTTTGTCTAGACTAAGGCTATATAAGCAAAATACAAGTAAAGGTTCTGTCCGTTCCATGCAGACTGTGGTGGCAAGGGACCTAATTGCAACACAAAACCACATGGTGTGGCGGGGTCACACTCCGTAGCTGGGGCTGGGCAGTGGCTCCAGTCACGGGTCCCGGCTCCTCTTCTGCTCCACCTAAAGTCCAAAAGTCTGCTGCTAGCCACACTATCTCCTTGGAGGATGCAACATCAGCCTTAATTTTTTGTGTGCAGGGCAGAGGCAACGTTGTCCTAGATATTTATTAGAAAGGAAAAATGGAACAGTAGCTAATGTGGTGAAGATTTAAGTAACCCATCAAAATGACACTGGCAAAGTGTTAAAACACTGAGGCAAGCCAGCAACTTAGCCACGGAGTGTTGGTTTGCTTTCAGTTACTCCTTCACTCTGAATGAATGCGGGTAACTCGAACGAGACGGCGATCCTGTACGGCCAGATATCCTACCTCCTACCTAGGTATGTGTCTGAGGGGAACAGGTGCCGTACCGTGCTCATGCTGCGAGGGAAGGTGCGATCCGTGGGCTGAGGCCACTGTGTGAGGCCACAACAACCCCCTGCAACGCTGCGGGCTTGAGGACGAGGGGCTGGAAAGCTGCCTGTCGGAGAAGGACCTGGTGGTGTTGGTTGGCAGTGGCTGAATATGAGCTGGTGTGTGTTCAGGTGGCCCAGAAGGCCAGCGGCAATCAGGAACAGTGTGGCCAGCAGGACCAGGGCAGGGATCGGCCCCCTGTGCTGGGCACTGGTAAGGCTGCACCTCCAATCCTGGGGTCAGTTCTGGGCTCTTCACAAGACAGACACTGAGGGGCTGGAGCGTGTCCAGAGAAGGGAACGGGGCTGGGGAAGGGGCTGGAGCACAATTCCTGTGAGGAGCGGCTGAGGGAGCTGGGCGTGTTCAGCCTGGAGAAGAGGAGGCTCAGGAGACCTTACCCTTACCCTTACCCTTACCCTTACCCTTACCTCTCTCTACAACTCCCTGAAAGGAGCGGGCAGAGGTGGGGGTTGGTCTCTTCTCCCAAGTGACAAGCGATGGGACAAGAGGAAACGGCCTCAAGCTGTGCCAGGGGAGGGTTAGGTTGGATGTTAGGAAATTATTCATGGAAAGAGCTGTCGGGCATTGAACGGGCTGGCCAGGGGGGTGGTGGAGTCACCGTCCCGGGAGAGATTTAAGAGACGAGGTGCTTAGGGACAGGGCTTAGTGCTGGCATGAGCAGTGGGACATTAACCGTTGGACTCGATGACCAAAAAGGTCTGTTCCATCCTAAACGGTTCTGCGGTCTCTGACGCGGGGCCCGGGCAGCAGCTGCAGGCCAGCCCCGCCGGCCGTGCCATGCGGGAGGCCGGTACCGCCGTCGGCACCGAGCCTGGCGCGGCGGCCTCGGAGCGCGGGTGGTAGAACACGGCGCGTGCGGGCACACCGACCCGCAGCGCGCGGCAGGGCCGGAGCGGCACGGCTCGGCTCGGCTCGGCTCGGCTCGGCTCGGCTCGGCTCGGCACGGCTCGGCTCGGCACGGCTCGGCGGGGCGTGGCCGGGCGTGGCCACGGCCACAGGCGGGAGCGGCGCGGAGCGGCCGGCGAACCGGGGAGGTTGCGGGGCAGGGCTGGCGGCCGGGGGGGCCGTTCTTCGGGGCCAGAGGGTCCCGGCCGGGTTCGTACGGCGGAGGAGCGGCCGGCAGCGGTAGATGACATCCTCGGGTGAGAATTCAGGTGGGTGCTGCGGGGACCTTCCGCTCCTCTTCAACATCGCGCCTCTGCCAGTGGGAAAGCGCAGGGGCGACACGCGTGGTTTGGGGCTTGTTGCTTCTGTTGCTGTAGGTTTGATGGTGGCTCTGGTGGGAGCAAGCGGTTACCCTTCCCGTTACAGCTCCTCCTAGGAACTTTACATCAAACATTCCTCAACTGCACGCCAGGGTCCTGGAAAAAACCAGCCCTAAGGAGCTCCAGTGTCAGAGAAACAGTGTGTCTGGTCCTGGTTCACAGCCAGCAGGACCGAAGCGCGGAGAAGCAGTGTCCCCGGGGTTAGACTGCAGGGAGACAGATGCCCTGTCTCTTGCCCCACTTACCTGGGTAAGAATTTTCAAGTGGATTTGGAAATTAGAGTTACACGCTCGTTTCTCCTGAAGTCGATGGGAGTTAGACACCTAATTCCCTTGAGCCCTCTGAAACTCTTGTAAAGCAAACACTACCTTCTCTAACATGTAGAAGCAATTAAAAGATCAGCCAACACTGACAAGCTGGTTAATGTGCTTTGCAAAGAAAATGCCTTTAAACTTGTCTAGGTCCCAGTAACCGACATGGGAGGTTAATGACAAGGACCTGAGTAAAGATCCTAATGTCAGCTTGGGAGTTGTAGTAATCAGCTCGGGAACCTAATGCCAAGGAGCTGGATAAAGATGCAATTAAGGCTGCCACGAAGCCCTGGGATACATTGCAGTTCCCAGCTGTGATAACTGAAGAGTTGGCTGCGGTTCCAAAACACCAGCATGGTAGTAAAGTAGGAACAAAAGGACAAATATCTCGGCCTTTTCATTTTCCAGACATTTATATTCACTATCTGCATGGAGCCTAAATTATCCTGGCAAAATCCCAAACAATCCTTTTTTTTCCCCCTATTCCTCGAGTGGGTTAATAAAGTGCAATTAGACTTTCCTATTTTGCATTGCACAAGGGACAACAGAATAAACATTTCCACTCACTTATGATCCATCTCAGCTTTTTGGAGAGTTTGACAGTTTTAGAAGTCCCTGACTGCTTCCCCTGGTCAATGCATTTGAAAGCATCGCTTTTGAGCCTTCAACTTGGAGTAGACAACATGTTCAGACTGTCTCTTTAAGTAAGAGGAGATAAGTTAAGAACAAACAGTTGTTGAAAATCCTGTCACAGGTGCCATGAAGTTCTGAGCATCCTCAGGCAATCATAGCTCTAAGGCAGTAAATGCTTGTGTGTGTAAAAGGAAAGAGCTTATGAGCAGCTGTAAGTCATAGGGAACCAATACAGATTTTTATAGCCCAAGGAAGGTACACAGGCTGGAAAGGTGCAATGGGAAGCTCATAATTTTATCTTCAACTGGACCCTGAAAAGCCTTGTCACTTCCACCACTGCCAGCACAACCAATAATGACAGGATCTAAGTCACCACGGGGAGGATCTGCCAGCTCCCAGCCGACGGCTGGTGAGCTCTCGGGAAACAGCACTCAGAGCTCGGCTGCCAAGCACGCCCGGTGCCTGCCGACTCCAGCGCTGGAGGAGGCTGAGGGGGATGATAGTTGGGATTGTCAGTGCGAGGAGGCATCAGCATCTTGCTGTGCTGGAGCAGTCGGCTGTGTTGTGCCAAATCAAGCAGGTTTTGAGGCAGGGGCTCTGGGCATCTGCTTGTCTGTTGCTGTCGTAGGAGGGTTAGTGCCATGTGGGGAAAAAAATCTTCTATATAATGACAGAGATTGGGAAAGAACAAAATTCTCTGTGGGTGCTTTTTTTTTTTCCTGTTCCTTCCAGATTTGTCTAATAACGTACTCAAAGTCAGCCAGTCCTACCCTCCTTTCTGTTCTCCTGTCTGTACTCGCACGGCGTGGGGAGGAGCGGGTGGGTGCCTGCTAGCTGGACACGTCGAGAAAATCCGTTCCTTTCGCGAGCACTGCACTTGCGTACTACAGACAAGCGGACGAGTAGGGTCCTGGAGGTGCTGCAGACAGCCAGAAAACCTCTCAAACTGTTTGCTCACTGGCATGGTTTTGGAAGATGTTCAGACTTAAATGCAAGTCTTTCTGATTACGTTAACACCTGATCACCATGTGATTCTTACCTGTCAAAACTGGAAAACTATGTTCTAGGAAGACACAAGTAATGCATCTACCACAGGTTTTAAAGATATCCTAATAAAATACCTTGAAAATAGGAGAGCTACGATGAGAGCTCTGTGAAAAATGATACATTCAGGTGGAGGTTCCATCCTCCCGAAGGGCTGCTGGCTACAGCTGGGCAGTTGCATGTTGCCACACCTCTCCCTTCATGTGCCCGCCGCGGCCCTTCTCTTGCCACTGGTGCTCATCAGAACGTGTGGTAGCCGATTCAGAAAGCATCAGCCTCACAAATCTGATCTTGCCAAAAACCAGTGAACTGTTTCCTGCCAGTTTGGCTGGCCAGGCCTGCTCGCACAGGCTCGGCGGTGTCAGTGAGGAGGGGTAGGAACATGCCATCTGGGGAAAGGAGAGAAACAGGACTCCTGCTTTGGCAGCAGATCTGTGCAGCTGAAAAGTCATGCTGCTTCCTGAGAATTTTTCTCAGGTTCATTGTACTTATGCTATCAAACAGAAATTTGCATCCTCCAATTTTATGTAGAGGAATATTTTTTAAAAATCGAACTACAATTTGACACCCCCCTTTGGTTGAAGCTTGTGATCATCTTGTAGTAAGACCTGTTTCATCTACAGTTTCTCATTGGTTTGAGCTGCTGCCTCTCCCTTGTTGTTAGGAAAATGCCACTTCTTGTGAGGAAAAATCTGGAGAGTGCCTAAATCTCAGCACAGATGTCTTCGTTATTGCAGGCATTCCTGTTAACACTGATGTTCGTTCTGATAGGGATTTAATGCATCTCTTGGCAACTACTTTCTAAGTACCTGATGGCTCTGGGTTTTCTCCCCAGTCTGCTCAGATGGGGGAATGCAGGTTTTCAGGTCTTAATCCCAAGTGGGCGAAGGAGAGGAGCTGCCAGCCGAGCTCATGTAGGTACTGGGGCTCCGGGGCAGCAGAGCACAGAATGGCATCGTGGTGCAGAAAAAGGGGCAGGAGCCGTGGAGAGCAAGGTTTGCTGGGTGTCGTTGGGACAGGCGTGCTGTGGCACAGCCATCATTCTGAATGCTGTTTTCAGTGGACTGAATCATCTTCAGCACAAACGGACCCGTGTAACATAGTACAGCCGAAGGATGGCACGGGTCATGTGCTTGTTTATTGTTTCTCATAAACATCTGGCAGTAACCATGGCCCATGGGAAAACAGCTTAAAGGCTGCTAGCAAAATTTCCATGCCAAGCCAGCTAAGATAGAATATTAAGCTTTGCAGGAAATGATTTTTTTTTTTTCCATCTGCTTAATTATGAAATCAGTTCATGAGAAGATGACATGTTCAGGTTGCTCTGCTACTTCCATTGTGCAGATGGTGCCCAAAAGATCTGTTAAAATTGTCATCCCCTTGTATGACATCTAGCTCACAAGCAGATAGGCTGAAATTGCAGTAGTATTTGGGGGTGCAGCTCCGTACTGTCTTTCTGAAGGCTCCCCATTCCCACTTTCTGTTCAAGAACAGAAACTTCTCTCCAACAAGCATCTGAGCAGCTATTCTAACATCAAGAAGGACTAAGCAGTTGCTATCAGCTTGTGTGTATTAGTACATCTATTTTAGAAGTTGGTTTGTAAACCTGGGAAATTCTTTTGTGGTGACTGTACGGCTATAGAAATGGGAGAGCAAATTCTAGGCAGCCGGTGAGGCTGGCTGGGGAGGTGCATGTCACTATTGCATGGCGAGGGGGAGTAGACAGGCTGTGGAGCCGAGCTAGGATGAGAAACTAGGAACGGGTCTTCTGCACAAATGCCTCATCTATACTATTTGTCTTGCCAAAAAGCCAGCATGAGGGTCCTTTCAATAGTCCCAGAGAGTCTTCAAGAAGCTTGTTGCTGCTTTTCATGACAGAATCTTACATAGGAAACTGAACTTTGGCTGCTTTGAAGTGCATGCCTTAAAGCATCGCGCAAGTTGCCAGGACCGTGATGGTTACTTTAGCACCTCCTTAGAGCAGGATTTATAAGTATCTGTTGCACGTTTGTAACAGCTGCTGCCAAGCATGCCCAGTGCTTGCTGACTCCAGTTGTGGAATTTCTTATTTCCTTTTTATTTCCTCCTCCCATAGTGATCATTATCATAGTAACAGAGGCTGGTCTGGGAATTCCCTTTCATCAGAGTAAAATTCCTAGGCATCCATTACCCCTTTATGATTTCAGTTTTCAGTAGCGCTGGGAGAAGGCAGCGTAGACATCCCTGAAATACAGAGGTATCAGTAGGACCCTTTTGGTTTTTATTTTAGCAGTGACATAGTGGCAGCAAATCTAGTGGCAAATGCTTGTACATACGTAGGCCAAGAACTTGCTAGTGCTTCATGGGTTGTCTCCAAACATGGCGGGGACATTGCAATGTGGGACTGTGCAAAGGTATGTTAAAAGGCCCTGAAGACCTACATTAGCAGAGAAAATTCCCCCAGCTTCCGTCTCCTTGTCCTACGAAGAGGCCACCGCTAAGCGTAGGATTGCCATCGTATTTTCAGTCATATTCACTGAAAATGCCGTCGCCATCTGCAAAATATTTTCTAGCCGGTTCCCGTTTGCATCACTGTTCACGGCTTGGTTTGCTCTACAAACAGAGTTGTACTTTTAATGTGTTGGGAACTGGGGTAGCTTCAACCCCTGCACAGTCACTCTCCCGTCTGAGCTCAGGGCTCAAGCTGACCAGTGGAAAGCGAGCTCTGGAATGAGGACAGCCATCGTTTCTCCACAGCTGAGCAGGCTGAGTGAGTCTACTGGGTTTTTCAAAGTGAAAATCACTTTGTCTGTGAAGACTTTCAGTGGTAGACTGGTCATCCTCCTGGATCTTTCCTACAGACTTTTTTCTTTCCTGTTTCGCTCTGTGAGTACAATGCTTGTGTGTTATCAGTCCCCTGTCGTGGTATTCAGTAAATGCTGTGTTACGATAAAGATTATGATAAATTGTGTCACTAAGTATAGTAATAAATGTAGGCATGGTGTATATAGGCTATTGTGGCCGAAATTAGTTTCTGTTCTGCAGCTTGGAAAAAAAAAAATCATGCATCTTTTTTAGGTAGAAATACTCTTATCACCCTGTGGTATCGCTTATTCTCAGATGAAGAAGCCGTAGAGTTTTGTGCAACAAAGCCTTTGTTATGGATGGCATTGTCCAAATTAATCAAGTGATAATGGAAATAATTCCAAGTTTAGAAGTAGAATAATAAAATCATGGGTGTCCTGGGAGTTTTTTGATGGGTTTCTTCAGTCTGTTGCACTGATGACTTACAAGTGAGACCTTAGAGCAAAGCCAGCAGTGAATTTGAATAGGTATGCACGCAAAGTGCCTTGGAATTCTAATCTTTCAGTGTACATGTAAAGAAAATAGTTTTTAAAAATGGGTCTGTTCCTCTACCCTAGCTACTTTTTTAAGGTGCTTTAAAAACATTCCTCTCTACTGAGCATGCTTTATTTTAAGGCAAGTTTTCAAATGTTTCTTTTGAAGGGGTCTGCCTTTTGGTTGGTGTCTGCTGTACTGGGGTACACGCAGCCACACAGCAAGTGTACTGTGGGAATCCTCTCCTCTTCAACAGACCCAGTAATTTCTCTTATTTGCAGAGTCTAGAGCCTGCTGGCATGTAGTTATGCTAAGCATGTTTATGTTTTTGAGGAATCTGGTGAGCGTTCTGTGATTCTGTGAAGTTATATTCTGCTCCTGCAGGAGTGTTACAGTATTGGCCATAGGGCTTTAGGAATTGTCACCAAATGAGCAGTTAATTCTTGACATCTGCTGTGCTGAAGCGACTGCCAAGTTGCGTTGGTAGTTGGCAAGGAAATAAATATTGATAGACCCTAGCAACAGGTACTCCCGAGAAGCCTTGTTCTGGGAATGCTTGGGCTGTGTCCAGTGTTATTAATGTTGTGATAGCATTTTAAGTTTATTTATAGGATTTGTTCGTGTCTTATCTCCATCTCTCAGAACTGGAATGCATGAATGGGCTTTGCTGTGCGAGGGCATAGACACGCGTATCACACCCCCCTCTCTGGTGACTCACTGCAACACACAACAGACCTCAGGGGTAGCTGATGCACACCCAGGAGTGACATCTCGAGCGTGTGCCCATATCTAGACTCCCCGAGGTTTGCTCTCTATCCTACGCTGGAATGACTGCTCCGGAGCTACGTACGTAACAGTGCATCGGATACAAGAACTGCTTTCTTTTCAGGAATAGAGCCTCTGAGGATCGACCAGATGCCGTTAGCTTGCTTATATTGTGAAAGCGGTAACTCTTGTGAGTAAACGAACGATTTTATGTTCTCGTTGCAGAAATTGAAGCCAGAGAAGCCTGTGACTGGCTGAGAGCTGCCGGCTTCCCCCAGTATGCTCAGCTGTTTGAAGGTACGATCCCAAAGAAGCCGACACTGAATTCAAGTAGAATTGGTTACGTAAATTGTATTTCGGAACCTGGCACTTTTGATGGAAGCACTTCCAAATGCTGTAATAATCCTCATGCAAACCTGTAGAAAAAGAGTCACCTGTGTGTCTTGCAGAAGTGACAGCTTCAGTAGGTTAGCCTGGGCTCAGCAGGACTCTGTAAAGACCAAATCTTTCCTGGTTATTTTTAGACTGTAACTCAGCCCAATTTCTGCTTTTGTGATTTTTAGTTCCTTACAATTTTCTCAGGCTCTTTTCCTTGACGTGTTGGGTTTTTTTTTTTTCCGACTCGCTGACGGCAGCCAAAACTCACCTAAGGCTCTCCAGCTTGTGGTCTTGTGTAAGATTGTTTTATTGATGTTTCCAAAAAGAAGGTTGGGAAAATCATCTTGCAACCTGAAGTTTTTCAAGCAGATACTCAGAAGCAGTCAGCCAGTCAAACAATGCAATTTCAGCATGCTTTCATGTCGGTAAAGCTACAAAGAGTGCGTGTGGGGGAGGTAAGGATTTGTTGAGAAGGTGTATAATTTTCAGACAACACTTGTCTGCCTTAAAACTGTTCTTTATAAAATATGTTTATTGTTACAAACATTGCATGTAACAAAAGCCGATCTATTTTTAAGAGAGACTTTATCAAAGAACCACAGCTACAAGAACAAACAGTAACTTCTGCCTGCTCTTACTCCCACCTCTCCCATTCATTGCCAAATTAAAAATTGGAAGTCAAGCAATAGAGCCAAATTTGAAAGCTGAATACTGTGAAACATGATGTCTCATGGAAATGCTTCCTGTTTGACTGCAGCAGATTTTATTGTATAAGCTGTCCATTACAGTTCTTTTGGAAACGTACATTGTCATACTTCGGGAAAATGAACCCTCTGCATTACCTTGCTCTTTATGCAGTGTCCTGACCTGACTAGGTAAATTAAAAAGTAAGCTAAGAAAATACTGTTGGATCTCACTGGTTTCCTCATCTGCAAGGCTCAGTCTCAGAAGCTGAAACACTGAACTCCGGCTGCCGCATCGGTTCGCCGCAAGCACAGCATGACTTGGAGGGCTCGCTGCACCCCAAAGAGCATACGCCACGTGCTGTATTGCACCTTACCATCAGCAAGAGCTCATGTAAAATAGTCCGGGTTTCATGCTGTACTTGAAAGCAGAAGGTGCAGAGAACCTAACTAAACCAGAGCTTTATTTCTTTATTTCTTGGCTATAGTACCCAGTCACTGCAAGCTCCTGGAAGTGCAGGTGTACCTGTGACTGCTAACAGCTGTAGTCTCCCACTTGCCCCAAGGAACTGATCCTCACTTACTTGAGGGACATTTGGGTGAATATATAGAAATACATTTAGGTTTAGATTACCACCTATGGTAGATACGATTCAAAATTCAAAGTCTTTGGAATTACAACTCAGCTTTCAGATTCAACTTCTTTGTTTGCAGATATGCAGTTTCCTATTGACGTAAAAACTGTGAGGAAAGATCATGAATTTTTAGATGGAGATGCGATTGAATCACTATTCAGGTAAACGTGAATTATGAATCATCTTCAATACCGGCAGTATCCGCAGTTGTTTGTCGTTCATCTTTGCATGCCTGAGTTTTTGTAAGGGACTAACAAAGCCACCAGTGCTGCCACTGGAGGAAATCACTTAAACACGTACTTTAGTACCACAGAAGTTGGCTGTTGTAAGACTTTAAAGGTAAAGTAGGCACGTCTCTGCACATCGTCTTCAGCCGAGCTCGCAGTGACGTTATGCTGAGCGTCACACCTGTTCTGTAATGTGCAATGTCTGCGGGCTGAGAAAGAACGATCGGTTCCCCGCAAGCACACGGTGGCATGACGGTCTGCTCTTCAGAACTGCACATTACAGAGTGCAGGGATTTCCCCTGACTAGTGAGCTTCCCCAGAGCCGTCCCAGGAGACAAACGGCAAAAATGATCTGAGCAAGAGGTCCGCTTTCTGTTCTGCTTTCCTGAATACGTTTTCCAGCGAGCAGCAAAGGTATGGGTTTGAAGGGACTGTTCTGCCACAGCTGTACACAGCACACAAAGGAAACTGCGTCCTCAGTGCAACCTCGTTGCTCCGTGGGCTTTCCCCCGCCAGGACAGTGCGGAGGCATTCTATTTTACCGCTTCCTGCAGTTATCAAAGCCTTCCCCCGATGAGTTGCTTTAGCAGCTGAGGTGAACTCCATGCCGCACCACTCGGCCGATCCGAGGGACGCAGTAAGAATTTCTAACTCGTAAGGGACTGGAAAGTTCCTCTTCTAGCAAAGTGCTTTGGTCCTTTTCTGTATCATCAGGTCACCGGACTACAAATTCTGCTTGTAGCAGGAGCGCCGGCTGCGGTTGTTTGCACAGGTGTCGCTAACGCACGGCAGATAGTGGAGAACTGGACATATTTTGTTTCTTTATATGACTTCTGTCCTGAGTGCTCCTTGGAGGCTGCCAGTGTGCCTCCCTGGGGATGCCATGGATTGTTTGACAGTTCAGTGACTGGCTGGTTTGGGGGCTTACTGATTCCACAACTTTTAATTAAGCTGATTGATCAATAATAAAGTCTTTCCAAGGATATAGGTTAATGTCCTAATTTTTTTTTTTTTATTCTCTTAAGAAGCCCACTCAGAGTTTCTTTCATTTTCAAAATCTTAAATCAATATACACTTTTTAAAAATCATACAATGAGCTTTAATGATTGTGAATTAACTGATTAATTACAGTCCTCTAATTTTAAGACAGCAGAACTGGAACTGTGAACATCATGGGGTTGTTAGCTGGTGCTGGCTTTGGCAAAACGTAAGGACAACCGCTAACAGAATTTGGTCTTTGAGCCCCAATAATGAAAACTCCATGGTAGAACCTTGTAACTACCACTAGTTTGGTACCTGCTTGTTTTCGAGAAATAAAACAGTTTAAAACTTGTGTCCCTTTTCTTGTACCTTAGGCGGTTGAACACATTGAACAAGTGTGCATCACTGAAAGTGGAAATAAGCCGTCAGAGGAAACGGGTATGTTTGTAAAATATAGTTAATTTTCTCATGAAAAATGTGGTTATCTATTATTATATCAAAAAACTGTTTTTAAAAGATGTATGAAGGATTAGCAATTTCTGAACTTCTCTTACTATTCTCTTCCATCCTTCAAAGCTCTTTCATTTGCATTTTCAGCTGAAAAACATAGTGGTGGAAATTGAAAGTATGTGATGTTCATTTAGTAACTCTGTAAGGCAGGTTAGGGGTGGGTTTAGAAACAGTTTTCAGTAATAATTTGATGCAGATTATTGTCCAAGAGTTGCACCAAGGCCCCACCTCAGCATGTCTTTTATTGCTTTTCTAAATGGTTTCACATCTTATTTAAGGCCTGAGGGTGAAATTTCACTCTTACTGTCTGAACGAAGGATAAGAAACTAAAATGGAGAATCCAGACAGTGTCAGCCAGTGTCAAATGTCCAGCCAACAGGAGCTGGATAGGTTTTAGCTGGGCTGGCTTTGTCCCCTCCTGCAAAAAGGTACCGTAGCTGAAACAGAGTTATAGCCTCACCTTGGCTGGCTAGCACCAGGATTGTAACGCCTCTCGGGTACCGTGGATGAACTGCAGCACTAGCGAGAAGATAATGTCAGCTTTTGGAAAAATGTCTGGTGTTCTTGGAAAGTTCCACTCCGCCGTCAGGGAAGAATGGGGCAAGAGGGGGTCTGCAGAGGAGAGACAGGTCATCCCGCCCTCTCTGGCCAGGTGCCCACTGGGGGCAGGGTCAGTACAGCAAATGGAGCGCCGGGGGCATATGGCCAGTGAGGTCCCCAGGAGGCTGAGCCAGGTGCTGGTGCTGCCACAGTCCCACAGCCAAATGCTTCTTTACCTGAAAGGGGATGAGTTTTGGCCACGGAATCGTTAAAATGCTTGTTTGGCTTTAGGAAAGGCCATGCAAACCCAAAACGGTTATCTTTCGAAACATATGGAATTGCCACAAAACAGATTTTTTCATCCTCAGATCAAATCTGTCACCTTTTCCTGTGGTAAACCTGCCAGATTTGTCAACGTGCTTGCGAGTGATTTGTCAGCATGTTTTTCAACTGAGAGAACAGAGCTCAGGGCAGCCCTTCAGTTACAATTCCGTATGCTTGGGGGTTTTGGAGGTAGTCAGAAAATTTGTGTCTCCTTTTTAATTACACTTTTTGCTAATTTAAAGTTTGCCAAACTTTGCTCTTGAACTGTACGTTTTTTTTCCTTCTAAGAGTGACGACTCTGAAGACGATGAACCTTGTGCAATAAGTAACAAATGGGCTTATGAGAGGTGCAGCCAGAGATGGTCTCGTATCGAGAGCCTAGGAGGTTTCCCAGGAGAGGAAGGTGCCAGTGCATCAGTCCCAGACAGTCCCATACTGAAGAGCAGCAGCAACGAGGATACTATCTTTCTGGAATGTGGGGAGAAACATGATGTGTCCTCGATTCACAGTACTAGCAGTGGTGACAGTGACACCGTTAGCTTCCCAAGACCTTTTGAAGACGTTGAAACCAGCACGAGTTCCTCAAGGTGTTCCTCAATTAAGGTGGCTTCACTGAACTCTTCTTTTAGTTGTTCTCCTCCCACCAGTGAATTTTTAAACAGCACCAGTGAGGAGAAGCTTTTGGATAAGTCGTCACATAAAAAGAGGAAGAGCCTTCTAAAGAAAATGGAAAAGTTGCACTTAAGGAGCTCCAATTTAAGGAGTGGTCAGTCAAAGACCAAACCCTTAATAAGTGAACCTGTTCTCCTGGAAGGACTTAATGAAGAGAAGATGAAGATGCTGAACTGTGTAAATATTTCCGACCTCTCTGGCATCCAACCCAAGAACAATTCTTCTTTTTCTCCCCAGCATTGCAATAGCAACAATCAGTCTGAAAATGGCCGGACAGCGAGCACCCCAAGTCCTGTTACACAACCAGGAAGCCACTGCGAAGGAAGGGGGGTGCCTGCGGAGGACTTGGATTCTAGCAAGGTCTTGCTGTGGAATGATCTATCCCAGCAAAACTTGAAAAATGACCTGAAGTTCCACATGAACCAGGTGTTTCAAATACCACAAGGCCATAAACCTGGCACTTTCCCCACAGCGCTTACAAACAGCTCCCTCTCTCCAGTAGACAACTCTTCCGTCAACTGGAGAACTGGGAGTTTTCATGGGTGCAGGAGGAGCCAGAGAAGAAGCAGTTCCAAGGACTCCAAAGCCCCCAGGAGTCCCCTCTCATGCACGGATAACAGGCTAAGCGTATATGACAACATGCCCAATATTGAACTCGATAGTTTGGAGACAGCGCAAGTTGGTGACGACGACGTCTTTTCAGAACTGAACAGCGTTATAGAAGATGTCAACAGTCTCAAAAAGTTGGTTGATCAGTGGACAGAGAAGTTCTCCAATGATGAGGATTTGGACTTTGCCGGTGACTTGACCTCTTTGTATCCACCCTCACCCAAAGAAAGCTGTCCGGAAACAGGGAGCTCAGAAGATACGGCAGCAGACCTCCCACCCACGGAGGGAGAGCGCAGCCGCGCTCTGGGCAAGGAGATCAGTTCTGCAGACCTGGCGTACACGACAGACTCTAGAAAAACCAACAGGTCAGCCATCCTTGGGGCTCCTGAGCAGGCTGCCCCTTGGGAACCTCTCCCCATTGATTCTCTCCCCTCAAAACGTAATTGCTTTTCAGGCAGGTCTGTCGTGGGTAGCAGGGCCTGCACCGCTGGTGCCAGGCACCGCGGGTCCACAGGCACCCTGGTACCTACCCCTGCTCCGGCCTCTGTTAAAAGCAGGGTGCTCGTAACCTGCATGAGCCCTCAGACTTCTGGAATCAGACTTTATGGCTAGCTTGCTGTACTTAGTGAAACATTTTGTGTTGCCAGCTTACCTCCCGGGTGAGAAGCGCCTTGCTTAAACGCAACGAACCCTGCGGTGCTTGGGAACTGCAGGTCGTTCAGCGTCTGAGGTGCGTCACAGATGCGGGCATAAAACGAACGTGGACGATGGGAATAGTCCTAAGCTTAAACAATATTTATCCCGTAGGCATGGGACGCAACACTGGTCTGTGGAAGAGAACTTGGAAAGCCTTTCCATGCAGGCTGACAGCCAGTCAGCTGCCCAGCTAGCCCGGACACAAAAGCTGGCCCTGTTGAAACTCACTGCTCTGATGGACAGATACTCCCCTTCCAGTAAGCAGGGCTGGAACTGGTAAGTCGTCTGATGCTAAAGCCGCCTGCGTTGGAAGCAGAGGATTTGGTGTAAGCGGGTGAATTTCCTTGTCTGCCTAGATCACGCACGTTCAAGACGGGGAATTTCGTCCTGTTAAATTGCTGGCAGTTGCGTGGTTATTTCAGTGGCTCCAGGATTCCCGCTGCTGTGGACTGCACTTTCACTCCTCGCTGGTGGCCACGTTGTCACTGCTGTTAAAGCATGTTGTAGTTCCTCTCTAACTTCACCCGTTGGCAGGGCTTTGGCAGAGGTCCTTCACAGAGATGGCAGGACCTGAGGTGAGAGCTGGCTGGGCTGAGAATCCCCCTCCTCAGCATCCAGGGCCTGTTAGAACTGAAACAGCATCTCGAGATAGGGATCTGGTACCTGAGTGTAGAATGAAGTGAAAAAAGCCTGCAGCCTCCTAAAGGGATGGAACATACTTCACATGAGGAGGCTTTACAAAGCTCATTTCAGCTTTGGAATGAGGAAGTCATTCCTGTAATTGCCCTTGATGATTTTCTCTCTGTCTTACGATGCTGTGCATGTGGCAGAACTGGGCTTGTGGCTGTGCATGTGGCAGAACTGGGCTTGTGGCTGTGCATGTGGCAGAACTGGGCTTGTGGCGAGCATGGCTAAACCCTTCCGGGTGCAGTGGCAGGCGGGACTGTGCTGGAGAGCTGAGAAGTGACTGCACTGGGTTTTGTTTTCAGGACTATACCGAAGTTCATTAAAAAACCGAAAGCCTCTGACTACAAGGACAAGAATGTGTTTGGGGTTCCTTTACTTCTGAATGTTCAGCGAACAAGCCACCCACTGCCTAATGGCATACTGCAAGCACTGGACTACTTAAGAAGCCACTTTCTTGACCAGGTATGGACTTGAGGCAGCCCAGAGCAGTCTGTTCCGGTCTGCTCCAGGAACCAGACTGCTTCCAGCTCCTGTGAGGGACTTTCTTGCCTCCTAAAGGTCAGAGCAGGCAGCACGGCGTCAGTTTTATTCCCTGTGTTTTGTATAGGTGTGTAATGCCATGCCCAAGTACCAAAACGTGTCGTCCTGTGAAGTTACAACACGGTTTGGTGGCACATACCGGGGTGCGAGCAGGCAGATCCTTGTGAAGGCAGCGCGGTTCAGTTTGAAGCCGTGGTATCTGTTCAGGACTAAACCAATGAGCGTAAATACCGTCTCAGGGGCACACAGTGAAACTTACAGCAGAAGTTTTGTTGAGTTTGGGTTTATGGGAAACTTCTAAATCCAGGTTTTGGCTGGAATTCGATTGACTCACTCATACTAAAAATAAAATCATGATTTCCCCCAGAACGGCAACTGCCCTTTGCCAACCTGTAGATGTATTAGATGTATCAGACGTGTCAGATGTTAAACCTGAACCTTGTGGATCCCACAGTCTGAGTTTGCTCCAGCATGGGCATCAACGTCCATTTGCTTTGGGGTGAACACAGGTCGATGCATGAGACACTTCAGTTCTGATGTGTGAGCGTGGCCTGCTCAAGCAAACTGACAGGTGTCAGTAGTAATGATTCTGAAAGTCAGAAAGCAAACATGAAAATGGGTATGTCTTCCACAGCTGGCTCTGTGGGCATCAGTCGTGGTTTGCCTAGGAGGAATATCTGTGCTGCTTCTAATGATACAAAAATCCTTTGCCGTTAGATCCCACTACCATAGGGTCTTAGCGATCAAAAGGAAAGTGAAGGATCAATTCTTTGTCACAGGTTTCATTCCTGGTGACTCCTCTCTTTGTCTTTAATATTTTCTTTTATCCACAGGTTGGCCTGTTCCGAAAATCTGGTGTTAAATCCAGGATTCTGTCTTTAAGAGAAATGAACGAAACCAACCCAAACAACGTATGTTACGAAGGGCAGTCGGCATTTGATGTGGCAGATATGGTGAAGCAGTATTTCCGAGACCTTCCCGAGCCTATATTTACTAGCAGGCTCTGTGAATCCTTCCTCCACATCTACCAATGTAGGTGACAAAAGCGATAGTTTTCCAATTCCTTGAATATCTTAATATTCAGCTGTACGAGGCAGCGGCCAGACAGGACTAGTGCCATGTCCCCGTGCAGTCAGAGGGGACAAGTCAGGCAGGATGTTTCTGAGAAGATGAGTGCATTGTGGGTCTGGACTTCAGACAGATGCAGATATCTGCATCCTGCGGGCCAGCTATTTTCTACTGTAGTCTCTCTTCTGTTCTTTGGAGGATGAGTGTAGTAATACATGATGTAGGAGAGCTGCTACAACATGTTTTTAAATGGTCATTTCCTTCTGCAGAATTAGGAAGGAGTCTAGTCCCTTTGTTCATGGTGTGAAGTAGCTCCTTGTGCAAGAAGTCACGTTATATTGATGACATTCCTCTACTAAGGTGCCCAAGCACGGTTGCTGTGAAACAGCATCTTTGCCTGGAAGCGCCAGCGGCTTTCTGCCGGAGCTCTCCCTGTTACTATCCTTGAAACTCAACCTGAAAAAGAAGGAAACGTGAGGCTGAAATCTGGCCTTGAATAAAGTTTTAAACAGGTTCTGTCTCCAGTACTTTGTCTCCAAGGAATTCACTTGCAAAAAGCAGCCGGGGAAGGAACTTATGATGGTGTTGCTACAGGCAAGATTCTTCTTCTTTTGAGAAGAGGTTTTGAAAGTCGAAATACAAGATTTCTGAGTGGCCTGGTTTTCAGCCTAGTTTACGTGACTTTTAGCGACATGAGCACCTGAGCTGCTGCTGTCCTGTGTGCGGTGTAGGGTCATGAAAGTTTGGTTTGATTTTTTTAATTTAACGAGCTTTTAGAATCTTGTCTGAAAACAGTTTGTTTGAAGCAAGTTTTCTTTTGGCACCCACAAATCCTTTCTGTAAGGAGATCCACAACTCCTGTGTCCAATGGGTGTGCGACCATTCTCTTCTGGTTGTTATAACCTGGCCACTGTGCCCCTCCTCTCCGTTGTTTTGGGGTAGATACAGCAAACGACTGAATTCTACTCACCCATCTTGTCCCACGTGTGGCTTGAGCAAGTGCCCAGACTAAACTGCTCTCTTTTGGAGATAAGAAATGTGCTGTTTTCACCAAAAGAAGCACGTTTTGTGTGTTCTGCCTATGTGCTTCTACGCGAAGGGAAGGAGAAGTGACCTTCTGCCCTTTGCAGTGGTGTAAAGTGGAGACCTCCTCCCGCTGGGGCGGTGCGTGGCAGGACGAACCATTCCTGCCCTCCTGCAGCAGCTGCTCGGGCACACGGAGCACTGGCTTTGGCACAGGTCACAATCTGTTGGCAAAACGTTGTTCTCCGAAGTGAGTCGTCTGAGAGCATCTCTTCCCTTCACGCCTGACGCTGCAAGGAAAAGACAGCGGAGCAGCTACCTGCTCCAAAGCATCGTTCCGGAGCAGTATTTTAGGGGGAGACAAGCCCTTATTTGGATTGTAACCAGAGCCGCCGGTTCAGAGAGGCTCATGAGCATGGTGTTCAAGATAAATTGCAAGCCAAGCACCGGTGTCAGTGGGTGCAGAGGTGCATCCTGACAGCAGAACTAGGACAAAACTGTACGACGTGACAGTGCCTTGTCTGTTGTGAGCTGGAGTGGCAGGAAAATGGGTGAACCTGCAGTTGGAATGCCCTGCTCGGGACTCTGTGCATGGCTGCTTCCCCTGCGACACGCGTGACTGTCATTTTCTCTGTTTGCAGACGTGCCGAAGGATCAGCAGTTTCAGGCTGTCCAGGCTGCGATTCTCCTTCTCCCGAAGGAAAACCGGGAAGCTTTGAAAATCCTCCTGTTCTTTCTACGAGATGTGGTCGCTTTTGTTGAGGAGAACCAGATGACCCCAACCAACATTGCCGTCTGTCTTGCACCGTCTTTGTTTCACCTCAACACCCTGAGACGGGACAGTTCCTCCTCCTCCACGAGGTATTAGCATCCCGCTGCTGGCACTGCGGCCAGCCAGGGGGTTCTTTGCTGGGACAAGGCTTTCTGTAGCTGGCCTGGGGTCAGTGTCTGATTTTAAGGGAGAAATAGTGTATGTATGTGCCTTGGGGTTTGCCTCAAATCTGGTTGCTCGGGCCCAGCAGGAGCTGACCGCAGTGCACGCAGTGAAGCAGCAGCTCACTGTCCAGGGTCAGGAGCGAGGGTGAGGCCCCACCACTCGCTCCTACACGCGAGCTAGCCTGCCTCCCTCACGAGAGACTGCCGTGCTCCGTGGGGCTGCCCACAGGTCCAGCTGCCCCAGGCACGCAGCGCGTGGCCCACCGCTCGCGTTCAGGTGGCGCCGGCCATTGAAGACGTGGCTCCTGCACTGGCAACCTCAGCCCAGGTGCAGCTTTGAGGCCCCCCAGATACCTGGCAGATTGTAGCGGCTGCTGGCACCGGTTCTGGGTGATAAGGGGAACGTTCCTGCCAAACTGGGCCACAGGGATTCTGTAAATTTATCTTAGTAAGGACAAGTATCTGGGTTGCAGAACATCCCGTTGGTACAGGGAGGAAGGTGCCCTTGGGCCAAAGTAGACGGATAATCTCTGAGAGCATTCACGCCTTATCTGGGCTCGAGGCAGGGCTGTTTGCTTTACTCCATGCTCCTGCTATGGACAGACGTATCAGGGTAGAAGAGGACAGCTGACTGATGGAAACACTCTGCGCCCGCCAGAGCAGCCAGTTAACCACCTCACTCGGGGGTCTACAGATGAGGAGTAGCCCCAAAGCAGAGGCTGGCAGATGTGCTATTGGCATCTTTCAGGCTCTGGATAGCACAGAGCGGGGAAGGAAAACACTGAGGGCTTGGCCTTAGAGTGGCGCAAAAGATGGGAACCTGCCGAAGCGTAGCTAGCCCCTGCGGCTGCCCAGCTCGCCCTGGGCTGAGCCGGTGCCTGCTAACGGAGCCCTGTGGTCACTGTGAGGGCAGCCCGGGATGCGATGGAGCATGAGGGCAGCGGGTCCTTCTGGACTGCAGCGGTGTCTGAGCTCCGGCAAGCCATGCTTTGCGAGCTGTGCCTCCTTGGTGTACGCAGCATTACTCTGAAAAACCAGGAGCAAAATAGCAAGGGAGTTTTCTCTTTGCTGTCACTGTTTAGAAGCCAGGATGCTTTGAAGCTTTAGCTTTTTTGTAACTGGGCATTAATGCCTTAGTGCAGGGCTCCAAAGGACTTCAAAGGGTAGAAGCTGACGGGTCTGCCTTTGAGGAGCAGTGCCAGGACTCTTATCTTCCGCCCAATTTTCAAGCCATTTGGCAGGAAAGCACACAGATAAACGTATCAGAAGCCAGGATAAATGATGTCACATAATGATTATAAATTAAAAGAGGGGACTGTTTTTGCAACGTGTACGGTGTGGTTTGGGCCAAAGGATTTAAACGTGGGCTTTGCAGAATATCAAAGGAGCTTGGTGAAGGCTACACACAAATCAGTTTGGGGTCATCGCGGTCTTTGGCCAAGTGTGCGATGACGTGTTGGGGGGGATAAAAAGCCTTGACTTGCTTCTCTTGGGCATACACCACCACTGGCCAGTACTGCCCTGGGCACTTTCGGGGAGTGCTGGAAGGGAACGGACCTCGCTGCAGTAACGCTATGGCACGCAAGGGTCCTTCAACGCAGTGCGTGTTTGCTGACGCTGCCGGGTTCCAGCCCCTGGCAGCCCAGCTGAGCAGGCCCCTTGTACTGGTGGTTCACAGCATCTTGCTCACACAGCCCTCCTCTCCCCTCCCCCGCACCCTAGATCCAGTCAGAGGAAGTGCAGCTTGGGGAAGCCGGACCAGAGGGAGCTGAGCGAGAACCTGGCAGCAACGCAGGGCTTGGCCCACATGATCATGGAGTGCAACAGACTCTTCCAGGTACGTCCCTTGCTGCAGCCAGGCAAAAGCCCTGAGCAGCCTGATGCCGGTGGCCCTGCAAGACGTCCCTGTTTCTCTGGGCCTGGGAGAGGAGTGAGCCCTGCTGGCTCCAGTAGAGAGGTAATTCCTGTCTCTGCAGATTTTACCGCAGCTGTTGGTAAGGGCTGTGAGAGCATTCCTCCATTGCCCCCTCATCCCCCAGCTGCTTTGGGGGTTTGACTCCCTGGGCTTGGGGCCAACAGTACCTGTGGGGCAGAGGCTCTTGCAGGGAGGCCCTGGCCAGGGCCAACCATCCCTTCTTGTGGGAGTGGGTTGAAGTTGAGGTGCCTGGCCATGGACCCCAGTAATCCGGACCTGGACCTTGACCCACAGACCGACTTCCCAGCTTGACCTCGGCCTTTCCTCATCATTATGGACTTGCCTGGCAATCACTAAACTGTGGCTGACCCTGGTTGCTGTCGCTGGACCTGATCCCGACCTCCCCTGCTGACTCACCTTCCTGGCTCAACCTCGGACCTCATCACCATGGATGTGTCTGATGATCTGGACTCTTGGCTGGCCCTGGCTGCCAGCTCTGGCCTGGCTCAGGTACCGTGGGACCGGGAGGTTGCCCTGCCAGCCCTGTTAT
Organism: Rhynochetos jubatus; assembly: GCA_027574665.1. Lineage (NCBI taxonomy): Eukaryota > Metazoa > Chordata > Aves > Eurypygiformes > Rhynochetidae > Rhynochetos > Rhynochetos jubatus. Next base: position 6,581,289 of record CM050662.1, read on the forward strand.
CCCTCTCAACTCCCGGCCCCTCTCCCTGGGGGTGGCCACCAACCCTTGGTGCACCCTGACAGTCAGCTCGGGCCTTCTTGCGCCCTGCTCCAGCACCACGGCGGGGCAGGGGCCACTGTCCCATGGCTCCCCTGAGCTGACACATGGCCTTGCCCCAGGGCTGCCCCCAGCACTGACTTCCCCTGCCAGCCCCTGGCTTCCGAGTGACACCCACCACCGCCCCCAGTGCAGCCTGGGGGCTGATCTCTCCATGGCATCATGGCCAGGGCTCCTAAGTGACCCCCTCTGCCCCCAGCCCAATCATGGGGGCCCCATTTCCTCAGCAGTGGCCTGAATCCCTCTGCCCAGCCCTGAGGCCCCTTGGGGTGCCCTGACACCTGCTGCCTACCCCACACTCTACAGTCAGCCCTGGCACTGTGGCAGCTGGCCCCATCCCTGGCTGCACAACCCCCCGAAATAGCCCTGCAGGAACTGAGCTGCCCTTGGACACGTGGACATCTGCACACTCCTGCTACGATCAGGACGCTTCACCACAAGCACCGCTGATGTCTGTGAGCTGAGGGGCTGCCCCTCACCGAGGGGTGCTGGGGTCCTGCTGCTGTGCCCCTGCCCTGCCGAGACTCAGAGACCGCCTGGAGCTGCCTCCCTTCTGCTGGTGATCATGAAGAGAGGCTGCAGGCAGCTCCACAGGCTGCCCTAAGCCGTGCCCGGACACGCACTCACTGCTCTGGACCCGGACCCTGATGCTGGCCCTGCCTGGTCACTGCAGCTGTTGTTGGTCGTCACTGGATGTGGCTGATGGTTACCACCACCGAGCCTGACCCCGCCTGGCCTGGCCTCAGCTCTCGTGACCCGGGCTCTCGGGTGGTCACCGCCGTTCCCAGGCTGCGCTGCGTCTCCCTCAGGTAGGGTGGGTGCGTACCTGATGTCTGACATCAGATAACTAGACCCGTGTATCTCCTGTATCCAGCTCTGCAAGTACAGATGTACATACACACGCGTACATCAGCGAGCACCCAAATCGAGTGCAACACCTACTCCGGAGTGGTAGCGAAGCCTCGTTTCTGTGCTGCTTTACCTCGTGCAGCAGAGCTTCCAGCGCATCCCAAAGCTAAGGCAGGAGCCACGGCCCGCTGCCCTGCAGTCACTCTTGTGGTTACCAGAGATGGATGTGCACCCAGCAAAGGGCTTTGCCGACTCTGTAGGGATGCGAATAGTTGCTGCTGCGGGGAAAGGCATTTCCCTCGTGTCTGCCTCTGAGGGAATGCAGTTAATTGATCTGCTCCTCTCCTGGGCTTCCCGCTCCTCCAGGCAAAACCGCTGCCTGCCTGCGCCGGTGCTGCGCCTGCAGCAGGCAGCCTAACGCCACTGCCCTCCGCGAGAGGGGCCCTCAGGAAGCCATCCCTTTTTGGGGGCTGGTGCAGGCCACCCACACAGGGCAGCGCTGCGGATGCGTGTGTTTGCAGGCAGTACACCCCACAGCCCGCACTCCCTTGCCCTGGTGAGCACGTGCTGTTGAACACCTCCCCGGTTCAGTCCTCGAGCGTGACACTGGATCTCTTTCGCAGGCTCCTGACCGCTGCCTCGGTCAGCTCACCAACAGCACCGTGAGACGAGCACGCCGAGTGCCAGCGCCTTGCCCTGCCGGGCTGGGCTGAGACAGCCTGGCTCCCCTGGGAGCTCTGTGCTCTGCTCAGGGATGCCCAAGGTGACACCACGGGCTGGGCGACCTGCTCACGCCTGGCAAGTAAGGTAAGGTAAGGGTGGGGGCCAGCAGAGTAAGATTGGCTCTGGGAGTGTGGGCGACTGTGCTGTGGCTAGAGGGTTGCCTGGAGGTGCTCTTGGGTGTTCTGAGATCTCAGCCCTCATGCTCTGGAGACTGAGGCAGAGCAGCCCTGGGCATGGTCCTGTGGGGTTTGGTTCCTGCACAGAGAATTGCCCTGAGCTGCACCCATGCCCCCTCCTGTCTGCCTCTGTACCTGTGGCTTTTGATGCCATCCATGCTCCTGTTCTCTCCTTATCTTCCTCCCTCCCCTCTTCCTTTCTTTCCTCACTTCCTCCTTGCCCTTCATTCCTTCCTCCTTTTCTCTCCTAAGGGGTGCTGCTCCCTGACAGCATCTTCCCTTCCCACAACCCCAACCCCACAGACACACACACCTCCAGTTGTTCAGTCCCTTTATTCTCACCCCACAGGGAACAGCTACATCCTCTGCACAGGCTTAATCCCCAGGATGTCGAATCCTTTGGCCATGACGGTGGCGGTGGCTTCGCAGAGCAGCAGCCTCCACATGTTCACCTTCACGATCTGGCCTGCAGAACACCAACACAGGAGCTGGAGCAGCTCTCAGAACAACCAACGCCGCATCCCCCCCGCCCCGACCTGGCCCAGGGGCTGGGCACACCGAGCCCTTTCCCGTTCTCCCCGAGCCAGGCAGACCCACCAGCCCTCGTGTTTCCAGGTACCTGGCTGGAAACAACCTTCCCGCTCACAGGCAGATGATGACCCAGGCTGTGCCAGCCAGCTTCAGTCCTCCCACATGGACAGCTCTTGTTCTGCAGCAGCCAGCAGTGTGACAACAGCCTTCCCAGCACCCCTAGTCCCACCACTCACCACTCTGCCTGTCCTTCTCAACGCAGTAGCAGTTGTCATAGAACTCGGTGAAGGTGGTGGCCAGCTCATAAAGGTAGTCACAGAGCGTGTGCAATAACAAGTCCTCCAGGATCTTCTGCAGGATTTCGGGGAACCTCAGGATGCACTTGCCCAGTTTCCACTCCTTCTCATGGTCGAGGATAAGCACCTCCTCCCTGGCTGCCTTCCGCAGCATCTGCTCGTCAATATTGGCCAGGCGAGCGATAGCCCTGAAACGATGCAAGCACAGCCTGCTTGGGAGCGCCCGGCTGCTCAACCTGCCCCGGTGCCGCTGCCTCCTGTTTGGCCCTTCTCAGGGCTAGTACTGGCCACCCTCTGACCTCCTTACTTGCCCAGTCCTGGGTTACCAGGCCAGAAGAGAGCCATCAGCCCTGGGAACACACAGGGAGGTGCTGCTCCCAGGGCACGGCTGGGGAACGGGGAGGGACATGCTCTGGGCACTTGTATTGGCAAGGGGTGCTGATGCTGCCAAGCAAAGCAGCACTCAGGGTTCCAGAAGAGCTGTGTGGGGCATGGCAACACCTGAGGTGAGCAGCTGCTGGAAGGCTGCTCCATTCCTCTAAAGGAATCACCAGAAACTCCCACAGTTCCCTCCCTGCTAGCTAAAAGCCTGGGATACGTGTTGTACAGAGGGGCCCTGTTTCAGATAGCAGAGGCCACTGGATCCAAGGACAAATAAAACCTGGCCTGTGGTGCATACTGGAGTACCTGGCTTCTCTTCCCAACTCCCCAGCAGCACCGAGTCACCCCCGGCCCCACATCTGAGTCCTACCCCCCGCAACTCCCCGCGCACTCAACTGACCTGATGCGTGTGAAGGCATACAGCAAGTAGGCAGCTGTGTTTCCCCGGTCATCCAGCATCTTGTCGAAGGAGAACACATAATCGTTTAGTCTGTTGTGGGAGAGATCTGCGTATTTGATACATCCAAAAGCAACTGACGTCTGGGCAGCTTTCAGCTCTTCTGCCGTCAGGACCTGTTGGAATTTCAACATGGAGAACAGTCAGGAAGAAGAGATACTCAGGAATTTTTAATGTGCTTCCTCACGCTCCTGTTTAAAAAGAAACCTTTCACCCTACGCTGCAGAGCTCCAAGGAGCTGCGTTTCCCAATCCCACTGCCTCGGGCAGTGTTTGGACAGAGTTCGCTCCTCCTGTTCCATTCCACATCCCACAAGGCCCAGGTCTCTTCAGCCCATCAGGATGCACGACAGAAATCTCATTAAACAAAGGGCTTCCAGCAAACTCAGCCACAGCCTCCAAGGGAAGGGTGAAGCCCAAGTCCCCTGCAGATCTCCAGCCACCCTGCTGGGCCCAGCTCTCCTCTCCCATCCTCCAGTAGCGCTGCGGTACTGGGCAGAGGCAGCGTGCTGCCTGCCCCTGACCTGCTCTCGCTGCTGTGTACTCAGGGCTGCTCTCCTTTCCCCTTGACAGCACCTTGCCCAAACTGCTATCAAATAACCTCACTGGTGGTGAGGGCATCTCCTGGCTGGATGGCCTGTTTCCAAGTTCTCAGCTCACATCCCAAATGCGGGCACCCTACATCTGTCAACAGACCTGGGGAGTCCTCAGCACAGAGGAGCAATTTGTCACAAGTACCTTGTCCCGTTCCTTGTCTTTCAGCTTGTCCATCGCTCGTTTCAGCCCTTCTTCCAGCAGGTCTATAAGACGCACTGTATCCCCCGAACGAGTTTTGAACTTCTTCCTGAAAACACACCGCCAAAGCCCTTCCACGCTCTGCCCAGGGTGCCACGTGTGCCCAGGCAGATCCAGGACACGCAGCCAAACTTCTTGCAGGGCTTTCCAGTGCTCACACCTTACGGCTTATTAAAAAAGCACAAGCCCACAGATTCCTCCATACTGAAGAAACTGGTATCATACAGACAGCTACAAACCCGAGAACACCCTTGGGGTGGCTGGGACGGGGTGAGCAGGGAGGCTCCAACAGTCGGAACTGTCCCAGTTACAGCCAGGCAGGACACAAGACCAGTGCCAGAGCCCAGCCCAGCCCAGCCCATCACCTTCGCTTCGGTACCAACCCACAGCAAACGCAGCCTGCAGTGGCATGTGACCACAGCAGCACGCCTGCACGGGCTCAGCCACGCCTCAGAGACACAGCGACCGCTCTGGAGCCCAAGGGCCTGGCTCGCAGACGTTCGATCTTCCACAACTTTCATTTCGTCTACCATGATAGAAAATGGTGGAAGTCATGGCCTTTGCCATCTCCCAGGAGGCACATCAGCTTCCACCAGGCATTCCCAGTGCCCCTCCCCAGACGCCAGGCAGCAGAAGCCAGGCCAGAGGGAAGCTGATCACTGCCCCAGTGACTGTGTGGATCGAAGGACCGTGACACACAATGAAATCACACGAGTAACAGCACGGGATGTGGTGCTTTTGGGGTTTTTTTGGCACGTCACATACATACTTGTCAACAAGAGCAAGTCTTCTGCATTCACTCAAACATCCTCTTCAGAGCATGTACAGATGAAAACAGCACCCAAAGACTTACTTGTCTTCTCCCAGCACCACTCCGAACGCGGCATGGGCCACTCTGGTTACTTTGGGATCATACCAGCCGATCATCTGTCCAGCTGCAAACACCGTTTGTAAATGCACCGACTGCAAGGAACAAACACCGACTCCTGGTTCTCAACCACTCCTCCAGGTACAGTTTTCTTCCCATCTTTATCTCCTTTATGTTGCTGCTTTCACAATGAGACTTAACATGCTTCTAGCTCTACAAATTCTACTTCAGAAAGTTCAACCTTTCAAAGAGTTTTCCTGGCTTACAGAAGCTGCAACTGGCAAATTCCCAGCTCAGATACGGGGCTGACAACTTTGCACTTCCGCAGGTGAGGAGAGACCCAAGTACGAGCAACACAGATCTCATTCCCAACTCATCTAGTGAGATTCAGGCTTCACCCACCTCTGGTGGTAACGGGGTCTCTCCCTAATCAATCAGCTCTAGGGGCTGTTCGGGGAGACCGCCAGCCACCAGACTAGATTCACCATTACACCGGTAAGGACACAAGCAAATATACCAACAGCACTAAAACCCCTATGTCGTTCTACCACCATTACGGCTGCATCCGTTACTTAACACGTTTCTGAAGAGCAGAGGCTGGCACGCTCACCTGCCCGCTGTCGACCACGTAAATAAGGATATCGGCCTTCTCTTCGGACAGCCTGTGTTTCAGAGCAGCCAAGTCAGATGTGTCGTATGTGTAACCGCCATCCGATTTCATGATTGTCAACGGGACAGGGAAACCTGGGACAAACACGATCTTCCGGCCATCATCAACCTGGACAAATCCTAGAAAAGCAATGGAAATCATTCAGCGTTGGACCACCCTGGGAGGTTTGTGGGCCAGCACAGGCAGAAACATTTCTTTCCTGGGTGGTACCAGACAGAACAGGCCATGCACTCACACTGTAAAATAAGTAACGGCTCGAAACATGAAAAACACCTAAACGAGAACTCCCTCACCAACCAAGTCACATTCTGTACTGCACTTCCAGAACTCCAGACTCTGCACAAGGAAGCGGATCTGTTCAGATCCAGCCTTACCAGAGGAGACCTAATTGGGATTTTAGAACTCCTGTCACTGGCATCCAGACCCACCTTTGCAGCCCCAAACCAGCACCACGGAGTGTGGCACTAAAGGCAACAGAAGCTCTAGGGAGACGTGGTGAGGGCTTGGCACAAAGTCCTTCAGAGATAAGACCAGTCACAACACTTCAGATGGTGGGACTCAAGAACTGCCAAATCCAGGCAGGAACACATAAACCCAGAGACTTTTTACGCTCCATGTGGCTTCTTGCCAGTCTCAAAGTCAGCGTGATCCAAAACCGACGCTGTCTTCACAGAAATTCCTCAAAGTTCCCATACAGTCACAACACTAAGGCCGGGAGGTCTGTCATATATTGCTCTGTGACTATTTACTAAGGATACAATAAATTCCAGTAGTAGCTCACGCTATTGCTTGCAAATATCACACACAAACTGCTTTTGGTGTCAGCAAGAAAGATTAAAGCCTTCTGCATTGAAACATGTAAGAATCAACCCTGCTAATGCTTCTCTGGGAGCAAAAGCCCCACCAGATCCACTCAGGAAATGTGGCTGAGAAGAAGAGCAAGGGTGGGGAACGTGCGACTGCAAAACCATCAGGCCTAAGGCGGGCTGAAAGGAGCGAGGTTACCACGCTCACCCTGGCAGCTGCAGAATTTCTGACTCCGAGACCAAAAGCCTCACCTCTATCTTCAAACTCCTTCACAATGTCTTTCATCATCTCGTGGTAGAAGGATTCCCCTCTCTCTATGAGGGTGATGTCGAGGCAGCTGTAGATTTTCTGGAACTCTGGAGAGAGGGAAACAGAAGAGAATGCTTCCATGAAGTGCACACAGAGGGAATTAGTGCCGTATGTTTACCAGTGGGCACAGCGAGTCCCTGAAGGCATTTTCCATCTCTTGGTCGAGCCATCAGACTAGGACTCGGGAGACAAAGGGTATAGCTGAAAGCCTCCACAGACAGTACTTTGGTTCTACTGGCTTTTTTAAGGTTCTCATAGCAGCGTGGCAGTGACTTTCAAAAGAAAACTAGAGGACGGACTCAGACATGAAGCCAAGGAAAGCCACGCTGTCCCACCGCTGAGACATGTTTCCGAATCTGGCAAAGTCACCTTTCCGTGACACGTCACAGATCAGTTCCCACGCTTTAATGAAGTCCGGGTTTTTGCTCTGCAGCAGCACCACACATTGGTAGGCACGTTTCTTAAATTCCTCCTCTGTGTCAAACCTCCTCTTGGATTCCTGCGGCAAAACACACCACATGAAGAAGCACGGCTTCCTCCCCCGAAACAACCTAACATTCGCGACAGGCTCTCCGGGCACACCGATCTGGAAAGACGCAGCGTGCTTACAAAGTCCTTTAATCACGCCCCACGCAGACAACTCAACAGCAGATACTGCAGTTCGGTACCCACCGGCGGGTTGCTGCAATAATCTAGTGACAGTGATTCCATTCTTTTGTTCCTGTTTGTAAAGCTCCTCAAGCTGCTTTGCAGATTGAGGATAAATCAATAAAATTATTGCCATAAATATCACACTGATTTGCTACAAATACCTTGTAAAAAGCTTGGAGGTCCCCAATGGGAGGAGAAACAGTTAAGTAGTCCGGAAATTTGTCTTGGAGGTGAGCAATGAGCATTCCAAACTGGGTGCCCCAGTCTCCTAAATGGTTTAACCTTGAAGCAAAGAGCACAAAAATAATGATTTCTCAAACCTATGCTTTTAAACACATGCCTTTAAAAACATATATACTCTAAAAGAAGAAACACACCCAGCGTCAGGAACCAAAACCAGGCAAGGCCCCCCCGGTTTCACTGCTGCCCAGCTTGATTCCTAACCCTGCTACACGTGCTCAGCTCACTATCTCGCTACACAGGAAGGATTATTTGTTACGTGCGCAGACAGGTATTGCATAAATTTAGCCAAACAAGCCCAGCACCCCCCAAAATCGACTCTCACCTCAAAACATCATAACCCGCAAATTCGAACAGCCGGCACATACTCTCTCCAATGATAGTAGACCGCAGGTGGCCAACATGCATCTCCTTCGCAATGTTAGGGGATGAAAAATCCACCACCACCTTGGACGCAGTACGAAGGGAAAACAAACAGCAGCAGTCAGTACCACAGCCCCTGTGTTGGCTCTGGGTTTTGCTGGGGGGCAGGGGGAACAAGGCTCGCTCCCGCTGACCCTCACGCCTTTGCTGCCTACAGCAGCGGAGAAGGACTGGTGGGGGACATCAGCGCAGGCTCCCAGCTTGGGGCTCTGCCGCAATCGCCCGGCACAGGGTCGGGGATCGCTCCCAGACTGACCCTGGCGCAACGCCGCCCCCGGGGAGCCCAGTCCCACACCCACCAGCGACCCCGCCAGGCACGCGCAGTACCCCCCGGCCCTACGTCACGTCCCATTTATGTGCCGTAGCACCCAGCCCACATGGATGTCTGCTCAGCGAATCGCTTCGGGAGGAACCTCACAGCCACCCGCAGCCCAGCACGTTTCACCTCCAGGGGGGCCGGGTGCCTACGCGCTTACTGCCGTACCTTTTTCCTTTTGCCAACAGCTGGTGGTTGAACTCCATTTATCAATAAACTGCTCAGCTGCTTTGATACAAAATCCTTTCTCAAGTGGACATTGATAAAACCTTTAGAGGAAAAACCAGCAGTAAGTGCTGGGGCTGCAGAGTGCCCCAAACCCCTTCTTGTTCCCTTCCCCCTGGGATTTCCGTTTCCTCGCACCAAGGACAAGAGCACATGAAGTTAGCTTGACACAACGAAACAACTTTTCAGCAACAGGACAACCAAGCTGTCTCTAGGAGACAATTTCTGTTGCCAGATTACAAGGGTTGGTTTCACACCACTGTAGCCTTTACTGCAGGAGTCAGACGCTGCAAGCTAGTCCACTGCCTAACGCCTCTGTGCACAGTCACGCAAAGGTGAATTTATTAAAAAAAATTATTGACAAAATAAATAATCCTGCCAGCGTTTGCAGAATGCAAACCCAAATCCTGCTTTGTTTCCTTTTTTAAAGTGAATATCCTAAACTATATAGTTTCACCTGGGATAATCCACGCTTGTGGGACACCACCGTTTAACTTCTGCTTCACAGAGCTAATAAATGAGCTTCTGCCCACGCACTCGACGGGCTGCATCACGGGATTTTTGTGCTTATGCTGCAGCCCTCAGGAATATGAGCCCTTGTATTTCTGCCTGGGTCACAGCGACAAAAGAGACGCAGCAATTAGTGACCTCCATGCTACTCCGGGTCCCAGTGCTGAGAGGACAAGGTCTGCTCACCGTGCAGTCAGTGGTGAGGAAGGCGTTTCGACCTCGCTGTGATTTCATGACTGTGGCCTGATGCCCATCACCAGTATTTGAAGGGGAAAATCTGGTCCCTTAAGGATGAATGGAAAAATCCTAACTAAAAGGCTCAGGATTGCACTTGCCAATTCTAATACAGAGGTAGATTTTCTATTGCTGCCCAAGTCTGAGGGCTACAAAGACCCCCAAGACAGAAGCAGCTAATTCACCGTGTAACTGCAGTTTTAAATCACAAAACAGCTGAACTCAACTCAGCTTCCCCAACCGCCATCCCGTATAAAATCGCCCTATCAGCCTTAAAACATACCAAGTGTGTAGCATGAAACTATCTTACCAGGACCAGCAATTTCCACCTTCTCAATGCATTCGTTGGCAGGAATATTTTTTGATATTTTCTCAGCAATTTCTCTCGGGCTAACCTTCTGTTCCTTGGTTTTGAGCAGCATCTGAAACACAAGAAGATCAAGTAAAATTCAATCCTCCACAACACCCTACAGAGTGAAACAGAAAGCACAGACACTGCAGCATCGACAGATTGTCATGATCCTTTAGCTTCCTAACGCAGACACACAGACAGAAAAGCATCTGTAAGGATTAGATCAGCTCTCTCGACACACAAGTCTAACCAGACCCAACACAATCACTCTCTCTGCTAAGGAATTGTCCCTTGTCCCTGTGTCACAAGGAAATCTTCCAGGCTATTTTTCAAAACCTGGTTTGGCAAATTTCTATTTCTCTACACTAGAGAAAGGGACAAACTCTTTAAAAATCAACGTAGTTGGCAGAGCCCTTCACATTGCTTCAAAATCCCATTCCTCAGTCTCCCGGGCAGCCGTGCCAGCACTCCTACTGGCTGTTTTGAACCGTGCCTACAGTAAGTGCTGAGTGTGGTTTCAGAGCAACTCTGCTGATTTATGATTAAAAGCAAGCTGCCTTCCGTCCTACCTTAGACTCAAACTTAATAAATAAGTAAGTGAATAAATCAATAAAATCCAGTAACCCAAGCAACCAAAGGTAGTCCTAACACTGCCCGGTTTTCTTCAAAGAGCATCAGACAAACTGCTGGTAAAGCAGCTCTGCTTCTCCCTCCAGACACCGACGGCCCACTGTGAGGAACTCAAGCAGCACGACGCAAGGTCACATACATCAGAATGGCTTGGGTTGGAAGGGACCTTCAAAGATCATCCAGTCCAACTCCACAATTCCCCTGTCCATTCCCAAGGCATTTTGTCACATAGCTTTTTGCAAAGCTTACAGAATGAGCCTTCAGGTGTCTGTGAGCTAGCCCAACGCGTCCCTTGCAAAACTCTACATTCACACTGTATAGAATTAACACAATTATTTGTTTCTAAGCGTATGATTTTCCATTCTTACTGCAATGTGTTCGAAAATACCCTTTCACCTCCCTCCCATCAAGGCCACAAAGGGCACCTACCTCTTTGTCAACTCAGAATTCACACTCACTACGGCCGGTGTTCGCTAGCTTGCAGGCTGCTGCAAAATGTGACTTCTGCTTAAGTTTCTGCTTCCTGCTTAACCTGCCACAGAGCTGATCATAACAGGATCCTTACAAGATGGTTGAGGCTTAGAATGGGCAAGAAAAGAAAACCTCTGTATCTTTAATGCTACTCAAAAGGGCAAACTACAGGAAAAAATAAACGCAAAACCCGATGATGGGCACGTTACACCAGATTACAGGTGTGTTATCTGAATCATTCCAGAAACAGTCACCACAATTCTATTACTCTGAGGAGCAAGCACAGCTTTTGGCTCAAACCCCAGGCACTAATATGCTAACGAGCTCCCAGGAAAACAATACGCATTTGTGAGGCTGTTTCCACATGGGCGCGTTGCAGGGAGAGGCTGCTGTCTGGCACGTACCAGTGCTGCCCTGAGTCAGGGCACTGGCTGCTGCTCTGGCAGTCGCGGTGACTGGTGTTCCAGCTCTGCGCACCACAGTCAAGGCCCCAAAACTCAGGCTGACAAAAAGTCCATAACCTGCTGCTCTCAGAGGGAACAGACTGCGCTGCATCCCCTGGCCCTGCTGCTACGCTGCGAGCGTGCTGCTTGGGTGAGTATTGCCAAGCTCAGGCCGGCACGTCTTTCCAGGGAACGAACTCTGTAGCCAAGACCAGTACTAGGAACACATTCACCAGCACAGCTGACAGTCTGGAACTTGAAACCCTGGCTTGAAGGGGACTGTTCAGACACCGAGTTATGCGAACAACGTCGACACTGAGAAGCCAGGACCGCTCGAGAATCCCAACCGCGACTTAATTGGGGTAAAGCAGCGGTCAAACAACGGCGAAGCTCTGAAAGCCCGTGTCAGTGCAGTCACCCAGCGTGCTCCTCTGGCTGGAGCCCAGTCACAATATGCTAACGAGACCAAGGGACGACACACGTATTTTGCGAGGGCTGTTTCCGCTTTGGCACTTCAGACCAAGAGCCTGCTGGCTGGCACGTATGGATGCTGCCTGGGAGTCAGACTCTCTGTGGCAGGACAACAGGCATCGCGGCTGCGGTTGACAATGCGGGAGAGAAGAATTCCATGTGTGTGGGTGCAAGCTTGGTGTCAAGGTTACCAGTCTAATAGATCAATAAAGGTGAATTGACAGCAGAACACTTGAAAAAACCAAACCAAACCAAGTTGTATCTGTTGAGACTGCAAAATGGAAAGCTCTGGAATTACACAGAAAGAGCCTGCCTCCTCACTCGAAGTCATCAATGCACTGAAAGTCTGGGCCCTTCAGCACCTAAGATAGAGCATGACCTTTCTCCCCCACCTCCTGGTTTAATTTCAGCACAGTCCCTGTTTGCTGAGCAACTGCTGGGGTGTATCTTATTCTCTTAGGGTCCAAATAACTTCCAGAAAACAGCAACGCCAGAATATCAAAGTAACTGTTGATACCAGCCAGGTTAAGAAAACCCCACTCCTTCCTTCGCACACGCTTAACAGGCGTTCTGCAAAAGGGAACCGTGCTTACAGTTGCCTGAAAACTCCCAAGATCAGAACATCATAGCAAAAACCCCAGGTTTCCTGCCTTTTGCTCATTTCAAAGAAAATATGAATCCCATGGATGGATTCCATGGAAAATATGGATTCCATCCAACCATGGATGTGGGGATGCCCACAGAGCCTCCCCTTGGTAAACGCTTAGGTAACACCAGCCCGTAAGACAGCAACAAGAGCACAAAAAGTGTGCAGAACAGCACGCTCAAATCCATCTGAAAATGGGAACTGAAAATGCTTAAAGGCATACACTGATCAGCCAGACTTCACTGTGACCAGGGAATTAACAAGAGACTTTTGAAAATGAGGAGTTGGCTACAGAAGTATGCAGGATGGGGCCCGAGCAGCAGCCTACACCAGGCTGGACACCGAGAAGGTGCTTCAGGTGCACCGCAGCCTCTGCGCAGAGCCCGAGGTCGGCCCGCGCCAGAGCTCGCAGAGGGCAGATCAGGATGCAGCACGCAGGGATCCCCAACTGGGGAGCACCAGGGCCCCTTCCAGGAAGCTGCAGGATCCACGCCATCAAGAGGTGACAGAGATGGGATGCGTGTTTGCAACCCACCTGCCCTGCGAGAAGAGGGGGTGGGCACCTAACTCTGTGCAAATGCGTGGTGCTACAGAACAGCATTTAGAGAGCTGTAGGTGTTTATCAACATTTTGTAAGTGTCCAGAATTGTGATGTATTGTTTTGCTGGTATTAGTTCCAAACATACAGCTCTCTAATTGATAGTTAATTGCACATCATTAGTAAATCAATGCAGCACTTACATCCTGATTTGATTTAGACCTCACAAACTGCGCAGTTTTTCTGTGTCACACACGTAACTCTCATACCAGCCATCTAACAGAAGCCTGAAGGTCTGCTCTGTCAAGGCCGACACTTCCCCTACAATGCCGTAGACACTCACTGAGTTCTCAGCCCAGGGGCCTGCAACGAGCCTGAAACAGATCCAATATTGCAACTCTCACTGTGCTGCCTATCCCTTAGCTTCCGACAGACAACGTGCCCGCTTTTTCTTCTCTCTGTAAGACCGTTCGGATTTACCTGGGTTATGCCCATGGCGCTGTTACACTGGTAATCCCCAAACTTGGGCTGCTGACTTGGCGTCACCACGAGTGGAGGGTTTTCTAAATCTGGGTAGGCAGTCTGAATAGCAGCTCCAAAGATCTCCTGAAGACAGCTGTTGATATTAATCATGCTTTTTGCTGTTTTACTTCTTTCCTCTTGAAGGCTCTGAAAAAACCCCAAATCCAGAAGGCTAAATTCACAGCATCTGAGAAGCCGTTACCTCCCACAACTTCCTTGGCTGCCTGGCAAAGCGTGACTGGCAGATTGGACTGACACCTCTAGGCACAGGAGCAACATATACAACATAAAAATCAGTGATGCAAGGGCTGCTTCTCCCTTTGAACCTCCCAGCAGAACCGCTCTCCCCGAATGCAGGGCTGCATTACTTCTCAGAGTGATCCTGCAGGGGCCTCAGCTGCGGTGCCCGTTACGTGACTGGCCAAGACCTGAGGGTGAAGGCTTATTGACCTGCTCACACTTTCTGTAAATTGGTTTTGTTTAAGAAGACAAGAAGTATCTGATGTGCCACCAGCAAATTAAGGCGTCAGCATGCAGAGTGAACACGCGGTCACACATCACTAGCGGTACAAACTGACATCATTTGTTGAGCTTGTCTTAATGAGAACCAAACCCACAGGCTGCAGCGTTAATTCTTTACCCCCTTACCTTTCGAAGGAAATTTAACCGGTACTTAAGTTTTGCGTTTTCGTCCCGCAACCCTTCCAAACTCGGGGAGACTCCCAAGCATCCAGAGTTCTTCAGACGCTCAATTTCTTCAGTTAACAACTTGATCTCGTTTTCCTGAAAAGCAAATTAAATCGTCACCTAGTAATATCGCAGCCTTCCAGTACCTGAAGGGGCCTACAAGGAAGCTGGGGGGGGCTTTTTACAAGGGCAGGGAGTGACAGGACAAGGGGTAATGGGTTTAAACTGAAAGCGGGGAGATTTAGATTGGATATCAGGATGGAATTCTTCCCAGAGAGGGTGGGGAGGCACTGGCACAGGTTGCCCAGAGAAGCTGTGGGTGCCCCATCCCTGGAAGTGTCCAAGGCCAGGCTGGATGGGGCTTGGAGCAACCTGGTCTGGTGGAGGGTGTCCCTGCCCATGGCAGGGGAGTGGGACTGGATGGTCTTTAAGGTCCTTTCCAACCCAAACCAGTCTGTGATTCTATGAATTCTTGGAGGAGGGAGACAGAAGGTGAGGAGCTGCAGGAGCTCAGATACAGTTCTAGTTTTGCCTCACAACAGTAACAGCAGTGGCATTTACGTTGAATAATCTCAAACAATTAATGTTTAAAGGTGGTTTCTATTTGTGTCAAAAACAAGGATTCTGAAACATTCTTTAAAAAAGTCAGTGAGATAATAACCTAATATCATCACAGAAGTACAAGAAACACAACAGGTCATGCTAATAAAACATATTCCCAAAATAAGCACTTTCTCGATTTTTTAATGTCAAATATTTGACAAAATTCCCTAAAGCCTCCTCCAGCCAGTTTCACCACCTCACAGGCCACGGCTTCTCTTCCAGAGGATGAAACGACCATCACTCACACAACCCCAGCCAGCTGAAACACCAACCGGAGACAGAAGCGCCAGCAGTACAGTGTGCCACTTCGTGGGGCCACTGCTGCAGCCTCCACCCACTCCCACCTCGCCTTCCCCACCTCCAGCGTGGTTTCTCCCTTAACACCGACACAAGGCATTCAGGAGCCACCAGGAATTTCAGGTGGCCCTCTATGCTCCACATAAGGAAACCTCCCTGCACTTCCCTGTGCCCCTTCTAGACTTCTCAGCCCGGGACATGGGGAAATGCCCCAAAAGCCAGCTTTAGCCCAACAGCTGGATGCTGCTGGGAGGCTGGATGCTGCTGGAAGGAGCGGTAACTTCCCTCACTCCACTCCTTAAGGAAACCAAGTGGCTGAAACTTCACCTCTGTTGTCCATCTCGTCTTCCCCCAGAACAGGCTTTGTGCCCATCAGCCACAAACCTGGCTCACAGAGGTCTGGAGGCTATTTTGAATAAATACATTTAAATAATGAATGTAAGGGACTCACTGCCGCTGTGGAGGGAGGCAGTGAGTGCTCCCCACCCTGCCTGCACTCCCCACCCCGGCTCCTTCAGGCTCTCCTCTGCCACAACTCCCACAGCGGGAGGCAGCTCAGGCTATTGCTGCAGTCAAGTAGGACATCAAACCTTATCAAAAAGGGCTCATTTACTTTGTGGCTCTTGAAACAATTAGAATATTTAATTAAGGGAAAAAAAAGTGGGCCATCAAATCTTCTGGTCTTGCGTGTCCACCTGAACAACAGCACCCACAAACGCCACTAGAACGAACTCCGGATGCTCAAAAGACCTACGCTGAGCCAAAACAACCTGGAGATGGGGCTGTTTGTGGAACAAGATCAAAATTGAGATCATTCTTCATCCGCACTTCAGCTTCCAGCACACCTCACAGCCTCAAGACCTCCTCGGCTACGGGACTGGATGCTTCCTGCAGGTTCAGAGGTGAAGGAACAAGACTTCAAGTAAAAAAAAAACCAACCCAAACTTTACCAAAACCTCTGGCTTGGCATTTAGCCAACTAAAAATCACTGACCAACGCAGCTGTATCTCAAAAATAACTCAGTTCAAATAGTCCATCGCAGCCTTTTCTTTTGCAGCTGTTTTTTAACCCAAGGCAGACCCCCCCAAATCAGACCGTTTTTCTCTCACACACAGACATACCTTTCCCCATACGACAGGCAGAAGATGTATGTTTTGTCATTTTTGACTTTCCTTACTGGCCTGACCCAGCAGCATTCCATATAATTTACAGACCCGTTTGAAAAAACGTTCCGAACTTCATGTTTCCAATAGCGCAAGAGACTGCGCTGCGCTACTCTACAGGTGGTTCACTGCAGGTTGAGGTAAGCATTACAGCTACAAGCTGACCTACAGGAACATCGGAGCAGTGACCTGCATAACTCATCCCCCCCCAACCCTCAAATGTGCTTTAAGAAGAGCAAAAAGATATATTGTACTCTTGGCATCACCTTAGCCCTAAGTTCTGTGCCCACCCAGTATCACCTTCCCTCCAGCAAAGCCACCAGCTTCGGGACATGCTAGCAAGTCAGACCCTTAGGAAAGTTTTGCATTGAAGACAGACATTTGCATTCTGCTTTTGAAATTAAAATGGTCAAGGTATCCACACCAACAAGCAGCTCACACTTACTCCTCCTGCATCAAAAGACTGCCCCCAAGCCACAGCCACCAAGAGATTTCAGTACCATTGGCAAACTCTTCAGAACAGAAATTGGATTTTCCTCCAGAATCACAAATGCCTCTGGCCACCTGAGTTTAGACTTGCAGAAGGCCAGATGACCAGTATCTCACTGGAGGTTCTCTCCATTCTCCATCCATTGAGCCCTCAACATAAGGACATAGACCGGTTGGAATGAGCCCAGAGGAGGCCACAAGGCTGATCAAAGGGCTGGAGCCCCTCTGCTGTGGGGACAGGCTGAGAGAGTTGGGCTTGTTCAGCCTGGGGAAGAGAAGGCTCCGGGGAGACCTTAGAGCACCTTCCAGTACCTGAACGAGGCTGCAAGGAAGCTGGGGGGGACTTTTTACAAGGGCAGGGAGTGACAGGACAAGGGGTAATGGGTTTAAATTGAAAGCAGGGAGATTTAGATTAGATATCGGGAAGTTCTTCCCAGAGAGGGTGGGGGGCACTGGGACAGGTTGCCCAGAGAAGCTGTGGGTGCCCCATCCCTGGAAGTGTCCAAGGCCAGGCTGGATGAGGCTTGGAGCAACCTGGTCTGGTGGAGGGTGTCCCTGCCCACGGCAGGGGTTGGAACTGGATGGTCTTTAAGGCCCCTTCCAACCCAAACCAGTCTGTGATTCTGTGATTCATTCTGTTAGACTACAAGAGAGGATGAGGGAAGAGGTTTATCCATGTGCACAGCCAGAACCCAGAACAAGGGTTCTCAGGAATCCCTGCGGCAAACGCTTGGCCCAAACAGCTGTTTCCCCACAAGTACAGGGTGACAGCTAGTACCATAATCCCTTGCATTCAGCCAGGAGGTACACAACTCTGAAACAATGCCACAGTTCAGTCTCATCTGCCTCTGTCCCACGGCTGCACCAAAACAGTAAATTCACAGCAGACGCTGCAGACAGGAGGCTCGCAGGCTGCCCCCAGTTCAGATCTGCCCAAGCCCAATGGCTCAACCCAGACTCGAACACTTCCCTGTCATGTTCTGTGCTCCCTGCAGACAGTTGCGGTAGAGGTCTTTATGTTAGCTGAGTGCGAACTCAAAGCACGAGGCTTCGCCACGGTGGTCTAGCTGCCTACCCCACTATTGCTGCTGCCCTTTTTGTGCTCATTAGCAGCTAATACAGATGATGAAGTGAACTTTTCATGCAAAACCACCTGGTAGAAAAGCCTGAATGATTACACTGAGTTCCAGGGGTTAAGATCACAACAGCTGGGCTGGGACAGCCGCATGGCTGAGTACAGCTAACCGCTCCAGTGCTGGCAACAAGGGCACCCTGGTTCACGGGCCAGCCAGGAGGGGAACTACTCACCACCCTCCTGTCCCTGTCGTGACTAGCAACAGGACACGAGGAAATGAAATGAAGCTGTGTCAGAGGAAGCTCAAGCTGGACATTGGGAAAAGGCTCTTCACTGAGATGGTGGTTGGTCACTGGAACAGCTTCCCATGGCACCATGCCTGACTGAGTCCAAGGAGCATCTGGACAATGCTCTTAGTCATGTGGTTTAGTTTTAGATAGTCCTGTGAGGAGCAGGGAGTTGGACTCGACGATCCCCATGAGTCCCTTCCAACGTGCAATATTGCACGATTCTACGCTGACGCCCTGACCCTGTTGCCAAGCTCACCAGGACAAATGTCTTTAGACGTCTGCATGTCATAAATGCCCTTTATCACAGCAACCTGTGATAAAGCTAATTCTCTAGCAAATCACCTATCAATGCTCGAGGTTATTAAAGGCCCATTATAAATTCTACATTCTCTCCTAAAAACAAGCTACATTAAACTATGGCTAGCCCTTGTAACTCCTCTCTCACAGCACCAGCCAAGTAAGGAAGGGAAACAATGCCAACACCCCTCTGACCTACCAAACCGCTGAGAAAAGGAAGGAAGGAAAAAGCTGCTGTTCGGGACATAAAGTGTCACCCCCTGGATTATTTTACCTGCACAGCCCTGGACGTATCACAACTTGTCAGTAAAGGGTCATACCTGATGACCACCTCATGAGAAGCTGCGGGATTTACATGAGGCCATGCTGACATCTCCAAGGGCTCTTTGGTCAGCTGAGTGCTAGAAATCTTCCCCTCACCTGTGAATACAAACAAACTATAGCTTTTCCAGCAGGACCAAAATCATCCTTACATTTTCCCTTAGCACATAAGAACATCTTCCGAAGGGCCCACTGAATTCACATGGAACTTGTATAAGCTTCTGTCTCTGGGCTTTAAGGGGATGGTGCTTTTCTCCACCACAAAAAAAAAAAAAGGGAGGGGGAAGGGGGAAGAAAATGGTCTGAGAAAGGATGGCAAAAGGGTCACAGCACCTCTCCTCCTTCCAGCCTCCTGCATGGTTTTAGATCTGCTACTACTCCACCAAGCCTTCGCTGAGCCAGCACAGTGCAGTACTGTCACACACACTCTTTGCTCTTTGTTGGGTTACTTTCCCAAAATGACTCCTGCCAGTCAGCTCACAACGGGCTCCAGGGAGCACATGGCTGGGAGTGAGGTGACAGGTAGATCCAGGCTCTGTAATTCCACACAATCTCCTTCAGCCTGGAGTTAGAGCTGAACACTGTCCCTCTTGCTTTGCTTCAGTGACTGGAATTTGTTGATGGACTAAATTTACCAGTGAGAGCCAAGGGAGAACCGCCTTGCCAGAACACCCGAGATGCCTTTCCTCTCCTAGCAGCTATGAAGGAGAATTGCGAAAACAAAGGCAAAAAGGAGCTGCAGAGATTCAACAGTCAGATTTATTATCTCAGTATTTTATGGCAGTGCTTACCATATGTTTGCATTGTGAGTAGAAACCATACTGAGAAGTTGTTTAAGAACACATGTACAGCAGGCAGAACCCCACCAGCTGAATGTCCTGAATCTGTTACATGCTCGTGTGGGGATGCATGAGAGGTTGACCTGCGGGATTCAGAGTTTTCCCCTGTTCTCTACTGTCAGTATCAGTCACTGGCCAGGAGAGGCCTGGCAGCCCAATTCATTTTTATTAGTCACTGCAAAAGCAATGGGTCATCACCACCTTTTGTCCCAACCCAAAGCACCTTACAGTTGCAGTAATTCCGTGTGAGAAAGCCAGGACTGCCATCAGCATACCTGCCCTCCAAGAGGCCCCCTGGAAGTGTTTCCCTGGCTGCTCTGGGCTCCCAGGACCCACCCGACCTGGCCGCACTCCCTCCCGCGGGCAGGAAGCCCTCCAGCCCCTCGCCCCGCCCGGCAGCAGGATGACCCTCGCCCGGCTCCGCAGCCAGCCCCCAGCCAAGGCCACAGCCCAAAGAACGGGGCAGCCGCACACGAAGCCGTGTCTGACGGCTTCCTACTGCCGTTCCTATTACTATTTTTTTAAAAAACAAAGCTTTTTGCAGACCTTCATCTCGAGCCCTCGCTGAAAGGTGCCACGAGCTGGCCCACACGCCCCGACCTCACGACACGGGGTGTCAGGAACGACTTGATCTTACGCTACGGTCTGTCAGGATGAAAGCAGCCGAGGGAAGCGCTTCAGCCCTGCCCCTCCGCCCGAACCAGCCCCCCGCCCGCCCTGCACCCCCCGAGCGCACCGCCGGGCCCCGCCTCGGGCTGAGCCTACAGCCCAGCCCCTCCCGCGGGGCTACCGCCGCCCCGCCCGCCGCCTGCACCCCACAGAAAGCCCCGGGGACCTTCCGCGCCTCCCCCGACCGGGGCCTCCGGGATGCGCCGCCGGACCCCGCTCTGTCCCCGGCCGAAGCGGCCCGCACGGAGCCGGTCCCGCCAAGGAGCCAGCGGGGTACGGGCCGGCGGGGTAGGGGCCGACCCCCCCGGTGGCCCCGGCCGTGCCGCGCTCCCCCCGGCCCGGCCCCGCCCGCACCTGCCGCGCCAGCCGAGCTGCTGACTGCGCCACGCGCGCCTCCATCCTCCACCGGCCGGAAGCGGAAGGAGAGCGAGCGGAAGTGGAGACAGGCGGGGAGGGTAGAGGCTCCAGCGCGGCGGCGGCGCCCCCGGGCGGCCGGGAGGGCGCGGGAAGCGTCTTGTCTGACGTCACCCTCGAGCCGTGCGGCAGGGAGCCCCGCGCGCCCCGGGAGCGCTCCTGTCGGGCGGCGGGGGGCGGCGGGGCCGGGCCCTGCACCCAGTTGCGACGCGTGTGACGGTGTTTCGGGAGGGAAAGGCCTCCCCGGCTCCCCCAAACCCCCGTTTAAGGTGCGAGCAGCCAGCACGAGGGACTTACCGGTCCCAGTGGGTGGAAAACGGGGCCCGGCGTTTGCTACGGCAGCCGAGGGCCCACCCCGAGGGGCTGCCGCTCCCGCCCGTGCCGGCTCTTGGGCACCGGTGAGTGGAGACCCAAAGGCCAGTAAGCACGGCCGGTAGCAGGGGCACGGTGAACTCCGGGAAAGGCAGTACATGGACAGGAAAAACCACCCAGCACCGATCCGTGCAGCGGCAAGTGCAGTGGGTCAACTGGCTCCTACCCAAGTAGGTGCAAAGTAACCAGGGAGCAGGGGGGTTACACCTCCGGCGCCTTCAGAAACACCCGTATCTAGAACAGGGAGAAGCCCGGGAGCAGCCAAGCTGTGCACCACCCACCTCACAGAACTGAAGGATTCACAGAGCAAGGCACACTGAAAGCTACACACTCGCAGCTGCTGACACAAAAACAAACCCCCAAACAACACAGGTGCCAGCTGACGAGAAGATTCACCGGAGACACAAAGCGAGAAGGCAGGTTTGTCCAGAAAGGTCACTTTATTGGAAAAACCTAAAATGGACTTAAAACCGGCAGCCCTCCTCCCACGGCAGTGGTTTCAATGGGCTCCCCAAGTTACCTTAACAGACCCATTACAGATAGGAGCTGCAGTACAAATGTTAAAAGTGCAAGTATCCCGAACTTCACACCCACTTTTATGACCTGGCAGGAAACACAAACGCTTCACAGCTCACAGAGAATTCGTTCACAGCACGCGGGAGTCGGAACTGGCTCCCTGCATTCCCCACAGGGCACAAAACACACCACTCGGAGGAGAGGCCGATGCAGAACATCATAGAAGGTAGGGGTGAGGTTCCTTCAAATTTATTTTATTGCAGTAAAACCTCTAAAAGGTAGAGCTGTACAAAAAGTCTAAACAGCATTATTTAAGAATAACAGCACCGTACGCTGCGTTTGTTCTTATTTAAAATTCTATTTCCCAAAAATACATTCCTAAATATACAAACTATACAATCTTGTCACTTTAATGCTGGTTTCTGTGATGATATAACTTTAACCTAAAATCTCCAAAACATCCACATACTGACAGAAGCTCTAATATACAAATGCCTCAGTACCTTCATAATACCACATAAATAACTTCAAAACCCAAACTGCATTTGTAGAATTGTCCGGCAAGTCAATACTTTATGGTGATCACACGTCGTCCGCAGAGAGCGTTGGAATGTTTATCCTCGGCCGTGTGAAAAACGCCATTTTCTCTCTAAAAAAAGATGATGGGTTGTTAACGCGGCAGAATTCTTGCCAGAAACGTCCATCATCCACATTAACATTTATCCCACCAGCTGTCACCGCAAGGAGCAGCAGCACGGCCGCTCACAACCTACACCTCCGATTTACATATCAGACGGGAGGCAGCCTTGCAGTTAAACTCCCAACACTGACCTTAGCAAAAAGTCATTTCGGAAAGGCTCACGGTTGTGCCTTTCTAGGCACGCTGCTTGGGGAAGCAGAGGGCTGCTTCTGTATTAAGCAAAGGATTTGTGATTTGTTGCCAGGTGGGGGATGATTTAGAGTACCGCCGGTTGCGCTGAGATCCCATGCAGCGCTGCAGTTAGCTTCCCCGACTCTCAGACCTTATACTTTGATATAAAAACACAGAAGTTTGTGTTTCAGCAGAACAGTTAACTACTTCTTCAAAGATATGCCTTCCTTATCAGCATCTTAGTCACCCACAGAAAAATCACAGCAGCAGCCAGGTCTTCCTCCCCTTTACCAGCGACCTGTAGTTACCTGAATGACTGTACTTCCAGAGGCTCCTTCCGACTCTGCCCTCGCAGCCTGTGGACATCCTTGGCAGCAGCTCTCATCATTTTATCAGCCTTGAGCTCACACTTGTGTTCTGTTTTTTCCACCTAAACAAATGATGGAAAAAAGTTGTTTGTGTTTCTAGGAAGAATCATTTTATCCCAGCTAATCTCCAAATACAGCAGCATTTCAGCTGCAGGTCTAAGGGGTTTGGGAGCTGCTGACTCTAGAAATCACTAGCCTGTGGTAAACAGCTGTGTCTCCTTTCTACCCCTGCCTTGCAGGCCACCCTTCCTAAGAACAGTAGGTACCACTAAACTTAAAGCCAGAAAGTCTGCTGTCATCTGACTTAGTATCAGCACTTCATAAGCACAAGGATCCTACTCTAAAGCCAAGCGTCATCCATGGACAAGTTTTATGCGACCATTATTTCTCTCGGAAGAAGCAAGAGGCGTAAGCGCTGTCTTCCTACCCCTCCTCTCTTGGGAAGGCAGGCACAGACCGTGCCGTTTGTGAATACCGCACCTGAGAATAGCCAGACACCCAAGGACTGCAGCGTCCAGTATCAATCGCTTGCTTGATGGAGCCGTAAGTGGAAGACACGCGTGACCAGTGCTAAGGCTTCGTTTCCTGCCTGTCCAAAGTCCCGTTTCTCACGCTGAATAAAATCCAAAGGCGGGCAGTACTCACTCGTTTTTCCACTAGCCTCAGCAGCAGTCGAAATCTCTCATCATCCTTCACCCACTGCGGCAACTCTTTTTCACCCTGACTTTGAGCTTGTTCCAACTGTTCCTTCAGCTCCCGCAGCACCGAGATCTCCTGAACCAGCCGATCGTGCCAGGTTTTCGAAGCTTGCAGGTCCAGCTCCAGGTCTAGCGAAGTGCGGATGAGGCGCTCTGTACCGAAGGATTTGATTGAAGGCTAGGAAAGAAGAGGTGTATGAACACAGTGACGTGAACTGTCCCAACCACTCCCCCATGAACAGCCAAATACATCGTTTTCCAACACTTCTCTTTGCACAAAGCATCCCTGTTGATCCTGCTTTCCAATCTCTCTCAAGACAGAAAGCACAAACTCGAGCAAGTCTTACAGACAAGCCGTTTGATTTTGGTGTTTCTACTAAATTTCCTCCTTGGCAGCTTCTCCAGATCAAACAAGTCTTGCTTGTGCACCTTGCTCCCAAGTTTAATGTCTCATCTTCAGATGAATCCACAGTGCAGCAGAAAAACCTGTGCTTGTTTTTTTCCAGTATTATGTTGCCTTCTGCTAGTTTCAAACACAAGCTGCCTCAAGAAAATCATCTCCTTGGGAGCTCAGCAGCAGTGTCCCAGGGGAATTTCAGTGACTGCCATCACAACGGGCACAGGGGTTCGTTGTGTGCCACGGAGTCACCACAGCAGGGTCACCTGAGCATCTGAGACATCATTCTCCTCACCCTCTTCCCCAGCTCCGCACATTTATTCTAAGTACTTAAGAATCTCACAACAATTATCACAGCAAAACTGTTTGTGCTACTTCTGCTCTGACAAGATGCAAAATACCAGGAACCATCTTCCTAAATTGATTGTTCTAAATGAGTTCCAACGTAAACATTCCTCTCCTGTTCTGATACATCAAAGGAAAGTAGCCTTGAAAGACTTCTCACACACAAAGAGAAGGTTGTGAACGAAAGCACATGGCAACTGATTTATGCCTGCAAATTCTTCCTTTAAAATAGTTTTCTGTTTTTTCCAAGTGTCTATGCTAGAGAAAAAAACACAAGTGGTGACGTTTTTACCCGTTTCACTCTGACACTTCGTCTCTCCATTGCATTTCGAACGAAGGGGGGCTTTTTGGATAGCGTTGAACTGTCACTATCGCTGCGGTTCAGCTGAAAATGCAAACCACACGCTTTTCATGAAAGAAATACAAGCAGTGCATACACACATTATAACCAAGATCAAAGGGTTCTGTAAGCGATTATAAGCAGTGATGTAAGCAGAACTACGAAGTTTTGTGAGTGCACAACATGCAATCCATTTGGCACGGCCAGACCCTGCCACAAGCCTTGAACCCTGCCCTTTTCTGGAAATAGACTGCATGGAAAGAGAGACACTAAGGGTGTAAATATGGGACTTTACACCACTGCCCTTCTCCTGTTCAGGTAATGAGGCTGGGCAAAACAGCCTAGAAAAATAAGGTGTAAGTAGTAATGACAGTAAATTACTCTTCTCTAGCATCTGTGAAACATGGGACTATTTTATTAGAGGTTTCTCTTTTCTCTAGTCACATGCATTTTACGCTAGTGGTGCAAGAGGTAGGTTTACCTGTAAGCTATCCCCCTGGGTTTTTCAATTTAAGCGTTATGTTACACACACACACAGAGCCTACCTTCTTTTGTGATTGTCTCTAGACCCTTAAAAAGAGCTTAACTCAAGTAGGGTTTAATCCCCTTCTCATGTTCCTTCTCAAAGTTGGGGGTGGGGGAACAGGCGTGTGAGATTTGCATGTGCCGGGGCACAGCACCTCTCCCACCCAAGCACAGACCAGTGCTGCCCATGCAATAAGGCTTATTTCTGTGAACGCACCTGCTTCCGAGTCAGAGAAAACCTGCACACCAACTCCGGCTCAGCTGTATTAACAGCATGCCCACTTAGGACAGGTCATGCGTGATTAAAACGCAGTGCTTGCTTGTTTGCCAATTCAGTTTAAAAGACGAGTTATTTATAGTTCAGGCTGACCCTCAGTCCAGGAAATAATTGTGAACGAACATTTCAAAGCAGTGGAAGCGACATCCTGACCCAGCATGTGGCCTGTTCAGGTACCTTCAGACAAAGCACACTGGCAAATTCCAAGCTTCCACAATTTTTGCTGCCATTATCAGGTGCTCACCTTTCCCTTTCTATGAAGCTTTCATGTTCACCTCATCTAAAGTCAGGAGGACACAGCTAACTCCGTTCAAGCTAGCACAGAACACTCTTAAAGCAGCAGGAAAGGGTTTGATATGCAGCCTACTCATGGCTGTCTACAGCAGCCCTTCCAGGTTAGCTGGGGAATCTCAACATGCTGCATGTACCACAAACATACGTGCACGTGTGTATTTTATAGATTTGTGCTTGATACTTGATTAGTTCCAAGGGAAGATAGTGTCTGGGAGGTGAGGACAGAGCAACTTCTGAAGTCAAAGGAGGAGAGAAGAAAGCAGTGTCAGGTGTCTGAAAAATGCAGACTAAGTGAACATTGATATCATGCATTTATGAATGGAGAACAGCATTTATAACCTCAGGACTGCATTTTCCTTACCCGACACACATACTGACTCTGTGGTCCTGGGGAAAATGTTTTTGAGCGGATGATAGTGCTGCCTCTGACAAACTGAGTCTGGGGTGGATTGGCCGCTCTTTTGTCTTTCGGACGAACTACGGTAGAAGACTGTGCAGGGCTCTCTGTGTTTGTCTCTTTATCCACCTGAAAGACAGACAGAGCAGCGTAAATGCCAGCATGCCATCTTACCGATGACACGTACCCAGGGCTGTCTGACAGCCACCTGCGATACAGCTCCGCTTTCAGTCCCAGAGGCATCGCATTCAAACCCACATATTCTTTAGCCCTATTCACGCAGGGTGTCCTGACACTTCGCTCTCTGAACTCAATAGCTGCTACATTAACTGTATCGCTCCCCAAGGGCTCCACAGCCATCGATCGCTGTACAACACAACAAGCTTTGCCTACTGATCCAGTACATCAGCGTGGCCTGGCACTCTCTTTAAAGGCCATTCCCTTACTTGTTGTGCACCTACAGCAAAGATCCAAACTGTTGTATGTACGTGCACAGGGAGCAGGCATACAGCACACGTTTGTTAGACTCTAACCACGTTCAGAATTAAACCAAGGTCAAAGCCACTGTCACATTAATGAAAACAGTTTTCATGAGCAACGAAAAGAAGGCAAGAAGCTATATGCTAGATCAACTGTGGGACAAAATGGTCATGTAGAGTTATATAAAAAGATTTTAGGTAAATAAACGTTTAAACATCAGTGGTGAACTTTCAAAAAACTGCTGTAGCCTTGCCCAGCTCAACAGCAGCCCAGCCAGCTGAGCAATGGGAAGCTTAACTCAACTTCCTGTTCAAAAGGCCCTTGACTTCACCTTCACTGCTATTTCCATGTGCAGCTGGGAATTCAGACCATCTTCTGTTTCCCACAGCGATTTTCCAGCACAGAATTCTTCCTCCTCCTCTGCTTCGTTTTCACTGATCTCATCCTGTTCTTCCTGATCAGGAACCTCTTCATCTTGCCTGTCAAGAACAGCTTTGTTACTGAACTGGCCAATCCTGCACAATGGTGCTGCAGCAGGAGTTACCTCCTGTAAGCTGCTGGACAGAAACATGTCCCCGGGGCAGCCAGTTGTAGCTGGCAGGTCCTGTGGCCAGCCACTGAGATTACACAAACACAGGCTTCTAAGGGAGTAACTGACACCGGAGCGAAGCCGGTTCAGAAGGCAACCCTTGCAGCCAAAAATTTCATACCCATCTTGCTTCAAAAGAATCAAGCTGAGGGTTCAGCCATGTGGTCTGAGCTTAAGGTGAGAGCATCTTAAGGGGAGCTCTGGGGATGCTGTTAATCTTAGCTGAAAAAGCAATGCTGGACAAAACTGAAGCATTGTTTTAACAGCCTTTTCAGCTCCTCTGAACTCACAGCTGGCTTCTCCATCAGACCCATCAGTCAGGCTTGCTCTTCATTTCAAATGTTGGGCTTCATTAATAAAATCTGATTCTGAACCACATAAACAACAGCCAAAGCTAATATTCAAGCAAGGCCTTGCACTATACAGTGGAGCTTTCATGGACACCCATAGAACATTGTACAAATAACAAAATTAGCATAATGCTGTGGACTATTTTCAACATTTATCAGCTTCGTTCTCATTTCTCAAGCACAACCTCCAGAACAGAAGAAACAGGGGTTTTCACCAAAACAGAAAGACAGAGAAGCAGCCTCCCACAGGTCTCTGTCATCTGCTGTTTTCTCTGTACATGAATCCCCAAATGCTGTGATCATCCCACAACGCTAAGATGGTGGGATGCTACCTACCAGCTCTCTCCACTAGTTAAAGTGCTTCTGCTTTCCTCCAGTTTCTTCTCCACAGCTTCCAGTTCAACAGCTGTCTGCTCTAAGAGTGCTGAGACAGAGTCCTGAGGAGACCAAGAGATTTCTTGTGAAGATACAGTTCTCACAAACTGCAAAGCACCCAGCCTTTCCAGTCAGAACAGCCCCAACCAGCTTTCCTGGTGGCAGGCGAGAGTCGTAGCCTCCACACCTGCGTTGTTGAAGCAGCTTACAGCACATACAGTGCTCAGTCAAGCCTGTGTGAGCATACCCGGCCCACCCCCCAGTTACACTAGCATATGCACGTGTACGGAGAGAGGCTGAGCGCACTGCATGCCATGCATGTGCAAAGGCAAGTCTGTATCTTGACTCGTTCAGCAAGTTCATGGCAGCAAGGTGAACTGTCTAGTGGGAGAAAGGCAAGAGCTCACACATCACTTACACTAAACCACATCCCTCAGCTTCACGAGGAGCAGATTTCAGTATTTAGCCCGCGACAAGGGCATATCTGTAATTGACACGTTAATTATTTTGCTGCACTTAATGACATTTTCAAGTTCGACATGTAAACACGCCAGCCTTCACTTCTCATCTATTGTAACAGTCCTCCAGCCACATAAACCCTCTCACTACTACTGTTTAAAAGAGATTTGGTTTCTTACTGTTTTTTCAGTGCAGGGTACTTCAGAGTGAACGTTTCCTTGTTTACTTTTCCTGTTTTGCTTCTGCAGATACTTATAACTAAGGAGGTTATACCAACGGGTTGATTTCTCTCCGGATCTGCATATTTCAGCAAGGCTAATTTGTGCTCCACCCTGTTGAGAGCAAAACCACAGTTTTAGTGTAATACTGAGATGAACCACTACCGCATCAGTAAGAAGAAATGAGATCAAAAATCCAGGAATAATTGAGTTTGGCAAGATTGGCAAAAAGAAAAAATTGCCCTGCTTATTCCCATTTCAACAGCACTAGTCACGCTTTATGTTTAATTATCTTTAATATTGTGTAGGACTTCCAATCCAAGTAGCAAGTGCTTCACTACAGCTCCTATGTACACGAATCCAGAAGTATGAACAGTGCTACTGCAGCCAGGATAAATTACAGCCAGAACTTCAAAGAAAAAGAGAAGGAGATGAAGACACCCTTTCAAGAAATTCCCGAGGCTGACAAAAGTCACTGCCTCAGACCAAGATGCTTTAGCTTTGTATATTCCATCCCTCTTGACCTGCCTTCTCATTTTTACTGTGTTACATTTAGTGCACAACCAAGCATATTCAAAACCAAAGTAAAACTGATTCCCAATTTATTTAATCCATGTCTGCGTGGACGCCCTTGCGCCAGCCCAGTCCAGCAGGCCGCGTGGCTGAGCACACCTCCTGCAAGTTAGCGTGCTCCCACCCGGCGCTCAGGTACAGCGCGCCTGTACACGCTGCCGAAAGAGAAGAACAACATCTGAAAAACAGATGCTTTCCTGAACCAAAGCGTGCTTTGCAAAGCAAGTGAGGAAAGAAATGCAGAAGCACCGTAAAGCATGCACCCCTCCGGCCAAGGGAGATGCTACAGATCACGTGCAGACAAAACACCACCTTTTCTGTAACTTCGTGGTTGCCCGTGTCCCAGCTCAACACACCCTACCCATGCTCTGCAGCACGATACTCCAGAAAGTTCCATTAAAGTCCACTCGCCCAGGCAGTGCTGAGCAACCAAAAAGCTCTTCTAACAGTAGGGGGCAGCTGGCTATGGCAATATTAGCACTCAGAAACCTATACTCATATGGATTTTAATAGTGTAGATTAATAGCTGTTTTTAAAAAAACCTTCAGAGATCTTTAATATTCTGCAGTGGCTTCCAAATTCCTCTAAGCCTATTCTCAATCACATTACAACAAATGTTTCCAGAAGTAAGAAAAGGAGGCAGTGTTTCACATCAAATGAGGGAAGGGAAATCTAGTAGGCTAACAAAGTCACCAGTAGTTCTGTAACAAAACATTTATCTAACAGATATTTTGTTTTCCTGATCAAAACAGTTATTGCAAAGAACACTATCTGGGAGAGATATCTGGCTAAGGATTATCAAGAAAACTATCACAGATATTGCCACACTTCAGAGTTTAACATTTTGTCTAATGAAGAAGTGGAAACAAACACAAAGATATTAAGACAAAGATTAATACTAACCAAACATTCTTCAAGGTGAGACTTATCTACAGTGCAAACATCGACCCTTAAAGTCTTCTGGCGTAAAGCTGGGTAAGAGATAGAAACCCAAAATACTTCATTGTACACAAGATTGTCTGAAGCTTCCACCGGTCTCGTGCGAAACAAGCAGCTTGTGCTTTCTGAACAGGGCAGGACAGCCACGCGGATGTTCCTACGGAAAAAAGCGTTGCAGTCAGTACGACTGTACAGCTTTGCAGTTCCCTCCGTTGCAACAGCTCCATAAATCTGTAAGTGAAATTCATCCTAAGCACTGTGGACACTACTGTCCTAGCCTATTCTTTGGAACATCAGTCAACCAAGAAAAAAGGAACTTCTCGTCACAACATCAGAGACATGAAGTGGCGTGAGTTGCCGGTGACTTCATCCTTCTGAATCTTGTAATTGAACATCATGGGTTTATGTTTCACATGGTTGTTTATGCCTGTGCAACTTGTCACGTTGCTAACAGACCCCTTTGGAGGTAGGAACACCTGCTCAAATCCAACTTGAGTTTTTGTCAGTCCATTCAGCACACAGCAGAATTTTAAAAACCCGGGCCTGCAATGAGCCAAGCAGAAGCCGTACATTTCCGCACACACGCACCTGTGTGAGCACCCAAGGATGAGTTCTGTGGCAGAACGAACGCACCCTCTCCACTCAACGCAGCTGATCTGGGCACTGCTACAGTTAAGAACCTCGATGGCCAGTACTAATTCCCTTGCTGGCCAGTGCTAATTCCAGGCAAGTCCTTTCCTAGCAAATACAGACCTTTGAGGAAAAAACTGCACCTTATTTCAGTCTGCGGGTCTATCAGTCCATAAATGTTCCTACACATAGCACAGTGCAAAAGCATTTCAGAAAGGGGAAATTTTTAAGAGTGTGAAAAAACAAAACCCAGCATCTGTTCAATTCCCCCTGGCATCTAATGCAAATACTTGAAAAGCGTATTTATTTCACCCACTTACACTTTCTGATCTTGTTGTAACAGCAGTGCTGGAACATTACTCAGCTGGATGACCAGTATCGCAAATTGTTTATTTTTGTCATCATATCTGAATTGGAAAGACACAAAAAAAGCATTATTAGAGAAGTCTGCCTTGGACTCCATGAATGAGTATTCTGCTTGTTTCATTAACACAAACAAACAACATTACAAATTTACAAACGACAAAACCATAATGGGACAGTGGCTTCCCTGTAGTTTAAAACAAAACCGGTTTCATTGTACAGGGCGTTTTGCTACTAGAACATCCAGAATTTAGAACAGCCCAGAACATCCAGAACTTAGGAGTTCAGACACAACGGACTACAGATCGGCCCTAACTCACACTGCTTTTCCTGGGGTCTAGCTAAATTGCTGTATTGTAACTAAACCCTTTTGAAAGGCCTTGTACAATGACTCGAATATGAAAACGTTACAAGTAGGAATACTTGCAAAACCAGAGTGAAGATGTTAAGGGTAACCACTGCTTGACTGTGGATGGCCGTGACACGAGAGTTTTGCACTATTTATTTTTCCTCAAATCATAAATAACCTTCCACTAAGTCACTTAAGGAAGATGCCTCTGTGCCGTACCCACTACCTGCAGCGTTGCGGTGTGGTCAGTGGTGACGACTGCCATCGACTCTCAGCAGTTTTCCCCACAAGCGGCACACTAAGGGAGACTGCAAGCCAGCAAAAGGCCTCCTCCAGCCCACACTGTCAGTGCTCCCACCGTTGTTGGTTTGCTCCCTCATACCACACTATCACCAGTTATTCCCACTGACATGGATGAGGATAACTGGGCCAAGGACCGCCCAGAGTCGAGTGTAACTCTCAATCACACTACAAAGAGGCCGTTAGTCCATACTAATGGGACAGGATAAACAGGGTAAGAAATCAGAACAGAAAGCACTATCTTTTAAATCTCGTATCTCATTCTTTCCCTTCGCAGGAAAAGCCAATGAAAACGCGTAGCGCTTACCTCATTGCAATTTGGACTTTAGCTGTCCCAACTGCTTCTGTATCATCACTGTCAAACACCATCACTTCTGACACACAGGGTCTGAAAGAAATCAGAGACAATTAAGGACTTGATTTCCCTCTTACTGAAGTGCCAGTGTTTGAGTGATACCAGATCTTTTCCCTTCCATTCAGTGGTTGGGTATATGGATTTTGTAAAATTAGCAGCTAAGAGAAAGCCCATTTAAGAATAAGTGCAATCATCCTTAGAGGTATGTATCACAGTGCTTATCAGCAGAAAGTCATATGCCTCTCCCATTCGCTGCCAAAAAAAGCCACACAAAAGAGTCTGCAAAAATAAGGCAGCAGGGAATTTTTAAAGGATTCCCTTGACTGGATTTTAGTAAAGACAGCCGACTTCCCAGCAACAAAAATGACTTAACAACTGCATTCCTGTCCAGCATCATGACAGCAAAATTTCTCAAGTTTGATTAGCTTTATGCCATTTCCTTGTTTCTTTAAGAAATCAAGCCTCCCTAAGCACATTAAAAGTGACAGAGTACACTGACTGGTCTTCCTTGAAACAGCTACCTGCATTGTTTCCCTCCCAACGCACTCCTCCAAAGTTTTATGCACTGAAAGTCTCCAAAGCTACTTTCATCTCTAATTGACTCAGAGGCTATGCTGTAGCGCATGAAAACAGGATTAGCTGCCATCTCTGCTAAGTATTTTCCATATTACTTAGCATCCGCTTGCATTTCATTACACTGCAGCCTCAGAAGACAAACGTATTGCTGCCCATCCTACCCTCACTGTTTATTACAGGCATCAGAACGATCCTGTGGTCGTTACAAAGGTTGGCAAGTCAACAACCCAAACAACAGTAACATCAGACACGTGAGTGTGCACGGGATGCCTTCTGTGACTGTCACACATTATCCCTGCCCTGCTCTCTGCAGAGCTCCCGACCCAACTGAGAGGACGCAGGGGCCCCTAAGACTGTCTGACCGCCTGGCTTGAGCCCATGAGGTCTGATTTACTGAAGTATTGCACTTTCTTGTCCAAGTGAATTGCACTGTAAACATGAAAAATCACTCATTTACCCACAGAATTAATGAAGATAATGAATGAATGGGGGGAATACGAGATGAGCAATTTTTCACCTCTACAGTTGTGTCCTGCAACAAATGACCCCTAATTCATCTCAATGCCAATAAAACCAGTAGGAAACCCCATGTTAGATGCCGCCAAACCAGGTATCGATGAGTACCCTCCGGTGAGCATTCTGTCAAACCAGCCCAGATAGCTTTAGCAAGCAGTAAGGGAGGTCCGAAAGCCCGCAGAGCAGTGCCCGCTTACGTAGCCCAGCTCTGGCTATAAGCTGTGCGCTTAGGGGGAGGAGTCCTGCAGAAATCCCACACTGGATCCGAGCACTCGGGTACTGCATCGCAGCACGTATGCGTGCATGAGGCAGCTCAAGGTGCTTCTGCTATCTTCCTTAAGCATCCCAAAGTCCCTCACGCTGACGGAGGGCTGTCATTGACACCAGAACGGCTGAATGACAGGAGGGGAACTTCACACCTGCCAGATGGCTCCGCTACCCCCCTCCAGGCAGCAGTCACAGCTTACCAGCACCTTCACTAACAGACCAGCTGTTCAAACGGTTCTCTCTGAGCTTGCTTGCAGCTACTTCTATTATGGGAAGCACGGGTCCTGCTCATAGTTTTTTCACAAATATTAAGAAATCTGAGATTGAGAACTCTAGCCACCAAACTACAAAAAAGATCATAACCAGCAGTATTCCAGGTGACTCCTGTGTGCAAAGCTGAGTCATTGGCTTCTTCCGAGAGAAAGATCTGATGTCTACCTTTGTACAGATGCCTCATATACCCCGCTATCTCCAGCAACAGATTCGTCAGACACTGCAGCTGACACACACGCCACCTTCAGTGCCGTCCCTCCAGCTGTATTTATACCTATCAGAAAAGCACAGGGGAAAATAAAAAACAGGTGTTAATGAAAACAAACTGTCTGGATCAGGAGCAGCTTTTTTCTTATCCTTCCCGTGAACTGCATTTCTTCCCCACCCAAGTATAGTTAAGCAACTAGTTAAGTTTCTGAGGTTAGTTAGGTTTCTAGTATAAACATATACATACACACACAAACAGAGTTAAGTTTCTAGTATAGTTAAGTTTCTGAAGACAGGGAGTACACAGGAAGGGTGGGCTGTGCTCAACAGCCACTGTCAGGTTAGCACTTCAGGAATGTGCCCGACTGCCCTGGAGAACAAGAAGCCCCTGGACAATCAGCGGAAGAGCCGGTGTGGCGGAGGTGAGAGCAGGGCTCCCCTGCAGTCAATGCCCGTCTAACACTTGGCCCCGGCAGTAGCGTACCCATGGGCTGAGGTTACACACCGGTTGTGCTGAGTGCGTTACAACCAGCACCTCCATGGGTGCAGGTCCTCGCAGGCAAGGCGCGGAGAGGCTGTCAAAGCACCTGAAGGTGCCCAGGGAGGTACCCATGACAAGATGGGCAACGTCCAGAACTGCAGAACATGTGAATTCCAGTGAAGTTATGAATATGAACCAATAAAACAGCTTCTGCTGCAAGTCACCCTTAAGCTGGCAGCAGGCTTCTGGTCCCCACAAACACCCACATACCCCTGAACCCAAAGGGTTGATGTGCACAGGACAAAAGGTGGGTCCAGAAAGGCCAGGTTAACTGGCTAAACATGGAGAGAAAGAGAGATTATAGGATTTAAAGTAGCAGCCACATGCAGGTATGGAGGGAGAAGGAGAGAGGGAAGAGAAACTGAGGAAGT
Organism: Rhynochetos jubatus; assembly: GCA_027574665.1. Lineage (NCBI taxonomy): Eukaryota > Metazoa > Chordata > Aves > Eurypygiformes > Rhynochetidae > Rhynochetos > Rhynochetos jubatus. The sequence goes on from CM050662.1 coordinate 6,616,193, forward strand.
TGAAGCAAGGAGTTCTGCACGGAGGTGGTGTTCTCTCTCTTGGACTTCTTATGCTACAAATCAGGGAAAGATATGCCCCAGAAAGTTCCACAAATTCTGCATCCTTTCCCTTGTACCGTAACGCTTCTGCAGAGGCATGTTTCAGCTGGGAGTCTGGAGAACGTTCTGCCAAGGTTCTACCTTGGCTCTCCCTTGCTAGCAGGGCTTTGAGGGACCTGCTCCGAGGGCGAGGAGGTGCCGTGCTGTCACGCTGGGAGCCGCTGTAACCCCACAGCAGAGGTGTGGCAACGAACTCCTCTCCAAGGGGCTTCCATCTTTCCAAAGTGGTCTTTCTTTCCCATAGCCTTAGGAAAGCACATGCCCCCAGACCAATATATGGTTTCCATCCCGTGTTTTCTTTATTACAAAGCAGTTTGCGGGTTTTTTTGCACAGGCTCAAAGCCACTTAAAAGAATTAAAAACACATTTTAAAAAAAACATTGGTGCAAAATGTGTGCCAGCAGAACACAGGTTTACCGAATAATGTAAGGAGTTGTTCCACACACAACAGTAGAGGGTGCTACAGGGAACACCAATATATCGAGTGCAAGTGTGCAACTGAGGCCCATTTAGCCACGTATTCTTTTGACAACACCGACGAACGGTATTTTTCATCTTGGTATAAAAGTTAGCATCTGTAACACAACATACCAGTCATTAACTGAAACAAATGGATCCATTTAATGCTGGCATTCAGAGTTTAATCCACTCCCCTTCTCCTGCCACGTGCAAGGGCCTGGCCCCTGCTGCACTCCGCTCACCCTGGGCCATGCTGGTGGTAGGCAGGGTCAGAACTACGTCTCTTCTTCCCTCAGCGCTGCTTTGTACCCCTCATCCCATATTTTTAATATGAAAACAATTTTTTCCCTACTGGATAGCTTTCTAGACCAAGTTGTTTGATTTTTATGCGTCACTCCTGGAAGTGTCACTCCAGGAATCCCTCGCGTGAGCTTCCTTACCAGGCAGGACACGGCAGGCAACACTCTGGCAAGCCCAACTTCTTTTCTCCTTCTGTTGCCAATGCCATTTAGTCTTTTCAACCCAGAAAGTCTTCACTTCCGACCGCTTCACCCAAGCACTCTGCGGCAAAGGGGGACGAATGCAGAGGCTGCACAAAACCCAGCAACCGAGTGGGTATCCGTGTATACAGCGGAATGCTAAGTGTAAACCCGAATAACGATGAACGGGTTCCCTCAAAGGATTCATCATGCAGACATCCTTTTCCTTACTTTTTTTGCAAAGGACTAGGAATCTCAGCCCTGCAAGTCTTACACACACACACACACACAGTGAACCTGTAACTTTGTCCTGTGGCTAATTAACAAAGAGAAAAATATTATGGAAGAGTTCAGAAATTATTCAACCCTCTTCTATGTTTCCAAGCAGGCAGCTAGCACTTGGTTTTTTCACCTTTTTCCCACTCATATCAAGAATTTAAAGTTTGTTCTTCACGTCCTGCCATTTCCCCAGGCTCTCCTGGACACACCATGACAAGGCCTTGAAGATCCACGTCATGCACTGTCCTTACATCCACACCATTTCCTCAGAGAATGCCAGAGTGCCAGATTCCAGGGTTTGCTACTAGTTTCACCTACATCACTCAGGTATCACTGAGGTGAGAGAGGAAACCTTATGTCAGCCTCAAAGGTAGCGGAGTTTCTGTTCTAACAGAAACAAACAGCCAATCCCTCAGATATATACTATTCAGCTCTACTTACAGGAGCATGTGAGTGTGCTTTGCCCCTGAGGCCACGTACTAACCGCCCCAGGTCCAGCCACCGCATTTCGGGTGTTACACTCAACTCCCCCCCACCAGAATGCCTGAGGAGTAAAATCTCATCTCGTTATTGCCCTGAAATAAACTACTTACAGTGATTATTTTGTCTGCTGACTGGCTAACAGCAATAATCACTTAATCTGCTTAACACCTGAGCTTTCACTTTAACAGCCTTGACAAATCTTGAAGAGCTAAAAAGGTTAAAACTAATCAGCGCCCAGTTCTAATAAGAATAATTAGTGTTTCCTACTCAAACGCGTAATACCTCTTGCTTGTAGGAAAATGGTAGCTCAAAGGGGAAGATCTGCACCCGTGTATTTTACTGCATTTTAAACCGTGTCAGCCGCCTTAACGCAGAAGGCAGCGGTAACATGGTGCTAGTTCCTTTTGTTCATAGGGGCTGTTTTATAATCCTATGGAAAAACAGGAACAAACTGCACTGCTGGTTCATAGGACCCAGCTTGCAAGTGTATACTGCCCTTAAAGCTCTCCTGCCCTGCAGCTACAAATCCAGTCATTTCACTCCTCTCCATTGGATTTAACCCAGCTACAGTCACAAGGCCTTCAGAGAGGACCCAGCACGAGTGCCCCCACTGCTGCCCACTGCTTTCCATCCAGTTCAGCAGGGCCATCACTCTGAAAGGACGAACCCTTCCCACCCACCAATACGCCATATGCACATATGAGGCCATCCACTATCTCTAAACGTCTTACTTTATCATGCTCACAATCTAACCACGTTTCTGTTGCTAAGAGACCCTCCTCCTCAAAACAGCAGAAATTAAAGCAGAGCCTCAATGTGTCTGCTCAGCTGAAGTTAATAAATTCATTGCCACTGATTTACTGGGAACCAGAGCAAGACGTGCATGCTGAGGTGATGGGAAGGATTTTTATTATCATTTGTTAACTATTATCCCAAATGGCTTTCCCAGCCTTCCTCAAAAGCTTGGCCAAAAAGTTTCAGTCAGTATGTGCTTTCCAGACCCAAAACACTAGATGACATTCCAAATAGTTTAGTGCCAAATTAAACCAGGAATCCCACCTCAACCATTTATATTTGCACATGAAAGCCGTGTAATTTGTGTACACATGCACAGAAGCACGTTAAAACCACACCTCGATAGTCTTCTGAAGGACTCATCTGATGAGCCGTATTTTTCATGTACAAATTAAAATACCAACCCTTTCTCCCAAGCAAGACAGAATGCACTTTTCAACACAATGATATCAAAATGACAGCGTTTGAAGTACTTGTTCTCAATGCTTTACAAACTACATTAAAAATAAAGGCGTGCATGTGCATGCCCATAGTCTGCTACCATACCTTGACCTAGATGTTTATCTCCTGCTCTAGGTTCTTCCAGTCTACAGTTGCCAATCCCAGTGTTCAGGGTGAGTTCTGAGAGATTTGTACTCATCTCTGCATCATCAAAATCCATATGGCTTGAAAAGGCATCACCAGTTAGGAGTGGGTCGATCACCAGTGGAGAGCAAGGTGGAGATGGAGAGGAGAGAGACGACCTTGGAGATAGCGATGTCATGGATTTTGGAGTACCAGACAATGATCTCAGAGCCTGTATGCGACTGGTGGTCTCTGCTTTGTGAGTTTTTGCTACTTCGTCTTCGTGAATAGTGGTGATACAGCCTGACGGTCTAAATCCAGTGGCCCCTTCTAGGAGCAAGTCAAGCTTGTTTTGATAGTCCAAGTCCAACTGCTCCAACTGCTCCAGGTGCTCATAGTAGAGATCTGTGAAACTGGCTGAGGTGGATGAATCCTGGCTGGAGGTGGCCAGAGATCCTCTGCTAGATGCAAGAGAACCAGGGCTGCTGCTCGAGGAGAGGGAAAGCATGCTGGTGGAGAGACTGAAGGAGACAAGTCAGAAAACCATGATACTGAATCTCCTGATTTCTCAGGGAAACACTGCAACGTCACCAGATCTTGAAGCCCGCATGGTACATTTGGCTTTGTTAGCTCAGGCCATACGCATTAGTCCCCACAACAACCCAGAATCACAGTCTGCCCAGCGGAAAAGCTGGCTCACTTTTCAATCGAAATAATATCACTCTTACACATTTTTCTGCTCACCACATCAACCTCATGAGAGGCTTTGTTTAGCCAAAACAACTCCAATGAATAGTCTCAAATCAATTAAATTTAGTGACATTCTCCTCCCACATCTTTCTGGAAAAAAATCTATGGGTCCTCTTAATCTCCAAAGCAGACCAAAAAACCAGCAAGACACATGCAAGAAGATGAAGTTATTGCAACCAACTGTCTGACCATATGGAAATTTTCTTCCATTTGTCTCAATCTGGGATCCACAGCCAAAAGGCAACATCACAGCTGCCTGGAACTGGCCCTCAGAGATCCCAACGGCCAGCAGTTACCAGAAAACTGCCAGGATTTATCTATGTGAAAGATTGCTACAGGGAATGCAGGGCCAGGAGAGCAAGGGAAAGATTTGGGTCTAGGCTGTGAAATCAGTTCACACAAATCATTTATCCCTAGAGATCCAGGTTCAGAACATAACTGACAGCAAAATTAATTTGAAGCAGGTGCTGAATAGAAGTCTGTTCAGCTGAGAAAGCCCAGACACCACAGCACAGTTTTCTGCTCAGAAGACCCAAGAAATCCTCCAGGGCTGACCAACATACACCATCCCTAGAAATTCTATTTAAACCTGCACTTCTGCTACGGATATTAAGTATCTTGCTCACTACTGACTGTTCAAAGACCCTTAGCCCTCACTTCAGGTATGGATTAGCTATTGAAAAATTCCTGCATATGTGTAAGTGGCTTAGGTTGCCCCTCTGAAAACAGCGAGGATGTTAATAAGCCTAATAATCCCTTATTTATTATTTATGGGGTGAAAGCTAAAAGCTGCATTTGTATAATTATGCCCGTGACCTTATAAGACAAAGGCAAGTGTGCAGAGTTTAGTATAACGTTGGCACAAAATGTCTTCTGCGTTTGTATGGCAGATGTGCACTGCATCACACTTGGTCAAAAAAGCTCTTGGGTGAAACATAACCGAGACATGATGGTTTTGCATTTTGGCAATATATACAGATCTGTCAAGGACTAATAAATTTACTGCCTTTCCATGTATCTCACTATGAAAAGGGAGGGAGTTTTCATTAATGGCTTCCCTGTCAACAAACTGGGCTCAACCTCATTTTGTGCATACCTTTGAATGCCAGACCAATTGCATTATGGGGTTAATAACAAATGCTTGTTCTTATGAAGGAGCATGCCAAGAACACTGGGCACATAGTTAGGAATAAATTAGTTTCACATGCTTCTTGGTCACCTCAAAAGATCCCTAATCAGCTAGATGAAACGAAAGCATGATGCATTTCCACCGCGTAAGAGCATCACAGATAGCTATTCTCCTTGGTGGCTTATTTACATGTCAGTCTTGCACTATGATTTCTTTCCAGTCTTTTCGGTGTCATCTTCACAAACTGAAACAGAATCCAAGTGGAGCAGAAGCTACAAACACAGTACACACTGATAGGAAAAACCTCAAGCAAACAAAACCCCCACCAAACCCTCTTCCTAACCAAAAAGATAAACTCACAGTTTTAGCTAATGATGATTTGGCCTTCCTGCCTGCAGTCAGGCATTTGTCGGGAAACAGAAATCCTATGCTCTCCCAAAACTACAGCCTGAACAACCAGACCACATTACAGCTGCAGAAACTTCTCTACAGACCACCTGAACCACAACAGACTCGGTGACGACTCAATGTACTACCTGCATTGCAAGCAGCAGCACACTTGGAATTCATGTAGAGAAATAGTACCATGACATTTGTACAGGAACATGAAGCTGCATTACTGAGATTCACTTCACTTGCTGCCTGAGTGTTAAGCTCTCTTTGACATATTTTATTAATATAATACTTTGGTAATTCAAACATCAGTAAAAAAATCTCAGCTATCCTGAGTCACCTAAACGTTTCATGTCCAAGTAGAAGGGATTGTGCCAACTCCTGTTGTCAGACACAGGCAGCACCACAAGGTTATTTATCCCATTCTAAAGCATCCATCTAAGCCGAGTGGGATGTATAATCCTCCAGACTTCTCTTTCCATTGACGACACAGTGATCTTAGGCTAGGACTATAACTGAAGGATGTTTTAGACCTCTCAGCTGGGAGATGAAATTGCTATAGCAGAGAAAAGCAGTTACACCACGTGCACTTGGACACCCGCAGCTTCTGTAAAAGGTTACGTACCTTTTCAGCTGAGTGTGTAACATTGCCGCTAATCGCGTTGTTTCTTCCAGTTCTCGGACTAGCTGATTCCTTTTGCTATTCAACTTCAATCTAAGAGAATATAGAAGAAAAAGATGAGCTAAAGCAGCAATTCAAAATGAGGACTACAGGAAAATTCTACTTTTTCTATGAAATCCTACAAAAGCTAATGAGAACACACAGCATAAAGGGGGACAGAATTTGGTTGAGATGGGCAGGTGTTTACCACCTTCCAATACTCTTAAAATCCTGCAAACATTCACAACAGTGAAAATAATTACAGTCAGTACTATAAAAGTTAATGTTTCTAGGATCAGGACTCAAAAAAGCCTGGCAGATTTTGCTTTCTATACGCTATTGTGTTCTTATACTTTGCTAATAAAGGTGTAAATGCTTTCATTTGCTTTCAGTAAGGCCCATGGGTGACTAAGGTTTACACGATTTAGTTATTTATTAGCCATCTCATTACGGCTTTACATGAATTACGGACTTCTGCAACATCTCAGTTTTATTTCACACCTGAATTGGTTTGAGACACAAACGTGCACTTGGGTGCTCATTCTCTATCTTAACAGGCCTCTGGTCAAGAAATCCTTCTCCAGAAACATGCTGGGTTTTGGCACACAGGACCGTATTTGTAAAAATCACCAACGAAAGTGTTCATCTTACAGCAAGACCAGAAACATTTGTCGAACCACAGATATTTCAGGCTGGTAAAAGTCCTGCAGTTGAAACGTCTGAGCCGCCTACATTTTTTCTGGCATGCTAAAACCATGAAAAGACTATGTAGAAAGTAAGTTTACTCTGGTCACTAAGTATGTAGAAGAAAAGAAAATACACCAGAGGGAATGAATGCAACACACTTAATTCCATATATATTCAAGAGACTGCAGCTAAAAATAGCATTGCCAGAGCCACCCCCATTAATACATCCAGAATGTAAAGCGCTTGTAGGCAATGCCTAATGCAGTATTCATCCTCACTGCACATTCCCATGAGATCTCCCCCTGCAACACAAGTAAAATTAGCGAGGATAGTTGGCATTTTTTTCAGCTAGTTGAGATTCACAGGATATTCCATGCAACTCCCACAGCCCCGTCAAATACCAGTTCCTACAGGAATCACACACAAGGATGCTCAGAACAAACAACAAATTTTAAAAATTTAAAATTCCATCTGTTGACATTTACCAAGTTCCAGACTGCACAGCAACTGTAGAAGCTGCTGCAAGGTGCTGGCTGCATACAGAAACATTATAGTACGCTCAAATTACACTGGGCTATTTTGACCATTTCTTACTTTCTCACAGAGGATCCATTTGTAGGAACAACAACCTTTCCCCACTTCGGGAGTAAGACTTGCAAGCGGATTCTTTTGGGAGATAATTTCAGAAACCTTGTAAGTAGAAACAGTCTCCTGGAAATCTGAGGGCACACTAGTATCAGCATTCAGCCAGGGGATGTTGCTGCTTGCTCCCTGTTACCTCTGTCCTACGCCCAGTAACCTACCTCTCAGTTAGAGCTTTGCTCTGAGTGTCTCTAGCAGCCTGAAGGTCTTCCTCCAGACGCCTTCTCTCCGTCTCCAGCCTCTCAACCTCTCCTCGAGTCCATTTTCTGGGGCTAATAAATCGCATTTCTTTTAAAAGCTCCTCCTTCTCATTAATTAATATTAGACGATCCCGTTCAGAGTCCAGCACGCCAGGCCAGGCCTCGCTGTCAAGCTTAGCCAGTTGTATTTTCAGGTTTGCTATTCTGCAGCAAAAAACCAAAGCAGTTATTCCATGAGGAGTGTCGGAGCTACTGCACACAAAGGTGCATCATGACCAACCACATCTTCCATTGCCCTGAAGAAGACTCTCTGCTCAGGGACAACCACCCTCACGTCCTCCTTACCAGGGCGCTGTCAGGTGATGGCACTGCCAGGAGGCTGACATGCAGAGTGGGATTTTAACTCAGGTTTGCTCCCAACAGTAAGCTAAGTCCAGCTAACCTGCAGCGTTCACCAGTCAGGGAACGGTCTAACAGAATTCTGGATCTTGAAAAAAGCTGTCAGATATACTCTAGGGTGTTTCATATGCCTTACAGCTAATGACCTCACAGGACTTGCGTGGAGAGCATCATGCAGCAAATATCTGACCTTCAATCAGTTTCATGGAAAAGAACCGTATACCCTCTGTATACAATTTAGATAGGCTGATAAAGATCAGTGGTTACTCAGAAGTTTAGAAACTAATTTTGTCTTTACAATGAGGAAGTCAATATTATGCATGCTGCTACTGCAGCAATCCAACTATTGACTCAACACTAAGCATTCTGGACACATGAAATATGCTAGTTCTGGTGCAACATGCACCTGGAGGATGTGAGGAGTCAAAGAGGCAATACAATCCTGCCTGAATCCAGAGCCACTTATTTGCATGAAACTTGACGTCTGTTTTCACTACAGGTATCATTCCAGACTCCAGTCTGAGGTCCGTACCACTAATCCTTCTGCACCATACCGCACTGTCTCAAGCAGGAAGATGACTACTAAAAGCAACAGCAACACAGATCTAGAATTTACCAAGAGCTTTGACAGCAGAGGAGAGCACAGCTTGTGGCAGGTGAGGAGGCTGCTCACCCAACTACCTGCCCATTCCTAACTTTCCAAGTATCTGAACTGCTCAGCTAGCTCCACAAATGAGCAACTTTGCAAGGCAACACACAAAGGCAAGGAGAAAACCCGCAGGAGGCCAGGATACAGAACCAAGGGCCGTAGTGTCAGTCTTCCCAAAGGAAGCTGCCTCCTTTGAACTCACTAACCTACAACTCTTCATGACCTCATGGGGTGATCATGGTAGTTTGGTGAGAAACAATGGCATAGCTGAAGCTGCTTAAAAGTTCCCAAAGACTTGCATTTCTGGAACTGACACAACCCAAAATGACTGAGTGGGGAGCAGGAAATGGGGAGGGCAGAATGGGCTGGGGTGGAGAAATTACAAAAGCTTAGAAGTCAAACAAAGAGGAAATGTACCTTGTAATGTAAGGCAAGATATTTGCAAAAATAATTCCCCTGACTGAAGACCAGAGAGCCAAGGCATACATGTTCCTTCATGTGATTAACTCAGGTTAATCTCTCACTCAGGTTTAGTAAACATGTAAAAAATGGCAGTGAAATGCTGTACATGTAAAACAAGAGTTCAATATTCATCTCCCTTTGAAAAGGGCTTTGTGATCTGGTGACAGAATTACTGGACTTTAATTGGGCACAACAAATAGTTGCGGGTACTAATCTGGATTTGTCTCTCTCTAGAACCTGGTTTATGCTACAGAAGCGCACAGGGTGGTGCACACTTCCCCCAGCAAACACGCAGGCACAGAACAAACTGAATGCCAACTAGGAAAATCTAAGTGTGTGCAGTAAGTAATAAGATGCAGAACTGGGCAGCAGCAGCTACACGACTGCTGAATGGCCTTGAAGAATAAAGCTTTGTCTTCCAAGCTCCAGAGGCCAAGAGGAACTCAAGCCGCGAGAGAGCCTGGGAAGGATTAGGCTCACACAGACTGACCTGCCTCCTCCATCACAGGAGATAGGCTAGAGATCACCTTTCTGAAGAGAAGCCTCCCTTTCTGTAAACCCATTTCCCAGAGCAGGTTGTTTACTCTAATTAAAGTTCCATAATTGACAGATATTCAGCTCAACTATCTTTTGGTCTTCTGAGGAACTGTTTTGTTTCTGAGTGCCTGATTGAGTGCAACACTGTACTCCAATGAAGAATTAACAGTGGCATTAATCCATAATCCAAGAATTCCTCTGTGCATTTTGAAGGGATATGAGTTTAAGAGGATTGGTTGGCATTAATCTGATCACTTCTGGCATACATTTCCATGGATATGGCTCCTCCACTGGAATTTGTTCTTTATGCATTTCTAACAGCTTTGTTAAACTAACCTCAAGTTTTACCCTTTGTAAATTATCATTTTTTCCCCCTTCTCAGTTAAAAGGAGGTTTATGTATTCTATTTTTCCAATAAAACAGCCTCACTACAAAAGAAATGCTTTGCAGACTTCTGGCGTTTGACTGAAAACTCCAGCCCTTGAGCGTTCGCTGACCGCCTCTGAACTAGATCACTGCCGAGCCGCGCTAGGCTGGCTCTGCAAGAGAATCGGCAATACTGGGCTCAGGTCACAGAGCCTCTCTGAACGGCCGCTAGCTTGCAAGGCTGAACAAAATACACAACAGGGAGCTCCAGTTGTATGTAACTGTTTTCTTCTTACCTGGAAAAGATGGTTAGACGCTTTAGTCATTGTCATAGCAAGTCTTTTATTTTTTTACAGGGGAACGCTGGCACTTATCTGTGATACAGGCATAACATATAAAATTTTTAGTCTCTTTGGAGATCACTCAGAGCACATGCATCTCCACAGAAGCGTACATTAAGATGTGCATCCAGAAGCAGTAATTAACAATCCTGTATCAGATCAGCCTCTGTTCTTCAGAAAAAATACCGAAGTGGGGGGGTGACCTCAAAAGCAAACTGCCAAATACTCACCACTGTTGCAATGACGCTAAATGTGACATGGAAATACTCCATTTCAGGAGACTATAAAATACACTTAAAAGCCCAGAGTTAACACCAGTCACACAAAACCCAAGCTGAAAGTTTGAACTGTTGAAGGAACTAAACCAGTGCAGAGTGCAACTGCTACACAGCTGAGTTACTGCCGTGTGTCTGAAATTGTACAACATGATTAAGTTGAATCTCGGATTACATTTATGCTGCAGTGGCTATTTCCTTGCAGAGATCATAGAATGGTCTGGGTTGAAAGGGATCTAGTTCCACCCCCCTGCCATGGGCAGGGACACTCTCCACTAGACCAGGTTGCTCCAAGCCTCGTCCAGCCTGGCCTTGGACACTTCCAGGGATGGGGCACCCACAGCTTCTCTGGGCAACCTGTTCCAGCGACTCCCCACCCTCTCCATGATGAACTTCTTCCTGATATCTAATCTAAATCTCCTCGCTTTCAATTTAAACCTGTCACCCATTGTCCTGTCACTACAGGCCCTTGTAAAAAGTCCCCTCCAGATTTCCTGTAGCCCCCTTTAGGTACTGGAAGGTGCTGTAAGGTTTCCCCAGAGCCTTCTCTTCTCCAGGCTGAACAAGCCCAACTCTCTCAGCCTGTCCCCACAGCAGAGGGGCTCCAGCCCTCTGAGCATCTTCATGGCCTCCTCTGGACTTGCTCCAACCAGTCAATATCCTTCTTATGTTGGGGGCCACAGAGCTGGACAGAGCACTCCAGGTGGGGTCTCATGACAGCAGAGTAGAGGGGGAGAATCCCCTCCCTTGACCTGCTGGCCACGCTGCTCTGGATACAGCACAGGATATGGCTGGCTTGCTGGGCTGCCAGTGCACACTGTTGGCTCATGTTGAGCTTCTGTAGCACTGACGTCTCTTTTGACATGATACCCATTATCAGTTTCCAAACCAATTAAGCCAAAGGTTTGTCACTGCGGCTGTCCTTTGTTCTTTATTGCAGGTTTAACATTATCTACTGTAGGGCTCCTGTCTCACCAAATCATGAAAGAAAAGGACTTAGTGGGTCCTTTTGAACCTTGGTGGGTAAGGGAACGTGCAGAATTGTACCCTGCCAGTACTAGGGTGGTGAAGTTCAGCAGAATATTCACCTAAATCTGTGCCTTTAGTCTGGTTCACAACAGTGTTAACAAAATTGTCTGCTATACTCGACTTTCAAAATCATCAGCCCTTTATAAATCTAGCCTAATTAATATGGGATCATCTTGATTTCAAGGCCTTAAGTTTTATCTTTCCAGGTAAGGCAGAGCCATAAGACACGTATTTCCACCATTTGGCTCCCTTCGTAATACATGCACAGGCAAAGTACTTGCTCTTCTGTTGTGTTTTTTGAACATTTTAATATTGTGCTGTGGGGACAGGAAACACTTGAACATCACAAGGAGGAATTTTCACAGGAGCAGAAGGTTCCTTGTGAGTCACTATATCCATAGTATTGTTCCAGCTTAGAACCAGTTAAGGTATTTGTTTCTGCAGCTCCTACTAAAGACTATGCCAAAACCAAAGTGCTCTGGCAGCTGAAGATCTTTTCATTTTAGCATCAGTTATTCATGCTTATTCAGACTCATCTCTCCTCATGATAATATTTTTTAAAGTTAGAAAATCTATAGATAACCTAAGACAGACATGAGGTATTAAACCTTCTCTGACTGCAAGGCAGTGTTGTATGCCCTTCATCATGACTTCAAATTAACTATTGTGCTGTCTTTGTGAAGTTCTGTCTCTTTCTAAGAGCACATTAATTATCTTCTCGGGTTTGTCATTATTCACTCACCTCTCCTTAGAAAAGATACAAGCTAGAGTAAAAGTGCTCCACTTCAATGTGAAGACATAAAGTCAGCGTGAAATAAATTGCAATCTTGATCAAAGCTTAAAAGTAAAGAGCAGTTTTAACATTAAAAAAATTAACTACTGCATCTGGGAGGTTAGTAATATTAACGTTGCTTTAAAAAGTTAAATTAATTAACTTTTAACATTAAATAAAATATTAATGTCTGTTTTAAAATCAGACAGAAAGATTTGAATGTCAAGATAGATGTTCATCTTGGATTGGCAAAATAGATAGTTCTGATAAAATTGCTCCGCCCATGAAGAAAAGTGTAAGCTTATGCCAAAAGCAGCTGGGCACACAGAGTCTTTGACAACTGCCTCAGATACAGATCAAATTTTACGCCACTGAGAAACATGGCCTATTGACCCTGCCAATATACTAAAATGAGAAGGTTATGAGTAATCTCAGCCTTAAAGCTCTCATCTCTAACCAGAGACTGGAGAAAAATCCTTCCCGTCGCCTACACCCCAAGTACAGATCGTACCATGCATCTGAAGTCTGTGTTCCAGGAAGTGCCCTTCCAGCAGTTAAAACCGAAATCACCATCACCAATGGTAACATCGCTGAACAAGGACTAGCCGAGCCAAAGTATAAATGTTGCTTGGCAGTTTTTTTGTTTAACTAGACTATTTATCCACAAAAATATAGGTACTTCCTAAACAGTTGAGTTAGCCATTATCTATTAAAAAAAGTAAAGCCCAGAAAACTTTTGCCTAAAATAGTCTACTAAGTAGATACCAATTTTTTAAATCTATTTTCATTCATTTCAGATCAAATGGCAAAGGTGAAAACTTAACATTCTTACAGATAAGCAGACGAGCTCTGACACTGTAGTCACTGACCCTATTTTGATATGTTAGGTGTTAACACAATATACGTTTCTCCTTATCTGACTTAAAGCCATGCAAACGTTCATTTCACTTTAAAGCAGGTGAGGAGATGCCTTGCAGTACAGTCTCCTTATTAGGAATGAGGAAGCACTGGCGACAGGCAGCAAAACCACTTATGTCCCCACAGGTGTGGCCAGACTGAATTCTTTGTGTATTAGTCACCCCTTAGTAATTTCTAGGATGGTTATTTATTTCTTGAATGATAATGTTGGCCCAGAAAGCCTATTGCCTCACTGGCTCAAAAATTACCATGTTTATTTAGCAGTGACATTGGGCTTCAATCTGAGTGGCACCTTTTCTCGTGAAACATTATCTTCCGAATAAGCTGTGTGACAGCCAAAAGGTACAACAGTCCAAAGAATTACCTTCTCTTTGCTTCTTCATACTGAAGGCGCAATCTCACTTTCTCAGCCAACTGGTTATTGCTGCTGGTAATAAACTGAGACACAAAATATAAAATCAGCAATTTAGTAACCACTCCTCTTTTGATATTCCCTATTGAAGCTGATGATATTACAAGTTACACTTGCTCCTGTCAATCTCATTTACTAGTTAAACCAATCACAGAGTAGGAAAACATTGTTTTCGATTAAATTTTTCATGATTTCTTCAGACTTAAAACCCCACAAGATTCAGAAGCTCTGTTTGGCCTAGTTTATCAGAGAAATAAAATCTACCACATCTATCTCAGGCTTCTGTTTTCATGTACACACAAACAGCTCTGCAATCTTTCTTCTTAAATGCTGTTTGTGTTGCGTTGCATTTTGCTCTGGATGACATCTTGCTTTCCTTGTAAAGTCTCAAAGACAAGGGACATCCCATCATACCCAAATCTGCAGATCTTTAGTCACAGGTGTGGCCCCGACTGAAAGTGACTGCAAATGTTTAAGTGAAGGTTCACAGGAGAGGCTTCTGTGACGTCCTGTGAGACATATGATGTACCCACTGCACTGATCGGGTCCTTGCTGAGGCCGGCACCAACTTGACAGTTACGATCATGTTGCACAAGTGGGACTGAAGGTTTGTGAGTACTACACATATTTGATGGCATCAAAATACCTGCGCAGACACTATCATTCTCCCTCACAACACGCTACAAGCCAAACACACTCTTAAGTGAAGAGCCCTCATTAGAGCTTAGCCCATACGTAGCTGTTTAATATTTCTTGTCTGGTAGCGTATCGCTGCTATAAAAAGCTAAGGGAATATTTGTATCACCTACAGGCAAAGCTACACCTACAGGCAAAATACAACTTCCCTCCCTTTTATTCCCACCTGAGTTGTTCTAGACAGTGTGGGGAAACAGCAGGTTGCCTTTAGAGATACATTAGCAGTGCACACTAAAACAAAGGTCACACTGAAGTTTAAATCAGGAGAAGGCATCATCTCATAGACCCTTGCCCATGCTTGGAAACTTGCACCAAGGCAGTACTACGTATAGTTCAGAGGAATGTCTCCACATGCAATTGGTTTCTCACACATTACTCACATTTCCTGAAACATCTGTCTGGGAGCTGACATCCAGGTACTGCCGGGGTAACAAAGGGCTGGAGCTTTCCACCGACACGCTGCTGGCCCACAGGTCTGACTGAGATCCTCTGTCATTCACGAAGCTGTCTTTTAATCTGGCTAAGCTCTAAAACCATAGAAAGTCATGAGGTGAGCCCCCTCCTGCTCAAAATACCTCAGCAGCTACATAGCTTTAGCCTAAACTACATGATTAAGATCTGGCCGTGTTTACTGTGTGCACTCAGACCCTGCAAACATGAGGGCAGACATGGCTCGACCGCACCTCCCACGGCAGGAAGCAGCCCACAGGCATCAGCACAGCATCCTGCCTGGACAGACAGGCTTTCTGCTGGAGACAGCAGAACAAGTGGAGCACAGTAGTGTCATAGCTTCTCCAGATCTGCTCTTCGACAGCAGTACAGTCACGCTGCTTCATTCCTGACCAATAACCCTGAGAGAAACACCCATCTCTAAGCAAGTGCTTACTACTGTTGGTTGCTATATTTTATACTTCTTATTTCCAGGATCTGAAGAGCAAAAAGGCTGCAGTCCAACCACAATACAGAGTTAATTTTATCTTAATAAAAATTTCAATTACATATCTGAAATACAAAATACTTAAATGACTTCTCAGAAATTCAATCTGATAGTAATGGTGACACAAAATACTATAAAGTCACCCTGTTTCAATACCTGAATGAGGTCTTGTTTTTCCTTCTCCCCTGATGTGATGGCCTTCTTGAGAGCTTTCATTTCACTTAAAATAGCTTGTGCCTCATCAAGTTTGTAGCCACCTTGAGTATCAGACATTTTCATGTCAATTCTGCGTGGAAATTAAAAAAAAAATACAGTAAACTAACACTTTATAAAGCCCAGTTAATTTAATCGTCCTAGACACATGCACTTTGACATTGATTTGTAAGAAATACACACTCCAAAGTATAACAAAAACAACGCAAGGAACAAAGAACTGCACACATACCCACCTAAATTACTCCACTCAGAAGTACATTAAGCTTCAGAACTGTGATTTTAGTCATATCATCCTGACTCTTTGCACAACCTAATTACAAGCCGCCTCATCCTTCCCCCTTCTCAAAGGAATTCTACCGCAGTTAACATAAAGTATTAACATAAAGTAAATAAAGTATTAACCAGTGACATCACTTATAACATGCCAGGTGTCTATTCATACAAAGGTAAGTACCTGAAACTTTTCCTCCACCCCACCCCAAATTTTGCCCCAGTGCCCTAAAGCAATGGTTCTTACAGTGAAGACAATAGGCTGCACTGTGTTATCCGTACAGAGCAATACTGAATAAAACGGAATACCACTTCACTGGCGAGATCCTGGTTCAAAATCCTTATGCCACGAAGGCAATTCGGACGTGGTCAATCACATACAGGCATCGATCTGAGAGAACTACCCCTACGGCTGTGTACTGCTTTCAGTTGCATATGCCTAAATATATCAGCAGCAACATATTTCAGCTTACGTTATTTAGGCAGCTATTTATAAACGTCGAGGGGGATGCGTTACAAGACAGAGATGTTCCACACTCTGTTCCACTCTTAAGCTGTTAACAGCTTAAGAACAAACTTACTTCTTCAGTGTTTGAAATCCATGCTCTTTGTACTGGAGTTCTTGCTTCATGTGAGCTACTTCTCTCTTGAGTTTATTAACCTGTAGTGAGGTGTAACAGTTTTAGAGTGATACTTTATATGAATATTTAGGTACAGCACTACCCAGTCAATTCAAAACTTATCAAGTATAGACAGTACTCTAAACAAAGTTTCCAGATAATCGGTTCATCTCAACAGCAGCTAACAGCCCTGACTGCATCCTCATCAGGACTTAGCCCTGGCCAGGGATTTATCCAGTACCCAGCTATTACACCACTTACAGGGGGCTCAAGGGAAGTTCCAACCTAATAAGCAGAAAAGCTAAGAAAAACTCCAGAGAGACAAGAATGACATGTCGATTTCACTCAGTAATGTGTAAAACCTTCCCAGACATTAAAAAAAACCATTAAGCATCAGGACAGAAGTTACACTGCAGTGGCAGAAGCCATCCTCCAAGATACCAAACCGAAAGGCCCCACTGCATGAGTAACCCAGCAGGACGATATTAAATATTGTAAATCCACTGACCCTACAGCTTGCTGTTTTATATTCCTCCACAGAGGCCAGACTGACCTACTTTACTTTAGTCCTTTCTTCTTCCCAAACTAAGCTCTGCATGAGAGCGAATACTGCCGCTGCTAACAACCCGCACTAAGCCCAGGACAAAACAGCTGCCAGTCTCTGGAGAGAACTGACAGCTCTCCAGCGCTGCAGCACACCGAGGAGCCAGCACACAGCTCAACACCCCACGGCGTATCTGTACAGCAGGATGTACTGCCAGCTTCCAGGGAAGTCTAAGGGAAAAAAAGTGTTTCCAACTCTTAAGATGGCAATGTTTGAGAATCCTGGTAAATTATCTCCTAGATTAAGAATGGCAACATTAACTCTTTCAACTGCTTTGGCATCTACTTTTAGTATTTGCCATGAGTTTTAAAATATCCAAAGATTACTCGTGGCAAGCAAAAGTCCGTTCATACTACTTACCCTGGATTTTGTAGTAGCAATCTCCGCTTTGAGGATCTCCGGGTCATACTTGGAACTTGACGATGAGCCAGAGATCACTAGAACAAATACAACAGTTTAGCAGCTCTACCTTCTTCACTCCTCGTTTATCAGCCTCGCCACAAATCAACACCTCCCATTGCTCCTGCACCTCCAGTTCTCCACACATTGCTGGTGTAGCCCTTTTGGCCATTTTCTAGATCTCTTCTCACCGCCAAAAGGCAGGGAAAGGCAATAGTGCCGTCAAGTACTCCACAAAAAGTATACGCTAAAGAGGTCAGAGCATGTCCTGCATCTCTGAAGTCTTGATTTGTTCCAGGTTAACACACTTAACTCAGACTCCCAAACACGTTCACTCCATTCAATCGTGTGGCTTCCTGCATTTCCAAAGGCGTTTAACAGAACTGAAGGGACAGGCATTGCATAAAGGTTTACTTTTTTTTTTCCTTTCTCATTGAGTTAACAATCCACTGAATGTTTAGAAACAAAGAAAAGCAAAGAATGAGAAGAAACTGAAAAATGCGATGCAAGTCTTCTCACAGCCTTGAGGACACAACTAATCATACAACGTGTCACAGCGGATTAAATCAATGTCCCATTAAAAGCAGAATTCTCTTCTCAGCAGCCATTAAAACCCTTCTGCTTCAGAAGGTACAGAAGCTCCCCAATGTGGCATGTTGTTAGAGGTAGCTGTAGGCAAGGGAGATATTTGGATCCTTTATAAAACACGGGAAAGCATTTCTAGTTCTTTCTGTTTGGTTGTATTTTTAAAGACAGATTGCATCACACCAATCTAATTCATGTTCACAGCACTGTTAGTGTGCTGTTCTGGTACACCAGGACTTCGGTAAAATGCTCTGAAGACCAAAAACTGTACTTCTGGGATGATGGATGGCACCCTAGTCAAAGAAAAATGCTTCACTTGACAGAAATCTACTTGAATACTTCATAACATCAGGCACAGAATTAGCCAGTGGAATTCACCACCGTAAGATTAACTCAGCAAGAGTGAAGCGGGGGGAAAACAGTCAATTGATGTGGCTAGCAAGAACAAAACAAAAAGTTTGTGATACTAAGGTTTATTAAAAAAATAATTCTGTAAGACTTGCAGGAAATAAATCCTCCTCCAGCTCCTAACTAGTACCAGTAAGGAGGAAATTTGGTGTGCTATAAACATTTCTGCACCAACTCCTGAAGCAACAGGTATTGATGTTTCTTGTGTGACAAAGAATATGGTGCACAAACCAACGTTCTTCATACGCAGAGAGATATTCCACCAGTATTAGCTTTTACATGGCATAAAATACAGGCCGAGACAGTCACTCCAGCACCTGGGATGCTAAACTCCAAAAGGGCCTGGGAATGCTATCTGAGATGAGCCTTCTTGCCTTTTTTCTATACTTTGGACAGGGGAATCAAGGAGAACACTGTGTAATTTCATTTTTTCACACTGAGCCAACCACCCCATTTTTACACATTTGCTGTAGCCTGTGCTCACTCCAGCGACTGAGCCAACCACAACAGCGTTTCACAACAACGATCCTGTACCTAACCGGTGCTAGGCAGCTACTGCTTGTGAGACAAACCGCGCAAACGTGGAGGATGACGTGGCATAACACATCCCAGTGCTCCATCAGGGAACCCTCTTCAAGCATTTTACTGTCCTAGTGGGTTCATGACTGAGAAAGGTACTGGATAAGAGCTACTCACAGCTGGTCTGAGAGCCCAGTTTGTGCTCCCAAACATCATGCAGCTGCCGATATTCTTGCTGGGCCAATTCAAGCCTCTGCTGTTTCACTTGATAGATCTCCTTCTGTGCAGCAATCGCCTCTTGGGCCAGGACAAGATAGTCTTTCAGCATATGCTCCTGCTCTCGCCGCCACTGCACACGAGGGTCTTCTATCTGTGTAGTTTCTTAAGAGACGAAACAGAAGGAGGCAAGATCAATGGAAAGCCCGTTTGTATTGCTGCCTGGAGAAGCTCCACCATTTACAACAGTATGTTGAAACAGCCCCTTGACCCAACCCCTAATAAAAAGGTGGAATAAGGATGGTTTCCTTCTTTCTTAGGACGTGACTGCTGATCCACAATGAAGTCTGATGAGCTCTGCCACCCTGAATCACTGTATAGAACAATTTATGATGAAATCATCGTCCAACTCTCCAACTCCCCTGCTGATGAACATCCCTCTTAAAACATCCACACCACATATGCACACACAAGTTCTGAGGTACTGACATTGACTGTTAGACTTATCCTTATTGAAACTGCTTTAGAACATTGCTAATAAAATACCTCTACTATTCCACTGATAACAAACTTTCAGAAAACATCGTTGCCACATGACCGCCTTATACGGCATCTGGCAACATGAGAGCAATTCCAACTCCGCCTGTCCTCTTTGGCTGCCAAGTGGCTTTTATTAAAAAGGGGAAAGAAAACCTTCTCACTCAGATTCCATAGGTAAATAAAAATACAGACTCATTAAATCACGGAATGCATTCACGAAAGCATCTCGAATGACATTATATAAACGGCGCCTCAGAAGGGGAGTAAACATTTCCTTCACTGAAAGCAGGCACAGCAGTAAATCACTGCAGAATACAGGAGGCGGAGTTTAAGAAAAATATTTTTGGTAACGTAGGCAACGCAGTCATGAACAGCTACACCACTTCCATCTCCACTACCCCAACACAACCAATACGTTGCTTTTCGGGTTTCTAATCACGAAAAAGGCACAAGGTCACAGACATGCAGCTAGGCCTAATACTAATTAGGCAAATTTATTGTCAGTATTTGACTCGGGTTTGTGAAAAAGCATCCAAAATATTTTTCATCTCTCTTTCAAGGCTATTATATGTTCTTGCTTGGCGAAAGTTCCAATATTCAGTCAACTAAGTGCTCTAAATTGTCTAAACTACCATGCTTGAATAAGGATGCCTAGTTACCACATAATGAATAATTAATAATAAGGAGCTGCTTGAAACTATCAGTAGTAGGAATCTAATCTGCATATCTTAAGAGCCTCTTTAAATATTTAGTAAATGCTGCCACGGTGGAAGGTAAGAGCAGCTCTTAGTGAGCCAGGCGTAAGACTAATGCCGCAACACACAGGATGCAGGGAAGAGAACAGTTTGCTGATAATCCTAGAAGCATAACTAGGAATAAAGGATTTTACCCAAGGGATGGACACTCAACCATTTTCACAAGCTGTCCATGATCATGCTGAGGGGAAAATTAACAGGATACTTCACTGACAACTTGCTTTAGCAGTATCTCAAGACCCAAAAGAACACATGGCATTTCAAGTTACATAGCAAAACTTACAAGAAGCTGCAAAAGGTGACTAAAAACTTTTAAGATACTAACAGTCTAGTGTGTAGAAGTATAACAGAAAGTCCCTTATTGGTCCTGCTAGCACAAGCAACATTTCAGCTGGTGTAATACTAAAGCTAAGCCTGGACCTGGAAAACTGCCCCAAAATAAGCTGATGAAAAAACAGCTATTTGTGCCAACTGTAGGTGCTGGTGCCCTCCGACACAGCACTATGGTCTCTCTTAGTGGGAGCAGAAAAGAAGTGTAGCAAACACAGCAGCATGTCAACTCTAAGAATTTGAAAATCCCAGGTTCCCATCTCCATTCTTGCCCCCAAGTCCCATTTTCCAGAGAACCATTACCCACAGCCAGAAGGAGGAAGTCCCTTTACTCCACAGCTGAACCAGAAGGCAAAGCCTGCTGTGAGTTGCCCAGAGGGATGCCCCCATATTCCCAGGCACTCAGTTTCCCCAGACCTGGCTGCATCAACAAGCACCAGCAACCATGACTCAGAACTCTTAATTTCAAGCTTAACGAGTATGTTGGCAACATACCCACAGCTCTTGAAGTCCAAATCAGGACACTGGGTCATGTCTACCTGCACCTATGACTTCTTCAAGGTTGGTTATTTCCAGTTTTCCCTTAAACTAGCAGCCCATTTTTCCTACAGCTGCAAGATGGGCAGTTAAAGCTGCTGCAGGGATATCCTTCCAGGATAAGCAACCAGGAGGAAGACTAGAAAAATCTACAGCTCTGAACAACTCTGTCAGGTGGCGAAACACCGACACTGCCCCAAGCACATACACCACTTGACAAAGTGAACACTTGGCAGCCAGCTCAGGGAGATGAACAACACCCTTATGTACTGAAACTGCTTTGTTGCCAGTTTTTGGAATATTCACCTCAACCTTTTCTGTAATCACAGCACTAACTGTATCCCCTTGATTGCAGCTTTGATTTTCAAACACGTAATAACAATCTGTGAAAATGCTGGCCAAGGGCTCTCGAACTGCCCCATCTACTGAGAAATGCAAAGTACAAAGTCAGATGAAAGGACTACAGAAACGCAGGCTATTGCGTCATTCGTTGTCTTGTGAATTTTTAATTTAATGTTGAGCTTGTCATGAATAAATCTGATTGTTTCATGTTTGAAGAATGTAGTCTTACTATACTTGCATCAGCATCTGGCAAGAAAATCATCATTTCTTTTGTGCAAATCAAATTCCAAAGTAGTTCTCCCAGGGAGAGACACTCAGGGCTATGCATTAGGAATATTATTAGGAATATTCTGGGTACTGAATTGAATTTAATTGTATTTATTTTGCCTCAGAGAGAAGGTTAGAAGTGTTCTCCATCTTGCTTTTTTTAATGGCTCCTGAATTTAGATTTAATTTAGGTCTGTCCTCAGTTTAATTTCTGATAATTAGTCTCAAATACTTCAAGTGTGCAACAAGAACCAACATGTCTCCCTCTCCTTCACACCCTGCGATGACAATTCCTCCCTGCACAAGGAATCTGCAAGAGACCTTGGAGAGGAAGGTGGGTTTGGACACTCTCCAGGCAATACTTCAACATAACCCACAAAGATGAGCCTTTTGATTAGCTGAAAGTAAGTGGATATGGCTTGCTTTATCATGATTTGGATTAGAGCTGGCATAAGAAACAGGGTCATGATTTTGTTTCTCTTCCTTTTAACCTTTTAATTGATATTCTAGGTCAAGTCTTGTAGCCTCTGGCATCCCATAGAAGTGAAACGTTCTAAGAGCAACTGCTATTAAGCAGGTGTCAGCTTGGTTCAAAGCCTTCCCTGCATGTCCTTGAAGCCTGTGGTCTGAGTGGCACAGACCAGGGGTACTCCCCCCGACCTCACGGGGTTCAGACCTGCAACCAGACCTTAGCACATTGATCCCAGGGCCAACTCAAATGTACAACAAAGATCATGTTTGGTTTGTCCCACCTACAGTTGCAGCTAGTGGAAACACCCAGGACGTCCGAGAAGCTTTCATGTCCCACAGCAGGTTTCAGATCAAGGTTATTTCCCTGTACCTGAACTGTCACCCCAGGAGCACAGCTAGCCGTCCTTGTTTATGCAAATGCCAGCAGAGTAAGTTAATGTCCAGTTTTGGCTAGGATGGACCACAGTGACAAGCACTCCAGCTTCCTCCAGTGCGTACAGGAGAGGAAGACAAATGAGAAGATAAGAATACACCTCAAACTTAAGAGAAAGCTCAAAGCGGACAAGGAAGAGACTTTTGGGAGCATCCTCTCATTTTATTTGAGCCAAGTTTTTCCTGTGGTCAGAGGTGACCCTGATGTTCACTTCAGAAGGTGGGATGGCTATTATTTCTTTCAGGGAAAATGCCAGCTCCCACTTACAGCTACTGCAACAGTCCATGTCGCTGGCTGACAAACCAGAGGACGGGACTGATCCAAGGGGAAAACCACCAAGCCCCACAGATGTTTCACTGGGAAGGGACAGGGAACAAGCAGCTCCCCCAGAAGCATTGTACAAGTTAAACTGGATTGGCAGGAACCTCTCAATCCAACAGTGCTGCCTAGCACAGCAAAGCCCTACACAGGAAGGTGGCATGCCTGTCTCTGGGCTGCTCTTGGCCTGGAGCACCCTCACTGTTAACACTCCAGAGTGCTTTCTTGTGGAATTAAAACTGACATGAGACAGGGCCTACAGACCTATAGGAGACCCCTGTTTGCATCTTGCAATTTAGTACCTTCTCATGAAAAGTTTGTCCAGTCCCCTCACCTGCAGATCTCCTTAATTGATCCTGCAGGCTTGTCTACCCTTTCCTCCCACTATCCTTTCCTGTAAAAGGAAAAATCAGTATCCCTTGCCTCACAGGAAAATAATTAGGATAAAACCATTTCAGGATAGGTAAATACTGCGATATTGGGATGACATAAGCTCTGAGTAAAAACACTTGTCACCTCCCCATCTGGAGACATTTGATCTTTGCATAGCAGAGGGCAGGCAGTGCTTTTTGAGAACAGGCTTTTTTCATTCTACCTTTTTAATACCCAAGAAAAGTTGCTAAAACCTGAAAGGCGCAGTCTCAGGCCAGGTGAAAATGTGACTTCTCTGGAAAAAAAAAAAACCACCAAAGGAAAGGTGTGAAGATAGCCAGGGGGAAAAAAACCCCCACAAACTAGATTTCCACATTTTTATTTAAAAAAAAAGATCTTGTAACTTGCTGAAAAAAAAATGTTGAAGTTCAGCTGAAGTCTTAGAGGTAGATTTAAAAAAACCCCAAAACCCACACACACAAAAAACCCCACACAACCACAAACAAACACACTAACAACTTCAATGCACATTTGTCTTTTTCTTTTACGTCTCTCTCTTTGCACAAGTTACAAGCACGCTCAGAAGGGCCTGGGTATGGTTCTGCTGTGAACTTCTGGACTGGATTGGAGCTGTTCTGTGAAGAGAATGAAAGTCACTGATTTATTTTGTTCATGACTTTTCTGGGGGGGGATCTGTTCTAGCACAATCCAATATATCAACGTCTGTAACAATACATCAAGTTCTGTATTTTCTTGTAATTCAAATGATCTTACAAAGCTTAACAGTTCCAGTCTATCAGGCAATCTAACAAAGACAGTAAGCAGTGGCTCAGTTTGAGGATACAGAATAAAAACGCCACAGGCCTGACTTAGCTCTTTCCCAACGTGCACCTATCCCAAGACTACCTGAGTTTCCCCTCCAGTACAGCAGTGCGAACTCCCGCAGCACAGGGAGCTCCCGCAGTCATTCAGTTTATCCCTGCCAGGGGAATCAACACAGGACCTTTGCACTGTTTCCGACGGTCTTGCCACAAGGACAAATTCCAGGCTGAGAACAAACTCCAGATCGTTGCTACCCAGTCAGACTCCTCGGCAGTGCCAAATCTTAGAGGTGTGTGCCCAGTATTGGCTTGAACATGACTGCTGATTTGAAGACTGCAAGCCAATAGGTCTCAGATGCCTGTTTTACAGAGGGAAGTAACTTGTGTGATAGAGAAGGACAGGATGTGATTTCACGACCTGCAGATCTCACCTACTCTAAACCACAGCAATTTTGTGGTTTTGTGTTCAGTATCACATTGGGTTTGCATGGCTAAGTTTTGGTCACAGGGGAGGAGCTACAGGGGTGGCTCCTCTCAGGAGCTGCCAGAAGCTTTCCCAGCTCCGAGCCAGCCCCACCTCTGGCCATGGCCGAGCCACTCAGTGACACGGGCAGCACCTCTGGGATAACAGATCTGAGAGGGGAAAAACCTGCTGGGGAACCTGCAGTGGGGAGAGCAGTGGGGTGTGAGAGAGACAGCCAGGCAGACCCCCAGGTCAGCGCAGAAGGGGAGGAGGTGCTGGGGTTCCCCTCAGCCCCTGGGGAGAGGGCAGGGTGTGCCCTGCAGCCATAGAGGGTCATGGGGGAGCAGAGACCCCCCTGCAGCCCGGGGAGGGCCCCACGCCAGAGCAGGCGGCTGTGCCCAAAGAGCCTGTGACTCCATGGGAAACCCGTGTGGGAGCAGGCTGCTCCTGAAGGAAGGAGAACGCCATGGGGGTCCCACGCTGGAGCAGTTGGTGAAGAACCGCAGCCCGCAGTGGGAACTGCAGTGGGAAGGATTCACGTTGGAGAATTTGGTGGAAAACTGTGTCCCGTGGGAGGGACCCCAGGCTGGAGCAGGGGCAGGGTGTGAGAATCCTCTCCTGAGAGGGAAGGAGCAGCAGAGACAGTGTGTGATGGACTGACCACAACCCCCATTCCTTGCCCCCCTGCACCACTGTCGGGGAGGAGGAAGAGAAATGGGGAGCAAAGCTGAGCCGGGGAAGAAGGGAGGGGTGGGTGGAAGGGAATTTTAAGATTTGGGTTTTATTTCTCATTATCCTACTCCAATTTGATTGGTAGCAAATTAAATTGATTTTTTTTTCCCCAAGCTGAGTCTGTGCTGCCCGTGACTAACTGGTGAGGGATCCCTCCCTGACCTTGTCTCAACCCACCAGCCTTTCCTTACGTCTTCTGCTCCCCAACCCAGCAGGGATAGGAGTGAGTGGCTGTGTGGTACTTAGTTGCCAGCTGGGCCTAAGCCACGACAAGTGTATTTTAACACAGTCACAGAACAGTCATTCTGCAAAAATACAGTAACACGTCACTTACTGGTGTTGTGGTCTATGTAATAAACTCCAACCTGAGGGTCATAAGCTTCTTCCCATCCTAACGGCAATTCATCACTAATGCAGTCTGCAAAGGTTAGTGGTTTAGTATACCTGAAATGGAAAATAATAGTTAGGATGAATAAAAAACAAACCCACTCCCACATGTCTATTCCAAACAACTGACCAGAAAACAAGTACACAAGGGCTTCAGTACAGAAAACAAAAGAAAGTTGAAAACTACTTTAAAGTTTTTATTCTTATAATACTCCAAACTCTTCCCTTTCTTCTTCTGAAGTTACAGCAAGATGAATTCATTCTGACAGAGCTCCCGAGCCTTGCCCAGCTCTGCCAGTACCCGCACGACAAAGGAACATTAAGAACTTTGCCAGAAACAATCCTCGTCTCCCAAGTGAAAGAATAAAAGTGTTTGCAGGCAAGTCCTGTATCAAAAATATGTAGACAAGAAAGAGCAAGATGAGAAATGCAATTTGCATAGCATGAATAATTAAGACAGCACAATCAATAGCCAGTACTGAGGACTGTGGGACCACTTGTCATGCAACTCCACTCATTTGCATTACAGTATGTTCTGTTTCATTAATGACAAACTAGATTCATTTCTCAGTATCATAGAAATGTGTAACCCACTCCGTCCAAAAGTGGAAGTATTTCTGCCATACTGTCCTGATGAGTTCCTATTCGAGAGCACATCCAGCAACAGTCTGAAGGTTTGTATGGCTAAACCCAAAGCTTAGAGCACCCACTCCTTGAGTGACCCCACAGATTTCAGTCCCTGAAACCATGCTCCTTTCCTCCCTTTGAGCTAACAAGGCCAGCTTACACCAGCAAAACTACTAACCAAACATATATCCCTGCAGGGAGGCACAAGCCAGGAAGAATTAAGCTTGCAGGTACCTCACATACCCAGCTGCCAAAAGCACAATATGCCACAGGCCCACACACAACCCCAACACACCACATGTGGCATGGAAGTTTTTCATATCCAAAGGTATCTCAGCAGGGCTGACAGAGTTTTATTAAGTTTCAAGCACATTTGAGCATACGTCATCAGGCAGCACTGAGGAAACAACTGGTAGCCCCATATTAATATCCTACAGTCATTCACCAGTGTAAAAGGGAATTTTATGAAAAAGCCTCTAACCATAAGAGGTTCAACATAAAATCAATGTTTAATGTCCAACATAATACCCCCCCCAACATGACCTGGAAGCGTGGTAAATGGGAAGAATGAGGTAGGAACATTTCCTAAAAGCTGCGTAAGCCACTAAGATCTCTACTTACCTGCTGTTGCATTTCGCTTTCAAAGCGCTGCCTCTGCCATCTGAAGCAGTGCTTGAATCACTTTTCTCAAAACGTCAATTTAATTTAAAGCGCTGCAGCACAAGGAAACTCAGACCTTCACAACACAATACTTTCTCAAAGGTTCACTGAAAGGTTTATTTTACTGCTCTTAATCTAGTTTGTATAAGGAAGTTTGTATAGAAAAAGAGATTACCTGAAAATAAAATAGTCTCAATACTTCTGATTGCTATCCCTTATCCCATATCTTTTCCTGTGGATCAAGCAGTTTCCTCAGCCCAAGTACCCGGTATGTGCTGCTCCGAGTTGATCAAGTCACAGGTAAAAATGCAGAGCAAGGTTAGATACAAGCAACCCCAGAGATAACACAGACAGATGTTGGCAATTTTAACTTGAACACTGGGTTGGCACTTGACCTCTCCGAGAATGGCATCTGCTCTTAACGTTAGCAGCTCATGCGAAAGTAAGACAGGCAGAGATGAGGGAAGGAGCAGTGCTGAACTGGAGGACCTGCTCCCATCCCTTTCAGGGGCACAGGCATGCTGGGAGGACACAACAGGTACCAGGGAACACAGCTCACCCTGCCCTGGCTGCCCCAGCACCTCCGCTGTGCCACACCGCAGGGCACGCTCACCAGCTGAGCTCCCTGGGCACCGCACGGTGCTGCAGGCACTGCCTCGGTCGGGGTGGGCACACACTGCCAGCCCACCCCAGCCTGCGGCACAGCAGGGGCCTGGATGTTCTCCTGGCAGTCAGGCGTAAGGGTGCTGCTGTGGGGGCCTTCTGCAGCCCATCAAAACAAATGCAGAAAAATCTCAGTGTCTTCAGAATGGTCATGCATTTGCAAAAAAGCCAAAAAAACCCCACAGAACAACCCAAACACATCCACAAGAACTGGTCTCCACTTATTTTCTTGCAACTTAATCAAGCTGACTTTTAAAAACTGTCTTAAGGGCTGGTCTCAACCTCACACCCCTCAGGAACACCAGCATGATGATACTTCAGCACAACTGCTGAGGACTTGTGTTGTAGTAATTCTTTGATTGCCCTGATAAGCATGACATTGTTCTTCCATGGCCAAATATTTTATTAAAAGAAATTCACTGCAATTTTCACCTATGGTCCATGATAAAGCTTAGGTTTAATGCTTTAGATGTT
This sequence comes from Rhynochetos jubatus, assembly GCA_027574665.1. NCBI lineage: Eukaryota > Metazoa > Chordata > Aves > Eurypygiformes > Rhynochetidae > Rhynochetos > Rhynochetos jubatus. The sequence continues at coordinate 6,644,635 of CM050662.1, forward strand.
ATCTGGAACAAGGGAAAGCCAGTGTTTATTTCTTTGTAAAAATACATTTAAAGTCAGCCAGGGATAGTGTCCCAACTAGGCTAAGCAAGTCCAAGTGGTCTTTTCCAGTGCATCATTTGATTAGTAACACTCAAAATATTGCTGTGAGTTGGTTCTATGATTGCTGGTTTGCTACTTCTACAGAGAGCTTTGTTACAAGTAGTGTAATTTCATCCTGGGTTTGTACAGCCTCTAAACTTGTAGACCAGCTTCCTTTCAGCCCTACAGATTAATTAAACCAGAAACCATGCATTTCCCATGTCCCAGCTACAGTGCCCAACATTTCTGGTGAGTGATACAAGCAAACATCCCTCAACATGGAGCAGGAATTAAACCCATACTTAAAGTATATTCAGTGAGGGCGTGCTGCAGGTCTAAAACATACCTTAATATAGTAGCTTAATTTGAGTGGAGCTTTCCGCAGCAGAATTCTGCTCAAGAATCACAGCTAAGATTAAAGTCAAACTTTTTTATTTTTTAAAAAGCAGCACTGAGCTGTACTATCAGCCCCAGAACTTGGGATTTTCATCAGAGAATGGCACTGTAGTGCCAACTTTGACTCTTCAAAGTTTAATACCAAACTCAAAGCTTCTGCTCAGCTTCTGTCCAGTCCTGTTTTGCTAGAAGCAGCTGAATTCCTTCTAGATGTGCTCAGGAACCACCAGACCCTGAAGAAGCCAGGACCGAGCAACTGAAGGATGCTTATTCCTATTTTCCATATGAAGTGCAACACATGAACTACATCCAGTCAGTTCTTCCAGTTGGAGTTTTGGAAAGAAGGGAGAAAAAGCAAGGCAGGATCAGTCTGCTATAGCAATGACACAAGCCAACTGGAGACTTGCCAGTTACTAGGGCTCAGAAAGACAACAATTTCACCTTTGAGATTCATCTTTTCAGCATCTCTCACAAGGAGCACCCACCACCAAGCACAGGGTAGTGCTGTCCTCCCTGGCTTACTGCAAGCTTGCAACTATCCCATTTGGACAGAGGAGTAAGTATTCATTAAAGGAAAAATCTGTCATTCAACTAGCAAACAGAAGAGTAATTAGTTTTAGAATTAACAGACTAATACCATTTATTACAGACAACATATGTCATAGAGCTATTTCCCCAACTAAATGCAGCTTCATAACCAAATTACTTACTCTTCTGAACTCCTTTCCCTTGCTGTTGTGGGAAAAACTGGCACAAATCAAAGCAGCAATGCTACAATTACAGATGAACGACATGCAGTATGTTGTGTAGCCAGACTATGAATAAAGCATAAAGAGGAGATTATTTCCTTGTTTTAAGGTATGATTTTAGGAGTTACGAAGCCTGAAATAAACCAATTTTCCAGAGGGGATCCAAAAACCAGGCGTCTCCCTAAGCACATTCACGATGTATCATGACAGATAAAACAAGCAAAAGGTAAGGTTTCTTTCTCACAGCAAGACGTGATTCAGTTAGTGTATTATCTCTGCGTAGAACTGGGCTGCTTCTGCATTTGGGAAGTTAAAGCCAGGTCACATCTGCAGAACTATTCCTTTTGAAGCATCTCCTTTGCAATCCACAAAGCTTCCTAGCAGCCTTGGAAAAATTTCATCAACTCAGTCAAACCACATTAACATATAATGGGTCCTCTCTGCAGCCAGACTCAAAGCAGCCATCTAGAAAAATGGACCCTTTCACCCACCGTGCTTGTAACTACGGAAGGAAACCTACAAAGTGATTTATGCACTCTTACCCTCCTCCGTTAGGGAAACCTCCAGATACATTAATCCAGCTTTCAAAAGAAAGGAATGCACCCAAAAGTTCAGAAAATCCTGACTGACCTCTGATCTCCAGCCACACAGAGGGCATCAAGAGGGAAAACTTAAAGTTCTGGAGGTGTAACACGTTTTATTAAACCCAAACTGGTCAAGTTAAAAGCAATGATACTTTCAGACACGAGTTTACACCTCCCAGCCCTGCTCGCTTTGCTCTAATGCCCTTTGGAGCCTCAGTTAAACCATGACTACTCCTGAAGCATTTCACCTGCTTCCCAGCTGGAAATTCAACTTGGTGTGGAGTTCCTACAAGAGAAACCAGCCTGAGCCAGAGAAGACACCTGTAAGTCTAGAAGGACTAACTCTGGCCTTCTAGCTCACCAGAATGTAACCCACATGTTCATCTCGTATCAACCCACCTGTATCATGTTCATCCTACCTGTCTCTGCCCTTCCCCCATTAGCTAAGTTTTAATCAATGTCTTTTTAGGAACATGTAGTATTTTGAAAATTACACATCAACCTAAATTCATCATTTTCCATGGTATTTTTCTTAGTTTTCAGTATGTCATTTTTTCATTTGAATTCATTCAAGAAATTCAAACTTACTTGAGCAAGGACACCTGGAAACCAGGTACCCCCAGCAACCACCCCACCCAGCCAGTCCAGGACACCATTTCAGAAGCAAAAGGTACCAGCATCACCCAACTTCTTAAACAGAGGAGTACCTTACAGTCCAGGCAGAGGCAGGATGAAGGGAAAGGCATTGTCCACTCACCAAGACACTTCCATCGCTGTGAATGTTTGCCCCTGGTAGCTCAAGTATCTGTACAGCAAGTGATGTTCAAATTCCACCCCCGCAGTGGGAAACAGAAAGTTAGTTTCCTAACTCTAGTTTATAAGTCACATCATTTCTAAATAAGAAGGGTTTCTATATTTCTTATTTTTGATCTATCACCTTCACAGATAAGACTGGAAGGCGATGTTATCATGTGCAAACACTATTAAATGGAAACTTGCTCATCTCCGATTCAGAAAGCCTTTCTATAGTCTTTAACTCCACTGTTGTCAATCAAAAAACCTCATTACACAGGAAACTGAAGGCAAATAATCCTTGTATAACAAGTTTTTGATTGACAGAAGGTTTGTTAAACATGGCTGTAAGATCAGAGGTACCTGACAGGAGCAGGAGATGGATGAACTGTGCCACTTACAAATCTGCAGTTAATACTACAAAGGTAACAGAAACCAATGCTGAACTTAACAGGAAATGTTGTTTCTGTAATTACTGGATTTGAGTGCCTACAGCAATCTAGCAAACCCACACGCAGCTTTTTAGTTAGGCTCAGGGCTGTGAGCACGTATGTGCCTGTACACGTATGTGCATACAGCAAACAGCGTGCCTGGGTCACCAAGCCGTTAAGCATCTATAAACCAACAGTGGATGGCCAAGTTTCTACCCTGTACATAAACCCACTTAATCTCTGTTTGCAGGGTTCCTCAAAGCCCCGTAACACAGTAAAGCCATTTAAACAGTAGAGCCTTAGTTTAATCAGTTCAGTACAGACCACGTGGCCTTATACGAAATCCTTCATGACTCCGTAGGGGTGAAACTACAGGCCAGGGGATTTCCTGCAGTTTACTGTACCAAGAGCAGCTGCTCATTGCATAAGGAACAAAGGTGGCACCTGCACCACTCAAGACCTTCATGTCAGCTCCTCTTACACTACAGCATTAGCCACCGAAACCTACAGCTTAACAGCTCCATTCATTTCTCCCGTGCCCTCACAGGTATACAGTAAGTATGAGGCACACAGGTTTTGTGGGCAAGAAGCCAAGCAAGATGAGAAAATTATGAGTTCTGTGTTTTTGAAACCAGCATTTTTTCTGTGGGAGAAGCTTGGAGTCAGGTTTTATTTTCAATGGCTTCTACTTCAATTATTTTTTTTTTTTAACACAGCATTTCTTTATTTCTCATTTGAATAAAACAGCTCATTATGTGCCAGGATGTGCTACACAGACCAGGACAGGGAATGGGCAAAAAGCACCTCGATTCTGGCTGTGACACTGAGGTAGCTGTACACAAGATGCCCGTGGCTCTGAGTTTTGAGGAACCTGTTAATGGGTAGAGCTCCTGCTGTAACTCAGAAGGCTGCTGCCAGAATCACTGCCAGGAGGCTCGACACGATGACATACAAGCTTCTTTGTTTTTAATGAGGTCGTCCCATTCTCAAGACAGACAATGATTATTTTTAAACTTCAGCATAGAAAAACCTATCACTTTGCAGACAAATTTTCTAGGACTACAGCAATCATCTCCTCACAAAAGCTTTTAAAAATAGACTCCTACACATTTATTACTCAACGTGGCGATCCAGCCTTCAAACACACCAGGGCTATTCGTCACTATAGTAACTATTTTCCCTGGGAGCATCTTCTCTCACTGCAGGGAGAATTGCCTGTGGAGGCTGGAGGTGTGGTTTTACCATCTTGCGGGGGAAGCTTTCCTCACCCCAATCACCACACACCTGGGCATGGTGAAACACCCCCATGGATTCCCACTCCGACTGCAGTTTAGGGAAAAGGTGGTGAGAACAGCTCATCCCTAACAGCCAGTATCCTCAGCAGTGACACAATGGGCAGCTCTGGGCCAAACAGCACCCTCAATGGCACCAAAGCCACAGCAACTGCAGTGGGTTTAGAAAGGGAGACCTCCACACCTAGCGGAGCAAAAATTCGGGACTACCATAAGCAGATAAGAAATGGGAATGTGCTTCCCAGGTAACAAGGAGAAGCCTTTAAGAAGCGATCACAAATTTGAGAAGCTTCTTAACTATGCTCCAATGAGTCTGATAAGCGATCAAGTATGGTATTTCAAAGTTCTGGAAGCCAGGCATTATTCCAACACCCACAGAAAGGCACAGTCACCCTAAACTCCCAGTTACCTCACACATGTCATTTCAATGACTGTCAGTGTGTACAGCACTGCAGCCCAGTCCTGGTCTTGGTGTGATAAAGGGTAACCAGGAACAGAATTACACCCCTTACAGTAAAAATGGGGTCAAGTCTGAGAAAAACAGCTTATTTGAAGTTGTTGTAAACCAAACAAATTTGCTTAAAGTACAACCTAAATATCACCAATAGCAATGCTCTAAAACAACACAACTTCTCAAGCAACTCCGACTGCAGAGCTGTTTTCTTTACAGAAGTGGTTTCCTTAGTTGCCATGGTTATTGAGTATCTTCTCAGCCTCCCAGGGATCCTTCATCCTGCATCTCCTCCTGGCCTGTGATGCTCCATGCATTGGACCACATGAGGGATAAGCAAGTCCAACATCTATCCTCAAAGCTTATTTTCCAAGCTATTTTAAGCTATTGAGTGTTTTATTGACACTCAAGAACTCCATGATAACCTCTACTGCTCTTTGGCCAGGGCATGAGAATAACCCCGTCACCTCGTTAAGGCGATCTTGAGTTGTACATAATACACCTATTTAGACCATCTATTTCTTTCTCAAGAGCACGTAACATCCAAATCCTTCTTTCTTCTGCCCAATAAATTCTACAGAAAGCAGATCAGGAGAAACCAGAGACACCTGAGGTCAGGCAACAGCCTGTATTTCAAGCATTCCAAACGCAAATATATATATACCTTTAATAATACATTTCTATTACTCAGATTCATGGAAGTATTGGGCTATATAATACACTGTTTACCGCCCCAGCAGCCACAATGAGCATGCCTGGTACATATCAGTCTAACAGTTAGCTGCTCGCTTGTTCCATGAATTCTGAAAAGGCTTGCATGTTTACAAGGTCTACTTTGCACACAGTGACAGTCTACCTATGCATTTCTTCTCAGTACAGATGATTTACCCCTGGAAGGAAAGACCTACTAAGTTATTTGTGAGGAGATGGCTATCAAAAACCACTTACAGATTTTTAGATCATTCCCAGAGACTAACAAACTGGTTCTGCTAGCAGGAGAGAGGCAGGAGGTCACCCATACCTTCTTAATCACTCAAATGCAAAATTCCTGGGATAGTTCAAGGTTAAGAAGTCAGGAAATGGGAGCTGAGGCTTCTCACAACATTAACTTGCCTGCCAGCCTGTATAACCTGCATGCTTCCCTGAACCGATTAAGCAGAAAAGATACAAGTAAGGTACAGCTTGATGAGAACAGCGCAACACTACTAAACTAAAGCATGCAAGAGTTGGAATTTAACCATGCAAGTAATTCAAACGTCTTTAGTTTCAAATAGTTGAGGCTGTTTTCTTAGTTTGCCTTCAGTTCTTGTAGGATGAGAAACAGCCTTGCCACCCGCATAGCCTGAACAGATTAAAACATGTCAGCTCCTTCTTCATTCACAGGTTCAACTGTTCTTGAAGGGGACTGGTCACTTTGCAGTAAGGGGTAAATTATCTCCCAAACATCCAGACAGAGTAGTTAGACTAGTTTCTTGACATATTTGGGAGATTATGAACTGGAAGGCTTGTCTCTGTTCTTGCAGCCTGCACTCCTACTTCTCTGAAAGGCTGCCTATAGTGTGGGTAGCAGCAGTTTACATTGGCAAGATGCCTCAAGATAAAGAGATGTATAGGACAGACTACCCCACCCCCCCAAAAAACCACTCCTATAGCAGGGAACCAATAGCTACTGTCAAAAAAAGACAAATATTTGAGATTTTGGCAATGAGGTAAGTATTGAACAATTGCTGTACGTCAGCATTCGGTAACACGTTATCCCATGGATGGTGGCATGCAGAGACAGGCAGTGGCAGCAGAGTGAGCACTGGGCTACCTTTTGGGTGTCTATAAAGGGGAAGGGATTTGTGGTTCACCCCACAATCTAACTTCACTGGGCGCTGAATTTTTCATGCATGGTGATTAAAAGCCTTAGTTCTTTGAGAAGCAATGCATGTTGCTTTATTTCTTACCAGCATGTTCTATCTCTGCTGCTAAGAGCAGTAGTATGACAGCAAACACCCCCTGCAACACCTACCAGCCCCTGTGCCCTTTATTCACATGCCATTCCCACAAGTGGGGAAAATGAACAACCCTAGGATGGCATCATAGGACTCATCTAGGCTCCCTAGTCTACCAATGTAGAAACCAAGCACTGCCAGTATGGAACTGTATTTAGAAAGGGGCAAGGGAAGCACAGGAGGCTGGTGGCACATGCACATAGTTTGTAAGCTGCTTCCTGGTTTACCTCCTGCTAGCACTGTGCTAACTGCTAACTCCGTACAGCAGCTTCAGTAGGACTGCCTGCTTGCTATTTCTGCATTACAAATGTTCATATTGAGTTATACAGCTATTTGACATTCCCAGTCCCAAACAGCAACATTAGCAGGCTCTTTGTGCTGCACCACTTGTAGAACACAGTTTAAGAACGCAGCAGGGCATCCCCACAGCCTTGCCTGCTCTTTGCCCTAAGACAGACCACTGCAACCACTCAACTTTTACGCAATGCCTACATCAGTTCTGGAAACATTACTTGACTGCTCTCTGATCTGACAGAAGCCTGTCAACTTGGAAATCTTGCCCAGATAGAGCTGAATCCAGCTACACATCAGAAGCTATCAACTCAAGCAAACCCCAAAGAAGCCCAGTGTAGTCACAGGAGTACACAGGCCCCTTCAATGCCATCGTAAACTCAGCAGTATCAGGTATGAACAGGAATGTTTCTGGCTGCCTGTAAGAATCAGAGGAAATATTTGGTCAAGGTGATCTTGGAGCATTGGAGAACACAGAAGAAAATTCCTTCTGGTTGCAAAGGAACTGTGAATTCAAGATACAGAACACATACTTAAGCATAAGCATGGTCCTGCCAAGTGTGATCCATGCCATAACCTTGGAGAGGGGCAACCCAAAACTATTTCAACACTCAGCCTTGCAGGTTAGCACGGAAGACAGCCTTTGAAAATAAAGGCATGGCACCTCACTTCTGCTCCGAAGAGGAGAAAGCCCAGATTGCACAGCACTCAGCTCATGGATGCAGCAACTGCCGAAGCACATGAGCAGCTGGAATTCACAATATCAGCTTTACTATCTACTACTGTTGCTGTTAGTGTTGATGCAATGTCTTCTCAGTTCCTGAAAAGTCATACTGTATAAAATAAACAGAAATGTCAAAACAAGAACAGCTGTTCAGAACAATCTCAGGAGAGTAAAGCTTTAGGAGCTGTAAAGAGTTAGAAGCATAAAGATAGGAGTATAAAAATAATAGGCTTAGTACCTTTTTCATCCAAAGTAACCAAGCCTGGATTTACCATGTAGTTAAGCCACAAACAAAATATTACAAACTGCATTTATAGATATAATTGTACAAAGTACAAAACAGCTCAGTACTTCACACATTGCAAGGGAGTCAACACAAATCAGCAGCTATTGAAGTTGCTTGCCCATTTGAGGTCAGCAAAAAACATTTGCATCACCAAGTGAGTTTAATTGATTTACTTCTACAAACATCATTTATTTTGAATGATCCACTATCAATATATTTTGCCAACAGACGAAATTTGTGTTAACAGAGACGTTACAGCACCACTTCTCTTCGCATTCCCCTTCCCCGCCTATCTTGCCCAGCTTAAAGCCCACTTGCAGGCCTTTCGCCAGCTCCAAAGTGGCACCAGCAGCCTGCTGAAGGTCTGCATGCCCAGCACTCAGCTCAGGAAGAAAGAAAACAGTCCATCTGCCAACTTTCTCCTCCAGGGACTCTGTGCTCGTGGGGGACCCTTTCCCTCCTGTTTGCATGGGAAAAATAAATGACTTTTCCTAAAGCATCCTAGACTGAGGAAGAAGAGAGGACTCTTTAATTCAGCACAAGTTTCATTATCCAGAGTTGCCTTGTCTCCTGACCAGGAGGAGCATCTTAGTCTTACTCAGAATTAAAATATTTTGAAACAAATCCCAGAAGCAACATGCCATTTTTCAAAGTTCAAGGGAAATCTCCTTATGAAAAATTCATTTCCCAAGACTGGTTTACAACTCAAATATTATTGCAGGGAGTATTATCTCAGGATCTGTGTGAACACATGCTTACGGATGCAATTGGTACCAATTGTTCAAAGAGGATATGAGTAGAAGGGCTCAGCAGTTCAGCATGAGCAATAAACAATATCCTGATCACAAATTACAACTGGTTGCCAAAAAAGCAAGGTGGCATCTTTAAAAGTGTGCATGCGCGTGTGAAAGTGTCATCTTTTACCATTGGGTAACTGACAGCTATTTTGCTGTAAAGGCCTTGTGGAGAACACACTGGGATATGTTTTGGCCTGAGGCAGTTTCTACCGAATGCAGTGTAACATAATTTTTGTAAGTGTCCAATAGACCTTTACAGAGGTACCAGGTATCAAAAGTTTTAGTTATTCCTCAGTTCAAAATGCACAGCACTTCTTTCCACTGAACAAAGGCTCATCATAGGGAACACTTCACTGCTGCTCATACTCCATGGTCTAGGTATGTGTCAGAGACTTTAGATAGTCTTAATGTTTAGCTACTATTTTACTTTAGTGTATGAGAAAAGAGCACAGGAACCTCCTTCCAAAGGAGGAATCTTCCTCTTTCCAATACTCTGATGAAGGTGACTAAAAACACCTTAGACTGTTTGTGTCTTTGTGACACTGCTTTGTTCCTACTTCTCCCATCCCCACTTCTTCCGCCTACAACAGATGTGCGAAACTCGTTTGGATCTTGAAAGGTTGAAACGTTATCAACTCCCGTCAGCAAAGTGAAGTCAAATGCTCTAAATCCCTTTGGAAGCAGTAAAACATACTTTGAAATATTTCTCATGAGAGAAATAGTCTAGACAAAAGAAATCAATTGTCAGTGGTCTTAGCATATTATCTGTGCTTCCGTGTGCGGAAGCTTCTCACTTACCAAATTCATCTTTCTCCACAGTCAGTCTCTTGGTCTTCCAGAGAGTCAGCTCTGCCAACAATGCCTCCAAACTGGCACTGATGCAATAGCACAGGAAAGCTTCACCTCAACAGGACTGGCCATTCACCACTGGAAGTCACAGAGCTAATGAGAACATACAAGACCTCCTACACCCATGCTGACAGATACAAGCCCTTGTGAGAAGACAACCAGCATTCTGTTAAGTCAAGCAAGCTGGTGGGGTCCTGCAGGCAATTCACTCGAACCCAGGTCACAAACTCTGCGCTGGAAAGATGTAGGTAGGTCAGCATTTAAGCATCCACTCCCCTCAATTTTCATTGTAACTGAATGAATGCCAGGTGGTTATTGTTTCATTACTAGTGGTTTAAAGGTTTATATTGATAACCTGCCAAAAGAGTTAGCTTCAAGTCCCCAAGAGTTCTGTACCTCATCCAAGCTCCTGGCTCACCTGAGAGCAGAGACACCAGCCTCGGTACCACCATACGAACTGCTCCACGGTAAGCAGCAACGGAGGTGAGTCACAATGGAACATGCTGCATTTCATCCCAGGCTTACAAGCTGAATAACTTCAAAGAAAAAAGCCCAAAGATGCTACATTCATCTTAAGTATCACGGCAAATGAAAGCTGGGTTTATGGCATCAAGCTCGGGCCAACAAAGCAGCTGGCTAGCAAGTCCACCAGTTCTGAGAGAAATGGTGTGTTCACGCTACCCCATGCTTGGCCCAGGAGCAGACCGTGGACACGCAGCGTATTCTCCATAGCCCAACTATACACTGCACACACCAGCCTACCAATCCGGACAGCTCCACCACTCCACAGGCCTAAGTACTACTTCCATGAGAGCAGAGGTGATGGCAAGACAATTCATTGCACTCGGCAGCAGGTCAATTCAGCTCAATTCAACTGGGAGATGAGTCTTCACATACCAGAGCCAATGGACAGTCCCAGCCAGCAGGAGAGAGCCGTCTCCCTGAGCAGAGGCCACCCTGTTCCACACTAGCTGAAGAGATTTCCCAAGATCATTAGCACACACAAATTCCTAGCACACATCTAGATCCCCTAAAACTGAAAAGGATCTGAATTTGATAAGTAAGAGAGGCAAGACTTTTGCCCCAGTCCTTTAAACTAGGCATTTAGAAAGGATTTATCTAAAAGGCACTGGCAAACACCTGAATTCCTGTAACAAAAAACACACAGCACACAAGTGTAAGTTGATAGAGCCATGGAGAGAGAGAGGTTTTTATTCTATGCTTGTCAAGAGAAAAAAAAAACCCACAAATTTTAAGTATCTGCTCCCAACGTTGCAGCACAGTCTCAGCTCTCGAAGTGCCACAGTCACAGCCAAGCTGTAACGATACTTAGCTTTCTTCAAGAATGCAGCATTTATCATTTTGCAGCACATTCATAGTCAGAGGAGTAAGTGCTGATTTCTTTTTTGTGCTACAAGGGTTGTTTTATCTGCACTGTGCAGCTAGACACCTTCCTGGGATGTGCTTCAGGATTAAATGCACCCAAAAAAGCATTTTAAAATAGGATCAGTTTCCAGGCACTGCAGTTTCTTAACCTGAATCAGTATGTGACTGCACAAGGACACTCGCTGGTACAGGGGAAGGAGAATTGTGTCAAATCCACAGCACAGACATCAGCAACTGAGCCAGGGTAATGGTTTGTGGCTCCCATGAAAAGCATCTCTCCCACCAGCCACCCTCCACACCCTTTCCTTGCGCCTCTCCCAGGCCCGCAGCTCTGCTCCCCCCCATCACACGCTCCAAGCCATCCCGCAAACTGCTTCCATTCACTAACACAGAACAGTACCCAGACTTTTCTGCCGAGTGGAGTTTTCAGTTGGGTTAGCAGGGCTCGGCAGTTGATCGCATGCCAGCGACAGAGAAGTGTCAGGAACACAAGCAGCACTGGGGAAAACCGCGCTCCCCCGTGCTGGTTGTGATGAGCTGTCTGGCTGCTCACCAGATTTCTGGGCACCGAACTCTAGATGAGCTTCATCTGCCATGGAATCATAATTAAAACTGGTCCTCTCAAGTGGCCCATCTTCTCCAGCTGCCAGACTTTGCCCTGCTACCGCCTTCAGAGTCGATATTACTTATAAATGAAGTGCACAGAAGCGGCCAACGTTAGGAGCCGGTCCCTTGGATTTACGCACACCCTTGGATGCCACCGTCCCCGCGGTGGGACCGCCGGAGGCCCTGCCCCGCCCGCGGGGAGCCGCCCCCGAAGCCCCGACGGGAGCGGTGGGAGCGGGGCGCAGCCGCAGCGCCGTCAGCCCGGGCGGGCGGCACAGCGCACCGCGGCTGGCTGAGGAATGCGCTCGCTGACTGCACCTTTTCATCTCGATAAGGATTTCCAAGGTCATGTTCGCTTCCCTGCCGGCTCCTCCCCGGCTCCAGTGAAATCCCAAGCACGCAGCCCTGGGCCCTGGTGCGCATTCCCACCCTCCGCGTCTCCGGGACACCAGCACAACCTGTCACATTCCTCCGCAGCAGCAACCCCAGCCGGCTCCCTGCGGGTAGCAACCTCCTTCCCAAGAGCAAGCAGGCACGGCACCGCAGCGGCTGCTTCGCCGGCAAGCCCAGCAGTTTGTGCTGCAGGGTCTGGGTGACGCTGCAGGGAGGCTTGTGACCTCCAGCATTAACATTTCTGAATTAAATATTTCATGTAAAACCAGGTTGCAGCCTGGGCCAAAGCGTAATCAAACTCACAGCCCAAGAGAAGCGCCCTAGTCATCAGGCAGGCTGTGCACGCTAAGCACATTTCTACACGAGCTGGCGAGCCTGCCTTCAAGGGGGCTGCGTGGAGGCTGCCTGTGGGGACAGCCCCTGTCCCCCTGTCCCACACCCCCAGAGCAGCCAGCCAAACCAGCCTGGCATCAGCGGCCAAGGGGGAAGAGCTGCCTGCCAGCCCAGAGCTCGGAGCAGAGGCGGAGGGACAGTGCCGGGCCTGGGCAGCCCCTCTCCTCCAGGCACAGGGGCTGTAGCCCCTCTCCTCTGCCCAGCAGTCACTGGTGCACGGATACAACCCGCAGACACGCCTCACACCACCTAAGATTTCTAGATAACTGCTGAAGAATCATACATGCTGCCTGCTTACAAAAGCCAGCTAATTATACAATCTGTTAAGCATGTATGCGCACACAACAGTGCTTTGAGTCATTAGAGGACGGGATTTATACTTCACTGCACGCATCTTGCTCTTTGTGAGTTCGTGCCTGGATACAGCCAACAGGAACACAAGTATCTGGAATGTCTGCAGCTCGCCCGCCAGCGCATCTGAATACAAAGCTGAGCCCTGCAAGAGCGACTGGCTGTGTGACCCCAGCTGCACATACTGCTCCCCCAGTGCCGTTCAAATTCCCCGTTTTACCACTCCAAGCATCTGAAAGCAGAGTGCAGCGTAACACTTAAGCCATTTTCTGAAGCTGTAAGTGATGTTAGTGAGGAAAAAGCAGCAGTGCAGGTGATGGGTTGCAAAGACAAAGAGCTCGGCATCAGAGCCAGGAGCTCTGCCTGCCATAATGCGGCTGTCCGGGGTTTAATCCCAGCAGAAGGGCCCTGGCGCTGCGTTCCTCTGTTCCTATGGCAGCAGCCACTCCTCGACGCCCAAGCTTACGCCAGATGGAGATCCCTGTCCTAGGTGTTTGCCAGACAGAGAATGCTGTGCACATCAGAAATGCCACCCATCTCTTCGCATTGTCTTCACTTACTAGAGCCCAATTTCACTCCCACTGACTTCAGGCAGCGCAACCACAACGCCCAGGGCCCTGCGGGGCTCCCCAGGCAAGATGCCCAGCAGCCCCGGGCCCGCAGCTCAGAGCGGGGCTCCCTCTGCGCTGTGCCTGACCTTAGGTAGCAATCTGACTAGCACCAAATAATTCCAAACTGACACCTCCACAAGAAGATGCTCACACGCCATGAGATGTCAAATCCCAGAACAGAATGTCTCTGTATACATTTAGGTTGTTCTCATCTCCGGTTACCTTAAACAGTACCTTTCCTTGAAACTTAAAGAGCAAGCTTCTAAAACACAAATTACTTCAGAGCCAGTCTTCTCTATGCATAATCCAAACTCACAGACTCAGTGTTAGGGGTTGGAAGGGACCTCTAGAGATCATCTAGTCCAACCCCCCTGCCAGAGCAGGATCATCCTGTGTAGCTGACATTCTTAGAAAGACATCCTTGTCCAGCTTACCTCAGTCATGTTTTCCCTTCTTCCATCCATCTAAAAAAAGGAAATATCTGGGTGTTTTTAGTGTAAAATACTATTTTGTTCCAAGATACCTCAATAACATTTTTTCTCCATAACTATCAGTTTTCACGGCCTTTACAGCTGCCAAAGGATAAGCAGCAGCTGAGGGACTAAGACCCCATTTTAAGTCTTAGTGAAAACCAGCAAGATATTTCATGTAAAAGTAAAGCAGCCAAGGAGGTGGGAAGTGTTACCAGAACAGACCTCTGCAGGTACACACTCCACCTGTAAGGTAGCTCAGGGCAGACCCCAAGTGCTCGGTCTGCTGCTCCCCAACCACACTACGCCAGACACTGTACAAGTGATCAGTTGCCTGATCCAGCCTCAGTTCTAGCTTGGTGATAACTTACCGAAGCTTAGATTATAACCATCACTGTTGCTCCAGGCAACTACCTAAAGTCTCAGCTATTCATTTCCATCCTTCTTTTTAAGTCAAAGCTGTGTTTAATGGATCTGACTTTGTGCCTTATAGCATCATACATGTGGTCTTAAGCAAGCCATCACAGGAGCTTACAGGTTTGAAATTTGCTGCTTAACTGAGCACTACTTCACCAGCAGCACCTGAAAGAAATGCAACTCCCATGCCAGTAACAGGTTTTTTTCAGCATATAGTTTCAGTGTATTACCCATTTTATTCATGTCTACCCAAATGCTGATCTACACCATCAATGAAGAATTGTCAATAAGTATATTAACTCACTCCTATCAACTCAGCTAAATAAATCATTTTCCACAGTTCAGTTCATCTGCAAAGACCAAGCTGAAATTCTCTGGCAAGCAAAATTCTCCCGTTGACCTTGTCTATCCTTAAACTAACCTACAGACTGATCTAGAGAACCAACTTGCTATCGAGTTCCAAAATCAGCAATGAATCTGCAGAACTATTACAAACACAGACCTTACTTGCAGAGGTCTTGGAACACTCCTCCTTTCCAATATTAAATGCCCTTTATTCATTGTCCTTCTAATAATTGCCAAATCAATGGCATAAACAGATGCTTCTACTGTTCCAGACCAGAGAAGACAAAGGACAGTGATATTGCAGAAGCTTCAGTGCTTGGAACGAATGAAATATGACACTGAAGTTTTCTCTGACAGCATTTCTGAGAAAAATGTTGTGTTTCGCTAGGCTCCCAAGCAACCACGTGCCGAGCAAGGCCAACATGCAGGTACAACGGCACTTCCAGTTAATCATGCGGAAGATACGGGGAGGGCATTCAGAACGAAGTGCATACCTTTTTAGGTGTCACCTTCAGCATCACAGCAGATGGAATTACAGCCCGCAGCACTGAGAAAGCATCAGTCTGATATTTAAGCTGTCTGCTCTGAAAGACAAACTCTAAGTGACAACGGCTGCCTCGCACAACCCATGCTCTCCAGCCGTGGTGCCAAGCAAGCACAGCACAACTGCACCGACTGCAGCTCGGAAGCAAGCCATGACTTCCAGGGAACCTTGTTTTGCAGGAAGGTGACTCCCACCCAGCAGGTTACTGCTGCAAAACACAGCCCGTGGGATATTTCAACTTACTGCAGCAGCAGAAGCTGTGCCCAGAAAGAGAGGGAGCAGTTTTCTGTGTGCCAGATAGCTTAGCGAGGAGACACCAGGATGTGCACCAGGGCTGAAGGAACAGCCGCCTCCCACGGCACGAGGGTTCGGTGGCTCCTCAGCCTGCTTCAGCCCTGCCAGTGGGGCCCGTGCTCAGCACCAGAGGGCAGGATTAAGTGATGCATTTGAGCCACAACTACACTCTAAGGCAAAGCTTTTTACCTTGTCTACTAGCAAACATACAAGTGGTTACAATAAGGTAAGCAGTGGCTCACTGCTCACTCAGGTGGATCCAGAGGCAATCACGTATGGTTCCTAAAATGGGTGGGAATCAAATTTACATCCCATCCAGCCTCTGCCTGAGCAGCACTCATTTAAAGTGAGGTTTGTTATTACATTAATACTTTCTATGTTTCCTCATTAACATACAATACAATATTGGCATAAAACCAGCTCATACAACCTCACAGTAATCAAAGAGCCTGCCTCCCGCATCAGCCATTCCCCTGTCCGCACCTGAACTGCTTGATGGCCAAAGCATCCACCCTCTAAAGCCGAGAAGTCACCCACTCAGGTTCAGTGCAAGAAGGACTGGGTTTGTTACCCCAGTTTTGTCCTTTCTATGGACCTAAACCAATCCCTATTCTTCCTGTACCCAGTGCTGCATTTTCATCCCCTTACATGACCAGCCACCAGCTTAGACACGTTGCTGCACTGCCCAGTCAGACTATCAGAAATTCTCAGTGCTCATTGTAAAACCAGCAACTTTTCAGTTACCTGGAAACATTATTTCAAGTCAACTGAAGTACAGCTTTGTACAGCACAGCCCCCAAGCACCAAAGGGACATCACCTCTGCTACATGCCTCCCTCATCACAAGGCAAGACAGCAACAGAGAATCCAGGGCTCTTCTCTGCTCACCAAGGAACAGAACCTACTGGTGACCGAATGAGAAAAACAAGTAAACAGGACTAAAAGGGCAATTTGTTACACCTGTGCCAGCCAGAAAAATGCATATATAGTCCTCAGTGAATTGAGTGCATTGCCCAGTTTTCTTGTTCAGTTGAATCAAAGCATCCCAGAAGCAGGCTGTTACAAAACCTGAGCAGGAAGGCTAAATCAGACAACACAGCTTTCAAAGAGGGACTAACCTCAGTGGGGAGGAAAGAACACAAGAACTTTGCTGGCTTTTCCCATCCAGCACGGATGTACTTTATATTCTCCCCAACACAAAACTGATGCACAAAGGAGAAAAAGCTTAAAGCTACAAAAAGAAGCAATTTCAAAATGAGCCATCAGGAACACCAGGAAAGAGTGCAATACTCAACACTGATGGGCCAGATACAAAGTAAACCACAGCTTTCCCGAAAGGGTAAACAGGTAATTTAGGTGGATGTAACTGAACATGCTTAGGTCCAGTTTTAAGAACTAAGCAGAACTTTAACCAAAAAAGAGTTGTTCATCAGTAACTGACCACAGCAATGAGAAACACCCGCCAGCACAGGAGCCCAGTGCTACCCGGCCACCAGTCTGCTGTGCAAAGGACACAGGCCTGCTACTTCCCACTACCAGAGGATGCTGAGGAAGGCAGGCGCAGGCATAGAGCATATAGCACAATCAAAACACAAGTCCCAACCTTACCTTACCACTCTGTTTTTCCAGCAGGATGACTGTCAGCTGCTGTCCCATTTGCAGAGTATCATTCAGTCCGATGACTGAAGGGCAAGATAAACGAGTCACATAACCCCATCCTACCCTGAAACTCTGCACTGCCACAGAGCACTCACTGGCTGTAACAATCTAAGTTGCAGGAAACAGTTATTTTATGGCAGCATTTTTTTCCCCCATTCATGATGTTGGAAACTTACACTTTGTAATAGTTACAAGCTTTTGAAAACCAAAGGCAACTGTTTATATTCTTTTTTTTTAGTGTTATATGAAGTACTGAGGCTACATTCTTGAAAGGCAATTCCTTTCACTTGTACAAAGGCTGCTTCTTTCACACACTGGCACTCCAAGCTCTATTACTCCTCTGCCTCCTTCCTTACCTACAGGACACGAACGTTTAGAAAAAGGTATTTGACATTAAAATCAGTTGAGAAAGACCTCCTAACAAGTTTCCAAATCTATTTGCTTTTCTTAGCATGATAAGCTTTACAGTATTTCTTGCAAGTCTCTGCTTCACTTGTTTTGTTCAAGACTTACTGATTATCCTAATAAAATAATGCCCAAAGCACACCAAAAATCTTTTAATAGAGTGAAAATTAGAGTATCAGATCTATTACACCACCCAGCCTTTCCCCTCCACTAGAGAAGCATTAGAGCCTTTGGACATCTCATTTCAACAAGAAGGTTATTTAGTTCTAGAGTTTAGAGTAAAGTATTTAATCGCTAAAGGATTTGCAAATTACACATGAATATGCATGTAGCACTTCTCACCATGACATAAATCCTATTGTATATTTATGAATGGATTGCTTTGCCTCTAGCTTCTACATGTATATAAACACAGGTTTTAATCTTCAATTCCTTCCTCCCTCCCTCTTTAAGGAGTTGCTTAAACAAATTTGCATTTTTGGAATCTATTATCTACAGTGTATTTCTTGCCCTTTTTTTTTTTTTTTTTTTTAACTCTGTAGACCTCCTTTTCCCATCAGGCAAAAAGCTTACTTTATGAAAGGCTTTAAAGACCCCGTAAGCATGGCCATAAGAGAACTAAGCAAAAGTGTTATGCAGCTTGTGAGAGAAAGCAGAAGCGACCACCGCTGGAAAAAGGAATGCTCAGAGCATTAGAGCTGGGAACACAAAGGCATGAAGTGACTGGTCAACAGCTTGCCTTCAACTGCAAAGACACTAGCTAAGGGGAAGTAAACCTGCCACAAGCATCTGGGAAGCAACGTAAATAATATAACTCTTATGTCAGTATGAATTAAGGATTTTGCAATAACTCCATTATTCCCTACACCTTTCATCAGGTCTCCAGACTGGTCACAAAGCAGCTGGATCACAGCAGCATTTCAGCCAGTCTTCAGCAATACATTCGGTAAGAGGCACTACTGTCATTCAGAAAGCTGTTGCACAATTCAAACTATAGTGCCTTTAAATGTCACTGTTAAAGTGATTTTATTTAGGTTATTTCACTGCAAATCCGTTCTGTAATAAATGTGGTTGTGCAGAAACACTTACCAACATGCAGCGCTCCATCAGAAGCAAGAGTCACAAGTAGATTTCCAAGCAGAACAATTACAGGTGTGCATTACCACTTGGACTGTTCTCATTTTTGTTACTACACAGCAGAACCCTAACCACCGAGGAGTTAACTGCACCAGCTGCTTTCCTCTTTCAAGGACCTGGTGTCACTTGGCTCTCTGTTCAGAAAAACAGGAGCAGCCATGGAGTCCCAGCCCCATTCTTGCTGCCTTGCAGCAGAGAGCACACGGGCTACAGCAGCAGCCACACAGACGTGATGGGACACGACCTGACACAAGACCCAGTCCTCCCACCTCCAAATACACACTGTCCGTTCACACCTCTAAACCAGGCTGGGAACTGCAGCATGTTCAGCCGCAGTCATGTCTTCTTCCAGTAACTGAGGGATCTTTTCCTGACGGGAAGGAAGAACCAGCACCTGACTCAAAACCCACAGCGACCACACTAGGAAGGACCACCAGCCCATCTAAGCTACTGAAGGCGCAACACAACTTCTCAGAACTACCCTCCAAAACTGCAGGAGCCTGTGTCTGGAAGCAGATAGAAAATAAACCAGGAAGCACTATGGGGTATTAACTACAGACTACTGGACAAACAGAGAATGAAGATGAGAAAATTCAACACAGAACATTTGCTTTAGGGATAAGAGTGGCATTTACAAAGGATGTATGAAAACAAGCCTGAGGGAAGGACTCTGACCAGTTCAGTTCCAAATTTGTCTTTGCAAACTGAGATTTTTATCCATGCAACCCTTTTGCAAATGATCAAGCCAGGTTCCTCAGCCACATACCCCTCCCTTTCCACCCAACACACTCTTTAAAAAGAGAACTCAAAAAGTGAGTAGTGTCCAAGGAGTGTAAGAGATCAGGCAAGCAAACGTACTTTAAGAAAGTGTTTATAGTCAAGATACGCTTCCCTTAGCATCAAGCAAAGGCTATGATGGCAGATACCTTCTAAACTGAATTACTAGTGAGCCAGTTGTATGGCATTGCTAGTTTCTCAGTAGCCTGTGAATAATTAACAGATGACATATGACAATATATGTGCCTTTATTCAGAATTATAGACCATTTCAAGTGAAAAGATATCACACTGGTATTTCACTGACTGGATTTAAGTTAAAGCACAAGCTCCTACATTCAAATTTAAAACAGCAAAAAATTAGGAAGTCTAAAATATCTCCCAAAACCTTGGTGCAACAGAAAGCCACAGGACATGGCATCAACCATGACATTCGCTTTCCTGTATATCTAGGTTAAAATAAGACAGAATAACCCTGAGGACTGTAAAGAGATCTCTTTACCAGAAAGATCTGCCTAAGCCTAGAATATTTGAAAACTTACTTTTTGAAAACTAGCTGTTAAACAGCCTAAAGCCTTCTATGCATGAGCCCACGTAAGAATTAAATAGTCAGTGCCCCATCAAGGCAACTGATTAACTTCGATGCTTAGATCTTGTGGTGTGAAATACTTACTGGTGACATAAGACAAGACAAATTGCATGTCTGGCTTACTGCCTTGCTGGCCGACAAGCTATTTAGGTTAGCTGGATGTAGAGATAACTTTAAGGAACTTCAGAAAAATCTAAACAAGTGGGTGAACTGACAGCTGGAGAGAAATCAGATGTAGAGAAACGCTGAATAATATACTGCACAGAAGAGTTTAACCTCCTTATTCTCTGCAGGGTTAACACACACCACTAATTAAACACACCCCAGCATCACCACATACATGCTCCAACAAAAAAAGCCTGTTCAAAGTGCTGATTTGATTTCAAGTTTAGCCATGGTAAAACTCTGCAATACAAAAGCTTTATTCATGTTAAGGGTTTTCTTAAAACACAATTCAGTATGAAAAGCTCACCTGGAATGCTGTATACAGTACAGGTCATACTAATTTATATAAGACTTACCCTTTTATCTTAAGAATACCTCATTATACCGAGTTCTCCCTTGAGAGAAGATTTCGTCCCTGCTATACAGGGATTCATTCAAAGCAACAGCAGTCAATGAAGCTGCATCATTAGCAATCACTCCGCTAGTCATAGGGAGCACCTGGAAAAATCCTAAAAAGACCACAGAAGCTGCTGTGGCAGCAGAGACCTTCCAAAGAAGGAAGGTCTGCGGCTAGCTGAGCCCCTCTCTTCCCATCAAAACAGAAAAAAGTCCTAAGCAGCAACCATAAGACCGAACCAAAGTCACATCAGATGCTGAGGAACAGAAGTGGCACCACTCTGAACAAAGGTCAGGTCTGAGCAGCAAAAGCCTGTCTAAAGAGCACTGCAGCAATCTCACAGCTGTTAAAACTAGAGCAGCATCACTGATTGAGCACGGACCTTATCCTGTGTGCACTGCTGCAGTAGAACCATCACCTCTCCTACAGCAGTGACATAAGATGCAGAAGCA
Source organism: Rhynochetos jubatus (assembly GCA_027574665.1). Lineage (NCBI taxonomy): Eukaryota > Metazoa > Chordata > Aves > Eurypygiformes > Rhynochetidae > Rhynochetos > Rhynochetos jubatus. The sequence continues at coordinate 6,665,741 of CM050662.1, forward strand.
CAGCACACACATGCAGCCTCAAAAATCCTAAGAACACCCCAGTGAACCAGGGGAGCCCTGTGGAGCAGGCAGCAGACAGGCTGAAGATCTCCCCTCAGGGAAAGCAGCCCTGGGGTGAGCAGAGGGTTTCAGCTTTAGAGCCCCGTGAAACACCCGGGTGCAGTACTGCAATGCAGGCAACAAGGAGCCCACCCTCACCTGCCCAGTCCCTGCCAGCCCAGGGCCAGTGCCCCTTCCTGGGGTACTGCCTACATTTCAGCAGCCGCCAAGCAAGCTAATTCTACCTAATGACTATGATCACCTCCACTTCCCAAAGGGGTTGCTACAAGCTTCTCTGTAGCCTGATCAGGCTGATTGACCCAGCACCACCCAAGACCGGCCACCAACCCCAGACACTTCACAGGAAACAGGCTGGATAATTTGCAGAGCTGCTTCACATGTGACAGTCAAATGCTTTCCATTATCATCCCCACCCAAATTCCCTTTGAGATCATTTGGATAAGCAGCTCAAACACTCAATCTTTCAAACAGTCCAACTCTGAGAACTTCAAGTGTTCAGGATGAAGCTGTCAGTGAGATGACTGCTCATTCACTCAGGGTTTAGGTGCCACAGTGCAACAGATTGCTGCTGCCAACCTGTGGTGCCAACCTGTGGTGCCAACCTGCCCGAGCCCCTCGCAGGGCATCCACAGGATTCATGCACTGGAAGCGTCGTGGGCAGGAGGACAGCCTGCACAGCTGGGCCACCAGCACAGCTGGCAGCTGCAGAGGCTCAGCTGGCTCTAATGCCATGTGAAATCAAAAGTTGTGATTGGCACAAGCAAAATTAACTGCAAAGTTACTCACAGTACAGCTTTATAGAGCAGTTCTGGGGCTAGCTACGTTTTCCTGTGCTGCTCTAAGGGACCAGAAGATTATATTGGCCACTGCTCTTGCTCTGCAGTTCATCCTCTCCGTGGTAGGGTTGTGAGGGATGAAATACCAGATGAAATACTCTCCTTAGCAGGGGACTGCCCTTGTCCTGAGCACAAGGCTATTAAGGCAGGTTTAAGTCACATATGAGAAATCTGCAAGTTGTTGCAGGGACATTTAAGCAATAGTTTCACTTCCACTGTAGTTCAAAATAGTTATGTGACCACCTTACATCTCAACTCTGCATAGAGCAGATATGAATGACTGCCTCTTGCAAATCAATACTGCTTATCGCGCGCTTTAAATCAATAAAGCTTTCCTCCACAGAGTAAATTCTTCTAAAACAGTGATTAGGCATTTGAGGAGAACTAAATAGTTTCACTGAACAATACCATTAAGTCCTGAAACATCAGCTTGACATCCCAGCCAGAAAGCACTTTGTCAGAACTAATTAATCCCCACCGCACCTCTATAAGATTGAGAAAGCAATTCATCTGCTTTCTAAATGCGTTGGGTACTTATGTTGCAGAACATCATGGCTGGGGTGGAAGCCGTAAGCACCAGCATAAACAGAACAAACCAAGCCAGCAGAACCCATCCAAAAGCATGAAAAACCAGAGAGCACTGACAGCTGTAGGATTTGGCTTCTTTGCATCTTCCTGTTAGACACCAAACCTCCTGTGACTATCCAGAGAGTCTTCCAGATGTCACTTGACTGGATGAGTGGCAGTGAAAAGCAGTTATTATTCTATTGGGAGCAGTTCTGTCTGTTGTTTGTTCAGCCAATTATCTATGCATGTAGCTTAAAAGGGAGGGGGGAGCAGGAACCTTAGGCTTTGTGAACAAGAACGCTGGGTTTTATTTGAGCAGTTAAAGCTAAATCTTCATGACCACAAGCGAAGCACGTAACCTTACTAAACAGGTCTCATGGATGGCAACCAGCCAGCATAAAAAGCATAGCTCTCCAAGGAAGCGGTCGATCTACACAGCTCCTATGTGTATGCAGTAGCACTAGTCTACATACCTCCACCTGACTTTGCCCAGCTGCTGCCACCCCCTTTATTTATTTTTTTTTTTCAGCTAACCCTTGCTGTGCTGGTGGGGCACTCAGTGCCACCAGGTCCATGCAGCCAGCCCCTGCACAGGGAGAACATCAGGAAGGCTCTGCCAAGCCAGCTGTGTGATCTCCCCTCCCTCTTTGAGAAAGACTTGAAGTTCTCCCATACTTGACACAACCGAGCGCCAAGTCAAGCCCAGAACGTCTCAATCCTGGCAGTCAGCAAGATCAGCCAAGTCTCCGTAACGTGCGCAGGAACGTGTTGTGGGGTGGTGACGCTCCTCGGCACGCTGAGCAGAGTGCAAGACTAGCCTTGGCAGCGTGCAGGCACCTTCAGGAGCACGGACTGTAAATCAATCATTTACTAATAGATTCCTCCAGTAACTGAGACAAGAGCCCAGACTGAAAAGGCGGTGTGGCAGGTCAGTGACAGAACCACCCTCAGCCACCTATCACACATCACTTTATGTACAAATTATTTCAATAAACTTTTGGAGATAAGTCTTCCCATGTCTTCCAATAAATTTTCCTGGCACAAGCTAGAGGAATTTAAATAGGGTTCAGACATGGAAAAGTTTGCTGCAAACTCATCTTCCCATAACTGTGCTAGCTATGAAGACACCAGTGTGAATTACAACTTTAAGAGATGCTCTACCCCACTGCTGGTTTCATCTGGGCTCCAAGGAAGTGAAAATCCACTCTCCCTGTAAAGCTTGGTCAAACATTACAAGGCAAGGCTAAGCACCTCTGGCTCTGGGAACACCTCCTCGCTTGGGCTGGCAGAGCGCCTGACCAGGTCAAGTGCCTGGGGACCGTTTCACAAGCGTAGGCTCAGCAGCACTCCCAGGTGCCACCAGAGCCAGTCCCATTCCCACACCTCCTAGCCTCCCACTCTGCCCCAGCTATGCCAGCACAAGTTTCTGCACAAGCATTCATACACAACCTGGGATAGCTGTTTCTGTACAATAAACCAGACAGTATGTTAACCTTTTTCAGGCAGACCAGCTTCTGGACCTTGTGTTGATACAGAATTTTTAAGCACCACTCCAGGTGACCAGCGCAGCAGCCACCTCTCACCTGCCATACCCACATCCTCTGGGATTTACCAGCCAATTTCCTGCCATCCCACTGGATGGAGCTCAAGATGACTATCTTGATATGAAAATACACAACCTACATGGGGATGAAATTGTTGATCCCCTTGCCAAATAAGTTTCCAGCAACAGCAGTGTCACTAACTTCACAAGCCACTAGTCTTTGAGGCAAAATTAAAGGACTGATCTTGTGAGCAAGATGACCTTGCAGAGCAGAGGATGAAGCTCAGCCTACATATTTCTACACAATGTGATTTACAGAGAGTTCTTCAAAAGTAATTCTGATCTTTTAAAACTCAGAATTCCCTGAGATGCGTTAAAAACCTGCTGATCTGAACAAAACTTCACTTTCTCCATGTTCCATGGGGAAGCAAGATAAACTAATGCTTTCAGTAGTTCTAAAGTCACTGCCAACATCCTCTGTCACTAGACACGTGTGGGTACCACACCTTCAGCAGATATGCCCTTGGCAAAAAGCATCATATCTGCTGTTTCCAGCTACCCTTCCCAGTTCAAGGAGAGTTTACAGAAGTGAGGGAGCACACTGGCTCTGGAGGTAGTCCCTGCAGTCTCCAAAGCAATCAACACATGCTCCCACAGGGTTTGTCTGAGGAGTCTCAGGAAGAAAAGAAAAAACCCAAAACCATCAAGTTTGATTGTTCGTAACTGAAGGGGTCTGATTGATTTCAACTCCAATCCACTTTATCCAATTATAGGTCTAGCCTATGTTAGTTCATCTTGAAAGACCCTTGATATCAACAAATTTAAAAAAAATAATCAAGGGTCACAATAATGTTAATAGCTATCCTCGTCTCCCTATATATTAGCACTTATATGAACCCATTAATTTTCACTTACTGTTGAAAAAAATATGTAGGAACAGCACAAGCGCTACACGTTCAGACACCTGTTCCCAGAGATGGCACTTGGATGACTACAAAGACTGCCTTCCTGTCACTTGCTTCTGCACTCACAGAAAACGGTTATCAACAGCTTCTGTGGGCACACACTGAACTGCCTGTTCTTTATAAAACTCAGCTATTTTGGGGAATGCAAACATGAGAACACAACAGATTCACATACATATGACAGGGTGTTTAGCTAGCTATCAGTAAAGAAAGGCAACAGCAAGTATCAAACTAGCAGCCTTCAGACCTACGCTGCTGCCAGCGATGAAAGAAAAAACCAGGGAAGAGAAATACTCCATCTTTGAGATTTTTTTTCTCTTTACGCTTTCTGACTTTCATCTACAGAAAATAAGAGCTCCTTTTATTCTTGCTGCTTTTCACTGCTTTCCCTTCTTCCAGCCATTTTATTTCAGAGAAGCCCCACATTTAAGTAAGCTGTATTTACCTTTATTCCAGTGATTACAGTTACGCCAGAGGCAAATAATCCCAGTAGTGGGCAGTTATAGATAAAGTTTTAGAATGATGCTCACATTTCTAAGCCTTTAATACAGGAAGTTCGGAGACAATGTGCAGAGCGGTCCGGGGATGAAAAGCTTCAAGATCAGAATAGTGCAGGCAACTAAATACTCTGCAGTACTTCAAGCCTACAAGGCAGACCTACGGGGCACGGCTAGATGATCACGCTCTCCCAGTGACATGCCTAGCTTTTCTTCAGTTAGATCCTCAGGCTCAGCAAACCTCAATCTTCCCAAGGAAATAGGTGGCCCTAACCATTCGTAATGCACAAGGTCTTCTATGTGTGATGACACATGCATTGGCACATAGTAGCACTGAACCTTGACAAATTTCTTCCCTAATGCACTTTACCAAAGCTCTACTGTAGAGTTTCAGCCTTGAAAAAACTCCATATGGAGTAGGAAAGGATTTCAAGGAGCAACTGCAGAATCTGGGCTTTCACTTAATAAATGTCTCCAACCCTTTACATAAAGAAGAGCTTTCAAGAAATGAAGGGCCACCAACTGAGGCACTGCTGCCTCCCAAAACTGAAAGCATGTGCTGCTGTTTAACAGCTTCACCAAACTTAAGCTAGAAATGCTCCTCTTTCACCAGCTTTTACTCTCAACAGGAGTCCAGTAATTGGGGGAAAATGAGTTCAGTCAGCTCCATCTAAAATAATCTGGAAAAAAATGCCATGCCAGTAGGAAGAGTACAAGAACACAAATACTGGAGAGTGGGACAAGTTATCAGGCATCTCCAAATCCTCAGGGCAGTGAGGAAGCTTCTGGGTTGAAAAGCAAGGCGAAGTGAAAAAACCCTACCCTGTTCCAAGATAGTTTAAGGGAGAGTAGAGGTTGCCCTAAACTCAGTGTAAAGAACCCAAGGAAAGCACATCCACTGGAACCCAGATACCCACCTCTGAGAGCAGAAATCTCATTCAGGGCATTCTGTTGGTGCAATTCCAGATTCACACTGATGTCTAAGAACAGGTAGCAGCTGCTGCTAACATTTTGGGACACCATTCTTATTTTCTGTTTGGTCATCAGTACAGCAGCTCACGGTGCAGATGCACCCTTTGTGTCAAGAAAGCAACTGGGACAACTCTGTCATACTTTACCAAGTGGTATGCACTGGTGCATACCTGAAAGATCATGCTTGCTTTTAAAACCACGAACGACAAGTTTCTTCCCCTAGCTCAGTAAGGTTTGGTCTCCCATTACACTGTATCCAAGTCCTGAATTACCTACTTTCAAACAAATCTACAAAGAAGTCAGCTACCTGAGCTTCCTTTTACACACGGAAAAGCACAGATGGGTTTTTCCCCCTGCCCTCAACATGGTCACCAGAACTGCCTTACAGCTTTTTAATCCAAAATTCTTGCTTATAGGTACCTCGATTCTTTTCTGTTACACCATACCACAGGGTACAGTAATGATTAAGTCTTAAAATTTAGATTATTTATCCTTAGATGATTTCCCAAATTGCTCTAACATCCACAGGCTTTCCAGGACTGCCCTGAAGTCTAGAATACCTTCAAAAGGTACAAGGTAAAAGTGCTCTGACATGCAGTTGCTTCAGTCAAGATTTCAGGCATCTGAGCATCACTCAAGTCAGCTTTACAATACGGTGAGATGCCACCAGGTGCCAGTGACTTCCGACTGCCAAAGTCCAACGGCCCCTCTTACCAACAGCCCATCTGCAGGACTGGTGTCGTGCGTTACACGAGAGCTGGAAATCCATGAGCCCCGCCAACTTCACCAGCTCAGCTTTCCATTTCATACAGTCTAAAACCAGCTGAGGTCCCACCTTACACCCACTGCCACCCCTTCCCTGCTGCTGATACCCACTGTGTGCCCCCAGCCAGGCCTGCTTCCCTAGCAGCCTATTAAACCAACCTCAGTTAGCAGGACTACAAACGTGACACCAACTGTTGTCACAAAAACAATGGGCAAAGCCGTGCCCTGAAGCTAGATGGTATCCCTGCTCATGTTTATTTCCACTAAATTAAGCTAGAATGAAAGATTTAGGGCAGGTTTAAAAACACGTGCATCCTATCTTTAGCTACCAGTTGTTGCTCTCTGAACGAACCAGTCAGGTATTACGAAGGTACAGTCCAACAGAATAGCAACTGGGTTCAGAGTGAGCCCTAACACATACATCTTCTTCCACATCCCTCAAATTTGCAGTTCTACAGCCATGTTTCCTAGTATCTATTGCTTTTCGCTGGGTAAAAGCGCAGCACACCGAGCACTGTAGCAAATACACAAACCAACCTCTCAGCTGCAGCAGTTTTAAAGATGACTTGTAAAAGGCTAGGCTTACAAATATTTAAACTTAAAACACGCTGATAAAGTTCAGTGATCAGTGCATAAATCCAAGTTCACTACCACGGGGAGTAGTTATGACTCAAGCTGATCAGAAATTCCCCATCAGCTGTTTTTCCACAGACAGTGGTAATTACTTGGAAGAGAAACTTCTTTCCTGGATGTCAGAGCAGGGTTTCAATGTGCAAGCACATGGTACCCCAGGTGATGAGCAAATGTGTCACCTGGTTGTTCTAGTGTTGGACCAATAAAAACCCTTTCAAACCGTGAGGATTTTCAGGGGGAGTGTCCAATTCAGCTGCTTTCTCGGTGGCCCGAGATGGAAGATGACTCAGATGCAAGGCTCGTCAGGGCCATGTGTATTCAGGTGTATTTCTATGTGCACAACAAATATGTCATGTGATACGAGTTATCAGTGTGTGTTTGAATATTCTCCTTTAACAGCGGTGAGTAGGTAACGTTTCTGCAACAGCTCACTACACATGCAAAAATAAGGCACCTGCTTAGTCACTTCTGTCATTTTTGAATCACTAACCAAGGGCAGATGAGAATTTTTAATAAGCCACTATTAGGCCTATTAGATTTCTCGGTTCATTCTCTTTAACAAAACTAAGATGCCAGGAGAGCACTCCTTATTTAAGCTTGTATTGACTTACGAAGGTTAAAAAACACCCCTCGGAACAACCATGTTACAAGTTCTTCTTGACCACATTACCAAGCAGAAACACAAGATCCAAACCCCCAGCCAGCAGCAGGTTACACCTGTGTCCAGTATACGCAAGGATTGTTCCTGGAATGCAGAACACTCCTTGAAATCTTGTAAAATTGGACAATCCTTTGCTTCCATGCTTAACAAAAAACCAACAAATTAGAAGTGGAGAGAAGGCAAAGTACTGAACTCCCGCCGACGGGAGCCCCAACAAAGAACCGATTGCTGGGACAAGGGGAAGAAGAGAAACCAAATTCAGAAATGACACGAGCTGCCCCACGACAAGGCAAACATCACTGTCAGACAGGGAAAGCGTGTAAAATCCATCACCAATGAACCACATATTCAAATGGCTGGAATTTCCAGCTGATCAAGATGGATTTTTGAGTTGCTGCATCCAGGAACTTCAGCTAACAGAGTGCCAAATGTGGAATTTGCACACTTCTGACTTCAACAGCTATCCAACAGCTGAGTTTCCAGCATGCCTGAGCTACTGGATGCTGGCTTACGGTAACTGTCTCAAGCATGGAACTACAACGTGCTAGGGCAGAGTGGTGCTTGGAAAGTGACCTGGGTCTTGAAGAGTAGACTCTTACTTTTTAAAGCGAGCAATATAGGGAAAAAAGCTCAGAGCAAGAGGAAACTGCTGGAAAGCAGGAGGCAGAGAGGGCAATGAGAAGCACCCCCCCAAAGTCTGTGACCCCCGTAATCACCAGGCTCACCAAGGCCACAGAGCTGCCTGCAGAGGTGGGCCACGAGCATACGACCCCCGGCATCTCTCGGACCCTACTTTGTCGGGTCCCTCCCTGGTCCGCTGAGCTGCCCTCCCGGGGTGAGCCGGGCCGGCTGCCCGCCCCGGTTCGGCCGGCAGTGCGGATGCTCTGCGAGACGCCTGGAGCCGGGCAGGCAGAGAGGACACAGAACGAGGCAGCCCATGCCCTCCCTCCGCCCCTCACCCCCGAGCGGCAGGCAGGGGCCAGCGCCCTGCAGGGCCGCGGGCCACACGCGCCCGTCCCGTCCTGCGCTCCCCTCCCGCGGAGCCAGGCCGCAGCCGGGGGTGGCAGCGGCTCCCGCCCGGGCACCGCGGGAGCGGGGAGGGCGCGCCGAGTAGCCGCGCCGGGCCGCGGGCAGCTCCCTGACCGCGGGTGTCCCCCCGCCCCGCCCGGCCGCCGCCCACCTGTCGCGGGGGTCGACCCAGCTGGTGGTGCGGCTGCCGTGGTCGATGTAGTACACCTTCCCGTCGTAGTCCCGCGCCTCCTCCCAGCCCTCGGGCAGCGGCAGCTCCTTCCGCGGCATCGTCCCCACCGCCGGCCGCTCTGCCCCATCCACCGCTCCGCTCCGGGGCGGCGGCGGCGGTGGGGGCCGGCCCCGGGGCAGGGCCGAGCCTCCCCTCCCGCGGGCTGCGAGGAGCGGTGCGGGGGCCGCGCCGGCCCAGCCGCGCCGGGAGCCGCTGCCGCCGGGCAGCCTCACATGCCGGCCCCGCGGCGGAGGTGGGGGCGGGGCGCGCAGCCGGGCTGAGGCGGGCCGAGGCGCCCGGCCCCGCGCCGCGGCGGGGATGGTCCGGGGAGGGCAGCGGGCGAGCCCACGGTCAGCCCTGCGGCGCGGGAAGCCCCGGCCCGCCCGGCCCCTCACGCCTCCATTTCCTGCTCCGGCGGCAGCGGCCCGGCGAGTCCCGGGGCAGACACGCCCCCTCGGGCTGGCCACGCCCCCCCGGCGCCGCGGGCGGGGGATGCCCGTCCGTGAGGGCTCCGCCCGCCGCGCCGCCGCGCGCGCGCGCGCGCCCCCTATCGGCGGGGAGGGTGGGGGCACCGACAGCAGTGGCGAGGGGCGATGGGGGGCTCGGGGGCCAGCGCAGGGCGAGGGCTGCGGCGCCAAAACCGGAGGGCTGCCGTTATAAACGCTCTCTTGCATAGAGGGGCCTGCGGCTCTGCTCGGCCCCTCCGAGGAGAGACACAAAAGGGGGAGGGCAGGAGTGCCACGAGCATGGCCATGAGGAGGCAGTGAGCGGCTGTGTGGCGCTCAGCTGCTGCTGGGGGGTTAACCACCGCCCGCGGCTTCAGGAGTGAAAGCTCTTTGAGCTGGGTGTGTAGACACAGCGAGACCATCACCAGAAAGCAGGACTATAAAAACAAGTTAGGGTAGCACAAGAAAGTCCCAGGTAGAAGCCACAAGCCGGAGGGTGGGGGTCAGTCTCTTGTCCCAAGTGACAAGCGATGGGAGAAGAGGAAACGGCCTCAAGTTGTGCCAGGGCAGGTTTAGGTTGGATATTAGGAGCAATTTCTTCATGGAATGGGCTGTCAGGCATTGGAAGGGGCTGCCCAGGGTGGTGGCGGAGTCCCCATCCCTGGAGTATTTGAGAGACGTGTGGATGTGGTGCTCAGGGACATGTTCTACTGGTGGGCTTGGCAGTGCTGGGTTAACGCTTGGGCTTGAAGATCTTAACAGTCTTTTCCAACCCAAAAGATTCTATCATTCGATGGTGCCCATACCGCGTGACACGTTACCCTTTCCAGAGTGGTTTCCGTGGCTTGGGTCTTGCCAGCACCTGAGCGTGGCTCCGGCATGGTGCAGTATGGAAGGAGCTATGAGGATATGCTCTCCCCAGTCTTCTGTCCCCAGATTTTCCTAATTTAGGCTTGAACAGGCTTCCCCGGGACCAAATTTCCCAATAAAAGCTCACGTGATCAGGCCACGAGCCAACGCAGGTGACCGGCGTGGTGTGGCGATGAGGGGAGTGTTGCCTGCGGTAGCGTTTTCGCCAGGGAGTGCCAGCCAACGCCAGTTTCCTACTCTCAAGGGTGGGGGAAAGCAAGAAGTTTTGTAGAGCTCCAGCTATTGAAACAGCAGAATGGAGCAGGGATCCCTGCCAAGCACAGGGGTGGAAAAGGAAACTGGAGGATGGGAAGAGGGCAGCCCTGAAGGGCTGGAGAGGAAAAGTAAAATCGAGAAAGACAATTAGAAATAACATCTCATTTTTGTGCCAGATTTTGGGGGTAAGATAACTTTTTTCAGGCTTTCTGACAACCTGCTGGGAGTCAGAACTGCTAATTCTCCCGAGGCAGAAGCAGAATGCAGTAGCAGTTGGTTGATGAAGTGGTTGAGCAGGGAAGAAAATGAAGACAAGTAAAACTGAAAGTGAGGCATGTGGAAAATAGCCTGATTTAACCCCATTTTATCTGGAGCCAAACTTGGAGGGGGCGACTAAATGTGTTGCTTGTGCAAACAGGACCACACACAAGGCTTTAAAATTAATAATAAGGCCAGAATAAGGGAATAAACAGTGTGTCTGTCCACAGCTCTAACCGAAACTTGTGGTTTCTTTTGGAAGCAAAGGCTCGGAGCACTGGGAGCAGTGCCGCTCCAGCAAGCAGACACCAGGACCGCCGGCACTCCTGGGCCGCTGCCAGCGGTGTGCAGTGGATTTCTGCAGGGCACTGGGCTAGTCCTTGCGGCCGTCATTTTCTCTTTACTGCTTTTAATCTGGTGGATAACGGTGCTTCTCTCTTTGTTAAACCCTCAGCAAAGTACTTAGGACATTTAAAAGGGGGAACTGTAACAATACAAAAGAAAACCAGCAACAGCCACTGTTTTTAAATATTACAAGAGATGAAGCGAGTAACAAAGCGATAACATATTAATGTGTATTTTCACGTTCCTGTATTGGTGGCCTTATGTTCGAGCACAGAGGTACTGCCCAAAGGCATGTTTCATGTAGAAGCATTTTTTCAGAGTCTAAGAACCTGTGTGCATCACGCAGAGAAAGGCTGTATGTAAAGAAGCCGACCAAATGCCATTTCCACATGTCATCAACCATGTTTATGAAGAAAGCAACTGTGTAATCTTCTCAAAGGTAAATGCTTTTGACAGAAATACCTCAGAAAATATTTGCAGGTAGTTCTGATTCAAGTCGAAAGATCTTATTTATCCACTCCTCTTTGTTTTTTAACTCAGAAAAAGCCCCTCTCTTGAACCATATGGATTTATGAATGTAATCAGGAATGTGCATGTGGTAACTTACTCCCTTTTACCACTTACACTCACAACAAAAGAATTCAGCGTTATCAGCGTCTGTTTGAACTATAAAGCAATAAACAAACAGGTGATTGTTTTCTCATGAGCAAAGAAAGGGAAGGTTTGGTTTGTAGGTAAGCTCTTACCTATGTGAAAAGGAAGAACAGAACAGAGAACAAAGTCTGCAGAAACCTCCTGGTTTTGCCCTGGGGTCAATGTCTCCGGCATGACCTCATGTGCTGCGTGCCGCGGTCCCATCCCGCTTTGCGGAGTCCACAGCGGGCTGGGTAACAAATTACTCAGTAACGAGAGCAGCCATTTTCTGGTGGTGATTTCTGTTATGGGGAAGCTGCTTGGGAGATATTTTTTCCCTAATACATTCAAAAGTCAGTATTTTCGTACTCAACACGTAAAGCTCTCTTCTTAATTGACTGCAAGTAACAAACCCACAAATGTCAAAAGCTATTAGAGCACAATATTGATCTCTTAGCCAATATCTTCAGGTGTCTAAATGAAATAGGAGGAAAAATGGGTTTAAATTCAATTGCCAGGGAACGATTACGTTTACCTGAAATACCACGTTTTGGTTAAAACCTCCAGCACTGTTCAACTTGAAGCAATTCTATCGCTTCTGTGGAGAGTTACCTTTTCCTTCTAGAAAGCCTCTTCCCCACCCTGCCCACCCCCAAACCACATGTCAATTTTTTTCAGCTTCCCAAAGGCATTTTAGGGTTTTTTTAAAAAGTCAAAACCGGGTTTGAAAAGATGGAATATTCCATTTTGGAAGTAACCCAAAACCTTCTTGCTTTCAGAAGCCGTTTCCAGCCCGGTGGGAAGAGCAGAGGTGCCCACGAGGCAGGGAAGAACGCACACAACCTGCTGTACTTTCCAGTCCCAACATGAAAGGAACTTTCTGCAAACATTGGCATCGCTGCTTCATTGTTTTCTTTCAAACTACTCCTTAAAAGACCCATTGCTGGAGGTCTTAAAAACCCCAAAAGCAGCTGACACCCGCAAAGCCGTCCTGTTGCTCTGACAGGTATTGGCTGCGTCTCGCCCGCTGTCCCGCCGGTCCCTGCACCCCTTGTTCCAGGCGGAGCAGCTGTCGTTTTGTTCTGGGCGCTCGCAGCGTTTGGTACAATGCTGCCTCACACACCGTGCCGTGTAGCCTGGGTGAGCGGTGGGGAACCGTGGGAGTTTCAGGTTCATCTGGCAAGGCGGCTGTGAAACAGGACCTGTGCAGCAGGCTGGGGTTCCCACTGCCCTGAGAAGGCTGCTGACAGGATTTCTGCTGTGCTTTGGCCTCTTGTAAGAGGGGTATAAGCAGGTCCTGACTAGTTTGTTTGTGAAACTATGCTATAGAATCATTTAGACAAGACCTTTAAGATCATCAACTCCAACCATCTTGGACTTGCTCAATCCAGGTGAGCAAATCATTTCGCTCCTTAGGAAATGTGCTGATCCCTCTCCCACAAAATGCATCCACACAGGGAGATGCTACTCTGGTCCAGTTTGGTACATGGGCACTTACCTAGTGGTCCAACAAGGCTGCTTAACTCTTTGACTTTGTTGTATGGAAAACAAAGCTCTGGGACATTTTGTCCCTTCAGGCTATGGTTAAGGGCCTGCTTCTTGACAACTCCCCTGTTTCCGACCTCACATTACCAAGGAGCAGAGCTGGGAGCACTGATCAAAGCCCAGGGGATTTCAGTAGTTCCCCAAAGTGTGTTGGGAAAGCATACAACCATTCTGCTGTTTTGAAAACAAACCCACTTTTTATCTTTGATTATGTGCTCTGATTGATGGTTTTATACATTCTTAGGTGTGTATGCAGGAAATAAATAAAACACTGAGGTAGATGTTAACAAATATTCATAATCATACCTGGGATACTCTAGTGTATAGATGCTCCTGTGTCTGACTCCAAGCTCACCGCAGAAGGAGAAGCCTAAAATATACAGAGGCGCCGGTTGCACCAGGCGTCAGGAAACCAGACTGAGAAAGCTTTGTGGTTCCTGAGGGAGGAGGTCACAGTCCCCTTGGTGGCTGGCTTTGGTGGCAGCACTGTAACACAGGGCTAAGCAGCTCCATCCCTCCAGCTTTTGTGTCTGTTCTCGCCCTTACTGACAGCGCCAGCCACGCTAGCACTCTAGTATTTCCTGTATCTAGGAAATACTGCTGCTTCCCTAGATAAACCACTTGGCCCCTGATCTCTCCTCCAGGAGTGGCCTATGTTTTCTTTTATCCCATCATCCTGGGTTGCAGTGCGACCCACCCAAACCAACCTAAACCAAACGGGCTTCTTCAGTGGGCTTGTGCCAGAGCTAGCAGAGAGTGGAAGAGAAAGATAGGTCAATAAAGAAATTGTAATAAAATAGATAAAATAAAAAGGGCAGCTGGAAAATCAGTGTGGGAAGGTTTTAAGACCTGCCCATCATAAGCCAATCAAACTAAATAAAGGTTTCTGACAAAGGGGAAAGTTTGATTCAGCCTTCTTTCATCAAAGCCTCAGGTAGCAGATTCTGGATTTCTAATGTTAAATTTCAAGCTACCTCTGCCATGCTGTTTATCATGAACATCATTAGCAAACATGAATCAGTTCTTTATGCTATCCTAAGCACTGAACAAGTTGAGTGGAATCCCCCCATTTGTTTATTAAGCGGTAAATATATTATTTGCTTTTGCAAGCGCACAGGATGAAACTGTGTCTAAGAAAACAGTCAAGAACATGTCGCATGGCAGCTAAAACAGGATTGAGAAGGAAAGGTGAGAGGCCTGGGGGTGTGTCTGGAACCTGCAGCCTTAAGAAGCCTCTGCCACTGCCAGCCTTGTGAAGATGCAAGTGCATTGGCAGCACCAGGTCCATGGGACTGTCCAAACTGACCCCTCCCCAGCTTTCAAGCCTTGACAGCCTCATGTGACACAGGAGGACACAGGAGTTTCAGGCTTGTGCTGACCAGGTGCTGTCTGAGCTACAGAGCATCACTGCACCCTTGAACAGCCAGCTGCCATGTCTGTAATAATTTTTTCCCATCCTCTGCTGAGATGCTTTGATTTTGGTTACTCTGTTCAGCTTGCCAAAGTCAGGAGCTGTGAGGGAATGGGTGGTGGGGCCTACAGGGGGTTGTTCATAGAACAGGGCGAGGTACGGCAGTCTGAAGGACAGCCCCCAGCCACTGCTGAACCAGCGTTCTCCCAAGCCACCGGTCAGGATTCACACCAGCGCAAATGTCCAGACCACCCCCTGCCACAGGCGAGGCTGGCTCTGACACGGTAGCATCGTGAACCCCAAAGGCAGGAAAACCCTCCATCAGCTGAGCTCTGCCATGGAAGAGTGGGATATGTCATGGGACATCTGTGACAGGGACAGTCCTCATAGTTCCTGGGGCTGTCAGGGCTGCCACGAGCATGTCACTCAGCCACGGGTTTACTCTGTGTCACCTTCACGATCCTTGGCACTTTGTACACCTGCACCGAAGATCTTTATCTTTCAGCAAACAAGCCTGCAGCAGGGGAATAAATTCCTAACTGTGACCTTTGGGTGCTCTGAGGTTTTTTTCACCGACAAAGAAAACAGGAATTTTTATTTTTTTTCTAAACAACCCTTATCTCTGTTGTTTTATTAGACCCCTGTGTGCCCTCTGGAAGCACTACACTGCAATCTTCCCTAGACATTGCTGGCCTTTGTCTTCCCCGGTGTGTGGCCATCCCTCGGAAGGGACACTAGGAGCTGAACGTGTGTTTTCTACCTTGGGAGGTGATTAACCTAAATGGGAGACCACCCCAGCGAAGCTGGAGCTGCTCTCATAGCGGTGAGTCTCCCATCCCAGTGAGAGCCCCTGTGTCAATCCCCACATGCTCCGTTGTCCCCCGCGGGGCATCGGCGGCTCTTGGCAGCTGCCCCCTCCAGCCGCTCGGCGTGGGGCTCTGCCGAGTTCGGCGGGAGCCGATGCCGCAGCTCAGCAAAGGCAGAGGCAGGTGGGCCCCTGGCGCTGTAGGTGGGAGTTAGGAATGAGGCCAAACACACTGTCACTCTCAGTTATAAAAAAAAATGTTTAAAAACTTCCGTCAAACTGTCATGAAGAACATACTTGATGGAAAAATCAATTAGTTTGGTATCAATTGCTATTTTTACGGGCCCATTTTTTGTTCAGAACTTAGGGAGACCTCCTCCCATAAGCAGGTTTCTGTTGGTCACGTGTCAGCTCAGCAGCCTTGGTGCTGCCTCAGCACTCTGCCTTTCTGGCCTGAAAATATGAACTTTCGCATTACTGCCAGCATGGCTTGTGACTCCCAAACCCAGAGTCACCTACAACCCCGAGCGGTGTCCCGCAGCAGCAGCGCGGGGCACTGGGACTGCACGGGACGCGGCACGCCCTCAGCTCATCCCTAGCACAAGTGACAAGTGTCTTCCGCGTGTGCAGGCTTGTAAAAGGAAATGTGTCCATGTGCACGGATACTGGTAATTGCTCTTGAGCTGTAAAAACATCGCAGTGCCATCGTCACGCCACGTCAGAATGAGCCAGCTGAGCACCACTGCGGAGCGGACCCGTACAGGCACCCACTGGGATGGCAACATGTGCCTGACCCCGGGCAAGGGGAGCAAAATACACTTAGTTTTGCCAACATGCATTGTGTTTCTAACCTGATGGGTGTGATTTTTCTGTTGGGGCTCATTTTACACTACAGTAACAACAACAACAGGGGGATTTCTATTGTCTAGATGAGGCACTGCGAAACCTCTGCCACCTGTTAGCATTAAGGAACAGCTCCCGTGGATGAGCTGGGGCAGCAGCTGGTAGCGATGGATGGTGAAGGGACAGGTGGTGTTGTCTCTCCAAGCAGGAAGGGACACCAACGCGGCTCTCCTGAGCCAGCTGGTGCTGAGCAAGGTGGCAGTGGGATGGGAGCCAGGTGCCTCAGCAGACTGTCCTGCCCCCTCGGCAGTCTGTCCAGCAGCATGTCTGCAGCTGCCAGGTACAGGAGCAGCGCCAGGATGTGCCTGTCACAGGGTGACACTGCTGCTGAAAGCATGGCAGGCCCCACACGGGACAAGACCTCTTGTACCAGTGAAGGGCCAAGTACTGTGAAGGCAGAAGGAAGTCCTCCAAGCAAGCTTGCTAACTCGCTTGCTCAGCCACATGAACTTGAATTTGACACCCAGAGCCTGGTAAGGTGGTGCTGATGCCTGCAGTGCAGCGGGGAACTTTTACCCCCTGTGCCATGTGGGGCAGGGGCCGAGGGGCTGAAGGGCTGTGTGGCAGCGATGGTGTTGCTGTATGGATGTGTGCCCACAGCCCTGCGGGGTCGGAGCACGGCTTGTGTCCAGCACACGGCGGCCTCACAGCCGCAGCAGCCATGAAAGAGAAAAAAATGAAACACCAACAAACCCCAGGAACTTACTTTATTACATAAATCAGAGGCACTGAAGAGACAACTGTCCACTTAAAACAGCTTAGTTTCACTTAGAAAGTACTTGACAAGTGGCTGAGTCTCTAAGGACCACTTATTCTACTCCCTAGCAATCGAAACGCTGCTTTATAGCCGCTGCTCACCCCCCGATGGGTAAGGCAGCACTGAGCTTCACTGGCGGCATGGCTATGGACCTTTCCTCTCACGGGCCCCGAGCTCTGAACAGGGACTTCCCGTGAGGCCTGTGGCCACGGGGACAGCTGCGCTTATCTCCTGCCAGGGTAGGGGGGCGGCTGCCTGTCCCTGTCACACCTCAGGCCAGGCGGTGCTCCCCGTGCAGGGGCGGGCGAGAGTGGCCACACTGCCCGGTGCTGCCCGGCAGCTCTGGTCTGTGCCCAGCTGGGAGGAACGAAGGCCGGCATGGCCGCAGCTGGCTGAGTACACAGATGCCAGGCTGGGGCTCCTGCCCCCGCCAGCTGAAGCTGCTTTGGCATGAGGCAGGGCACCAGCAACGCAGAACTGTATTTCTGTGAAGATCAGCATGGCGGTGTGAGCTCTGCTTGACTGCGGTGGGGATTTGGTGACACGCTTGATGCCTTCATGGCCTCTGTCTCTCCGGGTGTGATCTGCCTTCAGCTTGCGCAGGGAGAGAGTGTGGAGCAAGGAAGACCTGCTCTCAGTGGAGCAGGACCAGGTAAGGGAGCAGCAAGTGGAATGCGGCTGAGTCCCCAGGACGTGGTGGGGTGCGACCAGGAACGCTGAGGGAGCTGGCCGAGGGCACTGCCGGGCCACCCCCTGCTGTCTTCGAAGGGTCATGGCAATGGGAGGAGGTTCTGGGCTGATAAACCAAGGGGTCTTCTGCCGTCCAGGGGGATAGGCTGGAGAAAGGGTCTGTGAGCCCCTCAGGAAGCAGAGAGAAGTGCAGAGTCCTGCACCTGGGGAGGAACAACCCCAAGTGCCAGTACAGGCCGGGGCCACCCAGCTGGAAAGCAGGGTTCCAGTGAAGGACCTGGGGGGCAACCAGGTGAGCATGGGCCAGCCAGTGTGCCTGCCTGGCAAAGCAGGCCAGCAGTGTCTTGGGGTGCGTTAACAGAGCGTCACCAGTACCCCGGGGGGTGATCCTTCCCCTCCGCTCAGCACAGGTGAGGCACGTCTGGCGGGCTGGGTCTGCTGCTGGGTGACCCTGTACAAGCCAGACACGGACGTACTGGAGAGAGCCCAGCAAAGGGCCCTGCTGAAGGGACTGGAGCATCTGACGGGTGGGGAGAGGCTGAGGGAGCTGGGACTGCTCAGCCTGGAGAGAAGGTGGCTCGGGGGGATCTTGTCAGTGTGTATGAACATCTGAAGGGAGTAATGATGAGGGAACCAGGGTCATCTCAGTGGTGCCCAGTGACGACAAGGGGCAACAGGCACAGGTAGGAATACAGAAAATTCCGGTTAGACATAAGAAGTACTAATTTTACCGTGAGGGTGACTGAGCACTGGGCCAGCTTGCCCAGAGAAGTTGTGGTCTCCGTCCTTGAGGATATTCAAAACCCAGCTGGACATGGTTCTGAGCCCCTGCTCTTAACAGTGGGTGAAGCCCACCCATGCTGTGACTCTGTGAAACCTAAAGCAAGGAGCTGGACTCCAAGCCCTCCACTGGCCTCCCCCCTTTGTAGTAGGGGCCCTGTGCTGTGGCAGGTGTGACAGATGCTTTGTGACAGGCTTTTTAATGGCTGGCCTTCCCCACTCGGGCAGAGACCAGGCATTAAATTGAGGATGTCTTCAAAATGATCACTGCAGAGGCAAACAGGAATCTGATTTTTATCTCCAGGAAGAATTTTTGACAGATGAAAAAGTCTGATTTATCAAGAAGAGCCTATTGAGTCATTGACTGTTCCTGATCACTAGCAAAGGGGTTGTTGATTATTGATTTATAGCATCGAGTAATGTTTATTAATATTTTAATTTCCATGATTGCTTCAGTTAATAAAGTTTGTGGAGGGAGAAACAGCCTTTTGAAACAGTCACAAGGCCTGGGCTTTAGCAGAATAGGCAATAGTACAGCCAACACAGTTCTGCTGCCAGATTTTCTTCTTATATGCAACCACAAAATTAGACTAAAGCCTGCCAGAAGCTGTCATCTGAAGATGTAAAACTTCTGTAAATATAATTTGTCCAATAGCAATGCTGTTGAGCTGCTGTAAGGCAGCACGGACAGCATTACAGTATACTGCCTCCCACTTTCTGTGCTCATGATGGCTTAACTGCCACTTCCATTGTAAATCCCATTTGTTAAGGATTTATAAATTGGCTGCATTCACTCTGAAAGTTGGCACGCTGCAGTCTCCCATGGTGTTTTTACCACATTTTACTTTATTATGTGCTTTTTTTTTCTCCTTGGCTCAGAAGCACCACAGAAGTAGCCTGACTCTAACCCCAGAACCATTAAATCCTCTGGAGAGGCTAAGACGCTACACAAATATTTTAATGAACAAGGAAATAAGGGAAAGCCTAACCCGTTACATTAGGGATGTATTTTGAAGAGCTACTGCAGAACTTCTGGAAAGAGAAACCCCCCACTCCTGCTGCAGGAGGTGCGTGGCAGTCTGGGCAAGGCATCTGCTGGGGCGCTGACTCTTGCCTTGGTGGAAACCAAGTGGCTCTTGGGGCTGGTGGTTGCAGAGGTTGACTGGCCTGAAGCATGCAGGTGCTCGCAGGCAGCCACCCAGGCAATGTGTGGGAGAGGCTGGCTGAGTCGAGTCGAGTCCCTGCCTTCTCTGCCAAGCTGTTTCCTTGCCTAGGTCACCTGGCTGAATGCCTGACTTGGGTACCTGAGCACAACACACCACTGCTTCCACCTCTCGGGTTTTATTTATTGGTGGTGGTAGGGAGGCTGTGCTGGCACAGTGAGCCCTTGGTCAGCTGGGACTAAAATTGCCAGCTTAGCCCATTAGTGTGATGGGCCTGGTTGTGAGGGTGCTGCAGAGCATGTTGGGATGGCTGTTGTGTGACCCAGTCTTGGCTGCTTGCTAAATGCCACCTGCTCTTCCTGGTAGCTCAGGTGTTGCTGTAGACGTACACGGTTCGTGACCACGACTCTAGATCTGCCCAGCACCTCTGTGTTGTGTTTGGCAGAAGCAGAAAAGGCTTTATCAACACAGAGGAGTTTGCTTTGACATTGGCAATAGTATTTGCTGTTCCAGAGCTCTTGGTCATGTTCAAGCATTGCATAAAACTATTTATTAGGGAGATGACAGATATATGTGGCAAGGGAGAGAGAATTTTTTAGAGATTATGAACCTGAACCAGCAGTTACAGTGCGTAATGTACGTATACTGGTACCTACCAACACCGGGAGCTTCTGCCCAGTGGAGCCACCTGCTAGAGCCAGCCCCCACGGTTTTCCATGGGCTGGAAGTGAGTGTAAGGCTGTAAGCTCTCTCTGCTAATTCAGAGATCTGGTGAGTAAAAAGCCATTTGCAGCTGCCTCAGCAACTCTACTGTGGTGGGTGACGGCCCCGTCCGAAACCCTTCTGTGACCATGTGGCCCTTGGCACCTGGTGCCACTGAGGTGGAGAAGTGAGTTTGATTGCAGAGGAGTGGCAGATTTCAATGCAATGAGTAAGGTTTAAACTAAGTAATCCTTGTAAATAAGAAACCTTTATGCTGCAGGCTGTACCTAGAAAGGTTGGGAAGGAACTTCCCTTGTTGGCAGAAAAGCAGCGAAGTCTTGCTACCTCTTCATTAGCCCACTTGGCTGAAGCCAGGGAGCCTGTTACACTCTATGTCTGGCTAGTAAAGCCACATTTTCACACTCTCAATTGCCCAGGGACACTACTCTTAGTTCCTCTTTGGAGAAAAATTATAGCTATGGTAGGTCTTGTTATCTGGATAGAATCAGTATTTCCTGACATTAATTGCCTTCTGCTTAACATTTGGATGGTGTTGGACTTGTGAGGCCCTTCCACCTTGGTTTGTAAGGTAAGATCTCACCTTTGAACAGATACACAGGTAAAACAAAGGCCACCTGAGTACATGACTGACCTTAACATGTGGTTCTCTTGCAAGAGAGATATAAATAAACACAGGAAAGGCTGATAGGGTGACAGAAACCTTACCTTTTGAGTTTCCTAAGGCTGTAGCCTCAAACCTGAATGTCGAACATGTTCCCATGTTCCATCATCCCCGAGTGCTTTAGAAATGTTTGTAAGACTGCTGGCAAAAAGGTCAGCCTGACAGAAATTGTAGCACAGAGCAGTGCGCGGGAAGTGTTCAATGGCACTCACTTCTGACGTGGTTTTCTTGGATTCCCAGGGAAGGCTGTTGTTTGCACAGGAAATTTGGAACCAACAAACACGAGAGAGCCTCGGGAAGAGGTGCTGCAGCCATGTCCAGTGCAGATGAGGGATATCTAGGTGTTCTGCTCTTGCAGCAATGAGGAGCCTGTGCTATGTGAAGATCAGGGCCTTACCGGGTAATAGCACAGAGGCAGAATGCTGTTGGCACACTCATCTCAGGCAGGAAACTCCTGAGAGACTACATTTCCCAAGGGATGTGAGGCAGAAGCCATACCAGAGCCGGGCTCCCACGCAGGTTTCGGACTGGCTCTGCGTATTCTCGGAGGGGTGTGTGTGCCAGCTTTAGGAGTAGCTTCTGTTGGTGCCTTTATTTGGGATGAACCAAAGAAAGGGGCACTGGCGTGGGCAAGGCAGTACACGGAGGTGAAGGCCGGTACCCCTGCGCGTCTCGGAGTCGGAACTGCCATTGTGCGGCCAACGTGCTGTGGAGTGCAACCTCGAGAGGCAAAACACCCGTGGTGGTGGGGAGCAGGGTGTGCCAAGACATGCACCTACACTGAGAGCCAGGCTTTGGGCTCAGTCAGGAAGCAAGACAGTTTTTTCGGGCTGAAATGCAAGGTTATAAATACCAAACTCCCCCAGTTACAGCAATCCAACGGGAAAGAGGAAACATACTCTAACGCTGATTCTCCATCTGCTTTTAGCTTCAAACAGAGCCTGTTCTTGGATTTGCGTTCACTCTGTAGATGCCTTGGTTTACGCTGGAGTGAGATAGAAGAGCAAACCTACGTTCGTAGCTCTTGGGCTCCTGGGCCCACACACTGCGCCCGCCCACAGCGAGGAGTCCTCCTCCGGCCAGGCCCTGACACAGTGCTGGTCACAGTGCTGTTGGGGACACAGCCACAGTGTCACTGTTAGAGCCACCACTTAACTACTCTGCCATAAGAAGGATCCCAGTTCACGGTTCCTGGCGCTGCTTTAGGTTAATCACCTGTTTCGTATGGAAGGGAGAGAGAGGAAAAGCAAGTTTCAAGAACAACAGGAGATACAATTTGAGGGGAGTGAGGAAAGAGAGGGTTGTAGAAAGGAAAAGGGAGAAAAGGATTCCCCAAGAAGCGAGAAACTCAGATGGGACTGCAGGAGACGGGGGAGTAAGAGGTTGGCCATGGGCACATCAGTCCAGTTATCATCTCCCACATTCCTTAAGCGAAAAGCTCTTTAGTGTGGTCTCTAAAAGTCAGCTGTTTGTCCAGACACGAGAGCATCTAGCCCTTTGTCATCACTGCAGAATACAGTAATTCTTCCAGTCTCTTTGATGCACCACACAAGGGGTTTCTAAGGTAACTGGGCATACCAGGTTTCACTTGCCAGGACAACGGGAGAGTTTGCCTGGGATGGGCAGGGATTCCCATCTTGGGGACTTTGGAAATGCAAAGGAAGCGTAGTGGCAGAGCCCAGAGGTAAGGTTGGGAATGACCACGGCCGGGTCCAGCACAACAGTTGTTTGGATCTAAGAGCTCAAGCGTGTTGCTGGGTCTTTCCACGGGACCCGTCCCAAGCTGCACACAGGCTTTGGAAGCCACAGATAGCCCTGGATACCTGGTCTCTGGTGAGCACTTGGCTAGCATGACTGGACGGCTTCCAAAAGTTGTGTCTAAGAACGTCCTGATGATGTATATGCTAATTGCAAAGGAGCGGAGTAGGGATGCTGCAAATCTGCAACATCTCCTCCCGTAGTAATTAATATTCGAAGGGTGCTTCACTTTCAGTTTACCTGTTTCCTTTTGAGGTAGCAGAATCTCTGACTGTGAAGAGTTTCAGCTTTAGGAGGATGGTAACGGAATGAAGGACATGGGGGACTGTGCAACAGGTTCTCACTTCAGCCCTCTTCCATTCCAAAACGTGACCTAGGCAGCTTACCAGCACGGGGCAGGGGCAATCCGGAAACACTGCGGTAACGAAAAGCGTCTCCACCTTGTGACCGCGTGTTCGACGCTTCCGTTAAAAACCAAAGTAGCAATACTTCCTTCAGAGGTTTCACTTGGAAAGAACAGTCTGATAACAGCACTGAGCCCATCACGGACACACAGGACTTCACCTGAAAACGT
This sequence comes from Rhynochetos jubatus, assembly GCA_027574665.1. Taxonomy (NCBI): domain Eukaryota; kingdom Metazoa; phylum Chordata; class Aves; order Eurypygiformes; family Rhynochetidae; genus Rhynochetos; species Rhynochetos jubatus. Next base: position 6,689,057 of record CM050662.1, read on the forward strand.
AGCCAGGCTCATCCCTCAGAGGATGAGGAACAGGGCTTGGGGTGCCAGCGCGCGCACAGGGCACACAGGTGTAGCGCCCCGGTCAGAATGAGATGGCTCTTGTTTGCACAGCAGAAATTAGTAGCGCTTTCCGAGCGCTACAGCTGTTGCACAGCACAGCCACTGAGCTGTTCTGCTTTAAAAATGCCCCGGAGTGAATTAATGCCCATAATCAACTCCAGCATCTCTGTCGATATCGTGAATCAGTAAAAACCTCCTTTGCAACCCCCAAACCAAAACTCTTCTCAAAATTCAGTGCAGCTCCCTTGCTACATGCTTAGATGAGATAAAAGCAGCAGGGCTCTGGGCGATGGATGGTTCCCTTTTAACATCATCAGGAGAGACTGTTTGCTTAGGAGCGGGTTTTTGATCTTACCTCCGATTTTTAAACGTGGTAGAAATAAGCCATCTCCCAGGGAAGACGGATTTCATGGAGCCTTCCTGGCTCACAGCACGCCCTTCCACGTTCCATTTAATATTTTGTTACCGCGTTTTTCAAACCGTTTGACTGCTACTTTAGTGCAATTAAACTCATTCCGGGATTGGAACACGACACCTGGAGGGTTGGAGGCGCGAGGTGCAGAGAGGGAATCTCTAAAGCACTTACCAGTTTTCTGCTGTGTCCTAAAGCACGTTTTGGGTGGTGCGCGTGTGCGATGTACGTAGGACGTTGCTTACGGCGGGACCAAAGGAGCAGCCCTCCGCAGACCCCGCAGTACGACAGCAGTAAGTCATGGGGACGCAGAAGGTGCTGTGTGCGCTAGGTGACGGTGGGACAGTAACATGTTTTCATGTTAAAAAGATTTCACAATGGAAGACAAGGAATTCACAGGAGTTTTAGAGACTTTATTTATGTATAAACAATTTAAACACTTTGCCATAAATTATCTTTGCCTGTCTCTAGTCTTTGCTTAGCAGCAAATTAAAATTAATATAAAAACTCAATGAACAATTCATACATGTATATTACAAAAAAGTTCTTGTACCAAAGTTCTTATTAGACTTTTTTTTTTTTTTTTTTCCGTGGTGACCGTAATGTGATTGTCTCAGTTTCTCGACCAAACAAACACACTAATAATTTTTAAATCTGAAACAGTGATTGTGCCTTCTGGCTGATGTATGTACAGGGTGATCTGACGTGGTGCCCATTTGCAATAGTGTAACACAATGCCCACAGCTCTACTGGAACTGATACCAACAAACTACTGAATCTAAACAGACTACACCCTGTAACTGTGTTATACTGTCCACAATGGAAATCTTCAAAGACAAACAGAGTATGAAATTTATCTGTAGTGATTTATAGCCACCATTTTGAATGTAACTTTACACTCTGCCCTCTTTGAGTAAGTTAAGCTTCAGGCCAGACAAGTGGAGGGTCAGAGTGCAAGTGTGGTTTTGTTACTCTTAAATATATTTTTTTCTTTACTATTTTCCAGTGCGCTCTCACTTGCATTCTCATTGTCCTCCAGTTGCTACACACAAATCACCCCAAAGTCATGTTTTAAATGCACCTGTATTTTGCTTTAAACGAAAACCTCTTGGATATTTATCAAACAAGCAGTCTGAATCATCTGTGTTTCATCAGCTGGTTAGTGAAAGTGGCCCACTTGGATTTCTTAGTTTGCTCACGTGTGAATGGAGTGAGGTAATACAATACGAGGCCTTCTTTTTGTTTTTCTTTAGACCCAGAACAAGTGGGTAATATTTCAGGGGTACTTTTTAATTTGTATGGTTAGAGTTTTCAGTCTGGCTTTAGTCCACTTCAGGATGTGGGTTTTAATCACTTGAACAGTAGCATTTAACTCAAAAAATATGAGCTTTTTTGCCACTTACTATCCCAAAGTAGCTCAGCCTAGTGCCCCCATTTAGGTCTTCATCTCCTTAGGAGAGGAGATAACAGTTATGACCACTGATTCATCCAGCAAAGGATGACAGCAGGTTAATTTGTTACCTCTTTCCCATTTCATTCTGTCTTAAAAACTGGATGTTGCTGCTACTGTCTGCTAGCTCTGGGTACTGCTCCACGGGCAGGACATAATATCCCTCGTAACCTTGAACCCTTCCCGTGTTCAGAAGCTGCTGCTTCTCTCCGTCTGTCCATACGCGGCTGCCCTCTCGGCCATCCCGTGCCTTCTGCTGCTCTTTGGCCCAGGCGGATCCCAGGGCTCGCTGCCGAGCCTGGTCTAACACTCTCGCCTTTTCCTCGTCCAGCGTGTCGGGGGTCAGTCCGTAGCGGATGTTGATCAGCAGGGTGGAATACTGAAACTCAATATTTGTAAACCTTCGAGTCCTCCCGTTGACGAGGAGAGTGGGCTGGGAGACGGTAACGTTGACTCCGCTCTCCAGGACCTTCCGCCCGCTGGTCATTGCGAGGGTGACGAGGTCGCTGTCAGCCGAGCCTATCTTGACGAAGTAATGGGTGTCCTTGCCCTCGATGCTGTAGTGCATTTTTTCCAGGTAGTGAGCACTGTTAAGGACAGAGGCAATCTTTCTGCTATCATCTGTGGCTATGCTGGAAATGCCAGTGGTTACCCGGCCTTCCTTCACAGCAAACATGATTCCTTTCCCAATGATAGGAGTGGTTGTTGCGAACCAGTGACCTGCTTTTTCTCTAATACTGGCATGTAATCTTTTAGATATGACCTGCCCCTCAAGCGCCATGAAAGCTTGGTTGTGTCGTTCTGTCGTCTGCTGAACTCCTGTAATTAGCTGGGGAAAACAAGACAGAAAAACAAACCACCAAAGAAGATATAGATCTGAAAATACTAATTTTAGAGACCAATACTAATCTTTGCTTTGCTTTTTTTTAAAGAAAACCATGCAATGAAAGATACTGTGCTGTGGGAAGACCACCCTCAGTTACCCGCCCCTGTACGTATCCTGGTCACAACCGGGTAGATACTCATTTGGCAAAGTATTTTGCTATTAGTAATACCAAATAAAATACTTCTCACGAACCACCCTCTGCAGCATATATGCACCATTATTTGGCCATTTTTCGGCTTATTTTCCACCTTAACCTGACAAGCAAGTGTGAGCGCTGTGGCCGAAGTTAACTGGAGTAACCGGAGCAGCAAATCAAAGCCTCTATGAAAAGTGTCAGACGAAAAATGATGAGAAATCCCATCACAGGGTGAGAGGGAGAACCATTTCTTAGCTGTACAGCAAGTATCAACCCAAGTTTATTGCAACACATATGTTACTAGGATGGCTTTACCAAAGGTACAACAGATGATAAATTACCCTGACAAAGTCCCCCTTTGTCATTGCTAATCAAGTTAATCGAGTTACAACTTGCTAATCAAGGAAGAACTCAATAAAAGACAAACTAATGACACTGTAATTATCATAACAACGAAGGCTGGCAAGAAAGGCATATGTTCATTAGTATAAAGTCGAGCTATAGTCACTTCATTTTATGCTGAAATAAATACTTGGCCTTCTGCTGTAACTACAGAGGAGCCAGTGACCCTGTTCACAGAGTGGGGCAAATGTACTGAGAAAAATAACTTCATATTTCTGCTTACCTGTCCATTTTCACACGCTTGACTCTCAGATAACTCGTATGGTGGTGACACAAAGTACATTTTTGCTCTAGGGAAACCAGGAATAATGTTGCTGAGCTGAAATCCAAACATCACCAACCAGCTTTTGACATCTGAAAATCAAAAATATGCAAGGAAGTGAGAAATAGATGCGTGTAACAACTAAATCAAAAAAATTAGGAAATCCATCCTTGACCTCCTTAAATTCAAGTAGCAGTGGAACTCATCCTTTATATCACAGCGTGGCACTTTATAGCACTGTAGTAATCCACCGTGAACAGGCACATGAACTATTGCTTTACATTGACCCTAAATAGTTCATCAAGGATATACCACCTCTTTCATTCTTTTCCCGTTAGAGCACACGATTATCCAGGCACTTTACTGCATGCAGTACTTGTTCCACCTCTGGCACCTTCTGATGTGGCTACTGTAACCTATAAACTGTATTGTAAAATGATGATTTTTTAGGTTAGTACTCCTAAAAACATCTGCAAAGTCCTTGGGGAAAACGCACGGCTTCTCTTCTATGTCCTACTTCTGTTGGCTGTCAGCGGGTCTCGGGAGGCCCATTAAATGCAGTGAGAAGCTAGACTTGCGATTCAGATGTCTAAATTTAGGTTCTGTGAATATCCACCCCCTCCCTCTGGGCCCAGTACGGAAAAGCAGGAGCTGCGTGGGACACCTCAGCTCTGGGGTGAGCTTTGGGAAGTTCCAGCTCTGGGTTTGACCAGTGGCTAGTTGGAGAAGCTGAGTAACTAAATTAGTAACAGTAATTCTCACTGAGCAGGTAATACTAATGATGTGTTTTAGTTATCAAAATGATGTTTTTAACTCTAAAATAAGTAGTAAAATACTCTGCTTCTAGGAGGACATGTGTATGTATCTCCCAGCATATGGTGCCGACCGTATTTTCCCTCTAGCTTTGGACAGCACAGGCTTACTGCTCCTTTATAAGGCTTCAATTTATTTCACAGTATAATGGTATCTCCCAAACAATTCCCTTCAGCTGCTCTAATTCCCCAAAAAAGAGGACCTGTATACAAAGTAGTTACTATGGTGCTTGGCTAATGTGCATTGTAGCACTGCACTTGCTACAGGAATGCCTTCTCAGGAAAACCTGTGAATAAAGCAACGTCAGGGGTTAACACTAAGAATGGACTGGGGAAGTATTTTTTGTTGTTTTCTGGGGTTTTTTTTGGTTATTGGGTTTTTTGTTTGTTTGTTGGTTTAAACTACGTCAACCAAGGTGCCACCGTAATTACCTCTTGTGCCAGGTAAACTGTTTAGTCCATACAGCAACAGATATTTTCATCACCGATGAAGTATTTTTACAGCCTACAAGGTGTGAGTTACACCACAATGCAATATATCTTCCTAGATTTCATCTAGTGGATGGATAAATTAAAGGAATGAAATTCAGAACACGGCAAAAAATCATGACGGTGAAAATCTACATGAAAGAGTGGTGGATAAAAATAGGATTTCTGTTGAATTTGGGACAACAGAATTTAATCCCAAGGTAATTTTAGTCACCGGTATTTTCACGCTATCAGAGACAAATCGTACCACCTTCAAGTTACAAACCAGCTACAGCAGAACATACGGTATGTTACACATACGACGGGGTCCCGATGCGCTAATGAAACTTGCTGTGATTTTCTCGGGAGGAGATGCCTGCTTTTCTTGAAATTCAAATTACTGCTAGAATGAAGATAACTCCTTTTAAAAAATGATACCACTACTTCAGTTATTGTATACTGCATATTCAGTTCTGAAAGAAGCTGTTCCTGAAGACATATTAATTACCTTTCTTTTAGAAACTGCCAGCAACTAGTTCAAGTGGTGTGTGATCTTACTAAGTGAAAAATTATTACTAATTAAGAAGAGGTTACAAGTTTTACCCAATTCTAACACGCGATCATAACCACTTTATTGTTTCTTTCTCATCTTTACACATTCCATAAAATTTCTTACTCTTTCAGGAGGAAGTAACTTTTAAAAACATCAATATCTTTGTTTTAAAGACTAAAGACTGTTTACATATTAAAAGTTAAATGGTAAAAAGAGGTTTAATTAAATCCATTCTTGGTGCTAATTCATAATGTGCCCATGGGCTCAGTTGGCAGTTAATTTTGAAAGTAGCCCTGAAGGGAAGAGCTGCTGAGCATTTCTGGTCCTCGATTCTGCAACTAACCTGCCAGGGAGTCTTGTAGGTGACTTCACCTCTCTTTATTTAACATTAGTATGAACACATGTTTGTACAGTACTAGTTCGATAGGAAGAGCACTACAGCTGTGCTGGAATTGAATATTTAGGCAAAATTTTTATTGTCTTTTCTCCCTCTGTATTTCATCGTGGCTTCTCATCTAGCACCCTTCGTTCAGGGTGGAGCGGTATCAAAGAATCAGGACAAGCCAGCCCGTTTTCATAGCACAGAAAGGAAAATAGCTCAACCCATATGGGAGGATTCAACAAATGGCTAGTAGGGACAAGTCTGATTTTTTTTTTTTCCCACATCAACTTCTGAACTGTAGTGTTATTTACAAGAAACGTAACGCAGCCTCACCTGTTACATAATTCTTTAGATCCAGTTCATTGCTGAGAGGGTTGTTACTCTTGAACATGTACAGGTTGAAAGGAGCGGGCTCTTTACCGATGTTTTTCCACATGGTGTAATCAGGAGATGTCCAGCGCCCAGCCAGGACATCATAGTCCCTTTGGGTAAAATGGACAAGTTTGGTTAAAGGATCATACAGCCCCCCATGGAACCCAATAACCAGCTGGAAGTCAGGGTTAGAGTCGTAATAAATCTCCCCATATGCTGTGTACTGAAGCTGTTTGATCATGAGGCCGTTGATGCTGAACACGGCCAATGGAGTGCCCGTGTTATCAGAGGCGACGTAATACTCTTCCCCGCTGCTACTCTCCATTGCAAAGAGGTGGCCTTGCAGATCGTAGTACAAAGAGGTAATTTCTGAATTGGAATGATTGTAGACATGAGTTATCCTTGTTGGATTGTGAAGATCAGCATAAAAGTACTGTAGATGATGCCCCAGGTTAGTCTTACAGGAAGCCCTTCGGCCGAGCCCGTCGTAACGGTACTGAACACTCCACCCGTTTGCTTTGTTGTAAGCTCTTGTTAAGAGTCCTTTGGAGTTGTACTCAAATACATCCGAGCCTCGCTGGCACAGGAATCCATCGTCATCAATTTTGTACGGTATGTCACCTAAGCGCGTAATCCTGTCTCTTAGGTCGTAGCGCAGAGGCATCAGGCGGACGCTGTTTCCGGGATTCAGGAGATGAAGGTTTCCATTCAGATCATAACTGTATCGCCACGTTGGCCTATCGTTTACTGCTACGCTTTGCAGCTGCCCATCTCCATCGTAATCATAGGTGTACTTGGTTGTGTTGGCGTATGGACCCAGTTTCAGTTCTCTTTTAGTTACCCTTCCCATGCTGTCATACTGTACAGTCATCCAGTACATCAGGGATCTGAACATTTCATACTGCACTTCCTTAATGCGTCCGTGGGTATCAAAGTGCTTACTCAGCGTCATAACTGCTGTGGTAATAATTTGGTTTATATCGTAATAAATAACTCCAAATTTGCCAAAGTGCTCTACTTTGCCAGAAATCTCATCGTAACGGTAAAGATCGACTGGCAGAGGCGTCTCACTTATTATGGGTTTGATGCTCGCGATTCTAAAGCTGTTATCATGATATGTATAATCGAACCTTGCATTGACCATACCTTCCTCAGAGAATCTGTAGATTTGCTTGTCAACGAGAGGACCGATTTTACGATAGCGGATTGTACAAGAAAATCCTCCACTCTGCAAATTCACCATTTTTAGGACACCCGTAGTTTCGTCATACCCAAAAGTAACCGCCGTGCTGTCATACACAATTTCGGACAGTTTGGACAGCTTGCCGTACTTGTAGAAGACTTGTCGGCCGGTACCTAAAAATGATGTTTTCAAAATCCTCCCATCGTCGCTGTAATCAAAAATCACCGATGCGTTGCTTTCAGGAGGATTATAAATGTTTCTGATGTAGCCAACAGAGGTGTGAGTTGAGACGCTGTGCCGAGCGACGCTAGGCATGGTAACAGCATGAAGGCGGTCTGAAGAATCGTACTCGAAGATGTACTGTCGTTGGCTCTGAAGCAGTAGTACCATCGACTAGGGGGAGAAAAGTTAGTACACCGTTACTAGCTTTTTCTTTCGTGACCTCTGAGAGGGCATTAAGGTTTACTGAGGAGGCGCTAGCGTTAAAAGAATAAAAAGAGAATTAGGTACATCAGTTCGGGGCACAAAGCTGCTCAGGAATATTGTCAGACTGCCAGATGAGAGGAACTGCTCCTCGGAAATCAATACACGCTGACACTCCAGAGAAAGCGTAGGTTAGCAACCTATTAGCTACCCTCCCTTCAGCAGGACTTGTTTCTGCTTTTCTGAGGGACGCAGAGGAGTGAGATAAATGACTTGATTTATCGTTCCGCTAGCAGTTGTAATTCGCAACGATTACTGTGAGATAGGTGAGAAACGAAGCAGAGAACGTCAGCTCTGCTTTGCTTAAAACAACGGATTCAAAGAAGGGAAAGGGAAAATAATATGCAATTTTGAAGTATTTAAGACACTTTCGTGATTGAAGTGTCTTAATTAGGCTAAGTAAAAATGCATTACCGCATTTTCCTTTAATAAATAATGATTAGAGATGACTTACTGTTTCTATGTGAACCTTTTGTCAGGTTTAGTCATGCATTTTTGGTCTTGATTAAGCACAATTCATTGTGTTAGTTTATGCCATTCTGTAGCAGCTTAACCGCTTTCAGCAAAACATCAAAAGACAAACCATGAACAAAGTATTTCCCATTAAAAACCAGTTAAATTCAGTTGAATAATGGAAAAATAAGGAATTTTGAGACCAGGTAAAAAGGGATTCTTAACAGCTGGAATATGGCAAATTTTAGATAATTTGTGTGTGTGCGTATGTTACGTAAAGAGCTTAAAACGAAGCCGCCTAGTACTTTGTCTCTCCGTAGCTAACGTCAGAAGGTAAAACAACATCACGTACTTTTTCTAGATAGGTGTAGCTCCAGACCTTCCCGTCCGCAAACATGCGCGATACGATCCTGCCTTGCTTGTCGATATCTGTTCTTTCGCTCATGGCACCGCGCTGAAGCCCAGCCAGGCGCCCGTTGAAGAAATAAGACACGTTGACAGCAGCCAGGCCACTGCTTGGTAGCCAAAGGAAAGGCCGTCCTAGCTGATCGTAAATTATCCGCAGCGTAAACTTCCGGTGATCGTCGTAGATTTTTTCTGTGCGAATGTTCCGGTCGTAATCAATGGAGAGTAGGTTCCTTCCGTGCACCTGTCGAGCGAAAGAAGGCTGCGTTCAGCGAGCAGCGGGCGCTGCGCCCCTGTGGGTTTCGGCGTGACGACAGCACGCACGACAGAGAACTCGGTTTCGCCCCGTTTTTGAAAAGCATAGGACGTCTTCCCATCGACTGGCCTTTGCTTTCCACTTGTCGGTATAGTCAAGTGTGTAACTTTGAGCGTTCTAGTGGGCTGTTTCCCATCTCCCTGCAGCACGGGAGCTGTAATCTGACAGAAAAAGGCTTCCCTTGTCGTCAGAGCAGACATGCTGCACACCTAGGTGTTACAGCGCAGAGTGTTGAACTACTTTGCGTGGAAGCAGTTTTTCTGCTTCTGCCATCGGTAGTTCTCAGCCCTTTTCCCTACAGTGACTACAGGAACAATGGAAGAAACTATAATTTTGTGTCTTCACTGAGGCGTAGCCACTGAGGTTCTGTAGCTGCAACACCCTGCTTACAAATTCATTCAATTTAATGTTTTCTTCATTTAATTTCCAAATATTTGATGGGTCCCTCAGCAACCTGCTCACTTGACATGGGTTTCATTTCTTCTGATTAAAAATCCTGATCAAACAGGCTGGGAAAGATGGACTTCCAGTTTTGAGAAACAAAAATGCCAAATAATTAGGTTAATTTTTCTTTTTCCATTTTTTTCAGTTTCAATTTTCAAATCAAAGTACAGCATGAAGTGTTTCAGCCTGACTTGTTTTTTTCCTTTTTTAATAAAAGAGCAAAACGGACACAAAGGAGCATGAGAATGCCAAATGGAGAGGCTTCTAGTGAGAGTGCTGTAATGAGCGATGCAGAAATATATTCACTGGTGGCTAAGCCACAGAATTCAGGCTAATGCCGTAATCTGATAAAGCTTCTCAAGTAATTTAATTGTAGATGCATCATTAATAAAGTAGAAGTCTTTAAATTAGATATAATTTGAGAGCAATGACTACTTAAAAAGTATTCATCAGTTTCTGGGCATTTTGTTCTTCAGCTTATATTTTACAGTAGCTTTGATTAAGCAACGTTTTCTCTTATCCAAAATTAAACTGCACATCAAACAATATGTAAATTAACCCTGAGCCTTTCTCGAGGACATAAAAGTTATTCTGAGCTATTTTCACTGGCAGGGGTAAACCTATTCCCATCCCAACCAACACTGTAGGAATTCATTTACACAGAAAATAAATTTAAAATTAATACAATTTTGTGTTTTTAAAGAAATAATTATTTTAAATTATTGCTCATTATCCTATTTTTTCCATTAATAACATTTAGCTCTTTAACAGTTTGCATTTCCTCAGTGGGCAATTATTAGAAAAAGCTCTTTTCTGTACGTTTTGCTGAAGGTTATCCCAGCAACAACTTCTCCTGTGATTCAAAGACAAGACGGTATTTTTTTTAAAAACACCTTGCCAAAATAAATCATATTTTGCTCTCCCATTGTAATAGAAACAAAGCTGAGGAAGCCAAACTCAGCATTGGTACTTTCTCAACTGGTTACTCTAGTTTTGTAAGTGTGGGATCAATCCTGATGACAGACATATCACAGCCCTTTCCTTCTCAGAGCTCTCGGGGAAGCAGAAAAGAGCTTTCACAAAAAAAAAAAACAAACCCCAAACCCAAACCAACCAACCAACCAACCCCAAAACCTACAACATGAAAGGTTTAGTGTATGACTGAAAGATCCCAATTTCTTAAGGACAGGCAGATTTTCTAAAATGAATAAAACAAACTCTTTCAGAAAGATTATTAACTGAATTTTAGCTTTTGGGGTGGTTTTTGGTTTTTTTGGTTTTTTTTGTTTTGTTTTGGGGTTTTTTTTGTTTGTTTTGTTTTGTTTTGTTTTTCATTTCTGAAGCTTCATAAAGCAGCTGGGATTTCTGGGGTTTCTTCCCTCCACTGCAGTAACTGCAACCGTAATCTGCACGCAGGAAAGTCTGACTTCAGGTATCCTCCCTTTTCTCAAAAATATAAAGGTTATTAGGTTTTTTGCTACAGAAAACTGAAGTATTGGGGTTTTTTAAATGATTATACAGACAACAGCACACACACAAACATCACTTGGAGAATAAAGAAGCACCTGCTTGGATAATACAGTAACTTCCTTCTTGTTTGTGAAATAAGTAAAACCAGAGAGTGTAATTGTAGTGTCATATTAATTATATAGAAACCCAAAGAGAATGACTAACTCCCACTCTTCCTGGGAACACTAATAACACTATTACAAGTATCATGACTGAAGATTACCTAACAAGCCCTTTCCCTTTTGTTCCACTACCTCCGTGCACATCTGTTTTCCCGTGGCTGCTGCTGAACAAGCGGCCGTAGGGATGAGCCCTTTGTGCCGGGGCGAAAGGTCTTGCCACAAAAATCACTTACGGGATGCTGCACTCCAACAAAAAATCTTCAGAAGGGAATCTTACCAAAACTTTATCTGAAACTACTGCAAGACACCGAACGTGTGGTGCGTAAGACAGTAGCGGACAGTAAGTGGGATAACGTAAAGGTGAAGCACAGGCCTTCCTTTCTCGGCTTGAGGGAGTCTGGCCAGGCGTGTTTGCAGAGGCCGACACGCACGGCTGCCATGTGCCTGCAGCACGGATGGGCAGAGCTGGGGGCACAGGCAGCAGCACTACCTGAAGAATCATAGAACCATGAAATAGTTTGGATTGGAAGGCACCTTTAAAGGTCATCTGGTTGTCTGTTTCCCTCCCCAGCAATGAGCAGGGACATCAACTGGATCAGGTTGCTCAGAGCCCTGACTAACCTGACCTTGAAGGTTTCCAGCGATGACCTGTCTAGCTCCTGTCTGGGCAAACTGTGCCAGTGTTTCACCACTCTCATTGTAAAAAGTTCATTCTTATATCTAGTTGAAATCTACGCTCTTTTAGTTTAAAACCATTACCCCTTCTCCTATCGCTACAGGCCCTTCTAAAAAGTCTGTCCCCATCTTTCTTACAAGCCCCCTTTAAGTCCTAAAGGAAAGGGCTCCAGTAAGTACTCCTAAGAGGTGAACCCCATATAACAACACCCCCTCCCAGTACTAGTTGATTCTGAACTGGGGATTAGTGACATGGCTCCACACGCTCTCCCACCAGTCATCCTGGCCCTGTGTTGGTTCTGCAGCAGTGCCCTCCCGGCTGTACCGCTGCCCACAGCGGTCCCAGCTGCCCTACCCCACCCTGCCTGGCACCTGCTCCCCCCACAGATCCAACACACTCGCTCTATTTCATTCACTAAACAATTTATAAAGATGAATTAGAATAAATGAGATGCAAATAAATTCTATGCTTTCTCCCTCATTTTCAAATTTCATTTTCAGTCCACTCAACCTGTTATAATCTCAGAGTGATTTTCATTTAAAAGAGCTAAATGGATATGTGATTATTGTTACAGGAACTAACACCAGACAATTAAGCGTCGAGGTGTTGCTAGATAAAGCAGTGTTTTGATTTGCATAAACATGATGCAAGAAAACCCATCTCAGGCAAGGTTTCAGCTCTAAGATGTGTTTAACTTCAGCTAATTACCACAAGTGCCTCTATTACATTTTTAGTATTGAGAGTTAGGATTACAGCAATTTCATTTCAGGGTCCTATTTAGTTTTATTTTGAACACCTAGTCAAAATGCAGAGCTGATCTATTTTCTGCTTATTATCAACTTCTGCAGGTCAACACATCAAAAATCAATTACACAGCCATGAAATTTAGTCATTAAGGATTAGCTGCTAATCTCATTCCATTTTTTGTCTAACCTTCCCCCTCTCCCCAGCAGGCGCATTCTGAGCATTCGGGAGAATAAGGAAAGATTTGATAATCCAGCACTGTGAATTAGACGTGAGGCAACAGGAAAATACCAAAATTTAACATCAGTTTGGGTTTGGGTTTTTTTTTCTTTGTAAATTACTACATAATTGTTTATCTAGGTTGCATTTAATGTGTCACCTTGAACACACAGAATGGCATCTCATGTCCAGTGATGTTGAAAGAATTATTAACAGAACCAGTATCAGCCCTACATCTGTTTTCTCAAAGCCCTTCCAAACCTGCGTACGCTGAAGCAGGCAGTGAAAGTTCAGATACTTATGGGGTGAAAAACAGGCCAGCTGAGCACAGAGTGGGATTAATCCGGCTGCAACAGATCTTTAATTTGGCAGGGGATGGATTACATGACCTGAGTGTCTGTCTTATCCTATGCTTATGACTTTGTAATTATGGCAATTATTTTCCAATCGTGCCATTTGGGAAAGGGAATAAACACAATATGCCTGTCTCAATGAATCTGTAGGGGGATTTTACAGAAGCAGAATGTAACCGCTGAAGCTGTAATTGTGTTTGCTCCCCAGGACTAACTGTGGTACGTGTGCCGTAGCATTTTTAGACACGGTGAGTGGTTGGATTTTCCACCCCCCCCCCCCACCTTCAGAAGCAGAGTGACTCGCAGCAATATTCTGGGTAGTTCTACCAACCGCTTTTGGAATATTTTTACTAATGAAGCTTCTACAGCTGATTGCAGCAGATGATCCCATGCAGTTAATTAACCTCTCAAATAAAGCAAAGACTGTCATACCAAAGAGAATCCCGGAGTTGCACATTTTTAACAAGTAAAAGTAGGAAAGACGTCTCCTTCAAAATGGAAAATTAGTTTTCTGCCCACAGAAGAAAAGACTGTTATTGTAATGACAGGTTCTACTTACCCTGAGCTTTCTTCCAAACACAGTCACTTTGCCTTTAATCTGTTCCTTCCTCAGACGCCATTCAATTGAGTTTAAACCATTTTCCATTGGTAGAGAAATATTACATCGTCCTATGGTGGGAGTCACAGTCCCAGCCAGGACATGAGGTTCGCTGTGAAAGCTAATGCTCATGCCATTGGCATACATCACTCTCAAAGTACCATTATTACAGAGCTGGTAGCTGTTCCTCACTTGATCTACAGCAATAATGAAAAGAAAATAATTTAGCTACTCCAGTCATAAAGAAAACATATAGCTTAATTTGATTGGGTTTTTATTGCACTCCTGTTGATGTTAAATGAAGTCAGCCTGCAATTACCATTTACGTGGTACTATGGTGGAAATTACAGATGTTACTGATTCATGTAAGGAGCAGTAGTGTAACAGTGAGCCTGCAGAGAGATACTGTGTTTATTTCATTATGTTTTCCCTTGAGTCTTAATTGTGAATCACAATGCACAGTGATATGTGTTCAACCACGTAATTTATTTCTAATGTGAACAAAACCTCCTGAAAACTGAACTGCTAGATAAACAACGACCCATTACACTCCAGGACAGCAAGAAAAAGAAAAAAAAGACTGCTGGACTCTCTGAGTGGGAAGAAGTAAGCGCCTCTTCTTTTTCCTTCCCTCTGTTTAAAAACTGTCTCCATGCAGAGCCTTTGTGCAGAACTACGGTTTGGCTTTGAACCCTCAGCGTGTGAGGCTCCAGCAACACAGGCTGGCAGCCACAGTCCTTCCCTTGCCTGCCTGCCTGCCTCCCCACCAGCCTGGTGTGCACACCCGGCCTTTTGGCTGTCGGAGAAGAGTTACAAAAATAATCCCGTACTTTTATGGCCGCGCAGTTCTCCAACTGTTTGACACAGCCAAGTCCATTCTCAGCCAGGATGGAGTGCTACAGTGTGCAACTGTCACCAAAGCATCAATATTTGTCTGACAGAAGGACATCATCTACATAATTAATCATCCGGTATAAGAGAAATAAGGTCTTTGTAACCAGACATGTCACGGTATAATAGTCTATAAATGTTGACATTTATGTCAGGAGGAGACTATTGTTCGACGAGGATATTCTTATTCCAGTGACATTATATCTCAATTAAAAACCCCTATTACTCACCACGTTCCTTTCAGTCTATCTTTGATAACCGACTGTTTGCGCTTCGGCAGATACAACGCTCGGGCGGTGCTGGAAAGCTCTACGCAAACATTTAACCACTTTGCTGCTGATCTCTGTTGCCATCCTCGGGCTGTGCCGCTGTTCTCGGAAGTGCTAACTGTGCCTTGTGCAAGACCATCGGCTGCCCTCGTTGTTCTGCGTTCTATGTGATGGTAGTGGATACACTTGGAAGATCTCATTTCTAAGAGCAGGAGGCTCCCTGAACCTCCCTCTCCACAAGGATCTCTGCCCAGGCAGCCGGCATTCAGCAGTCGGACTGCCTCTCTGCGGCACTGACGTCTGACCCGATTTGGCAGTGAAGTGTGGAGAAATATGTGAGTGGGTAAGGTGACCCTGACCCACGAGGCAACGGCAGGACTAACACCAGCAGGTAATGACCACACGTATCTGACACAAAACATGATTGTGGCACGTCTCTTACCTGTCCTGAAGACCTGTCATTTTAGGAATGAGCTTTATGGGAGTTTTCCGTGCAAACCTTACACGTTTGTTTCCCCTGCTCACGAGTGTACTAACGACACAAATCTTTTGCGAATTGCTTTCTCAAGTTGTGTGTGTGGTTAGATGTGCTGAGAAGTGTGCGTTGGTACCTTGAACAACTGTATAGGAAGCCTCCACAGAGGAGAGATTTGTGATGACCGTGACATCGTCATCCCGATTAGAATTCTCAATGTCGATGGTAATAGACTTTTCCATTTCTCGATGAAGGCTAGTTACCACTCCAGTGGGACGTGTTACATTGGTCAGACGCCCTTCATGATCATAGCTAATAGAAAAGTTAGTGAGAGCAAAAAAGCATGAGGATATATGTTCATTTCAATACCCAATGTATTAATAATGCACCACATTTGTGCAAAAACCCCAGAATGAAACCGATTTCAAGAACATCCTGGCCATACCTATGTCTCTGTTCTTGAAAGAGTCTATAATGAGGAAATAATAATTTTTAGAGATACTGATCTCAACTACATGAGTGTAAATCCAGGCTAGCATCTTTTCAATTATTAAATTAATTAAATTATGATGGATATACGGAGTGATACTTGGCCCACACAATTGTCATTACTAAATTCATCTGTATTCTAATAGTTGCATTTCACTCTAAGGAAGTGGACTTACGATGGATACGACAATACACAACTGCATACACTGCGCATTTGCAATTGAATACTTAGTGGAAACTACTACCTATGGTCTTAAGTGACATCAAAGAATACACCTGCCATAAGAGATTAAAAATACATCAGCTTAAGAACATAATAATTGCATTCAGAGCTTATCTGTGGTATTGAACTGCATTTTGGGGTCAGTATGTTGGCTCATAACGATGAATGATGGGAAGTTAAAGCACAGGATAGGTTGGAGTTGCACAAAGGGCAGCAGTCAGCACTCAGAATATACCTTAGAGATGAATTAAGTGCTCCAGAGGCATACAGGTAAAAAAATAAAAGGGCTCTGCATGGGTTTATTGAATTAAATTTATTTAGAAGTATAAAGCCTGAGGAAGGGGAAAGAAGGAATGCTGCCTGAGGTCAAATCATACTGTTTCTCCCTTTCCTTTAGTATGCTATGTTTGTGTGCATACATATGCTAAAGAAGCACTCCCTTGGATCTTAAGGGCAAGAAATGGGGACCTGAAACAAAATCAGCATTGCAGTCTGACACTCTGCTTGCTGCAATTCTCTACTTGTGCAAGAGTCTCTCACCCAGCCGCTACCAAAGCGCACATACTTCTAAACAGCAGAAAGGCAAGAAAAAATGTCCTGTGTAGATAAAGGGAAAAGTTTAGGTAGAGATTGAAACCAACTGGTCATCCTTCGAATGTAGAAATCCAGGGAGTGGGAAGCCTGGAAGAGAACTGGTAAATCCATTGCACTGCCTGAGAGTAACAGAAGAGAAGAGGAGCACATTTAGTATCACGGAGCTAGCCGAGTTCTTTGTACGTCGTGGTTAGCTGTAAAGATGAAAAACAATCAGTGCTTTCAACATGACTTTTTACAACGAAATCATTCAGAAACCTCAAAGCAGGACACCTGAACTGTATAGCACGCCTCCAACATTAATACACAAATTGGCTCCTCAGTTAATACAAACATAAAATCTGTCTTTCAAATCCATTGCAAATGGTTGCATCCATTCAACTGGGTGCAACTGGAGAGGAAGGAAAAAAATAACCTGTGGAGCAACAAGCCTTACCAGAACCAACGGAAGTATTAGGCAAAGAAGTAAATCGATAAAACAAAGCACCATGCCGCCTAAAAGGGACTAATAACATATTGTGTTCATTTAAGCAGTTCAGGATCAAATTAAGCAGAATGATTTTTCTTAATACAAGTCACAAGTTTCTACCCATACATATACATATATATATATATATATATATAACCATATCAACAAGATACTGGTTAAAAACCAGTATGTTGAGATCATCTATGAAAGGGTCTTTGGTTAAGTCTATATAAACATCTTCCTAAAAAAATACTGGAAACACTTGTGAGTATAGATGAGGGAAGAACTTGAACCAGTCAAGCATCCATCTAGCAAGGGAAAACAGTAAGTACAAAAAGTGAGCCGTTTCAAAAATCTCCAAGGTTAATAATGAGATACTCCCTAGGAACCTGTGTGCGGACTACTTCAGTGTGTTGTGTGATTAGCAGGGTGATGAAAAGAGTACTGACGTGTCGAATATTACGGCAGAGACAATGATACTGAGGACAAACTAGGAAAGTCTGCGAGTGGCTTCAGCATGACTACGCAGAGCTTGGTGAACATCCAGAAAAATGTTTGGTGAAATTCCCCATCAGCAAATATATTTTAGGCAATGCAAATGAGACATTAATTTAAACTCTTCATTTATGTGGCTGGGTTTTTAATTAACCCAGGAAAAATTCCTGAGGATTGCTGTGGGCTACTCACTGAAAATCTCTGTTCAAAGTGCAAGAGCAGTCTAAAATGTAAATATGGATGAGGATGTACAGAGACTGATACAGAAAAATCAAAATATTCTAATGCTATGTCTAGAAATCAGTGGTTTTCTCCCCACCACAGGGCATGTTTCCCAGTGCTGGTCACAATTTTTTTATATTAGCAATGGCAGAAATTAGCAGGGTTTCTAAGCAAATGATGGACGTGCTTCAAGTCATACATACAAAAGTGTTCTCTGTGAAGATCTGCAGACCATTTAGTTTACGAGGTAGACCTACGAAAACTTGACTACATAAATTATATATACACACTGCAGTACCAATGTATAAAGAAGGCATTTCTACTTTATCCATTGCATCAATAAAATCCTATTAAAAAATATCTTAGAGGAAAAAAATATAAAATTAATAAAACAGAAACCTTTTAAGTACTACAGAATTTAAGTGTGACATATTATTGAGTGTTTTTTTAAAATATGTGTTATGTGAGAGCAAGTGCTTAGTAGAATACAGCCCTCCCCCAATTATCTGAATAACAGGAATTAAATGGTTATATACCGTTCCTCTTCGTGACATAAGCCCGGGTCTAGTGAAGTAAAAAAAGAACATTTTGCAATGGGAAAATATACTGATTGACCCGGGACTTCCTGGTATCTTCTTCAGAAGCAGCCACTGCATGTCACAGGCTATGACACGGCAGCAGGCCAGAAGAATCAGGTCTGACAAGGCAATCTTTATAGTTTCAGTGAGGTGGGTTCGGGATACACTGAAATCCCTGAGCTTTTGTTGCTGACTAGTTAGAGTAAGGTCTTGTCCCAAGTTTGTCTACTAATAAAATTACACGAATAGAGATCTTAATCCCACTACCTTAAAAAGCCAGTATCTCCCTGCGCCCGCTCGCTAACATATTGCTCATGGTGCCCAAGTCTGTCTGAGCAGGGAAAGGTTCCCCAGACCACAGTTCCCAGGACAGCCCTGGGTGACACCAGCCGCTGGTGCCCCGGGCAGACCCGAAAGCTGTTGGCCTGTTCTGCCTGCAGCCTGCTCTGGGGCCTGACAGCCGGCGGCGCCGAGCAGGCCACAGCAGCTCGCTGGTGCTGGGCCACCAAACCCAGCTGAGCTCAGCCATGTGACACAGCTGAGCATTTGTTTGTCACCTTCTCGGGTAGCTACAAGGACCTGAGCTGTGCATCCCTTCAGCGGGCTTGTGATAACGCACTGACAGCGGCTCTCCCGCGTCCTATTAATACTCTGGCACCTCTAGATCTTAGGCAACTTTTATTGCTGGCATTCTGGTCTTTGAGGTTTGAGACGTGTACTGCTCGACAGCCTGCAGATGGGAGCAGCTGGGACAGTGCCACGTGCAGTACTGCAGAGAGCACTAACAGCAGCTTTTGATTTTACAGAGAGCAGGGCGAGGTACAGATCCACATACATTTACATATACCCCTGTTTTCTCTCCCTTACAAAACCAAGCTGATTCAAGAAGAAAACTGCACCATTCTCTTAGGATGCTCCCACGATCGAGTGGAATACCGCTGAGGACCACTTCAAAGATTTCTGCTTCATGCCCCAAACCAAGCTTAAGTTACCCCATGTGAGCCTGCTGGTAGCTGCTGTATTATTTAAGAGCCGTGCCTTTTCCTGCCCCAAATGAGCTGCATGCATGTACACGTGCACTGTATGTAAGGGGTGTGTACACGTGCACTGTATGTAAGGGGTGTGTACACGCACACAGAGAACGCGTTGGTGTACGCGTTTATCCACAGCCGTACCAAGATACACCGCACACACTCAACTCTGCGTGCCTTTTCAGGGTACGGCTGCAGAGAAAAGAAAGGAATATACCCAATAAGATAGCACGGCACTTCAACCTCTGGTTGATAGAAACGTACCAGAATTAATTTTTCATAAGAACTTCATTTCATGTAGTATTTTGTTACTTAAAAGACCTTTCTTCTTTTCCAGTTCTGCTGCCATATTAACAGTTTTGGGTATTGATTATCTCTGTAGGAATAATCTCCAGAGATCCCTTCCAGACCCTACTATTCTGTGAAACCTGTGAAATGTAACGGCACAGAAAACAGACTCATTGGCTAAGTACTTCTTCAGCTGATACTAACTTAAACCTACCAAGATCAATTGCGTAATGATGGATACAGAATTTGCCCCTTGGAGTGCTTCGGGGAACAAACGGAAACCAGAAACCAGTGTTGAGTGACTGTGAACTGTGATTGTTTAGGTCTGTAAATTTGATCTAAAGAATTCCCGTAATCGTATTAATAAACCCCTCAACTGTGGGGGTGCATGAGATGACAAGGCATATTAAGGAATTACTGCAAGTCAGCTGCTTCGGATCAGCCTAAAGGAGATGTTTTTCTGGTATTCAGTAATGAGCGTCTCCAGTGCATACCTTCTCATCCTCACGTGGGGTTTTCCACGCACATACGGAGATACGGATCTTCTTTTAACATCTTTGTGAAAGGCATTTTGTAGCTTTTTTTCCCTAACCTAGATAACAGTCACCATGTATAGTTTGTTTTATACATGCACTATAAAGTATGTACATTTTTAATACAACAAACGTCTGAGTTGCCCTCTCAGCTACGGGCTCTGCGCTGATGAGGATGTATGTACAGATCTGGGAGAAAGTCAGTTAATTCTGCTGCCTCATTCAAGTTGCTAATCATCTAAGACAGTACCTCAGGCTATACTATTTCGACCTAAATATGGTACTTAACTTCCACCCACCTGAGGCAAGGGTTGCACATCTTTTCTTATTTGATCTTGGAAAATAATGTAGTCAACATGTCAGCACGATATACATATTAAATTCTATTTTCAGATGCATCTCAGTAAGACATCAAAGCACCTACCTTCTGTATTTACTTAGGAACCACAACACAATTTTTCCGGTAAATCCTGCTAAATTGGTACTTCATGTGATTCTCAGCCACTCGTTTCACCAATTTTGTAACTTTCTGATGACCTTCTTTAACGTTTCACTTATCTTCATGTAGGGTTTTAAATTACCTTTCGCTATTTAATCTTCTACAATTAATTACTGGTGTTGTGAGAAATAACTAGTTGATATGACTTCTGATCTGAATCTCCAACTAGCTGTCGAGGGAAAAACACCACCAAAACCTACCTAGAAGGGCACGTGCGCCCCAGCAGCAATACTGTGAGACTTTGGTGCTGTCTGGTACAGCGGGCTCTCACTTGATCCTGTCATCAGCAGGCAACACCTTCGTGCCTTCCCATACCTGCATGATTTTTGAAACTAATGTGTGATGAAGAAATACTCTGCAAAAACTCCACCTCTCTACCCACAGTCTAGCTGTAAAACCGCAGTGGTTCAGCTGCCAGGGCCACCTCAGAAGGGGACCACGAGAGGGCACTGCTTTCCTTTTTAAGGGAAGGAAGCACGGTGGACAAAACACTGATGTGCAGTGCTGATTTAGATACATTTTGGAGCATATTGAACACCGTCCTTTTTTACTCCTGCATTACTTAGGTTTTCTCTAAAAAGGAAGTGGTGACCAGGATGAATGCATTAAAAAACTCAGATAGGCGCGTGTATTGCTAGTCCACGATCTCGAAACTAAGCCTACAACTTAATATAACGCCTTACTCATACTTTCTACCCACCAATCTGAGAAGTGATATTTAGTAATCATTAATTAACTATTTCAAACAAAATATATGGCGTCAGACTTGCCATACTTCAAAGTTACATACAGTTTCAGTATATTGTTTAGCTTCTATTTTAAAAACTGTTTTGATCAATAAATGGCACTAAGAGTCGTAAGAATAGGATAACTTGATAAAAATCTGAGTAGTTTTTCTAGATTTTTCACATACTTTTGAACTTCATCTCTGATGAATTTCATTTAAAGAGGAAATTCTGCCTTTTTAATCTATACGCTCACAACCACCGATGTGCTTTTGGGCTATCTACAAATTATGGAAGTTACACCAGGGGTCTGACAGATAGCTGGGGATCTAATTTCCTCACTTGTCTCAAGAATGAACAATCAGTGCTGTTAATCAACATTTTAACAACCAGGAGTAACATATGAGCCTGAACAGAAAGATATATAATTTGAGTTTCAAAGGAAACGGCAGCATTAGGGTTCCTAGAGGGAGGCAGCTCAGCAGGAGCCACAGATCGCTGCGGCTGGCCGGGATGTGGGTTATCTGCAGCCTTGCTGACAGCTACGAGCAGGGGCCCAATCTGGCAAATCAAATACCGGTTTCTGATCGTGGTACACAGTCCTTCGTGCTGGAGGTGGGTGAGCTTCCCCACCGGCCACAAACGGAGGGCAGGAGTTTAGGTGGTTCATTACCCACCCAAAGGACCCGGCAAAACTGATGAAATCGAGAAGCCACTCAACCATTTCCAGTATCATACTAGACGGAGATGTACCGCCCTTGCTCAGTATCAGTGAAAAGCCTACAACAAATTTCAGTAGGGTCACTTTAGGGCCTACTCACTACCATTTGAAAAATAAATGTACGCTTAATATATCCAAAAACATTCTTACTCATAAAATGTTGTCCATCCTGTTTCATCACTCTTCGTTGCTAAGAGACCACTGTTTCCGTTATATGTCATTAATCCGAGCTCCAGGGTCTGTGTTGAGACTAGCTTGAGTCCACCATTAGTGCCAACAGCCAGCGTGACAATCTGATTATCCGGCATCAGTAAATGGCGGGGCATCCCACTGGCATCCCGACGGACCTTCAAGGAGTTCCCATTGTTGTCCATCACCTCCGTGACATCGTTATCGCTGCTATAGGTGAAATTGTACAAGTACTCCCCGGTAACAAGGCTGAGAGTGTACTGGTGAATCCCGTCAGCATTGAAGACATACAGCTCCTGTTCTCCTGGAGATGCAGCTTCATATTGGTTAAAAGAATTAAGAATGGGCCTGTTTTTACTGACAGCCCTAATGCGGATATTTCCAAGATCAGCTATGTAGATGGTACCATCTGGGGCCACAGCTAAGGAAGATGGTGAATTTAAGATGGCATCAGTGGCATACCCATCATCCCCAGAATAGCAATTACAGTTGACATCATTTTTGCAATCACAGTCTGAAGCTGCCCCTGCAAGAAGGCATATTTCTCCATTGGTAGTTACCTGGCGTAGCCGATTAATTTTTTTTTCATCTGTCTCACTGATGTAAAGAACTCCTGTGTGTGAGATGGCAATGGCACTGGCTGATTCAAGTGCAGAATGAATAGCCAGTTTGCTAAGAGAGTAGTCTATACCAGGAACCTGGCAGTGCATGGGGCGTCCAGCAATAATGCTAACTTGATGATTTTCTGTGATCCGTAAAATAACATTGTTCTCTAGGACATAAAGTGAGTTGTCCATGGGATTGACAGCGAGATCAGTAGGCCACTCCAGCCGTACCTATGAGTTGCACAAATTATCACTGTAAAACTCGTAACTGAAAAGTACACTTCTAGTGTTTAAAATTCCATGTGTAACAACAGCAAATTAGTGAGGGGTTTATCAGCGTAAAGCATGAAACCAAGTCATGAACGGCAACTATTTCAAACAATGATTTTGTTTTTCGGAAATATTAAAGCTACGTGCAGTGGTAACTTTGGCTAATTGTGTTTCTGTGCAAAGAATGAATGCTACATTGTGGAAGCTCTACAATAATTACAGAAAAACAGGCAATTAAGACAATAACTCCCATTATCTCAACCTTATTTCTCTATAGTTGCATACATAACCTGTTAGCCACAGTAAAAGGATGGTTCACTCATTTCAGTAATGAATCAAATATGCTACCATCTTGTGCTGCACAATGTATTTCTTAAGTGGCCAGGCAGTCATCCAAAATAGATGCCCATCACTTCTAAGGCAGAGAAGAAAATAAATGGAGTAAGAGTCTACCTGGGTGACATCCATGCTGGAGTCACAGCTGAGAGGTCGAACAGCAGTTAGGTCATTGGAGCCCAGCAGGGTTGATATAATTCCATTCTGATCCACTTTTCTAATCATGGTGGCATCAACAAAATACATGAGTCCGTACTTATCCACTGCGATTCCTGCAAATATGAACACCAGGCATCAGTGAAGCAGTGAGGCTCCTAGCTTCAAGGCAGGCTTCACCTTACTGACCACTTTACAAGATGGTGACGTTTGTTCACTGCCCCTGTTCTTTCCCCCCTTCCAGCTTGAGCACAGGTCCTGGGACCCTCCAAGTACCCGTAGCTCTGCTGAATAAATGTCACCAAGCGGGTTTACCCTCTGGGGCTTTAAAGAAAAGAAAATCACAGAAATCTCCAAAGCATGCCAGAACAGCCAGCAGAATGCATCAGCTTAGTTCTAAATTCAAACTCTGTACAAAGAATTACATAAACCCAATTTAAAAAAAGAACCCTAAATTTTCATCTCAGAAATTTGAGGTGTCGCTTTCTTCATCTGAAGGATCTAATGAGGATGAAGAATTTTGAGAAATCTTTTTAAATTGCTTTTAAAATTTTGAAAAATTAAGAGGACGTTATACTCTTTCAGGATGTTTTTCAATTCTTTGACCTGTTGCAGTGAGGAATATGGGAAGAACATCTGGCGTTTCCAGATGAAGACACAGGGGTTTCCAGCCTAGAAAAAAAGGAAAGGTTCAATGCCTGCCACGTTGGGAGTCCTTAGAGAGGAAAGGCACAGAATGAAAGGGTGCTCCCTTGGCGGAACAGAAGGATCCTGCTGCCTGTGGTGAAGGAGGGCAGGCTTTCTTCGCTTGCCTTTCCTGCTTTGATTTGGCGCACTGCCTTGTCCTTTTCTTGGGCTGAAAATAAAATATTGATCTAAAAGTTTTGTATTCAAACGGTCGCAGTGCTCATCCTATTGGGCAGTCAGGGAAGATACAGCTTTATTTTCTTAACTCGTATGTAGAGGCTTAACTTAAAACATGCAAGCGGCTCTCTCCCGTTAATATACTCTGTGTGTATTAACTGAAACCACTACCTATAAAAAGAAACAGGACCTTTAATTTTTATTTCCTTTTACAATCATCTAGTTATTTTCAACTATTGAAATAAAACCTAAAGATGTTTGAAACAGCTGGCAATACACCTGATTAATTCATCCTTACAATTAAGATAAAACTATGGGGAAAAAAAATCTTATAAAGAAACACATCCCCAAAACTCTGCATCATCTTCAAAACTTTTTGTTAAGAATTAGAAACTGGAAAAGGCAAAAATCCTTTTATTTGTCCGCTGCCTCTGAAGAAAAAGGGACACAGAGAAGAAAAACCTCAGAAAAAAGCCACAGCAGGCAGTTTTTCTCCCCAAAGACTGTATCTCAAACAGTAATTTGTTTTCCAGTTTACATGCTTGCTTCTTGGAGTGAGCGGTACCCTGCTAATTTGTGTTCTGTTCTCCTTTTGCAGCGTTCAGTGTTGGGATAATAAAGTTTGCTTTAACTAAACAAAGCACGAACACTTGCCAATCCACTGTAATTAAAGCCCAGAATAAAAATTACTGAGCAAGGAGTGATTTAATTGCCAGATAATTATTTCCACATCCAGCCTAGCCTCACGCAGTCATTTTCTCCAGCTTCTTTTCCTACTTTACCTCGAGGGCTCATTAGGGTTGCATCCACCGCCTTCCCTCCATCCCCACATCTGGCTTCGTCAAAGGGCAGGCATTGCTCTCCAGTCCCTGCTACCACTTCAGAGTTACCAGCTAGGTCTTTCGTGCCAGTGAGGGACTTGACTTTGTATATCCGTCGACTATTGGTGTCCGATACGTACAGGGAGCCTGAAACAGGGTCCACGGCCAGATAGTATTTATGAGCGGGATTGTTGCTTTAGAGAAAAAGAAAGCATAAAACAAACAGCTGAGCAGTCTAGAAACTTCACAGGCTTTCGGAGCTTAGATACTCATCAGGCACAGAGAGATCTGGAAAGAAAGTCTGACATCTTCATAGGTGTGAAGGGCTACCATCTGAGGACCTGACTCGATTAGGGCCTGGTCCGTGTTTCAGAAGGACTGTCATTTGAAACCTCATTCATCCCGCTACACCAAGCCGTGCACAGCAGAGCCCAATAAGCCAAAGCAGCACAGCAGACTTTCCTCTTGATCTCTTTAGCCCCTTAGATCTGCTCCAGGTCAATTCTCTTTGGCTTATCTCTACCTGTTGCCCCCCTCCCTTCCCCCAGCCTTGTTTAACTTCCCTTGGAAGCAGAAGTCATAGGAATAAGATCAAAGAATAAGCTTCTGAGTTACTTATATTATGCCACAAGATTTGTGAGGTCTTGTATAAATAGGAGGCAGAGGCATAACAAATTTATTCCAAAAGCAAATTTGCTCTCATTCATTCTTATCAAGAATCTCATTTACAGCAGATGAAGTTGGTTATATAACTAAAACCAGAGACCCCAAGTGACTGACTTTAACTCGGAACCTTCTGTTATTGAAAAACCGGTCCTCATTTTGTGATTAGAATGGGTGCTCATATGGAAAGCTACTTCTCTTCTGAAATATATGGTTTTTGACAGCTTGTCACATTTTGGAACTACTTTAGCAAATCATCTGCAAATTGAGAAATGTCACTCTTTGCGATATATATACATTCACACACACACAACTGCAGTGCAGGAATATTTTCAAACTCTTGCCTGGCTAGTTTAACTCAATTTAGTTGGATTTTAAGCATGAGGTGAATTTTCCAGCCTTTGGAGCCTATGGGTGAGCGTAAATAAGGTCAATGGTGGTTTCAAAGCATAGAAGACAAATGAAGACAGGAAGAAAAAATATGAAGGTTACTTACCAGTAACCAGAGATATTTGCCTCCAAATATCCACACTCCTAGTTTCATGTGGCAAAAGTGCCCATCTCCAAGAGTGAGGATACACAGAGGTACGTTATGATGGACATAAGCCATTTCTTGATTAGACTCGCTGAAACTATAATAAGGCCACTTTCGGCAGATGGATTATCAGCAGCACGAAGACAACTGCATTCATGGGGTCATGACTGGATTTGGAGGAATGAGGAGGCCCAAAAATATCACTTTCTACAGTTATCTTCCTCTATGCCAGTCTTTGACATGCCATGATTTTAGGTCAATAACAGTTCTAAAACTGTAGAAAGTAGGAAGGAGATTGGTTTGATCAAAATTCAGTAGGCAGAGGTAATACCATCTGCTGAAGGCTAGGAGTGTAGAAATTAGAGATGAAAAAATACAATAAACAAAACATACTTGGCAAGCTTATTTCATGCATGGATCTCAAAGTACTTTAAAAAGGTGGGTGTTACACCCATTTTACAGAGGAGGAAACTGAGGCACAGAGAGGTTAAGTGGTGTAGACAAAAGTTATGCAGGGGGACTAGTGACATGCTTGAGATTAGAGCGCAATCTCTTTATTCCCCAAGTTCCAATCCTTATCATCAGCTCCAGACCGCACCTCTTCACTAGGCCCTTACCCTACTCATCCCTCCAAAACACAGTTCAGTCTTTTTTGTCACATAGAAAAATGTTTATTCCTATTTCCAAGATTTCTCCAGTCCCTCAAGTATCTGAGCCATACAAACACCTGCGCATCTGTCACTGTTCTGAAATTCTGCTCCCTTCTTCCGCCACGCTTTCCCCTGACACTGAAGAACAAACGTTGCTGTGACACTAGTGCTGTGCCATACTTCACAAATACACCCCAACGCAGCTCCGGGCTTTGCAACAGCAGCAGACCGGCCAACAACGGAGCGCTGCGTGCCGCCGCCTCGCCGCGGGCTCCTGCCCAGAGTGCCTTTGGCCTGGCCCTTTTAAACCATGGCACCCCCACCTCGGCCCAACGGGGAGCCCCCCAGGCAGGTCTGAGCTGGACGGAGCTGGGCACAGGCAGGGGCTTTGCGTGGTCTCAGTGGCAGGACCTGCTCACACCAGTGCCTGCGGGCCCTGCTCGGCGTCCCCAGGCAGGGAGCAGCAGCCACTCTGGAAGGGTCTCGCTGCTTTCCGGCCATGATTTTACCAGCCCGTGCCTGCTTTCCTGAGCGAGCACAGCCCTGCTTCCCTTCAGCCCACAGCTAGCCTCAGCTCTGTCCCACTGTCACCAGGATGGGAAAAGGGATGAGTCAGGCAAAGAGCAATGGCAGAACATGGGCTTATTTCCCCTCCCCTCTGCCGCAGTCATTGGGGTGTCCAAGGAGCTCACCCTGCCTTTCTCCTCTGGAATCTCCCTCAGGGCACTTTATACAGGGGTTCAGTCATGAGCTTTTGTTCCAGATCAGGGAGCAATTCCCTGGACCTGCAGGCTGCTGCACAGCCCTTCGCTCTCGACTGAGCTGGGTGAGGGTGCAGAGAGTGGAAGACTCTCCACGTAAAATATTTGAGGGACTTTGTCAGAAAACAACGGGTGGAAGGTGACATGCACCCGCTGTGATCCCAAAGAAACTACGAGATTATTACCTCAACCAGGGATGTGTTTTATACCTGAACAGGAAATAGTCCTCAAACTGGCTTCTGAGCGATTTTGTTCGAACTATAGGAAGCCAAGGAATGTACCTTGTTTTAAAAGATTTTCCATAACATTTGGCATTGCTCAGAGGCCTCTGCCAGCCCTGTCTCCTCCTCGAGCCCTCCAGGGTGGATGCTGCAGCTACCACAGCATGCAGCCTGACTCTGGTCTGCGAGGGAGCCTGGTGCCTGACAGCAAGCACAGGCAGGATCAGCTTGTCCTCCCTGTTCTTCTCATTTGTGCATCAAATTCACAACAGTGCATCAATAGCTCTTCTTTAAATTTAACCAGTAAGAGAAGCTGCCCAGAGCAAATCTCTAAGCACCTGAAAAATTAACTAAGCTTATAGTTGCAAATGAGGAGCCACCAGCATCACCAACAGTCATTAGCAAGTTGTGAATGAATTCATCCAGATGAGAAAATGTAGTGGCATTACACTTGCTATACCAAAACAGATTGTAGAGGGGAAATTGTACTCTTTATTCCAGACATTTTTTGCATCTAACTTGAATTACAGAAATGGAAAGTATGGTTTAAAGGGTGGTGCACAGGACACTATGGAATAGTTCTTGTTCTTGACATTCTCCAGGGTGAACTTCATCCCCATCCCAACTGTGGCACGGAAGAAGGTACAAGCGTTTCCTACGCTGCTGCCATCCAGAAGGCCTAGCGCTCAGGTGAGACAGTGACAAATCTTTTCTTCTAACATCCGGAAAGGTTACGGTCTCCCTCATGAATCTTACAGTGACTGCATCTAGTGGTTGCATACAACCAGCCCTACAGGTTGACTGACTGTTAAATGTATTTGATGAAAGAAAATAGAAACTAAATTATGAGAAAGGATAGAGGGTTCAGAAAATCATTAATGACCAGAAAATGAGTTTTTGACCTATTTGCAGTCATTAGTGCTTTTGTGAACCTTTCTGGCATTTGTAAAACTGCTGTTGTAGTTTACCTCAGCCATTTAGACCAATTATAGACAGCAGAGAGAAGTGTTTACACAGAAGTTAGCTTGGGGTTCATTATACTGGCATTCTACTAGAAATTTCTAATTACTGTCAGAACTTATTTGGTTGCTTTTTGACTGCATTTCATAATTGCTAAAGCTTATCATATTCATAACACACAATTAGCACATAAAAATGTTTCTATATATGGTACATGGAGAACGTAACATTACACAAGAAGCACAACACAAAAAGCAAACACAATGAAGCAAACAAACCATATCAAATTATATGGGAAAGAGCTCGTGTCTTACCTATGTTTAAACTCTTTATTTCTTTATAGAAAGGGAACAGAAGAAAAAAGAACAAACAGTTAGCTGAAGAATAGATGGTAAAGCAAACATAGTATTTGTTTTATTTTACAAAAGGACACAGGAGAAGATATCTCTTTTCAGCACTAGCCTCAGCTTGGTTTACGGATGAAGAGAGACGGGGAGTGATAGAGTTGCAAGCTAGTTCCCTAGTAGGACACCCCTGCCCCAACCCCCCCCCCACCCCATATATTTTACAGGAAACTTTCTGGACCATTGAAAGGGTTTTCACATGGAAATACGTGTCGCTTGTGGGCTAGGAGCGAGAGAAACAGGCAGGCTTCTGAATACAGAACTGGGAAGGATATTGTCTGCCAGTTGGAGGCAAACTCTTTAATCAAAATTATTTTCCAACAGGCTATTTCTAAACAAATTTCTACTAGACAGTTTATTTTCCTCTCCCCCCAGTCTCTAAAATAATTGCTTAAAGCAAGTTTGGATGCTACTTGGTATCTATTTAAGCCTATCAAAGCGAATCTTAGGGTAAAAGAAACCTTGTAAGTGAGCAGTAAGATACTGTACAATAGGAGATACACAGCATTAATTGATCCCTAGTTTTCTGTCTAGACACAAAGTCAGAGTGTCCTCTGCTTCCCAGAAGTAAATGAATACATCTCCACACGACAGTGTTTCGCTGTGTTGATGTCATTTCCATTTAGGAATATCCACGGAATGAAACGGAGAGGTGCATGACTCCTGAGCTGCAGCACTCAGGGCACAGCCCCACACTTGCAATACCAACATTACGCGTGACATGCAACACGCTTGAGTCAAAATTCTTATTAGCCACTCAAATCAGGCACCTTTAAAAGACTGGGTGAAGCAAACATGCACATTGGGAAATTTTTATTTATAAAGTTAGTCAAGATTTATATTGGCTTATGTAAAACCAAAATGACATCCATTGTGAAATCTAAATAAGGTGACGTATTCTGTTTCTAATACTTGGGTGGACATCCTATTTGCAACATTATTCAAGCTACTTGATACTGGCTGAAGACTGCTCTCATTCTTACGTAAATGACTCAAATCTTCAAACTCTTACCCAAGTAACTCATACAGATTTTAAGATGACCACTGAATCACAATTACTGCTACAGACAATGTTAGCTGGAATGGACCTTAATTCCCTTTAGAGGAACAGGGAGCAAAAGTCATCACTGCAAATCCTAAAAATCTGTGTGTCCGGTCATTTGCAGCTGTCCAACAGTACTCAAAATACATGAGCTTCGTTGTCCATTGCTAATAGAAGTCAAGGAAACTATGCTATAGAAAATAAACTTTCATGAAAGAAAAGTGGACAAAAGCAGATTAAGAAGTTCATCTTCTGTTTCTTTACTGGTGTCCTTTCCCATTTTCCCTCACACATGCTGAAAACCCCAAGTTGTCTCTTTCATAGAGAGAAAACAAAGTGCTCAGACTAATACTGCTGTAAACTTGGAGACAACATTTTCAAATACCAGGAGTGCTAGGAAACCTTGTCACTGCCTGATGTGAAGAAGTGAGGTGCATATTAATGCCTTGTATTACGTATCCTAATTTGAAAATGTTTCTCTTTTCTACAAAGCTGGAGTCCTATTTACTAGAAAGCTAAACAGAACCCAACAAATTACGAAAAAATAAATCCGCATGTTCTATAGAATGCAGGTATAGTGCATTGATAGCAGGTCACACATCCATACCAACTACCTTCTGTGGTTTATCCTAGCTGCTAGCAGAAAGCACTGGATGAGCTATGACTTTTTTCTTTTTAAATACGATGAGGCAGCCTGATGGTGTATTAGGTAGGTGTAAGAGAGTGATTTCAGAGCAGGGTTGGCCTGAATCGGATCTCTTTTTTTCTTATATAAATCAGAATTCACAACAGTGACATCAACAGAATGACATGAATGGAAGAGAGGTGTAAAATAGAGCTAGGCCTCCTATTCTCTAACGATCCAATCATTTTGCACTTTTTCCTACTAATTAAAAACTAAAAGTTCAGTGGAAGCAGAGCAATTGGTTATTGGCCATATCATTAAAAAAAAGGGCTAATGACCTAAATTCACTCACTGTACTTTGCAGCTATATCCAATTTACAAGAGCACTAATACTAGTGCCTCAGTGGGCTGCAGAAGTATCAGAAGACAGACAGTGCAAGCTATTTTTCCTCATTTTCCTGCAAATATTCAGGAGTTCTGTAACTATAAGGTCCAGTTTCATGAGCTGCGGTTTGAAGCAATAGCTCTTGCCTCTGCTGGCAGAATGAAAAGAGGAGATGGAACAGAAACGGGTGAAGTGGTACACTCTACACTCATGCCTTTCCTATTAAGTGACCAAATCTTAACGCTGGGGGGGTGGGAGGGGGCCGTGGGATGAGGGGACAGAGATACAGACTTAAAAAGATTTCTGACGATGCAAAGCGACTCTATGTCAATCTTAACTGCACTTGTCATCCTACAGAAATAGACTCACAAGCATGGGAAAGAAGCGGGAAAGTGCCTCTGAAACCCATTGCTAGGAGAACCTTCCTGCTGACCTCACGAGACTGTTACACCTTTCCTTATCACTGTGGCTCAATACCTACGCGCAGTCAGTTCCGTGGTTTCAGACAAAACTAAATGATGTGCAGTACTGAGGAGAGATTGTATCAGAACAAGACAGAAGAAGAAAGTTTGTACATTTTGTAAAGGTTGGTTTGTACTCTTCAGTCCTTCTCTACAGTCATTGCTCTGATAAGCTACAGGCTTTGAACTATGCATTTCTGTGCCCCATTTCTCCACTGGAATTTAAATAGGTTGGAAGTGACAATGTTTTACGAAATTATAAAAAGTAATGGTAAAGGCTGATTTGAGCACAGGCTACAGAAATGAAGTGCTAAGGTTAACACCTTACCTCAGCTCCAATATACTAGTAACGTTCCTGGATGGGAAGATACGTCGAATATAGTTAAAATCTCCAACAAAGAGACTTCCGTCAATACCCACTGCCAGTGCTACAGGGGCCAAAAGCTTATTTCCTTCTGCCAGACCGTTGCAGCTAGGACAGGATATGCTTCTTCGGCGCCCATTCCCCATAATGCTGGTTATCACAGCCGGCTGCTGAGTTAGAAACTGATTTTCTCCGTTGCCTTTGTGCAATATACCTAATAACGAAGGGGAGAAGTGGTGGTTATTACCGTCGTTCACTGCAGGGGACTTCGGGTCTTTCCAACAGCTGCTGCTAGGGACTGTACGCTGAAGTGACTCTGGCATTTGGTTCTTCGACGGTGCAGATAGAGTGCTTCGCAGGAGTAAAAGCAAAGGTGTAATGAAGATACTCTATTAAAAACCACACACATACACAACCACAGACCCAGACCTGAACCCAGAGTCCTCTGGTATCCCTTACGAAAGAAAACACTGCCATAGAACTCTCTGGCCCGGCACAATGTCTTCTGAAATGGGAAGTGAGGAGGCAAACAGTGGGAAGACATGTTCCCTGTCTGTGTCCCTGGATGCTCTCACTCCAGTTTCCTATGCTACGTTTTGTTTGGAATTCTGCGCCAACCTTACTGTTCTCATTCCACCTCTCAGCCTTTCACACCTTTTTTCATGGAAAATGAAAAATTAGAAGTGGAGGTGACAGAGAAGACTATAGCACAGAAAATGAAAAGACAGGAGAGGGGTGAAACTCCTAGAAGGTCTATTAAGGATCAGTGACGAAAGGCAAGAGGGAAGCTAGTGGTAAGGATCTTCATTAGGACTCTGTGATTATTAGGATTCAAGAAAGGCCTTAAAGATGGGATATATTTTCAAATTATTTGTTCAAAGAGCAGACCCTTGCTCCGAGATGGGAGCGGGTTCTCTGACACAGTGACCATTTTTAATGTCATTGAAGACTGTAGAAATCTGGCTGGAAACTTTTAGCCTCATGTTCTTCTGGAAATGCAGCTGTATGATCCCGATATAACTGGCTCCCCACTGGTGACAACACTGTCATCAAATGGCTATCTCAACTGTGTTTGATGGCTGCACAGCACTCAGTGTGTTCAAACAGCCTGGTCTTGCCTACTCTGAACATTCCTTTAGATTTCTTGAGCAACAATATACTTTGCAATTTGTTAACGCAGGGATCAGCAGGGAGGCTGTAAAAAACACTTTACAGGGATGAACCGAAATATATGCTAAGCATTCCGCTTCCTGAAAGTCTCTGGCAACATATGAAGACCAGGAACATTCACCTTAGGATATGTAAAGACAAAGAGAAGTGAGGAAAATGCAAACAGGTGGCAAAAGAAAAGAGAAATGAGACTTAGGATCTCATCACAGACTCATACTCCTTTTTTAAGCCCCATATCAAATTAGAGGGAAAAAGGTCAAACAAAAGGAACCAGGAACACGTGTGGTTAATATCAGAAAAACAGGGAAGGAAGACAGAAAGACATTACAGGTGAAAAAACGAGCAACAGGACAGAGGATAAAGGTTTGGACTTTAAGAAAGTCACGCTGCGCAGAACAGTAAAAAAATTGTTGACATCTTACAAAAATTTTCTGACAACTGACACTTGTCTCACACCTTACTGAGCTGAAGATGAAACAAAAAGAGCAGAGGAATTGCATTTTTTTAAGTGTAAATATAATGCAAATAAAGTGTTCACAGACAAAACTCCACATAGGACAGAAAACATGGAATGAACTAACTCACCACTCTTGACATTAAGCACATGATGTTTATCCAAAGACCATCCTCCTAAATGTGAAGGGTCTAGTTCAAATCCTTGCAGCAGTGCTGTCCTCTTCTCCCATAAAATGAGATTGGGGCAAGTCTCATATTCAAACCCCACAGAAACTGAAATCAAATCAAATCAAATCTAAATACTTGCTGAACAAACACAGAATTAAACATCCAAAGCGCATTCAGTTCATACAGCATTTCAGGTCCCCAGCCCCTCCAGAAGATGGAGTGATTATATTCCTCTCTTTTACTCCACAATATTAAATTCAGATCATTGACTAGGCACAAATTTGAAACTTCCTTCACATGTACTCTGCAGGAATCTGATCACTTCTCTTGGAATAGCTGGCGTTGGGAAGTGACTGGTTTGGTGAGAGGAGAGTGAGAAATATAGTTTTAGAAATATAATTTAAAAACCATAATAAAGTGATTCTATCAGATAACAGATGACATGATCAAACTCTCAATTTGCCAGATGTTCACAGCATTTATTTGGTGTGTTCATTTTACATACCATCTACCGAGAAGCAGTGAAAACTTTGTGTGCTTTTAAGCACACATGCAGTGTAAGCATTGCTCAGGACAGCAATATCCTATGCAATAACGTAAGGAAGAAAAGCTATAGTAAAGAAGATTTTAGAAAATACAGAAAAGAAATAAGATTTGAAAAACAAGTTTTCCTTTCCACACTGGCACAGCTCCGATGCCACTGTTGTATCAAAATTGTTCTGATACTCAAATGAAAATTTGAAAATATTACGATAACCGCTTTTTCCCACCCACTAGAACCAGGCAGACTAAAAATAGCTAGAGAACTACAAGACTGAACAGCACTAGAAGAACACCATTTTCGTTTCAAATGCGTTATACCACAAGAGGCTGTAATAACAGCATGCATGAAAATCCAAATGCACTGGAGAATGCCAGTCACACCAGCATGAGGTTCATTTGGTAACTGGAAGAAAACAAAAACATAGTGATGGACTAGGTTTCACCGACGTTCTTGTGGCCAGTGTTTCCCATTGTCAGGTCTAAACCTTCCAAGTCACCTACCGATCAGGAAACACAGGCATGTTGTTGAAGTTTAGACTCTGAATGTGATCTTTAATGCATTAAAGGAACATAATGCAAAGATAAATTGTGTCAGGAAGACAGGAACTGTTTAGTCTACGTTTGCTTCTCCATCAGAAACCTTTGCAGTTTTCCTACTAAGAATCACAGGTGTTATTCGGAAAGTTTTGGAGCTTGTGTCTGCTGACTTACCTACGGCATCTGATAACCCATAAACCTTCTGACCATACGCATCTGTTTTGTCCCAGATAAATGTATATGCCAAGTTGGGAGATGCCTGAAATGATTTTTGAAACAGATGCCCTTCTACCGCTACCATCAAGTGAACTTTGATTAGATTCAGCGGCACAAGTGACTGAGTCATGGCGATCTTCAGTAAGGATTTGTATCCAGCAGTACGGGAACTCAGGTAGCTAAGTTTGATACTAGAACCAGGGATCTCTATTTCTTCATGAAGAACCTGAACAGGGAAAAGATCCAACATTTTACATTAGTGCTTTGTCATTTTTCCAGAATAAGATCTCCTTGCATATTCTTATGAACTTGTGACTTTCCATTGCTGCGAATGGTTCTCCTCAAACCAGTGCAGCGATGCAGTTCAGCTGACATTTCCGGACAAATAATTATTTGGTGTCTGTGTACACTGCTGTTTAAGAGTCCAGTGCTGACAAAAGTGCAAATAAGTAGTTTTACTGCGTGTTATATGCAAGGGGAACACAAGAAATACAGTCATAGGAACTCGCAACTTCCACTAACAGTTAGTATAAAGACTAACTGACTAAAGTAGTGAAACAAAGTACCAGTGGAGTTTTCCTTTATCTTAAAGAACATACAAGAAAACAGTGAGCAGCACACACCAGGTCTTTGCAACGCTTGAAACGCTCAAGCTGTCAACTGAAATGCAGAGATATACTTGATGTGTTGTATGATCATGAGAAGGTGCAAGGTAGCCAAAGATGAATGTATCTGGGTGACACAAACCTCAGGTACCTCCTGCACACCTCACTAGAAAACCCGGTCTCTGAAGGGCAAACGCTACTCTACAGAGGCATTTGATACAGCAATTCCAGGGAACAAATTCCAGGCAACTCTGTGGTAAGTGCTCAGGTCAGCACCAGCGTCTGACTGCCGATTTCTGTATTCTTTTCACTCATGCTGTTCTTACCTGGGTTTCTGGGACAATGGGGTTCTGGCCAGGAGCATCACTGAAGAAAGTTGAAAGCGGTGACGAAATGATGATGGGATCAGGACGGACAAAGCCACTAAGATCACAGCTGGGAATGGAGTTCTCCTCTGTCTTCATCACAAGCGTGTCCATGGCATAGAAGCTATTCCACGGCAACCACACTGTCCTTTCCTGACTCATAAATGGGGCCCGTTCAAAGTGCAATGTTAGGGATGCTCCACCATTTGCAACCAAGTCAAACCTAGAAAAATATGGGCTTTACAAGTGACAAGACTGACTAATTCCAGCAACAGCATTCCTGGTTAATGAAACAGGGATACAGGTACACCTATAGCAGTAGGGGTATTTTAAGTGTCCTGCTTCAAATGATCAGTAATGGGCTGTGAACCTTGTCAACTAAACAACTGAAATCCGGCCAAGACAAGCAATGATTTGAAGCCACCTGGACAAATCTTCTTCCTATATATTCTAAAATCTGTATTAAATGAGTAAAAACTACCCAACAAACCAACCACCACATTTATAATTACTGGTCACCTTTATATATAGAATCAGCAGAGAATCCAAGTTCATACTGAGCTGGACACTCAATTATCCCAGTTATTATGGATCATCAAGCACAGAACGGGACACATGGCAGTAAGAGAATAGTAATGAAAAGCTTTGCTGTTTGTGTTCTAAAAATAAGATAAGAATTCTTGTCCCCAGGACAACTGATCTAACATTCTTCAGAGAGATTAGTTATTTACTCCCAACCCCCTACATCATCATAGCAGTGATGTGGAGCTGCAAGGGCATTGTGAAATCTGGCCTAAAAGAGTGAAATACTTCCAGGTTGTTCTGCCATCAGAAGTAGGTATCAGTTGTTTCATGTAAATGCTGGCAATGTAACACATAACTCAATGATTTCAATAATCGATTCAGATCTGAGTATAGTTGAGCACACCATTTACTGTCGTAATAAACCACTGAAATCAACAACATTCTACTTTTATTACAACAGAATAATATTCTGGGAAATGTGGAAATGAAACACTCCCTACAGTTCGGTTGGCTCATGTTAATTATTTCAATTCTTTGCATGCAAGATCAAGATAAAATGGCAAATATTTACAATGCATGTGTCTCAGACGTACTGTTTTAGTTACCACCACCAGTAAACTAGATAAACCATGACACGTTGATTTTTGTTTATCTGAATCTGTGTGCATTTCAAATCAGCTGATACAAGGGGGAAAAAAGCACTTTTTTGCACAGCAGGAACTTGTCTAAATATATTCAATTAGAATATTTTGATTACATTCTACCCTGAAGAAACTCAAATGATAGTGGATCTTCAAAAGGAAATAGAGGCAGAAGGGAACTTTTAACAAAATACACTATTCTCTAATGATACTTTTTTCTTCCTAGCAGTGTTAGCCTGCCTTGCATTTTAAAATAAATATATTTCAGGTCTCGGCTGGATATTGCTGTAGTCCACAAATGTTTTCATAGATACAGAACCATTTATTTGGAAGGAGTCTGCCTGCTAACACATTATTATCGGAAGTCAGCCTTTTCATATTTACTCGCCGTTAGTATTCAAAATGCCATGTGAAAAATTACTTTTGTGTTTACTTAATAGCTCCTTGCCCTGGGAGGAATGCAACGCACGATACCACATGGTTCCATTAGATCACACCATCTGTTAATCAGCAAAGATACTACATACGAAATAGGTACTCAGTGAAGCAAGCAGACTCACGTGCCATCCTGACGAGTGATGGTATAGCCGTACTTTGGATACTTGACAAATGACACATTGACCCCAACTAGAGGAGTTCCATCTGTAGTCACCACTTGACCTCTTATAAGAGACACAAGACTGAAAAAGAAAGATAATTAAAGGTATTAAAGTTAGTGACGAAAGCACAGTTACATTGTTTATAAACTGAGTAGCAGAACACTTGTGCCTCATTGACTCTAAATCCAATTTACTCCAAAGTTTTTTGGAATACTGAAGATGGCACAAGATTGCCCAGCTTGTTCTATACACCTAAATCAAGAAAATGCTTATCAATGCACTGAGGTCTGTGTACGCAGAATGGGAGTTAAGTGTCTTCCTCGTTAATGAGGCTTTGTCTCATTGTCTTAACGAGGCTTGGCAGCTACCTCACATTCAGCCAAGCCAGGACTATGACGCTGAAGTCCCACTGAAACGGGTGCTTCTCAAAAACCTCCCTGGGCACAACAGCATGCCTGTGGATGACAATACGCTTAAAAAATATGGTGTAATGCCATATCTTTGTTTTATACAACCAATTTTCCAAATTAAGGTTCATGTTCATCTTAGGGAGTGACTGATGTTTGTACAGTGCGTTTGGTCCTGATTTGTAATCCTTGTTTTTCACTTTGTCAGTGGGAGAAAGGATCTGGTTTAAGGCCAGCTTTATGCACAGCTTTATCCACAGGCATAGAGACCTTTCTTAGCCAACAGCATAGTTAAGCTGTTGCTTAACAGTTAAGCAGACTTGCTTAACCAGAAGGACATGAAGACTGGTTATTCCTGTGAGAGGCACAGTTGGTCTCTTTCCCTCCTGAGAGTGCTCTGCGGCTGCTACAGGCACAGCGGGCAGAAATGGCTCTGACCGCCTGGCTGCGTTCTCAGCCTCCTGCAGCACGCCGCACTTCAGCCTGCTCTTCTGCTCCCTGGCACGGCCAGTCTGTTCCTGCCCCTCTCCTCTCCCAGCTGGAGAGGAGACTCCATCCGCTGGCTCCTTTCCCTTCCACCTTCCCTGTTCCCTGAGAGAAGCAGACTGGTGAGTTGGGGAAAGTAAAAGGGAGATGGAAAAGGAGACGTTCCACGTAGATGGCTACAAGGCTTCCATTTCTACACTGGAAACGTGAAAAAAGGAGGCGGCGATCCAGGGAAACAGGGAGAGAGTTAAATCCTGCCACAACCCATAATCTCAAGATCGCAAAATTGCATTTCGCCGTGGTCCTAGGTGAAAAGATTTCTATTTCAGCACTAAGTATGTCCAGCATGAGCCACCGGCTCTCGTCTGTAGCTATGGAGCGAGCCAGAAAATGAAAAGCCCCATTTCTGAGCTGACTGTGCAGGCAGGGCTGGAGCTACCCCTGAACCTCAGCAGGCTGCAGGCACGCCAACAGGCACAGCATCCTCCCAGCACAGATTTCTGGACCCAGTCGGAGCTGCAGAACAAGGGGATTAAACTGAGCTGTGTTTTGCTGAAAACGGACAAAACGCAGTTGAATTCTGGGACGCCTGTAACACATGCATCGTCCCCGTATCACAGCACATCTCTTTTCATTAGTAGTATCAGGGATTGCTTTCAGGTCTGTTCTATTAACTCTGAAATGTTCAAGGTGCTGCGATGTACAATTCTAACTGTATTATACCGGCTGTGTAACCACTACTCCCTCATATTTTTGCTCCAAAAAGATGGAACATTTTCTGCAATATTAGATAAAAGAAACTAATTAATGAAAATGAGCCATTTCGGTTACTTTTCTTTTAGAACTTTCAACTATTTCTTAACCCTCCAGGTCAAATTTTAATTTGTGAAATCAACATGTTGTAACAGGGGATGGGATTTAATAGAAGTCGACACCTGTTGAGAAAATCTACTTGGGAATATATTGTACCAAGAGAAATTGTCTTGGCATTATTCATTTTGCCTGAATTAGTTTAGGTTACAAACACACAGAAATAGTTGTAGGAAGACAGTCACTCAAGCTTCCACAGGGGAACAGT
This sequence comes from Rhynochetos jubatus, assembly GCA_027574665.1. Lineage (NCBI taxonomy): Eukaryota > Metazoa > Chordata > Aves > Eurypygiformes > Rhynochetidae > Rhynochetos > Rhynochetos jubatus. Next base: position 6,729,367 of record CM050662.1, read on the forward strand.
GCAGAAAGCAGATTTAGAAAGAAACCATCGTACGGCAGAAGAGAATTAATAATGTTCATGACTAAATTTTTTCTACCTTCAATGGCATTATTTCAGAAAATAATTTGAATAACAAAATTTTGGCCAATAATACCTTTTTTAAAACGCCAAAATATGCAACGCAATGGGTATTATTAACATTTCTAGCTAAAACCTGGATTTGTAAGAAGTAATATGCTGACTAATAGTCACATGTTGGACAACCTTTTCTTTGGTAATCTTTTAAAAATGTAACTGACAAATGAAACTGATACCTTGTCCTTTTTTTTAACACGGAAGTTAAATGTGAACACGCAGCTGTTTTTTTGTCCTGAAAACTACATTTCATCTTGTTGCTGCACAGAAATGGTCAGTGAGATCTAAATAATTTTGCAATCAAGACATTTTTTTTATTTATTGCTTTAGCAGGGTAGAAAATCACTTCCTTTTCTTGTACTAATACTCAAAAAAAAATCATAACCACTATTTTGTCCCACTTTTTCTTCTCTTCATCAGAGGATGAGCTAAGAAAAGAGAGAAGCCATTATCCCTCATGGCAGCTGCTTCTTGAGACTACGGCAGGTTCAGTATATGTGAAACTTGGAGTCAAACCCTGTGGCACTTTTTAAAAGTCAAAAACCTTAGTTTTAAAACTTCCATTTTGACACTATACATCAGATTTCCCTAAAATTGGTACCAAAAATAACAGCTGAGCTGTAGAATTCTCAAAAATACCTTCACAGCTTAGAGGCCAATTTAAAAATGTCATTAATTTGCCCAGATATGTTAAAATATGTGATGCATATCAGATGAGTAAAACTGAAACAAGATTCCTTCCACCAGGAACCCTGGAAAACATGTTTTTAAAAAAATCTAAAATTTAAAATGGGATTTTTTCAAAGGAGCCTCAGGATTGAAGTGCTAGGTCCTGCTTAGCCTAAAGCTCTAATTCTCTGGCTGTTTTGAAGACTCCAATCTGTATCCATGCATACAGCCTGATTATTTCTAACACAATTTCTAATATTTCTTGGACGGCACAAGAATGTCTGCATGTCACCATACTTGTCTAGAAATTTGGAATGATAATCATCTGCTTTTATAAAATACTTCAAGACCGAGGAATAAAGTGTTGGTCCATATTAATAACCCCACTGAATATTATCAGTGATACTGGAATACGGATACAGGCAACAGACTCGTTTTCCCTCTGGGTGGCTTAATGAGGCAGCGGCTCCAGCACCGGTTAGCATACGGTGTGTAACAGGAACTGCCTGCTCTTCACTCAAGGATGTTGTGCTGACTGTATCACAGACAGAGCAGCACATACCAACCAGCCGTGGACCAGAGGCTTTTTATGCTGTAGCCTGTATTCCTTTCTGGACAAATTATGCAGCCTCATGAATTAGTAGGCTTCTGTCTTGTGTTGTTTTCCTTTTCATGCAATATTGCAGAAATTTGCAAGAATTATTTATTTTTACAGAGCTGATGATTAAAAAAAATCACAATAAATGTACATGAAACCAGAACAATTTTCTTCCATTTTTCTATAAAACTCGATGTGTGTATGCACAGAATATTTTCTAGAATAGCATAAATTTGGTATTATACAGAGTAGGGTCCAACAGGGCTTTTCTGACAGAACATGGAATTGATTGTGCTATTTGAGCATCATAGGGATGCATGCAATGGGGACCTGTCTGGTGTATCCAGAAACATTATGATCCTGTTTTTACACACAAATACTTAGTGACTTGCTCCACATCACTCAGTAAACCTATAAGGAAATTCTGACTGGAAAACCGCTTCCTGTAATAAAATCCAATCTTCTGGGCATTATCTTAAATAAAGATAAAGCTCTTTCGTCAGTTTTAACTCTGGCAATATGACCATAATGAACATGTTTACCAATTTCTTAGCATCTTTCCATGGAGACACATTTAAATAATATTGATAAATAGGAACACCACTCTTGTAAGCATAAAATGGCATCAAATATCAATTAATGACGTGCTGGCTGTTAGACTAATTACAACTATATAATTAATAATCTTAGGAAAACAGACATAGGAAAAGAAAACCACGAAGAAAAGAAAACCTAGTCAGATGTATTGATGACGCTAGTAAAACAAGTAAACCAGTTTTATATAAGGAATAAATAATAACCCCCCCCCAAGTTTAAGTATCTTTATAATGATTTGAAATGTAATTCCATTATTGAAACTTGTGTTAGGGGTACTAAATAAAGTGTGATCTTTTTCTAACTGGAAACTATTTGCATTTTCCCTTGCTCTAGATTGCAGTCCTCCTCAAATATAAACCTCAGAAGCTCCGGCTCAGTGGAAGGCACCTTCTTCCACATGTTACAAAAACGTTAAAATGTTAATCAAACCCAGCGTTCTAAAATAAAGGCCAGACCATAAATTGAAACAGCGTGCCCTCAGTGGGAATGATGCCTGAGATGGAAACAGAAGCAGCACATGAAAGCAGCATCTCAGGCTAAAACATGAATAAAGCCGCTTGGAGAAATTTTCCCCTACAATGCAACTGCACGGATACAGCGTCATACTTATAGCTGCTACCTGCTGTTGAAGGGATTTTCTCCTGGGATGGTATGAGTGCTGTCCTTCCCCACTAAGAGCTTGATTCGATCGTAGAATGACTTCACAGCTGGTGAACCAGAATGGCTCTGTTGTATGATGTCGAGAGGATCGCGTGAACCCCGGCACAGCAGGCTATTTTGACAAGTAGACTGGAGGCAGCAGTCTGGGTCCAGGCAGTCAACCAAGCCATCTGAAAGGTAAGAAGCATCAAGATTCCGCCGGGTGCACAATGCTATCAAGCAATAATATCTAATGGACATCCTAAGGCACTGTGAAAACTGTTAATGCTTACTCTACGTAACATCTCTACACCTTGAAACTGGTAGTTGAACCAGTAATGCAATGGGGAGGAGACTTTCTCAAGTACACTGGTTAAACACCATCACGGCTACAGTTAGTTCAAACCTGTGTTAGATTAAGGGTTCAGATTAGGAAGAAGCAATAGTGGAAGGAGTACAGGATTGTTTAATTTTTTGGTTTGTGTTTTGTTTTCAATCTGTCCACCCGTTTGTTTCACAAAGTTTTTAGATTTCCTTGGTGGGCTATAAGAGTCTTGGGAATTACACTGTTTAATTTCGTTTGGTCCGTTGGGTGAGATGAGTGAAGGAGATGGGGGTGACACAGTAAGTTATCGTTACCTAAGTAAAATCAAAATGACATTATAACCATTTTGGCAATTAACAGGGAAGTGCTGCTGGAACTCCCACCTCCCATGAATAACTGAATCTCAACTTCTTCACTTGCTTGGATAAGGAAGGATCAGTCACAAAGCTGGTAGGTTCAGTCATCGTATTAATTAGGTTGCCCATCAACAGTATTCCTTTAGAAGTATTTTAAAGAAAAATTAGAATTTAAACACCAGGAATGAAATGGAATCCTCAGTGGGGAGACTGACGTGTATACTTTGATATATCACAACTATTTTTAGCACACAGAATAACAACTTCTAGCATTACCCTCTCCTTTGGTATCATCATTTAACTGAAATATATTCTACTGTAATTTAGAAAATAATAACGATTTACTTTAAAATATTATCATCTCTAACAACCTATAAACATTTGTTCATCTACTCTGGCAAGAATCAGGCATTCCATCTGCAATCTACTTAGGTCTGTAAACTTCCAGAGACTCCTCAAGGCATATTAACCTGACTTTTGAATACAGGTGTGGCCTGGGCACATAGTGAGTATCATACACAAGAGGGAACATTCCAGTAGGTTAGTTGACAAAAGCACCTTACAGTAAGATCATGACTCACGTATTTTCAAGATTTTCAAATGCACAACAGGCCAGCATTACCCTACACAGTGATAACTGAAAAATAACTACAAAAGGAAAACCAACTCAAACCTATAGAAAGCTTTTCTATTTTATAATTAGCCTTGTCTTTCCAACAGACTGTGTGTGCCTGAAATGACCGTTTCAGATTTAAAACCAAAATTGCCAAGGTGTGCTGGCAATGTTTCATTCAGCCCTCTAAGGAAACTTAAGTTAGACAAACTACCTTGTTGCGAGAGCTATACATTGCTTTAAGGTCAGCCGCCTATTCACATTAAGAGCTCCATTCATCTTGAAATCCTTTCCGACGTGGCAGCAGGAATTTTCTTTTTTGCTACAGTCCATTTTCCACCCACTTTATATAATCGTTGTAAGGACACCATTAGCTTCAGATTATAACTCAAGGCCTTTTTCCTATTAAGCTCTGAGAACTTTTTGTCAGCATCCTGCGTTCTTCCGCGGTATGTGACACACTACAAGTATGAACTTAAACCTGCCCACCGTTTAGTCTGCTCAGTTCTTTTGTTCAGACAACCACCAGTCAAGAGAATCCTATCAACACATCAGAAATAACAGAAGCAAAACACAGGATATAAATTACTCCCTTTGGTAAATTTACATTTACCGGTGCAAGCTGCATCATATTTTTGCCACACCTGTTATTAGAGGTGAGCATATGTTATGCCTGTAATGACCTCATCAGGCAGCAGATTATGGGCTGCTGTGACCGAACATTTCTGATGACACCATGAACTTTGAATGGGCATATCAATCTCTCACCACCCTGTCAGTCATGCGAATCACATCTCTATGCGCGCAAGCCCCCTTGGATACAGTCTGACATTGCAATCTTCAGTAAATTACCCTGTCACTGCCAATCTCACCGTTATCTCACAAACAATCAAGCAGGCAATCAAACTGCTCTGAATTGCTAGTTCAGGACCTGGGAGGCTAGAAACCTCTCCATTCAATACCAGGGAGAAACCCACGTATGATTCCTTCGATGGAGGAAGGTTTTTATGCAGCTGTGTGGATCCAGACTTGCACACTTTCAGACGCTTACAAGAATATTTAGAAAACACAGGCATATACAACAACATAAATATACGTGACTTACTTGTTTGAAACATTATTACTTATAATATATGGCTATATTCTCCTGTACTGATTTATTCCCAGATGGCAAGATTTGGGAGTTAGGATATTTTTACCTTATGCCAACTAGTTGATCGAGCTTCTTGCAACGGCAGAACTGAGGTATGGATCTGTTCAGCATCCGCAGCCAGAGCCTGGGCACTGCCGTTTGGTGTCAGAGGCTTATACACCACTATACTGTTTGCATTCATGGTTGCATTGCTGCTATTATTTACTTTGTTGCTCTGAAATCTCTGACTCTAGGTATGAAAGAGTATTTATTACTGTCAGAATGTATTTGTTTCTAGATCATGTTTGCCTAATTTGCTATCTGGATGTATTATCACAGAACGGTTGAGGTTGGCAGGGACCCCTGGGAGTCATCTGGTCCAACCCCCTGCTCAAGCAGGGCCATGTGCAGACAGCTTTTGAATCCCTCTAAGGATGGAGGCTCCACACCCTCTGTGGGCAACTTGCTCCAGTGCTCAGTCACCCTCACGATAAGAAAGCTTTTCCCGGCGTACGTTAGTGCCTGGGGTTGTGCCTCCCCAGGTGCAGGACGTTGCACTTCATGAGGTTCCTATCAGCCCATTTCTCCAGCGATATTGTTCCATTACATAGGAAGTAAATTGTTATGGAATCTTTTAGTTGCATTACACTCAGTTGATTAAAACAAGGGCTAGAAAAAAATGTACCTTCTGTAAGAGAAAACTCTGCCATAAGCATGAATTTTAATTAGAATTCAGTACTTTGTTTTTAATATATATTTCAGAGCTTGTCGTCTTCCAGATTTCCTCAGGCACACTGAATTATTTATATGGTTAATTCAATGACAAAACCCTCACCATCAGCCTCCCGAAGATATTGCTGCTTTTCACTGCGTACCCATCTGAGTTTAAAGTGGCCAGTTCGCAGCTCCCTGAAACTCTGTATGCTAAAGGGAAGAGACTGTAGAGGGAGTTAAGAGGGTGCTGAACCTCTTCCAACAATTTGAGACCAAAAGAAGCCTTGACTTGGCCTTAACTGGGGAGAAAGGAATAGGAAATTTTGATCTGATTTAAACTGGCAGCACAGGATTAGCTCTCCATTGCTGTTCGTGGCTCTTCTGAATTCCTGAACCTTTTCAGAAACAAATCAAGTACCATGGTATTCCACTTCTGGTACACACATTTCCTGAGTTGCTGTGAACTGGTCCAGAAGCCTTTCGGCAAATTTAACTATACAGCAACAAGAAAATTTTCAAGTATTCCATGTAAGTAGAATAATCTACTTGTTCGCACCACATTTTAAGATGGCCTTATCGTGTTCCTCTTGAACATTCAAGGCCTAAAAAGCTCTCAGTAGAAACAGTGGTACATTTAACTGCTAAGGTATTTAGAGCCTGTCATCGTCAGTTCTCCTCCACCACTGAACATATTTCCCATCACGTTCAGGTGACTGGTCTCCAGAACCATGCCACACCTTTCTTTGGAAAATCGATGCTTGTGCTATTGTGGGTTGATGTGGGTTGTTTTTTTTTTTTAACTCCTACAAGTACATTATCTTTAATTTCCACTCTTCAGCAAATACTTGCAGGTTGTGCTTCAGGTTCAATTTATGATGTGTATTAGAATGAGTCCACTTTGCCCTGACGTCCAGCTGCTTGAGCAAATGCTTTTTGTGCCCAACGGGGGACAATTTTGTTTCCAAAACAAAGCTTCTGAGGACATGCTCAGCAGAGGGCATCCTTACACCTCACTAGCTTCAGGAGCTGGTGACTTTCAGAGCGTAATTCCTGGAAATTTTTCTTTTTCCAGCAAACATTTCAGACTGATGATTAAAATGGAGGCGGGGAAGGGGGGGGGAACAGCAGTTACTACAAACCCTGAGGGCAAAAGGGCCTTTGATCACTCTAAGGGCAAATTAGTTAATTTATCATGATCCGATTTTAATTATGTGTAGTATTAATATACCCAAGGTGAAAGAATTAGAGATGCTCTATCAGATTATCAAAAGAGTAGGCCTTCTCTCTGCCAACAGAAGTATTTTAATTGAGCTCTAAAACTGCATGCAGAACTGTTCCCACAGACAGGCTATTCCACAGCCCAGCGTATCTTATTACCAGGAAGTTTTATCTAATATTTAACCCAAATCTTCACTTTTGTAACTTCATCTAATTACTTTTAGTGATATTGGCATACATCATTCAAAAATAAACCTCAGAAATTCCTGGTGCTAACAAGAAAGGAAATGCTTCTAATCCTGTTCCAGCCCCGTTCCTCAATTAGCCAAACTGGAAAGCCTCTCCGTAAACTGTCAGGATATCCATTATACCACTGGCTTTTATAACAAGCTGTGAGGAAAACGGGGTTTTTGGAACCAGAAAACTAAATCAAATCTGCCTTTCCAGAAAAGCTGGATTGTAAATCCCAAATTGTCTTAAAGTAGAATAAACCTGGCTTCTGTGTAAGTTGGGAATGCCTCTGGATGCCCCAAAAACTCCCTAATGAGGTTTTAAAGTACCTGGAATATGACATTGGTAGAGCAACAGCCCCATTTCCTTTCCCTGCTCGGGATCGCTGCTGCCCAGAGCTCTGGCAGTCAGGCAAACCCTCGTCCTTAAGAGCACCAGCTGGCAGAAACTGCTGCAGGGGCAGCTCCAGCTGCACGCTGAGCACGCGGTGGTCTCTCAGAACCTGTGAAGGTGGGTCAGCGACGCTCCAGCTGCAACCCACACACCACGTAGAGCAGAGCTGACCCAGACAGCTCCGAGATGAAAATAATAAAGACAACAGTGTTTGCTCAGTTGCACAGTGTACACAGGGATACCTACGCTGCGACCGGTGGCTTTTTAAACCATGGAATTTGCAGTCACTGACTTCCTTGCTTTTGCTTCTCCATGGGTTATAAGAGCATGTTATTGTAGGAACATATCCCATGAGGGACAGTGTAAGGCTAAGCTGGCTAATGTGTGTAAAGGCGATTAGAGGCTGACACGAAGTTTTAACAAAATCACATACAAGCACACTCATTAGCTCTTGTCAAACGTACATAATGTCTACTTTTGATACCGATTTTATACTCGAGCCTACGTGACTCACTCTGGCCCCCATCCAGAGCAGATTTCAACTACTCATTACATTTAATGTTCGACAACTGACTATTGTACAGGCTCTGGGAAGGTATTCTCTGTGCCACGAGTATTCTGGGTATTTATATTGAGAACTTCATAAAATCTTTTGTCTGTGCTGAATTAGAGCCCCCCGCTGAGGCAATGCTTGTTGAGGCAAGCTAAATTATATGATTTGCTTTTATGCTGTGAAATACTTGTATTATCTTAAATGTCACGAGCTTGATGCAGTATCAAGTCACAGGATTTGTAATTTTCTAACAGCAATTTTTTTCTAAATGTTTATTGCAGGAAGACACTTTTCTTTCTATTTTCTTTCTGTCTAATTTCAGAGATGAGTTTTCTAAGACAACTCAAATAAACAGCCTTTCAATCAGTCAAGTGCACTGTCCTGACAGCGAACTTCTCTAGAAATGTATTTTCCTCATGAATTGAAGAGAAATCATACCGGAGCAGAGAGCTGGCTTTCTCTCATTTATTATCTTTAATGTATTGTGCCAAACAGAATCACTGCCAACTGTACTACTTGGTGGGGTTACAGCTATATAGCAACAAACTGAAGGGCAGAATTTGCCTTCCGAGATATGCACCACTCTCTCTGGAGAGCCAAGTGGAAATAAATTAAACCGTGTTTTAGAAAGAATGTCCCACTTTGCATAACAAACAAAGAATTCCTCATTCTATTTAGCTGAGTATTCTATACTGCCAGGGGGTTGCTTCCTTTCCTTCCCCACCCAATTTTAGTCCAGATAATTACATTTTGAGGAGGAATGTGATCTGTGAAGTGATATAAGCAGTGACTGCATTTAAGCTTTTTTTTTTTTTTTTTTTAACCTGCCTGTACCTGCCCTCTCCATCCGGATCCAATCTGAAACAGAACTATTTAGCAACATTTTAGCTATTTTCCTTTCTCTGAGATCACATTATTTACCTGTCTTGTCAATAAAAATTATAAACATGAGTAGAGGAAGTTACAAAGGATGCAAAAGGTGGGAGAAGTGAGAAAGAAGGAAGAGAAAAGCCTAAAAAGAGTAACCCAAGTAAGGGATACTGGATTCCTGCCAGGGTTGCTTCTGCAGAGGCCAGAGTTCTTAAATCTCCCAAATTAGCCCATAGAATTCAGGACAAGGACCCCTCAAACACAGGCTCCTGGCGTCAGCCACATCCCACACTTATTAAAAATATTAAAAAATGCTTTAGAAAAGAAACGTGATGTTTGCTATGCACTGCACTGTCCGTTTTACTTGGATGCACTGTAAGGTCTCAGGTATAATCTAGTTAAACATACACAGTTTATGAAGACTGTTCCAAGACACTAAAAGCGTTTGGTAATTTAGAAACAACTAAACTATTATAAAATAGTTACTGTAGAAAGATGGGTATAAATAGCCCCTGTAGTGACTTCCTCATGAAATATGTCAAAAGAAGGAAAAACTTAAAAAATAATGTACCTTCTCCCATTCCTCAAAATATCATTTCTAATCCCTTAATTTCCTAAAATAAACCCACAGTGAATTAGGTGGGTTATACATGTCTATTGGGGGGATTATACGTTGTAATCACAAGTAGAGGTCTTAAAATAAAGCTATTTCTAATTCGTCCAAAGGATGATTAATAACTATTAGACTAGTGAGGGACTGATGAAGGAAAGGGATTAGATTTAGAAGTGGCCACAGCAACTAGATTATGTAATCCAAACATGTTTTGGAAAACAGGAGCATTGTCTAATTTAAAAAGTTCTTAAAAGTGAGTTAATGCCAGAAACCCCTTACCTTTCAGTGAGGCTTTCTCTTTAAAATAATAAACAAACAGATAGATAAACACATAGACAAATAATCAAATAAGAGGCTTTCAAGCTTTTTCAGCAAAGTAGCCTATACACCATAGCGACCCTAGAGAGGTTCGTACTGAAGACCCAGTTAAGCCCATCTCTGGATTCGACATGTGATGGTAAGGACAAATACAGGTGAATTTGCCAGTGCTACCTCGGGTCAGGCACAGCTCTACCTGAAACGCCCAAAGAGGAGGAAACAGCTCTGGACACTCCTCTGGAATCCTGTTTTATTTATGTGAGTAATACACACTGACATCTCATTTAAAATGAAGATTTGTACGTCTCAACAAGACAGGGACACATCTGCCTCTCCTAGGAATAAACCAACTAAAGGGCATTAATCTAAAATGGAAAGAAAACATTAAGCATAATCTTTCATTTTTCTCTTTTTGAACTACGGTGTGGAATTTGCTTTGTGGCAGATAATATGACAAAACAGGACAAATGGGAATCCCTTTGGAGTTGCAGGCAATGCTCTTCTTGACATCCATGAAATGAAGACTTGGCCTAAGGCCTTTGAATCTGATTGTGAGATACAGTCGCAATAAGAAGGGCCCAACAGCGGAAGAGCACCAAAATATGTTAACTGTTGCTGCATGGGGAAGAATGGGATATGGAAAATGACGGTTGTATTTCAGTGGCACACTGAAGCAGCTGTATTCTAACAACGTGAATAGATGGATGGAAAAGGAAGGAGGTTCAGCTGTCCAGGTAAGGATCTCATTTAGGCAAAAAATTGTATTTTTAGCTACTCTGCTGCCTTTCGAAAGAACAGCTTGCATCTTCAGTGCTACTCCAGAACTACTTGCTTATGTGAACAGAGCCATGTTGGTAATGGAGCAGCAAATGAGGGCCACATTTTCCTGCAAATAAACTCAGTTGAGTTTCAAATGAAGAGTGACTGCAAAGAGAGGCGATTTCTTTAACTTCCAATAATCTTGTGTTTTAGGTGAAACATGGGGTTCTGGTAACTAGGTGAATCTTTAATGCTGATTACCCAAGTACAGTTTTCAGCTCTGTCTAATGAGAAAACTTAGCTTTATCTGGTCCTTTATATACACAGTCACAATTACATAAAGGTGCATCTTGAAGCACACAACACACATCCCCTCCTTCCTCTCCATTCCTGCACACTCTCTGTGATAGCACAGATATTTACTCTATGTAATCTTTCACTTCAATGACCTACTATTTGCCTTCCATGAACTAAATTTTAGAATTCTGCAATTTTAAATTGGTATGAACAGCTGAATAGTCTCACTGGCCATTTTTCCCATGTGCCTAGCTGTTTTACAAGTGCAGAATATTGTCTTGGATAAGTAAGGAAACATCTTATTTCAGTATTTGTAATAATGTTTTCCAAACTCATGTCTTGTTTTGAGGAAAATCTGATGATACATCCATTTTCAAATTTTCCTTCAAAGCTTGCAAAAGCTGCCAACCTAAGCAGGTCACTTTGTAGTTTCTTACACTGCATCTTCAGATAAATGTAGTGGGTTTGGTTATATAGTTAACTGCCAGCTAATGTGATCTGGCAGTTAGATACTGCTCTTTCAAATCAGTTTTCTGAAACTGAACCAGCTCCAGCTCTTCCGAAGTATTTCTGTAAGCACTGACTACATGTGAACCCAAGGAACTAACAGAGGATTTACGGATTAAATTCAGATGATATTCAGATGTGGTTAATATCAAGTAATCAAAACCAAATATACCTGTTCCTCAGTTTGGGACTTACAAACAATTTCTACACCTCAATTTTGCCCTAGAAGCAGCCATTCAAATAAGCCTCACGTTTCTTTGCAGTTTTAGGAAATACCATGAGTAAAACATTTATTAATCAGCAAACAGCAGCTGTTTAGATTAATTAATGGCCAAAGACAAGTGAAGAAGTCTCAAAGCTGCGTCTGATGTTTGACTTTTAATGAAGAGCAGAAGTGAAAAATAAAATCTACGTGACTTACTAAAGACATTGCAATGGAAGTTATAAGACAGCTACTTCAAACGAAGGCAACAGCTTAATCTATTTTATTTAGATGGCACATCTTCTCAGAACGCTTTCAGTCCAGCATGGCCTAACACACCATGGAAGGCTCTACAAAACAAGGTAAACTAAACCCATCTTCGAAGGTAAAAACAGAATATGAATTCTATGTTTACTAGGGTTTTGCCTGAAAAAGGAGAGGGAAAATTGAACTGGGATCTCAGAGCCTTACCATATACGATGGTTCCGCACACCTAACTCGGTCCTTTAAAGCCTGGCACATGATGTGTGCTGCATGACAGCAAGCTACAAGCACGTACACAGGTCGTGTACAGGAGAGCATGACCCTGGGCTCTACACAGAGTGACAACAGTGCTAGAGGTCCTGTTCGGTCAGTCACTGCGCTGTGCTCACGGGCACCGTACGTTGTTTTGCCATTCACATGTGCCAAGAGCCCATGGGGAAAAGCTCTGGTCCACCAGGCCACGTTCTCTGCCGTGGGCCTCAGCGGGATGTGGGGCAGGACTAAGGCTGCCTTCTGCTCCTGAGGCAGTGGTGTGGGTCACCACGGCATCTCCACAGGCCCCAGCTCCCCATCTCACTGGTTTCAGCAGAAACATGACAACACCACCTGACAACAGTGACAGCCGAAGTCTTTCTGAAGGAAAATGGCTCCCAAAGAAAGCATGTATAACCCACTGTCCTTTAGGGACTGGGAACTGAAAGACTTTTGCTCACCTCCCTCATTATCCTTGTTATCGGCACAGGCGGTTTCCATGGCAACGTTGCATCCAGGCCCCCTCCAGCCGGTCTGGCAGACACACTGCCAGCTGTTCTGACCCAGCGTGCATCTCCCATTGCCATTGCACAAATCAGGGCAGCCATCTGGTTGAAGAAATGGAGAAGGTAAGTACAAGACACACTCATTCACACTGCCACTCAGACTTCTGACAACACTACTGTGCAGACAAAAAGGCTCGTTCCTGCTGGTGGGACAAACGTTCTCCTGGCCCAGAGCCACATCCCCGGTGTGGAGAAGGAGGAAATGTCAGAGGAATGGGGATTTAACTCAAGCCAACAGTGAGGAGGAGTCCTACCATCAGCCATAATAAATGTTTTAAGAACCCTGTAAAGGTTCAGATCTTGAGTAGACAGAAAGAACAGCCTGCTGACAGAAGGTCACAGCCTCTTATTTTTCCCACGGTAGGTATGTGCATACACATATATGAACGAGAACGTCTTCTTCAACAAGCATGCCGATGTTCAGGGTGCCTTGTGCAGTATGCATGGCATAATTCTCCAGAGCTTCTCTAAACACAAAGCTTACACAGTTTTGGAAATATTTCCCTTCTTTAACTGTCACCTTAAAAGACCTACTTATTTAACACGAAGTTTACTTATGAAGTAACATTTCACGCTTTCTGAAAGATACGTTAGAAGACAGATCTCACAAGAGATGTTTTGAATTGACTATGGCTATGACATGACTTATTGCACAGCAAGAGCTGAATTAGGAACATGAATATTCATGTGCTAGGTGCTCGTACGTTCTAACAGAATGTCCACAGGTAACAGAATAACTTGACTGCTTTCTCTTGAAACTAAATGAGTCTCAAGAGGCCCTGCTGTGTCTAACTGTATTCATTATGGGCAAGGGTAATAGCCAAATTCCAACCTCTAAGGTGCTTGAGGCCTTGGTATATACCACCAATTCCATCAACATCCAACTCACACCTGCGTGTGTATTTGTCTGTGGAGGTGACGGAAGATTTGGGTGTCCTGCAGCAGACCTCTCATAGCACCTTTTCATTATTCTGAGCAGGAGGCTTTGTTGCCATACTGACAGTAGATGTTGGATCCCAATCAGTCACAAGCTCTCTCGTTGGTGTTGGAAATACAGTCTAATCCTGCCATCTCTACAGCAACAGAGAACATGGAGTAATTAATCTCACTGGTGTTGGGTTTGGGCAGAAAATTGCAAAACAGCTCACAAAGCTTCACCTTCTCTCATTTTCCCCTCCACCAGCAGCGATGGGTTGCTGCTGGCTCCAAGATCTGCATGGACCTGCTGCAGCTCTCTCAGGTCTCACCAGCTGGCTGGGTTAGTCCTTTGCATTTGCTACCGCGGACCCAAGCTGTGACTATTAATTAAGTACTGCACTCCCTTCCCCAGGCATTTTAAGAGCACCAAGGAACTAATGGGCACCCTATCAGCCTGTGGCGAGTCACTTCAGCAGCTGCGAGTGAGGAAGGCAGCAGTAGGAAACATCCTGAGAGCAAATAAACGCTTTCTTTGAGCAGCACCACTTCAGATGTGCAGCACTGGAGAAAGATTAAGGTGACAGTATGTCGACTTTGTGCCCCTTGGCCTGTGCTGGTGACCGGGACTAGGAGCATCTGTCAAACCAGCACAGCTTTCATACAAGTGCTGAAAGGTTGAGCAGCCCTCCAGAAATCACTGATTTAGACAGCCTGTGTGTTTCCAAAACCTGTCCAGAGAACCACAGCTCTGGCTTTGTCTCTTCCCACTCCTACCAGCCACCTTTGCGCAGCCGGGTGACGTTAGAGAGAAGTTCCTATGACCCTGCACCAGTTCGCACTAGGATGTGGGAGAGTCCCGTGTGGGAAAGCGGGCTGCCTTGCACCACTGGTTTCACAGCAGGTATCACAACATGGAGCATTCACTTTTACTTTTCCTTGTTGGGTTGTTATCTGATAAATTTGTAGTGTTTAATTAACTTTTAATAGGACTAAGTAGTCCACAGCCACATTAATTTTTGAAGCAATTCTGAAAATGTACTTTACTGCTTAAAACAAAAAAGAATGGTGGGCCTGTGGAAGGTGCTGGAGTGAGACCTCTGAGACCTCAGCTCTCCCACAGAAAAGGTCCTTTATAGATAACAGCAACCAAGGTTTCTGTGCATTGACCCACCAAGATGCCTGAATCGGTATAACTTCTAGCACTGGCACAACAGCCTGATCTCCACCAAAGCTCTGTGGAGTAGGACACCAGACCTCTGTGAACAGGGCCAAGATCATCCAGTTCATTTTACAGAGAAAGCTGTCAGCAGATAGTAACAAGTACTAGGAGTTTTATTTCAGTGTTGTGGTGTATCAAAAAATAAAATAAAATACAGTGTCACTTTCACTTAGAAGTTAGGTTATTTTGGCATTACATATCTTAGCTATAAAAAATGGCACTGACTTTCAGCACAGGTAATATATTTTCAAGGCATTTATTTTAGCTCTTTCATTTGTCAGGTTGTTTGACCAAAATGATAATGACTGAGGGGAGGCATCATACTGTAGGACAAATTATTTGTTTTAAATGAAAAACAAATAGTAATTGTGAATATACACAAACAGTTGGCTTTGTACTGGGGCACTGAAGAGAATTAAATCACCGAAGCAGTTTGCTTTGCAGCATATGAGCAAGATGAAAACACGAACAGTAGGGAGCTAACAAAATCTCTGAAAAGTTTTATGTGCAGCTGGGGATTAATGGACATGACTTTGCTTTTAGCTTAAAGAGAGAAGCAAGCCTCACTGATATAGACATGATGTTGCTAGGAAACACTATGCTACCTCTATGGGGTTTATTTAACTGTGGCCTTCCAAAGATAGGCTTTGTGTTTCAATAGCATAAATTTCAGGAGAAAGGCAAAAACCCAACAGCAGACTACAATAAAATCCAAGTACTTTGACAATAATGTCTTCCTTAAAATATCTATTAAATTAATGATGTATTAACTTTCAAAACAGCTTTAAGTCATGGACAACTATTCAGATATTTTGCATAATGTGTGTTTCCACACGTGCATGTGTGCATTTCTGTTTATGCCTGTCTTTCTTCAAGCAAATATTTACATATCATTATAGTCTGTTAGACTAAAATCTGTTCTAACAGCCAGTTGACCAACGAGACAACAGAGCTCCATTAGAATCTATTAACAACAACTTTTCTTCTTAAAAAGTTTATATTTAGGCAGTGCACGGAATATCTCTATTTAGACCTTCCTACGTGCGCAATGATTAGTCCCCGTGAACATCCCCTGCACCCGCAGCATTTGCACTTGGCTGACGGGCCCTGATGCACTTCAGCGGGTTTTGACTGCGTACCAGGTCGCAAGGTGCCCGTGCGAGGAGCCTTCCGAGCCTCAGGAAGTGCTCGGTGCTCGCAGCTGGACACGCGGCCTGTGCTGGGAACGCACACCGTACGAGGCAACGCACACCGTACGAGGCATATCCTAACACCCAGTGCTTGGTTAGAGCTTGCTTTCATTCCGCAGCCCTAGCTCACCCCGAGAAGTGTATTACCTCCTGGCTGTCTTATGAATTCGTTCCCAGAGCACAGCAGTCACAGAGAGACTGAGATAGTCACAGAGGGAAGGGCTATCAACATCTAACCTTACCAAGTAATCCGCCGTGGTATGAAGCTCGCAGTCACCGCGCAGAAAAGAGCCCTTCACGCCAAGCAGACAGGTTGCTATTCCTGGTGTGTAGAGGAATTCTACTCATCTTTTCTATTACAGTATGCTTAATGGAAAATGTCAAAAAGGTAGGTGAAAAAAGAAGAAAGTGCTTGTTTAAAGTGCTAGACTGACAACCTATTTATTCACAGAACAGGCAGAGTATGGGCAACAGCAGTTCAAGTGTCTCACACTTTTCCAGCACAGGCTGCTGCGGCTCGAGGTGAAACACTGATGCAGGCCCCCTTCCCCTTTAGTCTCCAGCTTGCCGGTAGGACTGGTAACTGGGAGCTTTAGTACAGGTACATGTGCATTTACAATTAAGTAAGCTTCCAGTACTTCTTGCAGCGTAGTGTCAGGAATCTGTGACTAGCATTGTGAGGGACCATCACAATAAGAGCAAGTTTCAAAACCGAACTACTAAAATGCATTCCTCTCCACACCACAGAGAGACAAACTGCCCAGAGCTCATGTAACATGAATGCTGGAAGGCCACAGTAAAAGAAAAAGGAAATAAAGGCATTCTGTCTCTATATCTAATAGAGAATGATGTAAACTGGTGTTTTGTACATATGAGATCCCAAAACACTTTTTAGCATTCTCACTGAACAAAACAACCTCTATAATCTTGCAGTTCTGGAACATTAGGGCTAGTGTTTAATACCTGTATTTATTTCCCCTCTTAGGTTTTTTTCCAGCTATCCAACTAAATTGAAGTAATAGAACCAATTCATTAATGGACTTCGTGGTGTTTCTTCCTTCTCTTTGTTCGAACAGGCTGTTACATTCTTAACTTGCTCCCAGTTTAAAAGCCCATTTCTTGGCAAGTTTGCATCATACCACATCTACTGTGGCAAGTAGCATGAGAACACTGACTCTCATGGATCACAAGGGCTTGAAGACAGCTCTGAAACTCTACAATTTGGTAAGCAACGGTTCAGCAAACGTATCTGTTCCAGTGCACGGAGACACTTGCCCCCTCTACCTACATTGTTTCTCAGTACTTGAAAGCCCTTCACCTACATTTCCTCAGTTTATCCATACCAATGCCCATCTAATGACAGTACATTTCCATGAAAGCAACTTTGGTGATATAGTAAAAATGAATACTCGATAATAACGTGAGAAAACTGTGGCTTAAGAAAAAACTAGTGTGGTACCTTTGACATGAAATAGCTGAATTCCTCCTTCTAGGAATGAATGAGATTTCTGTCTCTTGACTGTGCCTATTACCAAGAGGAAATGCATCTAGCATGGATGCCAAGTAAATAATGTAGTGTCAGAAGGACAGGACACTAACAAAGCACTGTGAGAAATGAGAATATGTCAATATGATGAGGAGTATTTAGTCAACTACTACATATATATAACTATTACATTCATCTTATTTCACATCATCAATATTCATGGAGAAAAGGGATCCAAAAGGTTCGAGATCTTTGGTTAGACACAATAGGAAGAGAAAGCTCCTGTCTGAAAGCTCTTATAATCCACAACACAAAATGAGCTTAAAATATGCCATTTTGTTATTTGCTTGTAGAGTTGCACATTGCCCCAGTCCATGACAGGGCCTGGAAGATGCTACAACAATCCAACAGAAAATTAAATAGCGAGTCCATAAAACAACAAACACTGCTGTTACGGAGGTCACTGTGAGCAAAATTAAGTCTATTGCTTCCTCCAGGCCTAAGTAAGCTTTATCTATTTCTACAGTTTTGGTTTTCAAAGACTTACAAGAGATTTATGAAAAGCTGATTTTAACAAGAAAGGCTGCAGAATCATTATGAATAGTAACCAAAATCAACATGGACAGTGCTTATTTCTAAGACAGTGAGAGTGCCTGATATATTTAAGATATATTTAAGAGAGAATACTCATAGGTTTCACTGACAAATTGTTCTGAGACTAAATTTTAAGGTGATTAATATATTTTTGAAGTCGTCAAATTAATTTCCAGTATCTAGGCAGTACATCAAAAATTCTAATCCAATTTTGGGTAAATTCTGCGCTTCATTCCACTGACACTCACAAACTCCAGGTATGCAAATACACAAGTGCCCAGCCATGCAGGAACATATAAATTTTCCGTTGCATAAACTACTGTAAAACTCCAAACCAAACATTTTTGGTAAATCAGAATATAAAGACTTGCTGTCCAATTAATTTGTGGTTTCAGTCTGAACCTTAATAACCACCAGAACTCCCACTTATGGTGGGGTAAATCATTCTGGAAAAGAAGGACAGGAAAGGGCCGCCAGAGAAAGAGAAGCTAGACTAATCTTGCTCTTTTTAATGTTTTCAAACTTTGAATAAATACGGACCCTCTTAGTAGAATTAAAGGAAGAAGAGGAAGAGGAGAGAAGGATGAAAACCCCCCTAAAATCTCTCTAGGCGATATCTCATAACCACTTAAAGAAGCGGACAATGTTTTTAGCGTCTACTCAGCTTGAACATGGAAAATCAGATGCAAATCAAGAGTTTCCATCTTCTGAGTCCTTCTGATTCAAAGCTGTCTGTCAGCCATCTATCCTCCAAATTCCTCCCAACAGTATCTCCAAGCAGACAGGACGGGTTCCCAGCACCTCTCCCCATTTAGCGCACGCGTAGTGCAGCTATAGTCTGTAGTAGCTCTCGTTTGTCTTCCCGCCTAACCTCATCTTCCACGTCCTTATCCAAAGCCTGCTGGCAGCAGTGGAGTCTTTTCATGGACTTGAAATGACACCAGACCAGGAGGCCCTATGGGTGAAGATGCCCTGCAGTAAAGAGTACGTTGACGGAGTTCTCTCGCTTACGGGATACACACGAGTTTCAAGTGGAACATTTAAATTACATTGAAATCCTCCACATTACAGCGGTTAACTACAGAACTGTAGCAAATAGAAGTAGTCTGGGATATGATGGTACCTACAGAATACAGAGAAATGACATAAAAGCAGCAGTGATAACAGTCTGTTTAATTTGGATTTTAGAGGATAATCACTGTTTTCGTATTTTCTGTTCATTCCTTCAGCGACTCGCTGGTATGCCCACGGCTATCTAGCAAATAATAAATGAGGTACACAGAACGAGGTACCTAGAAACACTGAAAATAAAATTATGCTTTTATTTTCTATTGTTATTTTTTAATCCTTCAATTCAAAGCCTGCAGGGCCTAGTTAAAGCCAAAGAAAGGGCATACAAATAAAAATTACACGTCGTATTCTGGTAGGCACACACAAGTTATTTTCTAGAGTAATATTTCAAGTAAAATAAACTCCAACCCAAAACATGTAACTAATATATGTGAATGCAATACAGTATTGGTTGAGTGAGAGCTGAGGCCCCTTTGAGTGAGTACGGACAGTTCCACAACAGCCTAGAGCGCCATGCCAAAGCACAGCTCAGCTCTTAGGAGCAGGACAGTCACTGCCTTGGGTTTGCATGGCAGGGTTTTGGTCACAGGGGAGGAGCTACAGGGGTGGCTCCTCTCAGGAGCTGCCAGAAGCTTTCCCAGCTCCAAGCCAGCCCCACCTCTGGCCATGGCCGAGCCACTCAGTGACACAGGCAGCTCCTCTGGGATAACAGATCTGAGAGGGGAAAAACCTGCTGGGGAACCTGCAGTGGGGAGAGCAGTGGGGTGTGAGAGAGACAGCCAGGCAGACCCCCAGGTCAGCGCAGAAGGGGAGGAGGTGCTGGGGCAGAGGTTCCCCTCAGCCCCTGGGGAGAGGGCAGGGTGTGCCCTGCAGCCATGGAGGGTCATGGGGCAGCAGAGACCCCCCTGCAGCCCGGGGAGGGCCCCACGCCAGAGCAGGCGGCTGTGCCCGAAGAGCCTGTGACTCCATGGGAAGCCCGTGTGGGAGCAGGCTGCTCCTGAAGGAAGGAGAACGCCATGGGGGTCCCACGCTGGAGCAGTTGGTGAAGAACTGTGTCCCGTGGGAGGGACCCCAGGCTGGAGCAGGGGCAGGGTGTGAGAATCCTCTCCTGAGGGGGAAGGAGCACCAGCAACAGCGTGTGATGGACTGACCCCAACCCCCATTCCTTGCCCCCCTGCACCACTGTCAGGGAGGAGGGAGAGAAATGGGGAGCAAAGCTGAGCTGGGGAAGAAGGCGGGTGGGGGTGGGGGAAGGGGATTTTAAGATTTTATTTCTCATTATCCTACTCTGATTTGATTAATAATGAATTAAATTGATTTTTCTTCCCCAAGTCGAGCCTGTTTTGCCCATGACCATAACGGGCGAGTGATTCCTCCCTGTCCTTGTCTCAACCCGTGAGCCTTTCCTTACAGTTTCTCCTCCCCATCCCACTGGCAGGAGGAGTGAGCGGCTGTGTGGTGCTTGGTTGTGGCTGCATCTAAACCACAACAGTCACGCAGATTGCCAAATTGTAAAGAATTAACCCAGCCTTTCAGTGAAATAAAAGCCTGATTTCACTGCTCAAGTACCACAGCAGTGACGCTTGCAGTTCCAGAGAGCGCTCACACAGAGCAGGAGCTTCTCCATGGCACTGAAGCATTTGTCACCGAGATGCTCTGACTGGCTTCCTTGCTTCTTTTTTTGTCTTTTCACTTTTTAGAGAAAACATTCTTTAAAAATTACCCAATACCCTAGATATTTCTTTAAGCTAGATATCAACCAAAGGATTGCATAGAATAAATAACTATTTCCAGATGTGTTGTGGGAGATGAATACATGCCTGGGTTAAAACTGAAGACTGGGCCAGCTGTAATTTTATTTATTGAACACACTGAAAGAAAAGAGAAATGGCTGAGAAGTGAGTTTCAAGAATCCTGCACCCTGCATTCCTCCACTCTAATACCCTCTGTGCAGGCAGACAATTATGAATGTTAAGTAAGGTTCCTTAATTGCCTGGGATATGTATGCTATAACACAATTTCCTTCTAAATTCTATTTACTACACATCTGCGCAATTTCTGTCTTTCACATGTAAAGGTATGAACTCAGAGAACACCCAGCTTCCCAAACAAAATTGGAAAATGTCACAAAAACATGTGATTGTTTAGAAGAGAATTAAACCCCATGCAAAGGGGAACCGCTGGTATTAAAGAGGAGTTCTCAAGAAAAGTCACTTGCATCTTTCTGAAGAAAAAAAAGTGTAAATTTGAGATTGAAAAAACCACATGGGTGTCAAAGCACCATGCTTTGTTAACAAGGGGTTATTCCCAGCAGTACCTTCTGGTTTATCCACCTCCACTTTAAGTGACTCGGGCAGATGAGCTCCCATTACTTTCGTGGGGGGAAGACACCTTTGAGGTGCCTCTCTTGTGCACAGCCAAGAGAGCTCTCTAACTATCACCAGCTGTTGGTGTGACCCTCCTTCACGCTGCCAACAGGGCAAGGAGAAGAGGGTGACAGTTTGTGCTGTACTGTCCTGAGACTTGAGGAAACCAAACAGATCAATAATCAAAAAATCCGTGTCTCCTCAGGTTGAGTCTACACAAAGCGCTTCAGCTGAACTCAAGAATTTGGGCTATTTATATGTATAAAAGGCAGTTTCAAGAAGGAAGGAAGACTGCATTGATGGGAAGTATAGCCATAAGACGGAGAAGATTCTGCAATGCCACAAGACCAAGTGCTCTGCTGTAGCCAGAAGGCCAGATCCAGTCCGGCAGATGTGGGATGTCCACAATATCCTGCCACCACACGGGCCCCACATCACCCACAGACTGCAGGCAGCATGCTGCCTGCCTGCCCCGAGATTGCCAGCCTTAACGAGAAGATGCATCACATCCTGTGCAGAAACCGACTCTGTGCACAGTGGCCTTATCAATGATCAGGTGACAATACTTTCAGATGTGTACCGGCATGAGCCAACTAGTTATACAAAACATATGGACATAAGCAAAGACTCTGCTGCAGCCCAAAAGCTACAGCATAGCTACAGTTTCTTCTCTAGGCTAAGAAGATTATTTGCTGAGATTTTAAGCAAGAGCTAAAAGTTGACCCTAGCAGAACATTGAAGTTACACAGCATATTCTTTTCAAACAACAGTAATATTCAACTCATATACCCAATAAAAAGACACATAAAAGATGCAGTAAAATTTGTATTTAAGATAGCTGGTTCTTTCAAATTAATCTTACAGTAACAAAATCCATTTAGAATATAATTCTGGGTGAAATTGCATTCATAAAACCAGTACCACAACCATAATCTTTTATTGTATTAATGTTTCTGATATGGGATACAAGGACTGGCATCATCCTTTGTAATATGTAATATCGTTTCTGAGAAAGAAGCCTTCTCATGTTGGATTTATCTCTAAAAAAAGTCTATATAATAGTTTAGTGGCACTGTAATGATAAAGCGACCTATCAGACAGGATGTGTAAATTCAGTCAATTGCAGAGTAACAAGCAAAACACTGACCTCATATTTAAAAGAATATATAATCTAATTAAAATGTAATAACTAAATTCCCTACATTAGTCACAATGTTATGGCAGGGAGTTTCAGTCATTTGTTCATAAAAATTTGGATTCACACAGTAATTGTAACTCAACCTTCTTGCACATAATGCAGTTTGGTTTTTTATTATTTGAAATACATGGCAGACACAGCTCTTCAAAAAATATGCATTTAAACTTTTTTGAACAAATGTTTTGGTAAAGTGTTGTTATATATCCACTTATTAACTCCAAAGCTTCAACAATCTCATATATGCTGATACACAAACTTGTGTCACATTTCCATACTCCTTGCCTGTTCTACCCTCTTTGTGTCACAGGGAGAGACAAATAAGAAAAAATACAATATAATTCTTATGTTAAATGATATCTGTATCTGGAAAAAGGATAGTTGATTTGTGCTGTCATATCCCAGACATTAGGTTTCAAAAGTTTAGTTTCATTTGGCTAACTGAAATGTATAAAGTTCATCATAACTGACCTAGTTTTTCCTTATTTCAGACAGAAAACAATGCAAAGCCCTAATTTTACTATAGTAACAGCTAAGACAATGTATGAACTGAAAATAATACTCAACTTGGTGAAGTCCCTGTAGTATTCTATTCTAACTCTGGAGGAAAGCATGAAGTCACGGTTTTAAAGGTTTTTCTAGTTTCACGTTCCTGTACGCAGTTTTCACAGAGAGCCCAGACACCAATGGAGGCTCCTACTCCATCCTGCGCTCCCAGGCAGACTAAGCTTGCCAGTGGAGATGGCACGGTGCCCTGCTTACCCAAAGTTGAAGCCAATTTAATGATGTGAATGCAGCCTGTATAAAATTAGAGCCTGCTCAGATATGAACTTCTAAAATCCCTGTATACATCAAGATGCCACAAAGGTGGGTATCTTTTTTCAAATGTTTATGATCTTAGGCCCTTCTGATATACAAAGCAGATGATTAGGCTTGACAAGGGCAGGATGGCTTGTTGCTACCAAGGTTTTCTCTGGCAGTACAGAGTACTCCCGGATCTCTCATTTGAATGAAAAGCCTCCAGTGAGGCAGATGTACTTTTTCCCTATGAATGCCCCGATGGGTCAGCAGAGGAGACTTTGTTGTCATTAGCTAGGTTTTCTCAAGGCACAGATGCCACCCACAATTTCTTCTACTTTATAATTTTAAGGGGAAAGCACAATCTGAACTTTACTGCTCAGGAAATATTTTAAGAAACATTATTCGTTGCCGTAAAGTTTCAGTGAAGAGGCAGAGAAGGTAAACACCAAGCCAAGTTAAATCAGAGGTTTTCTGGTAAGCGTCATGTGTAGATATATTAAAGATAATCACACTAAGTAATTCTTTAGGACTTACATAGACCTAAAACTATCCTACAAACAGGCTATTTGCAGTTAAGTGGGAAGCATTGTCCTCTGCTGTGCTCAGACATTTACATCTGAATCTAGGTCTCTCAATTAGATGGGTAACACTAAAATTGTTTCTAGCATTCTGCAAAACACGATGGGCTAACACAGAATGGTCATAAGGCACGCGCTCAAACTCCAGTCTCTTCCAAAGCAATGCACAGACAGGAACAGGGAGAACAACAAAACCACCAACGGGTACGCTGTGCCATACAGCATGGGAGCTGACACTGCAGACATGGCCTGGGCATTAGCCCTGCCAAAGACAAACCGCAAATATTGGGCAGTTTATCTGCCTGACAAAAACTGACACGCTGTAATGTAAGATTAACCGTTAGGTCTTCTCAGTCTCCTTCACTGATCAGACTGACTCTTCATCCTTCTCAGTTGTATCAGCTGAGGGCCAGGATGCAAGTTGGTCCACGCTGGCAAAATTCAGCCAAATTCAACAAAACTACATGAACTTCCATCAGTTACTGTACAGCCTCGAGGTTCATGGCAGTTTGCTGTAACTGGGTCCTTCATATAACAGTCAAAATTAACACAGTGGTTGCTCTTCAGCAAAGCACGGGTTTTCTCTGGTGTCTATGTGTTAGCTGGCTACCAGGCATGATGAAAACCCCTGGATTCTGAGCTGCTGCTGGTAGCTTTACAGCCCTTCCTGCCTCCTGAAAGGGCCACGGACAACTAGGGCTTCTCCTGTCTGAAAGGCAGTAAATCACTTAGAAACAGAGAATTCCTTTTATCAGACTGGCATGAGCCTGACCATTCCACAAAGAAGCAACCCTTGGATGCATCCATTCTAGCCAAACACCACTAGCAGCACATTTTCCATTTCAAAACGTTTTTATAAAGTCCTGCTGAAACTGAACTAACGTTGTAGACCCAATGCCGTTTGGGATTTTCCGGGAAGACACTCTGTAACTTCAGGATACTTTTATTCACCTCTCAAATCCTCCACACAGGGCGTACAGGAGCTGTGCTGCCAACCACCTCTGCGGGACTCTCAGACTCTGTCTCACACCTCCGCTCAGCCCATTCAGCAATGCAATATATACAGGCGTAAGCCAAATGCAGCTAAGTGAACACTGAAGCCATTCTTCTTAACAAGAACAGGCACATCAAATATTACTTTAATTCTCTCACCAATGGCTTATGAAAGAAATTCAAAATCAAGTTCAAGGCCTTACTTCTTATCTGGTAGGCTCAGGATATTTAAGAGACTGCCTGAGGTACAGGCAGTCTGGGGTCTGGAAACTGGGGTCAAGAGCTTTGCTAAGCTGACAAAAGCTAATCTTATCTGTGTAGGAGATGGAGATTTTAAGAAGCCAATTCAAGGCTGTGGAATTAAATCCTTCACTCTGTAAATAAGAACTTACATATATATTTAAAAAAAAAAAATCACATATTATCCATTTTTTCTCCAAATATAAATTGCACTTCTTTGGCCCTAACTCCTTTAATATAGAAATAGCTTTACAAAGCAGAGGAGTTAAAGTCAACTAAAATGCTCTAGTAAGCTAAGCCAGCATTATCTGTGACCAAACAGAACCCTTTCCCTTATGCCAATACTACTTAACAGTCGTTTACACTGGTATTTCTAATCCTATTTGGATTCAGAGCTGTGAGGGGATGGGATGTGTGCACACACATGCACAGACAAGTAGGGCACTGCAGTGAGAACAAGCACGTATTAGATATTTATGTTGCTCCATATGCTATAGAAGATGCTTAGCTATGGCACGGAGTAACAGCCCACCCAGTGTACAACTAAAGGCTGTAGGAAGTCTGCCTTAAAAACTATGGGCCTGAGTCAAATGTCTGTCCTCACAGCTCACCCTGCTTCGAGGAAGAAGTTGGACTAGATGACCTCCTGACAGCCTTTCCACCTGAATTATCTATAAACCCTTCAGTTTTAGAGCTTTATAATTCATAATTCTCAAGGCAGGGAATCCCAGTTTTCTCCGGCATTATTACAATATAATTACTTGCTGTTCATCAGATATTGACGTCTGCACAGAATTTATAATTTAGCAATTAACTTTCAAGTCTGCAGATGCAGATCCTGTATAAGTGTGCAGGTTATCTCCATCAGAAGAATAAATATGAGCCTTAACATAAGTACACGTTTTCCTCCATTACCATGTAGCAGGTCAGTATGCTCTATCTATCCCTTAATTTGGTACAGAACTTTGGAAGCCCTTCACGACGAAAAGTGCTATAGACACAGATGTATTATATTTCACAGCTGAACTTCCTAAAGTATTAATGACACAGATTCCAATAAATGTCTGCACACTGTATGGTTTCAGACTACAGAATGAAAACATTTCAGCTGCCCCAAAGGAAAGTCAAAAGAAAGTGCTGGAGAAAGAAATGAAGTTTTAAAGGAGTATTGTGGGATAGTTTGGAATGAAAAAAGCCTTGATAACTTACACTGAATGCTTCTCATACTCCTTCTGGCTTGCAGGATTCCTAAATCTTCATGACAGTAAAATATAATTAGAAGTGACACAAAACAATGGATATTTGAACATGAAAATAAATATATGCCACATGTTTGTTGGAGCTAGAATTTACGGAGCTTAAGTACGTACAGATGTAAAGGATGAAATAATGCCCACCACACAGGAGCAGTATTCTGCCACAGAGGCAACATGTGAAAAAAATAGCTACAGAAACAATGCAACCTGAGTTATGTGAGTATTTGCGTATGCTGAGCTGTTTGGCAGATGTGAGACAGAAGATGAATATTTCACTACATAAAATATAGCTTATAAACATGCCTTTAATTCTGAAGTGCTGGGCATCCATTCTGCACCCCGTTTCGGCACACGTAAGCCTCATGAGTATCATGCCATTTTCCAATTTCTGTATCTACCAACTGCACAAATAAAAGCTACAGAAATAAAAATGTTGTTTTCCCAAATACACTGGTTTTAATTCTGCCCGCACAGACTAAGCGCAGGATAGCTCTCTGATTGTTCCTTCTTTATCTGCCTACGTGGTGAAAGGAAACAACTCATAGTAATTCAAACGATACTTAAATACTAAATGAATCCGGGAAACTGATTTTGATCTACTAGGGAGATTGTCTTCGCCATTTCACCCCCAAGAAAGCCAAGAGTATTTGATCTGCACTTGGCAGAAATTTGAAAGAGGAAAGACTCTCTAAGCTCTGCTTGCTTTACATCACAAATATTTACTGTCAGGCAACTGACAGCGCTGCTCCTCCCCTCCCCTCGCTAGAAGGGACCTTAATTCTCTGAAATAAATACTTAAGACTTTCTGCTTATAGACAGAGCATTTCTTTCCCATTTCTCTGCTGAAGCCATCGGAAGCACCAACCAGGCTTTTAACTTGGTTGCCTTGCATCTCCATTTGACAGTTTTTAAGCCACGCTGGGACAGGCAGGATGCTATTAGTTATAATGGGACTGTTTCTAGGAGCACTTCTCTCGGGAAGAGAAACACATCTAACAGAGTTGGAGATGCAGCCAAGAAATGTAGAAATTGCTCCACTTGGGCTGCAACAGCACCATATGATCGATACTTGGGATTATTACACCTCATTCACTGACGCATGTCAGGCGAAAAGCTGCGCAGCTATGTATTGTCCTCATACTTGCTTTAGTTTAAAAAATCAACAAGGAAAAGCAGACTTAACGTTATTAGAAACAAAGAGCAGTCAAAAGGAATGCTCAATAACCAAACAAAACACAAACAAATTCGACGACCTGTGCATGGGATATCTAAAGGACAGCTTGCTACAGTCTTGTGCAACTTGCTCTTTCTTTGCAACACTGAAAATACAGCATGAGTAGCGAATAGTGTCTGTAAACACAGCAAACAGATGTCAAAGGAATGTTACGTTCCTGGTTTCTCTGCAGGCTGTTAACTATCTTAGACCAGAACGTAAGATTGCTCTGACAACTGGCATTATTTACTCTCCGCGTTCAAGTACAATCCTAGGTTAGGTTACTGTACTCTGCCCGTTTCCCATCATTTCAACGGGGTGTACTATCATTTCTCCTTCCTCATCCATAGTTGAGCTGTTACCACCTTCTAAGGAACATGACAGAAACACAGGAATTAGGCTTTACTTTAGACAGTAACGGTTCGCTCAAAGCCGTGAAACCGTGTGGTACACAGCAGCCGTTTCTCACTGCACAGCAACATTTCACCAGTTCAGAGCAGAAAGAGAGAGCACTGCCCTAACTCAAACTGCGGAGGACTTCCATAATACCCCGCTCTGTACTCCAGGCCTAGCTTAGAAAAGAACACCTTGCAACGTCTAAATATTACTTGATGCTCTCCCACGTGAGGATTGATGCAGTTGGACTCTACTGAGTTTATGAGATCTCCACGGGTCTTAATCAAGCAAAGTGATCTTTGGAAGGGCTTTAGGTTTCAGAGTAAATACATATGTGGGAATATGTTTAATCAGGCATAGTGCATATCCAATTTACTGTAATAACTTCTGTAAGCGGTTAGGAAGTTGTGCAAAAATCTATCTTAACTGAGTATCACTCACTGGAAAAACTATCCTGCCGTTTAATGACAGTGCCTTTGTCCTCATGGTACAAACCAGAAACTTAAAGACATTAAAGTGCATTTCCGAGCATGCATACCTGCTTCCCATTCTGAATGAAACAACTTACTAATTTTAATTATTTCCTAAGCTGGGTTGCAGTTACCTAATTCAAGTAAGGCATCAGTAACAGCAGCCTTGTGAAAGTTTCTCTCTAATAAACCTGTAATTTTTAGTCATAGGACCACAAAAATAGAAGCAATGCTGGAAAGAACACATATCTTCCTTTCACTCCACTGTCATTTGTTCACCTTTGAATGACAACGATCCTTAATTTATAACATCTTTATCTCAAGAAATAGAATACATAAAATAAATAATTAAGATCTAGGGGAATATTCTGTAAGTAACGTCTAAGAAAGCTCCTATTTAATATCGATAGCAACATTCACCTTAAACAATCAGATACACCTTGCTAGAAATATTTAAATATACAGTGTTTTGTCTTGGAAATGCTAACAAAAATTCTTACTATAGTAGGGGAAACTGTGACTATTACAAAGTTTGAATAAACAGACGCAGGCCTAATTGGAAGGCAAATACGTGAAATTATCCCAATTCCGCTGAATAAATATTTCCCTTTACAAAGCATGTCTTTCCATGCAGTAACACTTCTAAATTAGGTAATACGGATTTTAGGAATTTCATGGTAGCTAGAAATACAAATACTGGTGAAAGATGACAGACTTTACTTACTGAATTCTCTGTCTATGGAAGATAGAAAAATTAAAAGGAATGTGGAAATAATTGGGTTTTAATAAGCACTGTCTTAATTTCATTTTAATGAAATTTCATGCAGCATGAAAATACTAACAATTTCAGGAGGCACTTCAGTGAATCCACAAAATCTGGTATCTCTTAGGTACTTAGGTCTTTCGATAAGAGATGAACTACAGTTTGAAAATGAGGGGAGAGGGCCTGACCAATTTTGATTCACTTTTTTTTCTTCAGCATATAAGCCATCAAAATTGTTATAGAATATATAACAAAAGATTCCAATGAAAAATCATGAAACTGATAGTCTCTACAGACCCCTCTGGATCTGAATTAGGGAAAGCTGCAATTGCCAGCTGATGCTTAGGAATCAATATAGATTTTTTCATTTCCCCTTCAGCCTTCCAGCACATGCAAGAGTAACACCGTATATACATTGTTTAGGCTTCTGGTTCATAACCATCTCTGTGGAGGAATAATACAGAAACAATGAGTGCAGACCTGTTCACACAAGCTTAACTTTTCTGTAGTGCAACACTCACCTAGTATTTCCTTCAAGCAACTGTTGCCCTCTCAGCCTTCACAAACAAAGTGACCTTGACTCTAATAACCTCTTCTCTAAATATGGAAGGCTTTCTCCATTCTAAATCAATATTTCTGACTTATTTTTGAAAAAAAAAAAAAAAAAAGAAGTTCAAACATTCACAGGACACAATGAAGATATATATGGATTGGCTTCATGATAAAGAATCAATTAATAACGATCCAAGGGAGGCAGTAACAAAAAGCAATTTTACCCCTAGTTTCCAAAGAGGCCAAAAAAAAGATGAATTGGATCTACAAATCTATGTCACTATACTCCCCCCCCCCCCCCCCACCAAAGCTCAACCGCCTATTAACAGTGCTGCGTGGTGAGCAATGTCAAACTCCTGTGCAGTGAATTTCTGTCTTAAGTCTAAAACAGCTTTTCAGGGATTTTTTTCAACAATAAAGGCACATTGCCATTATTTTTCCTCTACTGTTATCAAAATATGCTGAAAAAACCCCAAAACGTAAGGAGCAGAATTAATCAGAACCTGTTAACATTTTAACAAATTCATATTGTGGTTTCACTTTTCAGCAGTAAATAATGATGCATGGCTTCCTGCTTTCAGTAATACTTTTCTTGTTCAAATGCGAGTGATCCTGCAATGTAAAAATAAAAGAAAATAGAGAAGAGGGAGAGAGCTGCCCAACCTCCTTTTCTGTAAATGCTCAGTTCTGGGAACTCTATCTTCCACTGTAAAACCATACGCTATAATGCCAATTCCGCTATTAATTTCAGGAAGGAGTGATCTGTAACCCCACACACAGACATTTCGCCTGGCTGTATTAAATGGAAAGCAAAGAAGTCAGAACAGTTTATATTTAAAATGTGCTGAAAAGTGGATGGCAACATGGTACATTAGGAACTGAGTTCTACCCTCTGGTATTCCCAGTGGTGAAAACAAAACGTCAGTTCTCTCATCTGCACTAATGTGTCTCTGGTTTTAGAGGAATCAGCATCTTCTGGGACATTTAAGTTTTTGTGTTTGTGCATGCTGAATTTACAAAAATAACTTCAGTGCTATTCTTGAGGAACTCATTCCACAAGCAGATCAGCAATTCCTTTTGATTCCTAACAACTGGAAAATCGTGGTATTTGAAGCAGTACTACTTTTAAATCACTAAATCACCATGTTCTAGGTAAACATGTTATCCCTAAACGAATCTTTTTGTTGCTGTTGTTAATTAGTTCTTTTGGATAATTGTCCTCTTAGTATTGTTTCTACCCTAAAATCACAACCTAGTAATATAATTCACTACAAACTAATTTAGTTTTTAATTAAAAAGAATGGGTTTTAATCATGACTACACCATTATATTTATTTCTTAGATAACAAGGCTATTATCACTACTATTTCTCTTCAGAACAGGGGCTGCATCTTGGTGCACCGCGGTCCTTTAGCTCAGTTGTTCAATGCTCTAAAAAACTGAGTATTTGAAGGCAAATTAAAATATACACGGTCTGGATGCATTATAAATCTTAAGCATTGGTCACACTCACGAATAACTTCACTCTTTCAACATCTACCTAAAAAAAAAATCTCATCTGCAATTTTATAATTAACTGGAATGAACACAGAAAAGATTCATCTTTACTTTATATGGGTTTCTGTAAAGAAAGGTACTAAAATGTTAACCGTGTATATACTTTTTAATTATATGAAAGATTAACCATCTGGTCATTTAGTTCACTCTACCCTAATCACTTCCAGAGCATTGAAGAAGAAATACTTAAACCTTTCCTTGCAGCTATTTTGCATGGTATCTTCTTTTACAGCATTTTAAAAGCAGACCACAGCCTTCTGATGCCGACTTGATTGACTTACTCCGCGTTGGACTGCTAAAAACTGTGAAGACAAACTAAAATACGATGGGGTTAGGAAAAAGCAATAAACCGTGACACTGATGGGCAGTTTGTCAAAATTATGGCCCCTATTTACAGAACGCAAGAAACCCACAGCTTTTTAAAAAGCATAGCACAACAGAGAAAACAGAAGTGAGTTGGGTCGGACTTAGGTGCCATTCTGTAAGCCGTTTTGAGAAAATGCAGGAACGGTTTTAGACTTGAACATCTGGGACTCGCTGCATGGCCCCCAGTAACCAATGAGACAGCACAAGAAAAGGCAACGAATCCCAGATGTTAGACATCGGTCATGGGCCATAGAGCTGGCAGATTACAGTAAGATGGGTCTAAAAGTGTCTTTTGAGTTTATTAGAATGAGAGGGGGAAAAGGTCCAAGATGGGTAAGCAGAGAAACACGTCTCCTCTGCCTAAATGTTCATTAGGGATGATGTTATGATCCAGGTCACGCTGGAGTGTTTACGAAAGCACAAGTTACTGCTTTCAAGTAGGACCTCTGAAGAACGCTTAACTGTTTAAGAGAGGTACTTACTGACTTATAAGAGGCTTGGAGTGAAATATTAAGTGTGTAGTACCCTGTGCTAAGGGTTAGGTCTCAGATTTGAAAATCTTCAAGGAGACAGCTGGACCATGAATCCTCTCTGCTCTAATCCTGTTATTGAATACAAAAAGAATAAGGATACAGGAACCTGAATTTCTCACGTCCCGCTTTTCCTTCGGTTTTTAGTACTCTGACAGTGAACTGCTCCTAGATTAATAAGACACCAGTATTGCTTTGTCTCTATCTATCCCAGCATGGATGTGTTTTGAATACAACTGACAGAATGAGATGGACAGTTATAAGTCAATCAATACCGTATCACTGAAAACATGTCAGAATTAAGCGCTGGAGACTGTATAAATCTAAACACTTAGTTACAATTTTCATGGCAGCTATAAATTAGGATAATGACCCCAACAATCTGCACACTTTCAACACAGAGAGACTAACATTGACCATAACCTCGGACCTGAGCCAAACCTTCAAAAATGCTCAGCTTTCGATTTACTTCTTACATTTCCAATACATAAATCGTATCCGTCACGTCTCTGGGCAAACGAGATGTACTACGTTACATGATGGTTTCTGTTGCACAGAGAACTTTTCTTCTTTTTATATGTATGGCAAAACTGCATCTAAAATGAAATAGACTGAGGCTACCTACAGGAATCATCTCCAGAAGACAAGGTTATCCTAATAAGCATTTCATAAGCAGGTCAGAACAGGGATGGAAAAAAAGAACAAGAGAAAAGAGCCGAATAACATAAATTTTGTAAAAACTTTGTTCAATAAGAATGGCTCATGATACCTCAATAACAGGTACCTTGAACAAATCCCCATATTCAGTCCTTAAGATCTTATAAAATTGTCTTAGTAAGGGCTTTTAGAGAAAGAAGGATGTATCAATATTCAACATCAGTGCCTATTTCATCCTCAGTGAGTAGTTACTGCATAAGATATAAGTGCCAGTTAGAGAAAGTTTTCAAAGAGTTCCATTTTTTCCCTAAAGCCCTAAATAGATCACACAGCAAAATCCTAGACTGACACTTCAGAGGTGCTATAGAGACCATTTTCTTTTTTCTTTTTGACACCAATATTTTTAATACAACATTAAACTAAGCAAATATTAAGCACAGAATTTCAAAAGCATCAAATACCTTAGGAAGACAAGCCTCTTATTTCTAATGCAGCCTACTGTTAATATGAAACTACGTAGGAATAGGAGACAAAATTGTCAAGAAGCTGAAGAGGTAAAGCCTTGTGTCTGAATTGCTATTCCATAGAGTTTGCGGCAGTCAGGCAAAACATATTTGGCTTTATTTGCATCTTCAAGCATGAAAGATTATGTGAAAGTCACATCCAGGATACAAGACACATACCCTGAGAATGTATAAGCAAGAGTGCAACTGATTAAGGGAAAGAACACTAACAGCAGGCCTTAAAAGGACAGGCAGATACTGTTCTCTTTTGTATTGCTTCTTAGTAAGTACAAATATTATATATACGTATATACATCCATATTTCTCAAGATCTGGTACCACTTTTCTATCTCTATACAATCTGTGTCACTGACCTCTCACAAGCATTCCCACGTCTTTGTTGTTTTGTATCCAGCAACTCCATGTAATTCACTCACTCGCTGAAGCTGCGCTTGACACCACAGGGTACAAAATAACACAGAAAACATTATCTGTTGAAGAAGGGAAGATTGCCTGATGCTGTGAATACTCCTATGAAAAGCAAAATCAGCTTTGCCCTTTCAAAAGTTAGATCAGCTGTCTGATTGATTGCCCTCCCCTCTTTTTGTGGTCTTTTGAGAGTTCAAGAATTGGCCAGAAAATCAATATAACTCATGTAGAAGCCCCTCCAAAAGGAGAAAAAAAAGAAATGTGATTTGAGTTTGGGAAACTATTCACCAGTATCTGCTGGGTGCATCTTTGAAGTACCAAACAAAATGCAGGAAGCTTTGCTGAAAACACACTCATTAAATTTTTTGGGCTAGAAAGGGAAGAAGTAAGGTCATGTTCTGCAAATATCCTATACACAGAGAGAGAAAAAAGCCACTCAAGTGTTCTGACACTGCACTATGACATATTTCAATCATTTACAGGAAGCCCTCAGCAAAGAACGAAAACAGGAAAGTTCTTCCTCATGAATAAGCTTGCCTTTTAGGCAAAAAAGATCCCCAGCTGCCCCACACAAATTCTGCAAATGAAAAGGAATACTGTTTCTAAACTCCCTGAAGGTCAAATCACTCTCACCGTACACAAACTACTTCCTTCCAAATATATGCAATCCGCTATCTTGCTCAGCTATGACAAAGTAAGAGGCCACATATGGTACTTCTGGGTTCCGTAGTGCTGCAGAAGTTGTTTAGAGAGTTTACTCATCCCTGATACACAAAAGTAGCAAGGGATATTTTAGTTATGGGGATAGGAGTTTACAAAGTTACAAGTCAGAAACAAAAATCCCAAACCAGAGCTATTTACACTGCATGTGATGTGGGGAGTCTATGGCCAAGAGACTGATATATACCAGGAACTCGCGTCTTTCCGGAAGCACGGTGATGCTGGACCGGATGACCACTTGTCTGGCTCATACATTTCCTTGGGTTTGGTTATAAAATGTAACGTGATCCAACATACGTGACCAAAACATCACTAGATACGGAAAACCTCTACCATATGAGTGTCTCTATGACTGCATGACGGAAGTGAAAATGTAAGTTACGTGCAGAGTGGCAGGAATCATTAAGAATCTCTCAGGTAACTTCATGAGGTATCTGCTACTCCTCTGTTTTGCTGAAGAGACACATGGGGGGAAATGCCCCAATCCCACTCCAAGTGAAAGCTTGGTGCTGCGTACCTAAAAGACGGCATCACGGATGTGCTTATCAAGAAACCTGCTACCAGGTGTAAAGACAATAGGATAACCGCATTATGCAGGTGATGAACCTGAACCGGCAGATACAGCAACAGCCAGTGTCTCTAACATTTTTGGTCATGTCAGCATATATATTACTAACATCTTTCTATATCATCAGTAATGAGAAGTGGTCATGACCCAAATATTCCACGCATTTTTCAAATAAAATGAAAAAATGTGTTCCTCCCTCTACAGAGCATGCAATCTAAATTTCTGTCATCATCATTAAAGGGTTTTTTATGCCTTGATAGGTTATAAACTGTTACAGATTAATTTTAAGTTAGAAGAGCATTGGAGAAGTCTAATGTATCTAGCTCCTTCTAAATTGCTCTTTGTCAGATACGATGGCTTTCCACTGTCTCCTCCCACACACTTTCCATCTCTCCTGAAAATTGCCTCATCTTTGAATCATTACCGTTGTAATTACAACAAGAAAAATCAGTAGTAGAAGAAAAAATCTCTGACACAAAGAGCATTATCATGGGACAAAAATACCCTGCTGTATCCAAAG
The DNA here is from genome assembly GCA_027574665.1 of Rhynochetos jubatus. Taxonomy (NCBI): domain Eukaryota; kingdom Metazoa; phylum Chordata; class Aves; order Eurypygiformes; family Rhynochetidae; genus Rhynochetos; species Rhynochetos jubatus. The sequence goes on from CM050662.1 coordinate 6,765,318, forward strand.
ATAACACAACGCTGCATTATTAATGTTGCTATCGATTATTGACTTCACGATAAGGTAAAGATCTAAAGTTTACATTTTATATGTGGTACTCCTTCCGGTCTACAAAACATACAAACACATCTAAAAGCTGGAAAGGGCATGGTCATCTCAGAATACTCAGGGGGAAAAATTGTTTAGTAAGCAGTTTTCTAAGTAAAACCAGGTGGAATACCATCCATCTAGGGTTCAATTGGGAGAATCTTGGTACTTCAAAGGGAGAGGATTTGAAGTATTTACCTACTGGGTGTAATATTTGCTCTTTGGATGTTTCAGAATGGCTCAATATATAATTGACAACCCATTGTTTTGAAAATGCAGATCACATTAATTTCCTTGGTTGGATAAGTGATCAATTCTACTTCTAAGAGTGGCATTAGATCCTTAAAGGGGAATGCAGTACAAATCTTAACACAGGCCATTATAAAATAAAGGTACTTAGAAGGAATGCTCCCTTTTGAGCCCATTTAAAATCAGACCAGAAGAGGCCTCGTACAGTTCAATGATTTTCTATTCAGCTTTCTGTCCCATGGCAGGTTGAATTACCTCTCTGCTATTCCTGACTGACACTTGTCTAAACTGTTGTTAAAAGGTCCATTGATTAGGATTCCACAACTTGCTTGGACAACCTACTTCAGTCTTTCCTTTACTGTTACAAGGTTTTTCCTAACACCTAACGCAAATCTCCCGTACTGTAACTTAAACTTCTTATCTTAATCATCCTGGACACAGAGTCGCTTCTCTTTTTCCTGCATGTTTTTATGTATATGAAAATTTTAGGTTATTCCCCACCATGTGGGCGACAGGATCCTAGTTCTTTCAAATCTTTCTTCTTTAATCAAGGCCCTGAAAACACGGAAGATAAGGTAAAGAATTCCAAATCCTGTATTGACGAAGAAACACGTCCTACCACGTGACATTTTCAGTACAGAGGCCAAGGACTCAGTGAGGGAAAGAGTGGCAGATCCCCACCTCTGGACTTAGACTTCAAAAAGCTGTACCAAGGCCAGGAAGCAGTGTTAGATTTACAGTTGGACTAGATAATCTTAAGCGTCTTTTCCAACCTAAGTACTCTAAGAGAAGTCTGCAGAGACACACACACATCACCCATTTGTATTCTGCCTAGCAGGTAGACAGTTGGAGGTGCGGCTTCTACGTCTGTCAAAGGGGGTTATAGCTCATTTGCACTATATGCACAATCAAGAAATGTCTTGATTGTAATGTGCAGCAGCGTGTCCATATTATAAAATAGCCTTGACTACAATCTTTTGCCACTTTCTGTCTGAAAGCAGGCATGCTTAGCCTACCCCTAATGCAGGATGTGAGCAGATAAGAGCAAGGCTTGTGATGACAGGCTGCCACAAAGAAAACCTCATATATCGTCTTCTGCTAAGGGCTCACCTTACAAGGTACATTTGCAGACTTTTAAATTTTGCTAGTAAATATTTAGGATTAAATCCCGGTTTCACTGGTCTCACAGTGAAATTTTTACCAATGACTTAACAACAGTCATATTTCATGCTTCATGGATATGAATTACAAGTCGAATTACGCTTTTAAATGGTATTTTTGACTGTTTCTTAAGATTGCTGTATATATCACACTGTCCTTAGTGTACTATCCTGAGAGTTTATATGGAGAACACCGTACACAACAGTTTAAAACCAACAGTTTTAAACGTTCAAGTACTATTTGTAGTGAAAGTAACAAGTCTGTTTTATAAGAGCATGCTTTAACAACACTCAGATGATTCAAGGAAAAGTTAAATCCTCCATTTTAAAATTCTGGCATGAAATTGGTTCAAGATTTAGCAACTGCTGTATCTTAGTCTTACTCTTTGTTATTAGTTTTCCAATATTTTTTTCCTCATCTAGATTACCCTCTATTATTTAGTTATAACTTCCTCCATAATTGCAATCAATGAATAGTAATCACTTAATAAACATATCCTGACAGGTCTATTTTTGCACTGGGAAAAGATTAATTTTCTTTATCATCACTCCAGTAAGCAATTTTTCTTCTTAGCTGAAGTAGCAAAGTGAAACGCAGTGCCTGGTGTATAGTTCTGCTCTGCTATGTACAGCATTTGAGCAAGGCCAGACACCTCTCCTTTAATTTTGTATTCTCTGGATATAGATTTATCAAAATCTGTGCAACTTGGAATTTACATACACTGATTTTTATACATAATTCTATCGCTGCACATAGGTAAAAGCTTCTTTGCACAGCTTGTTAACACTGAGCTAACGGTGCCATTCTGGGAGACGTTTCAGAGTGCTTTTGTTAAACGGCAGGTAATGCAGAAAGAAACCACATTTTTGTGGAAATTTTTGAGCTTAGATACTCCATATCAAAATGCCAAGGAGTGTGCATTCTGTCAACTATCTATAAAGTCCTAAGTTCTTCAAGTCCTGTTCTTAAGTAGAATAAAACGCCCTGAATGAACTTGGATACCTGCAGGTTGCTATAAGTATTTCTCTTCCACTGCCACGTAAATATAACACACAAAACTGGTAAAGAAATACAAACAAAAGAAAATGGATTTTGGTTTACATAGAGAAACCTGTTTTTTTCCTCACAAATTACATCGGTTTGTTCTAAGTGGGCTTGGCCTAAAGCCACTGGAATCAAAGCAAGTTTTTCTACTGACTTCAGTAGATTTCAGACTAGGTGGAGCAATAAATGGAAAGTCAGAGTACATGAACTTTCCTACTTTCAACCTCACTCACAGGCTATTTCACTCTGGTCTGGTCTTTGCCTTCAGACAAACAGATGGTGCACTCCGCCAGGTACCTTCCAAACAGAACTAGAACAATGGCTTTGGATTAAAAGCTAAACTGAACTAAAATATTTTTTTTTTTTTTTTTAATTAAGAAACCAAGGTTTGAATACCTCAAATTTGCTTTCCTGAATATTTTCTTTCTAGGCGGACAATCCCTAGTGAGTACTTGTCACATTAGGTCTCTCAACCTTTCAGTTGAAAGCTAAATCATAAAGAGAGTACTCTAACCTGAGTTTCTGTAAAATAGAAATACACTTTAGTTCTCCACACTAACGTTCACAACATCTTGAGCAACTCACCCTTGTTCCAAAGTACCAATCCACTCTAAGGACAAATTTTCCAGTGGTAACTTCTAGAATTTTTTGTACAAATACAGACAAAAATCAGTTTTACCATTGTTATCCTCCAAACTTCCTGTTCAAGCCCCATGTAACACAAACCAGTGGGTTCAGGCTGACCTGCCCCCCTGAACTGAATTCCATTTCTGGCATCATGCTTTGTGCTTTTGTAAATGTACTTAATTGCTAGCTGAGGTTAAACCATGGCAATTATATACATCAATAATAGGGAAAATATTTCCTTCAGAGCTCTGAAAATTAGACTAAAAAATCTCACTTTGGAGTTTACGAGTTCAGCTTGTAATTTTCAGAATTCTTTTAAGATATCAGCACAAGGCATCTTTTTGTGTGCACAGTAAGGAAGACTTTAAATACACTAATTATTTCTAAACATAGGCATATTAATAAAAGATTATAAAGCAAAACAAATTTTTCACAAAGCAGCAACTTTGAAAATAAGCAATTATTATGCAATTTAATGCACACCCCCCCCCCCCCTCCCCCCAAACTAGGCATTTTGTAAAGATCTGGGAAGTACTTAATATGAAAACAAAATGCCCGGATTAATCCAGCAGAGATAGGTGGATACAATGGAATTCAGAAAGCAATTGTGAAAAAACACTCTGCCTCTATGCTGGTGACAAAGTGTTCAGTCATAAAAGCTTTGATTTAAATCATAAATTTAAATCATCAATTAGCATAGTGTGGTGGAAGCATGCAGCACCACAACATCAAAGGATATGCCCCAAAAATATGTATCTAGATTTCCTTTTTTTTTTTTTTCTTCTCTCCAACGAGAGTATGCTTTCAATTTCCAACTCGTGTATCACAAATGGTTTGTATATCCAGGGAGAAATCAGAGGGGAATGAAAAAGAAAAACAGCTTGAGGGATGCAAGAATCTCAACATACTTTTAAGTAAAAAAATAACAATTCACTTGTAATAGGACTGTCCCATTAGGGTCCCTGATTGCCACGAAAAATCTCAATTGACCTACTTTGTTTCTTTGTTAAATTTACTACTTTGGGATAATTAAACCAATATGACCTTGGATCTGGACTCACTAGGCTTGTTTTAAGGTATGTCTCACAGTCCTCCAAAAATTCGTCAGAGAAAAACACTTGCTAGAACCTCACATTGTCCCAGCAGATGGATACTTTTGTTCCAGATAATTTTGCTCAGGCTCCTCAGAAGAGAAGTGACCGATCAGAACTTCCCATTTTTTGATTAGACCGTAGGGAAAATAACAATTTTTTCCTTTGTTTTCAGTAACTTCACAAAATAATCCAAATACACTACCTGACTGCTTGTAGAGACAAAATACAGAACTTCATTTCAGAACAATTAATTCCTCTTCAGAATACATTCTCAAGCACGGTAATTGAGAGGATCGAACATCATTGCTTTGTGTAAGTATAACCTTTTTGAACTTCCCAGGCTGACACATCACAGCTGAGAGGCAATCGTGTTAGTCACGGCACTCTGCGTGATGCCAGTGCTGCACTGAGGAGCATGCTATTAGGAAAGGGTACAGCAGCATGCTGCACTACCGACGGGGCCCTCCCATGCTGGGATTGTCTATATGCAAACACCATGCCCACTGTCACAGCACAACACAGGAGAATGCTAGGGAGCTATTTCTGTAACACCAGGAACACTTATTCCTCCACAACTCGGCCCCTGCTCTGTGTGCTGGTGCTGGTGATGTGTTTCAGATGTGATGTATAATAGCAGGAGAGCACTGATGCATCAGACCAGGAAATTAAAAAAGATGCCATTCACACAAAGGAATGTTTAGTTAAGTTTGAAAATCTTGGCTCAGATGACACCGTGATGGACCATTTGTTACATCTTTACTTACTAATGTTCATTTGCTGAGGAATTTGTTGTTGGTTTGTTGGTTTTTTTCCTCCACAAATCAGTTTGTTACTGATTTTAAATGATTCGAAGAGCTCATCTGCATTTCACCCAACACATTTTGAGTCAGAGGGAATATTTGAAAGCACTGGGGTCCTTAAAGGAACAGCCTATTACAGTACACAACAGTAACTATGTCTCTACGATTTATGAAAAGAAAGCAATATGTGCCTGTTTCGGTGCCTGTCGTTTGCCTACCAATGGTGCAGTGCTCCCCATTCCAGCCCTCTCTGCATTCACATTTCCCATCTTTACAAGTTCCGTGCTCCGTACAACGGGGATGACACACACGCTGGTCACAGGCCACTCCTGTCCACCCTTCTTCACAGCGACATGCTCCGCCAATGCACACCCCGTGAGTGCCACAGTCCACAGAGCACACTTCTGGGAGAAGAAAAGAGTACGGATCAGAGCTGGCTTCTGTCAGCGGCAAGGGGGCAGAAGCAGCGACCTAGGCACCAAGGGAAGAGTGAGTACAAAAGGTATTCTTCTGCTGAAAACTAGCTGTTCTCAACAGCTGGCCTGCTCATATTCTGACCCAAACCAGCATTTAACTTTTGCTTAAAAGCAAACCAAATTATATTAAAAAGCTGTTGAAATATAATCTGCTACTGCCTGCTGGACAGAGGGCTGCGGAGCTGCATCCTCCGTTCAGATACAAACGAGTTTCAGGGGCAGCTTCGTCGACCCCGGTCACAGTGCGGAAAGGCAGCACGGAGCTCTGTTCTCCTCGAACTTGGACCTCTGGCGATTTGGGTACAGACACTGATGTGCTAAGAACGAGACTGAAACTCACCTACACTCATTCCACAGAGAACGGTGACGATCAGTCACTAAGACTCTAGTAGTGACGGGTGAAAGGCCCTTTCAAGGGACAGGTTTTGGAATCCTGCTACTAACATGGTCAGTTATCGGGTGTCTGACTCCAACAATGGTACTGCTCTCTGCCAGCAGAAGTTGCAGAAAAGGAGAGGGGTCCTTTGCCTCGGGCATCAGCAAAGGAATTGACAGTGAAAGTCTCATTCATGAATTTTTCTGGCTGTTGATGCATGAAGCAGAAAAAACCACATCTTGATATTCATTTCACTGGTGGGATATTCTAAGTCATTAATCTCAAGAAATAACTGAATAAGTGTGAAAACTGTAAATATCATTTTGAGAGAGTTGCTTCTGGCCTACAGCTCCGTCTCAAGCTCACAATACAAAAGCACCCAGTATTTTTTCCCCACAGATAGAACATTTGCTGTCTTGTCAAAAGTGGTTTTCTTGGTTTTTTTTTCTCTTCAGCTCCTTCTGTCAGAATAATCGTGTTTTACAACGGTAGCTTTGGAGAGGGTGAAATTTTTTTAGCTCACACTTTTTTGACTGCTTATTAGTGTCTGTTGCTCTAAAATTATTTTTTAAATATTCCATGCACAACTGAAAAGGAAAAAACAGCCTTTACTTGAAAAGAGATTTGCTGGTTTGTGATGTTTTCCATAAATGAGTAGCATATTGATGCACAGTGAAGTAAACCCCAAAAATGTACTTAACTCTAGTGTTTTCCATTCCTCAGATGTTACAAACATATTTATAAATTACATAAGCTTTCATTTACAGTTGGGAAACAGATGTAAACCGCGTTTCTTACTTTTTCAGCCCGAACAAAGGTCAATATTAGAACAAAATACAAACGCCTAACCTGCATCCCCCTCACCACCCAGCTGACAGCCCCAGAATGTCACAAGAAGTAGCGTCCAAGATATAGACACACTTCTTCCCAACTTAACTAAACAGGACCAAGCACGTTCCAAAGGCAATTTGCTAAATTATCTGCCTTTCAATGTTGCCATAGGTAACAAAACAGGAACGTTACTGCCAAATCAGGAAACAGTATTTTCCTTACCAACGGAGCAGTCAGGACCCATCCAGTTGGGATCACAGCTACAAAGACCCGTGTCAGACAGGTAGGTACCGTGCCCACTGCACTGGTCTGGACACTGGGCTCTGGGGAGCTCACAATTAATTCCACCCCAACCTGGGCTGCAGAGGCATTCTCCATTCACACAGACCCCGTGGTTGGAGCACGTTGGATCTAAGCAATCAACTACAGAAGAAAACACAAACAATGCAGAGAAAGGTCACTTCACGCAATACGATGTTTGGGAAACATGTAGATGCGTGCTCTGAAAAGTTAATATCACTGCAACAAACAAAGCAAATTGATGTAGTTCTTCAAGTCTTAGTAACACCTGGTCTGAGAATGGGAAAGTGTGAAGTAATTTGTGCTTTACATTAGTTCCAACCAGGTGTGGCTGCGCAATGAAAGCTTACTGCTGGAATGCTGTGGTGAAGAAGCACAAAGACTGGAAAATGACACTTAAATATATATAAGAAGAGTTCCAAACATAAGCCTTCAGCTGGAGACATTTCTTCTGAAACACACTGAAGTTCCAAAGACTCATGTACTTACACATAAGTAACGAAATAAATAAAAAAAAGCCCTGAATAAATTCCACTCTTTAAAGGGTATTTTTCTGTGGAGTGTCCTCATCAATACTGCTATTATCACTATTGAAATGCTACAGCATTGTGGAATGCCATTATGATATCGACTTTAAGCACCTAGAAGTCAAAGTATCACTGGCTTTCAGCTTCATTTAGACTCCTAAATTATTAGGGCACTTCTGAACATTTGATTCATGGTCCATTAGCATCTGAGCTGTGAAACTGAGAGTCCTAGTTACTTCAACCCATATCCTAACCAGCTGGTTAAAGAAATACAGAAAAACAGATACGGATTTCATATTTTCTCAACAACAAACTATAAAAGTGAAAATAGTTATGACGGAAAACCGACCAATGAAATTTCAGTTGCTATTTCAATATATATAGTGAATTTGTGTAAGTGTACTATGCTCTACCACAAATACCACCAGAGAGGCTTTACCAGCTGCTTTTTGCTGTGGAATTGAGAGCCAAGGTCAAATTCATGTCCTAAATAAAATGAATTCATCCCATGACTGGCATAAATTAGCTCACAACAGAAAGACCAAGAATGATTGGCATACTCTCTTGCAGCTCCAGGAAGATCTGAGTTTATAATGAAAGTGATTTATCTCTCATCTTTCCCAAATCGATCCTTCTAAATTAAGGCAGAGACATTTTCACTCTACCTTGTGTGAACAATACTTGATCTTTTAAATCTCAACTTTTCTCTAAACATAGAGTTGTCGAATTATTTTATGTAGTTGCAGAACATTTAAAGTAAGCATATAGATTAGACACAACAGAGAGGACTGCGGCAGGCACATTGAGAGATGCAATAACAGGAGTTATCAGAACAGTTTTGCTTTTAATTCAGATTACAGTAGTACAGGAATATATCACTAAAAAATTTCTTTTCATTTTAATGATGAAACATCTTAACATTTTCATTTTAATGATGACATTGGCTATAATGGGATTTTTTGTTTGGTTGATTGTTGGGTTTTTTTTTAAGATTTAGTGCTTAGTTAATTGGACATGAAAATACTATAATGCAATTTTGTATTTATGGGTAAACCAAGATTGTTTTGTGTTTCAGCTCAGATAAGATTTGAAACATTCATACATCGTTTTAAAATGATCCAGAATGCTTGTCCTGTAGCCTTATTCCTTTTGGTGCTTAACAAAATTAGAAACTGTCCAAAGTTTAGTATATGGCTTTCATCGTATTTCCCGTGAACGTGACAGACACAGAGCATAATCTGATTGAATAAAGAAATAACAAACACAAAGATTTAGGTCAATTTACATTTAGTGCGAAGGTTGCTTTTTTCCCATCAATTTAGTCTATTCTACCTTTTTTGGATGATGATATTTTAATGGAAAATGTAAAAGGTTATTATGTGTATAACAGTGTATGTGGCAGGACAGCTAACTTTAGGAGATATCGGTGAGTCCTAATGTACTCTCCATGTCAGAAACGTATCATCTTCCTCATCAAATGAAAGTACTAATGAAAGCAACGTGGAGCATATGAAAAACACCAAATTTTGCTGCAGAAATTACCCGTCTTTCCTCTATCTTGAATTACAGCATTCATGCAGAGACTGACTTCCACAGAATAAGCCTATCAGTGCCCCTAAGCCCTCCATCTCCCATGTTTTACAGAGTAACACCCTAACCTTCCTTGTTCTAGACAAATATACTTTATAGCTGTTTTGTTCTGTCATATGGGTAAGTAATAGCTTTCAACATTTAAACCGAAGAAAGTTTTTACTTTGAACTCAAATCTTGTTCTACTTTAATACATGCTCTTAGAGTTATCATCTTGGGCCAGATCCTCAGCTGTTAAAATTAGCATAACGTGATTACCTGCAATAGAACTACAGTGGCTTATGCTGCAAAGGTTCTGGCCCCGAGTCCTTAGAAGGGTTTACAATGGTATTTAATAAGGATTTATAAATGGATCTGCTCTGGTGTTTAAACAAAGGAGAATGCGCCTTGGCAAGTAAGTAAGAGTTCTATGATAGAACTCATAGCCCCTTGGCAGCTCAGATCATTAGAGCTCATTTAGTATCGGGCCCTCTGTAGATTTGACAAAAAAGGTACTGAAAACAATTTATATCCCGAAGGACAAAAAAGGAGGTCAAGGAGTTTTCTGAACAATATGTACCACAAAACCCCAAAAGAGCCATGAATTACACTTACAAAGTTGAATGTCATTGAAAAATGACTCAACCATGAAGCTGACAAGAAAACCACCCTTAACTTAACCTAATTTGGCAATTTCACTTGTCTCCCCCTAAACCAGATTGAATGAAACCTGCCAAATATGCCACTTCATCTTGTGTGCAAATTTGTTAATAGAAAAACAGTGTTTATGCTGCAAAAATTGTGCATCACAAGTATTGATTTTGCTGCCACTTTCATTTCAGGTAAATTGTTTTAACAATATGACCATGATGAATATCAGAAATAAAAAGCTAACGGGAAGAAAAAAAATGCTGACCCATTTGTTATAATTCAATATCCTAGTTGGAAAACAGCAAATGAATCAACCTTCACCATTCCTTTTGGAAGCTCAAATCAGTAGAGGAGATTTCATATATTATGTATATAAATACAGATGTATTTGTTTGTATCATTCTACCATTGGAGTGGTAGAATTTTAATTAACGAAAAACCTTTAAATGAGATGGTTGAAAGACATCGCTTCATAAGACACTCTTTTTCCCGTAGCTCTTGAATTAATCTGAGAAATACGTACAGAAGAAATGGAATTTTAGTGTAGAAACACGATGGCTGTGTTTTATTCATCTGTAAATTAATTTATTGACTTATTTACTGCCCAGTGATGTATGCAAAAGGTTATTTTAACCTTTCTTGTCATGTTACTGGCCCCTTCCACTCTACATTTTCTAACAGAAAACACTGAATAAGCCCAATATTGAGCTAAATCTATGCCCACATTTTGCATGGGTTATTTTGTTCTACCTACACAAGGAATGGGATATTTTCAGCATGAAGAGCTTTTCTGCATTTAAAGGACAGTTATCGTTTGTGTGCACCATCTACCTTTCTTTAATCCCATATGATTGCAGCTAACAGGAGTAATTTGCCCTCCACGCAGTCTGTAAGTAACATGGATACCTAAGTTTTTCAATTTTGCTTCATCAACTCCTGTCTTAATAGTGACTGATACGTTTGCTTTGTGTGGAGCTGCAGCTATACAATTTTGTCTACCGCTGCTCCTTTTTCCTGTGAACAGAGTTTCACAGCTAAATTGTTCAATAAATATAATCCATAAGAAAAGATTTATCTTCACTCATCAAGAAAGGAATTATTCAGGTGTACTTGTGGCAGACATTCTTAATATTGTAAAACAATGTATACAGAAGACCAGAAGTTTTGTCTGAACATTAACAGACGAGTAAAATTGTGAAGGACTACCTTTTTACCCCTCTTTCACAATATTCTGCTACAGCAGTTTTACATTTCATTTTTATTCTGTTCTTTCCTTTTGTCCTACCCATTAAACAACTCCAACACCCAGAAAACAAACTCACAACATAGAAAAAAATGTCCTACCTTCTTCACAGTTTTCCCCTTTATAGCCAACAGAGCAGACACAGTTCCCTTCGATGCAGGAACCATGACCTCCGCACGAGGGATCAATACACTGGCTGATGGGTACATCACATTCTGGACCTTTCCAGCCACTGTAGCATAAACAGGTGCCTTTAGAGTATTGACCATTGCCACTGCACAGAACTGGGCAGGCAGCTGGAAAATTGAATGAAAGAAAAACAGCATACAGGGTCATACACATATTCATGTAAAAGCACACTAAAAGTCCACTACCAGATATTTAAACATACATTCAAATATGCTAATTTACTGGGGAAAAAAAAATGTAACATAATTCGTAGTAGTTCAGTTCTTCATTGCCCAAGGAAATAATTTCATTATCATTTACTAAAGCACGTATGTTGGGCATTCTGAGAATACAACTACTATTCTTTACAGACTATTGATGATGCTTGGGAGAACTAATGAGCTAATGTGAACAGGTTAGAGTCTGACGTTACTCTGCTTTGTTCCACTAGGTAACATCCAGTTTTCACAGACAGCAGAACACAACACATTCAGTCCCCAGAACACTCTGATATAGCGTCTTTCTTCTTCCATAACACTTCTTAAATGTAATGTGCCCACATTTTTTTAGACTCTTTGACTTGGGGTAGGTTCAAGTGTAGGGATCTTGAACACCAGAGTAACACATGCTTTCATGTACAATAAATGCACCTTGCCACCAATATCCCTCCTGTACCTTGTCTTCCCAAATCCCAGAGTGACTGCTTTTACCCTGTGTGTATTGGCAAGAAAGCATCATTAACCCTTATCCCTCCCTCTTGTATTATTAAGGGGTAAGACACAATCTGAGCAAATATTCACTTATGCAAATGAAGTGAAGCCTGTGAATAATAAAGGTAGGCAGCAGGTCTCGGATGCCAGGAATCAGATGTTATACATACGCAGAGCAACGGAAAGAAACGAGTGTTTTTTAAAAGCCAGTTGCACAGAAATGTTACGCTAAGGCATATTCACACTCCTATATGCCCACCTCTCCCACGTGAACGCGGCAATCTGTGAACTTACATGCCTGTCAAAGACCGACTATGTGGCCACCAGCCAGAGAAATGGGTAAAATAACAGAGGAATAACAGAAAGTGAGAGTAATGAAGCGAATCTTTGAGAAAAAGTACATTTTTGTGCTCTTCTCTCTGGTGCAGTTTGATAAAGACAGAAAAGTACTTCCCTGTCTTTTCACCCTTCAAAGTAATTAGAAACTAACAGCTAGCTTTACAGTGCCAAAAATATACTCAAAAGCTACTGTTATTCATTAAAAGGTCCTAATGTCTTCTCGCTTCTATTATCGCTTTAACCTGAATGATCAAGAAGAACCCAAGTAATTGATTTCCTACCAAGAAGTGTGTAATTGTCCAGTTACACAACTTCTCTACTGTTCAGTCCTGTAACCCTTATTAATCTTAGCTGTCCCATTGATCTGCTGTAAAAACACATTTCAGGACAGATTTTTCCAAGAATTTTCTTATCTGAAATGGGAAAAAAAAAACCCAAACAAAAACAACAGAAAAAAATACATTCAGATTCGTAAGCTGAGTTGTTAGCTAAAATTCAGAATGCTCAGAATTCTTCCAGTTAAGGCTACAGGTTGATGAGCCATACGTCACATGTATAATCCTTTTTAGCCTGTTTTTTTCTACAGTAGGATAATAACAAAATCAGTATGCTGGAGTTTGGGGGGTTAGCTACTTCTCCTCTGTCTTGGGGCCATATTGTCTGTCATTTGGCAGCAACAGGACTTCATTCTACTTCATTCCTGGTGTTCTCTTATACTATGAGTCTTGTTCAATCTTTTCCTTTCTCACTCCAAAAATAACTACAAATCGGAACAAAATATAACTTTCTGACTCAGACGTGACATATGTTCACAAGTGCTTTACTGAGTTCAGTGGAAAAGTTTATGCTAAAGTTCTACCTGATTTGCTTTTCGCAGCTGGTTTCAGGATTAAGTTTACTGAACCAGCTGTGCTGAATTACAACACAAACACCCCTTATGTCCATACTGCACTCAGCCTGTTTTACATCTTTTTGCACGCCATTATGAAACTCCATTCCATGATATGCAACACGCTGAACTAGTAGCAACTTGTATGTCATATGACTACCTATTCCTCTTGTCTGAGTGCCTTACATCATGGAGTCTATCTCAGTTCATCAGCGTGCGCTGCTTTTCACTGCCTAGGCCGGCTAACAGCTGCAGCTGCAAGTCATAGGTGAACCATAACGGGAACAAACTAGGATCACTTCCTCTCTTCAGGTATGAGGGCCTGGGGACACAACAATTCCTTGCTCCTTAACTCTCAATTTAACTCCAATTAAAAGTCTTGATTGGGCTGACACTGATACATTTCACCAAATCACTGTAAGAATGGTAATCACTTCAATCTTGCTCTCTTCACTTGCCATGCTGTAGAGGATCCTGAGGTGAGTGATCAGAAGGCAGCTTGTCCTGAAGACCTGGAGTAATCATGAGTGGCAAGTTTCTTGGTGTCACCTTCCACACCCTGACACATTGTAGAGGTACCGTCCTTTCATCTTGGCCTCGTCTTAACACAAAAATCTCTCTCTCTAGAATTAGGCAGCTCTCAGCTCCTGTATGTGGTGGTTAACCCTGCAGTCCCTTTGTTCAAGTCCACCAGAGAAGGAAGTAATATTGTCAGATGCAATTTCTCTATATGTTTCCAAGCCATTGCAGAGACTCAGTGTTATCATTATTAATGGATGCTCAGTATGGATTCTCCAACTGCACTGCGACAAGTCAGCACATTGCTTGCTTTTGCCCATCAACCTCCTCACCATGTTGTGATAAAGCTACATGGAAAGAAAAGGTCCCAGGAAAGCTATCTGAATCAGTGGACAGTAGGGAGTTTCTTCAGACAAACCACATCTGTTCAAGTAGTTATAAAGACAAAAAGTTAGAGTTGACTTACAAACAGGATACAAGTGAGGAATATCTTATTTGTTTTGTGGTTTTATGAGTCAACATGGCACTCAACACCTGAAAGGACTGCAAACCTCTTCTCTGGTGTTAAAACTCAAATAAAGGCAGTAACTCTATTTGACCAGTACAGTCCTCTGCAAGAGGTACTGAGCAGAAATAAACCCATCACTAAAATAAATAAAACCACAAACTTGAAAAACAACAAGCAGCTCAGGTGTAACCACTCTAGACCGCCTCAATGATACTGTGTCAGCCACCTGCTGCAAGACTGCTTCTCCCCTCGCCATGCCCCTGAGCAATGGGCAATTGTGGTCCAGCTAAAATGTGTATCTGCTATGTGGAACATTTCCATGGGAAGGCCATACTTAGCTCCTACTTTTGATCTGAATTGCCAGGGTTCAACTTCTGGGACACCAGAGACTGGCACAGCAGAAGAAAGATTACTAGATGGTGCTGGGTCTTGGGCTACAGAGCTCCCACGCTAGTTTTTTAGTGTTCCCTTACTCTGTGATGCTGCTTCAGGAATTCAAGTAAAGCTGAAAGCCATGTCACAGCTTTAGATTTCTTTCTTCATGCTTCTGCCAGGTCAGAGGTCTAGCTATGGTTCATAAATCTATTCAGTCCTGTCGAAGCTTGTATGAGTTGAACGGTAATCTGCCTTCAGTGGTCTGCCACTGCAGTGTGCATTGCCAAGACGTTAGTGACACCAGAACTGACTTTGGACAAATGAGAGAATCTGTCATTTAACCGTAGGATGAAATGAACACAGTTAAGATTAAGACACTCGCAACCTAAAGCCACAAAGTTTAATCTACAACCCTCTGCTGGGGTTATTCTACAAAATATATATAACAGGAATATCGCTTGTGAATAAGAAAAATGACAGCAGCTCTTGGTCAGATTTTGGCGTTTCCAAGACTGCCATGTCACTAAGATTGCAGGAGAAACATGTGAGCAAGAATGCAAGCAAGCAGAGGTTACAAGAAGCTGACTTGTCACTGCTGTAATAAATAGCTCTTCACTAATGTTTCTGCTACGGGTTTATAGGCTGTCCTAAGTGAGGAATTGAGATACAATCAAGCTGTTCTTCCATAAAAAACAGAAGCAGGCAGTCTAAAAAGAGGTCTGCTCCACTCTCTTGCATGTTTTGCAGGGCAAGACCCAAACCAGTCCACTCTAATTTTACAACCAGGTAGCATCAGTTAACATGCAAACAACTTGAGTCACCTGGAGTTCTTGTTATCTAAGACTGCTTATTTTCCCTGTGTGAAGTGGATGGCATCTGTTTCACGACCGAATTGACTGGTCAAAGTCTGTGAAGGAGTGTGAAGGAAGGTTGGTTTATGTAATGGAACAATCAAGTTCCACCTCATTTCTCCGGACAGATAGGTTGCATAAAGACAACTGTGTATCACACACCAGCACTGTCAGAAAGTGGATAGAGGTCTTCAGGACTACTTATGGCAACACTCAAGTAAGTTAAGCACAAGGGTATATGTCCTGAGTGGAGTTTGCATAAGCACTACAGGTATTAACCCTAAATGTGGTTTTGGTGATGTGATCCTGCCCCTTACCAGTATTTAAACAAAACCAGACATGTGCCTCAGCTGATCAAAGGATACTACAGACCTTTTGAGTTCTGTAGGCTGCCTGCATTTAAGAACATGAATTGAGCAGGAAAGACCAGCCGAACATCCCTCTAAAAGTTCTCTCTCTGAAGGACATCTTTGGATAGGCATCTTGGAGTAACGTTAATATTCCCTGATGTGTGAGGAAAGGTGGCTTGAAAAAAGCCTGTTATATGTGGACTAGGAGGGGAGATGGTAAGGGATAATGTTCAAAAGGTCTGGCATCAAAAGCCACCATTCTTTCCAGTGACACTGAATACATAGGTATCCTGGCTCCAGTCTGTGCACACAGTCCTTTCACCCACCCTTACGGTATTCACACGTACATACTCACCAGAGGTGTTCTTCTAGAGCATGGCAAGAAACCAGGAAAGGATATGTAAGGCTGGTTGCAGACCTTGGTTTAGTTACACAGCTGCTTGGCTGCGAGGCCTTCCCCTGCTACTTGAAGTTCCACACAGGATTTGAAGTCAGAGTTCTGGCTTGGTTCCTCTTGCTGTAGAGCAAACATTACCCTGGTGCAGAGAGAGCCCTGTACCACCAGGATCTAGGCTGCCAGTTCTCTGCTGCAGAGCTTTTTCTGTTCCTCCTCATAAAATAAGCAAATTGGTATACTTCTCTGTTTGAGTTTCTGGGCATAAAAATACGCAGACTTGAAAGGTTTTTGAACTTGCATTTGCACTAATCCCCTGTCCTGGAGCAGGTCACAAGCAGTGCCCTTATATTGCTCTTATTTTGCAAGCAGCTCATGTTTACATCCAAATGTCAGTTTTGCAATCGGGCATAAGAAGGTCAGCTGCCTTTGTACCACCTACAGGCTTACTCAGAGCCCCGACAAGCAGTAAGGAGACACCTCATATCAAGTCAAAATTTTTCAACATACGTAACACGGAATTTTGTGGCGAGATCCTCATGGCAGGTTGGTGGGGGGAGTCACTGCTCTGGGTGGACAAAACTGCATCAAGCCTGGTGGGGTACAGTTGGAGTAAGGACTAGAACGGTCATATCCATAATGGTTGTAAAGCCCTAATCTTGCCTATAAACCAGGACACAACTTGGCGTGCATAAAAGATGAGCTTGGCTGCCTATTCACAACGTGAGCAGTACGGAAAATCAGGGCTGAGTGTTGAAGTGTAAGTTTAAAGCTGCACTAACAGAGCACTAGGACACCATCCAAAGTGTCCTTACATCCTAAGTACTGTACGTGTTCCATCAACTGATTTTAACAAGATTATCTGAAAAGTTAAATTCTTGGAAGGAAATTCCCTGACTTGAACACATAATAACACAAATTTTTGGAATAAAAATCAAGAAAGGCTACTATGCACAGAGACATATCTACTGTAGGAAGTCCTAACACAAGTTAGCTCTAGAACCAAAAGAATTCACTGGAGAAGCAACAGAAGTACAGTTTTTACCCTTCCTCCACTACCTGCTGTAAGCCACCATCAGAGATGAAATCCTGGGCAAAATGGAATTTTGGTCGGAGTCATTACAGCTGTACTTCCATAATGAACCTCTATACAAACACACACATTCAGAAGAAAACCCTTTCTGAAGATACACTATTTATATTCTGATGTAAGATACGTTCAGCCCTTGCTGCACTGCACAGAAGTTTGTCAGACCTAAGAGGAATAAAGATGGTTTTTATCTCTAGATGTTCCTGTTCAGGAGGAAGAAGTGAGTTTCAGTCCTGAAACTTTTGCTAAAGAACACAGATTAAAAGAAATGTGCCTGACAGCACACACACTGCAGAAGGCTCTGTACATGTGGTCTCACACTTGTAGATCTAATGGGTGTACTGTAACTAGCATGACCCAACGGTGGAGGAGCTGCACTAATATAAACATGCACAGCGCTTGTTGAGGCTTACGCAAGGTTCGCTTGGGGTCGGACAAAATCTTGGTTCTACTTCCAAACATACGGACACATTTTGAGTCTTCTCTTCAAGGAGAACTTCCAAATTTTTTGAGTCTGGTTTTGCCCAAACAGTTGTTCCCTCTACTCATTAGGGCAAGTGAGGCCAGTGTCCCTAAGCTTGAAGGAAGTCTTTATGTATCACAAAACAGAGTAAATGTTTTTCATGTCTTTCATACAACTATTGTAACATTCTGTGATTTCCTCTCAAAAATCATCTGAACCTACAGATTGGGCAGTTTTGATGTGCTCTGTCCAAAGAGTTTCAAAAATTCCTAGTTATATGAAAAATGAAACATACACTGACATAACAGAAATCAAGTTGTTCTTCATTTCACTGACCACCAGGAATTGTACTGAGAAGAGGTGTAGGTCAAAGTTCTTCCCACTGAACCTTACCAGTGAACCTCTGGGTGCAGCTCCTCTAGGGGATCATTAGTTCAGACTCTAACAGCTCACACTTGGACTTTAGCAGAGATTAAGCTGCTATTGCTGAGAGATTATGTATGATTTTGCCAATATATAATGAATATGGATTACTGTTTAAAACAGTCTAATCTGAAACCAAGAAATGCATTCCAGGTCAACTGAGGCAGGAATACAGGAAAGATCCAAACCCAATATTTTCTATAACCACCTGGTTCCCAATACCTAAAAATAGCAACAGGGTCACAGTGTACTGGTATTTTTCTCTTTTTGCTCTTTATCTTGGTGACGCATATGGTCTACAAATGCTGATTTCACTTCAATGGACAAATTAGATTAAGATGTAGGTAGATAAAGACATATTTTACTGATGCTAGAGCTGAATCCTACTACAACTGTATACCAAAGCCCTGAATAATTTTAGACTCACTCCAAAAGCTACAACCAAGTTTTTGCCTAGAGCCAGCCTCCCAAGGTGAAGTTATACCTACTTAGATATAAATGATCTTAATTTCTAAATGGCTTAAAATCCACAAAACCACTAAAGCCAAAGGAATTGCAAACATCTGCATTTTAGAAAACCAGCCCGGTTGTTTAAGAAGTTGATTTCTGACAACCTGATTCAAAATTTTTGGTCTAGATTGTACATTATTATTATTTTAAACAATACCGTACTGAAATACAACAAATTATCACTTCCCTAGTTACACCGTTTGGCCATAAGATGTTTCTAAAAATTAGGAGACATTAAATATATAAGTATTCTTAATTGTAGTTTAAAAATACAACTGTTTTGTCAATGCCTTCCTTCATATTTTATGTTTTAATCAGTTAGGTGCACATTTCACCACTTGTCTGCAGGCCTTTTATTTTTAACTGCAGTTCATGTATGGATATGAAAATCTGAAATATCTTCTAAGACCACTCCATGGTTTATGATGTTTCACTTTTACTAGTTGATGTTATCTTTATGCTGCTTTCCTGGTAAGAAGCTGCCCCACCCCTAGCAGGCTTAGCCCCAAGACAATCATTCTGGAATGGAAGACTGAACGAATTCAGGCCCATTTTCTCTCATTTGTTCTTTATGTCTCACAAACATGGTACCTGCATGGTCAGGAATACTGGTGGTTGACTAGACTGCCTGCTTTGTAGAGACCTCTAACTTCGTCACGCTGAAAAGTTCTTAAGAACAGTGACAATTAGGAATATCTAGAACATCTTTTAGCTTACTCTAAGACCTTGTGCTCTTCCAAGCCGAAGTCATCGTCTAGAAATTCACTCAGATGCAGAAGAATAAACAACTATGAGTAACTGTTACTGTCATTATATGCGTTATTAGTTTTGTCAAGAAACTGCTTACTTTGACTACAGAATACGCAGATAATTTAAATGAGTTACTAGTAGTGTCGCTCTATGCTTGCAGGCATCAGGCCAGTATTAAGGTGAAATGTCCAGCCCTTCATAGTAGTCATACCCTGCAATCCTTACTTCAGTTGCCCAAACCCAAGCCTTACTGAGCTCCCTCGTCTAGCTCTGTCAAACTACACATTAGTAAGCAAGAAAGAGATTCACAGAAGAATTTCCAGAAGGACAAAAAACCCATCAGGTGTGTCAAATCTCTGACATTCAGAAACCATTTGGGGAAAGCAGCACACGCTGACTTAAGCACTAAAGTATGGATGCTTTAATTAATCCGGGGTGAATTTAATTGCTTTAGTTAAGTGGAAAGTGGGTTAAAAATGATGCAAAGCATGCTGGGGTGTGTTAAAAACATGACATATGAGTCGGATGAATCGATAAATTAAAAGCGCACAGATGTTTTAATTAAACCCAGGAAAGTTAACGAAGATCACTAGAGACTTTTAAGCCTATGATTAATTCAATTCATTTAAAATACCTGTAGAGATATGGGAATGCCTCCATTTTGGGAGCTATAGAAGTTCTCAATCGATAAGTACTTAAGCTGTTCTACAAGAAAAAAATGGCAGCATTTTTACAGAAGTGACTGAACAGCATTAATTGCAGAATGAATATTTACGTTCTGGTGAACACTCAGCAAACTTCTGCTTTGGCCAAAATTTATCAAAAAAGGTCATAGTTTTTCTCACTGCCTTCTGTGTAACCTTATCTGTCAGAATGACACTTGCTGTTCCCTTCTCTACCATTCTACAAAGTATCTATTTCCATTAGATAACTGCTCTGCTAACAGCTATTACAGAAAAATCTATGGAAGAAATATGAAAGTGTTTTCCTACACTATCTAGCAGCAATTTCCAGAACCACAGCAAGTTTTGATAATGATCTCTTTAAGGTTGGTCACTTGGTACAAGAAAATATTGCTTCATGAATAGACCTTTATAATAGTTTTAATCACAATAACAATGCAGTCTGTAAGAATAGGGAAAATAAAAAATAAGCAAATGTCAGATACATTGGAACTAATTTAGCAGTGGATCGAAAGGCCTGAAGCTCCATTACTGATAGCCTGAAGATGAGCTTAGACAATCTAGGTAGCCAGTAACAAAGATCCAAGCCTCAGTTCTCTAAAGGTATTGGAGCCCTGAGCGGGGAGAGAAAAAGGCCACTGCATTGTCTTACTGGCAAAGCCACAGTTGAACACAAAAAGATTTAAGTGGTATAAAACAAACTGCAAATTGGAGACAGAGAGAAGACACTTGAGTTCAGACAGACCTTGAAATATCAGCTAGTTATGCCAGGGTTCAAATGTCTTGAGCACTTCCTCTTTCTGTACGTTCTGGATTCACCACCATGTCAGCCTGCTTGTTCCTCCTCCACTACTGCAGAAGCTCTGCAACTATCACTACCTGTGTTAAAGGAGAGATTGTCGTTCTCCATGCAGTACACCCAGATCATTTGCAAAGCAACAGACTGATATGCAGCCAATCCAGTTAGGGCCCTCCGTATCTTCTACATCGTTAAAGAGCGGCACAGTTCAGCTTCTTTTTCATATGCATCAGTGCATTCAAGGAAATGGAAGTTACCCTGCTCTGCTTCTGCTTTACCACAGGGGAATGTGACTGATCAGTTTGCCGTATATTTTGTGCCTTTGAAAATAAAGGGGGAGGGGAATTCTTTTCATCTCTCTGCATGATACAAGGGATTGGAGAAAAACGTAGATGGTGGATACAAATTTCCTGAAAACACTGCCTTGCAATGTAAAATTCTTTTTTTCTGTGCGAACTAGTAATACAGAATCAGAGCCTTGAAATTCCTGCGTTAGATACAAGAAGTTAAGTTGATACAACTACAAGAACATGCACAGAAATAAATTTTACTTTCTACCAACAGATGGAAATAAACAGATGTTGAAATCAACTACTGTCATATACAAGCCTGTAGATCTTCATTTGTATGTCCTGACAACTTCATCACTACAAAAACTAAGCAGGATGGGAAAACTAAACTATTTCAGGGGTCTCAGTAGCTATCTCAATGGAAAGAGCCAGTGGGGAATCAAAGAGATGATGCTTCAAGCTCACAAAAAGCAGCAGTAAGGACAAACACCAAACACCAGAATTATCCTTCCGAACACAAGTGTTGTGATTCCTAACAGAGAAGCACTAACAGCATGAAGTCATTCATGCATCTAAAAAAAAAAAAAAAGAAATTAAGAAATGAGACATTTCTTCCAATATTTTTGGTAAGATTTTACACCATTCCCAGTGAATGGTGTAAAATTATTACTTCTCTGGCAATGGTTTAGCTCTGGCTAAATAGCAGGGCAGCAGATGTAGGATTGCATCCACAGGCTGTAGAATTCAGGGTACTTAAAACCCCAACTGCTTTGGTTTCATTTTAGTTAGTACTATTTGCCTTCTTAAATTTACCAGAAAGGATTTAAATCATAACATGATTAATTGCACAGTTCCACAGTAGCTGCAGATATTTAAACTTTTTCTACATTTGAATTAGATTTTGTTTCTTAGTTTGAGAAAGTGAACGAGAATGACAGCTAACTGAATTTAATTTCACCCAAATAGGGTGTAAATGCAGGAAAAAATCTAAATTACAGGTTCAAATCTAGATATAATGTAGATATGAAAAAAACAATGCATGCTGAAATCTGAGGCTCTGATTCAGGGCTCTTTCTGTTGTTCAGGGCTGGCAAATGTCTAAGGATCCCTTAACAGCTGCATTTCTATAATGTGATTCACTATACTACTTAATCATACTTGCTTCAACGGCATTTACTATCATCGCAAGGACTGCAAGAAGATCCTGACACAACTGCAAAGACAAACTCTTAGAACTTAATGAAACAAACAAATACCAGTAGAAGTCCTTGGAGACAGCACAATCTAAAAAACAAATGTAAATTGAAACACAATTAAATAAGCTACCCAATTAAACACAAAAACAAATTACAAAGCATACATCACAGTGAGCACAATTCAGCTCAGCAGAGCACAGTTAGAGCAGAGAGCCACCAACCGAAGTATTATAAGGTTGGAAGAAAGATTTTTGGCCTGCCAGAAACTAAGCTGCACACTGGCTTGCATCCTGCATGTATTTGTATGCATGTCCACCTCCTTGCTGCCCTGGGAAGCTTTTGAACTATTCTATTTATTGGAATCCCATTGAAACAGAAAATATTTGTGCAAATAGAGGTGCTGTTGCTGCACCTGTATAAGAAAGGAAGAAAGATAAAGTGAAGTAACTGATAATAGAGCGGGCTTCAAAAGCAGCTGTGAGAGATTAAATGAATGTAGCCTGCTTCCAATAAGTATGAAAAGATCACTATAATGCTGTTGAAGAAAAATCCATTAATAAGTTTTTTTACTGTGCTTCCACATGCTTTCCATCTTGAACATAAGCAAAGCAACCTTCCTTATCTTACTAGGCCAACAAAACTTGGTTCCAGTTTGTAGGCCGCAGCTGCAGCACTGTCTGGGGCTCTCTCTTTGGTCTCTGAATTTCCACAGGTTGGGTAATGAGTGATCAGATAAAGACGCGCTACTGTTCACTGAAACCAGAGACTCATAATTACTTACATGCCCCCTTTTTTTTACCCATCATGCTTTGTCCAGCAGTGGCATTAGCAACTTTTCTCTGTTATTTCCTTCCTCCTCCATTACTGATTTCTTCAGCATTCCCCATTTTTTTCTAAATCTTTCTAGCTTTGTCTTCGCAATTTTCTCCTATAGAAATAAATCTATCTTCATAGCTGCACTGCTCTCCTGCAAGCTTTTTGGGAAAAGGAGTCATACATAATTCCAAGTTCATATGCTGCAACAGGAATTTAGAAATATATGAAAGGGCAATGCAATACACAGGCACAAATTTGGCTGTATGTTTACTAGTGATTTAACATAAAAAACCAAATGCTAATTAAGTTACTGTACTAGATGGAAGTATTGGATATATTTAACAACATTAAATAAAGCTATTGAGAAAAATTAAAGCATTTTTGCTGCCCTGTGAAGGCACAACTGTAACAAACAGAAGGAACGATGTGCTCCTGAACAGCAGGAGCATTCCCACTTGAAATTATTCAGGACAAACCCTTCTGTAGACAAATTCTTTATAAGCCCGAATTCAATGCTGGAATCAGCAGAAGCCATAACGCTTTAAAGACAATGAGAAGTTAATATTTTGCTTGTTGGAATCTGTATTTTTAAAGCCTGTTTTCTCAAATATTCACAATGCTAAAAGTAGCTCCTGGGTCTTATTTCAACTTTGTAAATATTCCCCCCCAAAGAATATGAAGCACCAATCTCTAGCCTGGCGCAGGCTGGGGAGTGATCTCAGCGCCCTTATTTCACCATCCTGTTACTAACAGCACGTGCCTTGCAAATGTCTGCTAATCCTCACAGTTAATCTACAATGTACTACAGGGACAGGTACATGTTTTTAGAGAGCAATGGAATGTTAGGATGCTAAACGAGTTGTGTTGTAACAGAAATTTAACAAGGTATCTGTTGTGGAATTCAGGAGGCCAGACTCTCCAGTCCCCAGTTTTTCCCTCTAATCTCAACTGAGTTTGTGAGGATTGATGAGGAAAGCTGCAGACTAGAAACGATGGTTCCTGATTCTATTCCTTGTCGCAGCACTGACAGTGTGCCCTGAGCCCCTTTTGGAGCCATGGCCACTAACAATCAGAAAAAATTCAGCCTGTGACCCCTTCAGTTCCCGGCTCCTGTTTAAATTGCCAATTAGAAAGAGTTAGAGTGGTGGATTTCGTGTTGGCTCTACTTGTCTACCTGACACTGGATCAAAGGTACTATCTCATTTCATGCAGGCAAACTAACAGCTGATAGATGGCAGTGACTGTCAATCACTGTCAAAATAGGTTACATGTCCATTTATTTATTCTGTAATTATTTCAGGCACAGTTAATGGCAGAAAACCCTTTCCAGAGTGTACTGCAGTGCCGTAAAACTGAGAAAACTGAGGGCAGACAGGCAAGCAACGGCCTGTACATAGAACTCACTGGAAGGCAAATAAGGACATGATCAGTTTGACAGAAATGAAAAACGTCCGCTAATAAAATATGAGACTGGGAAAATGAGAAGAAAATTTATAACAAAGGCATTTTAAGGTACTGAGTCAGAGAAGTGGGAACTGCTGGAGGAACATTGCCAAAGACAGCCTTGTCTGTTCAAGTATCGAAACGGTGCTTCCACCCACTGCGAGAGAAGATTTGAGTGACAAGCCAGGGCTGTGCTGCTGCTGCAGCACATACGTAAGTTGGCACACACATACACATAAACACACAGAACCCAAAAACAAACCCACCCGGAAAGAGATACTAAGAGAGAAGCTGAACATGCTGAATTTTGCCAACTGCAAGAGAGGATGTGATATATGTGTGGGTGATGCACATAAGTCAGGAACGCAGTATTTCCAAAGAAAAGCGCTTTTTTTTTTTCCTTTAATGACTATGGTGTAAGTGATGAGACATGCTATGATTATGAACGCATAAAATGTTTGCCAATAAAGTTGTTATTTCTCTAATTTCTCTTTTCTCTCTCACCCACTTCTTCTCATCCCTCCCCTGCATTCTTGCTCTGTCACAGTGGACAATACCATCGTTCTACCTGTCATTCATGTTCATAATCCGGGTATTATTTTCGACTCATCCGTTTCCTCCCCTTACATTCAGGCTTTGACAAAGTCTTACAGATTTGTTCTGCACTGCATCTCTGTCAGAATTCTTGCCCTAGCTTTCAGCAAATAAAACCAACATTAAATCAACACCTTTTTCTCCAGTGTTGATAAATTCAGTCTTCGTCAGTCATGTCTGTGTGCAACAGTGCTGCAAAACTCATGTTGTTAATCTGTTGATCTAACCTTCAACTATGTGGCTCTTCTTTCCCAGTCCTGTTTCAGATCCTTTCCCTTATCACACGGAACATGAACTTCATGCTCCAACTTCATTTACAGACCTGCTTCACCCCAGAGTGCTCACTACTGGAATTCTGACATCAACTTCTCTGTGACTTAAAATGCTTCCAAAAGGGAAATTTAAAGAGCTTTCTGAGCTCTTTCCTACACTCTGTCTCCTTTGGAGGCCCCATTTGCCCTCCATTATTGACATGTTATCTATCTATCTGCCCCATTTTCCCTCTTTAAAACAGCCTTTTACCACAGTGTTCCCCAAAATTGACAAGTCACACTGCTAGTGTGTTCATAACACTGCCTATGGTATTTTCCTGCTTCTATCTCTACATCTGTCAATTGGTTCCCATTCCTTTCCTTTCAACTTGTGTTGACATTGTAAATTCCTGGAGTTAGCCGTTGGTTTTATGCATTTGTTTTGCTTGTAAATAACTAACCACATTCTATTAGCTTTAAGCAGTACTATTGCTCATGACAATCTCTTTATAATGCCATAAAAATGGCATTTTTCACGTACTATTGTTCCTCAGCTGCTCTCTTCTCTGCCAAATTGATCTGCTTGGGGTACGGTACCACCATATTTAATCTAACCTATTTCCCTTGTCTAATCTATAATCTGTTACTGCACAGATTTGCAGTGAGTCACTTGAATACTACAGGACCACATTCACCAGTTTGACTGTGACGTGGAAGCCCCGCAGAGCTGCCTCACCACGTGTTCCATCTCTTCAGCCAGGCTATGAACATGCGCAGGACAGGCAAGGGAGAGGCTGTTCAGTGTCACCTCTCACCTTTCCCTTCCAAGTCCACGGAGCTTCTGTCTGCTTGCACTATTTCCACTTCCTAAAATGTCTACCCAAGTGATGGAGACAAATACTGTTCTCCTTACTCACACAGAGAGGAAATATTAACTCCTATACATTACCAGCATATGTCAGTATCAATTCATGTGGGCCATGTGCTCAACAACAAAGAACTGAGTACGGAATTATTCAGCAAGACGCACTCCAAAATTCATGTTTTCCGCCCTGCAATCACTCCCAGAACCTCTTATGCCACTGGGAGCATTCTGGACATAGCACTAAGTGAACAGTTTCAAGCAAAGTATTAAATGGATGGAAAGACATTATGCATTGTTGCCCAAGCAATAAGCCTCTGAATCACCTCTGAGCAAGAAGAGTCTCAAACAACTGAAATTTGAATAACAACTGAAAAAAAGCAACAGTTGCTACTTCTAGCAATTATACCTTACTTACCTAATAACTGACGGCTTTTTACATTTTTATACAGAGATTAACAGTACACACATAACAAAGGAAATGGCAGCGGTAGGAACTCTTAATGTGGTGTGGGCAATCATCAGAAACAGCAAATCCATTAGAATAAATTTAAAAAGAGATAGACTACACTTTACAGCTTAGTAACTATTTCAAACTAAATAGATGTTGCAAAAGAAATAAAAAGAAATTTAAAAAAACCTACCCTTCTTTTTATACTTATTAAAGTGGCGCCGTCCTTTGCCAGTAAGCCAAAAACAAACAGAATGAAAATAAAATAATGAAAAACCCACACAAGGAGAACAGGAAAAGAAACTGTGAATAACATAAATCTGAATCATTAGAGTTCTTAAATCAGATTAAAATGTCAACTGATTAAACATGGTACAAATTTCTGGATTAAAGAAATTCCAAAAGCCTTCAATCCATTTAGATTAAAATATTAAACATGTTTCTTATTACATTGCATAATCAAGTAAAAGTATCCGCTAAATGGCAACTTCATGGCAGCTGACATGAGCTACTTGACTCAATTTTTTTTCCTTTCTTTACAATTCGGACACCATCACTCAACAGGCTATCCTCATCATGTCAGCGTAGAAATCCCATGGGATGGAACGTTGTCTCACCCTTTCAGATTAGCTAAATATGCTTATGATGCAAATCCTAGTATTTTAAAATGCAAAATTAAAGGAGACTCTGAGCACATTTGCAAAACAGAATATGACAGCGTCTTTGGAGGTACTTTTGTTAAAGGAGTGGAAGAGTTGCATGCCCTCCAAATATATTATAAGATGAAATGAGAATATAGCCAACTCTGAGTCACTTCTAGGAACCCAACTCATTGTAACATTGAACTCTACAAATGATGAAAAGCAGGACACGATGAAGGATGCCTGCCTGCAGATTTACCACAGACCTTGGCACCTGAAAGACCAACCTATTATCAGACATTAACAGTGGGAACACTAAGAAGGACATTTTGTGCACTTGGGTGGTTATGTCACAGAGGTTACAGAAAAACAGCGATGAATATAAAAATATGACAATACACCAAAATAACATAATCATAGCTGCATATCTGATTCTTTAATCGATCCTTGGCCACAGAATTCCTTCCTATCAATAACTCTGACAGATAATTGTGGACAGGTTACTCACAGTGCAGTTCAATTTACAGCAAATTTTCCACTGGCTTTAACTACACACATTTTCTTTATCAGGATACATCTCTACCCACTGAACTATCTTTTGAATATCAGACTTTCTTTTTCTTTATATGCTGTATTTTATCCACATGACATTAAAATTTATCACTACCTTTTTTGTATGTCAAATGGAATTGTTAGTTAGGTTAAACTCCAAATTGTTTCAAAGGGAATCTTGCCTAGGCAAGGAGACAGTAAATCTGTTGATACTGGCTACCTGAGAATATTTCTTTCCACAGATAAGAGTGAGAAATCACAACCACCCTCCCCAGTATTCGGCAGAATGTTTGAGAGGGTGAAATTTCCTCCAATTCAATCAGGGTATGCAAGGGTATTTCAGCCTGTGGGTTGGGCCAACAGTTAGTCTCTTTCTAATAATTTTCCTGGAGCTAATGGATCTGAAGTTAAACCTGTGCTGTCTCTCATAGATTTCCTTCATTTTTATCTTTTAGAACTACATGGACGGAGTAAAGTAACCGAGGGAGTACGTGCACGCTGTCTGCAAATAGTTCGCAGATGACTCCTCTCAAGATTCATTGCTTCTGATGCCCTCAAGTTCAGGGCTGTAACCAGGGATTCACCGGAACAAGGGATCATGCTTCCAATGCACCGAACTTGTGTGGAGCTCTTAGACTGCTGTGTTATCGCATGAATCAAGTTCTAAAAGCCAACAGAGGAGCTTCTTCACGTTTTCTCCACATTTCTCTAATAGAGTGTTGCCTCAAATTCTGTTACAGTGGAGAACTGAGACATTGAAAGATGTGTTGCTAGGGAAATAATAATTAAAAAAATCAGATGGAAGGAAAATCATTACCCTTCCACACTTAATGTTAAATAGAAATTCAACATTATGGTAAATATATATTAAACGTGTGTCCACACATATAATAGTCTGGAAAAGATTTCATTCGTGATCTCATTTTACTGTGTTTTACCACGCATACAATCCCAATTTTGATTTCTGTCTCCTGAAAATGCTCTCACGTATAATCAGCATTCAAACAAGCAGAAAAATCTGTGGACATGAGAACAGGCTGGCCAGTGCCTGTGAAATGGGTGAGGCATTCAGCCCCTACACCCTGACTCAGAGACTGGGTGTGCCTCATCGTATGAAGATGCGCAGCTATGTGCTTGCACAGGAACACGAGAACCCTGTCAGCACACCCATTTTGTCATTTTATGTAGTTTTCCAAGCCTCTTTGTTCTTTAGAAATACCGTGATGTCTGACAAGAAAACAGTAAAGGAGTTGAAAGAAGCTTCCAAGACACCATTTCTGGTTTTAAGGGGAAAGAGACAACACAGAAAGGACAAAGCAGGAAGCAGAGGGAATGCA
Source organism: Rhynochetos jubatus (assembly GCA_027574665.1). NCBI lineage: Eukaryota > Metazoa > Chordata > Aves > Eurypygiformes > Rhynochetidae > Rhynochetos > Rhynochetos jubatus. The sequence continues at coordinate 6,794,598 of CM050662.1, forward strand.
CGGAGGGGTGGGAGAAGCCTGACAGGTACAGTTTGACAAGTACCCTGTAAAAAAGGTATTTATCTGACAGAGCCTGAATGAAGTATTTCCTAGCATTAACACAGAAGACAGTGTTACACAGAGGTTCGGTACACAATTCAGGATTGCTCCGCAACTCAAAATGCAAATGAGGTGATTTAATGGCCATGTACGTGAAGAGTGGCAGCACAGCACAGTGACTGCATGCACGCTTTCACAGGTTAACACACAGAAATGCCTATAGCTGTCAGCGGGTATTTACAGCGGACATTATCGCACCATTTACTCTGGAATATACAGACAGCTCTTCTATGTATTTGCCAAGTGTCTTAATTTCTCAGGTAATCAAACAACATGCTCACTGTATTTGAAGTCTTCTTTAAAACGAGTACTGAACGAGCATGGAAATAACATCACTGGCTTTCCAATGTCCTCAGGGTCTGGTGTTTTATTTTTTTTTGTACTGAGGCACCTCCAAGAGCCAAATATAGAGACACAAAATTGAAATGCCTCTCTCCAGTAGGGCTATAACAGCTATTCAAGGAGTATTTTGTGGACACACACGGGTATGCTGGATGCCCCCTTGCTACACCAGTGAAAGAGGTGGGGCACAACAAACTGCCCTCAGGACTGGATCGGGAGTCTAAGAAGAAATGAGCACAGTTCTAAGGACCTTCACGGCACTGCAAAATGCTTACACCACCAGGCTTTCCCCCTTTGAACACTGACAACCCTATCCCTGTGGAAAACAACGGCAGGCATGTGATACTGACAGTGTGCCTAAATCTCACCCAAACCAAGAAGGAAGCAAACTGTAAAATGTTGTGACTATGCTCAGGAACAGCAGGGAATACAACAAAGTCATTGATTTAGACAACATATGTGCTACTAGCTGTATGAACTAAAGAGGCCCTCCTTTACGAATTTTCTCCCTGCGACAGCTATCGCAAACTCTCAGAAAGAACTTAGTAAACACATACTGCTGATCCAGAGTTGTCTTTTAGATTTCTGTTTAGTCCTTGATAATCATGCATCTTCCAGTTTTGGTTGTTAAAATTTACAACTGACACTTAAGAACAGGTTTATTTTATGACTTTATCAAGTCCTACTTATTTTCCTAAGAAAGTGAACTTCCTTTGGTCAAAGAGTAATTGTATAAGCAAGAAAGATGCTACGGACTAGAAATAAGGCTCAGCCAAGCCAGCATATACATTACATGCTGTCAATGATGATAATCAGTCTTCTGTTGCAGACCAATTAATGATTATCAGAAAGCATTAATGATAATTCACCCACTTTCAGAGAACATAAATTTTTTCTGTCATTTCTGCCGACTACTTTTGACACAAAAAAAGTTGCAGTTATGCAAGCTCATCAGCAAGGTAGTTAAATGTGATCACTGGAAGTATTGCTAAGAGATGTGAGGAAAAAAGTGCGTATTGATCTACTTGAATCTGGCTTGGAGCCATGCTAACTAGCAGGCACTGTAGATCCATACATCACGAACGCACACTGTGGTTATTTGTAAACATAGGGAAAATGATACCTTTAGCACAATCTGCTCCGTGAAATCCTGGGAAACAGTGGCAGACACCAGATACACACTCGCCATTCCCATGACAATTCCGTGGGCAGTCTTGCACTGAATCTGAAATACAAGCATCACAGGCACACTCGTTGGTTCCTATTTAGGCTACAAATTCTTTGCTTATTTTTAATTCAGTTTATTTTGTCTTCAATACTTAGAAGAACAATTCCTAATAATATTGACACCACAAAGTTCAGGTGAGGCAGAAGGTACCAAGTGTTACAGCACATTAAGTAAGCATAGAGATTCTAAGGTCACATGTTAAGTCTGAGCACCATGAGAACCACAAATCTTCAAACCAGCAGACAGTACTGCCTCTTAAGACCTCTACAGCTATGTGTGAATTCATATTATGTAGCAAACATAACGCTGCATCAGGAAAATCATCAATGTCCCTTTTGCAATGAGACTTTGATCCGTCACAACCACTTTTCCATGTGAAACCGATTATCCCAAGGATTGTATCTTCTTTTCCTTCTACAGGTATTTAAAGCCTCATTAATTAAGCTGACAGAAATATCTGCTGAACATGACAAAGAGGAGCTCTCTTGCTCTGAAAAATATTCTTTTTCCAAAAAAAGTCAATGAAAAAGGTGCAAGTAGCTACACAAGAGAATGAAGAAGAGGTCTGTGAAAACAGAGGACGAGGTTTAACACTAGAGGTTAAGTGACTGACTGAAGTGTTCATGACTTCAATAATCTGAGGAGAGTAAGCACACCAGCCTGACAATAAAAATCCACTTGTATTAAAACACTATTTTTTCACAATTTCTGCTATTATCTGGATAACATATACACTACTTTGCATAACAGCAACCTAGAAATAAAATTCCAGTTTTGAAATTAATTGTCAAAATCACTTCCATTTGAAAGCTGTTGGATTTCAGTGGAACATATCCTCAACATGTAATTATTGGAATAAAAATCTAATTGGAATGTTGTTACACCTCACTATTACTCCGTGTTGTTGTGGGACCTCTGGTTCCAAACTAAATGGCTCTGTCAGTCCCAAACAGCAAACAAATAGCAGCTGTACAACACGGAAAATTAATTTTGGATTTGGAACTAGCAGAACCATGCAGAGTGGTTTTCTGTCAAACTAAATTGAAAAGAAGAAAAAAATTCAGGCACAACTTTAAACCTAATTTCACAGTTGCAGGACACTAAATAAAAAAAAACCTTCAAGAAACTTTTCAAAGAGATGTCATTAGCTTGGCCTCTTGAACAGATTCATGTAAACAATGAAAAGAAAAATTGAAATGCTATGCTCAAAGATATCAATTTGTCTCATGAAAAAGCTTGTCTATAGATTTATTCATTATTTTGCTTCATGGCACACAAAAGCATTTTCTATGTATTCAAAATCATAGTAAATTTAGTATTGTCTGCGAGTTAAGATCACTCCTGTTATTCTTTCTCCTCTTCCACATCAGAGAAACGTTCAGCTATCTCAGATCCTTTGATTATGAAACATCTGACACTAGGTGTGTGTAGAAGAACCTCTGAACTGGATAAAACACTATACTTTTCTCTACATTTCAGTCCAATTACTATTATTGCACTACCAAGTAGTCTACCTGACTATTAGACCTTTGACGCTCTTGAAGGCTGTAGCCTAGACCAGGCAACTCCTTTAAAGACAGCCTATCATATCGGAAGGTCGTCTAAGCACAACAGGGGCACAAGAGGATATAAGCACAAATGTTCTTGTTTTTGGAGAAGCAGAAAAAGCCTTCTATGGGCAAATATATGTATCAACATGCATAGCACCTCCTAACTCTCACAAAACCACACAGAGCTATGGAAGAAAAATAATTTTTTCCACCTTAACTGAGGTTAACAGAAACAATTATATTCATACTTAATGATACAGTAGTGGCTATCCTCCTACACCCTTTGGGACTTAAGCCAACAAACTGAATTTTATACTAATGTAATAGGAAAAAATTAAGCTTCATATCATTAATCAGGCAGGACTGCAAAAGACCGCCAACTATTTTTCACCAAAGCTTAAAAACTCACCGGGACTTTCTGCAGTTTCTTGTTCCCTAAACTAACAGGAATTACAGATTTATACAATATCGTGCCATTTAACACTTCACCAGCCAGGACGAAATAGCACATGGACTATCAGAGTCTTTTATGGCACTGCGACAAGATACGAAGCAAAGTTCATCGAGAGTTCATCTTCCACAGATCTTCTGATAAAGCCTGGAGAATTTAGACTCAGTTTGATTTTCAAGTGAATGGAGCCCTATTCCTCTAACAGAACTGCAAGCTTCTCAGATCATAGGCTAGATGTTCTTCTGCTCTTGATTCCACCATGTTGAGGAGATGACACACTACCAGGAGAGTGTTAAGCTATAAATCAGCCTATGGCTAATTAACTGACTCAATTAATCTTTGAGGTGGCTGCAAACAGTAGCCTCATTCACAGGTGTCCGTTTCTTGTGCTGTTGTTTTACTAAGATTAAACAGCTTTCCTGTTGGCTACTATTCCACCTGGGTGTAAAGGAACCTCTCAGGAGAAGCAAATAAGAAGTATAAAAATGACAGAGATAAGGGAGAAGAATATTAACTGGGGAATGCTTCAACCTAGACTGAACTTATCTGAGACCTGGAGCACCTCTCCTAGGAAGAAAGGCTGAGAGAGTTGGGCTTGTTCAGCCTGGAGAAGAGAAGGCTCCAGGGAGACTTTATAGCACCTTCCACTACCTGAAGGGGCTACAAAGAAGCTGGCGGGGGGGGGGGGGGGGGGGGAGGGCTTTTTACAAGGGCAGGGAGTGACAGGACAAGGGGTAATGTGTTTAAACTGAAAGCGGGGAGATTCAGATTAGATATCAGGAAGAAGTTTTTCCCGGAGAGGGTGGGGAGGCACTGGGACAGGTTGCCCAGAGAAGCTGTGGACGGACACATCCCTGGAAGTGTTCAAGCCAGGCTGGATGAGGCTTGGAGCAACCTGGTCTAGTGGAGGGTGTCCCTGCCCATAGCAGGGGGGTGGAACTAGATGAGCTTTAAGGGCCCTTCCAACCCAAACCATTCTATGATTCTATGAGCCTTGGTTTCCAGAACTGAACTCAAGATCTATGGGAATGCTAAAGTCTTAAAAGAAAAATCAGCAAATTAAAATCAACACTCCATTATAAACCTTCTGACAGAGCAGTGTTGAGGAAAAAAATGCACAACATAAGGATAAACAGGCTGAATACTGAAGACTGCAAGAAAGTATTATGACTTAAAGTAAGGGAAGGTATAAATAGGTAAAATGTTTACCTTGTGGCAATACCTACCCAAAATAACTGTACTGAAAGAGACCACTTCTTTGTCCTTGCCATCGTTGTAAAATGCCAGGTGCCACAAACCCACATCCAAGTATTGAACAAACACAGCTTCATTCTGAACAAGGGTCTGAATACTTCGTCGTTCCCGTGGGGACTCCACCACACTCCATTTCTCCTTCCCATCCAAGCGTTCCATGAAATCATACTGCAGGGTGAAAAAACAGGAGGGGGGAAAAAAAAAAAAGAACACAAACAAACAAACCCCCAAACAAACCTGAATACAGAATGGTATTTCAGCTCAAAATCTGACACTACATTTTCTCTACTACCTTGTCATAAAATTGTATTTCTGGAAGACACGTCAATGTGAAACTAATATTTACTAATTGACCATGGAACACACAGAGATTCTGTGACTCTTATCCTTTCTTAAACAATGATACAGCATTATGCATCTTTGCTCTGCACAGGTGATCAAAAAATGCACAAATGGTATTTCTTGACAGGCTGGGTTTTCAGGAAGAAGTTGAAATCAATGATTTGGCCCATCAAATTTTATGTTCCTACACAGCTTTCAAAGCTGGAAACCTTCAACCCAGGAGACACACATCCTTTTCTAAGCTATCACCTACAATAAATTCTTGCTGCAAGAGGAACAGAAGTCTCAGATGTAGCTCCAGACACGTAATTGAATGTGAAAACAAACAGGAACAGCACAAACAGGAAATGTGTTTGTCTAATGCTAGGTAACTCGGCACCAGACAGAAATGCACTGTACAAGTTTTACATCACAGAGTAGGACTTGCTTACCTGAGTTTGTATGTGGAACAATCAGGGGCAAGTAGGACACAAAAACCAGAGGGAGCATGGAAAGGAATAACACAAATCAAGTGGCTGAAGGAATTGAACTCATATTAAGGAAAACTGAGAATTTCTGGTTGGATGGTTTCCAAGTAAGGTAGAACATTACATTAATCTTTGGAAAAGGGATCAAACAGAGCAAGTGATTATTTAGAGTATAAGAGGGATGGCACCATTAATGGCATGAAACTAAAAAAAGAAAGAAAGAAATTTAAGATGAATGTCAGATAAGCTTCCCATCTATTAAGCTCAGTAATAGCCTCCCAGTGGAGATGCCACTGCATCACACAATTAAACAGGACTGGAAGAAATATTGCTTAATCTACAACAGGGAATATTTCTGCATAACAAAGCAGCCAGACTAGCTGTCCTAATAGGCTTTTTTCCCCCGTCTTTAATGTCTGCGATACTGGAGCTCTCAAGCTGATGCTATGCTCAGCTTACCAGCTCTCCTAGTCCCTATCTAAGGGAAGCCCTTAAGAAACAACAAAACCAATATATCTAATCTTTTGATAGTTGTGTAACAAGTCCCCTGTGAAAACACATCTTGTTTTAGACACAAGGCATAGACAGAGATAGATAGACACGTCTAAAGAAAGATGTGTATGTTCAATACAGTACAGTAATAACATGTGCTTGCTTACCAGTAGTTTCACGGCATTTCCCTCCGATATCGCTAGCACATACAGCCTGTGCTTGCGACAGCTCTGAGAAAACATATACCTTCTCTTGCTTTCAGTTTAAATGGAAAACCTTGCAATCTAAACAGACCAAACAGCCGCAGAGGGCTGTCTTGTACACTGTATTCCACCCCCGGACAGGGAGCTCTAGCAAATAATACACAATATGCACTACAATAACGAAGAGTCGCTCTTCTAGTAGAAGAGACAGCCAGATGGGCAGATTTAACACCGTAGTGCCACGCTATCTATCTGAAACTGGGGTATAACAGCTGACCTTACTATTTGAAATGAGCAATACAGGGTCCCTGACACATTTAGCCTTACGACCGGGGGAAAGGTATGGCAGTACTGTTACCTTCCTGTTGCACAGGTGGAACTATGACACCAACGTGCAGCCACGGCAGGGTAGGAATTTGAGCCCTAATACTGTTGAAAGCTATCATCACACGACGCGCATTATCCACTCTTTCCTGTGCCTTTAGTTGTGGGAAAGGGTGGGAGAAGTGGAATAAAAAGTTTCACCAAACTGTTAAGATCAGATTGCCATCCACTTGAGCCTTTTTTCACACAGGATTTTTTGAAGGAGAAGGTATATCAGGTAAATTAGTACATTTAAGCCACTGCATGCCAGAGATACGGAGATTTCCGGCATGCCAGTAACTTTCAGAGTATCAGAGGTGCCAAACTCATAGATCTATCTCTTAAATCAATGACATTTGGAACTATTGCTAAAACCTATTGTCTAACAGTCAGAGGTTAAGGACAGACTCATCACCTCCTTGGGAAATGTTATTGCTTGGGCAACATCTTGGGAAAAAGAAATCTTGCTCTTCAGAACAATTGTTCACAAAGGGTCAACTAAGGAAGTAGCAATAAAGGCTGACATTTCTCACTGGCAACATGCTGTTTCTCTCTGCTTGTGCTGGCAGGTTCCTCTGCCTCCCCTCTGTTTGATGCTGATTCTACCTCACATAGTAGAGAAAGCTCAGCGGTTGGCCAGATCGAAGGGGAAGAGTATTCAGGCTGAAACTGCTTGAAGTAGTTTTAGCTGCAGAATCCCTTTTCACAAAGATGGGGTGTGACCTAGGGAGAGCAGGTCCCTTGGCACGACTTCCCATAAGGCTTCGATTTTGATTTTGGTAAAGTTAAGACTGGCATTGCCCCCTTTTAATCAAACTATGAACAACTATCACATGCTCAGGCAAAACCAAAATGCCTAGATCTGAATGACTTTATGAATGGTGAAGTAAAGGTGCAAACTGATACAGAAGATAACAATACGTTTTTATCCCTCTTTGGATTCCTCGGGACGGAGGAAGAAAGAAGGAAGATAATGTATCTTCTGATGGTTCCCAGGGGGTACAAATCTTAATGTATCAGCAAGCACTAGGTGTATGTACCCCAAAATCTAAATTCCCTGAGTGGAAGGTCACCGAGACAGTGCTGTGAACCCATAACCAGATAAGAATTCTTCACATGGTTGGTTGAGTCACCACTTCACTTCTTGTGGCCCAGTTGATTTTCTGATTTACCACACTTGGGTGATTAATTACTTTTATATAATGATGCGCTGAAGGTATCAATCCTGCTTTCAAGCTACTTATGGACAAACATGTAGAGATTAAAAGACACATCTAGGAAAAGAATGAAAGTACTTTCATGATCATTAAGAAGCAACTGTGGAATTTTTAATTTTACACACACAACTGCTAAGGAAAAGACAACTAAATCGCCTGAACAGGGAACGCATCTGTCAAATCAAACTAAACTTCTGAAGTAATTTGGAAGTTTCACTGACTTTTTTTTTAACGACCATTTATATTTCATGGCTTCATACCAAAAGTCGCAGAAAAAAGGCTAAAACTGCTCAGAAACAAAATGAAGCAGAACTCCCAAATGAGTACATCTTCAGAGTTCAGTTTTGCAGGGGGGAGTACTTACTGTGATTAAAGCTCCATATAAGCAAGGGACTTCCCAGCCCACTTCTCTAAACAAATTTCAAATTCACATTCTCAATGAGTTTATTTTCACTACACAGCATATCAAAAACTACTGCATGCTTTGTTTACAAACCTAAATCTCATACTAAGTTCTTTCTGGGCAATTTGTTTTTATAATTTCTTCACTCAGTGCTTTCTATCCTCCGATACATTTTATTCATAGGCTAATAAGGACTGTTTTTTCCTAGTAATGACGAGGAGTCAGCAAAACAGTTTTGGAGTCTTACATACACAGTAATGACTAGACTGCACATTGCCATCCCTATGGCACAGATGGACTGAGCCCAGTTGCATACAGGAAGGGAACTAGTTGTGAAAGCACGGTGAAGCAAAGAGAGCTTGCAGGGTTCAAAACTGAAAATGCAGAGAGCCTGCATAATCTTTGTTTTCTTTTTCTCAGATTTGAAATTATTTGCATAGATCTACAAAATCCCTAACAGTATTTGAAATTTGGAATCAAAAAGAAAGATTTCTTAGAGCTCTTGGCTTAATAATGGATGTATATTCAAATAGGGGAGGTGGAGAGTAGGGGGAAGGAATAAACGTTTGGTGTTGTGGCTAGCATTTGTCTTTATGCCAAAGCCCTGTAATACCTAAGCAGCCAAGAAAACATATGTCAGGGAAACTTGTTTGCAAAGTGCTTTAAAATTTGTTCTTCATAAAATCCAGTTGGTAATTATTCATTAAAATACACCCATGAAACATCTGATACCCTCAGTGACAGCCAACCCATTTGCTTCAGCATCTGAATGTGACACAACATCACCAGTCCAGTGCTGCACAGCATTCAGTAGTAACAGCCCGGCTGCCATCAGATAACTTTAAGGTGGTCAGAGCACCTAAATGTATTTGAGCACTCGCTAAAAAACAAGGTAACACTGAAGCTCCCCAGCTACTCCTTTCAAATAAAGCCATTTCCTGTTCTAAATGAAAACAGTTTTCATTTTGACATGAAAAATTTGTAAGTATGAAACAATTTGCTGGAAATGAAAACAATACAACTCTATGAACTGCCTTCTCCAGACATTACAGAGATGCTTCTATAAGGTTACCTTATTTCATGCGTCATTTGGAATGTTCTACCAAAGTGTAGTAACATCGTAATTGCTGTAATCTCTGTAGAGTCGCTTCATGCATTATTTGACATTTACAGTTCATTTTCTATACATTATCAATTTTATTAATATGACTTCTACTAATTTCCTATTGATCATTCAAGCCTGCAATACGTATTTTGTTATTTCTATGTAGTACTACACAGGTTGCAAGAATTTTGCCTGAAAGCAATGCATTCCCGTTTCTAGTCTGCTTGCCACTCAAAACTGCATTTTTACCTCTCCTCTAGAGCTCCATTCCCTATGCACATGGCACACAAGGCTGCTTCTAGGCAAGTTTACAGCTACATCAGTTTGACTGACTAAACCAGGCATTTGGAATATTTGCTAAACAGTAATACTGAGAAGGTTAAATCTCAGCAGGGCTCTCAGACAGGAACCGCATCTTGTTGTCTCAGGTTAATCATGTACCTAATTTGCTGATTATTGACTTGCTCCCACAAAGGATTTTACTTGGCTTGACATATCAGCACTGATCAGTGATGAACTGTCAAGTGTAGTTGTTCACTGCTTTACAGCTCATGTCCCTAACCTGCAAAAACAAGGATTTTAAATTTCAATTTTAAAATATCATCTGGTGTCAGCTCCAGACTATTTTCATTAATACAAACCCATTCTGCTCCTTTCTGTCAGAACACGGCTTCTTTTCACTATCTCAGGTCTGTAACAGCTTGCCTTTCTTTTTCTTAAATTATTTCTCTTGGTAGCAGCTTGGCTGAATTTTGATTGCTGGGTAAAAATGCCAAGCAATCTTCTGCTGTACCACCCTGTTGACAAGCACCAGGACCCTACATGAATATGGGAAAGTAATTCTGCAGATTATGCTGGAGGATTTTATTAATTCCAGTTATGGAAGAGGGTTGGAATTGCTTCCTCTGAAGACTGGAAAACAGGTTCTCTGATGAGAATCCAGCTCAGTGGGAAACAGTTGATATTTCTCATTATCTAACTTAACAGAAAGGTCACAAAAAAAAAAAGTTTTTTCACACTTAGGCATTAGACCCAAAACCAGAACATTCCGAAGAAAGGATCCTGCCCTGGAAGATACTCTCTCTGGATATCTTCTGTGTTGCATGACTGTCTGGCAATGGCTGAAAAGTAGTCAACAGCCCTCTACAACTTCTCCAGTTTATCTATTCTTTGTACAGAACTTCAGGATGCTGTACGGTAACCTCTAGCTATGTGGAAAACCGACCACTTGCCACCCCCTCCTTGGGTTGTGAACTGCTGATCCTCAGTTCTTACTACTCAGATATATGCATTCAATAACTCACAGAACATTTTAAAACAGCATACCACAGGAAGTTGATGGAGTTTGGATAGTCAAAGCTCCTTGTTCACAAATTCTTACAAGTAAAGGTCATAAACACATGAAAACCTCTTTTTTCATTTCCTCCCAACTATTTAAAGATTTTGGTTCTCAGTTCAGACTACAGGCAATAGTAAACACCAAGGAAAAAGAGGCAATGCAGAATAGTTCTATAGATTTGCCTCACATTGGGAAGCAGATCCGAAATTCAGTTAATATGTGTAGTTTTCCCTAGAAAATTCACTGGCTCACTGTTCCTACCATGAGTTTGTGCATGCACATGGACACAGTTCACTTAGGGTTAATAGCTCCTTGCAGGCAATATGTAGCAACTCAATTATGTTAAAGCCTCTGGGCTTTCAGCTTAAATCATGCATTTTAACCATTTATGTAACTGCAGTCTGCTTTGCCAAATGAAAAAAAAACCAAAGAACCCCCCCCAAAAACATAGTAGCAGTTCTTTGCAAATCAGGGCAAGTCATCTAGAAATGTTAAATGGGGCTTTCTCAAAAGGGATCATGGAGTTCTACATTTGCTTTTTGGAAATCATATACTAAAGAAAGCATTTTAAGTTTAGGCAATAATTTCTGAATGAAGAACTGATTTTTAGCAGCAAGGATATGCATGAAGGAAGGGGTCCTTTCCAAAAGCTGGTTGCTATTTCTGCTTCCCTTGCTCTCTAAAGGATGGAGGGTATTTCCTTTTAGCGTGTGTAACTGCAAATATATTATTTTTCATTACAGTTCTAATATAAGGAAATGGGAATCCTTCGATTCACATTAATGAGTTTTCAATATAATAAAAAAATTTCTCACTACAATAAAAAGATATGTCTAGATCTTCTCACAGTAAAGAAATCAAAGCACCCACAGCACAACCTAGAAGAAAACGTTACTTAAGGTTGATCTCACTGACTTCAAAACGGTCTTTACTTACAAACTGTAAGTAAAGGCTACATACAAGTGAAGTACTTCATGCTCACTGTAAAATGCGGTATTACTGAGTTTTCATCTCTGAGGCTGCTTAGAAATCAAGAAGAATTGGGTTTCCCAACTGCAAGACTTGCCCCATGTCTGAGTCAGATATTATATCTAAATACTGTCCTAGAGGGAATCGTAGTAAAATTAAAGTTCTCAAACACATGTCCACTGCATTACCTTCTCTAATGTGGCTGGGTAGCAGTGACACCAGCCTGCTGCATCCCCTAGGAATGCCATTCCAACAGACTGTGGAGATTAAAACTTCCAGGAAGACAGAGAATTGTATGTTAACACATCTAGCTGTGCATGCAATAGTGCTTTGATACTGTGAGTTTGACCATCATCACTCATCATTTTTGACTGGTGTATAACTGAATAGGTTTATCCCAACAAGGGCCAAGATTTTGTCAGAGATGTAAAAACTTGAGTGCCAAACTGCAAGTTACTTAAAAAATTTGAATGACAAGAACAACATCATTGATTACTTCCTTTATTGATGTACTGTTGAGGTACGTAGTAACCTAGAAATCTTAATAGCAGGGTGTTCAGCCAAATATCACACGTTAAGCAATTCCCAGGATTGAGAATCCCTCAACTTGAACTCCATAAGCTCCAACATAAATCTTACATAGATGCTCTAAACTTTTGCATTTTGACATTTAAAGCTAACAAATACATTGACAAAGTACCTGGGCATGTGATGGTGGGAGTCCTCTTCTTATATAAACACCAAAAAGAGCATCCTTCCCTAAGGATATGTTGAACTTCAGGAACTGTGGCTGGCTGACATGGATCTGAGAGCGCCAGAAAACTCCTGGGGGCACTTCCTGCGTGACCCTGCGGCCAACTTCTGTTTCTCCACTATCTATGCTGCTATTCCTAGTGACCCATGGTCCTACAAAGTAAAAGCAAATATAAATCAAATGAGATAACTGCTTTTAATACAGGCATTTTTATTCATTCAAGATGAACACCTGTGGCAACGCAACCTTTTAGATCAAACTGTATCTTTCCTTGCTTATTCTGATGCAATTCGCCTGCTGTTTCAATCTGTATGTAAGAATTTGTCCCCTATATTTGAATTAAGAAGGTTATGGACCTTTTTTCTGTAGAGCATCTGCAATATTCTTATCCCTCCAACCCTTTAATTCTGTGATTGCTCTTTACTGATCAAATATAGGAACAATAGAGAGTCAACTAAGCACATACAGATGTCCCTGTGCTCTTTTCAGCTTCATCTTGTATTCAACCAGGGTATAAAAAAATTATCAGAAAGGTGAACTGAAGAGGTAAGTTCAGTCTAAATGAACCGATGGCAAATTTCTATTAGCATTGTTTTATATAGTAAAGTATCCCAATAAACTCCAGGTCACAGACAAGCGAGTTGACAGAGGAAATGAAGTGCACAGAGAAGGATTTAGAGGACAGTGCCTGTACTCTGACATGTGTCCTCTCCCTCCTGAAAGAAAGTACAACTCAGTGTGCTGCCTTTTAAGTTCTCTCTGCCTGAAGCAGTGAGTACCTGCAAGGCTTTCACCCTCGTGCTGTGGTTAGTTAAAATCCACCATCTGATGGTTCTTCAGCATGCATTATTGAAGACAAGATACAAGACCTTTCTGGTTGAGTGCTCTGGCTTCCAGCCCATGAAATAGTCAACCTTTAAAACATGGTGCAAATCCCTTCTGTTCTCAGCTGAACAGCACAGTTCTGAGGCTGCACATATTTTAAACATGGAGTGAGTGAAGAGTTAGCAGTGCATACAAGTTGGAGCTTATAGCTACGTTGGGTTGTGTGTTCCATATTCCCAAACAGCATGGTGAGAAATCTGTTTTAAAATTATTACAGCAGACACTACAAAGACCAGAAAACCACAGAAAATATCTATTAACAATCACAGAAATTTAAAGGTATCATTAATCTCACTATTAATACACATTGGATGGTAGTGGTACCTCTGATGCAACCTGACAGTATTTGTTAAAAGCTCAATATTTACTTCATGTTTCTTTCAAGTGTAATAATATTTTCAATAAATGGCAAGTTACTTTTGAAATACATTCCAGCACTGTATGAATATAACAGGATGGCACAGAATGACATATAATTCCAGCAGGTAAACACATAACAGCTTTTCTGTCTTGACTATCTTTAATTGAGAGAGCTGCAGTAGCATGGTTTCAATTATAGATTCCAAATTATCTATGTGAGCAGCACTTACACTTGTACATAATGAAACAGATATTACGTTAGCAGTGTTTTGAAATGGTAAAAGAGTGCTCTGAATACCAACTGCGATACGGTTTTTGGCAACTTGTTTGTTTTTTCATTTTCTATGTTAATGGGTCTACAGCAACATCACAGCACTAAGGAAAAAAGCAAGCAGAAGAGGCCGCAGAGACAGGCTGCAAAGAAAGGAAAAATGGGTGAGAATGTCAAGCCTTTAGAGCCGCCCAAGAACACAGACACATCAACCAGAGTCAAACATGTAATGTTTTATAAAAACTACATGGTCTAACTCTTAATAGATGACTGCAAGAGAGCATATCTCAAAGTTCCCACCTCAGTGAAGTCAGGCACCATCTCACTAAAATTTAATTAGTCCTTACCCACATGGTCAGGAAAACCAGGTACAAGTACATGAAATCACCTGCTGAAGGCTAGACTGGAATTACTGGCAGAGCTGGGAAGTCACCCTAAGACTGAGGGCTTCTTCATCTCCTTTGAGTACAGCATTACACACTTCACAGTTCCACATTTTGGAAAGAAATGATGATTTTTTTTCCAACATTCTTAAAAAGCATGCTGCAAAATATTTCCTTGGAAGCAGACTGTGCATACTTAAGTGAACATCCACTGTATCTAATCTGAGAACAGACTCCTTGACACACTCTGAAGAACCCTGCTCTTCAGGATCAGTATATCCATGGTCAAACAGTCAAAGAAAAAGCTATTTCCAGGAAGTATCACAGTAATCATTATTATTATGCTGAAAGCTGTGTAAGTAATAAAGGTGGGAAGATTAATAGACCAGTGTCTCTTCCAGTGTTCTGACTCTGTCCACAGACTTCTCATACTCAGTGAATTATCTGCATTATATATTGGTTTCGATTGTGTTAATTTCATGACTACAAATGACTAAAGCTGCTCCAGTCCATGGAAGCTAGTGGAAATCTTTGACATGAACACTGAAGTCAGTAAGGTGTAATCTATATCTGAAATCCACACATCAAATTGGTGGGAATCTGGAACTCAGATCTGTCTGAAATCAGACGCCTCTCCCCCAGGTTGGAATCTGCCTCTCATCTAGTTTCTATTTAAGCAATACTTTATACTTACGATTTTTACTACAGTTCTAGAATTCAGTGGAGCAGCAGTCATGTACATTCAGAGATATAGCAGCACAAATCTAATATTCTAATTAGTTAAAAAATAAGCACCTTATTGTCACTTACCTCATGCCATAAATATATATATATATATAAACACATATACATCAGGGCTATTAAGTAGTGAAACAGCTACTAACACACATAAATAGCCTATGCCACAGTATAAGTTTTAGAAGAACGAATCCTTGTCAGAACACTTCAGGAAGTGACGTGGTGGTAGAATGCCCTCATGCATACGTCTGCTTTACAAACAACTGAGTCATGTGTTTTTCACCTACCTGAAACAGCAATTACACTGAATATCGCTCCAGCCATTGCACCTCACGTATGCAGTGCAGCAACCTTAGAGGGCATGCAAATGGCAAGGCCACCATAGTCTCTACTGGAGATTATGTTTTCATTGGCTATTAAAGCAGCCCCGAAACACCACCAGCAGTGCCTTCTGCTAATTGCATTGCTTCCAGGTCAGCTGAGTATATATTCCCTAGAATGATAACACTGCAAATAAATTTAATTCTTATGGAGGCTCAAGTTTTAGTATGGTTGAATTCAGCCTTAGCCTATATCTGGGAAAGGGCATTTTTCAGGAGTCAAGAACCCTCAGATACATCAACTGAGAAAAAGAGAATATTCCAGTCATCAAGAGAACCAGAGTTACATGCACACTACTTCAGCATGCACCTCACAGGTAAACAAATGCATTAGATGTCAAACTTTCCCAACAAAAAGTTACTAGAAAAAGAGCATTCCTTTATATTTCTCATGAAAATTTAAAAGTTATTAGGTTAAAAAATTAGGTGAAAACTGCAGATGAAACAATGGAATTTGTCATTATCAATCAGCCTAGAGACATGATACAGGTTCTTAACACTGAAATGATTCAGTTCGGTTTGGCATTATGTTTGGAAGCATCTCCCCATAGATGCTCTTTCCTCTACAACTAAATCGTCTGGTTTCTAGTTGTCTGAACCACCTCTTCTGGAACATTTCAGTGTCTCAGGAACATCTATCTACCTAAGAAGAGAACTGTGACAGCTGTAGGGGTTCAACACAGCAGGGGATTTTAAGAGCAGGTTAGATGAACAACTATCACAAGTGATCAAGATACACTTAACCTACAACAAAGAATGGAATGGACAGATGACCCCTTATTTTCAAGTCTGTATTTCTGTTCTATGGCATGCCTCTGGCTCTCTCTCCAGCCTGTGCCATGTCTGCGTGAAACAGCTGCTGCCTCACCTCCAGCATGCTGAAAGGGATCCTTATTTTTGCTTCTAAGAATTTAATACGTGAGATCCTGTTTTTATGGCTCTACATTACAATGCTGAAATAACAATTTATAAATGCCTGAAGTTGTACTAAAATACAAGTTTTGTATTTGCAAGTTTAACTAACAACTTAAAGTTTTAAGTCTAGCAAGCTATCAAAGCGCTAAAGATTATGTATTTCTGAATCATACTCATAAATGCCTCCTGAGTTTAGACTTGTAGGTATTAGACACAAAACTAGTCGGTCATGATCTTGATTTCTCAGACAACTACTTGTGAAACATAAATATTAACAACAACCTATCAAAAATTCTCACCATGAAGATGAGGAATGCAGAGCAGTCACACAAAAATACTACAGGAGATGTCTCAACACCGGCCTCTTCATTTTCCTTCCTCCCCAACGCAGAAATACAGGAATAAAATACAAAGGAGAAACAACCACCGAACCTCTTTTATTAGTCAATAGTGTATTTTTTTTAAACCTGAAACGCAGAACATCATCCCAGCTTTATATTTGCTATGGCTTTTTCTGTACTAACAGCTTCACTTATAAACTCTGTCTCTAGAGACTCTTAAAGTAAACCTTTTTTTATAGCTCCCTTCAGCCTTCACCTCCTAATGCAGAGAATGTATCTTGCCACCTGACTCACTCCCTCCAGCTATTTTTAGAAGCTTTTCCATTGTGATGGACCACTGCGGATCACGTTCAAAGACCATCAGCTGCATTTAAGTGAAGTTACAGATGTGACAAACTGAGAAACCTGGAAAGAAAGACTAACCCAAACAACTCGTACTATTGTGAACACATAAATCCCAACCTCATTATCTCTGCTGTGGGTGACAGAGAGCTTTGTCTGTTTATCTCGTAACCATGGATAGTTGATTTTTTCCTGTGATTTCCTCTCTATAAACATCTACAAAAGAGAGTTTTAAAAGCATACTTCTTCATCTTACCCAGGGGATCCATTTCAATCGCTCAGTCAAACACATATTTATCAACCAAATAACACTTATTCATTTAAACTGCTGTGTTATTTACCGGGTTGAATTACTATTTTGGCATATTCATTTGAAAAGACTGTTTTAGCATTCAAGTATATTTTGCCTTTGAAGCTATCAAACAGGCAATACATGACAAGAGCAATGCAAACTCCCCCTGCTAACTTGTCAGCAGACCTCATCTTCGAGCTGGAGGTCAGTTTAAGGTGGCAGCTGATAGGACATGCCCAGTCAGCCTTTAATTTAACTGATGTCAAGCGGTGTCAGCTATGGAGGCAGAACTGTATCTACACTGAAACCAGATATACTTGAATATTTATCATAGGTTCCTCTCCCATACTGTAGCTAAAATTAAAAAAATAAAAATGAAATCTGGCCACCAGCAGTGTCACACTACAGACATTCCATTTAAATAGCAATTAACTCCAGCGCTCTGCCTGTGTGCCTTTATAACGGTGATGACTGTAAATTGCATCTTGATAACACTCTTGAAAAATATCTAGCAGAATAACCGTTCCAACCAACCTATAATGAACTACCAAGATAATGTGGACAATTTCAAATTAAATACAAGGAATAAATATCACCAGTGTTGGTTAAAGAGATTTTTCTTTTACTTCCCTTCCCGCACCTCTGCATTTCTTATAAATCACTGCTGCAGACATAGCTTTCCTTATCTTTTTATCTAACTTATGTTATTCTGTTGTTTGTTATATTGTTAGGGATTTTCACACGAGTCAGAATTCCAAAAAACTTCGTGGTACAGCTGCGTAAAGGAAACCATCCAATACAAAAATACACTCCACATTCTTTTTGCCAAAAAAGAATGCGTGGGAATTACTCCGATTTTCAATGATAGCTCGAGTTTTTTCCTCAGGTAAATTCGCTACTCGTATGACCAGATATTTCTTACTGTTTCAGAAAGGCAAGCAAAAAAAGCAGAAAATGTCTTTTCTATACAAATCTCTTCAGTGGAAAAACCAGTGCTATGCACTGTTACCACAGTGATCACTTCCTATATGAACTTATGCTTCCAAATACCTACTACTAATACCTAAGTGCCCTAGGACCCAAGTGAAAACCGATTCTTTTTGAAATGTGTACAATAGATTGACTGCTGATGCAAAACAAATTCCCACAGCTATAATAAAGTAAAAAGCCAGGAAATGAGAGTTTGCCTGGAGAAGCTGCTATGACACATCTTGAACTTCAGTTATGCCGAAGATGCTAAGGTACTAATGAGCCCTATTTTGTGAAGTGAGGAGGAAGGAAGCTTCTGAATTTGTATGAGTTTTCAGGAGTCCAGTAGCACAGCTTCTGAAGCAAAATCAAAATCTCAGGTTTGCTGATCAGTATCCCACATTTTATTGTGGCAAAAGGAAAGAAATTCTGCAAAGAGAGCACCTGCTTAAGACCACTGCTCTGGCTCAACTGCAGTCAATCTGCGGGTGGAATTAAGAAACATATCTTGATACCCTGATACACCTAAAAATTTAGGCACATCTTCACATTTGTGTGGGCATGGCTTCACAAGACTCATTGCTTTCAGAATCAAAGGCAAAACATAGCTGAAACAAAATTAGGATCTGTTAGTTCATTGCATTTCACAAAGAACAAATACATAGTAGCATGGATCACCGTAACAATCATCTCTGACAGTATATAATACACTGCATCCCCTCACTTTAAACACAGCAGTTCATGCCATCACCATCAACACGACCACAGCAATAAAACTGCTCTTCTGTGGAACTCAGTCAAATATCTTGCATCTGTTAAGACGGCCCTAGACCCTGGTGTATTTTCAGAAGACCGCATCTGCAAGCCTTCATAGCGTCCATATTAATACTTCTGCTTGCTAAAGCATTAATTAAGATCTACATTACATTAGCCACATAACTACTTAATAAGATTAATCCACCTGGAAAATGACGGCATGTCTTGATTAAATTGAATGAAGGTAACGGAAGTGACATTTAAAATACATTGATTGTTATTACATTTTGATCATGTTTCAAAGTGCCTGAAAGGAAATAGTAGAAACCAAAAGATTCATGCTTACATTGTTAATGAGATATGAGTTTTTTATCTTCTTATTTTTTTCAACATGGCAAAGAGTTCCCTCCAGTTGTTACTGGGTCCTGATGCTGTCTGATGAGTAGGAATCGGTTTCAGCAGGAAGACAGTTGGGGGGAGCACCGCACCAGTGCCTCAGTCAGCCAAGTCAGGGCCTATTCTATTTGCATTTGAACCCCAACTCATCAATATGTAAGAGTGGCAACTCTTTCCATTTAATAGCTTCGTTATTCCTTTAACATCGGCCTGCCTGCTGTATTGCTAATAGAATACCTTAACTATTAGAAGATAATAATTTCTGTGTGCAAACCAAAATGGGACTTGGTGCTGCGGCATCTGGCAGAGGTTTCGACATTATTTGGAGAGAGCTGAAGACAACCTATACAGCTTCACAATGACTGCTTAGTTCAGCTTTCCATATCTATGCAAGGGAAATTTCTGATGGATTAGTAAAATTCTGGTTTTCCTCTCTGTCATCTCAAGCAAAAAAGATGGTGTCAATTTTAACAACAAATTTAACTTTCTTCATTTCATTATTGCCATTATACTGACAAGGCTGATACCTGGAAACAAGTATTTTTGATGATACTTCAGTAGTTTACCATTTAATTAACCATAATTGTACTTTGGAAATCCACACACTGTGGTAGACCTAGTCAAACATCTCACAGACTGAGCATGAAGCTGGATCAAGCTGGTTGGTCCAAAGAGAGACAAACTCTGGATTATGTGAGTATCAGAACACATTTAAATCTATCTTTTCCAGTTAGTCAGTACATTTATGGTAACGAAAATGATCTTTCAGGTCCACAATCCTTGCCTGTAATTATCTTTGGTGTCTTTTCAAATGTGGGTTTCTAAGATCAAAGACCACAATCTCCTACTGTGTTTTTCAGCTCAATAGAATCTTACTATAGTAAGTAATCAAGTTAAAAAATACTAAGTCAATTTTGAATTAGTAGAAAATCTGCTAAATCCGTGAGCATACCAAACACAATATGTCATAAACAAAAAACTCTACTCCGAAGCATTCTTTACTTGGATTTGCAGCTGGTGTTAGTTTGGATATTTCCACATAAATCGTAGTTTACCTTACATGTCCCCTGAAAAGATTAAAGTTGATTTTTTTACAGTATTTTCTGTCAATTAGAAAGGAAGCTGCGCACAGATGGCCACATATTTTATGGAAATGTGTGTCTAGCTTACTACAGAATTTTAAATGTATATATTTTTGGCATAGATTAACCCAATCTAGGCACAGAACATCCCAAAAGGGCATCTAATTCACTTCTTTGAGAAGAAGCAGTTATTCCCAAGCATGCTTTTTTTGTTGTTTGTTTGCACTTTTCCCCCTAATTTAGATTTATGATACCAAAATCCTCGTGTTATCCCTGTGCAACTGTAACCGACAAATGGGCTTCACCCTCAGAAATTTTTTTAAATGTCGTTACTATCTATCTCATCCCTGTAGCAATTCCACGGCAGTGACAACCTTCTGGGGTTTATGTACTATGAATGGATACTACCTTAGTGTCGGTATTAAGAAGGGAACTTTACTTTTCTCTCTTATTCTAAATCCCTAGTTCAGCACAACTTCTAGAGCCTAAAGGCAAAAAAAACCCAAACTGCTTTGTGTACAGTCTGAGCATGGTGGACTGGACTTCACTTGCAGTTTTACTGCAGCACTGAGGATTTTTCTACCCATTGCACTCGCCTACTCCTTTCAGACATCCCCAGTATCATTGAGATGTAGTGTTTTATTAAAAAAAGCTTTCTGCAACTGTGTTATCTTACTAGTGAATACTGTTTCCATTCAGATCGGAAGATGCAGTAATAAAGTAATTTACATTTCTCTTAAATTGCAGTTTCATTATTTCATACCAGAATTTAGTCTCTTAATAAGGAACAAGCAGATAAAATTGAAATATCTGCTTCCCCCCCCCTCCAAATTGTTCTACTTTAAAATGCCTTGCTTGCTGAGTAGGCACAGCTTGCGTTTAAGTGGCCATTCTCAGTCTAGGGGTTAAAGGTTTCTTTGGGAGACCCTTGTTTTCAAAAGAATGGCTTCATCCTGAGTTGTGTCAATTATAGAAAGGTCACTCTCCACAGCCAGAGCCCTGAGCCCTGAAATGGTTGTTGTGTTAAAAGCTGTCAGAGGCTTTCCTAAAAACTGCTGGGATAGCAATATTAACTTGGACATAACAAAGGAAAGGTGAGGTAGAAAAACTTTTCACCCTTCCCTGCTATGAGAATTTCTCTTTCAGATACTCCTTGTGTTCATCCAAACCTGTCATTCATATTATTCCACTGTGGAAGATTACTTGCCTAAATATTGTTCTCTCCCCTTCCCTGAGATTATCAACATTTCAGCAACCTTCTACAAAATGTCAGAAGAACAAGTAAACTTTTCCAGCATGCTCTGAGGAAAGCTAACTGCAGCAATTTAAGACATAACTAGCAGTTCTGTCTTCTTGTCTCCTCTCCAGGAGGTTACCACTCCCAAAACAGCTGGCATCTCAGCCTCTTCAAATGTGCAAAGCTAATTAGAGTGGGGCCAGGACGAACTGCCAGAATTTGCACTGAAGTGCCCCAGGCAGACGAGCACATTCCAATTCAACACTCCTGCTGCCTTATATTTGCACTGAGATGGCAACAAAAAGCTGTAGGGGAGGGAATTTGGAAAGGTGTTAACACTGCAGTCGGCTGCTAAGTGGCCATAATTGCAGACCTGAGCTCTTCAGGTTCCTGCCTGAAACCATAGGGTCTCTCACCTGTGCCCACTCTGGAAGAAGTTCAGCAGTAATATAAACATTCTGCCTTGTACTTTTGGGTGCGCTGTTCGTCCGGTTTGACCTACTGTCAGTCAGAGAGGAAAGCCAAGGCAACAAACAGCTGTCTGAAAATCTACTTTTTTTTTAATTTTTGCACCACTAGGATGTAGGATTCCATGAAAAGGAGGAAGGCAGGATGAGTCCCTCCAAGGAAAATGTGAAGAAGGTGAGGTGCAGCAGCACCATTTATGGAAAACAGAAGCAATCCACTAAATGATTGGGCACACCAAAGAACAACTCAGCTTCCGTTCCCAGCTCTGTTTTAACTTTTTTTTTCCCCAATACATCTAATGCAAGTATCCAGTGTTACCATTAGTTTCTAACACTCGCTCTGGCAATCAGCAAGTTTAAGACAAGCCGTGTGTCCTGAGAGCAAGACGATGCTCAGCTCTAAACAAAACGCTCCTGTTGACCAACGGCAACAGCACTTCTGTTTCAGTCACCCCATCCCACCTTCACAGTACACCAAGGCCTGTAAAGTACTTTGATTAAAGCAAACATTCTGTTCTAATAATAATTTTTGTCTTCTAATAATAATTTTTGTCATAACTAGGGAAAGCCTTAGCGTGACGCAACGAAGGAAACACCTGAATCTCACCAGTAAAAGGCATTTAAAACCAGTAAAAAATAATTTCATTTGAAATTATTAAAATCTTTTTCATGACATGTAGTTTCTCGGGATTTTTAATAGATGCTTTCTCAGTTCAAGAAAGTATTTCTGTTTCTACTTTCTCCCTCGTTCTTCTCATTGCCCTGCCTTGGTCATCCTCCACTGGAGCACAGTTTTTCTTTAGAAGAAGAATCCGTCGGTTGCCTACATTTCACATACTAATATCACAGGATAAATTATCTACTATGGGTCAAATTATGCTGTCTTCAACATGTCCTATTAGAATTACGGCTCAGAAAGAAGAAAAACCCCAGGGATTTGGTCCATCTGGAAACCAAAGCTCTTGACTTCCCTCAAGCAGTACAATGGACCTGTCCCATTTCTCTGAGTTGCTGTATGTGGAAACATGAGATATCATACCTAGTAAGATGCACATGTATTTTTGACTGACCGCCTCACTAGTATCTGAGGGAGTATTTCTTCATTAGTAGAAGAGGTTGTAGAAATTACAGGACTTTGCACACTGATGCACGGAGGGACAGGGAAAGAACAGCCGCACCAGAGAGCGATCGGCAAACACCTACCAGCAGCAGGAGGCAGAAAACACCAGCAATGCTAAACACAACCTTAGAAAAAGAGATTTTGCATAGGCCCGCGTGCATGTGCGACAGGGGCGAGAGGGAGCCCGCGGAGCGGCGGGAGCCGCAGCCTCACCTCGGCCTCCAGGTGGCAGCGCCGCCCCGTCCTCGGCGCCCGGCGGGCCCGGCCGCAGCCCGTTGTTGAAGGTGTGTCCGTCCGCCGGCTGCAGCTGCCAGTTCAGCCCCAGGAGGTGCATCGCTGCCGAGACACAAAGGCGGGAGCATCAGTGCGCCGCGCACACGTCAACCGGTTGGGGAGAGCCTACCGCTCAGGTCAATTAAGCACCTTTCGGGAACGCGGTAAAGCGACCTGCCTCCGAGGCATGTTAATATGCTAAAAAAGCCAACAAAAATTAAAAAAATCCAAAAGCAAGCCCTGATGACTGACATAAATCTATCTTATTCTTGTTCAGTTATCACATCTTCTGAATTACCAAACCACAAAAGGAAAAACGCTTCCAATCCAGTGTATTGGACTGGAAGTCACACTTCCAGCACCGTGTGTGTCCTCTCCATCCATCCCGTCCCTAAGCCGGAGGCAGGTCCGGCGGGGGCCATGCAGCTGCCCCTGGCTGGGGAGAAAGGCCATGGCAACACCTTCCCGAGTTACTGGCACCGTGGTACGGGCTAATTGAGCAAGTCCTGTGCATAATGCATGAGTCTTGACAGCTCTGACTCATTCAGCTGGTGGATTTATGTGCATCTTCTCCCTGTATAAACAGAAGCTACCTGAATACATCTCCATACTTTCATGGTATTATCCCCGTGGCATCCTTCCAACATAGAGGGACGCCGAGGGATGGAAAACCCCACAAAGCTGTTTTTATTCACTTTCTCTATGTCCACCATCAGCACTCCTCCTGTTTCCATAGAAGGGATGCAAACCTACATACCACAGAGAGCAGCATTTACAGTTATATACTCAAATGGTTGTTGTGACAGGATTCGCTGTCAGTTTATGGACAGAAAATATATATGATTATGGGCACCCTTATAATTGTTCACTTATGCAGTGTCAAATCTGCATAAGATTAGCAGATATTTTGTGTCCAATTGCATGCAGTTGCAGAAGAGCTGGTGTGGTCATAAATGGGCCAGCCGTGGCCACACCGCTAAGTGTTCAGAGATTAAACAGCAGGGACAGGTAAGGCAAAAGACCTGTGACAGGAGCTGCAATTTACAGTGCCTGAGACATCACTCGGACTGACAATCTCTGGATACAGGGAACCCATTTAGGTGTGACTGATCCATACAAATATTCTTAAAACCCAAGAAAACCAAAGGACCCCCCACCCCACCAATCCATCTATCCCAACTCCTGGAAGCCCCTCAGCACACAGTCTATGCCGTGACAAAAGCAGCTGAGAAGTGAGATGGCTTTCGTATCACCTTGCCCCAGACATACCTACGGGCCAAGCAGATGGCTAAGAACAGTAACCAAAACCAGGAAACATGTTGTGTGAAGAGGGTAGTTGTCAGATTTTGCATTCATGGTGAATTTGCAAAATTTTTTTCTATGAGGAAAAAATATTGAAAATACATTGAAGCATCTAGTATTTTAAAAAATACCAAGTATGAACCTGAAAAGTGAAAAGAATGTTTTGTCAGGAAACTACTCAAAATACATTTCCAGGATATTTTTAAGAATTCCTGGAAAATATACAAATATTTTATGTAGGATCAAGTGTTTTATTTAATCACAATTTTTTTGTTTTGCCAAAACAAATGTTTTAAAGGGCTTTTCAGTGTAATCTCTAGCAACTAATTTTCTTTGCAGTATGGCAAAGAAACTGAAAAATTAGTCACAAAGCTCACAGAGACTCTCTGCATGGAGTGAGAGACATCATCTGTGCTGCAGACGTGAGAGGGCCGGGGGACGCCAGGTAGCAGCGCAGCTTGTAGCGCGTTTGTGCTGTCAGCCATTCCCACGCGATGCGCATGCACCGCGGCTCCAGCGACAGACTTCAGCTGGACTACCCCCGTAAGCAGAGGGTGCATGGAGATCAAGTGAATTGCAGAGCCCCGAAATGAAAACAAGTCATAACGGAGAGTTAGAGTTTTGGCTTTTACACTCTCACTGTGTCTGTTCCAAGCTGATTGTTTTTTATTGGAAGCGTAACCATAAATGTAGGTCACCTGCAGAGATGAAAGTCTGCTGCTTCAAGTGAGAACCGTTCCTTACAACAAAGAGAAAAGAAAATCGTAACTAATAGTCTGTCCAAGAGAATTATAGTTGCTACCTTATAATTGCCAGGTAAATTCAGACGAGGAATTAAAAATGATCTTATTAACATGGTATTAAGAAAAACTTTGATCCACCTGCTTCCAAGTGCATCATAGTTTCATTAATAACTCCGTTGCTGTGTGTTTTAATCATAGATGCACATTAGGTAGAGCAATTAGATCTCCTTCCTAACGGGGCAGGGATTTGCATGTCTGCTATAGTGCCCTGCAGAGACAGGAGAAAGATGACAATCTCCCGCACAGCTCACGTATCCATTACGTGATCTACAAACCTCCAGTAAGACAAGTGAAGTCACAAACATGAGGAATGTTCACCTTCTACCAAGAACACACGGAGAAAAGTGTGTCACGGGGGCCTGGGGGAAAGCTGCGTGTTTGCAATGCACAGCGCAAGCCTGACTGGCAGCCGAGCAGGGAGAACAAGGAGCTACTTATTCTCTCTTGCTTCAGAACGCTATGAGATGGCAAATTTATATGATTAACCTTTTGTACTGTTAATCAAACAAAAATGCCTCCAGCAAAGGAATAAGTAGAAGCCTGTTTAATCAGAAATATGGGGATCCACTCAGAAGTTGAGTGCATGCGTGTCAGAAGAGAAATCTGGGCTAGTGCATTTGTGACTGTTGCCTTCTATTGCGGGGTGGTTTTGTGTGAAAATACAACTAAATAATCTGTAATGCTGCGGCTTTGCCTTCTTCCCCAATGACATGCTTTCATCAGATATTACAGTACTAACCACCCTTTCTCCAAAGGATATTCAGCAGACAGCTGAGTTGGATTATTCAGCTTGATCCATGAGGATGAGCGTCGATTTTCCAAAACAACCCTCTTACTCAAACACATTTCCAGAGCTCCACATTTGGTTTATAGATTAACCTTCAGGGATAAACACATCCATGAAGACTTAAAATACAAGAAAGTGCCATTTTATCTCTTACATGTATGATGTATTTATAAATTACATTTTACAGAGCACTTGCGTATGCATTGTTGGTATTATTTGGGTTTATTTGTTTTTACCCCCTCAACATTTAAACATAATTTCTAAGTTCTTACCTCTAATACCTGAGTTTTACACACTGAGCTTGCCAGAATTTATCTGGTTCATTTAACGCTAACATCTAGTAACTCATGATAGTGAATTGTGTCTTTACATTCTCTTAAAAATGGGAATATACAAACAGTAAATTCTGAAGTAAAATCTCTGAGGTTCAGGTAAAAAGCAATAATCAACCTCTCGCTCCCACCCCAGCAACACACACGAACGCACAGAGTGACAGCACCTGGAAGCTAAGCCTGCATGTCCGTCAAGAACAAAAGCAGAGAACTAGTTCATCACTCCAGGTGGTAGAGCTGTCAGGGATCAATCTAAGACTTACATAAGATAGAGTCTGCTAGACTGAATCACGCGTTATTTTAAGAAATCCCCAAAGGTATACAAAACCACAGAAAAGTGACAAAAACTTCTATGCAAAATTTTCTCGAGTGTTCTCCAAGACTCGGTAATGTCCCCACATTCCTCTGTTTTTCAGTCTTCTCTCATCTGGCCATAAACCCAGTGGTCACTCCATTCACAGTTTAGTCTAGTAGACAATAGTTTCCAAGCTCAGAAAACTCTGTCTTCCCTTTGTGCTCTCCTGTCACTCTTGCCCATGTATTTTTAAAGTGAGAGACCTCTGGTGTCTCCATGTGCTCCTGTACTACAACTCAGTGTCTGCATATAGGCAGACACTATGTTATTCCTTCCTAAAGGGAGAAATACGCACGTCAACGATCCCCTTTTCTCCCCACTCCTACTGCACATTCCCAGTTGAGATCTGGGAGAGAGGCACCACTTGCTTATTAGAAAATTCAGTTTTTCCTAAGCAACTCAAAAAGATGGAAAGATTATAAAAATGAACAGAATTCAGAATGTTTCCATATATTAATTTTCCAAGTTATCATGCTTACTAAACCCTACATTACTGTCATCCAAAACGAAAGCATCAAACTATGGTCTCACTTATTCAGGAGAGGTCAGCCACTTTTCACACGAAAAAGAAATTGGCCCATTATATCATGAACAACATTAGCAAATAAACACTAAAAGCATATTTGCTATGCGAAGGCTATTGTATTATAGGGGAGTGGAAACACTGGAAGTTTCTTTTCTATCCACTCATGAGGTGCAAAGTGATGTAACGCTTGTTACTCCAGTACACTTTGTTAGTCTTGAGCAACACCAGTGTGATACCCAAATCAGGCCTAATGAGTCACAGACATGATGAAACAGAAGGTACCTAATAAATCTTAGCAGCACGCAATTTTATAGTATATATACTCAAAGAACTATCTTTACATCTATTTTCTATTTCATATGGTCTCTATATCGTTTTAATGCACCACAATATTTATAAGCTGCCAAAGTAGTTTAGTGTTTTACACTTCTGGGTGCATATAGATGGGTAACTTGGAAAGAATTAATGTATCCCAAAAAATTACAAAAATAATTAAACATTACTTCATGTATTAAATATTAAACATCCTTTTGTATTCAATGTTATTCAGCTGAAACTCGTGATTCTTTACTACCTACTACTTCTTCATTATGCAACAGAACTGCAGGAATACCAGAAATGGATCTTACTGACCTCAATTATTATTCAAAAAATAACAGTTACTTAAAAGACCAGAAACATAGTAATTTAATGTTCTGCTACTATTCTCCTGGAAAAACAGGTTCCAGTTCAACACAAGTCACAAGTGAAACGAATGTGCTAGGCCCGTTCCCTAGCGATTACTTGGCCCCGTTACAAAATGAATGCACAATTCATCACAACTGACAACCTCTCCTCAAGAGATGCCTGAGACAGGAATAGCAGGGGTCTGAAAGTCAGAAAAGAGCAACGGAGGAACTGCATGGGCAAAACTTGCGTGGTGCCTGAGAACACTACACTTGACTCTAACCGGCGCTCTCAGGTCTCGATCTGAGGAGCACGGATTGTTGGGTAGCTATAACAAGAAAAGCAAGAAGCCTTCCCCAGCTCCTCTCACATCCAAAGAGGTTACAAGACAGTTCACAAACACACACACATAATCAGAATTTGCCGAACTAAACCTCAGCTGAGATCGATATTTTGCTACAATTAATGGAAACTGAACACGAGGACAGCTAGGCTTTGTCAGATGGGCAATTCTGCAAGTGTTATTATGTGCAAGGTATCTCATCATCGTGGCCAATCAGTAAAAATCCACTCCCACGGAATTCGGACTTGGCAATAAATATGCTTGACAAAGTCCTATTTCAGTAGGCGGTGTGTGTTTTACAGAGGCTGACACCAGCCTTCGCTCGGTAGCATTGCTGACCAGCCTTCGGCCCCGTTTGCAGCAGGAGGAATACAAGCACTGTCAGTGCGCAGCTAGAATGGAACACAGGACTCCTGCTATTAAATAATGGCTGAGGAATTGTCTCAAAGAAAGCTGCTGCATCCAAGGACCTGCGCTCACATTCATACACAGGACCCTTTCACACTCTGTTACTGGCAGAAAGGGACAGTGTCTCCAGGAAGTTCTAATCTGTGATTCCTCCACTTTAACATATATTACAGTGCTTGGAAAATCATTACCAAGGAATGTGAGCGTTTGTTGCTTACACAGGTAGTCTTAAAACAATGTGAACAAGTATCACCTTTCCTTGCTAGGGAAACAATTTCTCTCCTAAAATTCAGGACTAACTGCCATCTATTCTTCCTTGAATACCCAGTGTGACTGTGACAAGGATGCCAGAGTCCTCCTGAGGGTATCCAAGAGACCACAGAAAAATTCATCACATCCCCAGCCTTTTTTCTAAAAGCAAAACAAAAGCCATATGGCTCGCTGGGTGGACGTCTGCCATTTTTGATGTATTACTACATGAAACTTTCCTGTAGGTATTTTTAAAAATCCAAACCTATCACATATATGGTATGAGAGAATTCCAAATAGAAAACAGGCCATGCAAGGTGGTGACAGGCTGCTGCTGCACTGTTCAAGACTGAGAACTGCGTAAGGAGGTAACCCAACCGAGCGACTGGGACATAACATGGCAGATGAAATTCAAGCCTGGTTAAGATGAAATAACATAGGCCGGAGAGCAGTAATCTTAACTCCATATATAAAATAATGAGCTCTGAGTTGACTATTAACTGATGGGAAATTTTGGGCTAGATGATAAAGTTCCCTGAATATTTCAAGTCAAGCCTTGAATCATTATGAGAAGGGTGAACAAAGCAAAGAATATTGTTATGCAGCCTCCCCTCATCTCAGACAGGACCTTGAGCCAGAGGTTGGGATCAGTAGGGAAAAGTACATATATGATTTGCCTGTGCTTACAAGACAACCACTTTTGGATGCTGGAGATCAGTTAATGGATTATTTGACTTTCATCTGACCCAACTGCTCCTACACATATCAACAGTCCTTGGTGTATCCATTAGTCCAAATATTCCTTTAAGTTTTTGATGCATTTTTATCCCCAACACTGTACCACAGCATGTCTCTACCCATCCACCAGCCCACACAATCTGAGGATGTTTAGACCAACACATCACAGGCAAACCTTCGAATTTTTAAGCCACAAAGCATTTCTAGAAGCAGTATAATTTTTAGGTAGCTGAGGGCATAGGCTTCAGTATATCTAAATAGACTGAGACTGTAGTTTATAAAAAATGCAGTGTATAAAACAGCAATTGCTGGCAGGCCACAAAGTTTGCGCAGGTTTCTCTACGTAGTGTATTCACCATCACAAGAGTATATACTCTCTTTAACTGATCCCAAGCAGAGTCAGTTATGGTTATGAGACACATATTTTCAAAGTATCTTTTTGGAGATCTCAGGGACACAGGAGATAAGAATTTAACTTTTACATTTGATAATAAAGATCAGACAAAAAATAAATTCTCTGGACTATCAGTACCTAGGGAATATATGAATTTGTGTTGTAATACTAACGACTAAGATCCTACAGACCTCATGTAAAACAGGTGGATGTACGCCTGATCACACTGTCTTCTCTGCTGGTGAGCTCTCCGTCGTGTGCCGGAAAGGTTAAAGTACTATTTCAAAAATAGACCACTTGATCTAAATTGAATATTACTGTTGTAGAATGTATGCAAAAAACACTACTTATTGACTGTGACCACTGAAGCTCAACAACAAATAAATGGCTTACTTTCAAGGTCATTCATTTGCAATACATCATCTTAATTGTCAGTATGCTACTTGGTATGCACTACATTTTCTTAATAAATTTAAATTAAAAGATAATTTTGGAATTCTCTTTAAAACATTGCCAAAATACACAACTTTGAGAATTAACAGATCACAATATTTTCATTAAAACAATAGGTTTTCCTGTATTATGGCTCCAGAGCACAATAAAGAACCATTCTTATGTTTCACTTTCCCTACACGTAACATTGAATAGGACCCGTCACTTCTCAGTTACTCTTTTTTAGTTTACAATGTTAAAAAAGGCCAATCCCATTAACCACAATGGCACGGCTGCATATTTTTGTTGCTCGTAATGTGTTTTTTTCCATTTCTTCATCAATTGAATTAAGCTGATAGTGTTACCCACATACGGGATTCTAATGATACCCAGCTACAAGTTTCTACTCCTGCTAACTGTGCCTGAGCTCTTCAGCAGTTTTACTTACAACAACAACTTGTGACTTTCCAAGGAGATAGGCAGAGTGTATTTTCTGATGCAGGAGGAAAGCCGTGAAGACTGATTACCCAGTGTGCTTATGAAACAATGAACGTACTATCAGTTCTGCTAGCCGCCTCACCACTGCAGAGAGAATACAGCTCGTGTTTCTCTAACCCCAGAGACACAGTCACAGCAAAACTTGAAGATCAGCACCTGGCTTTTCTGGGACGTAAGCAGAGGGAAACAGAAGCAACCCTTATCTTGGCTTCTGCTCTTTTTGTAGGGACCGTGCTTGCTGTGCAAGAGGGGAAAGCGCGGTGCCTCCCCTCCACGGCAGAACCGTCAGGCGTCCTCTTTCTGCTCACCAGGGAGACACTGTGCCTTTTTGACAACACAATGGAAAGGAAAGTTGACTTCACACAGTCTTATACACAAGAAAGCAAGCCTTAGGCATAATTTCACCCTCAGCATGTAAACTCTTTTAGACAATAAACTATTTAGAGCAGGGCTTTTGCTTTATGAAGCATCCAGCTCAAGAGGCATTTTACAGAAATACCATAAAGGATCTATGAATGCGTGTATTGTTTTAATCAGCAGCAAAACTTCTGCTGGGCTTTATTAATTGCTGTCTTTTGAATAAATGTTATTGAAGATGAAAACCGAGATGGAAGGAGGGCAATAAGATGGCTCATTGTCATTGTGTTCACATGAAGGAAATAGGGGGACCCCAAAAAAGCATTTTTTTAAAAAACTGGTCACCGCCCCCCTCCAAGCTGATTTCTTTCCCCGTGCACATCAGTAAACTGAATTTTCAAAGCACAGCATGAAAGATATGCCCACAAATCCCATTAGTAGTAATGTGATTTGTCTGCTTATCTGCCATGCAGTGCTTTGAATGTTCATTCCTCTATGTCCAACTTCAGTCTTTCCACTTCAAAAAATACTTGAAAAGCTTACGCCCACGTGCAGTTACTTTGGGGGTGGGGAAAACTGGAGGATGCAAAGACCTGGCTCCTAATTCCAAGGATAACAACAGGCAAGCAGAACTTCAGCTCGCAGGAACAAGGGCTGTACCCTGGGTGGTTGTTAGTTCCCCAGTCACCATTCCGACTGGGACTGAGAAAGAATCCCTGGTTTAGACTTTTTGACTTTCAGTCCTCTTTACTGAAGCGTTTTGATTTTGTGCCACTTCGAGCAATATTTTTGTCACAAGAAGGGTAACAGCATTGCATGCTGCCTTCAGAAGCTGGAATCTCATGACAAAGACCTTAAAAGAGAAGCAGAATATAGCGCACTGTTCATTTATTTTCGTGACAGGCCTTAGATTGTACAGAGCATAGAAAACTGGCACAAGATTAATCAGTTCCTGAGACTGTGTAAAATGAACTCACTTCTTACGGCAGTTTTAAGAGTCAAGGCTGCAATCATTTTGGTCTTGCTTCTGAACTAGATGGCTGTAACTAATAAGAAAAGTGTTTATATTTTTATTTACCTAATACAGCATCTTTCAGCCTGGAAGGTCCCAAATCACATTATACAATATCTGCTTTACCAGCCTTGCCAAAACACTGCCACTCTTGAAATAGGCTTAGAATAGCAGAAAGGGATGCTCTTGATTAAAACACAATGGAAAACCTCATTTTTTTTTTTAGCAATTGTGAGCATTTAATGTTAATACAAAGCAGACTGAATCCAATTTTAATTTCACACCTAAAAGACACCATTATCATGGACAAAGTACCCATCTTGTCTTTGTTCTGTTTCCAAGAGGAGGAAGAACTTAGCTGAGACTTGAAACTGGAGTTTCAAGGAATACAGACACAAATATCACTGATGCCTGAACTTACAAGAATCGGAATAACTGCTTTATTGTTAATACTGACTGTAACCTTAAGGGATATCATGTCAAACATATACTTGATTATGTTCATCTTCTGAAAGTGCAACTGCCCTAATTGCTACAAACATGTCAAACAAGATTTTCATCATCTAACTGTTCCAAAACACTCAGACCTGGTCTCAACCTCTGATTGTTAGTCATATTGACAAAAGATAGTTTTTACCTTTAGTTCTCCTTTGAATATCCTAGATGGAGTGGAACTGCATGATTATGAATGGCCAAATTTCTGCCCATAGTGCAAAAAAGAATAATTTCTAATCATAGAACATATTCTTCCCCTAACAGAAATTACACAGAGTGGTTTCATCACCTGACTGTAAAACCTCCCATGAATGATAAATTTTAAGGTTTTACTCTCTACACAAAGTAATTATTTGAGTTAAAAGTTCATTACAAAGAGGAAATAAATCTCAAGATTAAAGGTAAATATTATCTCTTCTCCCAAAGCTTCTCATTCATTTTCAACACTATAAACTGTTTATACTTCTTTCATTATATGCTTCAAAAGGTATATATAAACACAGCCTAAATTGTATCTTGATATTAAGGTACAAGTTATATTTAGCATCTAGGCAGATTTAGACCTTTCTCTATGCCTTGCAAAGCTGACATTATTACTGTATTGTGAATTAGATGTCTTACTGATCCAGAATACAAACATATATGAAAATCAAATATCAGATGTTATTTGATAAATGTCTTATACAACCAGTCAGTTACAGCCTTCTGTCTCACATTCCTTTCAGTCAAAAATCTGACGTTTGGTTATTTTGCCTTCACAGGAATAATAATTGTTCTAACAGAGCTGAGGCGGAAGGCTTGCCCTCCTGCATCTGTGCCTTCTCATCTTCCCGTCTAGAATTCTAGAGCAGGTAAGAAAGCGCAAACTGCAAGTGAGGACATGATTTCAGTGTGATCACACCAATATGGTAGTACATTAGAAAACAGAGAAATCGATGAAGGGTTTATATGGTGCCAGGATTTTAGTTTTAGATCAGTGTTTTATTTTGACATGGCAAAGTTGCAAGTTTTCAGACTGCAGTGATACACATTTCACAAGGAATTTCTGTGTGTATGTGTGTTTGTAAGGGATTATCAGTTGCACCACCAAAACATCCTGTTATACAATTTTATCAGCCAATGTAGGAATGAAAAAGGGCTTGCATATGCATTTTACGTCTCGAGAAATACCATGATGGCACACCAGCCTACGTAAGTCCATTTCAAGCACTGCGCACCATGCATAATGGAAGACAATTATATGTAACTTGGATACCTACATCCTGACTCATCTAAGGAACATCATCATAATATACACTAAATAATAATATTTGCATTACTTTTATCTATTATGTCTTAAATTGCCTTTTATAATAGGGGTTTTTAAGACTAGCTCAGTTTGATCTCCTTCTTGATATAACAAAATTCACAGCCGAGATAGAAGTCACTGTTACAGATGGAGCTGCTGTCCACAACAGAAAAATGAAGCCAGATTATTGTACAGAGCATCTGATACCTGATCATTTTAATGAAGCTTTCTGTCTCACATGCAAAATGGTTCAGATGCCAATTCCACTGTCTGAGGTCAGCAACGCAGAATGCTCATCACTAGTCACTTTAGAGCTGTTTAAAATCAAGGCCCTTTGTAATCAAGGTCAAAATTATCACTGACTTCAGTGGAGAGAGCTTCACTGCAGACTTGTCTATTTATTTTAAGTATTTGAGACTGGAATATCACAACAAAGCCTGAAAAAACAGTGTTTTCTACAGGCAACAGCAATGCAGCCCATAAAAACTTTGCCCTCCAAAGCCAATAGTTTAAATCACAGGGTGAATTGGACACGAGTGATAATGCATTAGAATATGCATCACTGTTTACAACCAATTAACGAATCCTAGAATAAAATATGAGCTAGATTACATATCCTCAAAACCCTTTGGCTTCAACTACATACACTTTGTAAAGCTAACTGAATTATGCTAAATGATTAATACAATACATTTGAACTTATGTAACAATATTACATAATAATATCAATAAAAAAAACAGGAATTATCCCTCAAAGAGAAGACCACTTACACTGCAAGGGGTCAAAAGCAATGTATCACAGAATCCCAGAATTCTAGGGGTTGGAAGGGACCTTCAGAGATCATGTAGTCCTCCTCCCTGCCAAAGCAGGTTCACCTACAGCAGCTTGCACAGGAATGCATCCAGGTGGGTTTTACATATGTCCAGAGGAGGAGACTGCACAACCTCTCTGGGCAGCCCGTTCCAGTGCTCTGGCACCCTCAGAGTAAAGAAGGTTCTCACGTGTTGAGATGCAATTTCTTCCGT
Organism: Rhynochetos jubatus; assembly: GCA_027574665.1. Classification (NCBI taxonomy): domain Eukaryota; kingdom Metazoa; phylum Chordata; class Aves; order Eurypygiformes; family Rhynochetidae; genus Rhynochetos; species Rhynochetos jubatus. Next base: position 6,830,394 of record CM050662.1, read on the forward strand.
TCCAGTTTGTGCCTGTTGCCCCTTGTCTTGTTGCTGGGCACCACAGAAAAGAGTCTGGCCCCATCCTCTTGGCACCCGCCCTTCAGATATTTATAAACACTGATGAGATCCCCTCTCAGTCTTCTCCAGGTTAAACAGACCCAGCTCTCTCAGCCTTTCCTCACAAGAAAGGTGCTTCCTTCCCCTAAGCATTTTGTAGCTCTCCATTGGACTCTCCAGTAGCTCCCTAACTTTCTTGAAATGGGGATCCCAGAACTGGACACAGTACTCCAGATGTGGCTTCACCAGGACACAGTAGAGTGGGAGGTAACCTCCCTTGATCTGCTGGCCAGGTTTTTTTAATGCCCTTCAGGATACCATTAGCTTCTTGGCCACAGGGCACATTGCTGGCTCATGGTCAACTGATTGTCCCCCAGGACTCCCAGGTCCCTCATGGAGAGCTGCTTTCCAGCCAGTCAACCCCCAGCCTGTACCAGTGCCTGAGCTTATTCCCCGCCAGGGGCAGGACCCTACAGTTGCTCTTGTTAAACCTCATTAAGTTCCTCTCCACCCAACTCTCCAGCCTGCCCAGGTCTCGCTGTATGGTGGCACAGCTTTCTGGTGTATCAGCCGCTCCTCCCAGTTCTGTGTCATCATCAAACTTGCTGAGGGTGCACTCTCACAGAATCACAGAACGGTTTGGGTTGGAAGGAACCTTAAAGATCATCCAGTTCCAACCCCCTGCCATGGGCAGGGACACCCTCCACTAGACCAGGTTGCTCCAAGCCTCATCCAGCCTGGCCTTGGACACTTCCAGGGATGGAGCATCCACAGCTTCTCTGGGCAACCTGTGCCAGTGCCTCACCACCCTGTCCAGGTTGTGGATGAGTATGATGAACACGACTGGGGAACCCCTGGGGAACACCGCTAGTCACAGGCCCCCAGCTAGACCCTGCATCCCTGATCACAACCCTCGGAGCTCTGCCATTCAGCCAGTTTTCTGGCATGCTAGCTAGAATCACACATTAGTACTTCACAGCTAATGCTCAAGTTCGACTTACTCATGTGTGTAACACCCAGCTGGCCAGCAACCAAACCAGGATTATATATCTTTTACCTTTGACAAATGAAACAATAGATACTGTATGTATAAAGAAAACACAAACAAGCACCAAACAAAATCTAAACTATATTGAAAATCCATCTAACATTTCAGTATCACTCTTTACTACTAAATTTATTTTCCTGATCTTTTTTTCCTTCTTTAAAGAATTTGCTTCATCTTGGAAGCAGGTATCAAAGCTGCTCTCAACAACTTAAAAGAAAAATGACTAGAAGCTTCTCAGTGTCATTGTATCTGACAAGTTTCTGCAATGTATTTACCGTCTTCTTTCACAACATTACTAATATGTAAGTACCCAGAAAGTGCTACAGCTAAGATTTTCTTCCAGCCATTTCAATTTGAAAAAAATAGGCATTTGATTTTACGGTCTAATAGAGAAAATCTTCTGTCTACTGGAGGTGGCTGTCCATACTAATGAGTGAGAAATAAAATACACACAACCTGTACTTTGCTAGCATATGAAACAAATTAAAATGAAGACACTACCAAGCCTATTCATAAATCTTTACAAATCTCACCTTCTAGGACAGGTTTAAGAAAAACCCACCCTGCGATAACACCTACAGAGTTATTTCATCATTTTTCCATTGAAATGTGATTTGACAATTTAATGACTGCATTCTTTCAAAAATAACAATGGTATTATATGACTGTCATGTAAATGTAACTCAGGACTGCTATCAGTTCATAAAATTATTTCAGAAATCTGTTCGCATCCCTTGTTTTTGCAGAGTTTACATAAACTGCAGCTCTCCATTCTTGAGAAGTATTTTAACATTTGCATTCAAGTGTTCAGAGGTAATTTTTCAGTTCAGATGCAGGCTTAACAAACTTCCATCCCTATACTGCACTGTGGAATTTTATGCAAAAGCAGTTCTCTTTTTACAGAGGACCACAGGCCTTTGGGACAAAACAGTCTCTGGAGCATTGCACTGTTACCACTCAAGGTTGCAGAAAGCACCGTGCAAAGAACTTTCTTCACACTGTGCTTTCTAAAACATAATATTACCCAATGCAGTAAGTAATGAGGCTGAAATGATCAGATACTGTCCAGAACAATGTAACTGGCTGCACAGTGCCAGTGAGGTCAGAGGAAGGAATGCATTATATTCTGCTGTAGATTTCTAAGTCAGACCTACAAAGTTCTTTGAACATTTACTAAACCAATTTTGTAGTTGAAATACTTTCAGAACTTATCTTTTCCTTTTTAGCAAGCCAGACACAACGCACTCACTGACTGCTGTCAGGGAACAATGGGAGGGACTGGGCGTGCAGTGGCTAAGCACTCTCATTGGGGAAAAAAAGAGGATGCTGGAATAATTGTCCTGAGAGGCTAGAAAGGAAACAAGACTCTATGCTGACTGCCTAGCTCAGCGTGAACTCTCATTTTTCACACGGAGCTAATTAAAAACTGAAATTAGTTAAATATGGAAATGACACTTGCAAGCACTTTAGCTGAATTCTGGCAAAATCCCTCTAGAGTGCTGCAACACTACCTGCTGCTTCAAAACTCCCCAACTGAATTTCACAGTTAAAAGGCTGAGCAAGGGGAAAGTTATTACAGAGATTTCCAATTCAAAATGTGTCTGTAAAATTCTAAATTAAATTTCATGGTAGCCCTTTCAGTAACTGGGGACATACTGTGCAGTCCAACGATACGGTGCTCAAATAACATCCCTGCATGTACTCTCTGATTATCTCACCTTTAGGCACTGTGCTGGTTGTGCCAGAACTGTGAAGCTCACAAGGGTACCGGCACTACAATGCTACAAAGATAAGCCACGTACTGCTACAGAAGTAGTTTTTTGGAAAGCATGGACGCATAAAGGAATTACTCCCACAGTTTAACAGCATAAATCTCAGAAAATCAGGATCCAACAACCAAAATATTTTATGCCTCACGATTTTAATTTGTATTTGTAAGTGCTGAATACATATGCAGAGAAGGGCCTATGCTGCAATAGATTACATGCCATATATATATATATGTATCAGTGGTTTACAGGCAAGTAATAATAAAAAGCACTTCTGCATATTTAAATGGGCATAAAGAACCAAGGGACTGGATATGCATAAAAGGTATGATGACTGACGTTAGCTTTTTGACTAAAGCACCATGTGAATTCCATTTTGGTGCACGTGACTTGCCTAGTATGCATAAAAGCAAGGGTAGTTGCCCAAGGGCAAATATGATTTCTGAATGCAATTTAACGAAACCCGCCCACGGAGCAGATCATTTTGGATCCATACCAAGGCATTCAGGATAGCCAATCACTTTCAAAACAACTGGAGCGTTTTGATTTTATTGTTTTTCCTACATTCCATCCCTTTACCCTTGAGGCAATCCCCTCCCACTGGCCTGCCGCCACTATTGCACCAACAAATTTCTGTCTAGGAAAGCCAGCAAGAGATGCCACATAGCATGAAAGCCACTGTTACTCCCAAGTCTGCTGGCAGGGGGTATTGCTGCACCCAGCCTGCCAAAACCTCTTCCCTGGCAGCTATCTGTATAATCTGTGTATCACACCCAGGCTTTGCTAGTCCAGGGCCTTGAAACATCTCAGCTTACCCAGCTGGAGGGGATATGCTGCAGCTGCACCATCAGACCCTCTTATTTTATTGAATGTTGAATATGCAGTTTCAAAGCAATTCAAATGAATTTGCCCAAGGCCTCGGATCAGTAAAACTACTGATACCATCTGCAGCAGGCTTCCTAAATTTGAAGCATTTAAAAACAGGTGACAGGATAGGAGCTTTCAGTGTAAGGACTGACACTCATGAAAAGCCTGCTAAACAAACTTTGTTATGCCCCGTTTTGGCAAGGATGGAACTGTATGGCTTTCTGCCCAGTTCTCACAATAGCGCTGGTAATAATGGGAAGTTCCATTTTAAAATATTTTTAAATCATGTATATTTTTCAAGGTTAAAAAGGAAGCACTTATTTGATCACTGAGTTTTATCTGTCTTAAAGGATTTATATGAGTAGAGATAAAGAGCAGACTATGATGAACATGAACTCTTAACAAGAAGGTGTGCTAAAAAATCCAGAAACCAACATCTAGCAGGTTGAGACCTCTCTCAAGTTTATAAAACTCCAATAAGGTCATTAAAACATGGGTTGCCCCGAAGGAGGACATCTAAAGGCACGTTTACAACACCTCCAAGCAATATTTTTAACAATGCCCATTACTTAATCCTATCCAATACCCTTGGAAAACCCATGTGATATTGAAATACATGGATACACATCATCGTTTAAGTCCTGCAGGGGCACAAAGACTAACAGCAAGACTACAGTAAACAGATAGTACATTTTGACCAAGGTCCTTTGTTCAGAACTCTTCTTTTACAAAACAGAATTGTAAAGATCCAGAAAGGGTAGAATAATAACGATAACAATAATCAAAGACCTTGATGCCCAGGGACACAGGTAGTTACGCTGAGCTACAGATTCTGCACTGCCCACATAACCCAGACCTGCCAGCTAGGAAACCACTATGTTTCCCATTCAATGCCATCCAATTCTTTCAGCAAGCAGAGGCAAAAGATTAAATTCCCTACCTAGCAGTTGTCCACGCCCATGATCCATTTGGAATATGTCTGATTGACAGGTACAAGCTTAAAAACTACTGGGACCTAAGTATACCTGGCTGGCTATCAAACCAGGAGCCAGAGCCTCAGCCGGAGGAAGCAGAGCATGTCAGGTAAAGTCCTTGCAAGGACTGTGTTGAGGTGGTTGTGGGCCCAGCCTAGTGCCTTGCACGTACCTGCTTCACACTGAACAGGGAGTAGTGAGCTGCATATCGGTTTCTGTCGCTGCACTGCCCTGACTGTGTCTGTATACACAGCCCCCCCCGTGAACAATGATGTAGCAGATAACTAGTACTTACTTCGCTTCTCTGTGGGTTTTACCAGCACCCATACTATTTGTATGAGTAACTACCCTATTTGTGATCAGTATTCTTCAACAGAGACATTATTCTTATCTTCTTCTCCCTTTTGTGTCATCCTACCTGAGTATACCCACAGGAAGATACAGCTCGGTGAGGGAGGTAGAGGCAGAAAAGGCAAATCTGGGGAAGGGTACGGTCAGAAACAGTCAGGTGGCTAACTCTGAATAGCAATCATAAGCCAATGACTTATGCCTTTTAAAAGATCCCTACAGAATAAACTGTAAAGAACTTGCTAAAAAGAACAACATGTATTCCAATAAATTTGTGACTGTACTTCAAATCCGCAATGAACATTTACTCTCCGAAGTGCTTTACGCTGTACTCAGCACGTAACGCAAATGTGAGTAAGGATCACTGGGATAAAACCCAAGACATGCTTACGAGGGGGACACCCATGCAGACAACTGCTTTTGTCACTCCTTTTTCTGGGAAAGTATTTACTCAAGAAGAAAATAAATAGTGGCTTAAAGGTGAGAATTTAAGACTGAGGATTTTCATCTTCAGGCACTTAAAGGTATGTAATCATTCTCTTGGTCTTTCCCCTCCTCTTGTGCTCAAAAATTTTCAATGAAGTTTCAAAACTTAAAAAAAGGGAAACACCTGAGCCTGCAGCCTCCCTTTGGGGATGGAAAAGAGAGTAGGGAGCAAAGGGGGCTGACAGACAGAAATACGTTATTTATCCTTTCTATAACCAATATACCATAGCGGTGTGAGCCAAGGAGTTAATCCACCAAGCACACGTTACAGCTACCTTTGCCCTTGTAGGAACTATCGCAGTGGTCAGAAAACGCAGCATGCACAACCCAGCAATGACATCCTTGTGACATAAACCAGCCTCCATACGCAGGAAAAAACGGAGTGAAGATTATTCCCAAAGCTGGGGCAAATAAAGGGCTACTGGTTCCAGGAGACTGGCCAGGTACCCCCGGAGAGTATACAAGCCGGCTCTTTGAGCCATAGGTGACAAGACACACTAAGATCATGCAGCCTTACTCTGAACCGCTGCCTCATACTGACTGTCTTTGTAAACAGAGCCTAAACACGGCCTAAAATCATCCTGTAACAGGCAGAAAGAGTCACTTTCTGTCTTGCCCAAATACGGAGTCCTCAGTGGGAGCTACACAGGTTTTGCCCTGTAAAGTGATTCTGGTGTTCTAGATTGTCTAAGTCATTAAACGAATTCTTTGAATTGTAAAACTTTAGTCAAGGTCATTTGCAAATGCAAACCTTGAGTTCAATTATGTTTTACCAGTGGATGACACACTTACATGAAAAAACTGTTTTTATAACTCAACAGTCTTTTCCCCTTGGTTATCAATTTTTAAATACAGGGCAAGAAAAAAGTGTACTTTTGAGAAAACTGAACACATAAATGTTTCAGATCAGTTCTACTGCACAGAACAAGAAAATGTTTCTTTTAATAGTGTGATTTGATGTAATTTGCCTTATGATTTTTTCTTAAGGTACAGCAAATGCTGAACAGAAAACGGCACATATTTCATTTCAAGATACAGAGCCAAATTCATCCTTGCATCTTTTTCATGCCCCATTGGTGTAAGCCAATTATTTTCGATGTAGCTGTATCAGTATGAAAGAGGAATAATGCAATCATGAATCAAGTCCATATCATTTTTCATGACAATTCCACTTCAGCAAAGCCTCAGATATATAACCATGTGAACCACAGATCACTGTAATATTTTTTAAATGTTATGCAACAAAATGTATTAAATAAACTTACCTTTCTGCCTCTATCTTACCAACTTATAACCCTTAATATCAGAATACTGGGAACAAGCCTCCAAAATCTTACCTACAAATGTAGACTTTACTTTTGAGAATAGCTGCACCAGCACTGATGGCCATAATTGCAAGAATAAATTTTGCAGAATGGGGCCATAACGCATACATTTTACATGTATCTGCACCCCGTCCTTAAGGTATCTCTTAATTAGTGGTATCATTTTCTGGGCAATTCACTAGATGTGTCGTGTAAATTCAGTGGCAAGGATATTAAGGTTTCACCACAGGAGATATCAAAATAAAAGTATCCCTAAATAGTTTAAGTGTTCCACAGCCACCTGTCGCATATTTTATGGTTTCCACTGATTTCGGTAACAGCCCCCAAAGTGAGCTGGAGGAGAGAACGTGCCTTACGGCACTGCATCTTGGGCTCGGGCATCCTTCACAGCACCAGTTTTATGCTCTCTGATCAACTACAGCCACCGAAATACCACATACACACTATACCTTAATATGAGCCCATTGCTAGAGAGCCAAGAACAACTGTCTAACTGGAGATCAAGAGCTGCATGCGGGACAGGGAAATGAAGTGTAATTCCTCATGGAAAAATGAGGGCCCTCTCTGTTTGGGTCCTTGGGCTCCTTGTCTGTTGTGGGCAAAACTAATGTTTTGTGAGCTGGGAAACCAAAAGTCTCTTTCTTTGTTAGTGTCAGGTTGACACTGCAGATCTCCCTGTCACCTCCTCGCTCCTCACCTTCCTGGCCTCTCGATGGGGCTGGGAGGCCTGCTATGGCCTGCAGCCCAGCCAGGGCACATCCTGCTCAGGCCTTGTCAACTATCCCTCCACTGCCCCCAGCATCAGCACTGCATGGGCTTTCTCTGCATGGCACTCAGCCAAGCCTCTGGCAGTTATCCTCAAGCAGTGCCAAAGGCTCCATGTTCCCCAAGAGAAACGGGAGAAACATGGCTGCTGCCGCTTCAGAAGTGCTGTAACAAAATCCACATATGATAAACGTGAGGAGGAGTGCAAGTGCTTCAGTAAATGCAGATGTTGATGCAGTAGACACGTACAAAACTACTTTAGCAACATTCTCCATTAAATATCCTCTCACTGGATCCATCAGAAATATTATCAAATGCTGTAACTAATTTGAGAAATCCAAACGTTTCTCAAGTGGCCACAGCAATGTTACTCTGGTGTACCTAAGGCGCTGGCTTCCTGGGGACTGGGTTGACAAAAAGTTAGAACATAAAGCATAGTACTGCCAGTTTTCCTCCCTTTTTTCTAAGAGACAAATATGAATTTATCATTACTATAAAGTTTTCTTGACACGAGCACTGCAAAGGACAGCGAGCTGTGACGGGCACGCAAAACGGACTTGTTGTGAGCAGCTGCCCAGGGGGCTGCAGGGAGGGTGGCTGGGCAGGAGGTGTGTGGTCCTGGACCCAGTCCCCAACACTAACTGACAAAGAAACAGGCTCTGCTTGGTTACCCTCCTTTGACACCTTCCAGCTGCTGGCCACGGCATGCTGCTTAGCTTAGTTTACTTTAAAATTTCCTCGTGGATGGCTGTACTACGCATTCTTGTAGGCTGATGATTTAGTGGTTGCCTGCTGGTATCAGAGAGAAGCATTTTCCCCTTCAGTGTCTGCTTTGTAAATCAATTGCTAAATTATGTGCTACTTCATTCACATATTTTTGGGCCTTTCTCTGACGTAAGACACCTGCTGTGGCAATAACAGACAAAATATACGGACCCTGGGGAGAGGATGAGGAAAAGACAGGAAGGAAGAGGACTCTGACTACCTTTGAACGCGTGATCTACTGGCAGAAACGTTCAGGCCATGGCATATGAGTGCTATAGGCTGAAGCTATTGAGTATTTTAGTTGCACAATACAGTGCTTACCATTGCTGTTGCACCAGAATACAAGCACTTAAAGAGCAATCCTCAAAGCAGTAAAGTAAGACATACCCAGTTGTGTTTCAATTCATATACATCAAAAAGACAAGTTGTGCTTTTCTATACTAATTCCACAGAGAAATCAAAGAAGAAAAAGCTACCAAAAAAAAGAACAAAATTGTATAGAATCAACCTTTAACAATCAAGAAAAATAAAGCTGTTTTTATTAATCTGTACCATGGAAACACAAGCGATTTAAAGTAGCTTTGCAACAGGTGTCCTAATTAATCTGTATCAGGTTATTTGGATGAAATCACTATCTTACTGTCAAGATCAAAATATTCAGTGTCTTAATAAAGCAAGTATTAAAAGTTTTAAAAGTACTTTGGGAATGTTGACGAACAGAATTGTTGACATTGCAAATAAACAGGTACTGCTGGCATTCACATCCCCTCACATTGTATCTTTTTTTTGCATTGCCTCATAATTTTTTTCAGTAGTAACATACAAATTACTTTCTTTGGAATCAGACTAAAGATTTCTGTAGATTATTAAATGAGAAGACACATTATCACCACTAACAGTAACACAAACAAAACAGAACTACTCCTACAGGTGATGGCATTGAAAGGTGTGTGTAGTATCAGCCTTAGAAGGCAGATGAGTAAACCAGAGGTGGGAAAGGGCAGATTACTGTGCAAGCAGAGTAATTTTGAAAGCTTCACTTGGGGGTTGGGATCTGTTCTCTCCAAAAGAATATCAACCTGAATGCAGAAATAACACATTGCTCTTTTTCCTTGTTCTGTAAGATTCTTTTCATCAAGTTGTATGGGAAAGTGAACAAAATTTGTCTTCTTCCCTTCAGAACAGAGTATTAATGTAAAATATTTAGTTATGATTGTTACAGCTTCTGCCATATTAGTATTTTATCTAATTTTATTTTTTTAAGGTGAATATCCTACTAATAAGACACTAGACTGATACCCCCAAAACCTGATATTTCCCATTTATTCTCCAACCAGGAGTAGCACTGAAAGATTCTACAAGTGGTGCAGGTTTACTCCTACTGTGAAGAAATTGCTTCTTTATCACTGTCTAATCTGGAAAAATAACATACCTCAGTTAAAATAATGGTAAAAAATAACTTAGCACTGAGTGTAGGCAAAAGGTGTCATATCTGATATCCTGGCAACAACCAGTGGATTCACTTACTATCATGGGCTTGGTTTCTCTCAACAGAGCCTCTCAGAGCTGCGCAGAGCTGATTTCCATTTCCCCTCTGCTCAGAGTACAGGAAAAAATGTGCAGAAGTAGCTGCACTTCCCCAAGGAGCAGTGTTTCCCCAGCAAACAGCCCAACAAGCAATACTTTGCCCCACAGGGACACTAATTTGGGATCCTAAAATAAAAATGGATAGATAAGGGTGTGCTGGGAGAACAAGTCCTGCATCCTGAAAGATCAGTGGAAGATTTATTTGCTTTGGTAGCACCAAAGGGTACAGTCCTCTCCTTGCATAGTTGCCTGGGAAAAATCAAACTAGCTGGGGAACAAGTGGTTAGGTAGGGCAGGACAGTGAGAAGAATGCTGACACACAGATCCCCAAAGCTGAGCTGACCCTTCTCTTAGATTTTAATAGAATATCAGAACTCAAATAATATACCGATAGTCCTCATTAAAATAACTAACAAAAAGTTAGTTATTCACAAATAAAGGTGTTGAGATGTTAGCTAGAACAAATTACTTTGCACACTGTAAGGGAAAACAATGTTAAAGCATTACTCCAAATGTGAACATCTAGGATTCTTTAGAAAGTGAGTGTAGTGAATCTTGTGTTATTACTCAAGCATTTGGTGAAGAAGTTGCTTCAGTATCAACAGACACAAACATTCAAACACACCCCTCTCTCCTAAATCACCTGCGAACAGGCACGAATTGTCTATCATTCTTTGCTGCCTTAACAGCTGTGAATTGTCTATCATACCTTACCACTTGCAGTATGATTTCTTTCTGAAACCCACTGCTCTCCATCAGATCTAGTTATTAAGTCACTTTTAAATACAGAATATAGAGCCTGATACTACTCAAAACAGAAACCCAAAATCCACACACAAACAGCAGAACCAAGATCCCTTTTTCACAGTAATGTAGAATATGTACACTACTGAAACTCAATTTAGTCATCTGGAATGTAGGAATAACAACATGTACTGTCCCCACAGTATAAGTCAAATTAGCAATAACTATCATTCCTCTGAATTCCAGAAAACAGTGAATCATAGCCTCAACTTCAAGCATTATTTTTAAAACTGAATAACTAATTTCATTGAGCAGGAAATAAAACTTTTGTCTGTCTTTTCAACTCCTTCAACTATCATTATTTACCAGAAGCTAATTTAGCCTATTTGCAGAAAAATCAAGTCCTTTTCTTTGGCTATTCTGTGCCAGAATTAATCAGAAGCAGCATGAGTCCATGTTTAATTGCAATCACAGAAGCTATCGCTTTACAAATAAATAAAACTTACAAAACTTTTATTGCTCCTAAATAAGATGCTCACTTTTTCTTAAGGAAAATAAAATTTAAAATAATGGCTTCTACCCAAACTTTTGTTTAATTACAAGAGTGCCACAGAAAATGTGTTTTTCCTTAATAAAATCCAAGTGCATAATTAAAACTGCATTTTCTTGACAGATATCAGCATTATCTGAGTAATCCAGAAAATGTCCAAGCTGTCAATAATTAAAATACCCATAAGGAAATATAATTTGGGGGGGTGCAGGAAGGAAGTTATGATGAAAAAATATCTATCAACCCTAACTTCAGCCACAGAGGCAAGTGCTATAAACTGGCACATGGAATTCCTTTTGTAGACCTGGGACTTATTTTATGTCAGTTTAAGCTGAAAAAGCTGGTTATCACTTCTCTAGCTAGATTTACTATGAGGATAGCAGAATTTAGCCCCATCTGTTAGTCCTTGGCTAGGACACTAGTGCTATTTGTTTTCCTAGCATGGCATCCCAGCCCATTTCTGACTTGCAAGCTCTTACAACAGATTGATGGTGCCAGAGAGACACTGTGAAGTGGTGCCTGCACCACTGCCAAGGGCAGGGAAGAAATGGATGGTCAAATCCAGATGATCTTACATGACGAGAGAAGGAAGTGAAAAATCTGAGCTGTCCCCCCCACCTCCCCCTCACCCCATGCTCGCAGGAGGCTGCATCTAACGTTCAGCCAGCTAAACAGAGAGAAAACTTTGCTTTAAAGCTTTAGCCGTGCCTAAGAATACTTGAGCTCAAGTTTCACCTCACCGTGGGCTGGTTTTCAATCCATGCTGTCAAAATGAGAGTTAGAGGGATTTCCCCCAACTGCATAAATGGGACAAACTCCTTTGTCCTAAACGGCTTTTGCCTCAAGACTTTCTCTAGTGCCCTCTTTCACAAAAGGGCACCCAGAGAATGGCAGTTTTCTGCAGACCCAGCTGAACTGTAAATCTGTTGGGAGAGTCTAGATCCAGTGTTCAGTGAACCCTACGTATGCTGCACTAAAACTTACACAAAACAGCGCACCGAAACGGCAGCCAAGCCTGAAGCAACGATGGGTCTGAGTCACACTACTCACATAAAAAAGTACAATTTTATAATTCACTATCGTAAGTGCTGGTGGCCAGCAAGTACCAGTTCACTCCAAAATATTAAACACACTGAGATACTATGACTTCCACCGAAGAAAAGGATTTCCAGTTACTGCCTCAGCTGTTTTTATGAACTTCTCCCGTGCTGCAGAAAAGCCTACACAAACGATGATGAATTTTCCCATTCCTGGCTTGACTTACATGTGCATTTCCAACAAGTTTGGGAAGGTAAACGTTGAAAAGTTTCAAGAATGGGCCTAGGGTAAAATTCTGACAAATGCATAAAATAAGAAAGCTAAAAAATAGGCGAAATGTTTTCATAATTTCTGTCAATTTTTAGTCATATTAGTTAGTTTTAGTACAGCACAAAAAGATTATCTACATGTAACTGAAGTGCATCTAGGAACACACAACAAAAAACAGGTGAAAGAAACCAGTAAAAAAATATCATTTCAATGTGTAGATATCTATACATATATGTACAAACACAGTAAGCAAACAAGACATGTGTAATATAATGCTGTCTACTACAAACTTGGACTTCTCATAATCTGCAGCCCAAATTCTATTATAAGCTTGCCATTTCAATCCATACCCTTGACTTCCAAGAAAAGACTTTATGGAAAAATGCTGTTTCTGTTTAGGAAAAGCTTTGAAAGGTAAAACTATCATAGAATAACATTACCTTTATCTTAGCAGACTCATCAGAGAGTTCAAACTGAAATGGCATTCGATACAAAGCAATAATCTCTCCATTTGTAAATGGCATTCACGGCATCTGTATCACTGAAAACCAGGGATAAGGAGTGCAGGATTTCCAGTTACTGCGTTGACAAAGGGAGTATTTTCATGGATGTGCTGCAAACGGTTTCCCAGGAAAACACTAAACACACCTTGCAGAGTGCACATGCATGTTGACGTAAATGGTATTCAACAGAAGATATCCAGGCAAAAGAGGGTAGAAAGAAGTCCCCCAGCCCTACAGACCCTTCAAGTGAGGAGAAAGCATCTAGGATTTTGTATTTTCCTTCAGCCAACAAAGGACATGATTGTGTTTGAATTTCCAGCCAAGAGAAACAAAGATTCACTTCAATCTGCAAGTACCCGTGTGCCTAATCATTATGATGGAGACTAGCTAAACAGTGACTGTTTAAAAGATTCAACTTACTTTCAAAGCCTGTCTCCTGCTCTCTGCTCACATCAGTAAGTCTTTCATCTGAAGATTTTCATGAGCAACCTTACTGAGCAAAGTAAGAGACTGAATTACTGCCACCTCCAAAGCCACGTATCCTACCCTTGGCACTGAAGACCTGTTTTGTCTTGCAAGAGGTACAAAAGTATTTTGTGTCTGAAAACAGAAAGACTTGGGGTCAACACAGTAAAACTGAGTAAGAAAACTTGCAAATTTTAGCTAAAAGCACTCACACAGAAGCTTACTGGTGATCTGCTGTGGTCAGTAATCTACCCATGTGTCAAACCCCTGAATACTGAACTTAAACTGCTTTGTACAACTATTAAAAAATCAGCAATTCCAGAGTTGTGACTACACTAAAAGAAGAACAAGGTATGCAATATATGCAACTGTTACCTCTTTTGCAAACTGCTCTGGGATTGTCAGAGTATACAAGTTGTAGCAGGCAGCAGAACCTGTTAATGGAGAGCATTTAAAACAAAATCTGCTGAAAGTCCTAAGGGTAGCTGACAGCTTAAAAAATTCAATCTATGTGTTAAGAGAAACAGAATGCCTAATCTCTGGGCCCTGTTGGTTTGGACCTTACTATTAGAAAAAGCTAAGATCTGTGCTCAGCATAAGGCTCCACAGCCAAAGGGTAAAACCAAGGTGGATTTAATGAAGTCAGTCCAAGGGCACATGCTGCCCCTTCCCTGGGAAACGACTGAGCACACACTGGTCACAGGAACCAGGCGAAGGCATCCACCATGCGAACTGACAAGGCCTAGGCCATAGAGCTGCCAGTGCTGGGCAGAGGAGGATTTGTAGCCCAACCCACAGCCTGTAGTTCACTCTTTTCCAGTGTCTCTGGGACCCTTGAAAACGACAGTGCCAGAGGGAGCCCAGGGACTGCATGGGTTGTTCCAGCAGGCCACAGCCGCGCAGTGACCTAAACCACCCAGCTGGGCTGTCCCCAGGAGTACTCGTCAGCAAAGCTACTCTGCTAAAGGTAGCTACTAGAAGATCTCCTACTTCAGACTTGCGCTGAAATGCAGGTTGGGATGAGGATAGCTTTGAAATTGGTATCCAGGGATTCCAAACGGGTGAATTCCGTACTAAATACTTGTTCCTCAAATCATGGAAACTACGGTTAAAACTCAACATTTTGAAATGCACACACAATTGAAGCAAAGACGATTCCCCTTTCCATTGACCTGCCGTGTATCTAGTATTCCAGGAGTTTCAAACCATGTTAAGGAGACTGCACAGCTTTTAACAGCCTTTTCTGTTCTAGCTGTTTACCCTTTCCTGCTGGTAAATATGTTAGAAAAGATGAGTGATTTATGAATGCTTACTTTAAAAAGTCACACAACATATTAAAATAATACTTCATAGCATGGTGAAATAGAGTTAAGCAGCCCATTTTCACAGTGATTTTTGTTGAAAGAACATGCATAGATTTTTGACAGGAAAAAATAAAAAGTCTAAAGATGAAGAGAACTGCGTGTATCAGATATTGTTAAACCTTTACTTGTCCTAAAGCAAAAGATAAAACTCGTTCTGCTAGAGATCTATATAAAATCCAAAAGAAGAGATGAAAATCACAGCTTTTCAACCTCAGTAATTTCCCTTTACGTATATTCTAAGAGGAGACTGAGAGAAACCCTCCACCAAACAACATCCTAAGCCCCAATGCTATTTCCAGTCTCCCTGTTAATATGAGAGTGGGTAGTGCTGAGCAAGTGACAAAAACCCAATCAAGTAGCAAGATGCATCTTGCTGGTTTTTTTGAATGTCTATAAATTCACTGCTTTCAGTAGCACACGTCCCTAGCTGCAGGCCTAATTGGCGGCACTTGCCCATGGCTGCTTCAGCAATTGCAGTGACCCAGGTTGTGCAAGCAAATAACGAGTCCCTGAATTGACTAAGGAGTGTCAGAACGACAAAATCAAAAATTGGCTAAGGGAGCACAGCAGCAGCTGTATGGGCATCCTCAGGTGGTGCTCAGGAGAACGTATATTTTAATGTGTAGCTTATTTGCTGCAAAAGGACAGAAGTTTAAGATATGCCATGGAGTACAATATGGCAATCCAAGCAAAGAAAAGGAAAACAACTTTTCTGTATTTCTGAGAACAAATAGCTGTCTCTACCATCACATCATTGTTTTACTATTACCAGCTAATACAACAGCAGACAGAAAGTGCAGCTGCGGTCCAGAGAATATTTGGCATTTCTGGCCCAAGCATAATCCCTCATGTAATGAAAAACCTATTTCTATTTCTGCATCCTCGCTACTCTTCATACGGAGGAGGCTTGCGTCTGTCTCCCATTTATTGAAGCTTATTCTTCATCTAGACAGCCAGGTCTGGTTTGTATTAGAAATTAGGTTTTAAATCACTGTTTTTCTATTATTTATTTTAGGATTTTCAGGAAGCCTCCAGAGGTGCAGAAAAACTCTTCTTGTGAAAAACACCCTAATATTCTTAATGAAACAAGGCCCAAATCCCTGACCCATGTTAAAAAACTTTGATATTTTTAAGGTTCAAAACCAATTCTGCCTATAAAGAGAGTAACATTGTTTTAAGAGATAAAATGACATAAAAATGCCAAAACCAAATGTTAAAAACTACCCATGCAAGAGTAAGACTAATCAGATCTCTGAGCTTTTCTTAATGAGCAAGTTCCATTATCGGCTATTCCTTTTTCTTTTTTTCATGTGCTTGAGGTTCTGCATTTCAGTGATTAATGGAGTCTTAGGATGTAGCAGGAGATATATATGGATAAAGAAACAACAGGTGAAATAAACTTTTGGCTCAATAAATCTTAAGGGTGTAAATTGCATCTTCTTTCTCGTTGTGCTCTCTGCTGCCTTGTGGCCAGTTTTAACACAATTCTCTATTTTTAGGTCCCAGCTCTGCACCGCATTCTTTTAAACATGACAGTTCTCTTCTTGGAACAGACCTTATATGATATTGGCATAATCACCCATTCTATTTCACCTTAAAGTAATTTGCATTTACCACAGACCAGTGGAGGTGTCTCACGTTCACACCTGCCCTTCTATTACCTTGGGACACTTGCTATGCACTCCTGACATTTTTCCAGCCTCTATTATTTTTCTCAGCATATCAAGCACCATTTTCCTCTCTTTTAAGGACTTTTAATAGCTGAACACAGAAATCCTCTAGTATCAGTACATTCATACAGAAGAAGAATCTCCTTTCTTCTGCAAAAGAAAACATTACTCTCACAACTCCAATTCAGTTGAGACTGATTCCAACTACCAGGAGCAAAACCTGAGTTTGCTGATAAACCACAGGCCTTGCATCAAACTAGCTCCCCTGGAATTACACAGGGGGTTCATGGTTTCCATATTTAGGAGGCATAGCTGTAGCAAGAGTTCCTGAATTGAAATTGAAAATTTGTAATTTGGTTCTTCTGACTACACGGAATTATTTCAGCTACACTGCCAAACCTTTTGATAGTAGCAGGCTGGCTTTGCACGTGCTGCTGGTACAACTGCGCTAAAGTCGGTGTATGTAGCCAAAGCAGGGTAATGAGAAGCAGCAGTTCACGCCTTGCCTCCTGCTGAAGTAGACGAGGATAGGGCCTTCTTCCTTCTCACGTAATTCTTCAGCCTCTGATTACTACATTAGTTGCACGCGGTCACCCGTACTCACTGAAAGCAGGAAGTCTCTTGCACGAGGAATGGTTAAATGGAAAGGAGAAAACACAAAAATAAAAATATAAAACATAACTGGAAAAATAGTGCAGTACACTCAGATTTAAACAAAACAACTGTTAACAACCAGGTACGGGCAGCACATACGCATTAGACTGACTGACCTTTCAAAGCATTGTCTAACCCGGATCGATTCCTGCAAGGCAAATAAAGTGCTATAGAAACACGGCACTCCTTCTTATCCAGCACACGGGGAACCTATTCCGCCACACTGGCGTTAGTATGACAAAACATCTTCTGTCCTGTGGCTTTCCTCAGAAAGTATTTAGTAAGAAAAATGTTGGAAGACATCAGCTGATCAACCAACCAGCAAATTAAAAAAAGCTTAAAATTGAATTAACTGCAGCACTGTTATGTATTATGTATATTACCTTTTAAAAATTAAACATGACACAGGGGGATAAATCTAAGCATCCCAGAGAAGAAAACAAACAAAACCCAGAGCATATTTAAGGTTTTAGGTAAGGTTCTCCAAGATCAACGTAGAGAATGACTTCCTTTTCCATTCAGAAACTATATTGATACAAATGCTTGTCTTTTCCACAAATTATTTAGTAATAGCCAAGATAAAGACATTAATGATATCTAATAATCACAGTCGGGCTCAACAGTGATTCTCTCATTATCAAATCTGCTCAACATACTAGTCAAAACATTATTTTTCTAACCAACTACATTCTTCATTTTGGTGCTGTAATTCCAGCTTCTGATGTCCAAAACAATTCTGAGAAATGAAGTAGGACAGAATCCCCTGAATATTAAGAAAGCATGCATGCATCCGTCAAAAAGGAGCCTCTCCTTCCTATACCCCCTTACTCAAAACAGGCTTTGGTCCACCTGTCCCTCATGGTCATGTTCTGTTGTGGAAAATAAACATTCACTCATAGTGAAAGGACTACAAGTCTTAGAGTTTAGCATTCATCATTATTTAGGAAAAAAATGCCTCACATCACTAGAAATAGCAATAACTCCTTGCAGTGGTACAATTTGGGGACTGACTGGCTGGGGAGCATCTCTGTGGGAAAGGGCCTGGGGTCCCTGTGGACACAGAGCCAACCACGAGCCAGTAATATGCCCTGGCAGCAACGGCAGCCAGCAGTGTCCTGGGCTGTAGGAACAGAAACAGGGCCAGAAGATTACGGAAGACGGTTATGCCCATCTGCTCTGTGCTCATTAGTCTGCTTCTAGGATAACTGCATCCAGTTTTGGGCCTCCCAGTACAACAAAGACATGAATAAAGTGGAGCAAGTCCAGGCAGGGCAACCAGGATTCTTGGTGGCTGGAGTCTTGCCCTGGGAGGAGGCGTTGAGGGCGTTGGGTTTGTCTACTTTGGGGAAGAGATAGCTACTGGGCCTTAAAAACCAGCCTGCCAATACCTACAGGACATCAAGATGATAGAGTCAGGCTCTTCACACCAGTAAATGATAAGAGCATGAGAGACAAAGGGTATTCATTGAAACAAGGCTCAACCTGGATGTGAGGAAATGCTTTTTCCCCATGAGGACAGTCAAGCAGTGGAAAAGGTTGCCCAAAAGCTTGGAGGTCTTCAAGACCAGACTGGACTTCACAGATGATCCACATTTGAGCAGAAGATTGGACTAGAGACCTCCAGATGTCCCTTCCGACCTGAATTATCCTACAGACTTGTAAACCTGAATCTGGAGTGCAAAATTTGCCCCAGGGATCAGACAGGTTGCCGTGTAAGATCCTATTTTTCCTGACCATAACGACAAGGCTATCATATAAAGAATTAATAACAGAGCACAACATAATGTGAATATGGCGTGCTAGGTATTCAAACTCTGACTGTGGCTAGTCAATGACTTTATTACTGGACATACAGAATATATAAGCTGGCTGGGATTTTTTTATATCTCAGCAGTGAAGCAAGCAGAGAGCGCAAAGTATGATGAAGCAAGACTACATAGAATTAAATCCTGAATAAGCAAAAGATAAAATGAAACCAAAAATTGTTTCTAAAACAGTTTCTTAAATCACTGAAAAGAGGTAATTTCACCATATTATATTATGTGGTGAGTTTTCTGTCATTTCATAGTCATGTGTAATTTCTCTTCCCACTGTTCAACTTCTTTTGCTCCATAATTTCTCCAATCTTGTTATTTTCACAACCTGAATTTAATATTTTATATTTTGCCTTGTTGCCTGTTCCTTGAATATCCTGTCTCTCGGTACACAAGTATTCTTTGTGTTTCTTCATGGCCTTCCTGCTAGTGTTGTAAGAGCAACATTAGCCACACTGGCAAAATCCACGTCACATCATTCAATCTGCGATTACCCCACTGAGCAATAGTTATATTCCTAAAGGCAAACATGTACTTCTACACTTAAATGAATAAAACCTGTAAGCGCACTAAGTGCAAAACAACACAGTGGGTTAACAAAGCAGCACAGCAACAAACAAACAATATTAAAAAAAATCCATAAATGATCAGCTGGTGATCTCAATACAAATATCTGCAAACACAGCAGTGTTCCCCTAGGGAGAAATGAGACATTTTACACTGATATTGAACATTGACTTTTCAGAGAGAATGACCACAGGTCTATTCGATAAGTGTCTCTGACTTGGCATGATATTAGCAAAATTTAATCTTCAATATCTCTTATGCTCATCCTTCCCCTAAAAAATGGTCTCATCTCAGTGTGTTGGGGAGGTTATAAGGCACGTCTCACTGAAGTATCTCAAAGCTTTTTCATCATTTTTCCCCCTGACTTCCTGCAGGACTGGTTTTGCATCTATTTATCTCTGCTATCTCTTTGCCCTGACAAGACTTCATACCTGTGATGCTGGGATTAAATCCTAGACTAGTAAAAAAAATTCATAATATTCAGTATTTGCACTGATGCAAGTGAGAATGGGCTCTGTCCCACAGCCATTATGAAACTGGTTCGTGCATGGCAGGACAACGACAGTGCAGGCACAGCATGTGCTTCACAACTTGGGGGGGGGGGGGGGGGGGGGGGGTGGAGGGGAAAGGCAAGCATCTCTGAGGAAGACATTCTTGCAGCTTTGAGTAGAAAAAGCCAAAACCTGTACTGTATGAATAATAACTGTACCACTACACTACTAATTTTAAACACAATCTCTCTAAAATTTCCAGGTTAGCCATTGCTATCCTCTTACATCACATTGCCCATTTTTGTGACACTAACCTCTACCCCACCACACGTTTTCAGCAGAGCAGCATCTGCTAGTACAGCCAGCATCAGCTAGGCAGTTACATGACTCAAGTTCACAGCAATACATTTAACAGCTTGTGAGGAGCACCACCAGCATCTGTGAAAAATGTTCTCAGACCCCTCCTGGAATGCGTGGTGCAATAGGCAGCAAAAAACAAAGTGCCCCCCAGAACAAAACTCCCGTAACAGACAAAAGAAAACACCCTCTTGGCCTGTGGTTTCTTGCCAAGGTTTTAGAGTTATGTTCGACTTGGTAGCTACACAGGAAGGGTTTCCAATTTCAAGTGCTAAGCACCTGATAGCACTTTGTGAGTTACAGAAACATTAGCCTCCCTCTAGTTTCAAGTGCTGAGGTTTACTGAATGAAAATCCTCAACAAAGACCCAGAGAACTGAGCAGGTTGGTAAGACTGTCCCTTCCCACTGAAGGGTAACTACAACCGTTATCTCCGAGATCTCTGCCAGGCAAAACGATAGGCACATTGGCTTTTCCTGGAACATATTTGTAGAACAAGCTTTTATTTTTGACTCAGGAGAAGCACAGGCAAACTCTACCCGAGGAATTTCATATAAAGATCCTCCTGTTCTTTGTGGCATTAGGCACATAGAGCAGCTGGAGCATTTTGTCTCTAGGAAAACTGTCTCCTTCACCTAATGAATCTCTCACACCTCTGGACTGTGAAACAGGACACTTGCTAGGCGAGAAAGCCACATTTCAGCTTCCTGGAGCCAGGCTCCACTGCTCCCAGAGCTAGTGCACAGTTTTCTTATGGAATGGGGCCAGATGTTTCTCCCTGAAAGGCTCAAGGTCCCTTTTCTCAGAGGCAGCATCAGAGAAGCTTACCAACCTGCTACTACGCTTTTCTCTCTGTTTGACTGATAGCAGTCAATAAGAATCACTGAACCTGTGACATTAAGAATATGACAGGCATATTCTAAAATTTAATTATTGCCCCTTAACTGACACCTATTTTCAATGCAAATTTAAGAACAGAACATTCTGTCATCAGCTAATCTTGCAAGATGCAGAGCTCCCTCGGTTAACATTGATTTCAAGTGAATCTGATAGCAGTGATTGGCAGCCAGATGACCTCTGCCGCTCAGAGGTTCCATCTTTGCATGATTTTCCCTTTTTTCAGTCTTGGTTTCCAAAATGTCTAGCGTATTTGATTTCAGTAAAGTTTGGACAAGACAAAGTCAGTGGTTTTCTAGCTCTACAAATAAAAAACAACAAATGCAACACAGAAATCAAATGAAACGTAGGTTGCCATTCATCAAAAACAAGAGAGAGAGAGAGGGAAAAAAAAAATCAATTGATACATAAGATGCCACTTGAGCAAACTGTTTTGATGAATCCTGATCGGTGGAATCAGGGTCAAACAGACAATTGGACTTAGGAGTGGAAGAAATTACAAATATGAATGAACAAGAAACTTCACACAAGCACTTACATCAGCGATATCCGACTCATTGGTGGGAAGAAAATAATTCAAGTAGATATCAACACCTGAAGAATATGATTTTATGCAAACTGTGGTATGTACACATACTTGATGCAGAGTAATGATGAAACTTCTACTTCCAAGTCTATTTTTTTCAGACACCCCATAAATTTTAGTGTCTGAGTGTCACAGAAACAAACAAATACTTCTGTTGGCACAGGAGGGATAACCAAATAAACTAGCCATTTATTTGCCTCTATGTCTTTTATCCTTAAAACACCTAATACGATGCTTTCTAAGAGCAGGAAATTTACCAACTATTTGTTTTGTTCACAGCAATTTTCAGGCTCTAATTTTAAACATATATAGGGAATCAAATAAAACAGCCGCATTTTGATTTGCTTAATTAGCTGCCAGACCTTTTGGCAATATGGTCCTTCTTAGAGCATAGAAGTGAATATATTGTTTCAAGTTTATGCAGAGCACTGAAATTTATGCAGAGCACTGAAATTTATCTTCAATCTCATGTGTCTTTAAGGCCAAATAACACTGAGGAATAAATGAGTAATAACATATGCAACATATGCATGAAAGATGTAGTGGAAGGATGTTATTTTCATAATTTCTTTCTGTCATTTGCCTTTTAATTTTCCTGTATCTTCTTGCATATGATAGGAGTAGATAAAATAGCATCAATACTCTGAAAGTTAGCAGTATGAGTCTCAGGATACTCAAGATACTGTTTACTGTAAATGGCCACATTTTTAATGTACTGACATGTGGATAGTCAGATGTTCTTCGAGGCTCAAAGTTAGATTGGCAGAAATTAGAGCAGTGTAGGGGCTTACAAAAATGTGGTGTTTACGTTTGGCAGCAATTACTTTGTGAAAAACACAAGGTGACTCTCTTTTTCCTCTCCTTCTTCCTTCTTTTTTTGTATTTTGTCCCCTCCAAGTTTGGCATGAATCTAAAGAGCTAAAAACTTATTTAACATGACAAATGCTTTCAGCACTCCCTTAACCTTTGAAGTGAACACTCTGACAAAGACAATATGTGTGGTATATGCTTTCCTTTTGACACTTTATAAATTACTTTCTCGTAACTGGGTTTTACCACCAGTCCAATATCTTCAGGATGTCCTAATCTGAATGGCTGGTTCTACATTCTTCATACGTCACCCCAGGATAACAGGAGTAACTCCTGGGCTTTGTGAAAAGATGCATGTCTCAGACAGAATTGTAGGACAATTTTATTTACATACTGCATGCTAGAATTTACCAAAACGTTGTGCAATACCACCACCTTACACACTGCATTTCATTTACTTCTGGCTACTGAAGAAACAGGGAGAACTGATAAACGTGACTTTACACAAGTTGACATTCTGTATACCATGTAAGGAAAAGGTTGGCTGAAGTGAATTTTTTCCTATTCTCTGCTATTAAAAATAGCATAACACTCAGAAACATCTTAAAATGGTCTTTTCGTGGAAACTATCTGAATTTTTTTTGCCTCTGTCTATTTAACAAAACCAACCTCAAAGTTGCTTGATTTATTTCCAACCCGGTGAATCTGATGTGCCAACATTTCTGCAGAAGGCCCATTACGGTAAAGGAATCCAGGTACAGAACAGTGTGTCACAGGCGGCAAACTGAATGCATACCAACCCAAGCACATTTTGCACATACACATGCCCTGTGACGGTAGACCAGTGTCATGGCAGTATCTTCATTTAACACCAATCATGCAGCGTGGCAAAAAGCTCCAGAGGTTATTATGCACACTTAATTTATTTGTAAAGCTTTAAACATTCTGCCTTTTCATTTCACTCACTGACGTTTTATTTGTGTGCGATCAGAAAGGCAACAGGAAAGCCTAAATAATTTTTACAATATTTATTCTTTTCTGTCTCTCATGATACTTTTTTTGCTTGTCTCTTTAAATCACCCCTCATTAGAATTTTCTTCACGCCACCCATAATCTTTGGCAGTCCTCTGAAAGTCCCACGGTTAAACGCGTAGACAGCATGTGACCTTCAGTGACCTACCCGTATCAATTCCCCCATCTCTTTTACTACAGGACAATTCATTTAGAAATCTTGAAGAATATGAGAATTCCAAAGTATCCCTTCAATATAATTTACCTCCTATTTGCCAGCATTGCCTTTTCCATTTAGTCCGGCAATAGTCTTGATTAGCACTGATATGACCACCTTCACACAGCCTAGATATATTGACAAGCCTAAGTACCAGAGCCATTTGCTGCAAATGTTCATTTTTTTCCATAACTGTTACTTTTTAGCTAATGTAATCCCAGAGGTATAACCTCGGCTGTGCTGGAGAGCAAGACATTTTCTTTGTAGACATGTACAGCAGAAAAACATTATCAGCACCTTTAAAGCCTCTCCTATGCTCGAAGTTCTGACAGCAAAATACATCAAGAGAGGCTGCTGCAGTATGGAGTATTGCCCTTCCTCCTGCCTGCCTTGGGGGAATTTAACGTCTTCCTTCATCCCAAAACTGCCAGCTCTCCTGGTAGATTAACAGCTCTCACTTTCCCACTGTCTCGGTGATTAGGATAGACCTGGGATTTTGGTCTGGTCTGAACATTATGCTGGTCAGCCATTTTGAAAAGAGAAAAGCATTTTTCCTCCTGACAGAGCAAGACAGAGTTATTTTGTCTTCACAGCAGTTCAGGGATTAGTAGGCCAGGAGCTCCAACGAGCTGCAGAAGAGCAGGATGGCTGGTGTTTCGCACTGCTGCTCTTTCCCCAGGAGAAAGGTTTCGTTTTCCCAGGACTCAAGTTCTGCACATACCCAGGAGAAGGTAACTGCAGGACAAGGAAAGGTTCTTAACGGGGTTTTAAATAAGGAGATGATTTACGCCTGAAGTACCTGGCACCTTCGGTAATATTACTGGAGGACAGCAAGCCCCAGCTATTTGATGGGTGGATTAGTTTATGGCTGATGATCTTATACCGGCTCTTTGCCACGTGGACTGAATCACATGAATTTTTGCTTAGAGTCAGAGAACCAAATTAATGTATGGCCTAACTAAAGGACATCCCTTTTACCTTTCTGTTGTTCTCGTGCACCTAAGGCAACGCAATTTCTTTTTTCTCTTCTCTCTTTTCCATCATTTTAATTTATGATCACAGTGGATCCATCAAATCTATTCACAGGAGTAATTACAGGGACTTTCTGGTTTTGACAGCTACTCTTCAATATACTTATTCTTTACTGTGTATGGCATGAAGCTTCTCATTAGTTAATCCTTGCGCCAACACTTACTTCCTAAAACCTGCTTTCCTGTGTTCACTAGCCGACTCGACTGCGCTCATCATTCTTCAGTCAGGAAAGAAGACCTCAGAAACTTCTGTCAAAATGGATCCCTTGTGTCATTACTTGAAATGATAGATCATTCATCAATTATTAAGAGCCAATGCATTGCCTTACATTCTCTCATCTTAGTATATGAAAGTGTATAAAGCAATAATCATGTTGCAAGCTTTGTTTTGATTGCAGTAACCTAAATGCCAAGGAAAAATACATTTCATAATCCATCACTTCAAAGTTATGTACATGATTAAAATATTCAACTTGCAGTATATCATTTCCCACATGCATAATCACTTAAACAGAGAGCTGTTGTATGATAACTGTCAAGTTCAATAAATCATGTGCTTTCCAACCTTTTTATTTATATACCAAACTAAGGCTGTTATTCTTCTGAGGTTTTCTACGGAAGAAATAGAGAAAGATTGTTAGGCCTGTAGTATTGAGTATGCTGGGAAATAGGCCTGGCCTAAAGAGAGAGCAGCAATGAAGTAGCCAGTCAGCTCTCTCTTCCTACTGTATATAGTAATTATACAGGGAATCTCATTAATACGAAAAATGGGGTTTCCTTAGAAGAAAGTGTCTATCCTGTTGAGTCAGATTACATGGGATAAAAAAACAAACCCTAAAACAAACACCCCAAAAATCCCTCATTCTCTTCAAATGGAGAGAATAGGGAGAAAATTCTGTATGTCTTTATAGGTCTTTCGAGCACTGCACATGAGAATAATTTCAGAGATGAACTAAAACCCACACAAAATAAGCCTGAAAAGTATTAACAGTAAAAATTAACAAACTACCATAATTTTACCATTTACTCAGAGAAGCTATACAGTTTGTGCAGCATGTCATTATCAACAACGTGTTGTTGAAGGCACTGTAAAAGGTACAAGCTAGTTTGTGTAGACGATCAGAAAAACCTCCAAAAAACCAGACAATTAGGGGGATAGCAGAGAGCTGGGAGTGATCAGAAATTAATTAAGAAACATAAAATAACAGAAGACCACAGACAGAATTAGGACATAGTTTGGTCAGTATTAATATATTAATCACAGGAGCTAAGCACAACATTTAGAGTTTCCTTTCTGTATTTTTGCTTACAAAATACTAAGGATGTGTGGAATATGGGAAGTAACAGCACACGAAATGGAACTATCTGTTTAGATGTAACAGCACCAGGAATTTAGGCACACAGACGAATACAGACTGAGACTTACTAATCAAAAAGATTGTGTTTTTTATCTAAACACAGCATGTGATGGTAATATTTGAATTCAAATGACAGTACCTTCCATAACGTACGTGGATTCACCACCTATCACAGTGTTTTCCAAATGTTTTTTTAAACATATGGTAGCACATTAAACATCATTCCATCACCCTATGTTTGGACCATCTATGCGAGGTCCATATCCAGCACCTAAAGTCAACACTGCACATTGACAATCCTGAATCGATTTCTTGCTTCCACTGCTTTTTTGACTGTGAACAGGACTTGAACATTTTATTTTTCCTCATTAATCAGTATACGGAATAATAATTTCCTTTGCACATCAAGAACACAAATTTGTGAAACAGACTCACTCTCCTTTTATCTGCTGCATTTCCATTTGCTGACAAAGCCATGCGTGATACGACAGAGAAAAGACAGCCTTACCTATGAAATATGCTAGCAGGATGGCAAGCAGGACTGCAGCAGCAATTGCAGATAAAGCAGCACATTTCCAGCTACAATACTTGGAGGGCTTTTTCAGCTTGAACGCATTCCTGGAGAACGTATTTCTAGGTAACAGTCTGGGAGGTGGAGTATAAACTGTTCCTGAGGTCAACGGGTAACCAGGGGAAGAACTACTGAACAGCGGAGTAGTTCCAGAAGATGTCTTAAACAAGAAATGCCTGAAAAACATAAAATGGAACATAGTTGAAAATGGCACGTCCTGTAGTTAAGAAAGAATGCCTCCTATTTCTACTCCATTCCAGCTGCCGTAACGTGTCAAATTCAACCGAAAAGGAAAAGGATTTTGTATGAAGAAATAAAGAGATGTAAATTCTCATGGTCCTTTTGCTACCAGAGCTTTGCTACTGTCACTAAAACACAGTGTCAGGGTAACTACTTCATCCTTTCTGGAATTAGGTGTGACTTGACCAGACAGTAGCTAAAACACCAGCACGACTGATGAAGCGTCCGTGAGCACCGGCTGAGGTTGCAGCCGCAAAAGTGCGAGCAGCCTAGTAACGAAGCTCGTATTCAGAAGTGACATCACCATCAATTCCTTTGGGCTTGTGTTTCATTACGACAAAGCAACTAATTCCACTACAGGGTACCTGTAACATTTGTTAGTATAACAGAAAACTTTGGGAGAAAACATCCTTTCTGAGTTCACAGGTTTACATGACTTCCCTGTAGAACCCACTACGCAACAAATATTCTAAGACAAAAAAATTATAAGACTCATTAACGCTCTTGGCAAAAGCTGCCAGCAAAAAGCATTAAGAACATGCTGAGGAAAACCCACAGTCCTGTAAGAAAAGACCTTGCCAGGATTAGAATTAACCACTGGTTTTTTTTGATGGTACACACGTTTGGTTTGAACAACTAAGATATTCACCAAAAGCACATGATGCAACAGAAAAAAAAAACAGAGGACTTCAACTGCCCATACATTTGTTAAGAAGAAAATAAGGGACAAAATGTACTCGTGAACAAAATCTCAGAAAATGCTGCCAACACATTCCATAGAGAGAGGAAGTGGAGAAAGGAGGCTAGAAGATTGGCTTCTGTAGATGAACTTCTCACCATCAGGAAGAGCTGACTAGAAGCATGTTCCCAGTAAATGACAGAGAGAGCACTGAATAAAGGTACTGGTGTTCAAGGCCACTTGGTTTGAGACAAAGGAGCTCTGAAGATCCCTTCCATACCCTATTCCTTCACAGTTCTGAAAAACAAGTGCTTCTTGGAATCAATGAGAATGAAGGTACTCAGTAATCTCCAAAATCAAACCCATAGCTTAAAATAACCCAGAGTCTTACTTCAAATGTAAAAATGTTTAACATTTTTATTCAGATCACAATCCAGTATGTCACTCACAAATCTCACCTCTTAGAACTTTAAAATCTATTTCGGTCACTGTTTATTACAACAGCAATGTAGCAGTTTGCAACAGACGTGATTCCTAAGTCCGATTTCCAACCCATCATGCCTGTGTGCACTTCCAAACACAGAGTTTACTGAAAACGTATGATACGGGATAACCAAGGTGATTTTAAGGAGCACTGAAGCATTTGTTCTGATGTGAAGCCCAGTGCATAGTAAGTTGCACAGAGCTTGGATACTGGTAGAAGACAGCAAAAGGACGGCTGTCTGGGTTTCCCAGTTTTCTAACTAAACATTCACATTTGAAGACAGTCTGAAAATACAATCTTTTTAAAATGCAGTCATTAATAAACTCCATTAACGAACATGAAAAGTGACTTAGTTTGACACTGATTTTTTTTTTTTTTAACCCCAAGTGGCCTTGTACATCCCTTACAGCAGGGATCAAAACGCAGTCTGCTTCAGACAATATTTCAGTCACCTAAGATAGTGGTAGTATTCACTTCCTCACTGCAGAAAAACCTTCAGACTCACAGGTGCACAATTACAAGTGCCTTTCAAAGCCTACCTATCTCAAGCAGATTAATTCTGTGATTTGGGGGTTCTTTTGGTTGGTTTTCTTTTGTTTGTTTGTTTTTAAACACAGTATTTGTAAAACAAAGGAAAAAGTAGTATAACAAGGGAATATTCTAACCTGTTATTTAGCAGAAACATTCTGTCATTTTTTTCCCCAATAAAATTGCCCTTCTTTTTTCCTTACCACTGAGGCTCATTAGACGTTAGAATGGCTTCTTTTCTGCATATTGTACACGATCTAAGAGAAAACACTGCAAAGGCAAATGCTAAAAGGGTTTCCGCCTCCGATTTAACTAGCCTTTTAAATTAAAAACCACACCTTCCAGTTACAAGAAAGCACAAAATAATGAAGAAATAATGAATGACTGATTTCATGAACACCTCGTTTTAAATATTCCTATACTCTCTAACAATTCAATTAAAACACCTGTTGGGAAAATGATGTCACCAGGCTGGTTGTGTTACGCTAGATGTATTGATGCTTCTACTCCTTTTTTCTGGTTAAAACCCAATTAACGCTGGTTAGCAGAAGCAGTTTTAGTCCTTTCTGCTTGCTCTCTGGTGCTGGGAACACAACACCACTTCCATGATAGGAACTAGGGGTTGAAGTGACACGGAGCACGAGCAAGGAAGGACAGAAGGAAGAGGGATCCGGTGAGCCAAAGGCAGGTGGGAAGGCTCATCTCTCTCATTCAGGCCAACTCTGCATCTGCCTCAGCCCAGCATCCCCTTCTCCTAAATCCTCATGGGGTGAGCAGTCCTTTCAGGTTTGGACCCAAAGGTCTACAACAAACACTTCTTACAGTTCTTTCCTTTTTCCTCCCCAAAAGCAGATCTCTTAGAACCAAACTGGAAATTGCAGTCCTTGGCACTATCTTTATCTGAAATGTCAAGGTTTTTAAACCCAGGAATTTGATGTCCTCTTTAGCTGAGGAGGCAGCTACGGTACCAACAGAAATTTTAATATAAAGTATTGTTAAAGTAAACGCAGATATATAATGAAACTCTGCTCCCATTAAAATTGAACTAATGAATACCTAGATATTTTTTAATAGAACATGTCAATCATATACTGTTTCATGTGAGGAAAAAAAAGAGAGTAGAAAAAAGAATAGTTCCACTGTGATCCACTTTGAGAGACATAAAGTATATAAAGCAAAGCAAAATACTTACCCATGCAAACATGATATCTATCATATTGTTAAAACTGATCTGAACCTGACAGAAGCAAAAAAGGCCGATTGACATGGATATGCGGGACGGTGTCATTCTCAAAGCAAAACCAGAAAAAATATCATTGGATAAACTCTGACTTTTGTCACACGGGCCAGTCCCACCCACGTATTTTGAAAGCTGAAAGTTTGCTGTCTCCATATGAGGGTTTCTGACAAAGTGGCAACTGTTAGAAGACAGCACACCATCTTACAGAACAGAAATTCTGCCTTCAAAAGTTTTAAAAGGATATTTACCTAAAGATATGTTAAATATCCACGAGTCATTTTGGAAAACGGGCGCTTCATTCGGAAGTTGGAGACCTGAATAGCAGCAACCCCGTAAGTTACCATAAAGCACACCACAAAGACTGGGAACATAATAGAGAGAAAAACTTGGACCCCCAGAGTTTTAAGTCTCGATTCAGCTGCTAATGGAAATAAATTGACTTGTCTCAACTCTATCCCTAAACTCAATGATCTATAGCTATATTTTTATGTGGGATTTGACATGCTCTGGTACAACCAATTGTCTGTGGGCCCAAGCTGCACAGAGAGAACATGAGCATTTATCAACATTAATTACAGTCTCACAGCGGTAAGACCGGGAGGTATTGTACAATGACTGCTTATGAAAAGAAATCATCTTATTTGTACCCATTCACTTCCATTTCAAATACATTCCACATTAGAATTTAAAAAACTGTATCGTCTCTGTCTTACCTGTTCACCTATCAAACACTATTAAGAAAAGCACATTTTCCCTCTCACAATTAGCATTAATAATTTGCTTTAAATCGGTATTAAATCCCTATTTTGAAAATACAGGAGTAAATTTGGCGAATCTCAGCCCAATCACCCAATGATTTCGGTGCATCACGATGATGTTCCTATACAGGAAAACTACAAAACATGACTGTCAGTATACAACGATTCAGTAATTTAAGCGTCCATGAAAGCTATGGAAGGAGCTTGCACACAGCTGGCAGAAAATCAGTTAACCCCGCAGCTCGCCCAGCGCTCTCCTCCACCGCTCGGCACCTTCCTGGGCTGTGCAGCGCACCCCCCCCCCCCCCCCTTTGTGTTAAGCAGCGCGTGCTGCCGATGCGCCGGATCACAGACGGGGACCTCATCTCTGATGCCAGGAGAAAGGTGACATCTATGAAAGTTGAGCTTGCAAGGAGACATTTGCCCACAGTTCTGTGGACTAATGGTAAATGGAAAAAGCTATATTTTGCTTTCTTCATTAATTCAGAGCTCTCTGTGGCATTTATTTTCCCACAGGTCAAAAGGACCTCTGGTGTTCAGGGAACAGTGGTCTGACAGAGACTGTATTAACTTCCATATTGTTTGAGAGAACAATCTTCCCCCTCCCGCCCTCCCTTTTCTGGTCAGATTGTCACGGCAGCACGCTGCAAGAATCAGTTGAGAAAAAAAAATTGGTTTTTGCAATGAAAAACTGTAATAGAAAGGAAGAAAAAGATACTTCCTAACATAAATTGCTTCTTTCTCCCCTCATACTATCCTAAGTTTATTCTGTATGAAAAAAGAAATTCAGAGGGCTGTAATGCCTACGCTATCTTTTTTCCAGGTTTTTTCCAGGTTTTTTCCACAGGTTTTCAATAGTAATTAATAAATGGAAGTGACACGTACCAAGAAAATAGGAACAGCTCAATTTAGTGATTCTAGGACTTAAAATATCTCCAAGCTGTGGTAAAATCACATCTGTCTACGATTTTATGAAATGTTTATTTTTAGCAGAAAAGATAATGAAATATAGAACATAACATGCTGGCTTTTGTTGGGGCGAAAGAAAAAAATCTTCTGTAGCCTTCTAAGTCCTCCCAAAAGTAGCCATGAGTCATTTTATGTCAGCGGAAGCCCCCAAGTGTCTGCCAAATCCCAACAGCGAAGTTTCATGGCAGTTTTCTAACTTCCACACAAAAAGGGACTGAAGAAGACTGAAGAAAACTACAAGCTGTTCTCACGCCTTTGATGCTAAACGGAGCTCTGAGCGTTGGACCGGTGCAAGCTTCCCCTACCTGTGTAAGCCTCTGTCTTTCCCCAAATGAGACTTAAAGGCATGTCCTCGCTCTCAGGTTCCTGCAGAGCAGCACAGGGCTATCAGCCATGTTTACACAGCAGAGGGCTCCCTGAAGTTCCTACCCTTTTCACTGTGTAGAACACAGGGACTTACTTAGGTATTCCCCAAGTGCACTAAAGTTAGCGACAAAGGTTTAAAGTGTTATCTAGAGGTGTTTTAAACTGTATAGCTGCAAGAAATCATCTCAGTCTTGTCAAATGTACAGACGACGCTCGGTACGGTGGATTTTTCAATGGAAAGCCATTTAAAATACACATACATGAACTGGCCGTTTGACACAAGCGTGCCTATGGGCACCCTCCTCCCCAAACGCCGTGACACAAGCGTGCCTATGGGCACCCTCCCCCCCAAACGCCGGTGGCGAACAGAGAGCCATCGCCACAACACACTACTGCGGCGTTTTTCAGCCTGCTGCAGATAACCACTTTGTAACTAACTGTGCATGGTGAAGGAACTAAGGACACTCTGTTAGACACGGAAACAATAATTCAGAATGAACACATCGATACCAACGGGACACTTCTATCCACTGCAGCGCAACTGAACCACACGGCTGCCACCCAGCTCTTGAAAGGTCCGTGATTCCTTAAAGGCTGGGTTCTTCACATCCCCAGGCAAAGTCTTCTCAAAAATGCAGTGTTAAGCAGAGTGTCACGGATGTTGCCTTAAGTACTGGCCCTGCTTGTCACTGCCATCTCCACGCTGAACAAAAATGCAGTCGGACACACAACAGCACAGTAATTGAAAGCTGCGTGACAGGAAGGTAGGACGTCGTACAAAAAGGCAGGTGCCAGCCTTTGGGCACCCTGGTCTGTCATATTTTTAAACAAAACCAGTCAGTGTTCACAAAGGTGCAATTGAAAATGGATAGAGTAGGTAAAAAATAGCCAAAACTTGTGTATTGTACCGCAGCTGCAGCATTAGCTCTGTACGGGATACCTTTGTACAGGACAACCTGCTTTTCAGCTGGAAGATGTTAACTGAGATGCTGTTGGATAAGCTTTTATACCCTTCTCTATTCCCTGCTGTAAGCTGTCCCCCGGGGCACCCTCCGGAGCGCTCACTGCCTGCACTCCAGGCCTGGCTCTGTCATGTCCCAGTGACATGGCCTTGGCTGGGGCTGCTCAGAGAGCTGCTGGGTTGGGGAAAAGAGCTGCGAGAGAGTCCGGAGAAGGATATCGTGGCAAACATGGACAGAGGAAGGATGCTGAGATGGGATATCGTGGCAAACATGGAGAGAGGAAGGATGCTGAGATGAGGGCCATCAGTAGCTCAAGAATTTGAGAGTGAGACACCAACATGGAAGTACATAAAAACTGAAAGGGGAAAAACCAGGAAGGTTAGCAAAGATACACTGGGTGGAACGGCTGGTGGTGCTGCGGCTGGTGGTGCTGCAGCTGCTCAGCGACCCCAGGGACACATCCCTTACCTTCCTGACTGGTGCCTATGTGGCCAAACAAGATTGAGTGCCCTGCAACAGATGGTGAGCACACTCACCCAACCTGTCAGCTTCAGTCCTGGTCAGCTTTGGCGCGAGACAGCCAGTAAATAATGGCTTTGCCATTTACATTTATCCATATCTTCCTTGCACTACTCTTTATTCTCTAGGAACACAGCAATGAAACTGGTAGTTAACAGCTAGTAAAAAGTAAGGAAAAGCTACAGACATAAACAGAGAAGTGTCCAGAGAAGGGAATGGGGCTGGGGAAGGGTCTGGAGCACAATTCCTGTGAGAAGCAGCTGAGGGAGCTGGGGGTGTTCAGCCTGGAGGAGGCTCAGGGGAGACCTTATTGTTCTCTACAGCTCCCTGAAAGGAGGGTGCAGAGAGGGGTGTCACCAAAAGGGTTCTCAGGCATTGGAATTGCCTGGCCATGGTGGTGGTGGAGTCACCGTCCCTGGAGGGATTTAAGAGACATGGTTTAGTGGTGGCATTATCAGTGTTGGGCTAACAGTTGGACTTCATCTTAAAGGTCTTTTCCAACCTAAAAGATTCTATAAACACAAAAAAATCAGTTACTTTGCATATGTCCTTAGAGTAAATAGCAGCAGCATCAATAATGCAGATACAGGAAGATTTAGGCAGCTCTGAGCCTGCTCAAACTACAGGACCTTTCCCTTCCTAGGTGGACAAACTTGTTTCTTCTGCACTGTAAAATTCTGAGCAGCATGTTGCACAGTGCAGGCAAAGGGATGAAATCCAATAATGCCTACATTTGCTATTCCAGTAATGATGATAACAACAACAATATTTTGCATTTCCATAGGTTCATTCTTTTGTAGCTTTCTACATCAATTAATGAACATAATTTCAGAACACTTCTATTTTAAAATGCATACAGGTAAGCCCTTCACTATCTCTTAATTCTTGCTTAAGAAGCAAAAATGAAAAAGTACAAGCAATAGCGCTATTTCAAGTCTAGAAATAATAGAGTGTAAATAATAGAATAGAATAAACTCAAAACCCTAAAATAATTTTATCGGTCTACACGTGAATGTAAAAAAAACCCCAACTAAATAACGTCATTTGAGGTGGTTTTCTTAAAATAAAATGTAACGCAGTAAGCGTACCTGCCTCTTCTTGTGCAGTCCCTCACACTGCCTGTTCACTCTGCACAACCCAAAACTTAAAAATGCAAACCAACAATATCGTGAAAACATGCAATTATCTGCAATCTGTAAAAGCTTCTTTGAGCTTATGTGTGAGTGGGAGTATATCTAGATTGATTTTCTGAACGATCATTACAGATCCTGCTTTCGCAGTGTTTTCCTTCACCTTTTCTTCTTTCCTATCAGTCTACATTTGTTACGAAAACAATATCACAGTAGCCTGCTAAAAATGACCTTCCTACAATGTTTCTTGAATTTCTCCAAGCACACAGACCCAAATCATCTTTGGGGATGCTTTTGACTGTGCTCTACTCCACCTTTTAAAATGCTTTAGATTTTTAGACAGGTCCAAAATCAGACTATGTAGATCCCATTCACTTGGAAAGTCCACACAACCTTCCTGCAGCCTTCACATGCAGGAACAAGGGAATGAAGGAATCAGTGCTTGCCCCAGCCCTCAAACTCAGAGGACTAAACTGCTGTAGCATGTGCCTGTAGCCGTGTAGTTTAAGTAAGTGGTAGGAGACAGCCACATAAGACACAGCAAAAGTAGGGTAAGAAGCTATTTCACTGTTCCAGGTAGTTGTTTGTTAGGCTGAATATAGCCTATGAATTTGCATGAACAAAAGGAAAAGAAACTTTGTTTCACTATTCTGTAACAGAACATTTTGATCATGTATAAAGGTATCAAAATATTGAGACATTGTTCCAAGTCGGCAGACAGCTGCGGAGAGTGGCTGCAACTTGCAACTTCTACACAGTCAGAAACTTCAAGTTTACATACTCAGTTCAGAAGTTACAGCTGAGCTTGATGCCCTAATATGGTACAGCACCTGGATTCACTGTTAACAGCATTTCACAGACTCACAGAACCGTTTGGGTTGGAAGGGACCTTAAAGACCATCCAGTTCCCACCCCCCTGCCATGGGCAGGGACACCCTCCACTAGACCAGGTTGCTCCAAGCCTCATCCAGCCTGGCCTTGGACACTGCCAGACATGGGGCATCCACAGCTTCTCTGGGCAACCTGTCCCAGTGCCTCCCCACCCTCTCCGGGAAGAATTTTTTCCTGATATCCAAACTAAATCTCCCCGCTTTCAGTTTAAACCTGTTACCCCTTGTCCTGTCGCTCCCTGCCCTTGTAAAAAGTGCCCCCCAGCTTCCTTGTAGGCCCCTCCAGGTACTGGAAGGTGCTATAGGGTCTCCGTGGGTCTTTCTTCAAAAAAACCCTCAAAATCTCAGCACTAAACCCTGCTCTTCGTGTACTCTATACCTGGATTTTTGCCACGGCCGTGCCGTAGCGTGTACCGCATTCACTCCTTTGCTGCCTGGAAGGCTGCAGCTGCAAAAATGCTGAGCGCAGATGTTTCCCTGCTGTGCCGCCCCATGATTTCGAGTTCACGCACGGCACTTGCACAGGCTGGCGGACAGCTCACGTGGCTACTCCACCCATTAATCTCCTGTTTCTGTCCTAGCTCTCTTTCCTCAGGCTCACCCAGAGTGACTGTGTTGGAATCAGACTGGCAAAAAAAAAATAAACCACAGTTTGAACCCCAAGAGTAGCAAATGGGGTTTTTTAAGACTAATTTTTAGATTGCTCAATCTTTAAACTGAACTTGGTTTAAATGACCCCAGGTTTGGACTTCTGCTTTTATACTACAGCCCACAGGATCTCAAACCCCCAATTTTGGATTTACCACGAGGGTGACCATCATCCTTTCCCCTGAAGTACAGAAGCGTTAGTATGTTACAGTCTTCCTTGAAACCTAGCAACGGATCCTTGTGGGCAAGCTCAAGGAAATGGACACACATACAAAATTATCTCTACAACCAGAAGTTTTGGACTGAAAATATTTCAAAGTACGAGACTAATTATGAGACCAGAGAACAAGACTGATTTCTAGATATTTTTTCTTTAATTATAAAGGTCCCAACTAAATTAATATCAATATAGTACATAGGCAATCTCATTCAAACATCCACCCATGAAAGCTCATCTGCTGTCCCCACTTATGAGTCATTCCATTTCTGATGGTGCCTGTGATGGCCCTGTGTGAGGTTCCCGTACCAGAGAGGGCTCTTACGGTGCAGAGAGTGATGCAAACTGTCCTTGCAAAGCCAGACTTTTCTCTCTGTTCCCTCAAAGCTTTTCAAACTTTAAAGCAGAGCGCTGCCTCTCTAGCTGTCTGGAAGTAATGAGACCCAACCCGGGATGTTCAAAGGTAGTATTTTCATCATTCATCCTCTTCGAAAGCAATGATTAAAGAAGCAATAAAGGAACACCTCTTCATGAAAACACAGAAACCAACACTTTGGAAAGGAGGAGGAGGAGATGGTTTGAAGCAGACTGCAAGAGGACAATAAAAGTTAAACACCATTAAACAGTAGCTCTGAGCCTAAAGGTAAAGCAGCTAAGTACTGCAGAAACGAACCATAAAAATAGCACCATAAAAATAGCACCATAAAAATGCTATGGCAATGCATTACTGCACCGTTAGTTAAAGATATTTCAACCCTTCCATTACGGACCCTTATTTCAAAGAAAACAGAACAATTACATAGCCAGCCTGGGGGCCTGTTGCAGCCATAAAGCAGCAGCAGACGAGGGAAGATATGGTCCGTATTTGTTTGCCTTGAACCAGAAACAAGCACACTAAAATAAAGCACACATCATTGGAAGTGTTCAAGGCCAGGTTGGATGGAGCTTTGAGCAACCTGGTCTAGTGGGAAGTTTCCCTGTCCATGGCAGTGGGGCTGGAACTGGATATCTTTAAAGGTCCCTTCCAAGTCAAACCATTCTATGATTCTAAAAAAAGCTTAATTAGCAACTCGGTGTAAGCATTTTGCAATCTTGTCACTCCACTAAAAGCAACAAGTTACTACTATACAGCTAAACATAATTATGTAAAAACTACAGAACCACAAAGGGTACACAAAGATGGGGTATATTTGCTTGAAGAGGGTACATGAAAACATGTTCAAGCATTAAGAGCTTGCTTTATGTTACGTAAAACAAGTGTGGTTAAGCCCCCTCATTCTTACTGAAACAAGAGGTGGAGATTTGAAAAAATGTGCTGTCTCCAAGCAGTCTGAATTTAGCCCAACCTGCCTATGACAGCGAAGAAGGGTAGGGAAAGACATTCTTACCAGAAAAAGCCCAACAACTTGCAGACTCATACTGTATTATTCAATGATTTCAGCGCTCGGTACTGTTAGATAAAGAGACGCCTGAAATCTAAATTGCGATCTGAGTTTTGTAGTGCTGACACAAAGCATTCCCTGCAGAAAGCGCAGGTACCGCTGTTTGTTTCATAATCAGTAATGTGACCACTTGCACATTTTTTTCAGTTGAGAGCAGAATCTACTGAAGGTAACTGAAAGGTGAAAATTAAAAGTTGTGAAACTCTTTCCTGATAAAGCAGGGGCTGTCAGTGCTGGGTTTGTCTCCTGAGCACTCCACCACTGAGACGGATAAATTGACAACAAGAAAAAAAATTAGAGTAGAGCACTGTGAAGAGGCAGTGTAAGGGGAATCAGTACTTCACAACCAGCTGAAGCTACAGCGTAAAGGCTGAACTAAACCGTTAAAAAAAAGATGCCCTTTTTTTCCATGGCTACTGGTATGAATGTAAATGAAACACTAGTTTTAAAGTGAAAGAATTACAGGCCAATTCTGCAAGTCTCCAATGAGTCTGCAGGCATCATTTTCAGCAAAACTTGCTGCACACCAGAAAAAAAAAATAAAAATCATCATCTTCTGAGTTAATATTCTTGTGATGAAACTTGTCATCAAGTCCTGTCAGGTGTGTAATTTCAGAAAAGAAGAAAAATCGATCCTGAAGCAACTCTGGAATAGTCTTAGAGCGCCGCAATCCTGTCAGGATGTTTTCTGATATCTTAATGCTTGCCCACGACAAGCCTATCTACGGAAAAGCTCCAATTAACTCCTGGGTATCTTGCTACCTCCAAAAATAACCGTATTCACAAAGTAACCTTTGTCATCAACACAAATACATATATATTCCCAGAGGTTTTATGATAAAGAACAGAAAAGGAGAAGGCCCGGAGTTGGTAATGGAACTGATAGTCTCCATGCACAGGGAGCAGGCACAAAATCAGAGTACAAGACAAACAGCCAGGCAGATGCCCAGTCCTGTTTCTCAGGGATACCAGTATTATGGCAAAGAATCGTTTTGTGAATATCCCAAGGAATTTCTTCCCTAGAAAGTATTTGGCAAATTTTAACCAATCAGAAACCGTATATTTCAGGTACTGTTGTACCCAAACAACTTCATATGAAAACAGACAGACAGCAGTAGGGGCTTTCTCTACGCCATAATTAACAGCATGTTATAATCCCATAGGCAAAGAAACACAGAGTAACCCGGGCTGA
Source organism: Rhynochetos jubatus (assembly GCA_027574665.1). Taxonomy (NCBI): domain Eukaryota; kingdom Metazoa; phylum Chordata; class Aves; order Eurypygiformes; family Rhynochetidae; genus Rhynochetos; species Rhynochetos jubatus. The sequence continues at coordinate 6,869,598 of CM050662.1, forward strand.
ACAGGACCAACACTTTTATGATGTAGTTCTTAGTAATAAATACCAAATCCAGGATGACAAAATTAAGTTCTAAATAGCAGCAGATGCTCCCACAGAAGCAGGAGGGAAGAGTAGACCTTCACTCATTTATTTATTTTATTTTGGCCTAAGTTACCTCCAAACCTTCAGTAAGTGAGAATCCCTTTTCTTTCCCTTTTTGTACATCTCAGGCTTCAGATAACTTGTATTTGCTTTTAGCCCCCCACGTCTTCATGGCACCCACGTTACCATTTTAGCAAAGTAGGGCAATGTGAATGAAGCCCCGTGTGAGCGCTGTTCCAGCACCGGGCACAGGAGCACAGGCTGGGCACAGACTCCCTGCTCTTTTCAGTCTCATTTTTTCCCTGTGGTGCTACAACTGCTGATTAACTGCTGGAGAACAACAGCCTGGGTGTTGTAAGCTTCCATCTAGCTATACCCACTGCTCCCAGAGCTCCAAACCAGAAGGCAGTCTTTAATCACACTCTGGGAGGGACTGGGCTGAGACTGCGCGGCCGTGTAACGATACCATACCTAGCTACTCAGGGTGTAAGCCAGCAGAGCAGCATTATATTCGCAGAAGGTTGCAATTCAAATGTAACAGAAGCTGTGGCAACCAAGCAGGTGAAACCATGGTACGAGCCAGTGTTACAAACAACCCAGCTCCCCTACCTGTATGCTGGGGTTGGAGCTATCTCAGCAAGCAAGAACACCCTACTACTCCAACGACTTTTCCCAGCACCGCTATGGCTAATTTTAAATTCTGGAAGATAAGCTGTGCCAGCTCCGCTATTTAAAGCGCAAGTTAAATATGTTTGACATTCCATACCCCAAATGACAACAAACCAGGATATTTAGAACTGCAGCGTGTCAGGCGTTTATTTATTTATTTAGCTGGCAGGCCTAAGTGCTGCACCTTTTCATTTATATGCAACTGTTTGCCCCATGGGCATCAAGCTGTTAACATGTACAGAGGAGATTAAAATGAGCTTGCACGTTGGATGAATTATAAATTAAAACTATAGCACTGTCAGTCCTGAATCAGGGATTGTTTCTCAAGGTCTCCCAAAAAGCATAATTTCAAATGAGCCTGTTTGTTACTTCAGGAAAGGCAAAATGTGTAATTTTTCAGCACCACAGTCAATATGAATTATAAGTAAGTTATCCCTGAGTCCGTGAGTAAAATATACTGTACTAATACCATGCGTCGTGTATGCAAGAATGGTCCAAATGCATAAAAGGCTTTAAATAGGACATGTGAACAGAGAGATGTGCACCTCTCTACCTTCCAGTGCAAAGCAAATCAGAGGCTGGTAGGTCTAATGTTGCTAACTCCCAATGTGGTGTCAGCCAAACCCATCATTGACACAAAGCAAACTGAACCCCATCTCCTGACGAGCCAAACGGCTTTTCTCAGTGCCGTTCAGAGAACCGTGCAGCGGCATCACTCCGGGACATCCGTCCGCACAACCCACCTGGTTTCGAGCGGGACGTTGCTGTTGAGCACCCAGCTGTCCTGGAGCTGCACGGACTCGGGGGTGGTGGCCAGGTCATTGGGCGCCGGAGCGGGCGCGTGGATCTGGTTCCGGCGGTTTGTAAGTGAGTTCCTGTTGAGGGAGTTGGCAGAGGAATGATGATGTGACAGTGAATGGTTGTGAGGAGGAGGGAGAGGCGGCCTCAGTGTTGACTGGCTGTGATGATTTGAAGGGCCTAAAATAGAAAAGAAAAATAAATCACAAATGTGTGCTGATGGTATTATTCTCCTTGGCATTTTCAAGGGACCACTGCCTAGAAAAAAAGTCAAACCCTGCAAGCAGGAAACTAAGCCTGTGTGCCTTTTCAACCTGTAGGCATGAAAACGTGCTTAAATCAGGTCAGTGTTTATTAGAGAGCAGAGGTATAAACCAGTGTTTCAGGGCTGCACAGTTGGGACGTTTATGAAGAGTACATTTAGATTTAAAAATGCTTCTTCAGGGATTGTGTCTGGAGAAAGGCTCCTCTGTGGAGCAGCCAGGACAGCACTGTACTTTGGCCATTCTGTACATCCACCCAGAAGAACCTTTTCTCCCTCCTTCTATCAGGGACTTAAAGGAGATAAATCTTAATGGATTATAAACAGCTTCTGAGAATACGGTCTTTAAACTTCTATAAAACTTAATCAGATATCTCAATCTGCTTTCACTCACTGTTATTTTAGCAATCAGCTTCAAACAAACAGTGTTTGTGCCAGTGAAAGAAGATTAAACTCCAAATAAGAGGAGCGCAACAAAGCAACAAGGATATCTTTCATGTTCTTCCATGTGATCAGGATTTGGCTCATATTTAGCCATGCCACAGATAAACACCAAGATCTGAAAATCATGCTACCCTCAGACTCTTTCACAGAAAAATGGCAGATGACGTTTTTTTAAAGATACAGAAGGATATATACTTTTTTTCTTTGAGTACTAACATGTTTGCCTTGATAATGCAAATATATTTTTCTAATCAATAAGACAGGTAGATTAAATTAACAAGCACACGAGAAGAAAAAAGAATAAGCAGGTATCATTCTAACACTTTCTAAACATAAACACTTTTCTAAACATAAACACAGAACAGTAAAGAAGCTTAAGTGCAACTCCATATGTTGCAATAGTTTAATTCTCATAAAAAACAATGAAAGATTAAAGACAGAAACATTGTGAGTGTACTATGAACTACATGGTTCAGTCATTGTATCAAGTTGTAGTTTTCTGGTGAATAATAATCAAAAATGTAATATTAGCAAAATTATACTGATGTATGTTTTTAGAAACTGAAGCACATTCTGTACTTAAATGAAGCAAACAATAAAAATCACAAAGGGAAACCATTTGCAGCCAGACTCATCTATTTTTATATGAAACAATGAAGTATAGAAAAAATTGCTAAACTGATCAATTAACAAAATTAATTAAGGCCATTATTTAAAAAAAAACAACCAAAGCCACCCAAAAAACCAAGAAACCATTCAAGGGGACTAACCCCAACTGAGAAACAGGCCCCTCAGCCAGGAGCTGAAATTGGTGCATCCTTTCAGGCTTCTGAATGCTGAAGTTCTTATCAAAACACCTTTCATATTCAGGAGAATATTTCAGACTCCCACATTAAGCCACTGAAGAGAGGAGAAGGAACACCACATGCTATTGCGCTCACACCCTGGGGGGCGGGCATGGCCCCAGCCCCAGCGGTGACCATGGCCTGGCCCCAGCTTCCTCCTGGCCCTGCCCTGCAGACTGCCCACCACGGGGAATAGCGATGGAAACACCTACTCCTAACAGCAGCACAACTGGGGAACAGTGAGAGAGCAGTTTCTCAGTGGGAGAGGAGCTTTTCTTAAGCCATTCTGTGTGCCTGGGGAAGCAGAGGCTGATGAAGAGGAGACAGCGGTGCCCTGGGACTTGCACAAGGCATGTGGAAGTTACCTGGCAGCAAGAAACTTTGAGAAGGGAATGACAACAAATTCTGCATCCTTCTGTGCAGCTTCACAGCAGCATGTGAAGTTTCTTTATAGTTTTTGAATGTCTCTTGCCTGAACACTCGCCCTGTGCTAGCATGAACTGCTTCAAATACAAAGACACCTTTCACAAACATATCCTAAACGCTGGGGCTGCTCACTCGCTATCCTTCCCTCAGGTATGTCTTCCATAGGCTTGAAAGAGACTGCTTAGCCCAGCAAACTTTGCACTGAAAGGCCCAACTTGGACCTCCTAAACCACAAACGTCTAATCGACGCTAGGGCCTGTGCCATTCCCCAGCAGCGTGGAGCACGGCACAGCAGGAAGAAAATGTGTTTGGACAATATCCACACGCACAGCAGCTTAAGGGGAATTACTCTCCTAGTCTGTGTGCTGGCTTTAAATAAAGCATGTTTGGATTTCAATAAGTGGATATTTATGAGTGATAAAATGGAAACATGTGCCCTTCTGTTAAAAATTACTTCAGACGATTCACATACTTCGTGTTTTCTCAACTTATGTTTGATGCAGCTTTTCCTTTTGCAGGATAAACGTGGAAAAGTCATACCCACGTAAACAAAAAAGTTTTGCTCTGAGAGACACAGTAGTGCCAGCTATTCAAAGACTCTCAATCTTGCAACCACAAAATCAGAGAGGCTTTTCTTAAAAGGGAGCCAAGTGCACATCAATAAGAATGAGCAGAATTTCTGTAAGATTAAAAGAACTGAATTCATGTTACCATGAATTAATTTAATCTGCCTCAAGACTCGGTTCCTACACAGTAAATAAAATGTACTGCGCAAAATAAGCTGTGCAGAAGTAACTGAACATATACTCTGGCTGCAAAACCTCAGAAGTCAGGTGTAAGATTAATGTAGCATTTAATATAAAATAATAAAACAAATACCGATATAAACATTATATACATATTATATAGTTTATATTTATATATAAAAGCTTTTATATGTTTTAAAAGTACTGACTAGGGAGCATGCACACACACTCACATGTATACAAGAGAGATAAATGAAGAAGCAGCTTAATATGCTTTTATCTGTTTAAATGAATCAAAAGAAGTTAAACGCCATTGAATTTGCCAGGGATATAAAATTCGATTCACATCTGAACATCTGAGCACTTCTTTATGAGCATCTTTGCCTAAATTAAAACTTCAACAGCAGTTCCTGCAAATCTGCTGAGCTCAGAAGTTCAGAAAAGTAAATCACTTGTCCCAGAAGAAAAGATCAGCAGCCTAAAGGACTGGCACAACGTACCTTACGATACAACGTGCCCTGAGGCCTCTTGCCGACTGCTTTATTACTTGGAAGCTTAAAGGCAGTAAGTGCCTCCATGGAGTACATCTGGCTTTTTACATCAGAAAGGAGATTTTATTTTGATATGGCAGTTGCCAACATTGGTTTGGGGAAAAATGATGAGGAAATTATGCCTTTTCTCAATTATTACATGAATTAGGGATTTCACTAGAATACACTATACGATCTCGAACATTTAGGATTTAAAGCGAAGTCTCTCAAAACCACAATGAATATTAGAGAACTGGAAATCTGGTACCTTCCATGTTTTGACTTTTTAAATTTTTTAATTCATGCTTTAAATTCAGAAATAGAGAAACATCTAATCCTACCGAGTTTTCGTACGCACTGATTGTGCTGAACACTTCTGAGAAATCAGGGCCTGATGACCATATAATCAGGATGCGATTCCTCAAGAGATCTTACTGCGGTCAAGAATATCAGCAATGCTCACTTCAAATGTGCAAATTAGAAGCTGAGTGAGGATAAATTGTGTTCTAATTAAGTAATCTGAGAATACAAAGTCTGATCTACATATCTTTGAGGTAATCATAAGATATCCAATTGACTTATTTAGGTTTAATCAGAAGCAAAATGCTAAAAGAGAAGAAAAAAATGTTTTGCTCTGTTCATTCTTTTATCCAGTAAAACAATTAAACAAATCAGGCTAGCACGGAGGTAAAATTCAGCTAAAGAAAGATACAAACCAGCACTTGTCTCCTTAAACACAAAGACAACACCAAAACACCTGGGGCATAATTCTCTCGCTATGGTCTTCCCTTCTTTGGCGTACCCAAGAGAGGGTCAAGGGCGCGCAGCCCGAAGCACCACCGCAGGGCTGCCGCCCGGCTGCACGCCACACAGGGGGAAAGCAGGGTGCTGCGGGACACGCTGTGTGATGGGCAGATGCTGCAGACCCTTCGGGTGCCTCTGCCGCTGCACCCTAACGCTCGCATGCCGGCAACCTCAGGGCGCAGGGGAAGCCAGTGGATGTGACAGCGTTACAGGTACGCCAGCGATGGCTGTGTGCTCCTGAGCACGTGCTTCCACACGCCACCGCTCAGCTGGTTTGGCAGTTCTAATGTTTCCTACTACACAAAGTAAACGCAGATCTTCTTTAACATGGTCAAATCGTTTTGCAAGTTCTTCCAAGGCTTTAGTACACGCAACACGTGCACTAAAGCAGTGCAACACAGTGATCTGAGGAGAACAAGTTAATCTCCCACCTCAGAGAATAAATTCCAAACAGAAATCAGCAGCACCCCTAATCTAAGCAAAGTGATCACTCCCCTGCATCCCAGTTCTTTGTCGAAAAACGTAACGTAGATTGTATCTCCTTTGTGCCGAATTAGCCTCTGTGTCATGACTAAATGCTAGAGACAAACACCTCCTCATCAATCCTTTTCACAAAAGAACTGAAAGAAAATAACCAAACATATTACTTTTCTGAAATGAACAATGAAAGCAGCTATTTCCTTATACATCTCAATAACGCAAATATTGAACACACAAGCTAATGAAGCTGACGCATTGAAATAAAAAACGAATAAACCCACAGAGAATCCCTGTTAGCCGGCATTAGAAACCCACTCTTCAATATTCCTAGCTCTTTATTCAAATAACCCTGCCACACTGTTGTCTCAAGGAAACCACATCTTCTGCTATCACAATGAGTAACAGGTTTTTCACAGAACCACAGGGCCACCTTCCAAGCTAAATTCATCTTCAAAGGCAGATCACATTACTCCCAGTCAGGAAGAAAACAAAGCATTGAAACGCCCAGGAACATAATACAGCATCAGAGGGAGCTGCCATCTCCATGGCCAACCTTCACCCTGGGAGTTCAGCCTTCATTCGAGTTTTGGGGGGGTAGGACCAGCGTTCCTTCCCAGAAATACAGACTGTTTCATGCCATATCTTCTTCAGTTCTTCTGTTCGTTTGCTTTAATTGTCTAAATGATTTTGTCCAAGGCCATAGTTAAACGGAATCTGAATGTTCTGAAAGCGTTTTCAACATACGCTGCGAAGAAGCAAGTTATCTCGCTCATAACCACAGATATCATTAACTCTCTCTCTTGTTGTAAACCCCAAACATTTGCCAGGTGTTCCTTCTTTTGTCCACATGTTTTTACAGTGTTTGACTGGCTGTCAGCCCAGACTGCACGTTTCAAACTGAAAATTCAGTAAACGTGTGGTATAAAATTGTAAGTCACTTATCAGTCTCTGCCAGTGGACTGCAGCCATCTCCTCAGCACAACGTTAGAACAGAAAATTAAATGTTGCTGCGACAAAAAAGAAACTACAAAAAGAAACCCAAACAAAAAGTACCCCATTGCTTACCCATAATACCCAGATAACCAAAGAAAAGGGGAAAGTCTAAGACTTTGTCATAGTTTCTATCTCCTGCTCTGACTGAGGCAACCGCTGAGCAATTATGGACAAGTCACTTGTTATCTCTAAGCATCTTTATCCATATCCTTCGCGGGAGTGTCGAAGGCAAATTACCTCACCCCTTCCAAGGCAATCAGATGCTATTGCAGTACGAGCCAGTCAAACGCTCCGTGTCTGCAGCTCCCAGCCTTCGGGGCATGAGTTCATTGCATGGGAGGCAGAAGCAGCAGCAGCCAAATTAACTCTGCCAGACCTGAGTTGTTGCTGTGTACACAGAGTGTGATTGCTACTCCATCACGCTCCCGAAACCTGCATGCTCTGTGCCGATGTCCAAGTGCATCTGGACAGCATCAGCCTCCTCGCAGCAGGAGTATCAGCTTGTTCTCAGCATTGCTGGAGCCCAAGAAATGGCAGATGTGTCTTTGTACCGGATGGGTGGGCCAGTTGTGAGAAAGTGCTGTGCACACTCATGCAAGCAAGGGCAAAGAAATAGGACCATTCATCAGGAGTCTAACCTGGTGGATTACAGTCATATAACTAATTTTGTCAAGTGAGAGTCACCTACAGAAAGGTTAAAAACCATTGCCCTACAAAATAGTATTAGCTGAGATACCATGTACTAATTATATTTGCTGAAATACATCACTTAAATATTCATTATCACACTGCATGAGGTGCATTGGCTGCATAAAATAACGGCTGGTTATTGCTTTAATAATAATGCTTTATGTGGACTCAGTATCCTGTGATGCTTTCATACGTGTGTGTGTGTGTGTAAAGGTCGGCATACCATTACCATTTTTACATATCACACACAAGTCACAGGAGTTAGTCATCTTCCCAATTATACTAAAATCCATGCATTGCACGTCTTTCCCAATCAACATTCTCATCTAATTTTCCAATAATGAAATAGATATAAAACATATTTCAGAGAAACTTAGGGTGTATTTATCTTCTTTAGTTTAGATATATGACTTTTGCCTGAAGAAAGCACTGATGTAAGAAGATGTAAAACGAAAAGCGTACATATGTATTTCTAAGCAATGAAGTCCATCATTACTGTCACAATTACCACGGAATATTGCAGAATGAAAAATGCTACTCTATATACCTGTTTCTGCAGAATAGAAAAGAGCTGAACCCTACCTTGAGACTTACACAAGCCCTCTCCAAAGCTTATAGGACTTGATACACTAAGAATCACACCAAAGAGGAAGTGAAAACATCCATTTTTCTGAGCAAGATGCAGAAACTTCTGAACAGAAACATTTAGGCCAGCAGTGTCAGACCGGTGACGATTTCCAGATGGAAGTACAGCTTGAAAACTGCTGTTTCCCTGGATCATCTGAGGGGGAGCCTGAAAATTTTCATAGTGACATAAGAATAATTGTACTGTAATTTCCAATTCGTCGTGAGTCTGGAGCCAGGTGCAACAGAAAGTCATCCTCGAAGCTATTACAGCAGTACTTTGGATTCTACAGAAGCCAGTCAGCTAGCAGACAAGGCTGTTTTTCAAGGGGGCAACAAAAATGCTAGACACAGGTGTTATAATGAATACATTATCTTGCTTATTCCAGAGACGTCACAGAACATATTGAATATTGTCCAAAATACTTTTTTGTTTGGTTGGTTGGTTTTTGGTGTGGGGTTTTTTTTTTTTTTTAATCTAACCTTATTAAAAATGTATACAAGAAAGAGTTCCTCAAAATAAATAACTGAAAGTATCTGTGTCTGAGAGAAGATCTAATAGGAGACAGATCTCAGCGATGCCTAGGTGAGCTTCTTAATAAATCAGCCTTCCAGATATTGCAGATCTTTTAAGAAGGAAAGGTCTATAAGCAGAGTAACGATTTTGAATTCTTCTGTTGTTCTAAGAGTCTGTCAAGTCTCACCACTGAGAAGTTTGGCAGCTGAACTATTAATGAAACTAAATATATTGAACATGGCTGTCAGCATGAAGTGATTTCTCTGTTTCTCAGGCAATATTATCATCACTTCCCAGCAGCACTAACTTGTGTCAACTGCTGATTTTTTTTTTTCTTATTCCATCTTACAGTATTGCCTTAGGATGACTGCACACAATGCATACTGCACACCAGTCTAGACTGTTTTTTTCAGTTCAACAGTGTCAACAAAAACACACTGGTTTTGTTGTTTAAAAGAAAAAAAAATTCTGTCTTACTACGGTGCTCTTCCATGGGTTTTCAGGGTTAGAGAATTTTTTCAGAAATATTTACAACATTACCCCTTCAGCCCAAAGAAAGCATGAAAATAATAATTAACTACAGTTTTTCCTTTTGGCTGAACCACCTGATAATCCAACGGTGGAAATAAACACTGATACATAAGTCTTGTTAACATGAAGACTTTCTGACACGTACCAGTAAATACAAGGTTCCTGGAGGAGCTTCCTGGGACAATTCAATTTCACAGCTCCTGGGAAGCCAGTTGTTTACTACCTGGACCATCTGTTTCCCAAGATGTATAACGGGTAAAAATCATTTGTGTAGATTATATGGAAAAAGTAAGAGGAAAGTTGCATAATGCTGTAGTAAAGCAAAGCAAATACAATGCAATGCAACCTTTCAATAGGTTATTTCTCTTTTTAAAAGCAGGCAAGATACAACTAAGTACAAGACAGAAACGAGCATTTGTCTGCCTGCAGGGTACTGCAAGCTGCAATACTACATGACTGGCATTTCTTCCATAGGCAGTGGAATTTGGATTGAAATCCTTATTGGTTGGGATCAGACAAAAAAGAAAGTCACAAACCATTCAAATAAAAAGCCCTGCCAAAGGTGCCTGACTTTTCAAGGTAGCAGAGAGGTGAGCTCCAGCAACCTCAAAAACAGGGTCTGTTATTCAGAAGATAAAATCAAGGGTCAATAAGTAAAAACACAGGGTATCGTAAGACAGCATATGAGAGCCCACACACAGCTTATCCCTCGGCAGCAAATGAGCCAACATTAACCCAGCGGTTCTTATAGAAGTTTTTAATTAGAGTTTTTAGCGTGTGAAGGAAAAAACTCCAACCAACCACACCCCCAAAGTCACACATGGAAAGCCAGAAAAGTCAATACAAGAGGATTTCAGCTATGAAAATGATCAGTCTTTGTCACTGGGTGCTGCAGCTGGGCTATAACTTCTCAAAATACAATGTCTGATGTGACCGGCTTTCGGGGCTGACCCCAACACCCTGCACCTACAGCCTCGGTGCTGTGCAGGTCTGGCAAACTGTCCTTGACCCCGAGCGTGGCAGAGCTAAGGGACAGCCAGCCCCAGCAGATGTCAGTGGGCCTTGGCTGGGGGTCAAAGGACCCAAGTGTTGAGCGGAGCAGGCATAGCTGAGCCGGCACCAAGCCGGTGCAGGGAACATCAGCGCCCACGTGGGAACCACCGCCCGACACCGCACCGCATGGGGCGAGGTGTGCCGCTCCAGGCAAAGCCCCATCATCCTTCAGACTGCAGCTGGCTGAAGTCTGCTGGGAGAAAACGGCCTAACACCCTCCTGAGGAGGTACCCACTGAATCTCTGCTGTCCAGCAATCCTCTCAAGAGTAACCCATCAAATACCTAACTGCTGCTGCACTTAGCATGAGTAAATTTACTGCAAGCTTGGAAAACACACTCTACCAAGGAAGAAATGAAGCAGCCCACTGAAAACGCTGACTAGCTGGAGAAGACCAAGTGTTGTCTTTGTTAAATAGCATTACCAACATCCTGCAGAAACTTACTCCTCATCAAGGTGTTAAACCTCAGTGCAACTCTATTATCTGAGCTTAAAAAAAGGCTGACAGCATAAGGATGTGGGTCGGGTTTTTTTCTTCTTGTTTAATAAAATACACCTGTCTAATCCTTACAATCAGTGAAGAAGAAAGCCCTGTCACTACTCATCCCCTGGTGTGCTGGTTTTAGTCTTAAACCACGACACCTGGGCCCATACTGCTCCCTTACCCGACACCCTCTGCCCAGTTTACCCAGCCTACCTCTGATGCCACAGTTACCGTGCAGCTGCAAGCTTTGGGCTGCCACTTCAAATACTCCCTGGTCTTACCTCTCCAGCACGGGGAAGGCAATTGCATTTACAGCCTGAAGAGACTGTGCAATCATACTGGCTGACACTAAATACTGAAAAGGTCACACATTACCAAAAATACACAGAACACAGGGGAAGTGTAATGTCTTTCGGCAATGTGACTTGTTTCCAGTGTCAAAGGGAGGGAAGAGCACAGTGCTACCCATTATCTATACAGCAGACATTTTTCTAACCACAGCTTCAGCACTGGTACTCAGATCAACATCTTCTTTATCTGTCCTTCTTTGCCTCAAGGCCATCATTTTCTTCTTGTGAGAAGACCAGCAACGCAAAGAGACTCGAGTAAAGAGCCATAGAAAGATGGTATTAATTGAGCAATGGAGGAACAGATTCCACTTTCTATTTAGGATATAAAAGTAGTTATGATAATTGAATTATACAGTGGTTCTTACTTCACCATGTCTGAGGCCACCACAGTACTAAGTGGAATTTTGTACCATGAAAAGAAAGAGAGAAAACAGCACTCAGGTGCAATGTTGCAGTCACAGCAGTGAGAGTGGCAATATTAAAGAAGAACTTAAAAACAGGAAAAGAGGATGACCTCAATATTTTGTCCAACTGAAGTCATAGGAGACTAGAGAGTAGTTAAATACCAAGATCGCAGTTTGGTTAAAACTTCTGGCTAAACATCATCTATCTTGCAAAAATTGTTAACCGCTTTTCCTAATAACAAGAAGTAATCAAAACACGTTTGAAAACTCTGCTTTGAAATTTGTGTGGGTTGCTGAAATCCCTTGGACAGAAAAGGTTAATGGCAGTTCAAGCCATAACTCACTAGCTAAATTTCAGAGAACCCACAGACCAAGGGGCAAAACCTTTTGACGCTGAAGTTGACTTGTGAAATCATGACAGAGAAAAGGAGATAAGGAGGATTCTGACATAAGGCAAAGAATTCTGTTTCTCTAAGACATGGGGGGAAGGAAAAAGTCAGCAGAAATGGAAGGAAAAAGAAAAAGACAATGAATATATCCTATGAGCTTTAGAGGAGCATGATTGTCGTCTTCTCTTCTACAGAGAAAGGAAACTTCTGATGATTGAGTGTTATACCTATAGGTTATATGTAGATTAGCAAGTAATTTGGCACAATACAGACAGAGGAGTAGATGAAAGTAGAAGGTCCTAGAGCCCCTCTTCTAGATGATATGATTGATGTTTGGACAGTGTAGGGTGGTAAATTTGGATTAGATTTAGACTGATACACCTGGAGCAGGAGTCCCCACCACCCATGTGCATTGAAACAGTCTCAGGGACCACTTTTTCCAGCTACCATGTGCCCACTAGAAGAGGCAGACCATTTGCAATTTTTGAGATATTAAGTTGCAATTCTGTATTTGAAAAATCCAGTAAGATTAGTTTGGTTTGATGTCAAAACTATGATACAGAATGACAGCACACAATCTTCCTATTTCTAAATTAATATGCAAGAAAACTTGTTAGCTTGTGTTAACTGCTCATAGCTATCTACAGAGGCATGCTCAACACGTGAAGGCTTGTCTGCAAGAACCTTTTATCAACCACATTTTTCAAGGAACATTCCGAAACAGAGAACTCAAGCTTGAGAAATTCCGAAGTCAAGGGGATATATTTTTTTCCTAAGCATCTAGTATTTTAAGTGGTTATTTTCATTATATTATTACTCGTAAATTACAGCTATCTATAATTTTAGGTAGGGGGATACTTATTAGGTGTCCCTACTTAACATGGAATGAACCAAACCCAAAGTACTTTAAAGAACAAACCTTACCTAGCTAAAGTGTTGCTGTTAGGCAGCTGTGACCCTCCATGCCCATAACAGTTTCCTTAAGAAGTATAAGTAAATAATTTAAAATTCCATTCATTTTTAGTAATTTTCTTGCTACAGGTATGTATGAAAGAGTTTATCAACTCAGACAACTTCACTAATTGGGAAATTTACTCTAATAACAAAGATTTAAACTGAACCTTGAGAAGGGTTTCGCAGGTGGGTACATACACATGTCACCAGGATCAGGAATAAGTATGGGCTTTTATCAAACACAACTCTCAAAAATTACGTTTATCTTTGACACATACACAAAGGCAGGTGGATGCCCAGATAGCAAAGATTTTGTTTTAGTGTTTCTGAAAGAAATATTCACAAATATTGGAAAGCAAAAGAGATGTAAACCTGAATAGTAAAACATGGCGTAGAAAGGGATCATTATACCCAGTAACCTTGTACTCTGGAACCTAGACTGTGGAGTTTTTTCCTGCCAAACTGCCAGTAGTCAGCGTTACGTACACTGAATTGATCAATACCAACAACCACAATTTAATAACAAGTGTTGTCTCAAACATCTGCCGTGTGTTCTTCTTAAGGTGCTTCATAAACGAAGCCTCATAAGTAAGGATGTTATCAGAATTCTACAGGCACATAAACTGAGACACAGAGCATGATGAGTTAAGACTGAACCATGGGACTGAACCCTAGTCCCCTGGTTTCACCCTGGACTTTCTCTTCCTACAACAGGCCTTCCTCATCTGACGTGTACGTTTCTCCAGTCATAACAAATGAAACCGCATGAAAACTAATTCCTGCGGGTGTTAACAGAAAGTAACCCATGTTTAAGCTTAACTATTATTTCAAACAGGGCTGGTTTTGCTTTTTTGTTTTAATGCAGAGTATTTGAATAATGTACTTCAGTAAGCAGAAACAAATGGGGCAACTTCTACACTGGATAAAGACCTAGAAATGCAGTATCATTCTGCCTGGCATTTAGCTAGCTGTTAAAAAGCAACAAAAATCCCAAACAAAAACCCCACAGATCATCACAGAATTTCCAAATGATACGTAACACAAGCCCTACCCATTGGAGAGGATTACATTTTTAAACTAATGTCTAATGAGTACATTTTAACAGGAACGTAAGAGCAAAAGCTACCCTCTACAGGGCAGGCAAGTCAATCATCGTTAAAGCTTAAAGACCATTCCATGCATATTTTCTGCATCATAAAAAAGTAGTCTGGAATAAACCCCAAACTACACATCTGTGTAGGATGCTGATAGACATCTTGATACGGTTTCACTATTTCAATTTACTTGCATATTGTTTGATACAAGCTCAGGGAAATCTGTCAAGCTGTGCCATTAACGGAGGGGAAGAGAACTAACTCTGTTGCTGTATGTTGCCTTTTTGTTAACTGAGACTCCACGAATCTCTAAATTTATGAAATGGTCAAGAAAAAATTATTAAATTATTCATCAGTGATAAGACAATTAAGAAGCAAACTAAGGAGCAAGTGGAAGCTTGGTCCTGAGGGAGAACAGCTGGTCCTCTCATTAAAAGTACGTTTTGGCAGCAAAATATCCTCTGAACAGAGGGAACCTGCTGCTAAATCAGCCTCAGAGTCAAATTTAGGAGCAAGTGACAAAGACTCATGCGAAGAGTAAGGTGGGTGTGCCCTGGGCATCACTGCGCAGCTGGTGCAAGCTGCATACCCCCTGCTTGTGGCAAATACGACTTTATTGCACTTGGGAGCCACAGCATCAGGTGGTAGCTGCCTCAGCCACTGGGCAACTCTGTGCTGCTGTGCCAAACTACCTGCAGTACGCTTTAAACCCAAGGAAAGATGTTATTTGCACGGAATAAACCCTCAACTGAGCCTGGAATCTAGTGGTGAGGATGATGTGCGAGTCACTGAGTCACCCTGCGCCCCCCCTTCAGATTTCTTATCAAACAGAAAAGCACGCTGCAGACCCCGAAGGGGCACTGAGTTGCTCAGTACAGGAATGTTTCACGAGCAGCCTGTGATCTTCTCAGGAGCACGTACCACGGACGTGCTGAACTCCAGCATTGTCCATCTGCACAGAGGACAACCACCCATGCTTAGGAATGGATATTCCAGCTTTGCGGTTGGAATGGTGCAGTTGCTATTGGAAAGGAAAAGAAACTATACGATGTCAGTGACATGCACAGCCTTTCAGAGGTGGAAAAGAGAAGGAAAATGAGCAAGAAAGGGAAGAGAAAGACAGCACTTGGGCGCAATGCCTTTTATGGAGTGACGCAGCACACGCAAACACAGCGCCATCCTGCTCTAACAGACCGGTTCATAGTGCCAGAGCTCTGAGGGGGTCTCTGCTCCAATCCTTCGCGTCACTCTCTTTCTGCTACCTACTAGCTTTAGCTTGTGGATTTTTTCATACTTTCCTTTTGTAGTTTTTATCTCTTTTCCTGTCCTGCCATCTCTGCAGTAGTTCAGGAGATTTACCCCTCGGATCATCATCTCTTACAATCTATCCTCCAAGATCATCTCCTAGTGAAAAAACAAACAACGAGCCATCTCTCACTTAGAGTATCACAAAGGAGTTATAAATTCGTATAATTCCACTGCTGAAATACATAATTAGTGACAAGTATGACTTGTATTCTTTAAAAACAGCATCCTGAAGCGTGCCTACAGCAAAAAAACCTTTCTGTAGCATCTGCTGATAGGAAATTCCCACTCGCTGGCACACCTTGTGTTATACATTTGAGAAACTTTCTCCAATATCACACAACGCCGTATTTTTTTGGTGACACAGAAATGCAAAATCAGATACTTCATCTTAATTTCCTACAATCTTACTTCCTAGTTAGATAAAACACTGCTAAGAAATTTCCTCCTGAAATGCCATCCTCTTCTTCCTCATGTTTCCCCATGCGTGTGGAGTATCTTTACAGCTGGAAGGAGAAAGACACAACAGGGTTTTTTCTAATCAAATATTCTGTTTAAAATTGTCACTCCAACTCTTGCATAAGATTCAAGCATCTTGCATAACTGGCAGGAATTCTGACATCCCTGCATAGCACCAAATTAGTCTCAGCCTGTTTCAAAACCTGATTCATCGGATAAAATGTAACAATTTCTACTCCAATCTTTCTGCACCTATTTGTTCACGTGGGTCAGCTAGCAAAATAAACGCTTTAGCCTTTCCTCCTGCTCCAGATACGTTATATCAGAGAGGGTTTTGCATAAAAAGAAATGGCATGCTACTATCTTTGTAACGTTTTCAGGGCCTTAGTTAAAAATACTTCAGATGATGCTCTAGGCAGGAACACAAGTGATGCAGATTTCAGGTCTTCAGATGAACAGCAGGGAGAGTTACAGGCTCGGTTTGAATCGGTCCTACACTGATTTACCCTAGATGATCAACGAGAAAGGAAGCATAGACAAAGCAGAATGTTCTAAAATGATGGAAGTTAATGATTTATTAGGTACAGACAGTTATCTGGGTACATACAGAGACTGGGCATTCACGATTACATAGGACAACACCCTGATAAACAGAAATGATTATCTGCTCAGGAACAAATGCTGAGCAGGTCAAGCAAATAAATCCTGCCAGCCCTGAGCTGGGCTCCCAGCAGAGCAGCTGTGCCAGCTTCGGACACTGCCAGGCCACTCCTGGCAGCCCAGAGCCACGGGGGCAAGAGGGGAGGAACGAGGATCGGAAGGAACGTTGGTGGGAGGAGGAGGGGAGAAGAGGGTGGCAAAGGCAGCAGAAGAGCCTTCTCCCTGAGGTGCCGACTGCTGCACCTTTCCCGGGTGGGAGGGAGCGACAAGGAGATGGAAACCACAGGAGCAGAGCAGGTTGCAAAAGGAGGGAAAGAAAAAGGCGCAGAGCTCCCGCGACAGTCTGCGTTTCCCTTTCGGCAAGATTCAAGATAAATTAAAAGAGAGGGAACCAGCCAGAAGAGCTGTCAAGGACGGACCAGAGGAATTGAGTAGGCAGGAGAAATGCAGTACTGAGCAGGGTAAACTCCTACACACTTCAGGTGTATTCATACAGCTGTATCACAATGAGCTGTATTACATACTGTAGACATAGCTGTACGTGTAAATAAATACACACCCGCCTTCTTTTGATCAGCGTTACAAACGTGCAGCCGTTTGTGTAATGTACACCTTTCCCCTTAGTCCTAGTAATACTACCTTGTTTCCAAATATAGAGACGTGACTGGGAAGTCCTATAACATACAACTCAAACCTCAGTACTGTTTCAGAGGGTTTTAAAAATAGGGAGCCAATAGCTATACACCTGTAGAACAGTAAATTGAAAAGATACTTCCATGGACACATCATTATTCTTACAATGCTGTAGCTTTTGCAAAGCTCAATTATTTTTCTTTCTCAAGAAGGAGCAATAAAATGCTTCTGCTAAGGAAAAAACCCATGGTCTTAAGCCATGTTAAAGAAAGGATTTTGATCCTGCCACTTAGACATACTGTTTGCAGGGTCAACCTCACCCAGAGCAAAGACTGATAAAGGAATTATTTTAACCCCAACTCTTTAGATACCATCTTCAGAGTCAATCCCATTCAAAGCAAGCAACGACAAGACAAAATTGATACTTCTATATATTCTACAGTCTTCAAAAAAATAGATTTCCTTAGGAAATAGCTATTTCCTAAGATAACATAAACAGATCTGTCTCTTCTTTGCACATTAACAATTAATATGGGTCCTGCTTATAGACATCTGTAATGCTTTGGGCTGTATTTATGGTGTGATAACTGTGTCATTTTGAGACACTGCACCCAGATGATAGAAAGACATAGCTGAACTCTTCACTCATGCTCCTATCTAAGGGACAAACTGTTATCTTGTTACACAATACTGCCCCAAGCAATGAAAAGTTTCATAAATCTTTTTCTACCAGAGTTGTCAGCTTCTATTTTTTGCCTGTGGCTGAATGTGATTATAATCTGTTTTTCCCATACAAGAAAACAAAGTGATCTAGAATATAATGACTGGGGAACATTTTGGAGCCCTCCTGAGCTGCAGGATATTTCCAGCTGCTAGCATAGCTGATAACGGACTTAATAGAGCTAATGATTTCTAATACCACTAACACAAGGCTATTTTCACAGTGGGTAAATAATGACTCTTTTGTTTTGGAAATAGTTAAGGAGTCATGTAGATGTTTGATGAGTACATGATACAGTATAAATGCAGCAATATTTGGGTAACTAATGGTAGATTACACCATAGCTGGAAGATAATATACTTTTTTGTTTCCTTTTAGGAACTTAAAAGTTTATAACCCTGTTAACACCACTGTGACAGCAAGGAGATTTCACTGTAAACAATTACAAGTAATGTTTTAATCTAAGCATAAAAATGCATCCATTTGTTTCGGTGCACTGCATCTTTGTTTTTATGTTGGTAATTAATATTACGAATCTTTACTAGAAATAAAATAAAAAACTAATTGGATAGTAAAAGAAATTTTCTTGCGGGTTCAATGCAAAAACTGCATTGATGGAGCAAACTATGCATACTGTATATGCCTACAGTATTTAACTTCATCATGACTGTGTGTTTCCGATGAGGATTAACAACATTTGCTCAGTCCCCTCCTCTCCCGGTGTGTAATCTGTGTTCCCCTTTCAAAGGCACGTGTTCCCACCAGGGAGAACTTCACTGTGTAGGCTAGAGGGTTTCTTCCAGTTTTTTTGTTTGGATGACATCATATTCAAAACCTTTTCTGCGGTAAAAATGTATTTCTCCTTCCCTCTCCTCTTTCTCTCCAGAAATTACATGCCTCTACGTGTTGCACAAAGGAATCTTCTACTTTTCCTTACAGACCTTTGAACATTATTCCACATAACGTTCACGGCAGCTGTAAGGACCGACTGGGACTTCCATCCCACTCAGCGCAGTATCCTGCGCACCCAGCGCATCATGCCCCCTCGCTTACCCCTAACTTCTCCCTTCCAGCATTTCCTGCTCCATCCCTGCGTCTCTCCTTGGAGCCTCCAACCCTCCTGCGGCCAAATCGCTGCTGAGCAGCGATGGGGTCGGGCTCTGTGGAGGGAAACCCAGGCAGCCGCAGGGACCGTCCCATCTGCCCCCTGCAAGGAGCCTCGCAGGGTACAAGACGTCTGCTGCTCCGCAGCGGGGGCACGGCGTGAGGGGCAGGCACGCTGGGGAGGAAGGAGCACCAGTTTGAAAGCAAAATTTACTGTGAAATTCTGCTCTGTAGAAAGCGTGGCCGTTAGCAGATGATTCTACTGCCATCTGAGTTTTCTGAGCTGTATTCAATGACAAACGGGATTCCCTAACTGGGACTGCATTTCAGCATGCTGCGAAATGTTCCTGTGACACCCAAAACGGGTGGTATCAAGCTGCTTACAACCCAAACTTCTCAACAAGCAGAAAGAAGGTTAATTATATTTCTGATGAAGGAAATAAAGTAAGGATTAAATAAAACAATTCAAGCTAGACAGAGCTTCTAAACTCAACATTAAAGGAATAAAAAGGCTTCATGATGGCACTAGCAGAGGATAACAAGTGGTGTAACTCAACAAAGCAGTATCTACCCGTGATAAACTCTATAGATTTTACAAAAGTATATGATAACCCCCATTGTGATTCATTTTCACATAACTTGAAATATTACAGGAAGCAAGCAAAAATAATTAAGTTTACCAATCTGTATTTCGTGGTACGGCTTCTACGGTTAAATGAAATGCAAACTTAAGCGAAGAGTCTAATACAGCTGCTGGTGTCAAACTGAGAATGCAATCGCTTCTCTTGTTTGTCACTGCCATTGTTTCATTATGAAAAGAAATTGTAGACTGGAGCAACAGCAATAGTTTATGGTCTAAGAGTTAATAGCAGATTTTGTTTGTGCTGGTGATACAGCAGTTCTAAATGACAGGTCAAACACGCAAGGAACACCACGAGATTGTTCTACATCACAAATAAATCAGGTTAAATATTATGAAAAAGAAATCTAGCAGGAACTCCAGGTTCCAAATCAGGCTTTGTATTAGAAAGCCAAGAAATGCGGGGTTCATAAATTCCAATACTTGACAGACATGAGCAAGCCAGCGGACATAATCCTAAGGAACCAACACCATGATCAAGCAATGCGACAGCCACCTTCGCTAACTTCAATGACTTGCTCAAATGTCACTTCTCCCTTCACACACAGCTATGGAAACAGGAAAACCTACACATTCTTAAAACCAAGAATATTGAGCGGGTTTAGGAACAAGATGGCTAAGCTGCTCAAAGAATGAGAATTAAGGATCGCATAATTAAAATCAGCTATCGTATCACAGGCAGAGTTATATTACATGCATTAGCATGTAAAAAATGAAATAGTGGAAATTTTGGAGATCAAGGAGCTCCTCTTCTGCTTAAATACAGGAGTTGTAATGCCAACTAAAATGAGATTTAAACATGCAGATCAAGAATTTATGATAGGAATAAGGGGTTGTTAAAGAAAAAGGTAATAGTGGAACAGTGAATTAAATATTTTCACTATTTGGAAAATGTTTATAGAATAGAAAAAAGTAGGGAGTATTTAACGAAGAAGTTTTGAAAATTCAGAAGCTATATAGGGAACAAATATTGCCAAGTCTAAAAGTTGTCATATTTTGTTAAAAATAATTAAAATACAATATGCAAAGCAGTCCATCAAAGGGAAGTAAAGCTATGCAACAGGTGGTGGGATAGGAGATGCAATTCAGCGGTGACAAATGCAAGAGCAACTTGAAATTCTTCTATTAATTATTGATTATAAACTACCTACATGAACTCCAGGAAGAAAAAGGTGTGGAGGGATGAATTTTTGTAAACAAACCAACAAAAATAACTGTAATGCGGTAGATATTCCAGGATAACATTCTAAATGCTATTCATGCATTCAACATGCTTTCAATGGAAGAAAATAAAAATGCAACATATCCACTAAGCTCTGACATCGAGTGATTGCATGCTGCATCCTTATTACCAAAGACAATCACAGCTGACTTGCGGCATACCCCGCGTTCACATGCGTGAGTACGCCGCGTTAGGAAACAGAGCGCCCTTCACTCTGGTGTGCGGAAGGTGGTTTGTGTTACCCTACATCCATCCTGCCTCGTCCGTGCTCAGCATTGTGAAAAAAGCAGAAAGATTTTAAATGCCTACGTGAACACAACTGTGCTCTGTAAACTTAGGTTAGCCTTTAGAACAGCAACCTTAGAGCACCCTCCGCTGCAGACAGAGCTCATCCACGCTCACCGGGAACCGAGTCAGTGTGGAGCTACCGAGGGCCTCCACGCACGCCCCGGGCCGGCCCACAGGGGGCTGGTACCTAGGGTCACAGTGGTAAATGTGTTCCCAAAACCTCCTAGAGCTCTCTGCATTTGCACCTGTGTATTAGTGAACACAAGCCCACTGCTTCATATTGACTATGTCCCCGGAGAGCCTGTGCTCGCTGTGTAACGTGTCTATTGCATCAATTCTGTTACGGAACTAAGAATTGGGAAAACGAGGTGTGGAGACACACATTTTTGACGCTGAAGTCTCAGCTGAGTGAAGTCAATATTTAAAAGTCAGTCAGTAATCTCTTCCAGTGAGTTCTTATACTAGTGTTTTAGTGAGAGGTGCATGTCTGACGGCGGCGGCTGAGAGCAGGCACGTACTGTAGTGTCACCATCAGGTGACAAGCACAGGATTTGCCTTGATGAAGTGCTATGCTCTGGACTAATAAAGGAAAGAAACTTACCCAAAGGCTCAGCTAGCCAAAAGGCGGCTTGTGGTCGACTCCCCGGACACAGCAGGAAGCCATGAATACAACCATTTGGTTTCAGACCTGACAGTCAGGTACGCTGCTGTTGCTTAGGTCAGGCATTCTTTCAGCAGTCGTGGCCCAGCATTTCTGTTGTGAGATCACCTACACTGCCAAAACAGATGCAGCAACATACTTCTCTACTGGCACATAGTAACCAATCATGCCGGAAACCCAAAGACCAGGTTACAGTAACAGTTAGACACGTCGATCAAGCCCAATATATTTTGTACGTGTGCAGAGATGTTTACAAAAAGATTGCTGTGCAGAGATCACATTCCTGTCTGGATGACTGTCCCTGCAGATGGCATCTTGGAAGGTGTGGCTGTGCGGCACCCATCGCTCCCGCGGCTCTTTCGGCCTGGGCAGCGTAGGGAAGCACCAGTGCCTGCCCAGGAGGTCAGCGGCCAGGCTGAAGCACACCAAGCTCTACGAGTGCCACCCATCTGGTAGTTCAGTGTTCCTCTGCTTCACCCCAAAAGATCCCTAACTTGAAGGGACTGACCTATCCCTAACTGCAAACGGAGGAGTCCCGCACCCATGTTTTAGACACAGTTTATGGCTCGCCCAAATTGCATAAACAAACTTGGAGCTTCCTGCGCCATCCCAACACCTTGCATTATAGATATTATTCTTTTGACTGGTGAGTGAAGCCAGTTATTGGTATATGTTGCTCAAATGAACTGCAGCATCGACAGAGCAAAATAAAAACTACGGTATTGCTTAGGCACAGCCTAAGTACTTGTATTACTGTCATAAATGATACACAATAATACACTGTCTTCCATTCTATAACACTTCATAATTCTTCACTGAAAGAGGCAATATTACTCTGCTCCCATTTTTTGGTAATTCGCAGGACTCACACTAACCGGTTCAGATGCAACTGTAACACATTTGCTCTTCAGTTATTACTAGTTCACACATCTGATTTTCTAACTCCAAGCAATTAGAAGCCCCGTGCAACTGCAAACAAAGCTGCTGGTCAAGCAGACGTTGCATAGTAAAAACTGAATCAGGCTTCTCTAGACCATAAATTAGCGTTACACTGCTACAGGCATTGTTTATTCACATTTGATAAGAGTGTAAGAGACAGGCATGCTCAGTTTTTAAAGGGATGTGGAAAAAAGAAAAAGACTCACAATTCATAAAAGCCAGAAATAGCTCATTATTTATTTGTGGTCCCTGAATTATCTACCTGGCACCATCACTGTCAGGCTTGTGCAGGCATACTGCTGGGCTGCTTTCGCTCCCATCCCACAGAACAGGAGACCCCTGAAAAAGGAAAATCTATTTCCTTCTTTATTTTTTTTTTCCCCCCACTCCATGTGCTCTCCAAAACTGTAATTATTTGCTTGATGTAAAAACAACCACCATTATGTGAGAGAAGAAAAAAAAAAATAATGAAGGAAACACTGCCTCTGGCAAGGACACTGCTGGAGGAAATGCACAAGATGCATTCACTTGCTTTGATGTTTCATGAAGTTAGAGCTTCCAGAGTGGAACGAGATGAATATTATCTTTGCTTGTCTTTATCCGTATGCAGATACATATATATTGCTGCTATCACCAAGCGGCTCAATAAATGTTTAAATGCACATTGCCCTTCCTTATGGCACTTGTCCTATCAAATTTTGACACCAAGGTTGCCTCTCCCAAACACGTCCATCAGTGCTCTTTCCTGCCAAGCTGGCGATCAGCTACAGTTCAGTCGGTATTTATCCCAGGATGTATGTGAATGCAAACCAACCTTTTCCTTCCACGCCGTGTTCTGCCGCACGGCGCAGCGTGTTTTCCTCCGGAGAAGGCACCGTGCACCCCCACCTCCGTCTGTAACAAATGGTGAACTCATGGTGCATGAAATTTACCCCAAGCAAAACAGACGGGTCACCGAGGCACTTGAAGGCTGTGTAGCGGGCCACAGGCGTTCGTCTACAGACGGGGAAAAAAAGAACAGGCAGGTGCCCTAGCTATCCCGCTTCCAAATCCCTGCTCACCTCTGATATTTTGTTAGGTTCCCATTATCGGCCTTCATACCTAAAGTGACCTATCGAGTATGGCAGAACGCTTTTTCCAGGCTATTCTGATTGCTCTCATTATTCCTTTTTTCCAACAGAGATATTCATTACTTTGTACGTAAACCTGACTTATTTCAACCCTTTGCTTATAGCTCCAAATCCATCACTACGCACGTATTGTGCTAGTACTTCTTGCCTGCTAAACTAGTTTCCATCACAGCTTTTAACTGAACAGATTTAGGGAAGGAATTGAACACAAACTGGTAAAATGATTATTAGAAAGCACAAAATCCACAGGAAGCATACAAGCTTCCTGAGGCCTCTGGAAATTCAAACAATTCTTGTTTAATTCTTATTTATACCTCAAAGTTTTCAAGCTAGCCATTTTAGAATATTAAAACAAAGACTATTACTTACAACCACACCTGTAAAGCACAGTACCGCAGACAGCTGTACAGCACCCTGGACTTTACTCAGCTCCCTGCTAAGAATAAGGAATAATGTCTTTAAACCATCATTTCCTTCCATTCCGTGACTTCCTTTCTATTGCCACAGTATTCCTCTATGTAAATCAGATTTATTTATTCATAGGCACTGGCATACCATTACTTTTGTCAAAACTGGTCTCGCACATACTGTTGTCTCTGCATCCTTATAAACGAACTGGAAAAGCAATTAAGATTCCCCGGCATTTCGGAGAGGGGAGGGGCAGCCACCGCGCTGTTGCTAACACAATCTCTGTAGGCGTACGCTAGTGCAAAATGACTGCATCTCTGTGTAGAGGGAGATAAGAGAAGTGACACAGATTAAAACAAATTGTTGATCCATACCAGAGAGGAGCTCGGCAAACAATAGCAGTAAAAGCATAAATGTCAATTTGGGATGATAAAGGATACAATCTAAATGTAATATGAGAGGCCTCCAGACAAAAGGAAGAAATAGAAATTACACATTACTGAAGTACCAGATGCAATAAACAAACAAATATGTAAACACACACATGAATATGCATATGGAAAAATTCAGATCACATGGTTCATTGCTCAAGAATCTAGATTTCCAATTAAAATACCAAACATTTTCAAAAAAGTTTGACTGCTAGATTTGAAGGAAAAAGTCTTATTTATACTCTTGGTAATTTTGTTTTAATTTTGAAAAATCCATACCTATCTCAATGTGCCTTCCCCTACATCCTGCATTTGCATATTAATGGCACAACTGTCCATAAGACACCGAAACCAATGCCAGGAGATTCTTTCTCACAAGAAGCTGGCTTTTTATCTGCTGAAAAGAGCTGTCAAAAGGTTTCTCTAATTGGTTTCAGACCTTCCTCTCCCCCTTAATGTTTTCTAATACCCTACTGCAGCTTGCCAGATGAATTAAGGTCTCAAAGTTCATTTAAATAATCTCATGCCTATTCTAGCCTTGACAAAAAACCCCACATAAATTAATCCAAACCGTGACCTAACAACTGGTCACACGGGTCTGTTAAAAGACCTATCCAAAGTTCACTTATCACAGTCCTCCTCGATAGTAATATTGCTACGTCCTAGCTGAATCCATTGGATCATCCAAAACTGTATTTTGTTATGAGAGCGTAAGACATCTAAGAAGGTCAAATTTACCTTAACGCTAAAAGGTTCACAACTACAAATAAAATTATAAAAAGCTACGTTAGTAATGATTCCTAAAGCGCAGTACTGCAACAACAATTTCCACATTGCCACCAAACTGGCGATATCTCATTTATGAGTCTGACCTATATTTGGGTTGGCTGCAGACACACGTCAACCCATCAAGATCCATTTATTGATGCGAACACAAATCAACACAAAACCAAAGTAACCAAAAAATGGGCATACGCAGACACACACAAACACATTCAGTCAGTGCAATCACACATGATAGCTGTAACAGAACTGCCACTATATTGAGCGGTGCATTTCAATAATCACGTAGTCCAGGTGCCTGGAGGTAGCGCCATGCTACAGACCGCAAGACCAAACGAGAACAGCGATCACCTTTACAGTTCCCTGTTGACTCAACTCTCTTAGTTTGCCTTTTCAAACTCTCACCTTCCAACACAAGAGATGAGAGGAGGTGGGAAAAAATGAAAACTCACAGGCAGATGTTTCATTTCTCCAAATCTGAAATGCAACTCTGATTTTAAAGACAGTCTCCAAACATCAGAATAATGTAATATGGCATTACTGCTGTTGCATTTCAGTCCTCCAGAAAGCTCTCTAAAATTAGTGGAAGCTACTGTTTCAAAACTCTACTATTAGGCAACGGACTGTCTACATCTAACATCTTGTAAGCCATACTCACTTTTGGTTATTAAGAATTAGCTGTGTTAATCCCATATTATGAAAGACGTAATATTGCTCTCTCAAGTGTTCTGTTCAGAAATGTGGGCTTCTGCTGAATGTGCCTTATAGCATAAGACTTCAATTCACAGCTACCCCATATCTGAGTAACGTAAACTTCCTTTTCGTTTACAACCAAGCAGCACTGATACTTTGTGTTTTCGGTATTTTAATCCTTGCTTGTGTCCTGGAGATATATTAAAAGGACACCTCGGTATGCGATACAGCAGTTTCAAATACTGCATTTATTCATTGTTATTCCAAGCAAAAATGTACATTTATTTTGTAAACATTCTATTGTTTTCTGCATAATGATTTTTAAATATTAATCTTATTCTGAGAGATGTAAATAAAGATTGATTTATGTAACTGCTCATATGCCATTTTTCTAAAGATTAATAAAATTGATTCAAGAATTCGAATGAAAAAAGAAATACGTAAGCTTACATGTCCACAACATTTCTGACAACTTCCAGTACATACATCCCATGCGCTACAAACTCCACCAATTATTAACCTTGTCCTATACTGCCTACTTGAATATTCTGGTTTTCTTCCTTAAAACACCCCCAAACTGCCTGTGTGCTGGCTTTGGCACCTGGCCATCATTCTACAAAAACATACTGGCCTAGTCTTGTTTTGGACAAGGCCAGGCCAGCGGCTTACACTTTTTCTGGAAGACAGGCAGCAGGAGTACTTCGGTTTGCACCTATCGAAGACACACGTTTTGTTTGAACAGCTACAACACCCTGTGCTCCGCATCAGAGACAAGGCATTTGGAGTGCGGTGACTCCATACCAGGGAAATGTTTCTTGCCATCCCTGTGTCCATGTACACAACAGCTTTATTTCACTCTGAAAATGCCACGTTTTCAGCGACTGTCCACAGGCAGCTGCCTGCCTGGATCAAAGGAGGACTCTACTCTCTCCCCTGCAACTGGGGCTCCCGGCTCCCGTACACCGTACATTCACGGCAGACAAGACAGCAATGCCACACTAACAGCGCATTTTTGGAAGCACGTCACAGCAAATACTATCAAAGTCATTAGGAATGGGTAGCAGTAGCCTCATGCTGTGCTGTGCACTCTCCTGACCGACAGTGTCTCTGCGTACATGGACTGGTGACGAAATGACCAGCACAGCATCTCTGCAGCAGTGGCGGCACAGGCAGACCAGAAGAGGCTAACGTTTAGCTACTGCCTGCTCAAGGAGCAGCGCTCCTTTCTCTCCAGCCATTGACTGTAGCAGGTGGGGGCATCTGGCTGTGTGGAATCCACAGAGCCCGAGGGTCTTGGACAGGGTGATGCTGGGGTAGAGACATGGTCATCTCCAGGAAGGGTCAGTTCTTCCCACTTCTGTCTTAGTTCCTACTACACCAAGAGATCAGGAGGACCAGGGGTTACGGAGAGGAGAGTAACAGTTAGAGAAGGGGGTTTTCATTCACAATGAGCTATTGTCCAAGAAGTCTGATGGCATCATGAGACTTAGTGGTGGTGCAAACCTTCTCCTGATGTCAGTGCAGCAAAAGACACTGCTGCACACTGAGCGCCCTCCAAAACATTTTATGCTGGGCAGAGACAAAGGATCCTGCTGTGCAAGGAGACACAGACATGAGAACCAGACCTGCAGAAGAAGCCACCAAGGACTGCCAGTCTGCAGGGACAGGACATTGAAACTAGCCTGAACAGGGCCTGGGACTTGCCTCTGACTGGTTAGTCAGAAAATAGGAAGCCTAGGACTGAGGGCTAGAAAAGATTGAGGTGGGATGAGGAGTTGGGAAATGGAAAGCTGTGAGTCAGGGTGATGGAGGCAACAAGAGGACAATACATTGAGGTGCTGGGAGGCACAAGACAGAAAGAGAGCCCAAAGACAGTGGAGAAAGACAGACACATTCCAGCAGAGGAAAGAGGGACTGAAAACAACTTGAGAAAGGAGGAAAAAACCATAACAACTAAAAAATAAAAACCCACCAAAACCCCAACCCTCAAAATAAACAAACCAACCAACCCACCCACCCACCCAAAAAAAAAAAACCCCAAATCACAAAAGCCAAAAAATCACAGAGCCAGACAAAGAAAAGAGTAGAAGTGAGTTCATAAGAAACACTAGAAGTTCAGCAAGGAAAAAGATAATTACGTAGCAAGCAGACTACGAACAGAATACATAGGAAAGCTGGAAAAGGATCACCACAAGAGTGGTGGGAAGAGCCCTGGGACACATGCTGTGCTGGCCACACAGCTGCTGGGGCTGACGGGACCAGAACAGTGCTCCAGCTTTCTGTACACAGCATTATAGTGTAAAAGGCAGGGCAAAACCAGATTGCATAGGCAGCCTTATTTCCGACAATTAGCAAGCTTCTACATGCTTGATTTTGCAACTTGAAGCCTATGAAGTTCCATGTGTTGTAATTTTTTTTGGCCATTTTGACGTAAAATAGAAAATTACTAGCAGTGAACAGAGGACTCCAGTTTCAGCTGGTGAGCCAGAGGTGCGGCCGCTACCAACCAACACACAGCTATTCATTTCTTTGAGGGCTATCCTTATTATTTCTCACTACAATAAAATTAAATGAGCTATGTGCATACACTGATTGAAAACAGAATTCATAGTTTCTGTCAGCAGTGCCATATCTGTTATAAGTTTGAATTTTTATTTGAAGTTTCCTGAGCTGCTTCGTTAGCTAGTGAGTTGATGTCAATTTTATGTTGACACCAAAGCAAAGCAGATTAACTTGGAAACGATGCCCAAAGCTTGAAGTGCTGCTGGATCATTTGTCCTTATTGAACGCAGGCAGATTTCTGCATTACATTACACACTGCTACTGGTGCCACAGTTTTAAATATTGTTCTTTTCATCACTTTTTGTCAATTATCCTACATTCAGAGGATTTTTAAACTAAATAAATATTCCTGCATGGTGAATGTCAGAATTAGGAGAAAAGTCCTGAAAAGCCAGCTTATAAATGAAATTCTGATTTCAGTGAATTCATTCTTCTCAGATAGCTCATTTCCAGAATAAATTATCATCTCTAATATCATTACCTGAATATAGCAAACCTGTACTGTAAAGGGTCTTGGCACTGAATGATGATAGGCATCAGAGGCTTAGTGTTTAATTACTGAACAGAGTTTTCTGGAGACTCAAGAGCTAGTATCACTCACTCGCTGCTGTTGGCGATGTGGCAGAATCTTGTGGTTGTTACGACCTGTCAAGGAGAAGTGATTCATAAACTTTGCTGTGTGCTACTCAAAACGCACAGCTGGTGGGAAGAAAAAATGGACAGCTATTTATGGCAGCAAATCCCACCAGGAAACGTCTGACTTTAAACACATGTGAAAAATAAGTGGAGAGTCATAACAAGAAGAGGAATATGCATTCCTATACTGTGTGAAGCACAGAACGCAAAATAGTTACTGATATTCCCCTTATATTTGAATGTTTTAGGAGCTAAAAGTAATCTCTGAATCACAAGTGTTACTATGACTAAACTATTTCTCATGTTAATTAATGGAGGTACCCTCCCTGCTCAACAGAGAGAGACAAGTGAGCTGGGCTTGGCATCTTATTTTAACAGTTCTCAATGTCAACTATGCAGCAAAAGGACAGAAGAAGGGGGAGTTGGAAAAAGATTCAGGTGTCTAATTTTTGGTGTTCTACAAATAGGAGGGACACACCGTTTGTTCGTCAGGGAACTGAGACAAGTACATCCCCAGTGACACACTGGCAACGGCTTTGTGGGGAATGGCAGGTGTAGGTGACTGACTCACGGACCTAATGCGAGCCCCGCCTGCTCTTTTGTTCCAAACCACTGAGCAAACTGAAATACAGGGAGTTAAAAATCCACAACCAAAATATCAAGGTCAAAATAGACATCTGAGCACGTTTTTCACTTTGTCCAGAAATGCTACCAACAGAGCACACACGAGTGCTGTGAGCGCCTCTGCAGGCACTGCATCTATCAGGGCTGATGCTCCCCACCAAAGCAATCTATTTGCAAATACAAGCTCTTAGCACCACAGTTGATAATGATCACTTTCAAAGACAATTTCAAAAGGCAAGAACATGTTTTTATGAGCAAAGGAAGAAAGAAAGGAATCCTTCTTTTTCATATAAGAGCCTAAATGGAGATTAATTCCTGAAAATCTAAAGATTGATTTTGGATATGGAATACGTATTTAAATTTGCCTGTCAGCGCTCTGTTCTCCACTCTCATCTGTTTCAATCTAGTTAATGAAATAATGTTTTATATAATAAATAACAGGGAAATTAAGCCAAGGGGTTAACAGTAAGCATTCAATAATGAATCAGTGCAAGTCTTGCAAAACACATAGCTTAACGTTGTTTGAAAAAGAACAGATACATTGGATCTGATCTTTAAAAATGGAGCAGAACCCTAAGTTGTTGGGAAAGGTGATCACTCCTTTTTTGCACCTGCTGGCAGGAGGCCCTATGATTCTGCCATGGCTGCAATAAGGAGTAACTGAACTGTTTACTGATAACTGATAGCTAGAAGAAGGAAGAATAAGAGGAGGTGGGAAGAAAGAAAAAACAAAACCAGTGCAGGAAGGCAAAAAATAGAAGAGATGGAATAAAGTGCAGAGTCCTGTATGGGAGAGAGGACTGGCAAGAGGCATGGCATGTTTCTGATGTGGTCCAGAGAGCTTAGCAACGGGAATTCGTTTAGGCTGATGAAAAAGTAAGGAGCAGCACCTCTCAGCACATTAGGACATACTCCACAGGAGACACTGAGAGTGGACCCAAAGCAGAGGTAATCACAAGCTCATCTTTGCACAAATATCTGTAAAAGTACAGCTTTCCAGCTTGCTCTGACGAAGTCCAGACTGCTGCCCAAAGAGGCAGTTTACTCCCAGCCCTCCCAGCCTCTCTCCTGTTGGCAAGCGATACCACTGCTGCGCTCTGGGTCAAACCAGCCTGAAAATCCAACTGAAAAGTCTCGCTATCCCGACTGGCCTCGCTGTCAGTCAGACCACTTCAGTGGTCCAACTAACTACAGAGTTCCTAGAGCTGGCACAAAGGAAGGGGGAGTGGCAGCAGTGTGAAGCCGGCAGCAGTGTGAAGCCAGCAGCAGGGGAATACAGGGCTGAGGCTTCTGAAAGCAGCACAGTCTTAGGCTGGTGGCAGCCAACAATGGAAATGTACCCCAAGGTATGGATCAGCAACCGGATTCCCCGGCCAACAGCTGATTAACTCTGGATTGCTCCCAAACTCCACCCTCCCCTACACTGTGCTTAATGCTTGTGCAACTGTGGGGGATCCGTGCCAGGAGCGATCAGATGTGAACTAAGCACTGAGTTTTTTCCCCCTGGGCTAATCTTCCCATCACCTATATGGGTCAGCCCTTTCCTAGGAGTTGTGGTGATGACACAAGGTAGGGATGGCAACAGGAATGCACAGCCCACGGGCAAGTGTGTGCTGCCAAACCACACCCTGATGCCCTACGGATGCCGAGGAAATGGAGTGGGGAGTTCTCAGGCCACAGGGAGGTGTGTGTAAAAATACACAGTGTGAGAGATTATGAGTAGCTCATTACATGTCCTGTTATTTCACTTTGCTCTATCAAGAACTATTTACAGTAGACCTAGGCCTTTAAGGAAATCACTAACAGAAAAGAATGTTTTGTGCACAGCTCCAGAGAACATTCCAAGTCACCTTATTCATGGTTTTAGGAAGAGGAAAGAAGAAAAAAATATTCTAGTAAAAATTATATTAAATGCACTTAACACATTTTAAAGGATAAACGTTTTGTCAGTGGTCTTACAACTGAAGCACATGTATTTATAAACTCTTTTGACTTAAGGCGTTTTTACAAGAGGACAAAAATTTTCTGGCACAACGCTTGTATTCAGACACGCGTGTGCGTACACATGCAGAGCGTTCTGTAGTTTTACTAATTCCTGAGTAATCTGTTTGGTTAAAATGGGTAATTATTTTAATTCTGAGTTAATATTAGAGAGAACTTCATCGTGTAGATGAGTCCGTGTTTGAAAATGGGATATTGAAAATTAAAATTTATGGCATCTGTAAAGTACCTATTTTAGGAGCAAAAGAGTTGGATAATAACACTGAGCTAAGGTGGAGACAGCCTTTGTATATGAACTCTTTCACAGCAGGCTACGGCACTCTCCTGAAGTCTTTATAAAGGCTCTTCCCGTACCAAGCATGCTATGTGGCCAATATTGTCCTGCCCTTTGGCAGGAGGCACACGCGGGCTGCACTTACAACACCATGCAGCTGTACATCACTCTATGAAAACAAGGCACTTCAGGAACATCGATGCATTGTAAGAAAAAGGTGTCAGTCTTCTGTAGAAGTGACATCAGCCAGCTCCTTTCTCAGAGGGACAGGGTGTTCAGCTGTGGCTGCTCACAGCAACCAGCTCAGTCTGAGCCAAGACAGAGCCCACTTTGCTGCCAAACGAAGGCAATCGTTTGCCCTAAGTCTCAGCACTGGTGAATAATCAAAAGAAAAGGCTCTCGATGTAGGCATCATTACTGAGACGCTCGGAAACGGAGGCCTTTTGGAAAAGCCTGGATCTGAGGCTTGCTGCTTGTCAGCTACACTGACTAACCTGAGCGCATCTTCATGCTGCGGTCTTGCAGCTCCTGGTCAGGTAGGAGCTCAGGCAGAGCAGGACACAAGGAACTGTGCAGACCTACCCTTCGAATTGGGTTTGTGCTTCTGCATGCTGAGGGAAACAGTGTAAGGGTCATGCTAATGAAATAATCTGGGGATATACCCAATTAAATGAAGGAATAAAGGTGTTCCAGCCCTACACATTAGAGCTCATGTTCTTTATTTCAGATAATGTAAGCATACTCATGTATATATTATACTCAAGTATAATGGGTTTTGTTGTCTTTTACTGTAAGTTAAAAATTAGGGCGGCAAAGTTTCTTTAAACAAAATACTGAACAGTTGTAATCTGTTCTCTTCACGTAAGTGCAATGGATACCAGCGAGAACACAGTATGGTTCCTAATATTATCTAACAATTTTTCTGGGGGCTGGCCATCGGTTCATGTGTTACATCACACATCCCTTTGTCTTGCTCGATCCCGGCACCCTGGTTTGACATCTCTGCAGTGCTGTTTCCAAACTGGAAGCATTCTAGAAAAACCTGGGAATCCACAGAATATTTGTACCACATCTGCAGATGTTTCAAATGACTGTAGCACTTCAAAATGTGATGTACCCGTGGAAGTACCCAGAAAGATTATATAAAGGGATTTCCATGACCACAGTTTAATAGAACCCCTTGCAGAACAGATACTTATTGCAAATGGGGTTAGGCCGAATAAATGAATAAGTTTAGCTTTTGAAAGCAAGAACAGGTTCCTATTCTTCCTACCTGCCTTTCAAAGGCTGACTTCCACAATGCATATCGTAAACATCATTTAGATTTCCATACCTTAACATCTTTACTCAGTTTTAAATATTCCATTGCCTCTGCAGAAGCAAGCTCTGTCCTGGGCTTGTACTCAATTACAATTACTTTTGAGGGGAAAAAATGAACCTTTCTTGCAAGTTTCCATAAGATGTTAAACTCTCCTAGCAGCAGTGTTAGAGCATTTGCTGTTGATAGACAGACACCAGCTAGATTAACACTCACAGGAGTCAAACTGAAACCAAAACGTTTTCAGAAATCACTCTTCCAAAAATTAGCATCAGATGCCATTTTCTTCCTCGGATGATTCTACGGCAAAGTGACTTGCACTAGCCAAAATTTTATGCAAAAAGTAGCCTCAGTGGTTAAGCGTAATTTAAGACCAAGCAATTTAAGTGCTTCTTAAAACGGTGACCACTCATAATACTTACATGGTGTTCCTCCGGGTACTGCTGTTTGGATCTAGCTTATTCCAAAACATGCTTCAATAATTTTGAAACACAGCAAAACCAGAAAACCCTTAGTTTCTACCTGCAAAATGTTACCAAAAAGACCACAGGAAAAGCTGCTAGATGTTTCTTACTGAAAATTTGATATTATAGAAAATCAGCACTCCTTTTCACCACTTGGCTATACGGGCACAGAAACATTCCTAGTGTACAAGTGGTGCAATACACAGATTTTCTGTATTTCAAACAATAAATTCTAAGCATATGGGCAAACTTTCATGCTCTTTGTGAAAGCATAAAGTTGTTCTTGAAGGAAAATAGGTAATTAATATACTATATATATTTTTCAGAACATGGTTATGATGTGTAACGAACGCTTTGAAGTGTTCCATAATAGCATTTTTGTGCATCTTTTTGCAGAAATTTCTCAAAGCACAGTGCGATTTGAGTGGTGCAGCATGACTGACCGTTTTAGAAAAAAAAGAAAAACAAGAGAACAAAACCCAACCGACCCACACCTACACCTCATCCAGTGCTGTCTCCCAGGAAATTATGACAGATTCTGCGAGAAACCTGGGACCTGTGCACATTAGAAATGCCTTCCTGCAGGGTTAGCAGGTGTGGGCTATGTCAAATAAATTTATTGCAGTCTGTGCTAATAACAAAAATTATAGAAAACCTAGATGAAAGTGCTCTGCATCCAGCTAATTTGAAGCTACCTTACGAGACAATAACAAGCTTCTAACAGTTTTTCCCTTTTTTAAAATACACTAATTATGCTTAATGTTCCCTGTCGCATTAGCTTTCATGGTAATTATATTTCAAAACTTTTGCAATTAGGGTACAGTTAATATTGTGGAATATTGCAATTATTTTTCATTGTGACACCTCTATTGAAAACTGGTGGCATAATGATCACATTGTTCAACTAAATCAGAACTGTAGAAATATGGCAAATGAACCAATTATACATTATTATTTCTAATTACAGATAATGCCCTTTTCCTTGCTTTTGTCCAGAAGAATTTCTCAAATACCCAAAGTGTTCCTAATTTAAAAAAGCCCAACAACTAACCGATTCCACCACCATCATTTTTTCCATACACACGCTGATGTGTATTTACAGTCCTGCATATGCATACTGCACATCATATAACCCACGTGAGCACGGCCATGCGTGTATGGGAACATCAACATAAGCAGAGACAATTTACAGTCCGGACAGTTCAGCCAACGCCAGCTATAAATGCAAATACCACTACGTTGCACTCACTCTGCGTGAGCATTTTACTCACTACTGATCCCTGGAGGCAACTCCAAATATATTACAAATGCACTCTACACCTTTTCTAATTCCGCCCCATATTGCCCCAAAGAACATTTCTTTATTTCTGCTCAACCTTCCTTTTTATGAAACGCAAGGGCTTTGACTCTCTCTCCTTAAGCTTCTAGCTCTCCTTTCCATCATCAAACCCAACCATCACCTCCCCCCACTGCCCAAATTTACAGCCCTGATTCTGCGTTCATTGATGCTGAATAAGCTCAAGCACATGACAACAGCAGACATTTCTAACAGATACATATAATTGTTAAGATTTGATGTTCACTGCTGGGTTTTGAAGAGGCTGTTTGTAATTAAGCCACCTTATAATCCAGTAAAACAGACCACTATTACACTAACGTTCCCTCTGAGAAACAGTGGAGGTGTTGGAAAGGACCAGCTGAAACAAAGCAGCCAGACAGGTAATGGGACACATTCTAAGCATTTTCAATACTTGAGCAATTCTGAGAGTAATTATCATTTACCAATGTTTACATTCTTCATATGGAATGTTAATCAAAGCCTGCTTAATTAAGTTTTCATTTAAATGACAATAAACCAGTGATAAATAAATCAACAGTCAGTGGTTTGACTTCAAACAGAGAAGACCTTTACCAAAAGCACCGGCTTGCCAACCCCCCCACCTGCACATTTCCCAGCCGCCAGCCGGACGAATTTCACGGCTACAGTACCAAGTGTCAGATAGCGTTTCTAGCCAACACCACACAATGGAAATGGAACACGTAGAAGATGTCCTACCACTGCTGGCGTGAAAAAATCTGTAAACGAGATTACATGACTCCTTATTCCAGCCAATACAGAACACCGTGAGACCAAAGCAGAACTCCTACAAAGATTATTTCAGGCAGAAATCTGAAGATTGCAAAACTCAACCTATTCAATGTTGTGGAGTAAGGTTGGTTTTTTTCTTTTTAAGAGTAAAGCCTCTTCTGGTAACCTGAACAATAAGCACATTTTCAAAATGAACTGTATCCCCTCTGACACTCTGAAACTCTAAAAGCTGATTTGAGTGATTAAATGACAGCTGGAAGTCCTGAGAAGTCTGGCACAGAATGTAATTTTTAAGAATGCCTCAAAGTCTTGCCATCACTAATGCCTCAGTCATCACCCACCTTCCTGTCATTTCTTGGCTTGTATTAATTGGTTATTTTTTTTTATGTTTCTGTGGCTTTATTTTTCTGGACATAGTATTTTTCATGCAAGTGTTGTTTCCATTAACTTAGACATACAGTCTCCACTGCCTGCTGAGCACTGACAAAATACAGGACGAGTAACGTGAGCAGCAGAGCGTGTTTCCCCCACTCCGAGTACCACCCCTTAAGTACCAGTGTAAGTGGGGAGGAGAGCGTGACCTCGCAGGGGTTTTGTGCACGTATATATGCATGTTCAATATGAAAATCACCTATAAACTATAGAGGTCTCCAGGCTGGATATGGGCAATAACTAAACACACCTAGCAATAAAAATCTCTCTTAAATAATACACGTGGAAATATTACTGATTGAAAAATATTATAATAGCTTTGAAATAGTTTGACAGCGGGGTTATAAATAGTGGTTAGTGGTTTAAAAAACAGAAACTGAATTATTTTCATCATAAAAATATAGTAAGTAGTCAAAAAAATTAGCTTTTTTCCCATAAGCTAATGGCAACATATAAGATCAGCGCTACAAAGTCCATCGTATTTGAGAATCAACTCATCTTCAAAGACTCCTCAAAGATATTGTCAACTGGCAAATCCAACAGCGAGAACATTTTAACACAATAACCATTCTACAGGACACAAATTCTTTGGTTTTCAACAGAATAATTCTGTCCGATTCTTTCAAAACTTTCTATCACAATACAGATAAATGTTTTCAGGTAATGATCAATTTAAGGGCTATAAGATTTTGAAGATTTATGAAATGAAGACAATATTAGTGTACCTATTTAACTTCTAGCTCATCCTCTGTGTATGTGTCATGCCTATTGGGTCGATTTTCTGGAGCAGTGAAGCATGTAAGCATAGGTGTTAATTATTCTGTTCCCCGTAATGATCATTTTTGCTATCGGACAATAACATTTGCTTTACGGACAGCTGTCAGAATATTCCATTAAGGTCTCCCGAGGATACAAAATGTACACTTCATCATGTGACATGCTGGGTAATTTAATAGTTGAGCACAGTGATGTCCATCCAAAATGTGAGAGTAAATTTCACTTGTGAAATTCCATTATGTTTGTACTCAATTTTTGGTGTGTGGCTTTTTTTTTTTTAATCAGATGTGTGTTACGTTGACAAGTGGACATGCAATTTTATTTCCTGAAATCTTTAGCATGCAGTTTTACCTCTGCGCAAATTCCTGATGAACTGATTAGCCCAATAATGCCTGTGTGAGGCATAACAATTCCCTGTAATGACACAGCAGAGCTGTATGTCGCTCTGAGCCACTGATATTTAAGTACTCCCAAAGTGAGTACCAATGGCTTTTTTGGAGCTCTTCCAGTACATAAACAGCAACCTAACTTTATTATCATTAAAAGCAACAGCACTGTATTTCTTTTACTTGTCTCATCTTTGTGAAAATTCAACTTTTTTTTTTTCCTGGTGATTTAATTTTTATCAATTTCATATTTCTCATTAAAAAAGGTTCAACAGAGATACATGGAAGTGCAAGAACCTGAAGTTTGAACCTAAATTCAAAAACTTCTTCACAATACTGTGTCTACATCCTGACTAAATATATAATGCTTGCAGTGGACCAGCCAATAAGCCACTAATATTTTAAGCTTGGTTATCTATTCTTTTATAATCCTGTAAGACTTTAACAGTTTCAGCTAAAGAACCATAGCATAAAAATTTCTGCAAAAATCCTAGGGTTTTCATGGTGTCTTGCTGTAAACTGTTCATATTCTGATATGGAACACCTGTGAAAAATAAGTGGGTTTCATATCCTTACTTCAAATGGCTTAGCAAAGAAAATTCAGCTATAGAGCACATTCTTTTGTTGCTTTACATTTTGCTGTTGTGAGAGATGACCACATGAAAAAGTGCTAAAAGTGGCACTAGGCATTGAGTTAGTGGCTCAAAGACTTAAGAACAAATAAAAGCAGGAGAACTGTTTCATTACCTGAATTTTGACGAATAGGGTGCAAACAAGGAATTGTTAGAGAGCCTTTAACGATCATCTAATAATACAGATTAATAAAAACTGGCTGGGAGAGCAGGATAAAATACATTATCTTTAATATTATGAAGCCTGTTAGAGCAGGCAGATTTGTGCCACAGGCTGTCCCGTGTTGGAGCAGTTTGCAGTATGTCTGCTCTCAACGGTCTCCATTGCTAGGAATTTTACACATGGGAATATTTAGCAATGTTCACATAGTGTTACTTTACTATTAAATTAACGTCTCATGTCTTCAACATACTACAAAATGCAAATTGAAGGTGCAGAAAGCATCAAAACTTAAGGAAACATCTAAATACTTTCACAAAGAACTTGACAATTTCTATGGGAACATGGTGGCCTGGCGAGCCGAGAATCCCACTCTCATGGCTGGGTTGCTTTGGGAAGTACCAACTGCTTCCCACCTCAGACATCTGCTCTGTGTTTACTTTGCAGTGAGGACTAAAAGAGAGAGATACAGAGAGTTTTGGTGTTGGCAAACAGATGGCTGTAGAAAGCCTGTAGAGAGGAAAGGTCTTTTTTCTTTTCTATTTATTTTTAATTTTAATTTACTTTTTATTTCTTTGAAAACTTAAACCAAAATCTGAAATTGTATAATCTCAATACAGTTTTCTCAAACTTTTAGATGTTTTCTCACAAAACCACTGGAGAGCATTTCCTGGGAACTAGAAATAACTAAACTGCAGAATTTTTGCACAAACTGAAACTTAATGATGATATTTCTGTAAATGTTTTTAATATTTCAGCATGATAGAGCATTAATTCCTGAAAAGAACCAACTGCAATGTAGGGTTTTTTGTTAATCAAATTAACCTGACAGATTGGTTATTAAAAAACAGTTTAACCTTAAGATTCCCAGAAGGATGGCAAAGTATTTAATGTATATATTTAAACATCTAGCTAAATAATACCAAACAAAAAACCAAAACAAAATCCAACCATCTAGGAAGAACAAACACCAAACCAGCTATCCAGAAACTGAATTTGGGCCTGAAAAACCCCTTAGGAATTTGGAAAATTGAATTGTATCTGCCTACCCTATCAAGAAAATACTATTCTTGTCTATACTGTCCTATGAAGAAACCACTGAATGCAAAAGGTCCTGAAGCAGCAGGATCCACCAGTACTGATTTCCTCAAAGAAATTTAAATGTTAAATATTAGGAAGTTGCTATCATCTGTACTAAGCTGGACCAAACAGTTTAACTTCCATGTTACTCAGTAGAGACAGCTACGCTGTTGAAGTTCTGGGTCTCAATGAGCAATCGCTGTAGCTCCCCAGCATAAAACTGCCATGATAAAGAGCTGTGAAACAGTACCAGTTGCTTTGTGACAGCAGGATATTAATGGAAATTGTTCCAAAAAAGAGAAAATGAAACAAGGCACTCTAATGCATTTGCGTTCCTGGCATGATCTCAGAGGAATTGAAGAATGAAGAATGTGGAACCTTTCCAGCTGTCAACCATCAAAAAGAAAAGAGAGAAAAAGAAAGGTATTTAGAAGAACTGGTGTGTGGTTGGAAAGAGAAGTGAAGAAGTAAGTTTTGTGGCCACCTATATACTCTGGCTGATAGTTTCCAGTGATTTGTTTTATGTAACATTTTTCTGTAAATTATTTGGGAGAAACGGCTGTGCTACCTGTGGAGATGGACTGGGCTTTAGTTGCTGACAGTATGCTTTTAAAAGTTTGGTTTCCAGCCAGCCTCTTGCGTCCTTTCCTCAGAGTAGTTTTATAAGTACAGTCCCTCACCAGCCTTTCTGCATTACCAGAACCGCCAGTCCTCAGTCTGTTCATACACATCAGTCTCCATCATCTCATCGTGCTTTCAAGTCACAGTCTCAAATTGAAAACTCAGCCTTAGAAATTCCTCTTTTCCTTCAAGGCAGTCTGGTTTTCTCTGGGCCCTCTTCTCCAGCTGCATAGAGCACTCCTAAGTATAATTGACTGGCCTTATCATGTCTACTAACTTCATGGATTTTAGAATAAATAGCTATTCTTTAACTTGTTTCTGCCTAGTGCCTGTTTCACACCACAAGGAGACAAACTATTCATGAATATCTCATTAAATTTTGCTACATTTTTAGCTGAAAAATATAGGGGAGCGAGAACAGATTTGGAAAATGCAAGACCTCTAATTGAAACAATCATTATTTCATTTTTGAAATGCTGAACCATTTCATTTGGAAGATTTTTAAGCAAATATTTTCACCTTTCATTTTGAGGATTTGTGTCTGATGTTTTTATTTTAGCTCACACTGAGAGTTAGACACAAAGACTGTAACTCAAAATGGAAAGAAAAACACCCCACATTTTATTTTAGATTGAAGTAATTCATATTGCTGGTCTTAACCAAATTTGGAAATTGAAAAAGTCCAAATTTCTTCTTTCATTCCACATTAACCCTACCAATTTTTATTTTTTTGTTTTGCCACCACATTAGTCCCCTCTGCCTTTGTAGCTCGTTTTCAGCTACACTGGAAATGAAGGTGCCAGGAGTTGATGAAACTCTTATCGCAGGGGCTAGGGCTTTATAGGCACTCCCAAACCATCCCAGTCCCAATCCTCATTCTCACTGCTTGAAACAACAACTCAAAGCCATCACTTACCACTCGAGCTCTAACTCCCCAAACTCCCTTCTCTTGATTTTGTAAAACATGTTTTCATGATTTCAAGATTTTACATCTTTTCATGTTTGCTAGTCCCTATAATGGACAGATTTGTGTCAAGTGAAAAAATTACCCACCTTTTTATGGGAACAAATAATAACAAACATGCTCAAACACTGTGTTTCGTTAGGCAGAACATTTCACACTTCATTACAGTGTGTATTAACTGAGAAGTTAGCTTGCTGTTTGGTGTGCAAAATTCCCACTGATTCTAGTAGAAAAGGTGATTTGTAAAACCCAAAATAATTCCCATGGCCTATACTTTAAAGATTTAATTAATCCACTGTGCAATCTTCAATCCAGACTTCTGAGTTCTCCCCAGATCATGTGAATTAGCTGTTGGGACTTCCCATTTTATAATCTACTAACAACTGTCCCCCAGGTTTGGAGACTCATGACCAAGGAGGATGTTTCAAAATAAAATGGTCATAGGTCTTTTTTTATGGAGTACTGAGACAATACTGAACTTTCCTGCTGTTGTTACAAACCCAAGTTTTGGGGCAGGGTAGCGCACAGTAAGCCAGTCCCTCTTTGGCAGATTTTGCAAGTTCTAGCAGCAAAGACCCCCAGGCTTCTAGCATTTAGGAATATACAGGCTTCTATACCCACATATTGCACATTTTATAAAAAATCATTCTCATTTTCCACACTTTTCTAATTATGGCTCCTAAATTTACAGAGCATCAAGGACAAGGAACCTTCTCAAAACAATACAGCATCCATACTAAGTTGCCCATTCCCTTCCCTTCTGATTGACTAGGGCTGGTTTTTTTTTTTCAGATCCCAGATATGGAAGAGAAGTACCAGCTATCAATATTATCCTAAAGATGCTGGTATGCTTCTGCTTGTAAGTATACATTTATTTATGTATTTATTTCACCATT
This sequence comes from Rhynochetos jubatus, assembly GCA_027574665.1. Lineage (NCBI taxonomy): Eukaryota > Metazoa > Chordata > Aves > Eurypygiformes > Rhynochetidae > Rhynochetos > Rhynochetos jubatus. The sequence continues at coordinate 6,911,758 of CM050662.1, forward strand.
CATTAGACCTGACTTGAGTAAAAGGAGTGAAAGGCTCAATTACTGAAAATCACACTGTTACAGCCCTATGATATCCCCAGACAAATGCATTAAATGGAAAGAAACTATTGAAAAGGAGCAACATGTAAGGCCAAACCTTGGTGGGGTGAGGCAGGGACCAGAGGAGAGCTGACTGACAAATAGCACCCTGCGTAGACGGAAAAGGTCACGGCAATAAAGGCAACCTAGGGAGCTGGGAGCAAGTGCAGCAGTGCTACAGGCTGGAAGAAAACACAGAACCCAAACAAATGGAACAGAGCGAGAGATGCAATTTCATTCACGTGTGAATGCCACAGATTGAGCTGCAGAAACATTTGGGGAGCCAACAAAATGGAACAGGTTTCCCTCTATGCCATGATGTCAAGATATCTGAAAAATGAAACATTTAGCCTTTTATAAATTCAGACTTTCATAAACATTCAAAGTCTCCAGCTTTTCTGTGTAAGAATCTGGCAGAAAAATAAATTACATATATTTGTAATGTAATAAAGAAGGCCACATTGTTTGGTTGATTAGCTTATGTGAGAAAAATAGCCCCTCATCCGTAGTTTTAATATGTAATTATTACAAACAACATAGAAATTACAAACAACACAGAAACTGCTCAGCTCAAGACTTGCACCCAAACTCGTTCAGTTCCTGAATCTCTGGAGTGACGTAGGCCAGGTATCCACAGGCGATACCAGGGCAGACACAATGCAAGTGCCTCCCCACAGACAGAACCGAGCTGGAGCGCTACGGTCAGCTCTGAATGCATCCCCCACCACCAAAACCTCTGAGCATTTAGTTGGCCTCCCAGCACAAACCCCACGGTGCGCAGCTCCACCATGCTCTCTCTACAGAAAACATTTGCAAATCAGCACCAAAATAAAGCAGCTGTTAAAGGGAGGAACCACGTACTTTTATGACATTTCCACTGTAACAGTGGCTGCACAAGGTTCTGCTGAAGTTGAAACTGTAAGAAAGACAAAATCCTGGTCTACAGAAGCATGCATCAGCAAAAGCCAGCAGATACAGTGACGCAAGCAACGGTCCTCTTTACAACGTGGCCTAATGCATTTGTGGAATTGGATTAGGAAGAAACAGGACAGCGTATTCTACTTGCGTGAGCTGCGTTTTCAGTGGAGGGTTTAATCAATAAAGCTGTATGTGCAAACCCTTTTAGTGTACACACTCTCAGAGGGCAACAGGCCTGTTACAGTAAACAGGAAGGGGAAAATATTCAGACTAAAATGACAGTGTTGAGATTTCTCTCTGTTTGCACTGAAGGGATCTAAGAGACATGCATGGGAGAACTGTCAGGCAGAGAGTCAGGCGTGAAGGGGGAAAAAAACCCAACCAACAGTGAGAACAGTTAACATCCACTGAGCAGTTCCTCCAGCGATGTGATGAGTTCACCATCTCTTGTAGTTTTTAGACTAAGATTGAACATCATCTAAAGGAAAAAACCTCCTAATTTATGTTGATTTAATCACGCGTTTCATGAAGATAGACTCAGTTTCTAAAGATGTTAACGTGATCCACAGATGACACATATTTACAGATTTGCCTGATAAGATGCTAATATTTATAAGCGTATTAGAAATAGATGTAACTGTAAATCTATTGAAGTAATTCTATAACCAAGAATAATAATTAAGTACTAGATAGATTGACTATCGTTTCAATGAAGCAGAAGTGTATGACTTTGTCTTATCAAAATAAGACAGGTGACTCAGATGAAAAGTGTCTCCTTGCCTTTGTTTGCAACAGCACTTATTGGGATTTCTAGGGAGAAAGAATGGAGTGATTAAACTCCTTGTTATTGCAAAACCAAAAGAGCACACACCCCGCAGAAATTCCCGTGTACAAACACTGCAAAGTGTTCAGGAAAATTAAATTGGAACGTAAACTTTAGGTTCTCGATTTTGTAATCTGTGAAGCACACACATGGCCTGCATGTGCTTGACTCTTCACTTTGAATCAGCTACCAAACTGCGCGGTGACAGTTAAAAACATGACACATTTTCTAAATGTTGCCTCTCCACATACACAGCTGCAGAATCCACCACGGAAGTTGTTAGGAGTAACGTCATTGCCAATGGAAAAGGAGGTGTGGTTCAGAAGATTCAAAACTCGCTATCAAAAGACAAAATTATTACCAAGCCTGAGAAATTCTTTCCCACCCAGCACAACTTACAGCAGAGAGCACCAGCAAGAACAGATTTAGGCTTTTCTACACACAAAGGAAATAACACAAAAACACCATTTGGACCAAAAAAAAAAAAAAAAAGATGGAAAAGCCTTACTCTGCTTGTAATCGTAACATCCCCAGTGCCTTCCAGTTCTCAAGCAAGGTGCCATGTCTAGGCACCCATCCTCTTGGCACAACGGCACGGAGCCACACGGCCTAGTCTTTACGTTTCAAATGCATGACATTTATTAGTGATCTCAAACCAGCTGCTCGGCGACAAAATAATGATCGGCAATGAGAAAAAACGCGGCCTGACCGGCTGTAGTAACTAAGTTGTTGCCCACCCGTCATGGTAGGTATCAGGAAAGAGCAGAGTAACATGCTGGAGACAAGGGACCGTGGGAAGTTAGCACCGCAGCTGCTTTGCTGCGCTGCTTTTATAGCTACAGAGGCTGCCAGTTTAACACATTTACAACTCTTCAACTAAAGTGATGTAAAAGCAGCTAAGAAAAATCTCAGCAGCTCTCAAAACCATGGTGAGCTTAAGAAAAATACAGAAACAACAGCATTAGAATCTGTTCTCAATTCTACAGCTTTTTGCAATGCATTACCATTTTTATTGCCATAGAACCTTCTGTTTGAGATTTGTTTGTCTGCTATGATTCTGAATTCATAAATTAATAAATACAATGTTTCTGCAATATCTTAATATCTAGAATCACATCTCCTGGCTGAAATTCAGACATCTGCTGGCATTGTCAACATATGCTACACAGATTAGCAACAGCAATTATATCAGTAATAGCTGCAGCTACGAGGAGCAAATACTTGAGAAAAAGGACACCCTTCAGTTGCAATGGAAAACATAGTTCATGCTGTTCCATCCAGTTCAACCCAAAGCTCTAAAATTAGACCCAGTGCTCAAGAGACGCAACAGAATTAAGAGTGTGACTGGCCATTAAGGATTTAGAGAATTTACGTATTAAATACAAATTGGAAAAAACCCAATCTATTTAAAGCCCTTACTGGTAAACAGAGACACTGTTTAAAACAATAGGTATAGAAGGAGACTACTGCTTAAAATCTCAAAGCTAGTAGCCAATCCTCCTCACATAAACACTAGAAACAAACAGGTTTTAGCTACTATTCAGTCTTATCTACTCTGCCTTGCGCCATATAAAGAACCCATAGGTCTTCCGCATCTCTAAAAGGTGCTGACTGCTGACATTGCCATAGTGGATGTTTCTGAGCACTTCCAAGGATGCAGTATTTATAGCCTGGGCAAACTGTTTCAATGCTTGAAATGCTTCTCCCTTCATGGTACAAAAAAGTTTCGTCTCATGTTTAAACTAAATTTTCTGTATTTCAGATTCAGCCGATTGCCTCTTGTACTGTCAGTGGACATGACTCAGAAGAGCCTGTCTCCCTTGTGGTGACTCTTCCCCATCAGGATAAGACCCCCCCTGAACCTTTTCTTCTCCAGCTGAACAGCCCCAGCTCTCTCCAGCCTCCCCCGTCTATTAGCTGCTCCAGTCCCCTGGTTACTCCAGTGGCCCTTTACTGGATATGCTCCAGTAAGTACATGTCTCTTGTACTGGAGAGCCCAGCACTGGACCCAGCACTCCAAACCTGTCTCACTGGTGCTGAGCAGAGGAGAAGGAAACAGGTCACAGGTCACCTCCCCTGACCCTGATGACAGTGCCTGCCTAATGCCAGGGTGCTGCTGGCTGCCTTTACCCCGGGGCACATTGACGACTCACGGTCAGTCTCCGGTCCCCCTGCATCCCCAGAGGCACTTCTGCAGAGCTGCTTCCCAGCTGGTCAGCCCAGCATGTACTGGTAGAGCGGGGTGACTCCTTCCCAGGCGCGGGACTTCCCATTTACCTTTGTTGAACCGTGTGAGATTCCTGTCAGAATATTTAATGCTCAGTTACTGAGCCTTGTTGATTGTGGAATAGTTCCTCCAGCAATCCATCAACTGGATATCATGCTGGGACAGCTATGCATGCCTAGGTTTCTTATCTACAGTTTAAACCCTTGTTGTTCTGGCAATAAGATGAAGATGCTACCTACCGAGATACCCAAATTCTTTCACTTAGTCTCTTAAGTAAGCCAGAGTCAATCCTTTATGAGGAAAAACCCAAAGGGCTATGGATTCTAGATTTTTGTTGTTTCTATTTTATTTTCTGTAATCTAAGTTTGAAGATACAGAAACTACTGTATCCATTCATTAGGAGGTGATACTTCATCATCTGCAGGAGATGTACTTATTTTTCTATAGGATTAATTTTTTTCTTAAAGGTGACTGATTTCTGTATGGGTTTGCATTATACACTAGAAACTGAAAATATCTGTGCATTTGATGCCAGATTACAAAGGGTTATAAAACATACACTTCCAAGCACTCCCAGCAGTGGATCTCAAACATGACCTCCAGCCCCCCAGAGTGCGTTAATGAAAGTTCTGGCTTCCCTCAATAAAAAAAAAAAAAAATAATCTTTACCTACTGGATAAATGGCAAGGAGGTAGTGGTAATTATACATTAATGATTATGAAATCCTACAGACAATATCTGTAGAATGTAGGAGATCTTTCTAGATATTCACACTGAATATAATGAATGCTGATACTTTACATAATACATTAACACAAACTCGGGCCATAAGCATAAAGAGTCCTATTATTTACCGCAATTACACCTCACAGACAACACTAAACAACAACAATTATTTCACTCAAGCCAACCTGTTTCTCTGTTCCTCTCTCCTCGCTGCCAATAGCTGCTTGTGAAAAAAAAATCAAAGCAAACCCTGTCTTATAAGCTGCATCCAAACCACTCTGTGGGCAAGTATCGTTACACTGAGCCAACTGCTTTGTATTATCTATTGTCTCGGAGCCAAAAGACATGTTAACACTGAAAAACTGGGCATGATCCCCCTTCCAGTTAAACCTCAGTAACTTACTGGGAATCATGACAATAACTATTACACAGTTTAGAATTTTTCACAAATCAAAATACTCCAAAAATCATTCTGCATCTACTTTCTCATTGCCAGAATGGTTGAAGATGATGAATGTGTCCAATTACGGATCCATTATATCAAAAACTACAGTGCACATAGGTATACACTAGGTGTTTTACTCAGGTTGAAAAACAAACAGGGATTTTTTGTTGGGATTCCAAAATTTGGTTTAATAGGGATAAATCCTCTACAATAAGGTAAAAGAAAAGGTGCTGGCAACAAAAATCCTTATTGTTTTTTCTATCTAAGATTGAAAACCAGCCTGTTAGATTGCATTATGATTGAAGCCATGAAAACGGCATGCCAACAAGAGGAGTCGCTTCGTATTGTGTGTATTTTCACTCTGGTAATACATATACAGGAAAAAGAATTAAACCGAGTTCTACCATTAGCTGTAAGAAGCCATTCTAGAAAAGGGTGTGACAGGAACTGACCTTCTTCTAAAAGGGGGGGGGGGGGGGGGGGGGGGGGGGAACCAAACCACTACACTTTCATGGATAAAAGGTTTCATTTCCTTCTATAATATTTGTGTTTTTCAACATACTATCAGCAGGTGCACCAGATTTCAAACACCTCTTGTCCTTCAGCACACATAATTGTACTGCATATTATATTAAAGAAATACAAGCAGAGGGATGTAAGTGATGGGAGTTCAATTAAAACCAGCATAAGATCTCTTGCATAGAAAATGATTCTGCAACTGAAATCAGGTTCTAATGAGAGAAAAAGGAATACATTTTCAGATATTTTTAATTACATAGAATTGCCTCAAACATGATTTTTAATAATATATTCCATTAGGTTAACATCATATTTAAAGAAAGTGCATTTTTTGATTTCATTTTAAGTCTGATTTTGAGCAATTATTGTGTCATTGTTCTGCAGCAGAAAGGTTGAATTCATTTACTGTGTGGTTATGCTAGTTATGATTGATGTCGCTTCTCCAAATGATAAACCAATCACCCCGATGATGTAATGTCATTTTAAGAGTGCTATAATCACATTTCTCCCAAACTGGAAGCTCAGATGAGTTCTAACAAAGATTTATTGTAGATTAAAGGCCTTCATAATATCAACAATAGATTGCTCATTTGATGGAAGATTTGATTAGGTAATTTTTTTAGGCAAATGAGTTTTCCAGATATATCAAGAATGGCTATTGTGAAGGGCACAGGGCAGTGTATGTGGATGACTATCACCTCATACCCAAGAAGACTCATCTTAAACTTGTTGAGTAGCTATCCTGTAATTGCAGAGGTTGAAGCAAGCATAAGTGTAGAATCAGACAAACAAGAAGACACTTATTATATAATGCAATCAGTAAGGGACTTCTGCAAATATTTCATCTCCAGCACTTACTTTGAAGACTGTGATAGAATTGTTCAAAAAAACACCGAGAAAGTGTTAGCAAATATTTATTCATGATCAAAGATTATCTGGAATCTAAGCACCTTCAAATCTTCCTTTTTAACCCAACCCCAAATTTAAACAAAATATTTAAATTTATTTACCCTCTCCCATATGTCTGGATCTATGTTGCTAAGTTGCCTTAGGAACTAAAATAGATGAGCCACAAAAAAAGGTGAGCTTTTCCAATTTAAGGTTTATGTCACTATCTGTGATATTTTCTTATAAAATCTCTAAGGGAAACATTGAGAACTACAGAAAAAAAATGAGATCACTAAAAAATGCTTATTCATTTCCAGAGGATGTATTCAGTCCAGAAGAGCTCATGCTATAGAATACTATGCATGTGTCTGTTGTTAAAAAAAAAGAAAAAGGCAAGCTACTTTTTATACTCTGAAAATTAAAAGGTGTTATATATTATATGACTATTTATTGAAGACGGAAGTGGAATATTTGGGGGAAAAGTGGTAAAATATAGAATGAACAAATCAGCCATTCATAAACTAATCAAGGCATATCTGAGCATGCCGAAAAGGTTCCTTGGGTCAGTCCACAGTAACTAGTGTGAAACACACAGCTTTTAAGCATATAAAGAAACAATGGCTATTACTTAAAATAAAACATAAAGAGCTCTTCCATCACGTGTTCAGATGTTGTTTTACTGCAGCTTCCTTCACTTGGCTTCATAAGCAAAGCCATGCTGGCTCACCCCGTCTCCAACGGCGGCTATAAATACCAAGTACCAAGTATTCAAGTATCCTCCAAGTCTCTTTTTGGTTCACATTCCCTGACCTTGATTTTCTTCTGCTTAGCAACCCTCATTGCATCTCTCTTCTGTTTACTTCTCCTATTCCCTTTTAAAGGCTTGTAAACTATTTGATCTACCACATCCTTCAGACAAGTTCTCTCTTCTGTTCTTTAATCCTTTCTCCAGCTGTCAACATTCACCTGTTCCGGAGCTCCGGGATGAAGCACGCATGCCCCCAAGCAGTTTGCTCCTGATTGGTAATGGTCCATCACTAACCAGTGAACCAGAGCTCCTTTTTCCATGAATACCCCTTTACGTTTCTCTGCCCTTCTATTGCCCTGTTACTCAGTCTCACAAGGTCCTTTTGTGATTCTCCACCGTCCTTAGCACCCTGCTGTCAGGTACCTTTCTTACCCCACACCTCACCATCTTCTCCAAGTATCTTCACGCCCCATGAATATTCGTTGGGGAGCTCTAACTTCTGCTTACTACCTTTGAAATAATTACCTAACCATGCAGGGACCTTCCCTCTTCCTCTGTGTTAGTTTAGTTTCCTTAAAGGACCTTAGAGGCAGATTTGGCTGAGACCCTTTTGAAAATACAAAGACCCTTCATCAGCTACATCACCCTTATTCAGAAACAGCTGACCCCTTCAAAGAACTCTTAAATGTTTCTAAGGCAGGACTAGCTTTACAGAAGTTACACTGACTCAAAGATAGATCACATCCACTTCCCCCCGCTACCCATTTCTATGGTTCCGACTGCGTTGGATTTTGAGGTCTGCAGCTCCCCAGGTTCCTCCGAACCTCTTAAAAATCCCTCCTCAAACCTCAAGGAGCACGGAAGCATGCTCCACCTCTGAATTATCGTTTCTTTGTGCAATTACATTTTAGCATATCGGAATGGGTCATAGGGTTAAGGGATAATTCAGGAAGGACGGAATCCCAGGAGGTGCCTAGTCCATCCTTCTGCCCAGCAAGGGCAGCTCTGAGGTCAGACCAAGTGGCACAGGATTTTAACCAACCTGTTTTTGAAAACCTTCAAGGACAAGGACGGCTCAGGCTCTCTGGGCAACCTGTTCCAATCCAGTGCTTAGGGCAAAAGTTTTACCTTGTATCAACTCTGAATCTGATGTTTCAGCTTCTGCTGACTGTCTCATCCTCCCGCCACGCACCACCAGCCACCGTTTAACGGGCATCGTTCCAGCGTACTGTATGCACCCCCACAGGCCAAAAGTTCCACACCAATCCCCGGCACTGTTCGTATCTGCATTGTTACAGGCAAGAGCAACCTTCAGCAGCCCAGAAACTGCATACAAGGTATACACTTCCAGCATCTAGTTTAACACGCAGGAACTGCCCAACAGAGGTCCACGTACAAAAAAAAAGAAAGGGCAAAAAATAAGGAGCTACAATAGTCGTCTTTTGTTTTGCCTGCATTTCTAAAAACCGATTGCATCTTCACTCCTCAACTGTTGGCTGTCAAAGTGAAAAGTCAGCATCTGTTAATAAAAAAAAAAAGAAGAGGAAAGAAAGAAAACCCTAAGCGCTCCAGACTCTACGACTGATAGCAGAGCTGTGAATGTTTTACAACAGTGGCCTGAAAGACAAGAATTAATTTGCTGGAAAATAGCAGTATGTTCGTTAGATGTGACGTTGGGAGTACAGAATCAGACAGATTCTGAAACAAGAACAGACACAGAATGGCAGAAGCGACACACGTTTTTAGATACAGAACCTCGTCACCTACTTGAGATACCGGACTCGCGCATGCAGAACCAAGAACCGTTGTGCTCTTTTACAAGATGCATCAAGGAGCAGGAAACCTACTTTAAAAAATAAACCCCCCTGACGACAAGAATTCGATAGTATTTTTTGCACTACTTGTAACACTTCCACACCGAAAAAGCTCTGTATAGTAAAATGAAGGAAAAACATTTATGATGTATGGTGTTTCCAAAAACGTTTCTGTGAAATAAAGCAGTAAGATTTTTGTCTCATTTCCATAGATGCTCTCAATTTTGTGGCAATGCAAGAACACATTTGCAAAAAAGCTGCATAAAACTGGCACAAACATGTCACAAACAAACTCCATATGTTTGCAATTTTCTTACCACTGCTGGAAGCCTGCTGTGGCCCTGAACACGCTCTTAGCAGATATGAATTGGGAGAGAACTCCTCATCAGGATTGGTGTCCATGATTTGATGGGACGTATTGCTGTCTAGCAATGGCATCTGGCAGCTAACTGGTGGAGGATTATGAGAACTGGGCAGCTGAGCAGATGGGAGAAGGCTAGACGAGGATGTAGGTGGAATGGGACGACCTGGGAAAGAGGACAGAGGGATCAAAGATCAGCAATGAATGTAATGATAAAAACAACACCAGCCAAGTAATTGCACTGTAACTGTCCATCGTTACATACGATTACTGCTGTGCAGAGCCACAGAATCTCTCCACTGGTACAAACTTGTCCCTTTGTATCATATTCAAAGCATTGTGAGCAGCTATGTTGTGAACTCATTCCAAAAAAATCTGTCCACATCATCAGCTTGTAACTCATCAGGTGAGCAGACGCTGGGTGGAGGAGAGCAACTGCACACCCCTGGATGGGAAGCGCTGCGGTCTGCGTGGGCACTGACATGCAGCAGCCACGCCAAGCTGCAGCCTCAGATGCTGCAAATCGCAAGGGCATCAGTTACAGATTTCGCCAGAACATTTTTTCACAGAAATAGTTTCTTTGGCTAAATAAGACCAATGAGAAAAGGGACTAGAATGAGTTGATTCCTGGAATTACAACACATGTCTGCAATTAACTCTTAAAAATCATAGAATCACAGAACAGTTTGGGTTGGAAGGGACCTTAAAGACCATCTAGTTCCACCCCCCTGCCATGGGCAGGGGCACCCTCCACTAGACCAGGTTGTTCCAAGCCTCATCCAGCCGGGCTTGAACACTTCCAGGGATGGGGCATCCACAGCTTCTCTGGGCAACCTGTTCCAGAGTCTCAACACCCTCTCTGGGAGGAACTTCTTCCTGATATCCAATCTAAATCTACAGGATTTCATAGTGGTGGTCAATTTTTTAATTTTCTTTTTTCCCAGGGATATTGCTCCAGTACAGGAACCTATTAGAGGCACGTACAAGAACCTTATGGCCACCTCCATAAGGTTCTTCCTGTATTGTTGTAGATCTTTCCAAAACTGACCGATGGATGTGACAGGAAGCACAGGGGACAGCTGGACTCTCCATTTGTAGAGGTGTGCTAAGCTGGAATATGGGTTGGAAAAATCTAATCTTTCTTGTCCTTCCACTCTTATTTCTTCCTGCACTGGTGCTGTAGGGGCAGAATTTCCTGCCTAGCTCACCAAACAGATCAATTTCAACTCTGAAACTCAATCCTTAATGTATAAAAACATACTTTTGGTCAACTAAACTAGTGGCATCACCAAATCAACAAAAAAATGCTCATATTTATTATTTGCTTTTGTGTATGCATAACTTTACATCAACCCATTCCATCAAATGCACACAGGTGAAGACGTGCTTGGGGTTTTTTTATTTTTGCATTGCCTATTTGAATGTGACCAGTTATAGGGATGAGAGGAAGAAGAGAAACACACATTCTGGTCTCTGCAATTTTGTCTAGAGCACTGGAGAAATTGTTCATGAATAATTTATACAAAGGAAAATATGACCTCTGTGATACTGCCAAAGTCAGTGAAGGAAAGAGAGATCTGTTGCATGCTGGCTACAAGTGTTAAAATGCAGCAAAAGTACCTAAAATGGCCCATCCTTTCTTCCTTCATTCTTAAAGAAGCAGTAGCAAAGCAAACACACCGTCACTTTCTCATTAGTTACATATTCAATTTTGCAAACAAGAACCCCTCACTTTGGACCAAGGTTTATACCATTAGGTAATCTTCTAGAGCCACACATCAAAGTTCAGAGGAGGAGAAAAAAAAAAATAAAAAAAAAATCAAGAAAATGAAAACATTCTGGCCACCACACATAAATTATATTTGGGGAGTAGCCATCAACCAAAGGTACCCATTGATACTGCATGGTAAAAGCAAATAGCATGAACTACTTTCTTATCTTCAGAAAGTTTGAAATAAAATAAATATCTGGTGTGCTGGTTGTGGCTGGGATAGAGTTAATTTTCTTCACAGTAGCTGGTACAGGGCTGGTCTGGATTTGTGCTGGAAACCGTGTTGGTAACACAGGGATGTTTTAGCTGTGGCTGAGCAGTGCTGATACCTGTGCTGCTCCTCACCCCACCCCAGCAGCGAGCAGGCTGGGGGGGCACTACAAGTTGGGAGGGGACACAGCCAGGGCAGCTGACCCCAACTGCCCAAAGGGACATTCCAGACCCTATGGCATCATGCTCAGCATGTAAAGCTTGGGGAAGGAGGAGGAAAGGGGGCACATTCAGAATGATGTTTGTCTTCCCAAGTCACCATTATGCGTGATGGAGCCCTGCTTTCCTGGGGATGGCTGAACACCTGCCTGCCCATGAGAAATGGGGAATGAATTCCTTGGGTTTTTTTGCTTGCATGCATGGCTTTTGCATTACCTATTACGCTCTCTTTATCTCAACGCACGTGTTTTGTAATTTTTACGCTTCCAATTTTCTCCTCCATCCCACCATGGGAATGAGTGAGTGAGTGAGTGGCTGTGTGGGGCTCAGATGCTGGCTGGGGTTAAGCCACCACACCTGAAGACAGGCCCTGGCTATTATGTTTATTTTTTATTCTATATTAGCACTGGATAAATTGATGATGAGACTAAATGACCAAGCTATCATATGACAGGAATGGGTTTAAACTACTTTATAGTAACCCACATCTACTGTCTTTTAAGCCAGAGAAAATTCAATATGCATTGAATATTTTCATTGTGGACTTGTATTTACAAGGAAATAATTCTAATATTGATGATAAAAATGATTACTGTTATCATTCATGATTATCCTATTCTCATTAAATACTACAATGAGTATCTTAAACACTAAAGGGAAGCGATTGAGTAAAAACAGTTTCTAATTATTTCTTTGCAATGTGTTGGAAACAAGTGGAGAGGCTGAGGTTTGCCACATCTCAGACAGGAATGTGACACTGTGTGCATTTAATTTTCACATATTCTGGCTCTGCTGCGACATTATGAAGTTAAAAGAAGCTTCATAAATGAAAAATCTGCATTTACAATATCATATGGAAATATATTACTGCATTATAAAAGTGTTGCACTTGTGAGATTATGAGATGAAGGGAAAGATTTTTCCTTTTGTGTAAAGTGCATATGGTATTTCAGAGAAATTCACAGGTTTTTTTAGAATACACCAAAATAAATGAAAAAAAACCCCAACAAACCAACAAAGAATCCTTTTGCCAGGAAAGCTAATCACATTGTTACTTTCATGAAATAATACAGCCCAAATCCCCGAAGCCAAGGTAAAACATCTAATTAATACAACCCTGTTTGTAGCTTAGAGGAAACCAGAGGTATCAGGTTGTTAAAACGTGGCACTATTTTGGTGGGAAGTTGGCTCCTGCGGAAGATTTGGCCATAAGTGCACGTTAATATAAAAACATAGATGGTCTGTGAGCCACAGAACCTATTGCCAATCTGTCCCAGGGTTGGATTTCCCAAGAAGATGCCAAAACTGATTAAAACTTTTCTTGTGGTTGGGCACTGTAGATCTTTCTGCCAAGCTGACTTTCAGCACCGAGTAAACGCTGAACTCCCACTACAGCCTTTCCCTCTAGAGTAGCGGGGCTGTGGCAGAGTGCCTTATCTCTGTACGGGTCTCCAGCCACAGCCCCTGAAACACACAGTATCTTAAGACACCCAACCTTTTGTAAAATTTGGTGGGAAGTGAGTTGAAAAATTACTGAAGAGGAACAGAAAGAGACACTATAAAGCTTTGTTGCCTTAAGAAATCAATCTAAAGGGTGACTATCTGCAGTGCCACAGCTGGGAGAATGGTTGTGAAACTACTGAAGAGAACTCAGCGTATCCAGTTAGGCTGTAAATAGCATGATAAACACAATCTATTTGTTACTATATACTCTTAAGTTAGAAATAATGGGTTTGATTTGTACTGTTGAATACTAATATCTTGGTCAAGTAAGTTCAATGTATCATTTAAAATAACAGACTAAGCTTTATAGGTTTTATAAACCTGAGCTTCTTGCCAGACCTATTCACGCGTATGCAGACACCTGAACAGACATATTTTGAAACCTCCCATCTCTTGAAACGATTCTAAATTTCCATCACTTCACAAAGGGACTTGTAATACTCTCCAGTATTATAAACACACCTTGATGTATGGTAACATCAGTATTCTATCACACTGAGTTTTCACAAGTTAAATCCATAATGTAAATAGGAGTTCATTTTTCCCACCTCATTACTTTCTCCTGTCATTTATCTTATCTTACTACTTAGAGTGAAGGAAGAAAGTTGATAACCCTCCTTCTGGAGGGCATTCTGATTTGGAATACCTTTGGGCTTCCATGCCACACAGCACCTCATTCTGCAAGGGTCTTTTTTACCCTCTTATCTCCTATATTCCCTTTTCCCCTAAGATATATAGCAGACAGCACAGACTTCTTATTCCCCCCACTCTTTTTTTTTGTTGTTTTACCAGAATCACATCTTTCTTCATCAGCCCAGGAACTTTTATGAGACCATTCCTCATTAACTGCTACACTCTAAGTCCCTAAGGCTTAAAATCTGCTGTAGAATTCTACATTCAAAAGCTGGGCCACGCTTGGAGCTGGTAATGATGCCACAGCTCTGCAGCCGTCTTCAGGAAGGTGAGGATGCAGGTCAGGCACTGGTGTGAGGAAGCCCTTAATCTCCTTGTCAAGGACAGCTGCACAGCCGGACAGGGGTTGAATAAGGCACAAGCTTGCCAGGGCGAGCCTGCCACATGGGGGTCATGGCATAAGGCGGCACTGGGGTGACACAGACAACTGTCTCAAGCCCAGGCGCTTGTAAGACAGCTAAGAAGAGTTCTGTTCACCTTAATCATAACAACATGTTTGAGAAAGAGATACTTTGGTTGCTTTTAGCCTAAAAGACCAAAACTCATCACCAGGGAAAAAAAAAAAAAGAAGGAATAAGGACTGCCTGCAATCACTCCTAGCATTAATACACATAAATAAGAGACTCAATCAAAGAGAAGCAAGCTGCTTATCAGGTACCGAAGGATTTTTGAGATGCACTTTCCATATTCTCCCTTCTTGCTGCTCCTGCAAAGGACCTACGGAGTTTTGTGGATGAATAAATGGTGAGAAACCCTGGCCTCTATATTTCACCATGGTGCATGACAGGAAGCAGGGGACAAACATGACAAAACCCCTCAGAATTTAAGATATTTGACACATGAGCAGTCACTGTGTAAATATGCATTACAAAAATACATCCTGAAGAGCTGTTAAGTAATCTTTCAGCTGACTGTAATACAGTACAGTATTACCACCTAACAACATCATCTGAGAAACATAACTATATATATTTGTATATTTATACATTTAAGTATATTTACCCACAGATATTTAGATAGATATACACAATATACAAAAAGAACATTATTTTAGGAGATCTAAAGAATCAATCCAGACTCCTTAAATACCCATTTTGCCATGAACCTCGTCAGGAGGGCCATCCAACATTCTGTATTATCCATCTCAATGTAAAAACTTATCTC
This sequence comes from Rhynochetos jubatus, assembly GCA_027574665.1. NCBI lineage: Eukaryota > Metazoa > Chordata > Aves > Eurypygiformes > Rhynochetidae > Rhynochetos > Rhynochetos jubatus. Next base: position 6,926,865 of record CM050662.1, read on the forward strand.
ATTAGAAAATACCTGTATCCCAGACATGATAAATACAGATCTCAAAGCTGACTGTACCTGCAGTGGAATTCTCAAGCTCTTCCCATCAGGAGAATCCTGCTTCTAAGGTGTAGTAAATATGTGTAGATTGTTCAATCCCATGCACTTTCAGCATACCACATTGGGAATTTCATATATCTAAACAGCATAACTTCACTGATAAATTACATTTATGAAGGCATCTTCCTATGTGTAGAGGCTTTTATAAGCCAAAATCAAGTTTCAGTAGCTTAAACAGCTGGCAATCTTCATAATCAAGGGGTTATAACTATGTTGTACTTCTCTAAGGTAGTCCACCTACTATTCACTCAGAAAATAAACATAAATAAACTGTAATAGCTACAGTTAGTTACATGTATTACTATCAATAAAGTCACTTATTTCTTTCTTCTACAGCTCTGGTCACAAAGACCAGGGCTCAAATAGAAAATATATACGCAAGCCAAAAACCCACTGTGGAATCCTTGACGCGTTAGAGTGCAGAAAGAAGGGAAACTAAGGCAACTGGGGTTTATAAGCAACAGTTTTGAAGATGTAGTAGCATACAAGTATTAATGCAGGAAACTAGGGAAGTAAAAAGTGAAGGGAGACGAGTTATTTCTACATAACTGATGGCATCTAACAGAAACTGTAAACCACTTAATTGGCAATTAAGATTTTGACATTTACTGATTGAAGCTGATATTCACGTTACACCCATGCAAACTACAGAATCCTATATAAAGAAATCCCGTTACTTGAGTGACGGACAGCGTCATTAACAGCAGTTGCTGTGTCGCTCAGATTTACTAAAATCGTCCAAGGAAGGCTACCCAGTAATGGCACTGGCCGGACATTAAACTGAGATGATAAAAGACCAGGGTCAGATATCCCACTCCTTTTCTCCCTCACTTCAGGAAACAGCGCTGGGAAGCCGAACGGAATCAATACAAGGGACGCAGGCAGAACCCCGCTGTCGGGAGTAAGGCACCCACCGCCCTCCTTCTCACTGCATTTCCAAGTCAGCCCAACTGAAGCACCTACACTGTCAGCAATGTTAAACTCACTTTAAAGAGTGAGAAACGTTGATAATGTGTCAGGAAACAACTAGATAATAGAAGATGCATGGTTTTGCAGTGCAAAGCACTATAAATTAAGCAGGTGGCTGATGAAGGGGAAACTTTCCTGAGGTATAAGCACATTCAGCAGACTCTCCTATTCCTCTCCCCAGAATAATTGCTTTCTGCAAGGAAAAAAACTCTGTCCTTCAAATATTTGTGCAAAGCACATCTTGCCAATGGGCTGGGCACTCTCAGGCAGAGTCACATTTAGTAAATTAAGTATATATTGTCATAACTGGCATAAGGAATATAAACGTTTTGTATTTGATGAAATTGCTACAGTTAACTGACAACAGGAAAAATCACCCATTTTCTGTATAGCAACAGCATCTCTTATTTTTCTAGCTAAAATGGCATTTGTACGTCTGTGCACCGGAGGTTGGTGTGGTGTCCCAGGAGGCAAAGCTTTTCTCAGGGGAGAAAGCCATTTTCCCCCAGAGAGAAGTGGCCTGTACTGCTAGCTCCCAGGAGAAAGGCAAGACACCACCTAGGTTGCCTCATCCAGCAAGCAGCAATGCTCATCTGTCTGTAAGCAGGACTTGGTTAACCCTTTGTGTACCAGCCCGCATTTCAAGTTGACAAGACAGAAGCCCAAAACGATGTCCAAAAGAAAAAGAAAGAAGGAAATCCAACAATTTGTGATCGTTTTCTTCAGCTTCGAGTTGCTTTCTGTTACCTAAACTCCTGTTGTGTTTTTCCTTTAAGGCAAACAAGCTTCAAAACAGCAAAAAAAGAAAGATACAAATCAGGATTTGGATGACAGTGTTATCACTGAAGAAAGGTACTTCCAGTGCTCGGAAGCTCCAATCTCTCCAAAAGCAACAAATGAACAAAACCAGCCAAGCTAAGAAAAAGGGTTTCAGAGTCGATGTCACGAGAGTCAAGGAAGAAAATAAGGTCTTCGTAAAAGCATGGGGCTGACAGTCCTGCACAGGCCTACGTACTGATGCTTTTAGATATTTCTCTGCAGCAAAACAGATAGGGCAACTAAGGATTAAGTCGATACCATCACATCATACCAAGGAAAGACAGAAGGTGGCTTTGAAACAATTAAAAGAGAATGCCAAAAAAGAGATCTAGACACAGTGAGACATCACCTGTGATTCCATAACAATGGACCAGGGAAGACAAATCAGTACTATGGGTTTGTATCTTTCCCATTTAACAAAATGAAAACCACCCTACCTGCCTTGCTTAGTTTTCCAAAACTTCTGTTATGCAAAAAAAGGATGAAATCCAAGCAGGACCATGAGCAGAGCGAAGACAAAATAATAATAATAAAAAAAGGTAACTACAGTACAGGCAACACCATGCCCCAGGAGGCAATTGCTATCAATGACTAAAGAACGATCTGTGTCCTCTGCCAGCAGCTCCTCTGAGAGCAGAGCTGCAGAGCCCTGCCTGGCACAGGGAGCCCGGCTATGCCCTTCTCACCGACACGCCGTACGTTCTGCACTGCCAAGTCAGAAACGCTGGAGCCGTTTGCGGGGTGCGATGGCGATGTTTATAAGCACGTCTTTGCGGACCGTGTGATGATGGGCTGGCTCCTGTCCACTCTGCTCCCTGGGGCTGCCTGGAGCTCTGTTCCTTCAGAAGGACTTCACTTGAGCCCCTGCAGCCCTGAGACCTTCCCGCCTTTAATTTTTTTGGTGGGTTTTCATTTCGAGGTTGCTGAAATGTTGAAAGGCTTGTGCTGCAACTCCCCAGAACATCAGGAGACGGGGATCAGTGTTGCTGAGGCACAGCTCCATCACATCATCACACATGAGCTCCCACTGCATTCAGGGTGAGTGAAACCGCTTACGTTGGCAAGATCTCCAAAGATAATGCTGAAGCCGAACTCAATGCCAGCAACATCCATTCCCTCCTCTCTCAATCAGCCATGGAACTAACTCTTCTCTCACCCACACGCAGGTTTCCCAGAGCCTTTCTGCGAAAGATCAAAGAGCTTCCCTGAAGTACTGCGCATGTGTAATCCTTCAGTATGAAATCACTGTACCAATGCAAGATACTATCATTACTACAATCTATGCAGAAGGATAAGACTAACTCGGAAATCAATCACTTCTCTTCTGACTTTCAGTGTTAAAATGAAATTAATTTTTCTAAGCAATCCATCTACAAAATATATCAGTTTTATAGAATTTGAATATTAAAAATAAGTAGACAGTCATGACTTTAAAATTATCTAAACCAATTCAGTATGTAAAGGAATAATTTGCTGCTGTCAAAAGCTAATGTCACTTAATTCTTGTCTTGTTAAATCATCTGATGCCCCTTTCTTTTTTCGTTAAACAAAGATAAATAATAAAAACAATTTGCAGCTAGAAGATGTCAGAGTTTTGCAGCTGTTCCATGTCTTTTGGACAGATTAGATTCTGTAATGAGAAGTTATAAGCCTCATTTTATAAGGGCTGTTGCTGTCTTGGGAAAAACATCAGTGAATAAGATTAGGAAACTCTTTTTCTTCATGAACCTATTACACTAGCAAGCTGATTGCTTGGCATATGTTTGATACCTTCATAGCTGGAAAACAGTAATTTATTTCAATGATTTTTTCCCATCACTCATAAAGTCAAAATGTCTTCTCTAATAATACCGTACCTCCGATTTAGCCAGTAAAATCAGAGCAAAAAGAAATAGAAAAATCCACATGAGCAAAACGCACACAAACTTGCATTAACCTAACTTGCCTAAAAAAGGTTCTACTGAACTAACATTAAACTATAACAACTCATCAACTGCCTTTTCCTTGGGGAACAAAAATAACATTCTAAGATTAGGAATGTATTTAGAAGAAACTTACTGGAAGATTCACAGACATTGTCATATGTGACTGAATTTCCACTTTTATAGTAATTTAATAATATGTGCAACTTCTAAAAGTTGGGAAGAAAAAAGAAAATCCTATTTATCAATCTTAACAGCTAAGCGTTCAAGCCGGGGAATTCCACTAATGAAAGAATTGTAATTAGGCGCTAGGTAGGTAATTACCAGGCACCCTATGAAATCTACCTCCTTAGATAAATCTACAAGTACTTGACTTGATCTCTTTTATATTGACAGGGAGTTCAGACTGTGCTGTGCTCCGAATTTGTTTCTACCACACAAACATCTCCTGTTTATCTGCACTCTATTTTATTAAATTCTAAATACTGTTAGATGACTGTTCACGCCATCTCCACTACATCTCTTCCTCAACGATGCTGGCTTTATTTCTATTAGAGAAATTTATTTCCAGGAAAGTTTCACCGATTAGTGATTCAGGTACCTGGAGTGACTAGTAGGTGGGAAAAATAACACCATCTTGAACAAACATGAGAAAACTCCGACCTGTAATTATTTAACAAAATCTGTGAAACACTACTACAAAGATAGTACTAACTGGTGGGAGTTGGATAATGATCAGAGAGTTTGTGTTAACTCTTTGCAACCTGCTGAAAAAGCAGCTCTGATTTCTGATGAACAAATGTGAAAATGAACACAAGGCTCCACGTGATCAGTATCATACAAACGCCTAAATAACTCCTTCAATCCTGCTCTCTCATATAGTGCAGTGCCAGTGCTATATTCTGGCTAATCCTGCTTCAGATTATCGAAGCCTACTTTTCTCAGTCAGTCCTACAGTTTGAGTAGCGCGTTCCTCTCTGCTGTCTAAGTGTGCGTAGAATGCACCTCTGAATTAGTGCTAAACATCTGCTGAGATACGCTCCAGAGACGTTTGTACCTCAGTGCTGGGAGATACTAAGGTGCAGTAAGAAACGTATGAAAAGTACGATGGGAATTAAACTTGCATTACTCTTGATACTTTACATTTTTCTGGCTTCATCTGGTTTCTTTTTTCAAGATTCAATCTTGCATTTCTTACACAACCCGTCCTGACATTAGTACAAGGTTTGGGTGTACAAGGAGACTAAAGGCTTGACTTTTCAGTGATGCATGCCACTGGCAGGATTTTCCAAAGCCCAAAAGCACATAAGCATTTAACTTCCCTGAGTCTAACTGCATCTTCAGGTAGCTAAACATCTTTTTTTCTTAAACATTTAACAGGTGCTACGAATGTTTAGTAAGACCGTCAGGATATTTTACACCAGACATTTGTGTGCCCTGGCAAGAAGTTAGAGGGCTCCATAAGATGCTGCTTCAAGAACGAACACTCCACCATTTAACAGCAAACCACAGCAAAACCTCAGCTCCACCTAAGTCAATACAAATTGTATTTTTGCCTTCAGCACAGCCAGGGTTTCACCTTAGAGTCCTAAAAAGCTTTTGCACAGAGAGAAGCTCCCCCAACAAGCAGTCTTTTCCTGATTGGAGTACCACGCTGCTGCGGTTTGTTCAATTGAGGATGGTCAGGTCTAGAAACACAGCCTGGAGCTGAACTGCAGTTTGGAATCAAAGGGGGAAGCAAAATCCCGTCACTAATACAGAGCTAGGCCTATTTAGGCGTTTCAAACCTCTCTGATGTCTTCTGGTAAAGCTGACTGTTCCCTGAAGAAGAAGTGAAATTCAGAGAGCTCCCAAATACTGGATTATGGACTGAACTATCAAAACACTTGCAAATGAGGAATTTAAGCACAGATAAAATTTTGTTCACTCCCAGTACTGAAAAATTAAAAAAAAAAGAAAAAAGGTTTCAAATATTTGCATCTTTGTAAAGCTGATTTTCAGTTCAGAGTTTGGGAAATAGTCTCAAATAAAGACACGTAATATAAATTACAGAAGAAAGGACAGTATCATTTACTGTTGGCGGGCCACACCTTAAATGAGCACTGGAATCTGCTCACTTTCTTTCCACAAAAGCTGAAAAATGCTGGTTTCTTAAGTGAGAAGGTTTACGTCAAAATACACTTCATGTGAAAAGATTCAGGCAAAATAAAGCCTGAGTGGCAGATTGCAACACAACAGCTATCAGACCATTAACTATTTTAGCATTGCTGTGTATCACCATAATTAATGGCACTCTGGGAGAACAGTGCAGGAAATTAAAAAGATAAAATTTCCTTTTAATGAAAAGAAATTGCAGACATGGAAGGCTACTATATGGAAAAGGGAGCTTCACTTTGCAGTACCAGGAAAACCTGTAACCCGATTAAAAGGCATTTGCAAGCATAAAATTAGATGTGTTAAAAAGGTAAGAAGTCTTTTCATTATAGCTACAGTTAAATTTGCCAGAACGAAGGAATAAAGATACATGTTCTTCCCCTGAAAACAAACAGGCTCTGTGCCACACCTTTCAGTAAAGCAGAAACCGCACTGAAAATCAAACGGGCTACAGAATAGCTGGATGTGCTGTTCTGTATTTCAGCATGAACTGTATCTTTAAAATAATGACAGTTTCTCTCATCTTTTCGATCTTAAAGCACTTTGTAACTACAGCTCAGAAATACATGGACAGAGAAGAATTAAAGCAACTGAAGCCGAGATATGCTACTTAGGAATCCAAAGTTTGTTTACACCATTAGAAGGCACTCAAATATATATCCCCATAAATGACAAGGTCCCAGCAGCAAATTAACAGGAACAATTTTCCCATCTCAGGAGCTGTCAAGATGGGCTCTGTTAGCCAATTTATCTTACTCTAGCACATCTCTGGTGCTTGTCAATCAATATGTGAAACATTTGGTGCTGATTGCCATTTTTCTATCCACTTCCTTTTGCCTCTCGTACCAGGCAATTTTCTGCAAGTCAATCAAGGTTGAAGCAGACCTTGTTTAAATAAAACACTGTTGAGTTCTTTTCACACCAACAATTTCAAAACCAGAATGAGCTGTAGCTTTTCACATTTACATTTATACTACTTTTTCTGTTTTTCCCAAATGCCATGCTCAAGCTATAAGTCATAACTAAACTCAGCTGAAGGCTTATGAAGAAAACAGTCGGGGAAGATGAACTGAATATAAGTGTATATGACTGTCAAAATTCAGTCTATCAGTGGAGACAGAGAACATTAAAAAGTACTTAGGTAATCTGGGATCATATCTTTTTCACCCTTGCCTGAAGTCAGGCCTCCACACCATACTTGTCTGAACTTCTTAACTCAGGATAATTATTTCAAATATTCATTTACACTGCAATTTGAAGGTAAGGAGATCAACTGCTGCATTGATAACAGCACGTCACAAATAAAAGTAGGAAGAAAATCAATTCTCCAAAGTAAAAACTTGGTTCTGTGTTAAATACACTGATAGCTTCCCTGTCACCCCCAGACAAACAACCCCACAGCAGCCCTAGGTCACGTCACATCCAGCTTTGGCACTATCCTGGCATCACCTGCAAGCAGTGAGGTGGAGAAATATGGCAGAAAACCTACCTCGTTTGCAATACATATTACCTGATGTACAACTGAAACAACGTATACTTACAGTACGTAACAGCAAATAAAGCTTTTAAAAGTTTCACGTGTTTCTTCACTGTAAGACTTGGTTTTACAAACAATACCTACGTAACTTTTCAGCTGTGCACAACGCTATTTCAGTTTTTAGGTTCACCGTGGATCACAAAATCAACCACTTGATCATTTACAATGATGGAGCATAAAACTGTCTTCTGAGTAAGAATGGCAATCAAACACCTGAAGCACGCATTTATGTACTACAACTGTACAGACTCACAACAATTTACTCAGTTTAACCCCACTAATTATCAGATCCACATTCGCTCCATCCAATGATGTAAAACAGCAACAACAGAAAATGGAAGTTAGATCAACCTCTAAGATGCCACATGTAATAATCTTGTAAGAGTAACAAAGGACATAATCCTTTAATAACAAAGAAAGGGGCTATGTTTCTCTTCTTATTAATAAGATTATCCATTCCTCCCCTCTAATTTTAAATGATGCAAAGGTGTCAGACATTCCCCTCCCAAAGCTCAATAGCACATACATACACTAGCATATATATAATAAATATTTCTAATGTACTTGATATATCTTATTTTCTAGTGCATTCATATATGATAGAAAATAAATCATTACAGGTACGCTAGAAAATTAATGGCTTTTGAATAAGGTAAAAAATAATAATTTCCTCCTCTGGTCAACAATTTACAGCTAACATAAAAGTTTAAGAAGATTTTGGATTATTAAAAAGGATGCCTGATGTAAGAGTCTCAAATCTGCCTGTAGTTAACACCTTGTAAAATTTCATGACAGGAACTTCCCCACTCATTTGCTACTATTTTAATATGAAACTCAGATCTTCTCAATCTATAGCACATAAGATAAAATATATGAAACACCTAGAATGGAGTCAAAGACTGACTGACAAATAAAGCAAGCATATTATAAGGTGTATACAATCACTAGTCCTAGCCTGTGCATTATTTTAAGAAACCTTACATTGTGGCAACATACGCATAGAATCCTAGAATGGTTTGGGTTGGACGGGACCCCAAAGATCATCCAGTTCCAACCCCCTGCCATGGGCAGGGACACCCTCCACCAGACCAGGTTGTTCCAAGCCTCATCCAGCCTGGCCTTGGACACTCCCAGGGATGGGGCATCCACAGCTTCTCTGGGCAACCTGTCCCAGTGCCTCCCCACCCTCTCCGGGAAAAACTTCTTCCCAATATTTAATCTAAGCCTCCCCACTTTCAATTTAAACCCATTACCCCTTGTCCTGTCACTTCCTGCCCTTGTAAAAAGCCCCCCCAGCTTCCTTGTTGGCCCCCTTCAGGCACTGGAAGGTGCTATAATGCCTCCCCAGAGCCTTCTCTTCTCCAGGCTGAACAAGCCCAATTCTCTCAGCCTTTCTTCACAGGAGATATGCTCCAGCCCTCTGAGCATCTTTGTGGCCTCCTCTGGTCTCGTTCCAACTGGTCAGTATGCTTCTTATGCTGAGGGCTCCACAGCTGGACACAGCACTCCAGGTGGGGTCTCACAAGAGCAGAGTAGAGGGGGAGAATCACCTCCTGTGACCTGCTGGCCACGCTTCTGATATAGCCCAGGATCCGGTTGGCTTTCGTACATTGTGGCATCCAAAAAAAAAAAAAAAAAGCTGTTTTAATCCTCAGAAACGTCTGGATTAATTAAAATCTGAACTCTGCCGCTGGCCGAGGCAGGCATGGTGTTTGTTACAGCCCTCTCGGCTCCGTGGAAGTGACTCGGAGCTTGCAGAAAGCTCACATCTCGAATGTAGGTTTACAGCTGGGCTCTCTCAATTTACTGGAAAAGCATTTCCTCCAAACACAACAAACAAAAAGCCCTACCCCTGCTTATGAGCCTAACTCTCTACACATAGCAAAGATTGTCTTTTCATCACTAACATGCTTCTCCCAACACTTAAACCTATTCTGTGGTATATGCTTTCTGATTATGAATGTAAAAGGGAACGTGAGATGTTTCTGCCATAGAAAGAAGCAATAAATGATGGGTGAAGTTATTTGGCAGCTCAACGCCCTAAATAAGTGATTGGCTTAGGTCAAAACAGTTAGGAGACTGTCTCCTTTCTGCCCGCTCCCACCCCCGGCTCCTCTGTGCCCCAGATCCTCTCAGACTTTTCAAGACTGAACACAACGTGTGATGGATTTTAGGGAAAGGTAGATGAAGTTAGTAGGACAGAGAGGATCGATATAGAGAGAAGCAGCATACACAGCCTGACATACCACCTGACAGAGTTCCAAAGGAAGAGTTAGTTACTATTCTCTCTGAAAAGTCCATCACATATTTCACTGTCCTTAACATTATCAAGAGTCCAGGATTTCTATCTGTTCCTATCCTCCTCCTTTTTCTCCCACTACCAGATTGTTTAAAGCCTTAATTTTAACCTGAACCTGCAATTTTAGCTGCTAAGAGAATTGCACTTTCCTGTCTCTCTACAGCCCCAGGGACTAATTGAGAAGATTACCTGAAGGCTTGAGGTCTAAATGCTGAAGGAAGAAAAACCTGCTAAAAACGATTTCTACAAAGAGTAATGACAGAAATAGGAACAAGTAGGAGATCTTTCTGTCACTGGAGGTTTTTATGTTACAAATGACGTTATGCCGTATGTGATCATGTGCTGGGAAAACCAGTAATAACACAGTGAGTTTCAGGGATTTTTTCACTGGAGTACACAGAAATCTAATTGATAGATAAGGAGCTTGTCTTCACTACAAATCACAGAACTAAAAAGGATTCTTGATCTGAAAAATATTATAATCTAAGCAGGGGTCAAGTTCCTCCAATCTTTGCTAACTTGTCACGGGGAACAGATGAAATTGGTTTAATATAAGGCTGAAATAGCGCTTCTCTCCAGCTATCATGGAGATCATGTTAAAGTGGTGCTGAGGACTAAATGGAGTTGCTGTGCAAGAAAGAGTCAAAGACAATTTTAAAAGACGCTGGTTTACCTGCACTTCATGAAATGAAAACCAGAAGATCCCACACCTATCACAAGTCATAACCCCATCAAACACCGATGTACACAACTTTCAAGCAAGGTCGGTTATAATACATTATAATACAGTCCATCTGGGGCTTTTGTTCTTAAACACTTCAGTAAATGGGCCTGTTTGTTAACTCCAACAGATAAACATGAAGTGCAATAAAAAATTCAAATTATGTTAATAGGGCAGAGAACAACGGCTGTTTCTGATATCACTGGCAATTACTAGTCATAACGGTTCTCAATTAAGCTGGAGGGTATTTTCAGTCATTCATAACTGACTATTTTAAAAGTATCATAAAAATATATAAACGTGAGCTGTTAATAAAATTTGCAGACCAACAGTGTGGCTGTTTGTCACAGAAAGTAATACCTCTTTTATAGTGCTTTTTTCTCTTGTGAATGATACGCAAATATATTGTTAGCGAAAGGAAGGGGATTTACATCTCATAGCGCTCCTAAGCGCAAGGGGAGCTGTGCTCCTTTCCTGAGCAACTTCAGCTTCACTTATCAACAGTCAGCAATCATGCATGTCTTTACCAATTCTATTTTTAGATACCGCAGCTCCCTATATAAACCTTCACGCACGTGGGGATGCGAACCAGGGGATTTGTTGCTTGTCCACTTTCAGATTTTTACTTCAAATATTTTTCAAGGTAACAAAATGGACCCAAAAAAGGAAAACAAAAAATTAAGGCCAAAAATGAGACAAAGAAATCCTAAGGATCACCTTTCAGTTATAAGCTCGATGCACCGTAGATTTCCACCAAATCAAATAAACCAAATACCTTTATTAAATGAATCCACTAAGGAAAGATCAATGGGCAACAATTACTATCCACACTTCCACTAACACTATCACTTACTTACCCACCACATGTGGAAACGTGCATTGGGAAAATGGCACATTTAGCAACTGCTAAATTCTCATTATAATTTTACTGAATATGATTAACGATCTATTTACTGGAGACATGCCTGAACACCATAAGTAGATATAACTAAACAGATGTGAGCACATTTTTTAATGTATTTATTTCAAAATAAACCACACCTTGAAAACATTTTTCTCTAATCCAGCCACTTCAATCTTCCTCCTATCAAGAAGCAAAACTTCTTCCATTTTTATTCCAATACATTTGCATCCATGCTCCTGAGAAAGAGTAAATCACTCAAGACTACCGCCTAACTGTAGAAATTTATATTTTCATATTTAAACAGCAACTCAAAGACTTGAGCACAACACCATGAATCAGCAGTGGAAGACAGTCATTCATCATCCAGACCTTAAGATCTGTTGAGTCTCTTTATTGCTCTGACCTCATTAAAACGGTGCAAGCCATGAGCTGACATAAATCTGCCTCTCTAAATACTTTCCCCTTTAATTTTTCAATAGAACCACACAAAGGGAAAATTTAAAGCCAATTAAGAGAGATACAAACACCATTACTATTGCCCTGATGAAGTGTTACTTACTGGATTTGGTTGTTTCACTTCAGAAAACCATTACTCCCATTTCTGAATGAATTGGTAATTACACTGTTTATTGACTACCCTTGGGGCTTTTTGTTCAGCTGGGGGGAGTGGGCTGTTGGTATTTTTGTTAATCCCATAAATTTTATTCTATTTTCTCTTTTAGTCTCAAATTTAAAGGTAAAGTAAATCTCAAGTGTTACAGCTGAACAAGGGTATCTACGTAGGGACTAAATTGTAATTCTAACTTCATTCCAAATGGGACAATAAGATGTTGTATTAATTCCTGTGCAGCAAAATCTTCTTCTATCTCATTAAGGTCATAATACAACACTGACAGATGCGTAAAAACATGTAGTGCTGAAGTAACTGTTGAGAAAATTGAAACAAAAGTACTGCTGAATGATAAACTGACGACACGCAAAGCTTTTGCTTTCCTGTAGTATGTCTAGCAGAACACGCATAGCCCAATCCCTGCCGTCCTCAAAAGCCAGTCATAAAACCTCATTAAAGTGCTATCGTTTTTATGATACTTCATACTGTTTGGCACTCTGAGCAGCAGTCCTCATGTTACTAAAAGAAAAATGAGGTAGGGGTCGGAGTCTCCCAGAATTCCCAATGACCTCAGTAGCTGCTATGCACACAGAACTGCGAACGCTACCCTTAACGTTATAATCACAGTAAACAAGCATCTGGCTGTCATTTAATACACAGCTTTTCTCTGCTGATAATAAGAAGCATTTTCTGCTAATTTCTGTTATCTGTAAATCTCTCTTGGCATTCCAACTCTGCACTTAATGTGCTGTACACGCTTCACTTTATGCACAATGAACACTCGCATCAAATGTCAGCATGCCGTCTTGTTATCTGAAAGACAGGCAGGGATTCATTCAATAAGACATCTAAAGAATAAGATAAGGAATAACAAGATATTTCCTTAGTATGCCACAGATATTCAACAGAAACTTACATATATTTATTTTCTCTTACACTGAGGAAATAATCATAACCTTTAAAAAAAAAAAAAGCCCTTCCATTTCTTGGCTAGCTCCAGTAATTTAACAGCAGGATGGGAGCTGAAGTCAAGTTTAGATCACTTACTTGTTTGACCATGTATCACATCTTTAAATGAGTCAAGTACTACCGTATAGCAGCCCCAGGTTAAGCATACCTGCTCATTTTCAGGAAGCACTGACTTGCTCTCTGCCAGCCTACTCTTACAGGACACCTCTAAGCTATCAAACCAGATACAGAAAAGGGCACCAGAAACTGAGTTGTGCCCAGCTGCTGTATTTTGTTTTTCATCGTTCCTGTTGTGTTAGACTACTGGAAAATTAATCTGTTTGTGACCCTCCAAAAGCGACAAGCACAGCTCACGGGTAAGAAAAAGCAGCCTTGGCAAAATTAAACTCGTGTAACAAATTTCTCTCCTCCTTGATCTATCAGGAGCAACCCAGTTGGCTGAATTCACTTATATAAAGTCACTACAAGGAATGTCACAATTCTGAGACAGGATTTGAAGTTTAAAATGGACAAAGTGTTACATATGCATCAGAATTAGCAATATACTTGTCAAGTAGAAGAAATTTTGAAAAATCTAAATCGACAAACTGAGTGACTGTCTTTTTAATTTTTATTAAACTTTGTTTCTCATTCTCCCCCTCATTTAGATGCTTGCAAAATAAATATAATTATATCCAACTTTAATAACTTTGGTACCTTGAGCTGCAGGTGCTAGTATGCTGTATCTATTACCATATTTTAAGCCTTTTTAAGAAGATTGCATTAATTTCTATGATAATTTAGGGCCCATAATGCATTCCAAGATGCGAATAGATGTTAATCACCACAGAATGATTTTCCTGTATACTAACGAAGTCATGCTATAACCAGTAACTACTAACTTTTAAGATGCAATATTGCCACTGAAAGACTTGATTAAAATTTTTGTTAGGGTAACGATACCCCTGAGAATGGTTTACAAAATCCAAACTAATCAACAACTCCATGAATTGCTATGTTCTTCCTATAGAAATTATTAGGACTGAAAATGTTTATATCATCCATTCCATTCTTGCCCAGTGTTAACAGAAGTTATCCATGCAGCTTTTGCCACTACCATAGACTTGAAAGCAGCTAGCTCAAAGGCAGCAAGCAGAAAAGAAGAAGAAAAGTCTTCATTATTAAAATATTATGTTCAATATTACAGGTACATCACTGAGGAAAAGCTGACATCAGTGACTGCGTAACTATTCTGATATTAGAATGTTTAGATTGACAAAACAAGGCAAGAGTTTGCCTCTGATTTAAGTCAAAATTCAGTTTGTTTCATGAACCTGAACAACCTCTAACAGTGCAACATTCAAATTTAAGTATCTATGCAAAGAAGTGAAAATTGTCAACGGTTTTCTCGAACAAGCCCACTTAGAGCTCTTCTGCAACCTACCAGTAACTAAGGGATGCCATTTCTGCATTAGCCTCGTCATTGTTGTTACTTCTTGACAGTTATTTAGAACACAATATACTAAAGGTAGTACACTGCTTTGCCATTCTTAGAAAGGTGACCCAAAACGCAGGAATACTCCTATCTGTTTCAAAGATGTTGCTAATGGCATATTTTGCCATTACAGAGGCTGAGAAAGCTCTCAGCTTTGCCACAGTTTCCCTCCAGACACGCTGGGACACTGTTCATCTGTTTCACTGCTATGTCAGTAAGTGTGGTACTGACTATTTTACACCTCAAATCTGCCTTCAGTAACCAAGGAAGAAACAGCTTTAGCAGAAATTATTACTGTGCACCACAAATTCAACAGTTTCACTTAACAATGGATGGTTTCAGCCACGTTATTGCACGTGATGAGTATAGTTCCATCTTCCCAAACCTAGAGTACTAATTTCTTGAGGACTATGGTCAAAGAACAAGCTTTTAGGAAGTTCACCACCAAGTGTGGGTTTTGGTTTAAGAATCAGAATAGAATAAAATAGGCAATTTAATTTGTAAGGACTTAGTATGACCATTGCTCAGTCCACCTGCCTGAGCAATCCAGGGCTGACCAAGACACACCAGGGGCAGTGTTGTCAAGGGCGTTGTCCAAACACTTCTCAAACACTTCCAGGCTTGAGGCGTCAACCGTCTCTCCAGGAAGCCCATTCCAGGGTTTGACCACCCTCTCGGTAAAGAACACAGTTGCAACGCAGAGTAACACCACCATCTTTGTGCCTGCCCAGGTTCCAGGTGATCTAAACAACAGAATCAAGTTGACATTTCAAATTTTCCATGTGGTTAAAACTTATACATTGAGTTCTCATAACGGAAAAGTATTGCTTCTACATTGGTTTTGCCTGTAGACAACAGGCAGGTTCACGTGAGCAGCTGAAAACCATTAAGACATTGTGATAATTCCAATTGTTGCTCCCTCTGTCAACAATTAACCTACATGCAGAGGTTTAACTGGATGCTGTGATTCAGCAGTGAGAGGAGGACTGAATGTACTGTGTTCTCATTATTATGAGTACTTTTCCCCAAAGTATCTTCTAACATCTTCAAAGATTTTAAAACTAGCAATCACTTCAATACCAGGCTTTAATATGGGTTTCAATTTTGGGGGGTCTTTAAGATGCTGTCAGCACAATCCTTGAAATACATCATGATGTGGTGGAAGGCAATCAGCTCCTGCGTGGAATATGCCTTAGAAAAAAAGTAAGAAAATAGTTGGGGGGCTTCTAGATCAACTTCTATTATGCTAGCTTAAAAGACATTGCTCTTTCTGGCATCATGATTGATACTGTTGAACACTTACAAATTCCGCTGCCTTCAACATAAGTTCATTATGCCTTCCCAAAACGTGTCAAAAGGTAGAAGAAAAAATTTTAAAAGACAGCTTAAAAGGTCCCAAATTCTCTGAAACCCATAAATGTAAAATTAGTAACCCAAATGAAATTTGAATTTTGGGAGATATATTGAAGGATTCTGTAAGAAGAACAGTCTATTTACTTTTCTTTGCTATTTAAGCAGTTCACTTCAGAAGATTAATATCTAATTGAGAAATGAAACGTTTAAAGCTGGTTTACTTTTTTTTTTTCTTTTAAATAGCAATCTGGGATTTATTTCATGGTTGTGTATTTTCTGTAGCAGCAGTCAACGCCATTTGAGCAGTGACAGGATTTAAACTGCCACCCATACAAATTAAATCATTAGCTGCCACGTGTAGAAAAACGCAGAAACTTGAATTTAAGTCTCAACAGACAAGCAGAGGAAGAATTTATTCTCACACGTTTTATATAAATAATCACTTGAATCTGTACATGTTAAGTACAAAATACATGTTATCATAACAAAGTATCTGGTTCATACAAATGTGATTCTGCCTTCCCCACTGAAACAGAAAACATCCTATAAAATTAAAGGAAAGAAGTAGTAGTATAAAACAAAGCAACTACTTGAGGAACTAAGGAAGCAAACAAGCGCTCTATATTTACTGAAAATAATATTAGAATGGCTACAGGGATTTTATACCTACAGGCCCTACAGAATTTCAGTAACAAAGAAGAGAGTTTAAAAAGGCGAATAAACACCTAAGCAAGGCCCCCGTCTGGAGACACCTCAGATGAAAGAAGATGAAGGGAGTGCACGGCTGGCCGCTCACTTCCACTCTGAAACCCTCCAATTCCTCATCTCTTATCTTGCTGTCAACACTATTGTGCAGTGGTTCCAGCAACCATGAGACCAACAAGGGTTCACAAGCACACCTTCGAGTTTCTGCCTCTTCCCTCTGTGCAGGGACCACCTCTTTCTCCCCGTAGCTGGAGCCAGGCCAACAGCCACGGGTGTGCGAAAGGACCAGGCACCTGAGGCTTGGAGGGGAGACAGTGACCAAGCGCCCAACAGGTTTCACCTTTCCTGGCCACTGGCCAGTCCAGGTCACAGCTCTTGAGACCTGTTTTATCTTCACTTACAAAACTTACCCTGGGGATGGAAGGGTGCAAGGGGCACTGGGTGGGGGTTCGTGGGAAAGACTTGCAAAACACCATGGGAAGGTTGAAAAGGACAGTACAAAAGCATAGAGTCGTAAAATCAGACAAACTCTATGACTCTCTACTGCAATAGATCTTAGACACTCTAACAGCATAACCCTACAGCAACAAGCATTTCTAAACCAACATAATAAAAACCTTGGACAAGGCTTAGTATTTCATTTGCTGTAACTCCACTGATTCAATATGATTAAACACAATACACAGTACTGAAGTGAAGATGGAAATCAAGCCTGCCCACGTACAGGAGTAGGAGAGAACACTAGTAAAAGTTAATATAGACAACTCTCAATACAGAGAAAGGATTAATGCTACACTTTGTCTGAAACCTTTTCTGCATCATTAATGTTGTACATAGTAAAAAAACCCAAAGGGTCTGAACAGGAAAGCAGCATTGTGAAAGCCCCAGGGAGCGCTGGGGTCTCCACAGGACCAAGAGGTCACAATAAATTAACACTATCGAGCCGAGAGGAGAGGACCAAGCAGAGCAGGTAACAGAAGTATCTATAACAACTAAGTATACACAGGGATTCTTCTGTTTTGGTTCCTGGTACCATGTCGCAAGGTGGGTAGCTCAAAGGACAACAGAGCCAATAAAATAAAGACTGAAATTTTTAAAAATAGAAACAGTTGAATAATCATGATTTGTTTGTTTTCTTTGTTAAACAGGGAACCCCTGTAATATCAGTGATAGTAAACTTAGAAGGTCTATACAGACATGTAAAAAATGTTGAGCCCTTGAGTAAAATGTACACGATAACCTTCAGTGCTAAAAAATAATCATAATCGTTAGTTTGGAAAAAAACTGTCATGGATTCTATTTTACTTTAACTGTAAAGTCGAAGAGGAATTTTCTATTGTATAATTTATGATGTCAGTCAACTCACAAAAACCCTAAGCTAGAGTTAGGAAGAATTTTCCCATTTACAGCATCACATTACAACGTGTGTACACTACAGATAATTCTAGCCTTATAATAAAGCATTTGCCCTTTGTCACTGTCAAAAATAAGACAATTACTGCAGCTACCCCTTCAGCTGTTCTGCTGTAGATTTGTCTGGTATAGCTTAGAAGATGAAAAATATACTTTTTAGTATTTTTAACTTCAACTGCACAGTGGATGCATCTCAAAAAGACTGTTTTGTATACCTTTTTCAAAAGGTATTTGCAGATTCCAAGGATAAAAAAAAAAGAAGAGTTAAATATAAAAGTGTGTAAAAAGATTAAGACTTGTTTAAAAATTAAAATGAGTTGAGATGCACAGAAAATGCCAACCAAACACTCGGTCAGCATTACACTTTAAGAAATCTGGTTCCCTTTTTAAGTAACATGTTTGGAGTCAAGTTTCTTTTTCAATTGAACAATTTCCCTAAAACTTCTTTCCCCATTTAAGCTGTACTACCTAACAAATGGCTCCAATGTCCTTTTCCTCCCTTGAATGGCCATGCATATTTTGCCAGAAACATGAAAAGTAGGAATGCAATTGCATTTGTGCTGATGCTAAATGTTAATAGATTTGCCTAAATGTCTGCTAATAGCACCCCTAGAATTAGCTAGACTAGTAGTGCATGCCTAATGTGTTGTTTTTGTTGTTGCTGCCGTAGCTGTTTTCTCCTTTTTTCTCAGGAACAAAACGAAGGGCATTTTTAGTGAAACGTTTCTATACATCTGCAGCCCGTACAGCAGGCATGCCACTAACATCATGCAGCACTGACAGAGCATCATTAGGATTATAAATCCCGACATTCGACTGTTTCTTTAAATTAAACAGGGAACGTTTAATTTTTTTTTTTTTTTTTAATTAAACATAAAGCCCTGACTTCGCCGGCCAAAATGCATCCTTCTATCACCTCTTTTAATTTCTCCAGGTCACTTCTTTCGTTAGAGAACTTAGCTCCGTGCAGTCAGATGATGCTCTTTGACTGGTGTGTACTTTCAGAATGCTGTGGGTGAACAAAACCTCTGAAAAACATTTTCTGCAGGCCAAAACCTTGAATAAATATGTTTTATACTCCCAGAACTGCAAATTTGCTTAGCATCACATAGCAATTTACAAATGTAAAAGATCTTAAAATAAACAGTTATAAGTGGCTTCATTCAATAATGATATTTTTAAAACTAAATAATCTGTGAAAATCAGAGAATACTGTATTGTGAAAAGAAAATGTTTTACCAATTTGTGTTTGCAATAGCTGTACAAATAATGCATCATGTCAAAGTCTTCTACTTCAAAATATAATAAACTTAAAAATATTTCAGAAGACAGCACCTTTCCTCTTAATAAGGACTGCTAATTTCTAGCTGTCACTTGATTAAGCCACCTTCACATACTTTACTATTATTGTAGTGCAGAACACGTACTTAGTCTTTCTATTTCTGTTAAAATTACATTAAAAGGCTGTATTCTAACTTCAGTTTGACGATATCCACTGCAGAGCAAACATTTACCACTCATGGAAACAAACTCACTGAAGAGGAAAAAAGCCAATAGTTGCTCCAGGTCCAAGAAAGTAACTTTCATTTCTCTAATTAGAAATTCTGGTCCTGATACTAACTATGATAATTAAAAAACACCCAAACCAAACACAAATCTACAAGTCTTTTCATCTGTGTCAACGGAAACACCACTGTAAAGGGTACGGAAAATAAGTAACAAGTCTCTGATTATATTACCTTTCAGAAAATCTGTTAGCATGTTATTAGCAAAATGTTTATTTATTAATTATAGTTTTAATTAAGATACAACAATAAATTAACTTTGCAACATTTCTGCAGCTATTTACAACCCCTGAGACTTGGATATCTCATTCTGTATCTGTAAGGCTGACTGAAGTAAATTAAAGTTATACCATGATGATTGCACTTGGCTCACCCCAAACTCCCCCTAAAACACAGGAAAGCAGCATTCTCCCAAATGCCTCTGCAAACCACCACAGCAGAAACACAACTACTACTATTATAAACAATGTCTCAAACCTGGTTTTCCAGCAGGAAAATCCCTATTTTTTTTTTTTCAAAGTGATCATTACACTGTTTGCATAATCTAGAATGTTGCTAATGCCAGTCAAAATTCAAGAGAGATGGCCTGACTGGGAAAGAAAAGCCTGTATGCAATGGATCCGTTTGCTACCTTACTTTGGTGTCACCTCTTTCCCTCACCTGAAGATTATCCTTTGTAATAAGCTTCCACTAAAGGGTATCCTGTGTGGCTTTTCTGCACAATAAAGCGTATTCTGCCTGTACCAGTAGGGTAAGAATGAATGCCTAAAAAGTCTAGGCACAGGAGATTCTTCCAAGGCGGACTGCCATGAAACATGGCTCATCTGTAAGGCATACATTTATGGCATAAATTCTGACTTAAGTTTGGTAGCACTGCCTTCATGACCTATTGCAGAAAAATGCTCCCATTTGATTTCACATGACTTCAGAGAATGCCAGACTATGGAGCGGGGAGTATGTGATATGAGCATATCGCATCGAAAATACACCCCAAATGTCAACACATTCCAGGTTCAGCAGGACATGCAAGAGCCACCTGCTCCAAGTCTCAGCAACATCCTTTTTCAGAATTCTGCAGGTCAGGGAATTCTCATGGAAGAAAAATATTCTCTCCAGTATACACATTGACATGATTTGAAAAGTGATGCCAGATTCAAAAGCAGTGTTTTTCCTTCCTGAAAGCAGCTGATCTTGATATGCCCTTTGAAGAAACATGTACATTACATTTTATATTTCAGTGACAAGTATATACATATGGGGCGCAACTTTCCTTATGGTTCCCACCCTAACTGGCAGCAAGCTCCTTACGCAACATGGGAGAGTTCAACCCAAGACCGAGACAGATGAGTTCTACCATCCTACAACCATGTTGCTTCAGCTGAAAGGAGGATGAGTTAGTTTCATAGGTAATTCCGTGGCGACTGTAACAGGAAAACAGGGCTTTATTAATTTCTCTCTGTTCTGTTTTCCTCCTGCCCTCCATTCTTAATTGAAAAGAGAGATGAGCCACATGGATGCCTTTCCATATCACACCTGTACACGCCACCTTCTTCTCCATGAGTCAGAAAGCATAAAGAATGCAAAACTAAACCATGAATATTTGAAAGGCAAGTGTTTGTTGAATGATGAAAGCTACGTGGCAATTCAGTCATACACATAAGACCTGTTTTCTGTGGTTCAAGGACACAGCAATATAATAGCACTAATACAACTATATTTATAAGAGTTGCTTCTTTGTATTTTTTCCATGTTATTTGTACTTTTCTCATTACCTATCAATTATCTGGATTTGTATAGTCAAAATGAAACAAGGCCAATATATATCTGAAAGAAAACCTTCAAACAGAAACAGGATTTATAAACAAACCCAACAATTACTCAGTTTCACACCACTGATGAGGTCGCTGCTCTGCTGACAAAGTACTAAGCAGTACTTTCTCATGCTGAGCGCATCAGAAGCCTTTAAAAAAAATTACACAGGGATATGTGTGTGTGTAAGAAAAATTAAACACTTCAGGCTGTACTTAGATCATATTTCCACACAATTACTAATAAATTAGTTAATACTAGGTGGAAGTACCAATTTTGTTCTTTAGTAGCTTTCTTTTTCACATGGAAATACATGGGAATAAAGATACTGTATAGTATTATTTGGGAATAAAGATGTTGTACAGTATTATTCAAAAGCATAGAGTGCATCTAACTGACTTTTCCAACCAACTCTACTCAATAAGAATTGCTCTTCTTTCCCCCCTTTAAAAAAGAAAAATGCTTTCCCTCTCTTCAGCCAAAGTATTGCAGCAGAATAGTACTTCAGTTTGAAAGGTACTGAAGCTGTTTCCATTCTTTCGCGTTAAAACTCTTTCAAGGGCTGCTATTTCTGTACCCCTCTGGCAGGTACACATTGCTGCCTTAGTTTTGCATAAAAAGGAACAAGACTAGGTCGTGGATGCAAAACCCTGTGGTTTAATGAAGAGAACACCTGACCAGTCCTACCTTTCTAATGCTGTGTTGCTTGTTAACATCTTCATGGTTCTTAATAGTATTTTGGTATTAATGTCACACTACATTTCATAATGACAACTTTTGCTTCATACATATATATCTAAACTAGAAAAAATAACTGGAAAATATCATGGAAGATAAGTGTTTTCCTACAGCAACAGACAGCAAATAACTGTTACCTAAAATTTTCAAAAAAATGCATTTAACATCATTATTTCTGCAGCCATGTTACTTGATTCCATTATACAGTAGCAAAAATCTTGCATCTGGAATGTCTTAATGCCAAGAATGACTTTTTGTGTGTAAGAGGTATAACAAAAACTAGCATGGTCAAAGTTGTAAGCCAGGGAAAGGTATGGTCACAGCCACACAAAGCTTACACTGAAGAGGACATGGAGAACCAGATATTGTACTGCACATGCTCTGAAGTGTTACAGCCTTGCTATGACTCCTTTTTTTCCCCCATATTAAGGAAGAGCACACGAGATGAGATGACCTGATATGAATATCAGCTCTATTACATAATTAGCATACGTGGCAAGGATTTGTTAGAAACATAATAAAAGGTAAGTGAACTGATACTGGAAAGTGTCCTCCAGGCAGAAAGTCCCTTTTAAAGTGCTAAATCTAATATTTTCATTAGGAGATGTATTAATGATATAATGTTATTAGGGTCACAGCTAGAAAAAACACAGATGAAAATGTATTTATTTATTTTATTTCACCCTGTGTATTCTAGGAGAAGCAGAGAAACATGTCTGGATTTGCATTAGATGGTTTTAACCATCCAAGTTCAAACTTTGACAAGGAGCTGTTTGACAAGGCTTACTTCACACTGCAGTCACTTGGAGCCTACATTATATAGAGACATCTAGACATTTCTAGACATCTCTAGGAAGACCGGAAGGTAACAGAAAGCAGCCTTACCAATTTCTTCAAAGATCCTGTCTTAAAATCCTATTAAAAACACAGGACATACTTTACACTGAAATGTGAACATCAGAAATACGTGCATATTCTACCTTGCTCACCTCTGCAAGTGTTCACAATCATAGCCAATTTCTTTAGTGGCGCCGTCGATAGAGCTACGAGGAAGTAAAAAAAGATTTGCTGTACTCAGAATGCATCACCTTCACTTCTTAAGTTTCAACTCTTTCAGCTCATGGAGTAGTTGGTGATAGAAAAGTTGGACATCAGAAGTCATTCGTCCATCCCCTCCCTACTCAACCACTGCTAGTAACCCCATGCCTTCCCTTTCCCCATCAATCAGTAAATGATTCTACAAAGACACTTAGGTCCTTCCCAAGTCTGGCCTTTTAAGACTTGATCTGGAAAGCCCCCTATTCCCTTCCTGTACATCACGCCAGTTTCTGCTATCTGTTTACAAAGATGCTGATATGGTCGTTTCAAAATGGGTTCTAAGTGTTCTCAACGTAGTACGATTCATACAGAAATCCTTACACATCTCCTCTTGATCTCACTATCAGTGTGTATACACCTCTGCAATTTGGGCTTCATTTGTTTTCTTATCCATGCCATTTCCTGCCTTCAGGTTGTCAACTTATGTTTCATTCTTTTAATAGAAAATAGTTTATGATTGAACGCCTGGAGGAACAAAACCTGAACGATGTGTGCTTTTGCACTTGTCAATCTTTTCCAGTCTTTAGCTTAAGATCTTTTGATAATCTTGATATTTTAAATGCCAGCAGCATGCAGTTTAGTACCATTTTGGTTTAGATGAACAAGTGTTCAGAGAAGAGTGACAGAGAGAATTACTGGTTCCTCAGAGTTGCTGTCTGCCAGAGATCTGACCTGCATGCCTACATCCACTGCTCACACAGGGGAGAGGAACTTGTAAACATGGCACTCAGCATAATTAACATTGTAATGCCCAGCCTTCTCAAATCTGCGTTTTATTTTGCTTCTAGGGACTTACTCTTTTCGATTGTTTCTTTCTCAGCTAATGTGCAAGAATGGTTACTGCCTCCTTACTGCAATCTCTCTACCAACCCAAAATTTAGTCACAAAATTCTGCCTATGTATTTGGTTTCACATGCGTTATAAATTCCCAGCTCAATAGAAGTTTCTTTCTCCAGTCACAAATTGTTATTTTTAGGGAGGACTAACATCACCTTCTCGGAGCAGTTCACAGATTGCTTTTTTATATGTAGACCTTTGAGCATAACATCACAGTCTGTGTCTAAGATATACTAACCCATACACGTGTCTTGCAGCCCCAGGAAGGTACAGAACAACAGTATATGTTTGCAGTTGGCTATACTCCTGTATTTTAAATATGAGAATGAATTTAATTTCTGATTTGACTGTTAACAAAATAAAAGTTTACTGTTCTAGGCTTAAAATTTCATAATTAGGATTTAATTTTATTTTAGTACTAATAAAATCTTATTTGGGACTCATTACCAATAGCAAATGCTAAGCTGAAGTCATCAGCCTCTCTCAAAACCATGAAACCATAAACCTATATGATAAATTTGAATCAATCCAACTCAAGAAGTCAGTATTTACACTAATTCCGGTCTTTCAGCTCATGAATGAGGAATTGTAACGTTACCATGATTCACTTAGGCCTTTCTGAGCTACTCACAAATATACCTTATTCCCCTGACTGCTTTTTCCCCTCAAGTGTCTATGCTCATGCATTTCTCAGCATAAACTGTATGTCAATACCGTTCTCTGCAACAGCCATCAGGGTTTCACTGGATCAACAGGTAAACCAATATGCTTGTTCACACATACTTAGTTGAGGAAGGTGGAACATCCTCTTCAGAACCTGAGGAAGTAAGATTTCTGGACCTCTTTTTTATGTGCTATAACACATGTAAGATGCCACGTACTTTAGAAAGTTAAGTGGGAATTTTCCATTAGCATTCTGCCATGTGGAAGTTCAATCGTGTGAAGATGCAAGAATAATAAGCAGCAGAAAGGAATCAACTGATTTCATGAACTAGCATACAGAATACAGCCCAAACCAAAATGTTAAGTCACAAAGTGACTTTAAGTCACGATAAATGTTAACCATTACGCATTACTTCAAAAGTCTCCCATTTTTCGCATGTAGAGCTGATGAAAAATGTTTCTAACGTATTTGAAAGCTATGTACAACTGTCCTCATGTCTGAGAACACAGGTGACGGGCAAACACCTTGCTCGCATACCACTAGTTGCGCCAACACTTATTCAGAGACCCAGGCTTGTTATTACTAAGCTCACAGGCAACGCAGAGGAGTCTCAGGCTGGTCAGAGCATGGAGCAGGAAAATATTTCTTTACTGGTTTCCACTAATTCAAATGCTGCCCACTCAAAATCAGCAGGTCATACCGAAGTATTAACACTGTTATGTTCCAACACAGAGGTAAGTTATAAATGAACAAAGCAAAAAGAAAACAGCCCTTTCTTGTGACAAGTCTGTTTCACAGACCAATTAATTTTTGATGAAATTCCAAACGTCTCTAACACTGAGCTGAAAGCATGCTGTGGAGATGCTCTCACTTGCTAAACATTTACCAACACAATAAATAAAAATCAGAAGCAATATAAGAAGCCTCAGGAAAATGAAAGAAGTGAATCTGAAGTTAAAATGGGCTTAAAATGCAAGAAAGACTGGAAAGCAACAGAAGCAGGTAACCATCACTTTCTCAGCTGGTCAGAGAAACCTACACAGGGTTTTAGGAAAGCTCTCAGCAAATCAATCTATTGGTGGCTGAACTATACCATGCACTTCACACCGTGGACCTAGAACTGTGCATGCCGGAGTATCAGCCCAGGTATTCAACAAAACCGAATGTATTCGGCAAGTAAGGTACTACTATCCCACAACCGTATGTTGGGATTTAAACTTGCTGCAAAAGCTGCTGCGAGATCGAAGTTAATATTCATCTTTTGAGTAAATTCTCTGTATTAGAAAGACTAAGCAATGCACCAGAGAAATCAACCATTTCGTAAAATGTGTTTAAATATAAACAATAAGAAAAAATATTTTAAAATCCCTAATTTGATGTGGATTAATCAATAAATAAGATGATCAAATAGTATGTTTCAGATGCAAATGCAGAGACCAGAAAACTACCAGAAAGCCCCCTTAACATAATTCAGAGTATTTTTAGTACTCTCCACCAGTTCTGACAGCTAGAACTTTTATATGTTTAAAGTACTTATATACTTATATATACTTATATAGGGAGCATATCATATCGCATGTGTATTGTATAGATAAATAGATATTATATGCATTTTATAGTAAAAACACTAACTGGATATTCAATTGCAAAACAGCCATTAAATACTCTGGACAAAAACTGCATTTGCTCACAGCTTTTTCCATCTTCTGCTGGAGGTTGCACAGGTATGGAAGAATTTCGGGCATCTCAAATGAAAATAGCAGGTGAGAGATTGAAAACAAATAAAATAAGAGGTTCCCTGCAGTCCCTGTAACTAAGTGGTAGAATTCCCTCCTAAAAGATATTCAAAAGGCTAGAGTTTACCTTAGATTACAAAGTGACTATACAGAAGAAAAACACTTCAGTGGCCAGTAAATATAAAAAGACTAATCCTGGATGATGGAAAGTAAAATGTAAACCACTTTTTATAAAACTGGAGAAAAATCTCAAGTTGTAAATCCCTCTTTTCCCATTGTAAGAGCCACCTTTGGCTGGATGGCAGAATTCATTTTCTTCTCAGAAATTTACTGCTCATTTTTTAATCTCTATCTCTGCACACACACGCATTTGTTTTTCTAGGTGCTAAACCAGCAGTTTAAGTTCTGTTTAAACTCTGGAATTGACAGTTTTCCATTTATGCTTATCATGGACTTTTTTAACTACACGAAGCAGTAGAATTAGGCCTAACAGTAACAGAATTCTCACGCTTCACTTCCAATAGCCAGTGGCTGCCTGCGGAATGCCCACGTTCTTAGGTGCTTACTTCAAACATCATAAAGCCCTCCTCACTTTGAAAGGATGATCGCATAATCACGTGTCTTTCTGGTTTTAAGGTATATTCCTCTATTTCTACATTTATTGGCCATTTGGTCTTCTCACAGTCTTTTCCAAACTTGTTTAAAATTATTTAAATTTTTTAATAATCCATCCTTTACTCTCAATATAACTTTAGCTTTTGGCTCATACGTTATTTTACAACACTACCTCAAAGCAACCTAAAGGGATGGTCTATCCATCAGTATAGCAAGTGGACAACCCCAGCGCCAGAAAGGGCACTTGTCAGCTGTCTGCAGGAATTCACAGCGGCATTTGTAGCACCAGCAATCCTTGACTGACCCTACAAGGACCTGACCGGAGAAACTACTTTCTTCGTGCACTTAAAAACCGCCACTGAGAGCCTTGCAGATGCTGTTAAGAAGCATTTTGTACGCTGGTGCTGAGCACCGTGACTGTCAATTCTCTACGTGTATCGTGCCATTAATGATCATGATTAATACACATAGGCAGACGTGGGTAGAAAATTTTGTCTTTAAACTCCCAGACAAGTATCTAACCCTTCGGACATCATACCCACTTTGTTGTACGGTATTAGACAGAAATCTAGTTAAAAAAAGTTTTAAACATTAAATAAATAACCACCATTAGGTGTTTCCTTCTTAAGTATTAAATTCATGATCAAGTCTAGCTTTCATTCATCTTCAGCAAGTAGAAAAGCATCTGTTAAACTTTTAGAATGTATTTAGATTACGTTTAGATGCTTCAGTGAACAAGGACAACAGTGGCAGTAGTCAAAATATAACCTATAGGCAATTTCAGAAATAATGTTTATAAGCAGTGAGATGACAAATTTCTCTTTAGAATGAAACCAACAAAATGTTATTTCATCTGTTGTGGAGACTAGCAGTTTCATAACAAAAATACGTGAAGCAAAGCTAGAAAATTGGACTATGAACAGTGGAAAAAATTCACAACATTAATTTTATTATTTCAGTTACCCTTTTGATTAACAGTGTTTTCCACTAAATCATTTCTTTCTCTTTTCAGTCTGTAGAGAGTTAAGGCCTACTATGTAATGGTGACAACCACTAATCTAAAACTTAAAGCAAGAATAACACCACCAAAGTCTCCTAACTTGTTTCAAGTATTAGATTGCGTTGGACAGAATAATTTTTATCCAACTGATCAATAACTACATTTTATCAATTTCTGCTATCAGCTTAAGAAAGTCCTTTTTTCCTCTTTCTTTCATAGGAGCAGTCAATTTTGACATGGCATCAGTTCTAATTCACCAGAACAAGATCAAAAAAACAGTACCACCAAGGTAATCAGAATCATTTGATGTTCAATCTGAGACTAAATCATTTCAAATGAACACATTCATGCTAAAGGGATGTCCATATATTTTAAAACCCTCTTTTTTTTTTTTTCCCCCTAACACTACTACTACCAAAGTATTTTAAATTATCCTAGGGCATCAACAATTTGCAGTTTATCTGCTGGCTTCCAGCTATTACATAATGGGTAATTAGATGCTGAAACTTCTAGTGACTTAGAAAAATAGTCTAGATGTTAATTGCTTTTATGAGTCCTTTAATGTAATCTGGGGACAGAAAGAATTTTGGACTGTCTCTGAATAATAACATTACTGGCAGCAAGCTTAATTTCTTTTCCTTTTTCCCCAGACATTTCTTAGAGGTTCTGACAGATTTCCTTCCCTCCTCCCTGTACACTATATATGAGATATAGCTATATATATATAATTTTACCACCACACTATTAGATTTTCTATTTAATTGCATCCAACAGTCACTGACCATTTTCAATGTCGTATCCTAACTAGTAGACTTCCTCCCCTCTATGAAGAGACAATTGTATTTTCAATCTGTCATTTGTTTATAGTAAAAACCAACATTGTCTCTTCTTTATAGTTTAGCATGTTTTTTTTTTTTTGTGAAATTATAATAGAAAAAGGGACATTTGCTTTCTTTTCTCCTTCCAAATTCTCCCAGTGATCTGTGGCCTCTGACTTGCCTACAGACAGGGAACCATGAGCAATCTGATCTTGCTCGATAGGCTGCTGACAATCACAATCTGGTGAATCTTTTGGCAAAGAAAGGTACTACTGCCAACACGCAGAGTGCTGGAGGCTTGGCTTAGAGCGTTGCCTCAAGAAATTAGGTGGATGTCTAGTGCTGAAAATGCTTGCTTTTGTCAAAAGCAGAATGTTTGTGTGATTTAGATGAAAAAACATTTAAGAGAATTAGTATGGGGATATACAAACACAGGAACTTCCAGAACACTACGTCAACATTGTATCTTGTCCTCAACAGCAGCATATCTAATAAAAAAAAAAGTACCTGTAAGACAAGTACCTAGTTAGGCTTCTCAAAAAAATTTCTCCTGTCTCCACCATCTCAAGCCTCTTGAAAGAGTAAGACAGAATTTCAGTCAGAAGGGGAAAAAAGCAGAGCAAGAGAAAGAATTTAAACAAGGAAATCAATCACATGGCTTAGGGAAAAAAGATTGGAGATTCATATACCTACTACTACAAGAACGTAACCTTTTTTCCAATGCTCTCCACTTTGGCCCCTCAAATAAACAGAAGAATTCCAGTTCAAAAGTTACCACCTCAATCAGGTGTATCAACTAGAGGATAATCCAAAAGTTCACACGTTCACATAAATTTATGATCTCCTTTAACCACCTACCGTAATAATGATTCTAATCAGTGGCAGGAGAGTGGGGTACGAGAGAAAGAAGTTTCAGAGCAGATCAGCCTGAACGCTGAAACTTATCAGCACAAGAGAGAAGAAAAATACTCATTAACAAAAGGAATCACAAGGGTTCATATTAACTGTACAAGTTTTTTGGGTTTCTTGCCCCTCCTTTTTTTATGCTTTTGGGGATGTAACTTGGAGGTATGCAGAGGAATCACAGGATTTTTCTAAAGCGTGTGCATTCTCCAGTTATTCAAGCATAGAATCCCCTCCTTGGAAGCCCTATGCAAACCTGAGCATATTAAGCGCCATACCTATCAAGCCTTCCTAAAGAATTATCTTTAATTATGGAATTCTTGAGGGGGAGAACAGGCTTCGGGGCTGTTAAAGTGTCAGCTCTCAGAAAAAAACCTATAAACCCAGAAACTGCTTCCAGAATGTACCTTAAAGGACCCAGTTGAAAGTGTGCTACCAGGATTATCTTCAGAGAAAGTTTAGAAGGGAAGGGGCCAGGGAAGTGTTGAGGCACAATCCTTGACCCGAGTCCAGCTCTTACTGCAATGACAAAACTGCAGTCTTACTGGTGATTGTTCCATCCCCAGTCCTGCCAAAGGGCTTTGACCAAAGCCCAGACTAACCTCTACAAGCTCTGTCATGAAAAGCAGAATTCCTAGCCTCAGGACTACGCAGAAACAGGTGGAAATGAGGCTTTGCTTGGAGAGTGTAGGGGGGGAATGATTAATCAACACAGCTCTTCAGTATCAGAGGAGATGCAGGAAGGCAGATGCTGGTTGGCACGAGGAAGGAGAACATTTTACCCATAAGAACTCTACAAATGGAGGAAGAAGCCTGAGCTGTGATTCCTGCCCCTAGATTCAACCAGACCAGGAATGCAGATGTGATAGTCCTCTTGCTTGCTGCCTTTAAAAATCCAATTTAGTCTCATTTGCTCAAGATTTTCTGTTCATGATCCTACTACCACTTAGGTTCACCTCTGATCTAGTCAAATAGCCTGGTTATTACAGAGATATTTAAGTAAAAATAAGAAAACCAAAAAGAACAGATTACCAACATATGTAATTGTCCAAAGCAGGCAGACAGATCTTTTTGCAAAAGTGGTTATCAAGATTTAGTATTACTGTATTACACACACTACTGGTGAGCTCCAATCAGGCTGTGTGCAAGTTAGTAAAAATCAGAACAAGAAAGATTTATATTTAAACTAATCACAATCTTACAGGCAGTATAATAAGTACTTCTGAATTTCTGATGTGGCATGCTGATTCTTAAAATTTGAGAACTACTGCTCTACATGATACAAGCACCCTATTGGGCTCCATCAAACAAAAGTCTGCAGCTTAGAAATCTCAATTCCTTAACGCAAACCTGGATGTCAGATTACAGACTGATGTATATTCCTAAATGAAAAACTGACCTTTGTGAAAAGAATTTAAGGGCTCTAAGAATGTATTAAAGTATGCAGAGTCCTTTGAAACTACAATGAAGCATGTGCTTTCTCTCCAATGCCTAAGAACACATTTTTTTCTAAACATACAAAGAAAACTCAACACACAGAGTAAAGGGTTCCCACAAAATTTCTGTCAAAATAATTATTAAAAAACCCCAAACAAAATAAAACATCACCACCCCTCCTCTCTTCTTGCAGCCTCATAACAGCATGTCACATCAGTCTGCTCACTCTTACGGGGTTAAATATGCATTCTATAACCTGCCAACATAAATTCAATAATTTGATATTGTTACAGTTTTAGCTCTACAATTTTGACTTTATATGGTGGAATTAAGATGTTCTGTCCATTTTAATGTGTACCTGACCTCAGATGCTGACACGTAAATTATTTAGAAGTTAGTATTATCTTCTAAGAAAACCAGTGCTTCAAACTAGCCAAAATACACACCCTGGCACACACAGAATTCAACTGCATATACACAAAAAATAAACTTTTCTATAAATACTTCTTAAGTATTTTTTAATTACCTTAGCTCTAAAAGCTACACTCCCTCTTCACACAGAAGCATCACTGACTGCTTTATCAAACAGGCCTGGGAATAGAGTGGGAAAGAAGGCTGTGCCAACTCTATTGAGGTCAAGTGGATTGAAGTCTGCTTGTGCTATCTGAATCACACATTGGCAGATGAAAAGACATGCCTTTTACCATCTGCAAATTTTAATGTGCCAGATTTTGGCTGCCATGCAACCTAAAGTATTTACTTCACTGAGGTGCACAGAAAGAAAAAAAGGACGCAAGAAGTTTTTATCTAGATTTAAACTGACAGCACTAGATAAAATCAGTTTATGCTACAGTTTAGCATAACCATTTAAACCGAAGCAAAATTCTCATCCATATATGGATGTTGTGATAAAAAAAAACCTACCCTGATTTTCTCTCGATGTCTCCATGGCTTCCTTTCTGCATTTAAGACGAAAATAAATATGTGGAATTCTACAATGGCCTTGAAAATGCCATTTCACTAAAACTAAAGGTACATACAAATGTCTGATCCTTTCAGGGCTTGTAGTCTCAAAAGACCATTGCAAATGCAAATAGCTGTAGTTGTTACTGAGGAAACAGAAACAATGAGAAGAATAAGAATGGCAGTGGTGGTGAGGACAAGAAACAAGATACGTGACAGAAATGACGTTCCTTGCAGCAGGAAAGCTGGAATCTATTTTGCAATAATAAGTCATGTGGTAGACTGAGGATAACTTCAATCAGCTCTGTAAACCTCAGTTTATTATAAATGACCATGATTTATGCTTTGTCCAGAAACAGTACAGTGGTGAAGTAAAATACCTTTGGCATATTAATACATTTACCCCATCACCTCTCCCAACCCAGTCGTCCATCCCCTTCACATTAACCTCTTATTTATCCAAAATCTGTACTGAATAAACTGATACTATATTTTCCCTATATCTGTCTGATATTTACGGAAAATGCGTGTGGGTTTTGGTTTTCAGTTTTGGTTTTTGGTTGGGTTTTTTTTTTGGTCAATCAGATGTTTACTGAAGCCAGAAGCATACAACAATATTAGCAATTTCTTGGCACTAGCACAGATGAAAGGAAGGTAGTTTAAAACTGGAAGCTGGAAAAGAAAAAAAATCCCCACAACACAATTTGAGTGAAAAAGTAGACAAAAGACAGATGTGGAAACATATTGTGTCTCTTACTGCTCTCATTTCAGTATGACTGCTCTTTTGGAACTTTTCCTTGGTTTTGCATGTGTAGCTTCAAGAGCCATAAACTTCTCTCTGAAGAATTTACATTAAGTAGAATGAAGAATGTCAAATTTAAGCAAAATGCAAGAGAATTAGAGAAATCCTGCAGATCGTCTGAAATTTTGATCAGGTGTACCCTAAAATGGGGGGAAATCCTGCACAGATATGTCAGAAGCAAAATCCACCATTCCTGGAACAGAAGGAGGAAAAGCAACCAAGCATGCCACAGAGATACTGCAGTTATTGCAGGAAAGCCTTTAAGCAAATGCACATCTGGCAGAATGGAGCTACCTGAATACAGGGAAGAAAGAAGAAAACCATGAGCTGCACAGCTCAGATTTAAAAACATGCTTTTCATCTGGTTAAAGCCACCTTCAATACCTACTGAAAACAAGAGAAATTCCCAACTGCAAGGGTTTTTCTTCATTCTGTTCTCTGAGCATCTGATGCTGTAAGCAGCATCAAAAATACTGAACATCTAGGAGCTCTAAGAAATTCCATATTCCAAAAGCAGAAAGATTTGAATTGTGAGCACTGTGGCTACCAAAAAGCACACGACCATCCCCA
Organism: Rhynochetos jubatus; assembly: GCA_027574665.1. Classification (NCBI taxonomy): domain Eukaryota; kingdom Metazoa; phylum Chordata; class Aves; order Eurypygiformes; family Rhynochetidae; genus Rhynochetos; species Rhynochetos jubatus. The sequence goes on from CM050662.1 coordinate 6,960,368, forward strand.
CTGAACAACATTAACTCTTCTGTTCCAAAAACTGGTTTGATGTTGCAATTTATCTTCACCCTGGAAAAAGTGAAAACACAGGTGCAAACTCAGCCTCCAAAGCCTCTGCTGCAGCTCTCCCGGACCACCGACAGCCACTTTCCCCCACTCAGACCTGATCAGTTTTGTTGTTAGAGACAACAACAAGAAAGCAGAGTTGTCATACATGCACAGAATGTAGGAATTCGAAAAGGATTTTCACACCTCTGAGATACAAATATTTCACCAGGCGGACACTTAAAGGTACCACAAGTACACCCACATAGTATCTCGCTGTACTGCACACAGTTTAATCTGTTTGCAGATCTTCCCTAGCAGCGACCATTACGGTGCACTCAGACACTGCAAGTCCACTGTGGCAGAAGGAAGGGACTAAACATCCCAGCTCCAATTTCTGTGATTTTCAATTAAACTTGCTTTGCTGTTGGAACACGGATCACCTGCTCCACCATGCATACTTCTGTATTATTAATTTGTTAGCTTGCTCGAATCACAGTTGAAAACCTTTCAGCCTTGGTTTGCAGCAATAAATTCAACTGACAGCTGAAATTTGGAACGCTCACTTAATATTGATTCTGAATGTAATAACAAGCGACATGACCTTTTGGAGGGTGTAAAATATGGCTGCCACAACATCTGTGCCACATTTCTTGCTGTTTAGTAATATGCTCTAACAGCATGGAGCTGGCATTGAAGTTAAGCTTTATTATCAAGCAGAGCACTCCATCTCTCTGGCTTCATTAAAAAAACCCCACAAAACCTTACTCCTCACCCCAGCCCCCAAATGCTTCCCACATCTAGAACTTGTGCACACATGACTGTTTCTAAGACCTAATTTATCCTGCAGTCAGAAAAGAGATACTGGACTACTAAAAGGCACCCCCTCTGTCAGACACGGCAATGCCAGCAGACTGAAGACCAGTACACGTCTTCAGTCAGTGAGGAGAAGGGATTTGCCTTCAAGTATCCTAACCAAATATCTACCTAGTTAGGCTGTTTACAGTTATCTTCCTATGTTTGAGAAAATACCTTCACATCTTTCCTGCTATTCGGACAAAAAAGAGAACACATTAATACCATTTTTGTGTGCTCTGACACCACGAACACCGTTTTAATTTAGCATTACCCCAGGATACCTTGAACTAATTTTGCTAGGCTGGATACAGAAGTGGTTGCATCTGATTTCCTTTCAGTAATTTCCTTTGAAGTGCTGGTATCTTTAAAATATAGTCCAAGTAGACAGAATATCAATTTCTGTGTGTTTCAAAACCCAATTTAAATAACTGCAAATTATCCAAGCAGTCTAATCAAGTTTCAAAACCAGAATTCTGCTACAGAAAACACCCCCCGAAACACCAACCCTCATTATAGAGAGCATTTCAAGTCTCCTGACTTTTTTTTTGTTGACATAACAAGTAATCTGGAACAATGAATTCCTTTATCCTTATGAACAACTCCTCTTTTATCTCTTAATGAATAACAAACACAAGGAAGCAGATATTCACCAAGACATTTTAATTTTCTATTTTCTGCTTTTAGTTTCTACACAGCCAAACACTTGGTAGCAGCTAAAATTTTAAAAGCTTTAAAACTTACCCTTCAAGAAAAATCTAAAGCCTTCACAGTTTACAGTTAAATAAAGCTTATAAATAAAATACCTGTTGGCACTCTAACAAATATGTGTAATATAAAGAAGATGAAAATATTTTCTTTTTAAAAATCGTAATACACCATACACTGCAAACTGTGGAAGTGTATATACCCATACCAGCTTTGTGGCCAGGTGGCCCGTACAGGTGTAATCTGTATCAAGCACATTCTGAATACCTCACAGTTACACACTGAGAACCAGAGAGATGTTTTTGTAGTAAACATTTTTTAAACAATTACAAAGACAAAGAATTGAAGTACCAAGTATATAAATACAGTCCTTGCAACGTAACCCTGGAATAGCAGGAACAGGTTCCCAATATGTAAGTTTCAAAAGGCCTGAAATATCATTGTATACACACACCTACTACTTCACATATATTACTTTTAATAAATATATGTATATTTGATTAGTGAAGGCAGAATTCACCTTTAATGATTACTAGATACTTAGAATTTGAGATTCATTTAGATCAATTATATACATGCACTACAGTATTGAAATGGCTAGTTCCTGCCTTAGTCTCCCCTGCTCTGAACATAATTTAATTATAAGATCAGCACCTGAACCCATCAAGTCTCCCATTGTGCTGCAACAGATGAAGCTGAGACAGTAACAAAACACGATGAAAGACTGCTTGGGCAAGATGCGAGAGAATGACTGAAAGAAAGAATTGGTAAATTGTTTCAGCTACAATGAAGTCTGGGAGTCATTGGAAGGAGCTGGAGAATAACAAAATACTTTAAAAGCTGTAACTGATGTTTGAGGTCCCTCTAATCTCATAATTAGCTATTATCATAGAGGAAAAAATTCTGTGACAGGTGAAAGTAGTAGAAATAAGTGTTATTGAAAGTCTTGGAGAACCCATGGCTTTGGTCTTTACCCAAGCTTCTATGTTACATGGAGCGTCGAGAAACTTCAGCAGCTCAATCTCTGCTGAAGCATATTTGAAACCTGCACACGAGCTGCATGATAGCTGTTCTCTTGAAGGGCAGTATTTGCTAGTTCTACACGAGGAATCAATTGAAGTATCGGAGACAGCCATGCACTCACAGCTTTGGAGTTCTTACTATGCAATTGCATTAGACTTGAGAGTTTAACTGCACAACCAGGATTTCGAGTTTTAAGTAGTATAGACCAAAACCACTGTGATTAGTCTCCAGTTTCAAATATGTCTTCCTCAGAGACTTAAATCCACTGCTTCTCTGCCCCACGAACCCAGCTGCCCTCTTTACCGAGATGTCGATGTGGCCTTGCTTGCTTGCATCCTTTGAAGCATTAGAAAAAGCAGAGGTAAACAACCACCAATTGGATTACTCCTACATTCTCAGCTGAGATAGAATTCAAAACTAATCTGATTATATGTATATTATGAGCCACTAAGAATATTTTTGCAGCAATTACCAAGCTTCCACACATGGAAAAGGGCATTTTATTTTGCACTGGGTTAATATATCAAGTAGTAAGCTTCAAAGGGAATGTTGGGGGGGAAGGAACAAACAAAAAAACCCTGAAGCAGGTTTATAAAGCAGCGATATTTCTTTCTTGTTGAATTGCAAAGAATTATTTCAGACTCTTAAATGCACTGAAACACTTTTCAAATAAAATGCAATTTCTCCTTTGGACTTTCCAAGCTTAATTCCCAGTCATATAACTTCTGGAAGTTCTAAAAGGCTCCAGAGCCGCAGTTGGAAATGCTGTCACTGTTTACGATACACCTCTCAAAAGCAAGAGCTCTGGCTGGTTAGGGTGGAGGGAAGGCATGCTAACCAGCAGTGGCTGACACCTGCCTTGAAAATTCATAGCCAAGATTATATGACAATTACAATTATGCTTTTTAATTGCAACTACAATTTGTCACACAACGAATATGAGCTATATGTTTATAGAAAACCCAAAAAAACTGAAGAAATACAGTATGTTTTACATGCATATATGTTCATGCACATCTGTAAAACTAGTTTTTTACCAAAGCTGTCAGTGAATATATTAACACAGCGGTAGGAATACAAGCACACAACACAGGGTGAAACTCAAACGGAGGAGGAGCTGTTAGTGCAGGGGGGGCTGCAAGAGAGAAAACCACAAGATGTACTTTCCACATTCCTGCTCAGAAGCGAGGGTATTCAGACACTTTCCTCAGGCGTATGTTCACTACTGTGCAGAGTTTGGGCAACAATAAGGAAGAAATTCAAGTTCAGTCAGAAGTCTTTGACATGATCACGATCATGAAGACATAGTAGAAGAGCACGTGTGACTGGAAAAAGGACCATTGACTTACAGAGCACAAGCAAGGATGAGAAAGGGATTACCACTTGACTGCACAGAGTACCAGATCAAACAGATCATGGGATGACTGAGTTTGGGACTGTCAAAGAGCCTGGGAAGGCAACTAGAAAAAGTCTGAACTGCGAACCTGAGTGTAGTCAAGGGATTGCTAGACAGAACCTCCTGGGGCACAGCCATGATGGACATGCCCAGGAGGTGTGGTACACCGTGAATCAGGGATGGGTGCAGAGGGCTGGATAGGGTTTGCCAATAGTGTTGAAAAAACTGATGGATATTGTCATAAGGTGACCCTTGTGAAAAATCACTGCCATAGGAACAAGCTCGTGCTAATATGCTCATGGAAGAAAGTCAAGAAAGAGAACCTGGGGAGCTGCAGGCTGATCAGTCTCACCTAGAATTATGTCTGGAAAGAATGTGAATTATTTCTCTTTGGAAACCTTTTCCAAGAACATCAGTGACAAGCAGACAATCAGGAACAGTTAACAGGATTTACAAGAGGGCAAATCATGCTTGACCAAAATAATTACATTGCATGATGAAATGACTGGCTATGGAGGCAAGGAGAAAGCAATCAACACAGCACTTAGTTTTTAGTGACCCTTCTGACACCCTCTCCCACAGCATTCTCAACTGCAAGCTAAAGAAACAGTGTTTGGATGGACTTTTTGGTGAGCCAAAACCTGGCTGAATTGCAGGGCTCAAAGGGTAGGAACCAATGCCCAGCTGGCAGCCAATAGTGAGCAAACACTGCAGGGGTACTACAGCCTGTATCATTCAGTATAGGATCAGAGACCTGGACAATGAACCAGAGTACACTGCAGTATATTTTTGGTTGGTGTTAAACTGGGGGAGTGGCTGACACAAAAATTACAGAATTTTAATCCAGAGAAATGTTTAAACTCAAGGAATGGCCCACAGAGGCCTTGTGATGTTTTGCAGGGAAACAGAGTTCTCCAAAGGTGGTGGAATAATCCTAAGCACCAGTACAAGCTAGGAAGCCAATGGCTGAGTGGCAGCCCTGCTAACATCTGCATTCTTTAGGTCTGTGAAATTCACAACACACTACTCTCTGACCTGAGCCTTGGCAGCCAAGTGAGAATCCTCTTGGCTGCTCTCAGTAAACAAGGGGGGGGGGGGGGAAATAAACTACAGTTTTTAAATACCGTAACATTTTAAGACTACAATGGTATGCAGGTTAGTTTTAAAAAAATAAATCATTAAGCCCATTTAATTCTTACCCTTTATACCAATCAATTAGTAAATACCAGTTTCAGCAACACCCAGCAGCCATCATTTTTAAGCTGAGAAGACTGGACAATTGCCTTGTTAGCTATTGAGCACCAGATGCAATAAAAGACACAAGGACTAGCAGTTAAGCACCACAGCGCTTGCTTTCACAGCTAAGCACCTGCGATTCTCCAAAGATAACATGGCAAGGATTACATAACTCAGAAGTCTGAGCACAAACAGTAACAAAAACTCTGGAGGCTTCTCATACAACTGCCTTGAGTTAGTCAACAGAAAGCACAGAGCATGCTAAAACATCCAAATCCCATCCCATCTCTCCTTCCCTGCAAACCACAGTCATGCCAGTCAGTGTTGCAGGATGTACATTTGTTCATCTCGGATCTAGACTTCTGAATGTTTAAATTTACAAGCCTGGAATAGTTAATCCAAATACCTACCTATAAAAATGGGATGTTTTTTAAAACAAAAAGTGCAAAAGTTAAAAAATAAAAGCTCAAGCAGAATCATAAATAAAATATACTAATAATGGAGAATGACATAATACTAATGATATGAGACATAAAACTACATTTATAAAAACAGGTAACCCTGTCTCTAAATAATAATCTTTACATTTCCATTAAAACACGAGTGTATATGAATCTAAAATTCGCTCTGCATAAAGATAAAATAAAGTTAAATTCCACGGATGCCATCAATTCAAATTCATCACAGTATGTGTAGTGCTACTTTGTTACAAAAGGTTTAACATTCATCATGAAATGGGAGTAAATGACAAGGTGGCATGAGTACCACTAGCGCAGAAACCCGTGGCGGTACACACCAAGCAATATACTTCCAACACAATATTGTGGGTGGTGTGCCGTAGACGACAGAACGCATGATCGCTAAAACCGATTCCAGTGTGCACCTAGGACAGACGTTTATTTCAAGTACTGTATTCCCCAAACTGACATGTTTTACTGAGATGGCAGGTACAGGCTCTGTCACAAGGCTTTAAGTGACACAGAAAATCAACAAACTCAAACAACATGTGAGTTCATAACACAAATTTTACTTCTGAGCCCGAAAGGTAATCGTCTGAAAACCAAAGCAAAACCAAACCACTGAAAATACATCTTGGAAGAATTCCCAGCTAACCTTCAGGAGAGTCACTTTCAGATAAACTGAAGAATGTTTATTTGCCTCTATGTTGTCTTCAAGCTGCAAGATATTCCTTCAGAACTTACCTCCATTAGCTTTGGTGCTCGCTCTTTTGAGAGGTGTAACTCTGGAAACCGTGCCCCAGCACGGTACCTTCTGAAGTAACACCAAGATAGCCACTTGTGTGGTCAAGACTTGTTCTAAAAATCTTTACATGCCTACTGTGATAAATGCTGTTCTCCAGAAGTATTTTAATAACATATTTTGATCCCTCACTTTTATAACGCCAATTTCTAGGTTAGCAATTGTCATGGTTGCTTTGGAAACTGATTATTTGCCATTGTTAAATGCATCTAAAATAAAAGCTAAATCAAGGGGAAATGGGAAATTGGGATTCTTATCCGTTTTCTTGAGAATATTTGCAAACAGACAAACCTTGGGGATGTCCAGTTTTAGGCTATGTGTCCAAAGAGCCTACAAGTGACAACAGCTAAAAATGAGACCTCTGGTCTCCCAGTGCCCTCCACGAAGCAGCCAGGCAGCATGACAACTGATGCCGAAGGACAGAGCAGAGTAAACAACTAGTGAGAGAATTTCAAATAACACACACTCTTCTATCTTAACTTAGACCTTTAAGATGAGCTTCAACTAATTCTAACAATTTTAAACTCGTTATCTAACCTAACTAGTCAGGTAGTTACGTCTGTAGTTAATGTATGCACCACAACAGGGAAATTTCTCCCATGCCACCCTAAGATGAACCACACCGGAGGGATTACTCCAAGTGCCTGTCTTATTTTACTGATGATTGACTCTGATTAGAAGCATATCTTTTGTATTAGTGCAAATTAGACAAGATGAATTCTATCTTTATTTTCTTATTTTCAAGTAATAAGAATCTTAAGCCCTCAGGCCAGAGGTTATTTGGAGCCTATAGAATGGCAGAACAACGTAATTTGCCTTAGCATGTCACTTGTGTCACCTCCCTTTAATCTCCAACATATTAGCATATACTACTCTTTATTACCCTGTTGAATTTAGCGCTATTTATGTCAACAGAGTCAGTATGTCCCATTCTGTTAATGTGACTAACCTCCTTATTTGGTATTTTGCTTCTAACTATCTGAAAGCCTCAATGTTACAATCCCACTTGCTTCAGGAAAAGACTTTTTAAAAAAGGATGTGGGTGTAGTCTCAGGATTGAAACTAAAAAAGCCTCTAAAAATAATCCATTTACAGAAAATAAGCTCATGATATTGTCAGACTTAGCCCATAACCTGCACTTCAAAATTCTTATTTTTAGACCTGTTATTTAACTATACATACATTTTAACCTTGTTGATGGAAAGAAAGATGACAGCCAGAATCATCTAGACAAAACACCAACATCTAATTTGCATGTTTACTAGTATTACACATTGAAAAATGAGGGTGGCTTCTCCCCAGCAACTTCCCTGCTAGTATGATATTGTATTGGTGATTTCTCTGCATATTTCTAGCTCGTTGTTCCATTCAATTGCTTTCCTGTGTGGGGAAGCTTCTAACAGGCACAGCTCCATCCGCCTGCCTAACTTCACTGCAGTACTGAAGGCATATTGGCTGTATGCAAAGGCTGATCTGCCAACACGGCAAATACAGAGCCATCTCCTTTCATCATCACCTTCAGAGTTTGGGTGTACACATGACATTGCACAAGTGCCAAGATGTTAATCTCAGGCTGTGGGTAAGATTCTCCCAAAGCTTTATCATTCTATGCCTGTACTAGATAAACCTCACTGTGGATGTTTACTGTGAGAGCTGAAGAGTTCATCTGCATATCTATTTGCATGTGCATATCAGTCAGTTGCAGAAAAAAAAACAGAAGAGGATTGGTAGAGCTCTCCATTGACATAGCGAGCATCAACATTTAGCCAGCAATCATAAATATGTAATCTGACAGCATTCTTCCATCCCAGTATGCAAGTGGAGACCAGAATAGCAAAGAGTAGTGTAAGGTACCCTCAGAAACCCACGATTTCCAAGTACTTTCCAGGAATATGAAATGACTAAGAACAGACAAACGCAGGACATCCTCTGAAACCTCTGCAACAATGCTTTTTTGGTACAGGTGAAAACATTCACACAGTCAAGTGGAAAAATATTCCAAGCAGCTTATTAATCACAAATACAGAACAAACATATCAGTGCGACTGAAAATTATCAATGCTAATGCAGAAGGCATCTCTGATTAGAAAATGCTCAAAAATGATTATACAGATGAGCAAGCCTGATTTTTGGGATCATCTTCTTTCTGCATCTGACATGTAAATGTACCCTATTCTGATAAATCAGAGTGGGAAGGAGCACAGTACAATACAGAAAGTTGTATTTTAGCTTAAATTGATTTGACCAACTTTCCACAGTAAGGAAGCCGTGATTAACTGTATGTTTATCTGCCACTCTGCAGACAGGTTGCAAAATGCAGATGTAAATTATGCAAACCACACGTTGCAGAGTGGGTCAAAACCTCTTCTCTTTATACTACAACTTCCTCGGACTAGTAAGTTTGTGACCTTGGGGAAAGAAAAAAATATATACCTAATTTAAATAAAAAAGAAGAATCAAGAGAGCCAGGGGAGAGGAAAAGGAGTTAAATCTTGAAATGAGTCTAGAAAAAAAACAAAACACCAGAAGCCATTTGCCAGCAATTCAAAGGATGTTACATGTTAAGAAGAGTAAATGCCACTCCCTTCCTTGTCCCTGTTTCTCTGTTAAGTCATACTTCCGTCACATTTCAGAGAACTGGAAGGTGGGCTGACCCACAGGACACATCCCTTGGCTGGGCAGAGCTGGTGGGACGGTGCTTGCTAACGACAGGCTGGAATACACAAGTACCGCTACATTCAATGGTATGCTGCCTGACAGTTGGCCTATCAAAAAAACACATACAGATTGGCGAGAGGAAGAAAATATGGCCCAAGCAGCACATGCGATACTTCTCAGCCCACCAGACACGCGAAGAGGAAGCAGCCGTCACTAAGATGAGGGGGTAAAGGAATGCAGACAAGGGAAAAGCGGGGGACCACTAGTGATGCCTTATGCTGGTAGCTCAGAGCCTGCAATATGCCCCTGCTGTTTCTGAAGGATGCATGCCACTCAGCGCTCAACGTCTTCCCCTCTCAGTTTTAGGATGTGTTTTCCTTAAACGTCTTCCAAATATAAGATAAGCTAATTCCCAGAGAAATTAAAATTATACTACACATTAAGAGTTCCCAGGGTGATTTTATATATGAGCAGAAGCAGGTGCTCACACCTGCCCAAGGTAAGGAGGGCACAGATAAGTATATGGAGAACCAAAGCTAGAATGCTGAGGCTATTTCTAGGAATCACTGATGCCCATGCATTGGCCCTTTCTGTTCTGACCTCTCAGGAATCAATTAAAAAGAGCCACATTCAGAATGCAGCACTTCAATAACTCTGCTGGCAGCAACACTCTGATCTGTGTGACATTTACTGATCATCTGGTACACTGAACGCTGCAAATTCTGCGCTGCAGAAAGACAAAGCTAAGGAAATTAAAAACAAAGACCAGCACCATGAGGCTGGAGGAAGAGAAGCCGAGCTAGCGTTCTATTGAACAACTTGAGACAACACTACACATAAGCATGAGAAAGTGAAGCATTAAGCACTAGGGGTAAGTTGTACTCACCGAAGTTCTTTACTCTCAGCACCGAATGTCTTAAATGGCAACGTTTCTCACTAAAAAACCCTCCATGAAATCTTCAGTGTAAACAATAATTCTCTCCCTCTTTTTTTTAATTAGGCCCCTCTTCCTGCCACACTTAAGAATAACTTATCAGGCTTTTAACACAATGCCATTAATAAAACACTGTCTGAAAATCAGGATTAAAATAATTAGAGCACCATGGAATCGCATCTTCAAACCCCATTAACACTGACTCAGGCCATCATTCAGAAACAGCTGCAGAAAGCTTCATGACAATGACACTATTTTGAAACATTAAATGTTTTAAGATACTTTTCCATTCGTTCCTTCTCTTCACTGATGCTCAGTTTTCACAGCTAGCATGTAGCCATAGGTGTATTTCAGTGCTGATACATCAGAATGGGAGTTAAAAAAGGGTATTATGGAACTGATTCTGTGTTTACATATCCCAGCTTTGGGACTAACATTTTATTAATTTAACTACAGAAGAGGAAAAAAAAAAAGACCTGAAAGTAGATTTCTTCTTAGCCCAAGATACTTCAACAATTTCTTATATGGTTTTATTTGTTTTCCTTTTACAACAACTTGAGTTTTTACCTGAATTTGGGTCAGAAGTTGTGACATTCCCTAACTTTGCCCATGTATACGAATGATTCTTTAAAGAGAGTGATAAGGCCTTTACAGTGGTTTAATAAAACCCTTGGCAATGAATAGGAAAGACATGCTATATGAAAGCATAGGATCACTGATGCTTTATTAACTGTCATTACTGGGTGTTTCAAACTTTGGTCAAAGTGAAAACTTAATGCAGGTACCTCTGGCACCACAGAGGCATAAGGTTCCATCAGGAATCTTTAAATATTTCTGATGGGGAAAATATGAAAAGACTAAAAGAAGCAAACGCTTTTTTTTTTTTTTTTTTCAAATCATGCACTAGGTGAGATTATGGCAGAAATGTACCTCCAAGCTGGTACAGCCTTTTCCCTTCAACTGGGATGCTAGATGTTTTGGTTTCTTGTTTTTGAGAAAAATAACTAGAACAAATTACTGAAAAAATAAAGTCTAGACGTTACCACTTGTTTCTGCACACAAATCCCTGTCATGGTTTAACCCCTGCCAGCAACTAAGCAGCACCCAGCCGCTCGCACACCTCCCCTCTCTCCCAGCAAAGACAGAGAATTGGAGGAAGAGATAAGGAAACTCATGGGTTGAGATAACAATTTCTTAATGAAAATAAAGGAAATAAAATGGTGATACTAATACTAAAAATGCCAATAATACTAAGAATACTAATAATACTAGTATTACTACCAATAATATGTAATGAAAATAATGGACACAAAGCAATTGATACAACTGCTCACCACCTGCCAACCTACACTCAGCCAGCCCCTGAGTAGCAAGAGACAGAGAGCACGACCCAGAGCAAGGGAGCACCAATGAGCGTGAGAGAGCGCGACCCAGGGTCAGACCCCGACAGTTTGGTCAGCTGTCTGGGCTGTGTCCCCTCCCAGCTTCTTGCACACAAACAACTGGGAACTCAGGTGCAGTATCTGACACTGGAAAAGTCCTTGAGTTGAAATAAACATTCCTTAGCAACAACCAAAAACATCAGTGTTACCAACATTGTTCTCAGCACGAGCAGAACCTGGCTTCTCACTAGCTAGTGTGAGGAGAATTAATTCTATCCCAACCATAACCAGCACAATCCCAAAACTATGAAATTCTCTTCCCTCATTTATGACACCAAAGAAAAGACTTTCCTCTACCCAGAAGTGTAAATGGTCAAAATGACTTTTCATTTCCCAACCCAGCAGACATGGTGGGAATCAAAGTATGGTTCAGAGGAACGGTAAGGTCCTCAGGCTAGCCCCAAGCACACTGAAGAAGTACAGCTGTTGAATTTCTTTTCCTCGATAAGCACACTGGTTAGGTGTGCTTAGGTTTCGTTTGAGAAAAACTATAAACAAAAGGAAAACTGCAGTTTCTGTTGGGGTTTTTTTTGTGTGGTTTTTTTTGTTTGTTTGTTTGTTTGTTTTTAAATAAAAATGTGTTTCCATGGAACTATAGTTTTATAAATAAAGTGCAATTACTACATCTTTTCCCCACATCTTCTTATATGTCATTGTATAATCTTCTCTGCCCAGGTGCAGTGAAAATGTTCACAGTCAGAATCTCTGGCTTTACATTTATTCAAGTATTAACACAATTGAACCTGAATGCAACATCTTCATGGGACAAAAGAATGGGAGGTTATTAATAATTAATAATTACTGGTTTCCATTTAAGAAAGCTTAAGAATAAGCCCAAGGATATTGGGTCCAAGCAGCTCAATAAACCATCACAGTCTGTATTATCTTCACACAAGCTGGTGTAGCAAAGTGGGGACCAGAAGTACTTACTGAGAGGGATTTCACTGGAAGAATGCAACAAACTTCAGCACTTGACAATGCAATGGCGACTTCATAAAGAACAACAAACATTTTTACTAATATGCTCCAACTGATCTATCTCAATTGCAAGGATAATTCAGCCTTTATGTCTTTTTTGACAGTAACATGTAGTGCACTAAGTTAAGTATCTTCAGTACGTGCTTTGAAAACCTCTGAAAAAAGGCTTTGTCCTTCAGCTACTAATGAAATATTTCTCAAGATTAAAAAAGAGCTTTACTGTCTCCTAGTTGTATCTTCCCTATGTAGTTAACTTCAGCTAAGGACACAGAAGAAGAAATACAGCCTTGCTGTATTGAAAGACAAATCATAACTGCTACGGATTACATGTGGTTCAGCATTTGCATCTATTTGCTGGCAGTGGAGCTGCAATGCACAGTAATCAGAACTTCGGCCTAAAACTGATAGACAAATCCATTTCCCCATGAGGGAAAGAATGTATTTTTAATAGAACTTTAAGAGTCTTTATACAGTTTTTAGCACAATATAAGGATCACATAAGTTTCAGACATTTTTTCCTATTTACAAAGAAACTATGATACCATAAAGGTCTGTGAAGAAATTTTGTGATTTCTTCCTAGAGGAATAAGACAAAATTCTTTTATTTAGATGGAGCCACTCCCCCTTTCCATTTCTGTCTTCTCTGGATTCACAACAAGAAAAGGCAATCAATCACTGCAGTTTATTCACATAAGAAAACATTGTCTTAATGAGAGCAAAATGAATAAGGGAACACATCTTGCTATCTCGAAAAAGACATATTTCCAACTCTAAAGTCTATAAAATTATTGTTCATGCAAGGTAAAATTTCGAAGCGTATCTACCTGAACCAATGGCATATTTAAAATGCCAAATATACGGGTTTTTTAATATAAACTAAGTCTCTTTATAAGACTGTTATAACTAAGTCTGGTTTTTTACCACATTCTGACCATATTAAAGAAAAGTGCATCTATCAGTGGTAACCAAGACTGTATCAAATACGCATAATAAACATTACAAATTTGAAAAAAATGCAATAGGGAGAGGAAACTGATATAAATCTGACTTTCCATTCAATGTTGCTCCTCTATTTAATACTACTGTTAAGTTTGGATAATATTGGTTCTAATGTTTAGAGTTTATAGTATAAAAGAGGTTAAAAAATGACAACTCTGCATATGGCACTCTATGTAGGTAACAGTGGTATATAAACTTAAGCTATAGCTACTCAATATATTCTGTTTATTCAGTTATATATTGATTTAACGTGCTACTATCCTGCAGATTTGGTTCTACGTTTACAGTGACACTTAAATTCCATTTCCCTACCATGCTCTTAAGCCTATATACTATACCAGTAACGCCAAATTAAACATCTGTAGCCGAAATAAAAACCCGCAATACCATCAATAGCACTGCTGGGACAGTGCATGTTACGGGGGCCAACGTTTCCATTTAAATTCAATAGCACAGCAAACTGGTTGTTTTTATCATCTGGCAGAACTGAGGGACTAGGAGGGAAAGTAACTAAAATGGCTAAACCATGGAATTAATTTCCCCCCCTCTTTTCTTATGTCTGAAAAGAGACCTCTCTAACACAATGTGATACAGGTCACCTTACAACAGCCATATTTTAGCATCAGATATTGATTAAACACATCTGATTTGCAAGAGATAAGATTTTTAACCAGTTTTATACGCAGCATACTAGTACTTGCCCATTTGTACCTGTAAGACTAGTGAGCTGCACAGTGGATTCATGCTTTGCATAAAACACGCATTTTATTCCAACTGCAGACAATTATCATACAGCATGACTGACACAACTCATGGTCTTCCCTTAAAGAGAAAAAATCCTACAATACACCTCCGCAAAATAAACAATATACGCTTCTACCCCTAGCCCTTCTTCCTCCCTGCAGACAGACTCAGCGTGTGGTTCCTGAGGAATTAGTTGTAGAAGAACTCCCCTGCTGACAGCAAAATGCCAAATGCACGTCCTGCACATGTAATGTGTCTGACATTTCCACATCTCACCAGGTTAACGTTTCTGACAAGTGCTTAAAAATATATGTCTTTTAAAACGTGTGTTTATTGCTGCCTTCCTATCTCCATAATGTTTTAAAATGTTGTTTTACTCATGAAGCCACCTCCACATTTGTCTTCTGCTGTAAGTAGAAGTAATTGCTTTTTGAGGGTCAAATACCTTTCTGGAATCAATGGGTACATTGCAGTTGATGGATGGTATAAAATGTGCAAATATTTTCTTCTTCATATACAACAAAACTATTAGAAACTGAAAAGAATCAACATGATTGACAGATTTAACAGGGGCAGCACTGAAAATGTTCTAACAGCCTAACTTCTTTAATGTTGTTATTTTTTGCAGTAGGAGACCTTGGGAAAATCTGCAAAATTTTCAAGTGTTAAAGCAATTTTTTCCCATGCAAGTACAAATTCCCAGTTGGGATCTCTTACAAATCAAAGAAGGATCCAGCACAGACACAGGATCGGCGCATCAACCATCGTAGCTGAGTCAGTACAACAATTGTTGTTAGGGAGCAGCATAGGGTATTTGCAGGCGTGCGGCACTAAAAGTGTACTTAACGGATTTTGTGCACATCTTCCAAAAACTCTTAGGGCATTACACACAATGGACTTTACATGAATTTTTCTCAGAAATTCTAAAATGCTTCTGGACAGCAGGTCACTCCTCAGCTTTAAGACGTGAATCATGGCAAGTGCTTTTATCTGACTCATCCAAAGAGATCCTGGGTTGTACATGTGCCTTCATATAAAATAATTCTGGTACACATATACATATCTACACATATTTACGTATGTTTTACATATGCATTTGAATTTAAATTTGAAATGTTTTCTCCTCATTAAGTATATGTTTTTGTCTCAGTAGTAACGGTATTCCCAATGACAGTAACAGTCACTGACGCTAATTAAACTTTATGACTTTGCAGTGCGATTCATAAATTACTATAATTTCTTTTAGAAATTGAATAATTAAGCATTCCTCAGTAACATGCTGTATACCATAAAAATGACAAAGCCAAAAAAACCAGAGGCATTTTAAACTCTGCTGCAGACTATCTCCACCATTCAGTAAAGCATTTTTTCCTTTCTGTACTGCTAGTCTTGTACTTTTTAACTTTGCCCACCCCTTATCATGATAAAAATAGATTTCAAGGAAAATTAGAGGGTTTTGAACTTCCTTGGTATTCAGTCAGAGGTCACTCCTGTTTCAAAGGAAGACGTACCTCGATGGATGCAAGACAGAACACTGAGTTCTCTGTAAATTCCTGTTATCTGACCCAGCCACAACTATTCATTTTTCCTTCTAACTCAATATATACTAACAGAATTATAAGAAGGATGTCATTTCAGTTCAAGCAAAAAATATTTTGATGAACATGTTTGCCAATATTTCAAAATATTCCTCATGAATCAACAAAGGAAATGAAGCTTCTCATTCTACTTAACAGAAGATAAGTCAGCTCAATGTCCTTACATAGAAAACGCGTACCTCTGGTGGATGAGAACAGGGTACAGGGTTCGCAGGTACAGGGTAAGCTTGGGAAAAAGAACAATGACAGATGCAAGATAGCCATGTCACATAATTTGGTGGACTACATCAAAACCAATAGAATATTGGCACATGTACACTACAGATGATACTTTAAAGATGTGGTTTCATCTGCATTAACCTCAAACATTTACAGAAATAAAGTTGGAGTACCCGTGCACTTCCTCAGCACCCTGCACATGATGTAGTGCTGGCCTCCTGACAAGGGGTGAGGATATCCGAAGCTATACCTTATTAAACTGCTCCAGCCGAACTGACAAAATAACGTGTATTTATTCTCTAAATCTGGCACAGGGTGCTTCTCAGCATCTTCCTACAGTTCTCTCTATATTCTTTGGAATGACAAAATTCTCCAGCCATCCACTGGAAAAGAATCCTAGGAACAGCACGTTTCACTATGCCAGACCCACGGGGCATATACAGAGGCAAGGGCAACACAAGAGAGGATAGGGTAACTTCGGGCTGGCCTCCTGCTCACGGCCAAGACAGCATTACATCAAACGTGCACTTCAGGAGTTGGAGTCCTTTTTTTCTCCCTCAGGATCAAACATGTGGTACCCTGCTCTGAACCTCACCGCCCCCCCCCCACCCCCCACCCCCCACCCCCGACTGCCACTCTGATCCACAAGCTAAACTGCATCACTTACTCTCGGCAACAGATAGGAGGACTTGGCCTTCACTGTGGATATATTCTGTCCCTGCTTTCGTTCCCCAGAAATACATTCTGGATTAACCCGCTGTAGAAGTTTTCCAAAGTTGTAATTTTTAATAGAATTTGATAACTGAGTGATTCCAGGCCCTCTGTCTTATCAGGGTCTGTGAATGCCCCTGACTCCGAGACAAGGTTAATGAAGTTTATTTATCTAAACAAGTACTTCTTTCTGTGCTAAGGACAATGTAGCCACGTAACCAATGAATTCTTTAGGTCAAACATTAATCTCTTTAGACTTAAGACATTTACATACTTTCATTATGTGAACTGTATTTTATTCTTGCAGATGAAAAGTGAGGTTATTTCAGAAACTTTTTCTGAAAAACTTTTACTTCATTAGTCTCCTCCTGTGCTTTTATCATTCCTAGTGGTAGCAATGTCTTCCCAGCCAGGTAAAAGACCCTATGCTAGCGCTGTAAGTATTTGTGTACAGGTGTCACTTTTGCCTTATTTTGCACAGTCCAATCCTGCTGAATGCAGCATGGTATTGCAGCACCCGGTAGTGTGACATTACAACAGGTATCACAGTTACAGAAGCGTGATTGTTGCACATCATGAGATTCTGAGGAGCTAAAAGAAAAGATTCCTCTCATTCCCCTCTTCTCTTTTTAATATAAAGGCACATATTTCTTATAAGGATTAAATATAACTCTGATTTTTTTGCAGTTTGTAGGCTTTATCTATGGGTCCTTTAAATTATCATCTCAGTTTGAGTAATATCTTTCCTTGGCATACAATTGTGGTTTTATTAAAACATTACTGTAAATATTATACTGTATTGTTAACTGCATATTAAATTGCTTTGTTTTGTTACAAAGTTCTGAAAGCCTAAAAAATTTCTTAAACTCTTCTCTAGCTAACAGATTGAATCCTGATTGTGCAACAGATTGAAATCTCCATAATGGCAGAGCATATCAAAATTCCTCTGGAAGTCTGCTACTTCTTAGATAAACTATTTAAGATGCAGGGGAACACAATTGTGGGGGAGCGCGAGAGCAAGAAAAGTGAACTAGTAGATTCGTCAAAAGAAAGGAACACAGCACATAAAATAGCCAGACTTGTTGACAAGGGAGCCCAAAAGCGCAGAGGAAAAAAAAGCTGGGACTAATTTATTTTAAGCAGAGGATGATAAGAAGTACCTGTCTGCTTGATTTAGGGATCAATGTGAAAAACACAAGCCTACCTGTCTGAGAAATTGCCTCTTAGATCGGACGCAGCAAACCTGCCTTGCTGCGCCCCTACAAATACCTAACAGCACTCACAGACCTGTTGAAGGGACAGAGACAAGAAGAACACACCAAAACTTCCTCTATATTTTCATTTCATGATGTCTTTTCCCTGTCTTGTTTCCTAATATCCAGATAATCAATTAGTACAGAGTTAGCATCAGTAGAAATTCAGATGCTTAACCTGTAAATGGGCTTTTTCATGCTTTGTGTTAAAGATGCCATTTAAAGAAATCAATAGACACTCAAATCCCCTACATAGTGTATATATACTCTGTCTTGAAGTGCCACCAGTCAGGCACAGAAATATGGGTTTCAACAAGAAGAACAGCAGATACATTTCAACATACAGGTTATCAACATCTTCAAGCTATTGTAACTAAAAAGCAGAGCGAGTAAGACAGCTGGATACTTGCAATTCATCAGTTAAAATCTAGGCATTCAGCTTGAGGAATCAGAACCAAATAATACTTAAAGTGTTTAGAAACCAACGTGTTTTAAAAAGCAAAAGAAAAGCAAATTCCTGAGAAGAGTAAAAAGGAACATCACACTCAATGCTGAGGGTTTCTTCTGGACACTCTGTGTGACAGCACTGTCTATGGAACCCACACTGGCCAAACTGCACGGAATCACAGAACCAAACACATTGGAAAGAGATTTCTAACACTGAAACACTGAAAAACAAGACTATTATGCCTGTAAGAGACTCAATCCTTTCTCTTTCTTGTTTTTCCACACAGAGCAAGGCCGACTATTGTACTCTGTCTAAACTCCACCAGTGTGATAATGTGATGTTGCTCTAATTTAACGCCATTATTCTTTTGTCTTTCCCCCAAGTGAAATGCCACTTCTCTTCTTTCCTTTGAGGTTCATCTCAAACAACTGTCTTTGTTCTAAATGAGACTGATCCATATGTTTGCTCCTGCATATTGTGTTCACTTAATGGGAAGATTTTCTAGCACTATAAAACCCCTCCTATTATTTGTTCCAGTCCGCTTTGTGTTCTTTCAATAGCTGTCATAACCATTACCTTTGATAAAATGTCCCACATCCAACATGTTCTACTTATGAATAGACATCCCTCCCATGAACTCAAACTTATTTATGTCCCTTCAGCATATGTATCCCTCCTTTCCTCAATTTCTTCCTTTCTCATTGTATTGTATGTGGTAAAAAACCAAAAGCAGAATGTGCAGTGAGGGCACTGATCAGGCAGCCTGCAGGAAAGCTTATACTTTTAATGCTTGCTTTGCTCATTACTAATAAATCAACAAATAACCATTATCAGAAAAAAAGCTAGTTAATCTCATCAATTACTTTTGCTGGTTTTTAGCTACTAATCAATGAACAAGAATGAAATTATGTATACTAAATACTCTGGTATTCTGGTTTTTTTTTCCCAATAAAAATCAGGACTATGTATAAAAATAATACAAAAGTAACTAGATTAGTGTGAGTTTTGTATGATCGTACATGCACAGTGTGAAAATATTATAAAATTCACTGAAATTACTAGCTTCTCTTCTAATGCGAAGTAGCTTAATGACTTTCTTGATTTAAATGTAGACTCCTGTGGCTCACACAAGTTGTGCTGGCAGCCAGACATTAACATGATACCGTCAAGTCTCAGATAAACCCTGTTTCCATGCCGTGCCACCTCACGCCAGAAGCGACAGCGGCACAGAACGGGGTGGCACAGAATGGTAGCTTTGCATTCCCCGTGGGAGAAGGTGACTAATCCTGGAAAGTACCTAGTGTTATCAGGCAGCCCATATGGGTGCCAGACATTTGCTGCTGCTTGGCTCACACAGCAATGCTGAGGAGCCCAGGTGGTTTAAGTAATATTCCTGATTTTCTTTTTAAATAGATCTCATGCCTCTGGAAACAAAATGTAAGACAGAAGACAGGAGCTCACACAATTGACTCCAAGCCCTTTGCATACAGTATGTATAACAGCTGTTTAGCTTTAGATTACAGTGAACAAGAGTCTGACAATGTATGTCCAATTTTATCTTGGTGAATACCTAGTAAACTTATCCAGCGCTGAGAAATGTCTCATGGGTACTGTTAGTTCAGTTTTCTCCGCTGTCCTTTCCCGTCAGATCTCATCTGAGCTCTCCCAAACATGCTGGCCCGCTGTAGTCTAACCACTACAGCATTTATCTTGAGCGAGTTTTCAATTTTTCATAGTAACCTGCAACTATGACAGGATTTACTGGAACAGTTTATCTCTCCATATTCTATTCCCTTGACAAAAAGCATACATGCTGCTTCTCCAAATGCTTAACATCATTATTCAAACATCACCTTTTACCAAATTCCCTTTTTTCAGGCAGCCTTATGAACTTCTGTGATCAAATTTTATTTTCCCAAGACATAAGAGTTAGGGCTGAAAACTGAAGAATTCCTACTACAGTCTGAGAACATACATCATATAACAATTAAAAGCCCTCCCGACCTCACTGCATGGGACTGCCGTAGCCATACAGTAACCATAGCTACCCATTTCAATGACAATGAAAAGAAACAGCAATGAATAACAATGAAGCCATAAAATACATTATGAAGAGCCACACCAGGTCCTGAAAGCAAAGAAAACCTTAAGGTAAGGCAGAAGAACACGTGCAAAACAGCCAGCCTTTCGGTTCGATTTCCCACGGACACATTTATCTCTGCAGTAACATATGCCAGAACTATACGTAGGCATCCATTTCAACACTTCTGGACAGGACACAAAAAAGAGAATTCACCAGCTGTGTACTGTTGCCTGATAAATAACAAGAAATGTGCAATTTTTGCCATAACCCTGTTACATTCAGGTATGTCAAGTAACATCTCTAGTAGCGAACATGACGAAACCAGTTTGTTACAGCCCTGTGAAACCTAGCACAGCACCAGGCTCTCCATTGCAAATTTACACAAACCCTTCTGAGGCTGAAGTTTTGATCCAGGGCTGGCAACCCGCCAGCCTGTAAAGCAATTGTTGCTGCTGACCTTTCCTTGCACCTTGCAGGTTTACTAAATACATGCCATGCAGAAAAAGACCAGCCAATTCTCTCAGTTACAACATGGGAGGTACAGAAGGATTTAGATATTGTTAATTACTTACTTACAGGGTAATTTCTAGTATTTCAATTCTTCTTTACGTTTGGAACTGACATCACTTTATGAGGCAATGAACCTTTTGTTACAATAGCAATAGGGCTCCGTGCCTTTGAAGTGTCTGAGTGTAGGAGAAAGCAACCGTTCCTCATCTGGAATTCTCATACAATTTAATGTTTAACTAATGCAGAAGCTGACCTACTGCTGCCTCATCTGCGAGAGATCTTTGTGATCAGGTAAGATTTTTTGGTGTATTTCCTGGAGTTGTTCTTCTAAAATAACGATAAATTTGGTGTACAGGTGTCATTTATTTCAGAACGGTGGGTCTCTGTCACTGGAATAATCTGCAGAAATAGCAGATCATGCAATAATCTGGGTTCTGAATACATGGGAAGTTCCAAAAATGATGCCAAAAGGCTCAGCAGAGTAAGTGCCCATACTTAGGTCAAGATCATTAAGATTTCAAGAAACAAATTCCAGGGCTCACACAAATTAATTATCTTCCTTCTATGCCACAGAGATATATAGGGAGATGTTAATAAAGACTTCTAGAACAATTTAGGTTAAAAGGGACCTCTCGATGTCATCCAGTCCAACACACTAATCTCCAGAGCTAACCTCAGAGTTAGATAAGGTTAACTTCTCACACAATTTCATTCTTAGGAAATCCTTAGGATAGGAATACCCACATTTTGTTACTTCAGATACCTATTTCTGGTGCCTTAAACAGAAGCAGAAAGAGGAAGAGCTGTGTTCAGAGCCCTACCTTTGCTACTGACCACATAAAGGGCCTACATGTTGAATAGCACAAGCATATCAGTTCTCACACATGCAGACTTGAACAATAAGCTGTCTTCTACTCTTTCTGTGTATGCTGTTTCCGTGTTGAGACAAATTATGCAACATGCTTTTACATGAATAACAGATTATTTCTAGAACTTAATTTTTTCTTTAATTTACTGAAACCTATATGACATAGATGACAGCCAGACACAATGTTCAAGTGACTCCAGTGTCACAGCTTCAGGCATCAGAAGGAACGTTTCTCTTTGTCAGATCTGGCAAATCCATAACTTATTTGTAAATTGGGAAGACTGTTTAAAAGCTCCCCATTCAGTGATGAAAACATTTTGCCAGTAAGGCCAAGCATGCCATTTATCTCTGTCAGAAGAAAGCCCTCAATGAACAACAAGGCAAGCGTCACCACTTTTCATTAACAAGAAATGTGCTAGTAACCTTGACTCTCCTAATCTGCATGTGATGGGACGGGGGAGGATGGGGAATAAATGTGAACATATATGAATGAGCATATATTAAGGAAATAGTTGTTATTTTCATACAATAAAATAACTTCAAAACCCGTGACGAAGAACCTTCTCCATTTCTTCTTAGGTTTTTAGCAACTCTTGCACATTAACCAGTATTCTGCCTTCCACTTTTTATTGGCATCTAAAAGCAAATCTTGCATTTTTTCAAGATGAGTTATGAATAATGAGTTATCAACATTTGAGGTCAGACTTTTTTTTGTTTTATGTTTCATCATTTCTTTCTAAAGTAATTTGTCACATCACTTGACTGAAATATGTGCCACTTACACCAACACAGATCAGCAGGTGCACTGCTGCATGAAGTACTCCCTCCTGCTATTACTCGTCGCAAGGTAAAATTTATAATATATGAAGATGAAAATTAAAAGTGGAATGGAAGAGCCCTACCCAAGCTATGGAACTCCAGGGTTGCAGATGTTTAAGTTACACTACATTTATACAAAACATATGAATCTGTCAAAAGCCAACTGATGCAACCTCATAGGAATATTTTAAACAGCAACATCCCTGAAAAAACCCGTAATTGAAACCCTGCCTAGGATATATGAAAGCTCAAAGTATGATACACAGTCACCAACACAACTGAGCATGTGAATCTCTCAGTGTTACACAGAAAATCCCAGATGGAAGCAGATCAACAATTTGAAGTAGTATAAACTAAAGTCTGAGCTGAATTTAAGAAAAAGATCTTAGATTAAAACTTAAATATAATTAGTACCATATTATATATATACACAAAATCTCCTTTATTGAAACTTCAGTAGGATTTATTTCAGATGTGTAAGACAAGCGAAGGTCATGCTGCATGTAAAATAATACTTTAATCCAAGGACTAAGTTACAGACCTTCTATCTGCACAAATGAGAGAAAGTTCAAAATCACCACAACCTCTTCTTCTGTATGTACCTGCTATGACACAAAAACCTGAATGGTTAATGCCTTCTTCCACTTCAAGAACAACTGGGATCTCTCTCAAAAAACCCCCAGTCTAGCTGTTAGAAGTTACCATGATGCTGACTGGACTTAAACTTCTTGTGGGGAAAAAGGCAAATAACATAACCCATTCAAAAATATACATCTACAGAACAAATTATGAGCGTGAGGAAATGCAGGTCTTAACTTCAGTCTTGTTTTAGGCCAAGCAAATGTGACATTCCTGATTTGCCACATAAACAAGAAATAGGATATTTGCATCTTGAACCACTGTCCTGCAGGCAGCTTTGGAATACTGCTCCACAGTCACTTCCCACCTTCGACATACAGTTGCTGACAGGCTGGCCCTGCTGAAGTTGACAGGACAAGGCTGTTCAGCGACAGAGAGGGGCATGTATTATTCCACTGTATTTCCAAATATGGGTGTAATTCAAGGATCTATTTCTGTATATGTAATAACATGTATTACACAAAACCATAGCTATGCGTGTCACCTTGATGCACCACAGATACGCACACACTCTCCTGTAATTTGCACATACAGATTTTTTTAATCTATAAACTGAAGAAATTCAACTGGCACCTCTAACTATGCAGAAGGGAAGCTACAGCAAAAGTATACAAAGTTAAAGTCGGATAGGAAAAGTTACCTACACTCAACTTATGTATTTTAATCTTGTAACTGCAAAATACTAATGTGGTTACCTGAGGTGTTCACAGTTCAAATCTTATGTAGAAAGAACCTTAGAATATGTTGGGGTTTTTTATTGGTGTTCTTGGTTTTTTTTGTTTGTTTGTTTGTTTTTTAAACCACCTCAATAGCTAATTAAAATCTAGTCCAGGAACAGCTTTTAGGAAACACCTGTATGTGAACAGTTGAAGAAAGCTAAGTAGATAGTTTAATAAATTAAAAGATTTGCAGATTAATTTTAGAATTGCATATCTTTAAAAAAATTTACATTTACCGGATCTCTTTAATTTTCTGAAATGGATTGTTTATAGGTTTACCTCAGCTGAGGTCCAAAGGAGGAAGCAGTGAAATTAAAAGGACTTCCTCCTCTCACTATACGAAATGGCTTGCTACACAGCCCAAACAAAATAAATGAAAAGCAAATACCAAAAAGAAATCTAGGGGTTTTATGGAAATATTGTTTCTACTCTATCTTCATTTTCAAAAACGTATTGATGGAACTGAAAAAGACAAAGATACCTGTGACTAATAAAAGTAGATTATAACACCAGAAAGGGCGCTTTTAGGAAGAAAGTCTTTCAACACACATCTATAGTTCTGAGGATACAGGCTAAACCACACATGCTGCACTATTCATCTTACTTTGGGAGTTAGGTTTAAACATAGTTCTAGCCTGCTTATTTTAATGCTGAGAGACTTAAACTTGAGCAGTAAAAATTTATGGCAAATGTGGGAAAAATAAAAGGAAAGTAGGTCACTATGTCAAGAGAAGCAGCACAGTGGTCTGACCTGCACTGCTCTCTTGGGGGATCCCTGGTATCTAGGGTAGGGCACTTCTGAAAGTGACTGCACCTCCGCGATGACGTTTTCATAGTAGCCCTTATAAGTCCAGAAAGCAGCTAACTGCAAAGGACTTAGATGTAGGGAAAAAAACCCCATAATATATCTTTTAAACCTATAGAATATGTATAAATAATGACTTTCCATAGAACTCTGTGCTTACAAGTCTCATCAAGAAGGGGGCTTAGTAACTCCTCATGTCAACAGGGCTTGGTATAAACAACCCCTATCTTCCTGTACTTTATTTTTGGCAGTTTTAGTGGAAACACATTAAAAACATCTTATTAAGAACACGGCGCAGTTTTTCAGAGGTTGAACACATTCTACATTCCAGTTGTCAGTTTAGCCAAAGGTTACAGTCTTGAAGTTAGGTAGGCTTTTACTAATGAATCTCTGTAACTACAGTAACGGTAATCTTAGCTGGCCAGCTCATTGTAAACAAGTCACATCTTGCAACCCACTCTAGGGTGAAAAAGGCACATTTCAGAAACTACAGTTTCTCAAGACCCACAACGTAACAGGAAGTGAATGATAAGAGACAACACCTGAAACAAAGGGACCTTGAACAAGTCCAAGTACCTAATAACATTTAATTCTTCTGGAAAACTTGTATTTAACAGGAATTCCAGGAACTCTCACCTGGAATTCCTACCTTAGATTGAAGTCAGAAAAATATGAACACTGAAATAGATATTTTTATAATGAAAACAATGAAGATGATGGAAAGGGAATTTCTAAATACTAATTTTAATGTCATGTAAAATAATGCTCAAAAGCATGACCTGGTCAAGGAACCAAATTAGAGCTGCAATTAAATTAATTAAAGAAGACTAAGGAATTTAGCTAAGTACAAAAATCCAGCATACAAATTAAAAATATATATTTTTCTGTATTAATTTTACAAGGAAAACAGAGGTAGAAACTTTCTATAATTATGCTGCCTCCACCTTGTTGACATAAATTCTCTAAATTTTCTAAGAAAACAGTTTATATTTTACTTAGAAGCCTCAATACCTCGAATTCAGTCCTTCTATATTGTTACAATAAAGATGAATCATGAAGGGATGAGGACATCAGGAAGGTCTGAGGCTATAATAATGTCTGTACCCCAAGAATCTAATCCAACAAATTGATCACAGGACTGTTCTAATGCTTTAATAATCCAAATACTTCTTCCCACCCCAGCTTCTCAGGCTAGTGAGCTAATCCACTGTGAAGTCCCACTGAACTTTTGAACTTCCTGACTAAAATGCAAAGTTGAAATGTTCCCAGTCCCACCAGCTACAATCCAAGTGCTCCTGCTCAGGAATGCTTTCACTTAAAATCCCTGAAGGTCAACAGCAGCAGCTGGTTTTATATAACATTCCTTTATTCATATAAAGCAGCTCAACTGCCTAGATTTTACTGATGTCAAATTTTGTCTTGCCTGCATGAATATCCACACGTATATAATGTATCCGTGTATTTACGCTTAAGATATTTATGTCCTTTCCTATTACTTCACACGTAACTATTTGATTTCTACTAGCACCACAGATTTAGGATATATCTGAAAAAGCACAGTAAAGGAAAACAAGTACTTTTTTTTTATTATAATACTTAACATTCGCTGTACTTTTCATATTATTAGTAATTTGTTACTTAACTAGCAGTATTAACCACTCTGACAACTACCCACGCCTGCAATGCCATCGCTTCCTAACACCATAGAAATGACCTGAGCCACCTTAAAAGGAATGTCAATAATGCACATCACAGAAGTGACTGAGAAAATGAAGAAATCGATACAATGGACATCAATCCTATCTATCTTCCTTAGATTCACCTACATCTAGCTGAAACATCCTTTCCTTATTTCAATTCTGCCTCTGTTTGCAGAACTTAAATCCTTTAGCCTTTGTTACATGTAGCAGTACTGCTCAGTCAGGGCAGTTCTGGTCTTAATTTCCCACTTTAGTCTTAATTTATTCCTGTATTCAAGAGATGGTTGATACAAAACCTAAATTTAAGCTAAAAAATGCAGGTGTATTGAATACTGCCTTTAAGAGCTTGCAATTTTTTTACAAAAGTAACTTTTAATCAGACATAATGTTCAGAAACCAATCTATAATGCGGCTAGCTCTGAGTCAGCACTATGACATGACAGATCCAAACAGGAGACAATGAGAAGTTTAAGTGCAAGTGCAGTTCTGTGACTTTTGACAAAGTTTTATATAAAAAGAATGAGGCCTGACAGTGGCTAAAAGAAGAGGTGTGGAGAGTAATAAAAGGCATCTCAAGTCCAGTGACTAAACCAGGCCCCTGGTAAATGAGAACATGTGGCTGTTCAGTCCGTACTGTGCAATCAGCTGTCAGAGAGGTTGCACAAGCTGTTGTTACTCCTGAGAAGAAGCACCAATACGTGTTCCCCAAAACGATATTATCACATCATACACAAAGTCAAATTTCAGAACCAAAATGCAGGGACAACTTCTACAACGAATCCTGAGAACTGTCAAGTACCCTTTGAGTGGAGAGAGGAGGGAGGGCATCAGTGCAGTTTTGCCCGAGCAGTGGATATATTACAGAGCTCAAAGGCGGCTGAAGATTTTGCAAGCAACGTAGGTAACATGAAGATTTCTGGTATCTAAAGAGAAAGAAGCCATGTGACTTTTTTTTCCTAGTTGCAGATCATTTAGTTGTCTAAAATTAACTCAATTCCACATACTATTCAATAAAATAAAAATCATGATTTAAAATAAATAAATAAAGGTTATGGCAGCAAGATTCAGTAAGTCCCAGTAAGTCCTTTTGGGGGCCTCCTGGCATTAACACAACATTCAACATTTTCATTAATCAGGACCAGGTAGTTGAAGCCACATGGAATTTGAGGCACCGTATTTTCCTACCCCAGACTTTGACTGAGAAAAACTTTCATCCTATAATGAACCAAGTACAATCAATCAAATACAGCCAGATCCTGAGGATACACATCACAGAAAACCCTGTCTCTGAAGCACATTCACTCTACTGAACCATCACTCAAAATCTAAATAATTGTATCGGGATCTAACACCAATTCCTGACAAACCTGCTTAAGGAAATAATTTTTGAAGAAGTATGAAAATGTATTACCAGTTATGTCTGCAAGTCTTACTGGCAAAAGAAATACTGTGAAGTTGGTTGAAAATACTGAACTCGCTTGCCCCAGTGAGGAAATACACATCAAGAAACATGCTGTGTCTCAGCTGTCACCTCTGCTTATTGTCCCAAGCAGATTTAATTCTTCAGATACAACAGGCCCATCCACTCCCTACGTTTCCATCAAAATGCTTGGCCTTCCATTGGCAAATTCTGGATGTTACACATTGCCAATGTAAAAATCTTTTAAGTGGGGAAGAATTCACAAGTAGCATATTTTAAAATAATTTACTGTCATAATTTCCTCATTGCTTCACCATATTAAAAAATAAATACGATGTCATCAATTTTGGTTTATTTACCATTACGGAATTAGACACTATAAAAATTTTGCCCCAGATGCAGATCCACTTTGGAATAGAGCACATTATATTCCCAGTTCATAAAGTCAGGCTCCCTCAACTTTTAACCTAGCAGTGGATTTAGGTGAACCTAAACTAAGGAATTATGGCACTAGTATTAAAAATGTGTATATAATTCACTTCTTGAAAGCAGTTTTTCTTGTCTCCCTCCTTATTCAAGTTTCACAGCATACATATGGGCATGAATAAGTAAGGGATTCTTCACCCTAACTTCGTGCACAGCAGCTGGAGAAATGTTTCAGATTAACATAAATGATAATACACATACATAAGGCTGTCTTTCAAAGAGGTTTGATAATACGTAAATGCAATGTTTACACAGGTCAGGTCAAGTCAAAAGGTTTGTAATATGAGTATTTAACTTATGTAAATCTGTTTATCACTGCTAAGGAACACAGGATGACTTCAAATGCTCACTAATATACATAGTACACATTTAGTGCAACTCGCATGAATTCTCATTCCAATTGCTAATTACTATGCAGCCTGTAAAAGACAAAAATTCACTAGGCGGGATTGCTCTTTTTTCTTTTATCAGAACAATTAACATTAATCATGTATTACTTTACAGGCACTGCTTGTCTACACATTCATTACTAAAATAATAAATTGAATTAAATTTGAATAAAGGTATTGAAATAACAACAAGTACAGACATTTACCCTTAAACATCTTCCTATCAATATTTCCTTAGCCAGTGTTCGTGGGAAAGTAATGTAAAGCTTCATTTACACTCACTGTATGTTTCAGGACTTCCAACACAAAAAGAAACAGCAATTATTTTAAAAATTTTTTATATTATGGTTGGTTTTTTTTCTCAAATATAATTTTTACACTGTAATCAGTTTCACTTGCATAAATTGCGAAGCCATAAAAAGAGGACGAGGATTTCATACCATTAAACAGACCTTGGTGGCAGGAAGGGAAGACACTGAATATGTTTTCACCTGAGATTTTTAAAGTTTTATGCAGGGTCTGAACTCATGTGTCTGGAGTCCATCCTGTTTTTTCACCCACTAGAGAATAAAGTAGCTAATCTTCTGATTTTATTTTTTTTCCCCTTAAAGGTTTCCAATCCACGGCTTTAATTTCTATCGCAAAATCTTAAAATTAGATATCTGCCATCCATATGGAGATGCAGACATTTAGTTTTTCAGATTTATTAAAATCTACTTATATTGATAACAGCATAGGGCCATATGATATGGCATGACAAACACAGGTTTAACAGCCTAATTGCTTGGCATTTTATAGTGGATCATTATGTTAAAGCCTCGGCAGTAAAGTGATAAATACACAACACAGACTTCTCATTGCTGACTGAGAAGGAAAAGGTGGGACATACTGGGGTAATTTGGGAAGAGACTGCACTTCAGAGACATGAGAGAGGAATCCTCAAACCAACTGGACTACCTAGCGGTACCAAAAGAAAACATGCCACAACACAAAATAAACCATGAATTATGGTTTTGCATAATACAGGGGCACATGATAATTTCCCTTACAACCTGGCTTGAGAGGGAAGACAACTTCACAGAGCTTTACAGCATAAAAACATACTCCATGGAAGTAAACAACTCTGCATGTATGCGGAGTTTCTAAATGTATAGTATCCACCCGGATCTTGAGATAAACCTCATTATTTTGTTCTGCAGTTGCAGTAGTAGCACTGATCCCGTAAACACTTTCTCTCATGTAAACAAATCTGACACTGATCCCACATGACACCTCACCCTGCTCTGTCTTCACAGCCCCAGACTCACAAACATGATAGAAAAACAGGCTTGCTTATAGGATGAACAATGTCATTAGGGAAAGACTTGTGCTTTGGGAAAAGAAAGACTAAATGAGAAGTTTTCCGTGATAACCAGGTCTTTTGAACGAATAAATATATGCTTAATATTTTTGATCCAGTAATAAATTGGATCAAAATTAAAAAAAACCAACATAGCTGCAGATTTTGTAAGTACTTTTTAGTAGTTGAATATTTCCTTCAGTTTTCTGGAAAAGTTTTAGATGTTTTCCCTAAATTTCTGTCCATATTTAATCACCAAACACGCACCTCCACCACACAGCAGATGTGCCATTAACTATTTCTGAAAAAAAGGGAAATAAAATCACCCAGCATGAGAATACTACGGAATAAGTCAACACTAGCAGATGGTGTTTATTTTGTCACTGCTCGTGTTAAAAATTACCACCAATTTCATCAGTTTCTTTACGGTAGAAGCTTCACGTAAAAGGTGGAAAAGGTATTATTTTAGAAGCTGTCACACAACTCTTTAAAACATAAGTTCTTGTTTTCATGGCTCCCAGTTTTCTAGGACATGGTGCACTACACAGGAGATCGGGTTGTAGAAATCTGACATGATCGAGTAGTTTGCTAGCAGCTCAGTCTTTCAACACACAATCTGTTTTTTTTTTCTCAAGCAAATTTGCAAATTCTTTAGTTCAAATACCGGTGTTTTCAAGACAAATCCTGTAACAAGTGTTAAATCTGCTCTTACAAGTGGCACCTGGTAGAACTGTCAGCTTGTTTTCTTCTAGAACTCAATATGCAAGAGAGTTTTGCTTCACCCTCAGCATCTCCTACATTCTCATTATTTTATCACACCCTGTTGGCTTTATGGTTTACATTCTCTGGTTCATTGTTTCGTAACAAAACCGTATGATGCACAAAGAACAAGTGTACAACCTGGACTTGACTATTTAAATAAACCATTGCTAAAAATCTCATGATAAATCCAGGTTCTTCTCATGTATTTTTGAAAGGATTTCCATTAAAATGGAAACCACAAAAAACCCTCGCAGAAACGCAAACCCATATAATCCTCAGTATGGCAAATCCACATTGAAAACAGCAAGGTGAACTACATTCCTCACTGCTGTGATTTAAACAGAATTATTATAAATGCTATCCACAGTATCCATCCATGGTATTTAAATACAGTTTTCAACAAAGTAAAATAACATTTATTTCTGAAGGCTACTTGACATCACTTTACCATTCTCACTGATATTTTAGATGTCATGCCATAGAGAGATCATCCTCCTAAATCAAATCCCCATACAAACAGTAGCATTTTTTATCTAAACATCATAAGTACATGATAAAAATCCAATCCATTTTCTTTCCCTAAAAAAGGTAATCCCTATCTTCATTAAATTACAGTTCAAATGATAACATCCCAAAATTACTTTAAGGACTTACTTGCACATCACAGATTATCACAGATTGCTGAGACAGCTGTATGCCTGCTGCAAAAACATATCCCATACATAGCTTATTAACTATAGTCATTCAAATGTCCTTTTGATGTGATGGGATTACACATGAATTCAGACACGATGGACTCCACTATAATGTCCAGGTTTGTATATTCACAGTTTACTCAAGATCAACACGTTGAAACAAACGGCAAATATGCTTAAGCCACACTACAATGGCTGCAAAGTGACCCAAAAGATAGGAAATTGAAGAAAAAGCACTGCCTGGGCAACAACCATCATTAGTGCGCTGCAATATGCTTTTTAATAACTTGACTCAATCATTTCTCCCTCCCTGTGAAGTCTTCTGTGGCACTTCATGCTCAGGTTGGCTTGCACACACTACACAAGGAACCCGTCCTTTCATCGCTGTCATTTCACGAGAAGCACAGGGCTCAGCGTCCTATTCAAATCACAGTAGCCCTCTGCTTTGGGCATATTTCTTCTTTTGCTTTTACCTTTTATATATTGCTCAACATTATGCTACCCTAACGCTTTAAAAGCATTAATTAATGATTTTGATAAATCTCTGAGTTTTTGTAACATTATTTTACAGCTATAAAAAGAACCCCAAGGTAGTTTTGTTCTTTGTTTAGTTTTGCTTTCAATTCTGGATGCTTAGCATGAGACAGAGTTGAGATTTGTTTTGTTAAGTTTGGGGCTTGTTTAATATGCTAAAAATTCTTCTCCCAGAAAAGGAGAGGTCACAAAACATAAGATTCAGATTTACTCCCAATAGGTAGGGGAGATATTTTCCTATAGGACATTTTTCTCCTTTGTCCTTCCAGAGTCTGAACATGGATCTGACAACAATCTTGCCTGTATTTCTGAATCACTGACCATTATAATAACTATGTTCAGCACTTAACCTCCTTTTTTCCCATTTCCTCTTGGTCTGCACCAGTGACATCTTTCTCCTTAGCAAAGCAAAGGCTGCATAGATCAAGAAACCTAACATTTTATTAGAACACAGCAAAGCAATCCACCCACTAAATGAGCACAATTGATAACGGGATATCTTTAAAATGAAAAGTCTGAGGGCTCTACTTATGGTGATACAGAGAGTCCTCTTCTGTTGACACAACATGCACACTGAAAGCTTTGCAACACTATGCAGATGCATTCTCAGCCAGCTGAGGCTTACAACCAAGGTTAGTGCCATCTGTGTGTTTTCGGCAGCATCCAGACTGATGTAAAAAAATCCTACGGCACTTTTCAAAAGGAGCAGAGATAAAGTTTGGTTTTGGTCAACTCCTTAAATTATTAACATAATAGATTTGGCTGGCATCAATGCCAGCCAGTGTAAGCTCACTGCACCTTTCTTACCACATTTAGAGGATGCAAAAAACTATTTTACTAGTCAGATTTAGTATGTCCAAGTAATTAGACTCATAAAAGTAATAACAAGTACTAAGTTTTTCTATTGCTTGCCTCAGTTATTTTCTTAAATGCATGTTACTGTCAAGCCAGAGGTGAGAATTAATACCACCATCAAATATTTTCCAGTTGCTATACAGTTATTAACAAATCCACATGTTGTAATTTCTAGAGCCCTGAACAAACACAATACCAAAAATTAAAGGCAATGTACAAGTCATTTATTTGATTCGGGAAGGATATCAGGTTGTCAGGAAAAAGAACTAAGCCAAAGAGAAACAATATTTGATGAAAAGCCTCAAAGCTTCAAATGAGAAGACGCTGTTCAGATGGATGCAATTGGTAGGGCAAAACCTTTCTGGGATTCTGGAAAATGCACTCAAGTACCACTCTTTGAGATTTAGTGTGGCTTAAATTGCAAAACCCATTCATTTTACCTGTGCCAAAATCCCTTCTGCAACACCAATAACCATGAACGCTTCAGAAATGCAGGTATATATACAAAATAATTTCCTTTCTTTATTTACTTTGTCTGTATTGCCAACCATACACATGCCACCTTGGGCAAGTTTTTGTATTATATACCAGCATTAAGGAAATTTAATTGCTCTACCAAGTGCTCTGGTTCCCACTCTTCTAAGAAACATGGAAATAAAAGATGTTCCTTATCTTCATTTTGAAAACACACTGAGCATTCTTGGGCTGCATTAACTACAAAATGGTCACAGACGCTCAGTACTTCCCAGAATTCGATGTAAGAAACTGTCCCAGTATTTGCTCAGGCACTGCTTGAGATTCCAAGCCTAATGCCATTCACCAGTTTTAGCCAACAATCAAGCCATTACGGAAAGAAGTATATCAGAAAATCAAATAGGGGGTGATGAGAAAAGCTTGCTTCATTTCAATATTAGGCAAGCAGAATATTACTCCTGGTTAAGGCCCTAATTTTGAAAAGCATTTACTTAAGTGCTTAAACAAAAACCCCAAATGGAAAGATATCTTTCATGTATGTACCAGGTCATGGTTGAAATGGAAGAAAAGCATGAAATATCCAAATATATCTTTCACCTCCTTAGGCAGTCCAATACAAGGCAAAAATTGCAGTGTTGAGAACAACAGACTTAGTAAAAAATGGCCTCTGCTAAATTAGTACGGGCACATACCAATACTGTACTTAGTGGTAAGTGTATACATTCAACGAATGGAAACCGCTTTTGAATTAAAGAAACATCAAGAGGAAGATGTCACTGAATCATTATCTTTGCACTAAAAATCCTTGAGATGTCTTTGGATTTACATTAAAAGAAAAAAATAACAGTATTAATAAAAATTATATTGCAAGTTTTTTTCCCCAAACATCATCCTCCTCCAAAAAGGAGTTTTGCTCTGAGGGAAACAAGAGGGGAGGGTGTGTGGGGAGTAGTGGTACTTCAAAAAAACCCAAACTTGTCTATCAATAAGGTGATTCCTTACAAAACCCTCCAATTGCATTGTACAGCCCCTAAGATACAAAACTTCACACAAACACCAAGTGTGACTGTCTGAATCAGAAGCTCTTAGATGGAAAAAAATTCAAATAAAGATGAACAGAGCTATCACTAAATCTTTCATTAGAAAGTCAGAATTGAGAATCACTGAAGAAACATATATCACATGCAAGCTTTTACCAATGGGATATAACACATGTAACAGCCCTTGTGAAAATACTGCTAGATACAGGCACCATATTGGCTTGCAGTTATGCCTGTTTGTACCCAGATCTGGCAACTTTCACACGTCTTAGCGCTCTCTCTCTCTCTCTCTCTCTCTCTCTCTCTCTCTCTCTGTAATAAGCCCCGTCCCATGAAGTGATATCAGCTCAGGGAAACGCAGCTCCTTCACCAGCCAGTGAAGTCTAATGAAACCCCACCCTTACTCAGTTCAACCAAAGCAGGAAGGTATTACTCAGCAATGAAATAGAAATAAGTAGTAAAGAGAGATCAGGTTTATTCAACAGACTATAAACACCCAGGAGGAAAAAACAAACAAACAAAATTCCACAATACATAATAAGCAGAACAGAAACAGAACTAGATTAATCATTGCAAAACCCACAGATGCTAAACTAGGTTCTAGGTTTACAAGGAACACAGTTTAAGCAAGATAAAAACCTTACGTATTAGAGAGTTCTTTGTCTCAGCCAGCTGCTGCCAGCTTGTCTGTCTGTCTTTCAATTTCTCAGAAAGGTGTGTGTGAAAATCTAAATGAAATAAAACAAATACATTTTAGAGATGGCTCTTTTCCTCCTTTTCTTCCATTCCATTCACCTTTGGTGTAATACAGCCAATAGAATTTCACCTCCTCCCACCCAAAGCATTCCTGAATAACAAAAAAAATACATTACTCATTATCTAGAGACTGAGAATTCTTTTATCAATGACATATGAAAAGGCATATTGAGTACCAGTAGTACTGGCGAAATCTTGCTTTGCAGGAGGTACATATACCCACTGTTGGTATCGTTACCCACAAAAAGGACATCGTGCATAAAAATCTGGTTATAATATGTGTGTTAGAATTGAACGTGAAGTCCATAAGCATGTCCACACATGCTGTACAGTAGGGATTCAAGATGATACTTAGGAGTAATAGATAATACACTGAAAATAAAGACAAGTACAGACCATTACACCCTTCTGACAGGTATTTTTTCTTATCTAAACATCAGACTAAAGATACATTTGGAAAAAGGACACCTTCAGCTGTACTAAATCAATTCTTACATGTTTATTGCAGCAGCATGATGACTTTTACATTGACTATCAACATAATCAGGCTCATTCCGCTGCATCTCAACTAGACGGGAACCAGCGAAAATGCACTGTTCCAAGGATGGCTTTATTTCAAATTTTTTGTCTCGCAAAAACTCTCCAGTTTTAGGAAGACAGATTTTAATAGAACTTTATATATATTAAAAAATCCTTTTTCTTTTGAATAGTCTCTTTGACTGAAGAACCACCCAGGATTCTTTTGGTTGTACAACTAATTCAAATATACCTTGATTTTAAAAAAACAAAGTAATTAGGGAGTCTTCTTATATTTGAAAAGCACAATCAATTGAAAATTGTTATTGAATCTCATAACACCACCACAAAAGCCTTCAGATATAGCTAACAGGAAACATTACATCTATTTTTTATTTGTTTACATGATCATCTTTGCACACACAATACCAACAAGAAGCCTAAAAACTTAATGTATAGTCACTTCAATTCTTCACAGTCTTTAAGGCTTCACTGGGAGGTTATTCTCCTTGGTACATCTCAGGTAAAAATTAAGAATTTTGGCAAGATAAAAATTTAATCTTCCACCCAAGACTCTCCAGAACCCACAATGAAAAAGTGTTCTGTATACCACAGTAATTTGTGATATGTAAAGGAAAATAGGCAATGCACTGACACTTTAGGATATAAAACAGCTGACCAAAACAATAGAAAATAATTCAGCTTGCACGCTAAAAATGCAAGACAAAAACTTTGCTGTTTGTTAGGAGCACAAATATTTTGGACTTAAAATGCCTGCAACAGAAATAACGTGAAAGAATGACAGCTCGTGAGCTTTACATTGCTGGCTTTTGGGGTAAAAAAGCAATTTTAAGGGATAAGTTGTACTTTTACAAACAAAATCAACCAGACTGCGTTTACTAAACTGGCTAAATGTTTCCTTGCCACTTGTGAAATTCAGGTTTGATGTGTTAAGCCTAAGTAATTTTCAGGCATTTTGGCTCATGTGTAATTAGTTCAGGTTTACTTTTGATGATACGGGCTTTAAGGCAAGGGAAGAAAACAGATTTTCAGGAATGGTCCATTGAAAGATAATTGTAAGAAAAATATGCAAGTGAAGCAAAGGCAAGTGAAGTTCAGAGCACAATGACTATCAATATGAAAGCTTTGGTAAAAAAAAAAAAATCAAAAAATTGAAGATTTCTTCACTTTGATGTTACCATCAATTTTCCAAAAAATCTGGTACTAAAAGTTGATGAGATTCTTTTTCATACTTTTCATATTTCTAAAATGGGAAAAGTTAAATATATGTAAACACATGCATACACAGGAATAAATAAAAAAAGAAATAGAATGTTCCATTAAACATTTATTCATTTCCTTTTTATGTGAAAATGGGACCGAATTCTTAAACACAGTGCAATTCTTCTGCGATACTGACATTTGAGTGATTTAATAAAATTTTTGCTTTTATTTCTCTTTCAAGAGGAAAAAAAAAAAGGAATTAATCCATCAACAGTTTATCTACTGACATTTTATCACATTACCCTTTAAGCTTCTGTATGTTATCGAATCTGCTATTTTCTCTTTTTACCCATCTGTGGCCACCTTGGGATATTTGATCCTTACAATTACAAAGGGTATGGATGAGGACAACAAACTGTTCCGCCAAGGAAGCTGAGCCATCCCTCTTTTTACACAGATTCAGAGTGTCAGCGGTTGGAAGGGACCTCTCAAGATCATCTAGCCCAACTCCCTGCCAGAGCAGGATCACACAGGAGCAAGTCCAGGGGCTTTGGAAAGTCTCCAGAGAAGGAGACCGCACCCCTCTCTGGGCAGCCTGTCCCAGGGCTCTGTCACCCTCACAGGGCAGAAGGGTTTCCTCACGTTCAGGTTGAATCTTCTGTTTTCCAGTTTATGGCCATTGCCCCTCATCCTGTCACTGGACACCCCTGAGAAGAGCCTGGCCCCATCCTCCTGACACCCACCCTTTAGATATTGATCAGCATTGATAAGATCCTCCTCAGCCTCCTCTTCTCCCAGCTGAACAGACCCAGCTGTCTTTTTGATATGAAACATCTGAAACTAATGGCTAAAACACAAGTTTCCAAGCTCTGTTTCTCCAACAACTACCAAAAAAAAAAAGTTTGCTACCAATGCCCAAAGGAAGGAATAATTTAAATGTTGAGACACTTTAAAAATAGTGTCATCTGAAGGGACGTCTCCATGGGTACTACCTTCCTTTGACACTCACAGGGAGTTAAACCTAATTGCATTTAGGGTTATCTCGAGCAGCTACACTCAGAATCAAACATCCTCATGAGGACTATTGTTCTAACTAATCTACTTATTAGGCTTTTATTCAGATTTAGTACAGTCCTTTATAAAAAACATCTCAAAGGGATACTAATGGATTTTGCAATTATCAGACAGAAAAGAATAGACTGTGACCTACAATCTTTGGCCTTGCCAAAAATTAGGAAAAGAATCCTTTGTAAGTAAATCTTTAGATCATTAAGTTAATTTTAGTCCCAATCAGACATCACACTTGATATCTGGAAAAAGTAATACCTGTGTGAATTTACTATGCTTTCCCCTTATACATTCCTGTAAAACACAACCCCCTCCCAGTGTCCATGGGTGCATTTTCTCCTGCAGTGACTGACAGAGAGAAAGAAATCTGCTTTCTGTACATTACTGTCAAAGAGGAATGAGTAGCAATTTGGGGGGTGCTGTCTCAAGTCCCAGTTTTAGCTTAAAAATCAATGATAATACAGGTAATTTTAAATAATAGTAAGAATAATAACAACATCTTTTGAAATTTGAGAAAACAAATGCTGTGCTTCCTAAACCAGTCTCTGGTGAGATGGTCAGATGTCCAGACTAGCTGCTTGCCTTCTGCACATTATTCAGCAAACTCATTTTCCTCTCCATTCCTCACAGCAGCCTCCTCAGAAACCGAGACGCTGTTTCCATCATGCTATTAATTTTAAACATTTGTCTAATTTCCCTCACACCCCAACAGTCTCCCGCGAGGCCTGGCACTCTGCTGAGACTACACGTTCTTGCTGTCCAACAGAAAGGCTGACAAGGAAAGGTTGCAATTACTCTCTCCATTTTCATTCCCTCTCTATCCCTGTGCCTTGTAAGCAGCAATCAGGAGGCACCACAGAACACCAGGCCGTCAGGGGTCCCGTTCACCAGGATCCCACCGCAGAGCGTTCGTGGGCCCCACAGGACATATCTTTCTCATGGCTGATCGCCAAATAATTTGTTCTTAATGGTTCCTCTTTTGAGCTGGCCTAACAATGACCGATAACTCTTCCTTGTTCAGGAACAAGCATCACTCCTCTCACTTCTTTCCCTCTCCCCCCATACCCAGTTGTTTTCTTCCTTTGGAATTTTCCTCTTTGTAGTCCTGTCTGAATGGACACTTCCAAGTATGCATTAAAAACATGCAACCTTATTAGTTTAGTCAGGTATTCTGGAATATCACTTTTTAACCTTTCCCAGTAGGCATCACTAAAAGCTTGGCTACCAATCACATCACACATGCTCCACCCTTTAAGATTATAGCACATTGATTATGCCTTAATTGGGTTTTTACGGTATGAAAACTTGTTGCATTTTATATGGCTTGCTTCCTCCACTCATAATTCTTATTCCTCTCTGTCAACATTCATCTAGAAAATAACTGTGGAAGTTTAAATAGGAACAGAGCCTAAATATCCTCCTAAACTCTGCTCTCATCTTCTCTCTTCTATTTATCAAAGTGGCATAACCCAATTTTTACTGGTAATAAACAATAAAAAGATTGTTTATTTCTGTAGCTAGCACTTCAGAAGCATTTTAAAAAAAGTCTTACAAATAAATACCCTTAATTTCTCAATATGCTTCCCCTCCCTGCCACTATTCACACACAAACATCCAGTAAGGAACACTTGCTCCACGTCAATCACACCTACTTGGCTGAGGCTTGGCCTGATTGTCTCCAATTTCCTCTCTATTGAACACTGTCAGTGAGCAGCTGCTGTTACTCTGGTAGTACCACAGAATATTTTTATTGCTATTTGCTCAACATTTATTACTGATCATTATGGTTTGTGAGGAATAGGACAAAAACTATAACAACTAACAGAACACGCTCTCAGTACTGAGCAGGTCAAAGCTCTACCTTTTCCTCAAATAACCTTTTTTTTGTTTTGGGCTTTTTTTGTTTTCCATCACACTCTGCCCATACATTTTGGCTCAAGCATATGGGACAGATGTAACAAATGTGGTAGTCCTAACCTCTAAGCACACCATTTCTGGAGACAAGAAACGATTATGAAGATAAATAAATCAGTAATACAAAAATAATGCACAAAAGTAGGGGAATACAAACTGCTGTGCAGTAGAAGGCCCACACACTTTCTATTTCTATATTGTCTTGACAGAAGCACTGTTGTTTTATTCTATTACGTTCTATTGCACATTTTATCTAATGTTTTGTTTGATCTCTTACAGCAGTTGTATCCTTTTTTCTCTCTTCTGAAGCATATTCACCAAACCAATTAAACTTAAAAAAGCTTTACCTGCATAGTATGCTAGCAGCTCTCGCACAGAATTATTCTTAATTATGTTAAAACACCGCAAATATTCATGGAAGAATGACAAACACTACAAAGGAAATGCTCTAATATTAGTTCAAGTACGTGTGAAAGTTTAGTATAGTTCAGTGAACTCGACAGCAAATACACCACTTTCCATCTCCTCCATCTACCAAAGGTAAGGTTACAAAATGGGAGTCCAAAGAATTCTGACTCATTGTCATTTATGACATCCTAAATATTACCAAACATGGCCCATCACACATCTACTGCACCAGGAGCCAGTTATTACGAGTACATTGCCCATGTCTTCTATACCAAATCAACTAAGCAATTAGCTACATTAGAAATAACAGTACGGGACTTAAAATGACAAATACCTTCATTTGTGTTTTCTTTTCCCATAGACTGATAAAAGCAGTAGGATGCACTAGTACCACAAGAGACACAGGGACATGCATAATTCAGATCAGCACTCAATAGAGTGCAGGCACATCTACATCTTTGTGAAGAAACCTGTCTACACTTATGAACTTAAAGTGAACTGAAAGTAAATTTCAAGTGGATTTATTTAAGTCAAATTAAATGGTTTCTACTTGTCTTATTTCCAGAAAAGAATTAAATGCAAGCCCTCTTAAATCCAAATGAATATGTCTACATAGGAGTTTCAACCAATTTCACAATACCACTTTAAAATCATGCTTGGAAGAATCGTCTCAAATGCCCCTGGACAGTCAAGCCCTAACTTCCAAAATATTAATGACTGTCTCTTAATTCAACATAGGCACTGACTTGCATAAAAAGAAAAACTTTAAATGAAACTTCATAACACTTTTGCTCTTGCCCATGCTGCTTCCTTCTGGTTTTGTTTTGCTTGGCTTTTTAAAGGAAGGGTCAATTTAACAACTGTTACTTCTCGCTGTTACGTATGGGTTAGTAGCCACATACACGTCAATGACTCAGCTAAGTGTCAATATCCCCATAACTTATAAAGCCATAAGCCACAATTCTCATGGGAATAATTTATTAAAAACTAAGAAAAGCTTCAGTCTCAAGTAGAAACTCCAGATACTTTAAGGTTGCTTACTCTTTCTTTAATACCTCTTCTGCAAGAAGTATTTAAGAAGTGCAAGGCTTTCTCACACATCACACTTCACTATTAGTTCAGGCTCTGTTCCACCAACTGATTTTAGATCAAAAACTTAATGCCTGCAAAGACCAATACCTGAATTACTAGGCTAATGGGGAGAATTTAAATTACGGAAGTACACACTGAACAGTTCCTAGTGAAAAGTATCATTTTTTCAAATCTAGCTATTTAAAACAACAACAACCAACCAACCAAAATCATCACTGAACTCAGCATCTTTACATAAACGTGGTGACAAAGTTCACATTAACCACTTTTTATAACAAAAGTGTTCAGATACAAAGTTTGTGTTTTGGGGGGACTATATGCATTGTACTACAACCACTCAACACTTCAATTGAAGCACCCACTGCTGTTCTTCACCACTTTTGGCAGCACACAAAACTGTAAATAAAAACTGGTTTGAGAAGGTAAAAAGAATTTAAATTTTAAAAATAATTTCTTTAAAAGAATTCTTTTCCTTATTATGGGATACATATTGATATCCTGTGCTTTTTCAGCTGGGAAGTGTAAAGACAGAATAAGTCAACCAAAACACTACAATAAAAATTATCTGCCACATACTGCTTTGCTGATTCGTTTGTGAGTAAGAGAATAAACAAAGGTTAGCTGCTCTTGTGGAGGTTGGATTTGTTTCACTTTATCAACTAATATCAGCAGAATGAAGCACTGTGACAGCTGTGAAATAAACATTAAGGAATTCATAAAACATTGGAAAGATTTTCCAGTGCAAGCATGCAGTTCTAATAGGGCTAAATTATTAGAACCACACGTTGGGTGTTGTGTCACCTGCCCTTCCTCCAAAACAAACACTCACAAAAGCAAACCACCAAAGCATGATTTCTTCTGTCAAAAGAACAGTGTAAAGCTAAGACATATGGACAAAAAAGATAAGAAAGGCCCAAGTGCTATGATGTTAGTCCTACTGACATATTGGGCATTTTGTTTAATGACTGGAATATTCTATAGGCCCTTCAACATCCTGTGTGCTTCCAACACTGTAGTTCATGGCTCATCTAAAAATCAAGCAAGCCCCTAAAAATATGAAGAAACACTAAAACAAATACATACAGTTGTGTTCCTAGGGAGCTGGTGATTGAGATCAATGTTCTAGCAATAACAATGCCTTACAAAACAAAACAAAGCAGCTCTTAAAGTAATAACCTCAGCATCTGACTTCCTCGTTATACAGACAGATTCTTCACTGCCAAGAACTATTTTTAAATTGTTACGGCAAGTTAATTAATTGATGAGCCTCAACCACCTTTAGACCTACTTTCACTTGCTGATGTCTCTTCTCTTTCTACAGCAGGTACTATTAGTAAAAAAATAAAATTACAGTTTTCAAGTAATTTAGCTCATAACACCTAATTTGTCATCTGTGCCAGTAAACAATTTTGAAAAACTAAGAACTGACACACAATTCATAAGAAAACAAGTAGACAAATTTACTGTCTTACTGTGTTATTTGTTGGGAAAAAAAAATTCAATCTCATTTTACCAACTGTATCTTCAGCCTCCATAATGAGATCACCTGTAGCTTTGAAACAAAATTATTCTCGGTAGTCTTTGACAAAGAATGTAAGTACAACCTGTAGTGAGTCAGATAAAAGATCTTTCATCACATCTCTAGCCTAAGGAGAAGTATAAAACTAAACATATGAAGATAATCCTTCAGATCAGCCTCTGAAACTCCATGAGTTTTTCCTCTCAGATTTTCTAAAATTTTTATTCAACAGCCCTGGCTGGATTTTTCTGCCATCAGGTATAAATTGTTAGTATTTACTAAGTCCAGGCACAAGAAGTCCAACAACTTGACTGGATGCCACATGAAACAGATTTTTGTTAATTCT
This sequence comes from Rhynochetos jubatus, assembly GCA_027574665.1. NCBI lineage: Eukaryota > Metazoa > Chordata > Aves > Eurypygiformes > Rhynochetidae > Rhynochetos > Rhynochetos jubatus. The sequence goes on from CM050662.1 coordinate 7,003,846, forward strand.
GGATCTGCCATTTACTAATTTGATGTTGTATAGTTCACATATGGGACAAAGCAGTGAACAATCACTCCTTATTCCCATTTTCTACATCACTCACCACTGTGCAGATTCCAATCATGTCAGCAGTTGTTTTGATTACACTGAAGAATATTAAACGATTAAAGTCATTCTTCACAAGGAAACTTGCCATACCTTGGGTAACCCATCTCACTGGCCAGTTCTACTGTATCATTGAAAGGGGAGAATACAAAATGTTGTTCAAGGTATGGACATCCCACGCCTTTAAACAATGGCAGTGGTGATATTTTGTGTTTTGTTCTTTGTATAAACTTTCCACTTGTTCCTTTTGTTTGCATTGTTGTAATATCGTATGGATATCCTTTCACAGATTTGTCCACTGCTGCGCTCACATACTTTCCTGAATAATAACAGACAATTCAGAGCCCATGATATTTCCTCAGCAATTACCAATTTCACCTGCTGTTTTCTCTCCCACCCATTCAGGAAAATCTTCACTGTCTTTGCCTTCCCTACCCTGGATAACACTTGGCATACAGAAAGCGATCACCTCAGTACATAGCTGTTTTTCCAGCTCATTTAAAAAACACACCAAAATTAAGTTCACCCCATGAATGGAACAACAAAACGCAGGAGGAGGCTGTAACAATCAAAAAACCCAACTAATTCAGCTCTTATGTAACAATGTACATTTACATTACGCATGATAGTAGCTGCTTCCCTCTGCTAGTAATAAATAAATCTGGTTCCTGATTGATAGAATCTAGCCTTAAGGACTCTGCCCAGTTTCCACAAAGCCAGCAGTTTAGAGAGGAGGCAGAAGAATTGCCTGGACAAGACAGACATACATAAACATTACAAGCTCACGCTGTGCGCTGTTAGAGAAAGCATGAGACACAATGACTCAAAAGGGATAACATTTTCGAGTAAATAAACATAGGCAATACTTTCTACATGTACCAGAAGGATATTTATGATGTGAAAAACACTGCAATGTATTCTCTCTAAGCCAGAAATACTGACTCATGTGGCAAGTGACCTAGTTTCCTTTTCATTTTAAGTGTATTCTTCGTTATTCCCTGTTGATTTATGTTTTCATTAAAACCTCAGGGATTTGTCCTTTTCAAGTCTGCTGGGGACTGAACGGACATATGATGCTTTGTAAGGAACAGCTAGGCATTTTCCCCCAATGTTCTCTCTCTCTCTTCAAGTCATATGCCTAATAGGAACACAACTGAAGAGCAAATAAGCGTCATTTGTTTACCCCATCTTATCTTTATTTCACAGGAATTTAAATGCAAAAGCAAAATAGAATGAACATCAACAAATGCATCAACTGGTAGTGCAGCCTAAGGACTACAATCAGCATGGAAAGGAGACTACTGTGCTCTCTGCATATTGCCACAGCGTTCTGCAGTTGGCAACACTAGCAGTGTTCTGAGTATCCTATTTACGCAACAGAATTTATATAGAAGTACTTTGAAAGTCATCCCAATATTCATACAGAGGTGGTGTAATACATTTCCATAACTTTGTGGAAAGGAATATGAAATTTTAAGTAGACAATTGAGGATATTATGTTGATTTGAAATAGAAAAGACAGACCACCTAAGAAAAAAAGCTCTCAGAGTGGCTCTGATCATGCAGAAGATGCATTAGAAGGGTTTTCTTTTTGGAGAGTCCTGACCTTAAATTGCAGTAAGTGGACACTTAATTGTTCTCAAACCAGAAACTTAGTGAAATGAGGTCCACTGTTGTCATTTTTTTTTTTTTTTTTTAATTTTACTGTATGGACTCCAAAAGTTCAGAGCAATTAGTAGCTGAAAATTTTGTCTGCCCCTTCTCTACCACTGAATTAAGTTACAACATTAGATTTTTGTATAATAAACAAGCATAAAATATTGCATAATGACCTAGCTTCCAATGAAAGCTCAATTACAGTAATGATCTTGATAATTATATTAGGACAGTCTAGGTTTCCCTACAGCGCTCTATTTTTCTAATTTAAAGAGTTATGTGCATGATGACAGCTCTGTGTGCTCATAAGATTATTCCTACTTTATCCTGTCTACTTTCGCATGCTCCACAAATTCAGTTTTAAGCTGCAGTTTTCAAGCATTTTGTCAATCACAGTTTATCAAATGCATTCTGCTAAAGCAGCTGTCAGGACAAGATTCAGCAATGACAAGCTGTCTTAGCTCCTGTTCATGCTATCCTTAAGTCACCAACTCTTATTTTTATCTCTGAGGAGGAGAAATACTCTGGCTAGAAAAGGCTCTACCTGTTCACTAAACAGGCAGTTGAGTCACCGTGTTGGCAAGGCTCCTGATCAACAGAACTAGGAGTACCAATAAATTCTCAGCAGCCCATTTATGCCTACTTTTTCCTTATCCTAAGTGTTGTTCTGAAAATACTACTGGCACTCTGCACATAGAAGTGATTGAGTAAAAAGATACAGTGCAGGTTGTCAATTTATCCTGAAATAGCCTCCAGCAGATAGATAAAAGCCTTCTAAACCATAGCAGAAGACAGTGCTATTACACAGACTCACCGAAGTCCCCACAAAAGATTCCAGACAAAATTCTGGCCTCTGTTACACAAGCATGCAAAATGACGGAAGCATACATCACTGTTTCTGTACAGAGTGAAAACTAAACTATTTTCTTATAAAACCTGGTAATTGAGAACTTCTCGGTGTCTTACTGTGCAGAAATGTTGTGCTATTTCATAAAGGCTAAAACTGGGGCTATGCCAAACTTGCATTTTAACATGAATTGTGTTATCGACTATATTACCTAAAAGAACGTTCACTTACAATGACAAATCATGACCGGGAAAAAAGTATAATCTGCTTCCCTCCCCCCCCAATTATAATGGACACGCTGTAAGTGTAGGACCATACCTGGACAGCTGATCTTCAAACACTTAGGTTGATCAGAGTGAGTGTCATTTGATCCTATACACGGTCTGGTGTATAGGGGGAAGGGGGAAGCTTGAAAAGTAGATCCACTGTTAATCTACATCAAACCCTTCTACTTAAAAGGGAACAGAGTGAAGAAAGTTCCAGTCTTCATTAAAAAGGAAGCAAGAAAAAGGCGAAGCAGTGACTTGAGTTTTAGAAGTGAATACTTCCTGCACCGGTTGAGGTTAACAGAAAATAGTATTTGAAACAGTCTAGCATTGAAAACAGACTGATGAGCTGATGACAATTTTCAATCGCTGTCCATCATTATCCATTTATGCCATATAAAAGGGAACAAAGCAATAAATGGGCCTGAGTAGTCTCAAAACTAAAAGAAAAATCATTAGAATATGAACAGAAGACATCAAGCTACCTTAAAACAACATCTCGTTGCCAATCCTAACAGGAGAGAAGATTAGAAACAGAGCTAGAGGTGGAGGAGGAAGTCAGAGATAGGATCACAGCATGCAAACACACAAATAAGCAGCTGGTAGATAGCTGGCCTGATGTTTCATAGCACTGTAGACTGTTTTTGTGACAGACCAAACTGAAATCAGAAGTGTACAAAGGACTGTTGCATCTTAGCAACGCTCCCCAACTCCCTCTTAGGGCAGCTATTTTTGTATTATGATTCTTAAGATCCCAGATAAAGGAAACCATAGAGTACATGAGAGAATTTGTTTCATTTATGGCCTATATATATCCTCAACTAGCTTGGATGAAAATACTGGAACAGGTGAGCAGGTTCCTTTTTGCCGTTTCAAAAGGAATCTTTTCCATGACTGAAATGGTGCAGTTCATTGTATCACATAACTGCATTAAAAATCTGGATATCTGTGCACACAATGCAGACGATGTTCAGAACTCATAACATAGCAGGTTATTGCCAGAATTGGGAAGTGTGCTGGATTTGGCTGGGATGGAGATTTTCACAGTAGTATGAGGCTATGTTTTGGATTTGTGTTCAGAACAATGTTGACAACACACTGATGTTTTCAGTTGCTGCCAAACAATGATTATATTAAACTAAGAAATTTTCAGTTTCTGATACCACCCCTGTGTTCCCAGCTGCTTCTTTACAAGAACCTGAGAGGGGACACAGCCCGGACAGCTGACCCAAACTGACCAAAGGGCCATGTCATGTCATCAAATGTCACAGTCTTATGTAAGTTGGGGTAGTTGGCTGGGAGGTGAATCACTGCTCAGTGACTGGCTGGGTGGTCAGCAGTGAGCAGTTTTATCTTTTTTCTTTTTCCTTTTAAAATTTATTTTCAATTATTAAACTGTTCTTATCTCAACCCACAGGTTCTCTTATCTCTTTTTCCTCTGATTCCCATCCCCATCCCACTGGAGGAGGAGGAAGGTGAGTGAGCAGCTGCGCGTTGCTCAGTTGCTGACTGGGGCCAGGCACAACAGTCTGCTAAGGCAGACATATATCCATGTACTGGTTATTTGATCGAACTGTCTCTTCTCTATCACTGAGGGTACTATCTACTCTAAATGGTTCTCACCCATTAGTTTTAGCAGAAACTCAGCATTGCCTTTATCATCTCTGACATATTACAGATTAAAATCCTTAATTCATTTTTTTGATTTTGTTTTGCTTTTTACAGATTCACAAGTCTATTTTCAAAATGTCTCATTTTCAATACTAAGCCCAAGTTACCTTGTTGTTCTTTTCATTGTTCTAACAGTCTTTGTCTGACATACTTATTTAGAAAATATGACTGTAGATGTGGTCCAAATTCATTATCTTATCTGTTTATATACCAGAGCAATTTATGGGAAGAGGCAAGGTTGGTAAGATATCAGGAGACACACAATTAGACTTCATTAACCCAGAAGAAAATCTATTCCCAGGTAGCTGCAGGTAAGGGGAAAGACTAGAAAGATTACAAACACAAACCTAAAATAGATTAAATAAATATGTAGTGACTATTTCTGATAATAATACATCAAAAGTTAACGACATTGGACAATCAGCTCTGCTGGATTTCTTACTGTAGCTCAAGCAGCACAAAAATATAACCCCAGTCAAACAGCTTTCTGAGAGCTTAGAAAAAAATCCATCTCTGTGTCTCAAATTCCTGTTTTTAGGACACCTGTGCCAGCTGTAGCTTGGGTGGCAGAGGAAATAGTTAAGGAAAAAAAAAAACAAAAAACCAATCAGAACACTACTCCAATTCTGCAACCCGCTGCAAAGACTTGGGGAGCTCAGGGACAGTAGGGTGCAAAAAAAGCTAAGCTAAATAAGCCGAAAGAGGTCTTTTGTGGGGAAGCCGTGTGGTTTCAGTGGGTTTTTTGTTGTTTGATGTTTTACATCAGGAATAGCTCAAACAAAACAGAGAACATATTCTATAAAACTAAACATTCTTATGAATCTATTTATTTCAGATTCAAACCATTTTCTTTGAGTAAGTACAGTTATAAGTGAGGAACTGATGGCACATAATGTTACTCTGACTTGACACTCCTGTTCATCCCAACAAAAGATGGCTAAACCTGTCTAAAACCAGCAGTACAATGGGTGCTCCTGAGTTAGCTAGTCTGCCAAGAAGAACAAAGAAGAAAGCCAATTAGATCTTGAAGGACACAGGATAGAGTATGGAGAAAGTAATGAGGTCCAGTATTCCACAGGAAGAACTTTTGCCTCTCCAGTAGCTTGTATAGGCAATGGACATACAAAATCTGAGTATTTAACACAGGAGCAAAACTATGCCAAAGGAAACCAAAAAATCTGACTGCCAAGAAGTCACCTCAGTGATGGAGTGAGTGTCTTTCAAGTCAACTTAGCTAGTCACCTAAAATTAAAAGATTTCACCTTTTACCACTCATGTCTCACTGATAGCTTGGTATCACTGAGGTAACCATTAAGCATTGTCTATCTGCCATGGTTTAGCCTTATCTGGCAATTAAGTACCACACAGCTGCTCTCTCACCTCCTCCCCCATTGCAGGAAGAGAGGAGGAAAAGATAAGGAAAGCTCATAAAGTTGAGATAAGAACTATTTAATAATATATATGAAAATTATAGTGATGCTAATACTAATAATATTACTACTACTAAGTAATTAAAGTAAGAGAAAATAGAACATATGATACAATAGCTCACCACATGCCAACCGATACACAGCCAGGTCCTGGAGCAGCAAGAAATCAGAGAGCAGAGAGAAAACCTGCCACCAACCCTCCACCCCACTAACAAAGGAAAACTGGTCCCTTGCTAACAAGTTCACCAAAAACTGAGAAAAGGAGCTAACGACCCAGCTGTCAAGGTAGCCAAGGTCTAAACGACTCCCTCAGGCCCCTTCCCATCTCAGAACTGCACACTGCCCTGAGCCTGACATACCATGACACACTCCTTTGGCCACCCTGGGCCAGTGTCAGCCTTGTGTAGAAGAGGAGCTCGTTCCTGCCTGAAACCAGCACATTATCTAACTCAGTATTGTATGTCCTAGAGTTGCCACTCTGGACACCTACAAAAAAGTGAAAGAGCAAGAGAAGCATTTTGTGATACCTCCAAGCTATAGCCCTTCCCCCTCTCAATAATTTTCTATTCTAACATGTATAATACTCCATAAGAGAAAACCAAGATTTACATCTTTGCTGTATTACATTACATATGGAATAAATGGTCTGAGATAAGCAAGATAAAATTCAGTTAACACAAATTCTAGATTAGAGGGTGAGGAAAGTAATTAGTCTGATGATGTGTACTGCAGGAACAGATGGAGGTATAAAGGTAAAGCTGCAAATTGAACATGAAGTAACACTGCAAGAAAGGTATTGTTGGATGTATTAGCAAATGTTTGTACATAATGCACCAAAAGTAAAAAGGCTTTGGCTGAAGAATGTATATCAAGTTTGACATTTAATGATTTAGAAGTTACTAAAGAAAATAGCTTGAACATTAAGGTGTTCATAAAAAGAGACTCACGAAAGAGTTGCTTAGTCTGGAGAAGTCAACCGTAGGTTAGATAAAAATGTTGTATTAGTTATCAATCACTCAACATGCCCATTAACAATAGGAGAAATCATGGCAAATTTTAGCAGGACAGATCGATATTGAATGCTCCTTAACATCACCTAACCAGAAGGTTATTCACAAATGAAACAGACAACCAAGAAATGTGTAGAGCCAGTTCCCCTGAACACTTCCAAGAATAGATCATGGAAATATCCAAGGGACAGTACCCTTGCATGGAGGATGATCAGTCCTAAAAAAAAAACCACATAGAGGGGATGTCCTTCAGGGCAAATTGAAACCTAAGCCCCAAGTTTTTTCTATTCTCTCTCAGTATTGTAACCCTTGAAACTTTTCCAACACCTGACTTGGGTTTGTTCAATGCACAAGGAAATTAGTACTTTACTCAAGGTTGCAAATCCTACCCCAGAAGCAAGGGATACTAGAAACAGCACTCAGCACAGCATGTGTACACAAGTTCTTCTGAGCCAGCTGTCCCTTCTGACTCTCTTTCTAGGACTGAATGGAAAAAACAGGGTTTTGTTTGTTTGTTTGAAAATGCAACAGTTTAACTCTTTAGCCATCACAGTGACTAACAGAAGATCAGCAAATCCTTCAAAGACAGATGCTGCTCCTTGCTCTCCTTCTTCACTCTCTATATACACCAAATACCTCATGTTTACAGCAACATTTCCTGGTGAAAAAAATGCTAAAAAAGAAAGTACATAGGTGGTTTCTGCCTGTACATTGCATACTCCATGTTGGCATATAAAGGAGCAGTAAAGTAAAAAACCTGCAGGAAAAGTTGGAGTAAGAGTCAGCATGCCTGAAGAGTCAGCTAAGTAGGTGAGAAAACTAAAAAGCAACATACTTGGTTACAATTCTGTTAGATCTAGGGGAAAAATCCAAAATGCCACCAAAAAGTCAAAACAAACAACCAAAAAGCTCCAAGGACCAAGAATCAGAGAGGACTGTTGTGAAGAAATACATTCAGACTGTAACAGGTGTAGCTGAACATTTTATTTCTTCAAGGCAAATAAACTTAACACCTCCCACATCCTTTCAGATAAAGGATTAGATACTGTCCAAACACTAAGACTCTATTTAGACTGAGGCCCCATATATAAGGCCATATTTCCCCTACCTGACACTCTCGGTACAATCTTCTACCTTCTTTTTGTGCTGGATTCCAGTAGTGAACACATCACCATTTTACAGTGGATCCGAAGAGTGCATTGGGATGGAAAGCATGTTTTCCATATAAAATACTACATGGAACTTCTGGCTTGCCAGCTAATGTAAAAATATGCCAAGAGATAAATTTAATAACACAATAAAAAGAACTTTCACATGCCAGTAATTTTTTTTTAGATTTTCTGTTTAGTACTAGCCATTGGACCAATTTCCATCAGTCTGAAAAAACGAAGAGTTGATTTAAAAAATAGTTTTCTGCTTTCAAGGTATGTCATATCTCCCAAATAAGAGAAGATGACACAATAACTCCCCTCTGAAGTAGGCACGCTGAAATGGATTTTCCAGATACAGTGCACTAAAACGAATAAGGGATTAATGTGCACAGTAGGGCAAAAATTTTTATATAATTGTCAAGAAAGCAGAATGAAGAGATGCAGCTAACAGGATTCTTCCGAAGACAGATGTTACTTAAGCACTGCCAGCAACATTTAGTTTTGCAGGAAAGACAAGAGGAAGGTAATAGAAACGTATTCCAGACTTTGTAGAAGGCTATATGGAGGTACAAGATCACAGGGAGGAGACAATTCAAGTGAGTGAACAGGTCACTAGAAACCTGTTTCCTCAGCAGCTGACAGACTGTGGCTCAGCCCAGCAGTAATCCCCCAACTGTCATTTCTTTTACCACCATACCTCTGATGGGGCTACCTAGGGAGTGAGTGCTCATTAAACTGGGATGGTAAATATTCCACCAGTCGCCCACGGCCCATGATCTTCCAAACGAGTTAGGATATTGTGTGGCGCATTAAAGGTATTCAGTTATCTGGGAGGAAAGGCATATATATATATTAGAAAACAGGATTTCAAAATAAACCTGTAGTGTACGCAGTGATGTTTGTAATTCAGAAAGTCTATATGGCTGCTGACCATAGTCCAACACGTTGTTGTTGTTCCAACAACTTTACAGCTGTAAAAGCCAGCACACTTGTGAAGAGGGGTGCGAACAGAGCTTGGCAATTACCAAGAGGCAGAACCACTGCCTTATGGAGGAAGTTGCAAATGCACCAATTCATGTCTGGACATAAGACTTTTACAAGTAGCTAGCATAAATCAATGTATACACCCACTGATGAATCAACCAATGGCACTCAGACATTTTAACGAGTGTTTCATGACTGAAAAGTCTTTTTTGTCTTAGCTTGCTTAGAATTATCAAATCTTACTTTTTTCATCACAAGCATTTGCGACTATTTAAGTTTCCACATATCAAATCCTATTTTTCAGTAATGATAGACCATAATAGTATGGTACACGGAGACCATTAGGAAAAAGCACACCTATAGTAGCAGTACTTCACAAAAGGTACAATTACAAGGTGGAACACCTTGCTGCTAAAAGGTGCAAGTAAGCAAAGTCACACCTGAAGTAGCATAGCATGATAACCCAAAACCAAATACGAAGTTTATGATCTTTCCTTTTACAAGCTGACACTGACAAAACCCTTTTAAGCTGTGACTTACCAGTCAACACCTCCAGCATGCATTAAAAAAAAAAATATTACAGGCAGGATCTTGTTTACTTCACTCAGACACTTAGACCATGCCCAGATTCTTGACAGTGAAGCCAAACCTCCTATTCTCTACAGTCAGGGGCGAGAAATAAGCATGCCAGAAATATTCAAAGGGAGATCTTGTCTACCTAACTTAAACAAGTGAACTCAAGACACTGGCAAGTATCCAAAAGCATCTACCACACTCTGCTGACTCTGCAAGGAAATCAAGTGCTTTAGTTGCGAAACTGCTTCATTAAGCACAAGCTAGGTGCAGAATTATGCGGATTAAGGCTGTGCTTTGGACACTTCGTTCCTTTAATCCGCAGAACAGAGTGCAAAAAGAACCTTGCTGAAAAAACATTGTTGCATGACTGGGTAATATAAATTGATACAGCATGGAAAAATGTGAAATTTAAATGCCACTAAGCATGAACAACCCTTGGCTGCGTTAAGGTATGAGTTTTTCAGCCCAGGAAATGATTCACTATAAAGAGAACTCAAGGCCTATCTCCACTACAACAGAAAATTCTAGAGAGCCACTTCTACTTCTTCTAACCAAATTCCTATAGCTTTCTGAATGTCCAAGGACAACCACTTGTTGCACAGGTATTAAGATTCAGTAACACATTACCATTTCGAGGCAAGAGGCGTACAGAGGGCCACAAAACTTTAGATTTTTACCCGAAAATCATGCCTAATGGCTCTTTAAATGGAGAAGTTATATAGAAATAATACAGCGACTTTATGAGTAACTGTGACAACTTATTCCCAGAATTTGCCATATATCCCATCACAGAATACAGTGAGAAAACACTACAGTTCAAGTAACTAACAGAACATTCATGTGCTAGACTACTTATGCATATATACAGATTCAATGCAGTAGTACATATAATTGTATCAATTCTATTCATGTGGACAATTTAGACTGTCCAATTTCATCTTTCTGTATGCACAGAAAGTTCTGTAATATAATTTTTGAGGACTTAAGTTGTGGATTTTCCCAGAACATTTGTGATATTCCATGAGTCTTCACTTAAAAATAGATTACTGGATCTGAGTGGGGAATTTAGGACAGTAACTACATTGTACATAGTAAATACAGCATGCAAATATTGCCGCAGTCTCCCTTACATGTAATCAGGGTACAAAGGAAGAGTACATCAACAAAACTATGAGACAGTGCATTAATTTACCTTCAGATATTAGAAGTAGTAAATTTTCTGCTCATTTCCAGCTTTCTAAGAATCATCTTAATTCTAAATATGTAAATGTACCTGTGCTGGTTAATGCATTTTTATACTACAGTGTTTTTCACAGGACCTTGTAGTTAATAAACTTTGTGTGTATTATGTTTGTTCTGTTTTAAAATTTAATTATCTTGGCTTTCAGAAAAGAGAACATGTTCGTATTGAATGTCACTTAGTCTGAAAGCGATGCAAGAGAGGAATAGTAATGTAGCCTTGTTATAAACTCTCCTTGTTTTCTGTTTGCTGGGTTCATCTTAGACACTTAGATATATAAAAAGCAGGGTGATTACAAAGAGAATTTAGGACTGGTTACTCAGATGTACCAGCCCGAGCTGCATAATTATGATGGATGGCATCTGTCCTACAGGAGAAGCATTTCTCCTTTTTACAATCACCTTTATAATTTAGCTAGTCTGAAGATTCTGTTGGACTACAAGACCCAACCATGATTTTAACGTTACTGGGAATCAGGTAATATCTGGTTCAACTTTTCATCATCAAACAAATATATCTACAAGCCTCCTTGCCTCCATCCCACCCTCCCAACTCCAATTTGCGCAGGCTGCACACACAAAAGATGAGAGGGCACAGTATCAACAGCCGTGGCAGCATACCTTACACTGGCGGTGCCACGCTTTACTGTGCAGATTAAGTAATTTGGTTTTCTACGTTAGGATTATTCATCTCTCACATCTCCACAATACTGCTATGGAGTTGGGCTGTAAACCAAAATAAATTAATCTGTTATCATATATTTAAGCTTACTAAGCAGTTTTAATGTCCCATTTTTCATCAGCAATTCTTCTGCCCCAAACCCCTACATAACCAATCATTTATACTTTCCCCCCCCTTTATGTTTTTCGTGTCAGACCATCATTTTCTTCAATTAAATATAGATATGGACTCTAAAGACAGCTTCATAAGGGCATGCCATTGGGAAACTACAAGTTATCAACTCCCCAACTATACTAAAGGTCTGCAGGAATTTTAATTCTTCATCAAGTTAATATTTAATTACCTTATTTTACAAGAAGAGGTCTTTTCCTCCACTGTTGAGAGCCCCATCTTCTTTAATGATATCAATACTATCTAGCAATCTATGCAATGTTCACTCTTCCACAGATCTAATGCTTAGGCATTTTAACATGTCCCTGACCTTACTATTTTGGGAAACAATACAGCAAGAAAGGACAAACTGAGGTGATCAGGTAAATGAGTTTCCCAAATCATTAACACCATGAAGAGCAAGGATTCAGTGTGTTACTTCAGCTTCATAGGATATAATTACATGTTTTGATTAGCAGATCTATTTTCCCAGCCTCAGGTGTCAACAAGGGTTCAAGTGTATAACATGTATAAATGGGTGTTAATTTTACTAGTCACGAAAATGTGTTTCACTAATTACATTTATATCCTCTTAGCCAATTTTCATTCGATATTGCTTCTCTGTAGTACATCTTTCTGTTTATTTCCTTACAATGACATTTGAGCTCTTCCGAATGACACGGCGATCCTAAAACTCAGTAGGCATGGCAAGTTACTTCCCCACGAAGTATCTGCCATAGTCATGAAAAAGTAGCAAGGCTTACAGAAGTCTATAAAATTTCGTGGTCATTTCTGTTCCTCAGTGAGTTGTATCCCATTTAGAATGTTATCGTCTGGGACTAAAATTGTACAGCAAAAGTGATGATGTTCTTTCACCCAGTCTACTCTTGATAAGAGTGTAAAATTTCTGGTCGTGGACACCAAAAAGTAAGGGTTCAAGCTGGTTTGAAGCCATTTTCCCTGCCCTGCAGTTTCCTGACAAAGTCCTTGATGTTTTGCTAACAAAATAAGGATTGACAACTGATAGAACCTTTTTTCAGACAAGTAGCCATAGAATGGTTTGGGATGGAAGTGACCTTTAAAGAGTGTCTACTTCAATGCCCTAATCAACACCATTATGGAAAATATGTAAGGCTTTGGATAAGAACATGGGATAAAACTGTTAACCACAAGCTGCTGGAAACTGGAATGCCTAAGGAAGAGCATGCTTCTACAACTCAGGCTGCAAAACAAGAGAATGACCCTGAAGGTTTCTACTAGAGATATTGGTGTCTACGTGTCATCGTGTCATGATCGCTTGGAGTATTTTTCCAAGAGCAACCTGGTGCATGAATGGCACTGACCAGACTGTACTCTCTTCCTCACACCATCAGTGTTCCTTAACATTATGTAGGAAATGGAGTGGTATGAAATGAGTCCACTACCTCTACTGATGCTTCTCAGTAGACTGAAAATTTCATTGTGATGTTGAGTTGCTGCTACCTACAGGCACATACAGCAGCACACACATATTTAAACATGAGGTGATTCCTGGAAAAGAAAAGGTATGAACCAACTTTTTAGCATGAGATTAATATTCTCAAACTAGTGCTACAATCTCCTACCTACCTCATAAAATTAAGTGGTTAACATGAAGCCACATTTCACTAGAGAACTTTAGCCAGTTCTGGTAAACACCTGAAGACCTCAACAGTTCAGTCCTTCAGTTTGCAGTGTGGCCTCACGCAGTGCTGTTGGCATGGCTGAGGCAAAATTTCAAAGTGTGCAAGAATGAACCACAGGCCAAGAAGAGAAAATTCCACAGTGTGGCTTAAGGAGTTGCATGAACACATGTGATAAAATACTGATTTAATCTACTCAGAGCCTCCTCTTGCCACTGATACTTCAAGACCCTTAGAAACATGACTAACTCCAAAATATAATTAAGGAGAAAAAGGAAATTACTAGCAGACTGTCTTAAGTTGCTTCAGAAAAGTGCTAGGATGGGGACTGGATTTATAAGCTTGCACATGGATTGATTTAACATAATTACCAACAACTGACAGACTTGGAATAAAAACATATTAAGAACTTAATGTAAAATCTTCCATAGTGAACAAATTTTTAAAAAAGCCTAACCAGGATGCCAAAACTGAGTATGATTTACATTTCCCTTGCAAATATTCTGGAAGACTTACAGAACAAATATGACAGAGTCTTCTGATAAGACCTAATGAAAATTTATGCTTACTCAATACGTAACAAAAAACACTGTCTCAAAGCCTAACTGACACTCAACAAGTACTTAAGCACTGTTGAGCATATTTTTAAATACAGTGCCAATATGCTCACAAAAAAGGCAAAAAGAGATTAAAACTTTCAACTTGTCATGGGTACAGTATGACAGACAACTGAGCCATGCAACCCCCTCCCAGAAGCTGCATGGAAAGCTTTTTACAGAACGTAAGCTTTAAAAACCAGTAAGTAGACATCTGTAAGGTAAGACCTTAAAACAACTATCATATGGCTGGCACAACAGACCAAGCGTGGTTTGTCTTTTTTTTACTTCTGCTCCTGTGCATGAGTTATATCATGTTTCTTCAGATTTATCTAGTTGGATGGAAGAATACAACTGAAATAATAATAGATATGATGAGAGGCTTTTTTTGTTGTTCACTTTACAGGCTGCAGATAGCTTTGCCTTTGTTTTAATATTTTAAATTTGAGAACCAGGAGCAATAAGGACATAAATTCAAAGACACTGCATGCATATTCATTTTAATGGAGTCATTAGTCAATGGAGTTACTTAGTTAACAATGGACAAACCCTCTTCTTTCATATGGCCTTGCTAAAGGTTTTAAGTATAAGCAGCCTTATTTCAGAGAATGAGAACACTCACACAGAAAGGTAAGTGCACATTTAAGTGTTTTAATCACAAGGGGATTAAATGCACATGTTCTGTACTTGGCTAAAAAAAAAAAATATGTAAAAATACACTTTTCTAGGTTTTATTTCTTTCCATTAAAGTTATTCTCACTATATATGCGAGGTTTTAGCAAGTACAAAGAAAAGCACTATTGATAGCACAATATTTCATATATGCAAAGAACGTTTAAAAATTAATTTTTCAGCATTTAATTGTATATACATCAAAAAGTCAGCTGCCATAACACAGCAATTGATACATTCACGCTGTGTGTCATGAACTCTCATTATTGGAACCTTTTTCCCCCATCTTGACAACTTCTATATTTATAATTTGTTCTGGATTTCTTTGGGGTTTTTTAATGCTATTTCTGCTAATAACAGAGTAAGGTTATACACTGTACTTTTATTCCTAATCATTAGAAACGAAAAGCACAACATGAGCCAGAAACTGTAAGGGAGGGGGGAAAAAGCCTTAAATACAAGCAGGGCGGGGTTGGGGAAAGGAGCAAAGTTGTGCTAAACCTGGATGAATTATTAAACACTGCTTTTGCTTTTATCTTCAAAAAGGCAATGCATTATAATTAAAACTTACAATTAAAATAATGTGTACAACTAGTTTTTTTAAAAATAAATGAGTTAATGAATATTTTGGTATCACAGACATTCACATCAAAAGGTGAGCCTACAGCTTTCAGTGAAATACTTGAGGAAAAAAAACCCCAAACCTTTAACCAATTAGTGATCATCTCGGAACACTCAAAGAGGACGCAGCGTCCCAGAGGAATGGAAAGCAATATCTGCCTTTACAAAGTGAGGGGTAGGGGAGGAAAAGGGAATTAATAGACCTGTCAGCTTAACTCTGATATCAAATGACATGGAACCAATTGCTAAACATGAATTTTGTGAAGATAAGGAATGAAGATAAGGAACAGTCAACACAGATTTGTTACGAGTGAATTAAGAACCAATGCAAATTTGTTCCTTTGGCTGAAAGGGATGTGGTACTCTTGGAAGGATTTCAACATAGTGTACCAGATGATACGTTTTATTGCAATTTAATCTCCACCATGAAAAGACAGTGAAAAGACGCCTGGCCTAAGGCAGGACTAACAAGTCATTCCTGACAGACACTGTAGAGTATTTCTATTCTTCAGGACTACAAACTTTAGAGCCAATTATCCTAAGAGGCTGTGGCATGTAGATTTTATTTATTTATTTATTTTTAATTGACAATAGGTCTTTTGTAAATCACCCAATAAACAGACAAGTAAACTTCTGACCCAACCCAAAGACAGGGAACAAAATCCAGGGTTACATGTCAATCATGTGTTCCACAAATATACACTATGTTTAAAAATAGTCTGTGAATATTAAATAATATTTATATCATCATATATGACAGTTCTTACACTGGAGATTTTTCCGTGAGAACAAGAAGAAAGTGTTTCAGAAAAACATGAAGAAAAATGAGACTTGTGAGAGAAGACATAGAGGGAAAGCAATCCCCACTCCCCTGCATCTCTCAAACTTATTTTGAAGTGACAGGGAAACGGATGATGCGCCACATCTTTTAAATTGTTACCAAAGAGCTCAAGTGAAGAGGAATGCATCCTTCCAAAAGCCATAGGCAGCAACCATTTCAGAGATATGCTAAAAAGCTTCCCTCCACATCTGTAAGCATACTCAGAGAACAGTGTTAGGGACTTTTTATTTTGTATTATACTTTGTCACAAATCTGGGAGTCCTTGTTGTGATGGTAAAATAACAACTTGGCCTGGTGGGAAATCCCAGAAACCGAACTGTCAGGTGCAGAACAGAACTAAGACATGAACATTCCCTGTGCGTTACCTTCTCCGTTTTCTCAGGAACCGATTGCCTGACAAGCAAGCCATCTCTTAACAGAGAAATAAGGAATATTATGCAGTTATTACAAGCCATGTTAGCCCAAAGCCTAGTCTATGCTTTAAAAACTCAGTGGTGTTGTGTTTACACTGTGTTGCAACTAATTTGGCCCTGTATTAACATCTTCTGGACACATAAAAAGGTGCCAGCATCCAGTCGCAGTTTAGCACTGTGCGAACAATGCTGTCTGAGAACGTGCACAAAGAATTCGGTACTGGGTTACACTTATTTTTCACCTATAGAAGCCTAATTTGGAGAGCTATTTCCAAAGATTTTCACTTTTTCTGATGGATGAGAACCCTGATTACTGCACTGAAAAGACCGCTAGCAGACCAAAAGAACCTTTCTCCCACTGTGCTGTACACCCAGTCTGTGCATTAAAAGCTCACATAACTCCCGCTATAAGCAAATAACTAGTAGCCAAGATGCTTTAATTCACAAATTAAAATTTTCAAGTAAAATATAAAGTTGCCATTACCTTCCTCAACCTAAGCACACTTTTGGTCTACTTTCAGATTCTTATTAATTCATCTAATTATTCAGACATAAGACAAAGATATTTTCTAGGTTCACACAGCATGCCTTTGGGTAGCATTATATAGCCTGGGAAGTGAAATAATCATCATAAAAACACATGGCCTGCCGTGCACAAGTTACTTTAGCAAAATGAACTCTGTATTTAAAAATCAGAATTAAAAAAAAAAATATGAACAATGTTTAAGAATCTCTGCAATGACATCACTACCACAGCTTTAATGGCCCCCAAATCTCAAATATATTTTCATGCTAAATTAGCTTATAAGCCATTTCAATTTTCCTACCGTGAAAATCATCTCCAGCTTTCATCATGTATTACACTGTATTTTTAGGATTTCTGTCAGGGAAAACATTATTTACAAACACATCATATTTGGCATGCCTAAAGTAAAAACAAAAAACCCCCACCAAAATCCAAACCAAAGCAAATCACAAAAAAAGTCTAACAAAAACCCCTTCTAACTCTTACATATCTCTCATATATATATATAACCTGTGGTGTACACGTTCGGAAAGCAAAGAGCCTCAAGCTTATTTTCTCCTTTTCAAAGAGAAATAACAAGTACTGAGGAGAGAAATAGAATGAATAGAAATTACACTATCCCTTTTCTATATACCTTTATTTCACAGCAAGGTTAGACACGACGTAGAGCTGCCTTGACTGTTGTTAGCAGTATTTACACAGCAAGCGTATTGCAGAAGAACAAATATTTTCCATAATTAATTCACACTGTTACACGTGGTTTGTTGCTTAGCTATTGATGAAAATGTTTAATTTATTAAAATTCAGCCTTTTCCTCTCTATTCCAGCTCCACATTCTATTGTCACTAATTACAGCACCTTCTCTCTCTCACACACATGCAGGGAAAGCTGCCAAGCAACTCCCTCCGGAGCCAATGTCATGGCTACTTTTCAGATTACTACGAGGGAGTATGTAAACTGCAATGCCAAGTACCCCATCCACAGGGATTAAGTGTTCATTTCAGAGTTTGTAGTGTCAGACGAGTCAATCTGAAGTCTTCTTGCCCCACTCTGTCAAGCCACCCCTGCTGGCAACTCTACTGTTGCCAAAGTTAAACTCTGAACGCTTATGTTTAAATTGGGCACCAAAATATTTTAGTATCAAAGCTCTTCATTCATAACCAAAAGTATTATCTAATTAACAATTAAATTAAAATTGCAGTTTTCAACAAGAGTTCAGGAAAACTGAATTTTTATATGGTTACAGATAGAATTTTTTGCAGTTGTGGCGTATTTCCTTAGGTTAATCTATCACCCCATTTTGGTACTGCACATTTAATGAGCTATTTCATTCATTATTCCTTATTTGTCATTAGCTTATCAAACATCCAACAAAAATAAAGCCAAACAATCCCCTCGCTTTCACATTTTAAACACTGGCCATGTCTCCAGATGGAAACTTGTGAAATTTAGAGAAGAGGCATTTATTATAAGTCATCTTTGGCCACAGTTTGCTCATCCAGCTATAATTGACTCCTTTATCTCAACTGGGATGCCTCAGTTGGCATGACATTTGTTCACACAGGTTGAGCAGGAGCAATGTATTTTGTTGGTCTGTTCCATCCCCAGAGCAGGTGACATGAAGCAGAAAGGGCTACAATGAGCTTTGCAAAAATATTTTCCTTTATTAACAAAAATGTTTCATTTAGCGAGATTTCAAAGGCAATACCATACAGAGGGAAAAAATCCCAGCCTTGACTCCACATTAATAGCAAAGCCACCTTGTAGATGCATCACTGCTTTCACAAATGAAGTAACTTATGGTACCTGTCCCTTTTTGTATGGACTGCAGTTCCACCAAAAAGCTCAGCCGTCAGCACTCTCAATCTTGAACAGCCTTCTGTCTGGCACTGCTCAGGAGGAGTAACCTCAATTTGTACGTCACATTTCCCCGCTCTTCTGTTACTCCACATTGCACACCAGCACCTTTCCACTACAGCCACACTCCAAATCCAAGAAGCAGCCATGAGAGTTTGCCCACTAGGAATTATTTTGAAGCCTTGGCAAAGAGCACAGACTTCCACAGTGATACCTAACTTCACCGGATGCAAAGTTCTTATCTGCTCAAGTAAAAGTTTGTCGTTTAATTTAGCGTAAAGGTGACTTCACCCACCGTATTCTTGCTATCATTGTACAGTATCAAAAAGCTCGGTAACTAAGGACTACTACTGCTATGTACCTGTAGCAGAGACAATATTATAGGTATCCTTTTTCTTTCACATATACTCACAACACTATCAGGAATAGACCTAATAGAGAGTAAGGAAAACATGGGAAGAGAAACCAGCTTAGAGGTAATTCTGCATCCTGAACAGAATATTACTCTATTGAGCTAACAGTCACATTTTATTTACTTACTGTTTTCAGAAAAATGTATCAAATTTAGCAATCTTAGACCCCATTGTAGGATAAATATAAACTAGACAAAGACAAAGGCAGGCTCTTTCGTGATGGGCAAATGTGTGTAACTTTACTGGAACAGAATCAGTAGTAACAAAAAAGACACCACAACACCAAAGCCCCTATCTGACCAGAAAGGAGGAGGAAATGTGTTTTTTTGTTACGAAGAAAGATATTCTTCACACCAAAGACTTCTTGTACATTTACTAACAGGTAGCCTATCAAACTAATATTCCTATATTAAATACAAGATTACAATTCTCTACTTTAATTATTGCTTGAAACTTGTTCCAGAATGTTCTTCATAGACTCTCCAATTGTTTCAGTAGAAATTCACTAAGGACAAGTGTTAGGTATATAATCATAGCAGATAACTCATCACAGCATTGTACCTCTTATAAACTTTTCAGAAGTCCCTCAAATTCACATCAAAGGAATGATGAGCAAAATAATTCTGAATGCTTAAAAATCCAGTACTCAAATGAAATTTAATTTCACTTTGTCCAGAATATTCTCTTTTATCTTGTGAAAAAAAAAAAATCTATACTATCTCATTAAAACAATATCTACAAATAAATAAATTTAAAAAAACCACCACCACCACAACTGGCAAGCTAGCAGCAGTTTCAGAATACAGAGAGAAAGACAAAACAATTGTCAACAAAAGTGATGATTCCCAACTCAAGCTCCCCTCCAGATGTTCAGATGCGTACATACAGAGGATAAAATAACTGTAAGGCTGTTATTCCTTCCTTGGGGAACTGCTGTCTTTTCCATTGCTGCAAACACCACTCCAGGCAATTGTCACATCTGAAGATCTCCTTACCTCTCCCCTACCTATTTTTTAACAAAATGTACCACAATGCTTAGTCTAGAACAGTATAAAATCGAACAAAATTGACACCAAATCTTGAATTTATAGACAAAATTCCTTCATACACATATGTTTTAAAATACAGATAAATAAAGCATTGATCTTTTTTACTCCCTTGAAGTAACATCTTAGTGTTATCTAAACACGTAGGTCAACCTGTTCAAGAAAACGAAAGCATTATCAACTTACTTAGCTCACCATGCTCGTAAAGTATAAACTTAGTATCAACCGCTGTAGGAAATGGCAAACTAATGTAATGTGACCAAGCATGTAAATAGTTTATATACTTGCTGGTTGGAATGTCTCACGAATTTTCTCTGTTTTAATAGTTCTTTGTGGAATATTTTGAACACAGCAAGAAATTGTGTACGTAAACAAGCAGTATTTTTCATCAAAACCTAACGAGGAGTAGAACTCACAGTTACAGAAACTATTGTAACAGGCTGCCTGAAAACAGTGAACCAGAGAGATGTAGACTAGCAAGGTAAGGGACAAGTGAATTTTCCAAACTAAATAATGAGACCTCCAGGAAAGGAACCTTCCTTTCAAGGAAACAACAAAGTTATGTACAAACAGAAGCGTGCACAATTTATTATTCTATTAGTGTTCAAAATACAGTGTATCGAAACAAGGACTTGTCCTCTACAAAATACCAATTTTTAGCACTGAACCCTGACACACTCACTATCTTCTTGTCCTCTTGAAATTGTAATATAAATAGAAAAATCTGAAAAAGCAGACATACATAGATTCAGAGTAAGGACCATCAGCTAAGGCCTAATTCTCCAGTTTTGACATTTAGATGCATGCAGTCCCTCACATTTTAGCGCACTATCACTGGTTGTGCCAGAGGTAGAGTTTCAATGGCAGAACACATTTATCCACATAAAACATGTGCAAACGGACACATGCAAATACATAAAGCACATGCAAAACTGGGTTGAAGTATGCAAGTGACAATATCCATAAACTATGGATAAAGAAAATCAATAATAGGATAAAGTACAACTTCATTAACAAAGGTTTGCACCTGAAATGAGTCCTCCCATTACCATAGGAGAAAAGTTCTAAGTATCCCACTATTTTACAAAGCATTCCCCTTTACCAGTTTCACAGGGCTCTACTGTTCCGCCATATGGATTCCTGACACTGACCAATTCAAAGTGTAGGCCATCACCCTGTTTCCCGGCTGCACTAGCCAACTTTAAAAGCCTTTGAAATGGTCTATTGACCACACCCCTCCCTTATTAACTTCTGACACATAATGATGCTATAATCTATAAACCTCAGGGCTTCTTTAACAGTCCACAGAGCAACCATTAAGTTAACCGTTCCTCATATATCCCTGTAATTGCATTCCAATATGCAGTGGCGTGCAGTAAGGAAATACTGTTAGAGGAGCTTACCGGTGAAGATTAGAGTTAGTTGGAAAACCGAGCTGCCACAGTTCATTATTTTCAACAGATTCCATGACAGCCTGCCAGAGTTTGCCTTACAAATTGTTCCACACTGCCTTAAGAGAGGAAAAACTCCAGAAAGTGTCTACAGGTTGCAAACTCCACCGTACTTTCCTCAAGCACCACCTGATCCGAGAACCTGACAGACTGCTCAAGGTTCATGCTGAGTAATCACGGAACTGTTGGGCATTTCATTTCTTACCCAAACTAGTGTGTTTGGGGCAGAGAAATGTTACAGAAATTTCCGTTTTCCAGAAAATTTAAAAACTCTGGCTTTTCACTCTGTTTTGGAAGAACAAATTCAGAGAGGTAACTGCAGATTTTGACCAGCTCAAAATATTCTATGTTGTATGTTCTTGGTTGTGGGCAAATTCAATAATAACACTTAGAGCCATTCTTTATGAGGCCTGGTGAACTAACCACGACCTACATTTGTTAATGCAAATAGAGATACAACTGATCCCATCTATGCAGAAAAAAAACCTGCAGAGCAATAAAGCCATGATAACGGAAGGAATGTTAATCTCCTCAACCGCTGTTTCATCAATACAAAAGCACAGAAATTGGCACTCTTATGCATAGCAGGTTATAATGAAGTGAGAAATACGTAATATCTAGATAATCTTTCCCTTAATTTCAGAGGTCCAAAGTAATCTTAAGTAATCACTTTCCACCAGTAAGATCTAATGTTAATGGGGTCTTCATAGGAAAACAAACACCATAAAGTTGTTTGGAGGTTCTGGTACAGAATTACCACCACACATTTGCAGAAGTGAGAAAGACTTACAGCACAGTGTTTCAATGGAATCTCATTAACTGAAATCAGAGTGAGTGTTACATTTCTAAACACACTGCAATTACCTTTTAAGGAAAAGGTTTGATTCTAGTAATCCATTCTTAATTTCATTAAGACAGTGAAAATCAACATGTTAATATTTCCTAAAGTAGGAAAATTATTAAGAAATAAAGCAATGATGTGCCCAGGTAACATACCTGACATATTTACTAATAAACCAGGAGGTGGTTTGGTTCTATTGAACGAGAGATCCCAAAGAAGAATGCCCACATTTCAAACTCATCTCCCAATTGTTTCAATTTGGTAGTAAATGCTGCACTGCACCAAATCCTCTAAATGTAATTTAAAGTATTGGAAGAAGGGTAAGAGATCTCCCAGCTTATTGTGTAATGTAAGAAACTGATAATTTTGATTTAGCAGAAAAGTTTAAACTCAAGAGAAAGAGCACACACAACAATCAGCTACAAGTGAATATTCAAAGATGTCAGTCAGCCAGACCAATGTATACGATGACTTCACAGAATCATAGAACAGCTTGTGCTGGAAGGGACCTTAAAGCTCATCCAGTTCCAACCCTCCTGCCATGGGCAGGGACACCCTCCACTAGACCAGGTTGCTCCAAGCCTCATCCAGCCTGGCCTTGAACACTTCCAGGGATGGGGCACCCACAGCTTCTCTGGGCAACCTGTCCCAGCCCCTCCCCACCCGCTCCAGGAAACATAAAGTGCATCTATTGAGATTCTAATCCACAATGCAATGTATCACAAGGAGACCACAGAAATACCCATGTCTTTTTACCACTGCAGATGAATCTTTTCTCTTTCCTGATGAATACAAGTTTAACCATCCACAAGAAGGAAACTAATACCTCAGTCAGTCGCTGAGGGAGCTGCTCTCAAGCCGGCCTGACCTGCAACAGAGCCACAGCTCTTGGCGCACAGGGGCTGTTCCTGAGGCAGGGTCCGGCAGCTCTTGCGAGAGTCACTGAGCAGGCCTGGGCATTGCCAGAGCAATGACAGCATTGCCCCCACACTACAAAAAGCAGCCTAGGGAGCGCTGGTGACCAGGAGCACACCAGTTTGTATAGGAAGGGCGCAGAAACGCGACTAGATCAACAGGCGAGTTCAGTTCGTGTCCACCACCATCTCAGAAGGAGCTCAGTGACGGTATCCACCCAGCAGAAAGCTATGTTGTCTGCACTCACCAGAATGGACATGGCAACCCAAACAGAGCTCCCACAAAAACATGCAGCTCTCCAGGTCTCAGGTGGCAAAGTGCCTGAACCTTTCACTGGGAACAGAGGGCTGGAGTGAGAACAGCTGTGTGAGGTGCAACCAGGTGGAGCCTCTTTGGGGCTCATTGACAGAGCTTTAAACAAGACTTGAAGGGGGAGAGGGACAACATCAGACTTGCCTGCAACAAGCTGTGGGACAGCACACCATGGTTAGAGGGACAGGGTAGTAGTGAGGGCCCTCAGCCTGTTGCTCTGAGATATGCTGGGTACACTGCAGCACTCTCAAAGTCTTGCAGAGGTGAAGCAGGGGCTCCTGAAGCAGTAAGAGCCAGCAGAGAAACATCAGTGAAATGTCTCAAAGGAATTAAGGGACATCCCTTTAGGAAGGTGACATAGCTGAAAACCCAGCTGAAGTGCCTCTATACTAATGCACACAGCATGGGCAACAAACAGGAGCAGCTGGAAGACACTGTGCTGCTAGAAAGCTATGACCTGGTTGCCATCACTGAAACTCAGTGGGACAAGACCCATGACTGGAGCAGGCTATTGATGGCTACAGGCTGTTCAGAAGGGACAGGCAGGGAAGGAGGGGGGGAGACATTGCCCTCTACATCAAGAACTGGAGATAGTTTGAAGAGCTGTCTCCAAAGAACAGCCACGAAGAGGTTGAAAGCTTATGGGTAAGAATTAGAGACTGAGGCAACAAAGGGAACCTTGTGGTTGGTGTCTACTACAGGCCACTTGATCAAGTGGAGCCTACTGATGAAGCCTTCTTTCTCCAGCTACAGGAGGCATCACGCTCACAGGATCTAGTCCTGCTGCGGGACTTCAATCACCCTGACATCTGCTGGAAAAGTAGCATGGCAAGCTCTAGGCATGCTCTACTCTAGGGTTCTACTCTGGTGAGACCCCACCTGGAGTACTGTGTCCAGCTCTGGAGCCCTCAGTACAAGAAAGACTTGGACCTGCTGGAGTGGGTCCAGAGGAGGGCCACAGAAATCATCAGAAGGCTAGAACACCTCTCCTATGAAGAGAGGCTGAGAGAGTTGGGGTTGTTTAGCCTGGAGAAGAGAAGGTTCTGGGAAGACCTTTTTGTGGCCTTTTGGTACTTAAAGGGGGCTTATAAGAATGGTGGGGGCAAACATTTTAATACAGCCTGTAGTGACAGGACAAGAGGTAATGGGTTTAAGCTAAAAGAGGGAAGGATTTAGACTAGATATTAGGAAGAAGTTTTTTTACAATGAGGGTGGTGAAACACTGGAACAGGTTGCCCAGAGAGGTGGCAGAAGCCCCATCCTTGGAAACATTCAAGGTCAGACTTGACAGGGCTCTAAGCAACCTGGTTTAGTGGAAGGTATCACTGCTCACCGCAGGTGGGTTGGACTAGAAGACCTTTGAAGGTCCCTTCCAACCCAAACCATTCTGTGATTCTAAGAACCTATGTGCAACTGAAAAATCAAATGCAGCTTTCCCCAAGGTAACATTTTGTTAGCATCTACAGTGTTCAGAAAATACTGTGTTGTTTAAATTGCTAATAATTAGGGTAGGACAACTGTGAGGTGAAACTTCAGAAAAAAATGATCACAAAAACTCCACATGATGCCAATAATTTAGCAGTTGATGGCTTGAGATTACTTAGTTGCAATATCATTTTATTCATTCACTGTGAGGAATTCTCTCTCACATATTTTGCATTCTTCCTCAAGTCAAGACAAAAGGTTTAAATTATGGAGTAGGAATTATTCTTTAGAAGATGCTGTGTTGAAAACAGTATTGGCATTACCAGAAAAAATAATGTACTGATTCCCCCAAAAAACCAAAACTGTTGAAATGTAAACACGTTTGAACTTAAATGACTCACTCTGGAATAATTATTTGGAGGTTCATTAAATCTATTATCTACTGAATACTGACTAATGAGTGAGTGAAAAGCAGAATCGTTCTGTTTCTAACAAGTTCTTAGGAATGGCAGTTCTACAGAATAGAAGTCATACCAGAGTTTTGCTGTTTCTTAATGGGATAGTCATACTCTTCTCAATAGGGATAAAATAAGCTGGTCTGTACAGAAACCACTACTTACAGTGATTTAATTTGCCAAAAAAAAAAAAAAAAGACACTTCTGTAAAATTCTAAGTTATGATACAGAAATCTTTAGGGTTTTTATCCTCAATGAATTATACAGAACAGTAAAAGCAAATCACAGTCACATCAACCACCATAGAAAATTGTTCTAATTTATATGACAGAAGAAATTTTTGGTAAATGTTCTCCTGGTCTTGTACATCTTAGGCTGGGAACTATGCATATGACCAAGAAATGAAGAAATCACTATACTGCTCATCAGCTTTAAAGGTATTCATGAACTTATGGATTATGGACATTCTTATAGGCAAGACACAGAGAATCCATGTGAAAAGTCAATCATTGTTCACTAATGCTTCTACTGTCTTACAGCCAGCAATGGATGTACTAACTAACTCAATCTGCATCCACAGTTTGATGCATCCACTATACTGGATAGCACTCAGGTTTACACACATTTATTTTTGCTAAGTTTATTCCACCTGTGTTGAAGAAGGATAATAGTTTTTGAAGAAAGCTAAAGTTGAAAAATAAAGCAGTGCAGGCTTCTGTCTGAAGTTGAATCATGGAAATAAGTACTCATGTAATTTTTCTTGAAAAAATAAACAAGCATTGTAACTTAAGATAGACCTATCTTCCACTTAAATAAATCAGTTCCACATTTAATTCCTCTTTTATGATAAAGACATCTGCCTTTTATGATAAAATTTCTAACTTGCCAACGGATGCGCATACAAAACCATCAAGAAAGATGGGTGAAAGATGCAAGAATAAGTAGTTATGTCTGAAAATATCAATCCATATCCAATTCTTCTATTACTTATATTTTTGAATGAATTCTGATCCTGTAGTTTCTCAGTTAGCATAAAACACTCACCTGAATTAGGCTTTTTTTTTTTTTTTTTACAGTACGCATTTTGATTCCCTACTGCATTAAGCATTCTATAAAATGCAGTCTCTCAAATGTGCTTCAGGTAGCCAAAGCACCCAAGAAACTTTTCAATCATCCATACCCAAAGTTTGTAATTCTCCCTGTTTAATTATCCCATTGCACTCTGCAAACAAAGTGTTTTCTCAAAGTACTGGTCAAGCCATTTTGCAAATCTGCTGGCTCCTGCAAGTCAGAACATAGCAAGCTTTAGTCCATTAGTATGACAGGTAGTGCTCTTACTAACAACTGCTTTTTACTCTGCCTGACAAATGTGCTCTGTGCCATGGCTGACGTTTGTGTAGTAATCAGGACTGATGGATAGGGACGCCAGTGCTGCCGAAAGTGCCCCCCATTTTAATGTGAGCGATTTGTCAAATGTGCTGCTATCGCACTGCTGTCAGGCACAGCCAAGAAAGCACTCTGTCATCTTTCCACCAACCAAGGTCACTTTGGCTGGGACAGGAGAACTCTCCAATGAAATTTTCACCTTTACTGGCTATGTGAATGGCCTAGTCTTCATGACATTTCGTTTATTTTAAGCAGTCCTTAGAAGTTCTTGCAAAATGTCCTTGTTACCAAATACTAGTTAAAATATAAAAATAAAAGCACATCTAAGCAGAAGCTGCACAGTAGCTAACAATACAAATTTGGAGTTTCAGAAACACATACTTATTGTAAGCCCTTGCTTGTCAGGCTCTTACAAGACAGACATAATTTAAGAATTATTTAACAATTCAGGAGCTTGTGCCACCAGAACACCTTAAAATACAAAGACAACACAGTACGGAACAATGATCTAAAGAACAAAGTGACAAATCTACAAAATATATTGGTGTTAGCATCACAAAATTTCCAGTAAACTGGAGTCCCCTAAACCAAAAGATACAGAAATACAGAAAAAAGTAGAACCTTTACTCTCTACCACATAAAACGCAGAGAATTGGTAACTGTTTCTGCACTAATTGTCAGCTAGGAAATTACAAGCTTTTTTTGCAGTGTAGCAGCCTCCAGTTCTTAAGGAGGCCTCTTTTTTTTTTTGTGCCAACACAAAATTGTAAGCACACCAATGAGTTTTAGATACTCATGCATTTAAAAAAAACAAGTTATCTCTGTCTTCAGTCACTTATATAAAAGCCTGGTCTTCAGCGACTAAGGAATTTAAATTACTAGGGGACCTTGATGTAAAGCGTGAGAGCAAAGTTATACCAAAGGCATTTGTGAAGTAACAGCCTACTGAAAAAAGTGTTTTACAGATCAACCCAGACTGCAATAGTCCTATCATTCCTATCACATAAAGGAACACAATACGAGTTTGTCCATGAGGCAGAATACAAATCAGCTCACACACACTTGCCTACAACTCCTCTGAAATCTGGAGTATTTACTGACAAAAAACAAAGCCTGTAAGAAAATATCATTCAAGGTAAAAAAAACCCACACAAGATACGCAGGCAGAAAGTAGCTGTAATAACAGAAGATGGGATAAATCAAACCACACTAACCTTTTGCCCACTACAAAACCCTGATTGGTGTGGGCAGCCCTGTGCAAAGTTACTCTCACAGCTACATCCACCCCAGACCTATTGTCAATTATTTTTGTTTCCAAGGACTGCAGAGATGGAATAGTCAAGTCCATAAATATTGACACTACATCCTGTTTTGCTATGCCTTCCCCAGAGCCCCAGATGAACTGACAACAGCTGAGAAAACCTCTACTACTGCCAAGACACTCTCAACGCTCCTACTCGCTTCCTAAACTGTGAGCACCACAGAGTTGTTTGAGATTGTCTTCACATACTATAAGTGCGTTCTCAACAACTTGAGTGGACATTAATTCTATGTCTGTAAAGTAAATACATATTTATTGTTTTAGTGACCACAGAAAAACTCCTCTCTCCCTTTTACTATGGCATATCATCGCTTCACATCAAGAGAGACTCATGGATCAAGGAAAAGGAATGTTGTAAAGTCAAGAAGCCAAGAAAGGTAGACATTGTATTTTATTTAGAAACTGATCTAGTCCATGACTGGCTGTCTCTCAAAACATGTTAAAAAACCACCAGGCCATTTGGCTACTCTCTCTTTAAAGGTGTCCTGGTTTTCATCTGACTACTTCTTTAATACAGATTTGGATCAGGTAGTGATCTCAACTTGCTGTGAAAAAGGTAAACATGCCTTCTGTGCCAGAAGGCCTTTGGCTGCAAACTGTGGCTTGGCATTACTATAAGCACAGAAGGTAAATAATGATTAAATATCTGCATTGTTAAGACTGTCAAAAACATTCTATTCTAGGTCAAGTTTCTGAGAAGCTTCAGAAACGTGTGACAGCAGCATCTAGGGACACAATTAAAGAAAAACAAATTTCTTGCGAAGGAAGAACTTGTGCAGTTTCACCCGTTCCAATACCTCAGCATTAGAGAGTCATCCTGCAATTGTGGGCGAAACTTCTGCTGTTATTAAAGTTCATGCCAAAACAGGCAATGTATGAGCCTCCAAAAATTACTGCTTCTACAGGTACAGTAGACACATTGAGAATAGCAGAAAAGTAACCCCAAACCCTGTGATTCTTTAGAAATCGGTATGGCCACATAAGTCAACCAAACCCTTGTAAAACTACAGTAACAATAAGCACAGGATAGGAAGGAAGAATATCTGTTCTGCTGTGCTTTAGGTTGTGGATGCTCAGAAAATGAAAAATAAGAAAGCAGATGAGCTTGAATGAAGAGACTTGAGAAGCAGCATGGGGGGAGGGAAGGGGGGAAGAAAACATGGAAATAAAAACAGACAGGTAGAAATGGCAAAAATTTAACTGCAGCAAAGATTAATGAAACTGTGCATTCAGGACGTAGGTATGACTGTGTATCTTGCTAATTTACAGGAATATATATGTAGACCCTATCATGAAAACATTTCAAACTGTTCAACCACAATGATGGAAAGCTTTTGCCAGTCTCAGTTTAATCTGTCCAGATCCCTCCTCACGTGAAAATAACGGTATCATAACCAGTTCTTAAACAGAAGCACTTGCATAGATTAATTTGGACAACTGTATATAAACATACACATAACTAACACACACATATGTGCACATGGAAAAAACCCATACAGACAGAATCCTTTGGGGAAAGGATGACTTTGGAGACAGAACAGAGGCAATTCAAGGTCCAGAAGTGAAATTGTTCAAAATTGTTCTTGAGAACAATTCTAAAAGAATAAGGTTCATGGTTGCGTACAATATCAGTCAGCGAAATCAATAGCTAATCACACTGAGAAGTAATAAAGAATGTGGGAGCTTTAAAAAAAAAGTGCAATATCAAATCTACTCTTGCACTGATATCAGGGAAACTCAGCCCTTCTTATCAAATAGTAAATACTCACAGTCTCATTCTCACAGATTCCTTGCCAGCACTATTCCCTGTACAGGAAGTGATAGACTGAACCCATGCAGAACTTCCAGTTTCCTCAGTTAAATGCGTCATACTGCCCGTTAAATATTTGAAGACAGTCTTGGAATTACCAAATTATTTGAAAAACTTCAAGCTGAAACAACAAAAATTTATTTTCTAAAAGATAAAAGTAAGCTTAAACCAAAACTAAAAATACTGACTTGGAACTTCGTACAAGATGAAAACTTGAGATGTCCTTATATCTCAGTTCAGTCTATATTTTAAAAGGAATTAGAAAATTACTCAACAGACAAAGAAGAGTTATTAAGCACGCTAAATAATGGTAAAATGATAATTACACTGGAGATTTGTCTTAATAAATGAGATGCGAAGGGGTCTTTATTATCCACCCATGTGCATGTAGAATTTAATTAGTTATCACCTATAAATGCTAATAACAGAGCTGCCAATCAATCTCCTACACAGTAATAGGGGAAACTCCCAAAAATATCAGAAGAGAATGCTGAAGAACCCTTCGGTGAGAAAACAGTTAACCCAACAGCAATATGGAGAGAAGGAATTCCTCAGAGAGCCTAAAGAGATGTTTTCATCTCATTACATCTACCTTCATAATTATAACAAACTCATCAGCCTCTAGATGAATACCACATATAATCATTTTCCTGCATATTTTCCAAAGCAGGAAACTTAACAAGATATAAATGCTGAAGACTAATTTAGGCTATTTGCAGTTCTCATCTCATCTTGAACTGAAATAAGGGGAAAAGCAGTATAGTTAAGCTAAAAATAACTAGAGAGGCTTGTGCTTATTTATTTACTGTAATCCTTGCTCAGAGCCAGGTATGTAACAGGTGTATCCTGAAGGCAAGTTTAAATCATGGCTAGATTATGGTCTTTAAATAATAACATATTAATGTGAATAACTAGAGAAGCTGGCATGTTTCTAATTCTACATAAATGGCTGCTTTCATGAAAACATTTTAAAATACATAAAAATAAAATTAAAAGTCTATACCAAAAAAACCCCAATAAAAAACCAAACACATATCTGAAAATACTACCCCGCCAGAATAATTTCACTTACACTGACATGAAAAAACAGACTAGAGGATTATATTCAGTTGAACAAAATCACATACGAGGTACAATAATAATATTAATAATCAGGAAAATCCTGACCCACCCAGTGAAAGTGGAGCTCTGCCAGAAATGTATTTCTTGGCAAGGCGCTGTGCCCACTAATTAGCAACTGAACCATTTGGGGAAAGTTACTCTGTGTCCTCAGGAACTGATACAGAGCTGTCCAAATCCACCTACCTCTCCAAAAGTGAAATTGTGTTGTTACACATATTGGCACAGAATAGGATCAGGCAACAGCGTCCAATACGAATCAGGAGGATTCCAGATGAACTGGGGGATAAAGGGTGGGTGTACGTACACATGCACAACACCTGCTTAGCATTCCCCCCAGAAAGGCAATATTTTTCTTCATTAGCTAAGTGCGCTGTGTAGTGTGCAAAGCTGCCAAGCCTTTGCTTCTACAGCAGCGATGCTGTTCCACAGCCCCATATGAAGATCGCTGAAGGAAGGAAGTCTATCCGCTGAATACAGCTATTGTTATTGACACATACAGCAAAGGAAACCAGAGATATCCATTGGACACCAAACGAATTTCCTGTTTAATCCCAAACCTTTCTCATCTGTTTTCTTCACACTCTACCTCCCAGTATCAGTACGGAACTGCCAGGAGGAGAGGGACAAGAGTTATCTCAAGGAGTGGTCCCAGCAATGACTTGTGCAAACGTGGCTCTGTGTTCCCTGCTTCACGTCCACACAAAGAACCTTCCTTCCAGAGAGTCAGCGTCCACCACTCCAGTCAGGATCACCTAAAGGGTTTAAACTAATTACTGAGAAACGTGGTATGCACAGTGATCCCACCTGAAGCCACCGCATTTATGCATTTCTAACGCCACTGGGGCAGTGGGAGGCAGCTCTGCTTCAGCAAGTCTTCAAATCTGGCCTGATAAGGAAACTGGTTCTTAACATCCAAAATAGACTGAAATCTCCATTAACACTTAATAAGCATAATCACACAATCACTAAGGTTGGAAAAGACCTATAAGATCACCTAGTCCAACCATCAACCCAACACTGCCATACCCACTAGAACATGCCCTCAAGCACTATGTCTACACATTCCTTAATGGGGGCTTTTAGATGTGACATCACTGAACTGTCTACTGAAGGAGAATCCTGCTTTCTTTTTATACTTTACAACTTAACAAATCTCACATATTATGGAAAAATTATTTAAAAATGCCCCGTCTCCAAATCACAAGCTGTATTGACAGATAGCTTATGACAGATACCAATGAGTAAACACATATGGACAGAGGCAGTTCAAAGGAATTGACAGTTATTTGTCTTTTTTTGACAAAATATCCAAGAATTTCAACATGAAATAATACTTACTTGTTTGCCAAAAAGCATATTTTACACAAACGTTAAAGCCAATAATAAACAGCATTGCAAAAATCACTATTATGGCTGAGGCGCTAAATGTGACCCAAAATAAGGGGTTGAAATCATGTGAGTACAAAGATTTCATAAGTTTTTGGTTTTTAAACCCAAACATATTAGCATGGCAGGTGTCTCACTGTCCTTCCTGTCAGCATGCTTTACACTGCCTTTGTGCATTGATGGTGTGCTCGAAAAGGTCGTAAAAAGAGAAAGGATAAAAAAAAGTAGAGGGAATATCGGAGAACATCATAAACCAACCCAAAGTGCTGACTCATGCTGTAACCGTACAAAGCTGAAAAAGAGGCCACCGCAGAGGAAACGGCGGAAAGTCTGAAAAATTCACCGCCTTCGCTAACGCGTTCAAAGTGGTATTTGATAAAACCTCATACAAAGGAGGAGTCCAACTTTCAAGCAATAGCCTTAACAGGCAAATCTTCTGGACTGTATTCCTGTCCTTAACTCCTCGTGCAGACGACAGACAAGAGGAGCAGGGCAGCAGCCCTCTTGCCATCCGCCCTCCAACAAAGGCAGCCTTCTTTCTGTGCAGGCAGCCACAGCTGCTTCCCAGCCCTCTTCTGGGGCCACTTTCCGGAGATCTCTGTTCAGACTCTGATCACTGGTGGTACTACCTGCCCCCCTCCCCTCCCACTCTCAGCGTCTTTTTAGCTGACTATTATTCTGTACTAATCAAGTAAAGCAGACGAATAACTTTCCTATTCAGACATAATTCATTATCCTTATTTACCCAAGCTGGCAAAATTTAGAAAGATTATTCCTTCCAGCCTTTTTAATTACCAAAATTCTACTTGCTTTAAAATACCATCGTCTCCCTTGAGTATTCAGCAGAGCTGAAGATCACCATGGCAATAAGAAAATGGTGCCAGTGTTATCTTGGCACTGACTGTCTACAGATCTCGGGAGACTTAGCACAGGAGAAAATTGAGTTCACGTAAAAGAGGAACTCACTCCCTGTAATGATTTCAATATACCTTTTATTTTTGCTAATTTGTTGTTAAAGAAGTTGATTTAAAAGAGAAACCAAACCACCTTAGAAGCGTACACTTTCCTAAAGAGGCAAACAAAATAGCTAATGAGTTTACTATTTCAAGGTGAAATCCTCGTTACTTACACAAAACCCCCAAGGTCCTATAGTCAGTAGCTGGATACGAGTGAAAGTGTTGCCAAAGCACTGAAGCAAAGAAAAACAACCCACATGGAAACAAAGTTTGAGAAAAAAAAAAATTCTGGAGTTCTTCAGATCCCTTTTAATCTTAGTTTCAGGCATATGATGAAGCTTTTCTCTACCACCACAACATACAGAAACCTGTAGTTCTCCTGCCCAGCACAACAATGCCTAAGTTTGGGGTTGGTTTGTTTGCTTTTTCCTCCCCGTCCCCGCCCCCCTTTCCATAAACCATGTCACAGGGACAAGGGATACTTTTTAATTTGATATCAGTAATGTAACACACAACACAATCAAACAAAAACTGGTAGCAATACAAATGAAAAGGAGATGTACTGCCCCGAACTTGTCAACCAGCCTTTCTGTCAAAAGCCAGTGCAGCACAGGAGCATCTCCTGAAGGCCAAGCACCACACAGACAAGAGGGACAATGTATACCAGAAGACACTACTACTAAGCCATGCAGGTGAAGATACAAAGAGCACCTTCCCTTCAAATATACTGTAGTGCCAGTGTAACTGCAGGTTTTCTTTTTTATGGTATCAAACCAGCCACTGATACGCTCTATTCTTTTGTAGTCTAACAGGACAGAGGGAAAATAGACTATATATCATCCCAATGCCTACACACACACAAAAAGACAAGCTAATTTCATACTAGCTGTAAGACGCATTTGAAATTTCAATGAAGAATGAAAACACTATTCTGCAAACGCTAAAAGAGGGATTTAACCCCATGTACTGTTGAAGGACTGGGCATTTTCTTTTCACGTTGAATTCTGCTAATACAGATTCCTTCAATTCTCATTTTATAAATCTGGGTTTTAATTTGTAGGTACCACTCTCTCCCTATGCATTTTGTTAAAGAATTAAATGGAACATACTAGAATATTGTTTTGCAATGATGTATTAGTTGTAGCAGTACTTCCTCTTAAGATATATTTTGGGGGAGCAAGGAGAAAGACTGTAGCAGGGGAACCTACAGTGACTCTTCCAATTCCTGCATTCTGATGGTCAGACCACTGGCATCAAGCATATAAAACAACATGCAATGCGTGGCTTTGAGAGTCAGAAGTGTCTAGTATATTCAGGCCTTCAATTTGAATCAGATACTTGCTTCAGTCAGTGTCACTTGTGTCTCTCTCAAATGCCAGAGCTACCAGGATACGAATTAATTCACACATTAAACTGAAAGTTTTAATTCAGAAAGCAGACAGTCTGATACAGATAGCCTTTTTGTTAATGCAGATTAAAGGTACTTTTTTTCATCAGAAGGCAAGGAGGAATAAATATTAAAAAAGTCTACATGTGCCACCACACGAAATTATCGATACCCAGATAGCTCTAGTTTAATATACAGGTATTGCAAACACACTGTACAAACCCCGCAGTTTAGTATGGGTTTGAAATACAATGCCAAGATTGCACAGAAAGCACTCCTACTTTGCAAAAAGGATATTACTTCTCACAACATTAAATGAATTCAGATCATCGTGAATACCAGTTCCAGTAGTGAGGACAGAAAAGGCTCACTGCTTAGGCAAGCTCATGAGAACATTTCAGCAAGTGATACAAGAAGTTGTACTTGGGATAAGTATGGCTGGTAAAGGCAACAATCCTAAAGTTCCTGTAACAAAAAATGTGGTACCATGTTGAAAATTATTGGAGTTTAACATGGAAAAATGTGAACAGAGACTGCCAACCTTTCCCATGCCAGCCTTAATTACCTAAAAGGTCCAATTGCACTGTTCAACTATCTTGAAATCAGCAGGATTACATTTTGCACCTTGCTGTGAAAGGATGCTTAGGTGGTCACCAAAAATCTCAAGAACTAATCACCACTTCTTATTCAATAATAGAATTGTAGATGAACAGGTTATTTTCCACCCTCAAACCATATGCACTTCAAATAAACATTCCTGGAAGATGTCTCTAGAACTTTCTGGGATGAACTCTCCAACTGATCAGATTGAAACTTCAGTTCCTGCTGTTTCAAACAATGAGGGGTGGGAGGTAGGAGGAGAATGACACCTTTCAAACTGCTACGCCTCCTGACATTCATTTAGGAGATGTTTTCTGAAAAATAACAGAAATATCTGCTGGATTACAGTTAGAACAAAGCTAATCCTGACTCAATTAGCTTCTTGGCTTTTCCCCCATGTGGTATGCCAGTATCAGAAAATTGCAAGAAAGAATTAATTAATTTACAGTTATTTTTAGATACTAAGCTCAACCTTTCAGGTTACTTGCCTTCCCATAACAAGACTCTATCCTTTCCAAATTAGTTATTCTAAGGAAGTTATTTCAGATGTGACCAAGACAAAACCTGTGATCCAAACAAGAACAGATCACCTTGCTTAGCTTAAATGTCCTATGCAGACAAAATTACTCCACCAAACACACACAAAAGGACATTATCTAGCTCTTTAAATATAAATGGATGCTACAGGTTAAAATCCTCTGTGCATAGTATTCATGCACTTTAGTTCTCGATTCTTCATTCAAACCCACACAACTGAAACCACATAGAAATAAAATTTTTTGCCATTTGAAATAAAAAACTGTTCAGCAATAGATGTATACAGAAAAAGAAAGTTGGCTGTAGAAAGCTCTTTGCAGTAGTCAACAGAAAAGCCTGGCCAGCAGGTTGAGGGTGACGATTCTCCCTCTCTACTCTGCTCTCGTGAGACCCCACCTGCAGTTCTGCATCCAGCTCTGGGGCCCCAACATAAAAAGGATATTGACCAGTTAGACTGTGCCCAAAGGAGGCCACAAAGATGCTCAGAGGGCTGGAGCCCCTCTGCTGTGGGGACAGGCTGAGAGAGTTGGGCTTGTTCAACCTTGGAGAAGAGAAGGCTCTGGGGAGACCTTACAGCACCTTCCAGTACCTGAAGGGGCTACAGGAAGGCTGGGGGTTGGAACAAGGGGCAACAGGTTTAAACTGAAAGCAGGGAGATTTAGATTGGATATCAGGAAGAAGTTCTTCCTGGAGAGGGTGGGGAGGCACTGGGACAGGTTGCCCAGAGAAGCTGTGGATGCCCCATCCCTGGAAGTGTTCAAGGCCAGGCTGGATGAGGCTTGGAGCAACCTGGGCTAGTGGAGGGTGTCCCTGCCCATGGCAGGGGGTTGGAACTGGATGATCTTTAAGGTCCCTTCCAACACTAACCATTCTATGATTTATTTCTGTTTAAGAAGACTAGACTACTTTTTTAGGCTTCAATTTTCCTTTCTGAGTAAGTACAAGCAAAATAAGCATTACCGAGTCCAGAGAAGATCAAATTTCAATTCAAAAGAGCAATTACTAAGTAGGATCAATTATCTTCAATAGTCAGGTACACCATTTTGCTTTACTACAGTACAGAAAGTAGACTGCAACCTTTCTCCTAAATTATTAGCCCAGCGTTTAACAACTGGCCACTAAACCTGCAGAAAAGTTATTTCATTCATAACTACGCAATTCTTTACCTCTCCGTTTAGCTACTTCCACCTTCCCTGAGTGTTTCCCCTAAGCATTGCCTTTTTGTTTTACACATTAAAATGAAAATACTGCATGCCTTATTAGGTTCAGCTTTCCTATAATTACATTTGGGCTAAGAGACCCAGTGTTGTTTGTCAATGTAAAATCCAGCTCTTTGGCTCAAACGTTTTATTTGCCTATTGTTTCCCCCTCCACCTCTCTGGCATATGTCAAATGTTTAGATAATGTGAACTTAATGGCAGATTAATGTTAGCACTTAATGTACAAGGTCAGCTTTCCAATGCAAAAGGCAAACTGAGAAAATGTAATTGTTTTAAAGCTTTAAAAAAAAATATTTAAAGTTTAAATCACAATGTATTTAAATGAAAAAAACCTCACATTTGGAAAAAAAACCCAACCCTAAACCGAAACAACACATCAAAACTCAGAACCCATAAACCCATGCCAGCACTTCCAGTTTATATGCTTCTAAACTGTTTTAGAGTGTGCTATAAATGAAAATATAGTAGTGTAGGTTTGAAACAACAAAAGTTTTAATAAGCCTCCTGTAAAAAAAGGCCTTCTACTAGCTATGTTCCTAACAAAGTACAGCACTAATAAACACAATCCAGTGCAAAATAAGGGTTTCGAGTTAAAACTTGGTTGTATCATAGGAAGTAATCAAACTATATTGTGCTCACTCGTGACTTAGCAGTAGACTAATGTCTGAACAACACTTAAATACACAAAACAGCATAAACCCATGTTTTGCTAGTTTCTGAGTTGGCAGAAAGAACATAGACACCAAGTTAAAGTTAAATAGAGAACCTCATTTACTATAGTCTAAACCAGCAGACAGCATAAGCAAGGTAACGCATCTATCATTACTACATAAAGTTACTAATAGTGATTAAGAAAGCTCCATCACCAATTGCCCTCATACTTTACCATCATCCAGATCCGCACATCAGCTAGGGAGCCCCGGTCGCAGCAAGGGTTTGGAGAACCTGTCCCGGCAATCGGTAAATCCTACCCAGTGTGTCCACTCATAGGTGAGGATCTCCTAAGTCACTGCGAGAGGGTCCAGCTTTTATACAGTTGAATAAACAATCTTTGAGACTCCACGTGCAGAGACATCTGACATTCCCTCCCCCCCGCCTTCACTAGATTCCATCCAGGGCCTGGCCAGGGCCCAGGGCAGAATCCAAAAGGGGCATCTATATCTGTTTGGTTCAGACAAGGCTGGACATCTGGCTGTTATGGCCTTGGTAGTCTGTCTCTACATAGATGTTTTATCCTTCTAATGATTACATTTTATCTAAGCTTCATTCTCTAACGAGCACACACACCCCACCAATGATCAGCAGGCTCCCACAGTCACTGAGATGATCTCTCACATACTGAGATGATGCTGGTTGGGAGATTCACTCAGAAGTCAGCTTTGGTTCGAGGCCTATGATTCAGGCCTGTAATCCAGGCATTTTTATATCAACCCGATGGAAGAAGGCTAAAGGGTCCAAAGATAACAGCAGTTAGACGATTCATGTATTTACTGGTCATTACATTCCCCAAAAAATTTAGTCTTCAAATGATCATGTTTCACCCCACTTATTCTTTTGTGCACACACTATGCTTTGCATCTGCACAATGCAGAATCAAGCTCTCCTGACTCTTGTGAGGGTCATTATGCACATCTCCTTCATTCACACAACAGTGTAAGCAAAGTCCTGTAACACTACCCATCATCAAAATTTTTTTCATTAAAACATATTTTGTTGCATCACCTGCATTGCCCAACCTTGTTTATTGACCTCTATCAGCTATAGCCCCATCCCTGGAAACATTCAAGGTCAGGCTGGATGGGGCTGTGAGCTACCTGATCCAGCTGAAGGTGACCCTGCTCACTGCAGGGGAGTTGGACTACATGTCTGTTCTAAGAGTACAGACATTAGTTAGGATCTGTACCAGTCCTGCTACTTACTGAATTTTTGGTTTATTACGTGTGTCCTGAAAGGGTGTAGCAAAATTCTGAAATTAATACAAAATTCAAATAAAGGTAACACATACTTTCTCATTCTAGCATTATCATCTAAATCCTGCTGATAAGAACAAAGATTCATTCTGAGATTTAGTAGAACAAAGTAGTTTTCTAACATAAGCACGTTTCTGTTAGTAGCTTCTTATTTCAAATTGTTCATAAGCAAGAATAAAACCTTAAAAATATTCAGATACTACATCTTTGTGTAAGTAGGTTATAATGACATTATTAACTCAACAATGCACAGATCATACCTTCCCATGTATTTGTTCAGCATTTAGCACAACTAGATTTTGACCTACTGAGACATACGGACTCTACCCGATATACGTCAAGAGGGCGGTTTCAGCAGGGAAAATAGTTTGCTGACAAACCAGCTGATTTGGTTCCAGCTATAACACTAACCTACTTGTATAATCTGCTGTAAGGCATTTAAATTCCACCACTTCTTGCAAAAGAGAAGACAACCAATTGATTCCACAACGAAGAAACTGGGTTATGCTTCCTGATTTTGTATTTTAAGTGAGCAGATTATCTAGGTTCAATCCTTACAGCATGCGAATTCAGGCTCCCTCTTTCCAACATTTGTTGGAAGGATGAGCAATTGTGATATTCCATACTGGGAAGTAATGAATACAGAAAGACAAGGAGCCACTCTACCCCTTTTCTCCAAGACCCAGTATTACCAGTGACAGAAAACGCATCTCAGTGCCTGTCCACGTGAGCAAGCATGCGCGTGTTAACAACTGCACGGCTCCACAAACTTAACTGAGGGAATAGTGCAAAGATAAATTAATTAATATTTATAGAGCACTCAATCTCAAGTGCCTCTGCAAAGATCTGTCTCTTTTGCTTTCTTGGGTTCTGTTATCAAACATGCAAGAGGCATAAATAAATACAGGTAGGACATAAAAAGCTACTCACATGACTGACTGCACTTTAAGAAAAAGTAGTCCATTTCTCTTCCATCAGACCCTTCTCTGGCCCTTCTTACTACTCGCACGCAAGATCCTAGCTATTAATAAAAAG
Source organism: Rhynochetos jubatus (assembly GCA_027574665.1). Classification (NCBI taxonomy): domain Eukaryota; kingdom Metazoa; phylum Chordata; class Aves; order Eurypygiformes; family Rhynochetidae; genus Rhynochetos; species Rhynochetos jubatus. The sequence goes on from CM050662.1 coordinate 7,044,379, forward strand.
CAAATCACTGTATTTATAGGCAACACTACAGTAGAACCAAACACAAACACTGAGGAAAACAAACTAAAACCAGTTATGAAGACTCCAATCCTTGCAAGTCTATTCTGATTTCTTAAGTAGATAAATAATGATAAAGTAAAAAGAAAAGTATTGGCTAGAAACACTTCATGAAACCAACTAATCCCAACTCAATATGGTATGCACGTCAGTATTACTATCAGATATTGTTTATCTGAAAAGTTACACTGACAGGTCCCTCTCAACTTATCTTGCAATATCTGTTTGAAATCTTCCCCTTTTTGATCCTGCTCTGAAATCAGAAGCAAGTTGCCTCTAGCATTTGGAATTTAGCCATCACATAAATCTCCACGAAACACTTAAAAATCATACCACGTGCTGAAAAAGTTACATATTGGCCGCATTCGCTACTGAAAGCGGACAGAACCTCTCTGCAGAACACTTTCTATCCCCACCTAATAGCTATTAGTGTTTCATATTCCTTTCTACTGTGAACTACGAGATCACTTCTCTAGTAAGATGTACTATCACTGGATGTAGTGATAGAGATCAAAATAAGCAACCACCATTCCATGTACAAAAGTGTCACTCCTACCACTTATACCACTTGTTTTCCTCATTTGCTTTACATTTTGACGTCCATTTTTCACACTGTACATTTATGAGGAGAGGAATAAGGTGCTTTTCATGCTGTTGGAAACCAATCAGAATACTACAGTGTTAATGCAATTAAATACTTCAAAATATAATGATCTTGACTAAAGAGGTATTTCAATACACCTATTGGAAAAACGATAGTAATTGAAAACCCTTCTAGACTGCAGCCTACGTGGCACTTTCTTATTTATCAACTTATTCGTTTCTATTCTGTTTACAAAGTGGAGGTAATGAAGGAAATCTCAAGGGTTTTTGGTGGTTTTTGGGGGTGAGGAGTGGATCTGGTTGAAGCCACTCTCCCTGCATTAAGGAAAAGACTCCCACTGAATGATAAAGGACCCACTGTTAGACTATTACAGGAGATGAATTGCATTAACCCCTGCCCCTCCCCATTGTACTCGCTGCCCACTGGAAACAACAACAGAATTACTAAAATCCCACACTCTCTAATGGGATGGTAATAGGATTCAAAGGCCATTAGGGTAAAGGCAATCCATATTTTACAGTTTAATAAGCTCTTGCTGAAGAGGCTGGATCCTTCTTCAAAGCCAACAATTACTGATTTAGTATTAACAAATCCACAACAACTGTCAAGACTGCAGAATGCATTTGAGATGAAGTCAGCAGCTTATGGTGACAGACTTTAAAATGTGTGTAGAAAAATGAAACCACTTAAATTGAAATAATTTGTAATTTTACAATGATACTGGTTATTACTGTCATTACAGATTTCTTTACATCCAAGTGTCATGGTTACACAAGTTTGCACATAATTCACTCTGTTCTGTGGTGTTTATTTTAGAAGGCAAGCACTTTTGTCCTGTTTTTTAAGCATACACCTCTCGTCACAAAAAAATAAAACAGTGAACAAGAAGAGACCAACTGAGACATGAAATCAAGTTCTCCACAATCACAGATAATCACACAGTTAAGTTATTAATATTATGGTTAACTATAAATGGGTTGTCTACTAGGCAGCAGATTCAAAAGAATCCATCATTCTCCAAGAGCATGCCTTGAAGTGTAAGGTGTCAAATACATACTCTGCCCCACTGCAAACTTAGCTATTCATTAAAAACATTTCCATATATTTTTGAAAGGGGAATGTGCTGAGTATTTCCTTAGGTCCTTTTAAGATTGAGTATTATTCTATCCCCACTCTCTTGTGTAACTGGCTGGGGACACAAAGAACAGTCCACAGAAGACCCAATCCACTCCTTACATTCCTGAAACCACAACCATGCGTCACTTAGATCCAGCAGCACTTAGAGTGGGTATCTAAAAGCCCCCTTTCCTCTATTCTGTTGCTTACATTTCTGATGGGGGGAGAAGGGGAAATACCAATGAAAATGGACCCACTTTTTAGAGGTGATAATTCTGAGGCTCAGTTTTGCCCTCACAAACATTCATGAAATTCTCAGTGAGGGTAGACAAGCCACTGTTTCTAAAAACATGGACCACTACTGTTATAGTATAATAATTTCATGCCTGAGAGCTCATAATCACATAAACACAACAACAGGTAAGAAAAATAAAATATACAGACATAAAGCAACTAAACCCAAAAGCCTGCAGTCATTTCAAACTGAGGAAACTGATTCTTCACCATTTGTTTTCAATAGCTCTGACAACTTCTTCACATTTCTGAGCTTTAATAAATACCCAGTTACAGTGGTAGTATTTATCTTTTGCTTATATCAACTTCAGTGTTATATGGATAAACTGTGACACCAGGCTCTTCAGCCCTGATTCCGTCACATGAATAACAGTATTAAAGGCAACACATGAAATTGAGGGGCCATACTAGTTTCTTTGTGCTTAAAATAGAAAACAAGCAGGTATTCCCCAAAATAGTGGTTCTCCAGATATTAGTAGCCTAGTAAGTCCCTCTCAGAATCCAGCAGGGCATCTAAGGGAAACAGATTTCAGCCTAGTTTTCTGTCTAAGAAATGTCATCTTGTCGCAGACTTCACCGCGTGGGAACTCACCATCTTACTAAAAAAAACCTTGCCAGCTCCCTGAAAAACAGTCAGGAGGCACACATAGGAATGCCAGGGTTTAACACCAAATTGACCATCCGTTTCTCTGGAATGGATTGAAAACCGAGGCTTTTCCACAAGCCTCCAGCCTTCTCAGCAGCCTCCCTTCTGAGCAGGCCTCTCGCTATGAACCGAAGCAATGGAGAAAGACAGTTAGGCTCAGTTGTGCAAAGGCATTGCACCTAGACCTCTTTCCTGCAGACACATTTTCCATTCGCCTTTTCTGAGGTGATGTTTTCATATATTCAGTTACTGCAACTTCACAGACCAGGACCAGGCTGCTCTTAAACCTTTCTGTACTGTTTATGTGGAGAATCACCAGACTTCAATAAGGATCATGCATACATATTCACTATTTATCAGAACATATTAATAATGAATGTAAATATGTCTTTCATTACCTCCACAGTTTATGTTAAAAGCATACATTTAATGAAAATGTAGGGCTGATAGTGTAGCCACTCCTCCAAAAGTAGATACACTGAAGTTTGAGCTCCACTTGTACATCTTCCTTGCTTTGTCACATCTAATGTTTAAAGAAAGTTTTCGGTACACTCAAAGAACACTGGGGGAAGAAAACCAGAATGATTCCTGCAACCATTAACTATGTTTAGCTCACTATTAAAAAAGCTCCATATGCTATTTTGAAAGATGCTTTCCAGAGTATCTGGGGACATCACAGATTTTTAAGGCATATCTTCCAGGCAAATTAACAGAAATAACTACAAGCCAAGTAAAAAGGGACCTAACTAATTCTAGGACAGGAATTGTCCTATCAATGTTTTGCAATAAAACCCGTAACTACAACATGAGCAGAAAAAAAAGTATCAAAAGCTGCATGAATAGCTTCTTTGAAAAGAAACACAGAGCATACAACCCAATAATTTCTAAGGACCTGTTTACACCACAACATGTGTGTGTCACTGTAACACACAGCCTGACTCTGCAACCAGATTTTTTATTCCAAGTTTATGTAGCATGGTTAGGTAGCAACTGCAAACGCCTTCACAGACACTAAAAGCCATGTGTGACCATGGTGGTGTAAAGAGAGTGCTAAAGCTACATTGGTACCCCTTCCCATGCAAGTATGTCTCAGATGGACCTATGTTGCCATACCAGCATTTATCAAATCGAACAATAATTGGGGTGTGATGGATACATACTACTGACTTGCACTTTAAGAACTACTGTATTCTCTTTTTGGACTAAAACATTTGACCAGTGGTTGGTGAATTCATACTTGGTGAGTATGAGTAAGTTTTAAAAACATTTTGTTTTCAGATGTTTCTAACAAAGATGAGGAAAAACATAGTAGTAAACCCAAGGAAATAAAATGCCACAATCAAGACGGTACTGAAACGGAACACACCCAACAGGTCCATCATGGAATCACCTCTTTGAATGGACACATAACTGAATTTTTGCTCAGAGAATGCCATCAGACTAATAAAGCTTATTATTTCTGTGTTCACTACAGTGGACTTAGATTCCAGAATCTTTTTGGTTTGATACTGACTGAAAAAATAAAATCAGCTCCATAATGTAACGAACCAGTGTATCATTCTCCTCCAGAAGGGATGGAAACAATATACTAGCATATTCCACAGAATCAGTGAATCTATTACACCTGCTTTTTTATGTAGCTAGCTCACACATTTTCATTGTTCAGAACAGTCTAAGTTGACTTTTTTAATGCATAATTCAAAATTCTGCACCCAAACCACAACAGTTGTGAACAAAAACCAAATTAAAACCCCTGCACACCCTGCCCACTCTAACGCAGATCTCCTTGAAAGAACCACATCGGTGTTAACGCATCTGTAATACCCTTTCCTGCTTTTCTCAACTGTTCTTTAGCACAGAGTTATAGTTGGTTTAAATTTTGATGTTAGTCTATAAAACACCCCTAGAAACACAAAACTCCTTTTCACTTACAGCATACATTAGAATGCAAATCAGCCCTTTCCGAGATAAAAGCTCTACATCGGCTTAGTTTCTCAGAAAGCAAAACAAAACAAAATTAAGTCACGGAATATTAGAAAAAAACCCCCAAACTTGCATCTTGCAATAAGAAACTATCAAAACAGTGTTTAAAAAGAAACTAGAACCTTCAACCGTAAGTGATCTGTTCATTCGGAAGATTTCCGTTTGGAAGGTGGTGAACAAGGATAAAATAATTAATTTGTTAAGGCTGACCAAGGATAACTGGATAAACTCGAAAAGAAAACGGGTTGCCTGCACGGTAGTCCTGATTTGCTTAGCACTTGACACGTGCGGTCTCAAAAGACCATTTTAATTTTTATTTCAGTCATCCTAAAAATCCCCTCCAAAAAGGTAGTAAAGACATGCAATATAATGAACTATAATACAATAATCATGGTTTGGATTGCTGTCAAGTTTCTTGGAACGTAAATGAGCATTTATCAGGAATTTGCCCACAACACAAATAATTTACACTCATTTCCGCAACAAGACAGACACAATTCTCTTTCATTCAGCTCTTTGTTAACTCTGATTAATTACTTCACTTCCAAATTTCATTAGCAACATCTTCATCTTTTCTAGGTAGCAACAACTGATATGCTGCACCTCGAAGACTCATACTCGGGGAACATCTGCCCATTCCTTACATTCTACTGACCTCTAGAGACTGTATGTGTATATGTATAGCACATATACATTATTTATGTGCACGTACACATACTAGAGCAATGTCACAAGAGATTGACTTCAGAGAAATCTGTATGCGGTATTTGACATCACAGTTTTTACTGTAATCACAAATTGTTCTTGGAAACATTTTCTTTCCTGTGTTTTCTAGATGTGAAGAATCATTCCCTATTTTTTTCCCTTTTCCTCTCTGTCCTTCCAACACAAACACACCATAGCCTTGTTTATCTGTTACATACAGAATTAAGCTACAACTATGAATATCAGTATAAATATTGAGATTATCCAGGTTTCATTTAAGCAGGAATAACCACCAGGGAGGCAGTGCCACAAAGCCAGAAGCTCCTAGTTATTGGAAAATAGTCATAATTGTATGTAGGGAGAGAAGGAAGTCTCTGAGAACTCGGTATCAACACTTGTTCCTCCCCACCACATGACACCATCTTGCAGCAGCTTCCTTGTCTCCCTTTTGCTGCCAGGGAAAGAACAAAAGCCTGTGTTGGGTTTGACATTTAGACCAAACAAAGTGCTGAAGAACCTGAATTTGTCAACTAAAACCCATTCAAAATAGACATTAATCCAATAATAAAAATGAGTGGAAAAAGACTATGTTCCTCCTTAACAACGTTAGCATAACTGACACTGATATGAGTTTTTACTTGGTAATACTGTGTGGTCATGAAAAAAATTACCACAAATATATACAAAATTAACGTGAAATTTTAAAGGCACACTTTCCAACTGAAAACAGTTTGCATTGTTTCATATCAAAACACCCAGAAATTATACAAGGGGTTTTGTAGTACTGCTAATATTTTACAGAGAAGGACCACTCATAAGGTAGCTTCATATGACTTCAGCCTTCGGAATCTCACAGACAAAGATAAGTTTAGAAGAATGATCTGAGAAAAAAAAAAAATCCTACTTCAAAAAGCTTTAGCTAAAAAGCTTTTTAGCATTTCTGACACACACACCCCCAACCCCCCTTGTGGAGTGGGAAGAAAAAGCTTTTTAATGAAACATTCTACACTATTATAATTGTATTGCACAGGATAACAGAATACAAATTTTATTTCATTTGGAATCACCTATGAATTATTAAATCAATATAAGCTATAGATAGCAATTGAATTCTGCATCTTTCAAAAATTTCAAGCACAGAGTAAGAACTGTGTTAGCTAAATATATTTTACACAATACAGCTAAAAGAGAACCTACATCCACTACTTCAAGTTACACAGGAGTTACTTCAGCATAAATGAGGAAAAGATATATATCCATGTCTTTTCCTTTAGAGTTAACATCCTTAAAATAACTCATTGCCAAATACTATTTCTATTGTTTTAATTATTTTTATTCAACTCATATCAAATTTTAATGAAACTATCACATTGATGGAACACATTACATGGATGTATTCAAAAAAAGCTTTCCAAATCAGCCATTAAATTACCATTCTCTGCAGTACACTTTCCTACATACACATCACGGCTTTACATTTCAGTAACTTACTGCAAACTTTCAGACATCCATTCCTCCTGTATCCCAATAATGTGAGACTAGGTATGTGTTTTTATATTTGAAATGGGCTTAAAATACATAGCTTCAGATCTGTGTGATTGTTTATACCTACACAGACATCCACAGACACACCTAGAAATACAATATTGCTGATACTGAGAGATGTGGCACTGGACTCAATTGTGGCCAGAATTATTTACCCTGTTCAGCTACTCTGAGCTTTTCAGAGTGTACTCATAAATAGAATTCCACTACACAAGTATGCTTGCTTTTCTCTTCATGACTTTGAGAACTGAGAAATACAAAGATAAAAGTTTATTCCTTAGGGCTATATTGTGTCATAAGCCTTTAAACTGAATTTCCCAGTGTTTTCAACAGGGAATTCTCTTTAGAAACTGATGACATATTACAATCTTTTAAACTAAATTACGTACCATTTCATTGAACTGACAAGTCTGAAAAGTAAACTGAAGTAGGGAAGGTACAAGAACATAATTCTGGTAATATTCTGTCACTGGTAACAGTCAGGCTTATTTTTCTGAATGACAAAGAACTGTAAAAACGTGTAAGTGCTCATGAACTTTTGGCCATGCCCAGCTGAGACGCACAATATTCTATACCAATCACTAATTGTCTCTAAAGCCCTGGGACCCTCTACATTTGAGAAAAAAACCCACAAAAAACTACAGGTGACTGACTATTCAATAAATATATATAGCACTGACATTTCCGAAACCATACCAATGAAACACAGGAAGATTTCACTTCTTCCGCATATAAAGTATGTGAGCAGATCTCAGAAGGTTGAGGTACACACCTTGGTACGTACACTGCTGTGTGCATGCACAAATTCAACAGTAAATTAAAGTGGCAGAATATTAAGGAAAACCCTTACTGGCAACAGCAAATAGGTGTAGGGAAAAAACATCAAACTAAACCTTGTCAGACGAAAGAAATTTCGGCACACTCATCTGCAACACCCCATAAAAATACTAAACCCAAACGACAATAAATAACCTACAACACAACTGACATGGGAGATGCCTGTCGAGATCTGCCACACATTTTTCTATCTGCATTTTTTTCCCAATTATAAACAGAAGATGAAATTTTCTTACACAGAAAGTAGCAAACTAAATAAAGCCATTCCAATAGGGATTATAAAATGCAGTGAAACACAGTAATTTTAATTTTAAAACCTGAAGTCTCTTTTCTGAAAGGTCAACTAATTCTTGCTTTCCTTGGTGCATTTAAGGTACCAATAGGTACAAACCAGCTGAAGGTAGACAGATCATATTTTTATTATGCCAAGCCCAAGTTTTGCACGTTTATCCTACTTTACATTAAAAGCTAGGATTAAAAAAACAACACGACACACATTACTGTTTTGAATTTGAAATCAGTTATGGTTGATGATCATCTCCAAAAATAAATATTCCCACAGATAGAGGTCAGTGGTTGCCTGAAATTGCATCAGTTAGTGCCTGTATACTAGGAATACTCCACTCCTTTGGGACTGCTTTATCATTTTATCAGATTAATTAATAAAACAGTAGCTTTAGCTTAGGACATCACAGTTTTCTATCCATGCATCTACCATTACTTACTCTACGATTTATTGATCTGAGACTTCTCATAGGATTTCTCTCAGAATTTAAGCACATGAGAAGATGGTAGTAACAACTGTTCATAGCCAAAAAAAAACCCCAAACCAGTATAATGTACCAATTAAGAAAGAAGGTGTGTTCTTTTTTTTTCTTTTAATTAAGTTAGGTGTTTATCTGGTAAGCTCTTACTGTTCTCAAAGCAAAGCAGCTTCACTGCATTGGAATTCTAATTTTGAGGCTGCATGCATTTAGTTTTTTTTATTTATAATTAAACATTTGTATTTTGTGAATGTATACTAAAAAAACCAAACATTTAGGGATACTCTTTCAGCCCTTCCTCTGAGAAGACATGCATGTGGAACAATGTTAATACTAGCGATAAAATGTTGAAAGGGGCAAGTGAAAACTAAAAACCTTAAAAAAAGACAGTTGTCTCTACATATGCCTCATTTCACCACATGTACCTCTTTGGATTTTCACACTGACTAGAACCTAGGATGATGATGTAAAAAATTATTGATGACATATTATTAAACTATCAACACCCTGTAAAACCATTTGCCTTGAGATTTTTCTTTGGTTTTTGTAATTTCACTGCATTTCTTTTCCTCTATGAAGTAATCTTTACTTTGCTCTCCAGCAACATCTACTGGAACATCAGTAAAATGCTGCTATTTATATTAATCACCTATTTAACATCTAGTAGGGCAGAGTTAGCAAATGTCAGAAGGAGAGATAAGTGACCTGCAATTCAGATCCTGCATTCTGGACTCAAACAGATCACGTTAGCTCATCTTCAACCTTCCAGTTTTCTGCCATTTCATGAGGAACAAATTCTTTATGACTAATTCATATGGAAAGTCATCTACCATTTACACTTAGAAGTGCTTTACTTCAGTCACGAAATATCATTTAAACCCCCACATTACATCCAGGACTTCCATTTTTGTCAGACAAGTTACTCTTTATTTCAGTTTGATCCAACATGTGCGTAAACAGATCTGAAGCATAAAAAGAGCTTGGAAGAACATGTAGAAATATTTTGAAAGGTGAAAGAGGGCTGCAATGGCAATTCCAATGCCAAATAATAAACAACAAGAAGTTCGGCAAAACTGTAGTTAAAAAGTAAAAATATCCACTACAAATCTGTGAAACACTCACAAGTTCTTTTGTGTAGGTCCTCAGTAAAAAATAAAGCTGTTCCTTTATGTGAGGATGAATATGTATGATTAACTACCACCGAAGGTAAAAGTAGTAACACGTGAAGTCCCCTTGCACTGATGGGAGACTAGGCTTCCCTGGGGGCTTGATCCCATTCAGCTGTGTGGTGGCTTGTCCCTGCCTATCTTGTAAAATCAGCTCCTGCAAATGTACACAGAAAGCACTGCCACCGAATTTTGCAAGGTGCATAGCACTGCGCATTCGTACGTCTGCACGCAGGATTGAGTCATTAGGGTAAACTTGCATAAAGACAAAAGTTCTCAAGTAAACATACTGATTTCTATCTGCAGCATGCTCATTTGTAGGTCTGCAACACTAAAACCTACCTATCGAACAATGTTTACTCTACGGCAGCTTACAAAGTTGGCTTTTCATAGCTGTGCTTTCAGAGCCAGTTAATTAGTACTCTGCTTTTACAAATAACTCTGATCACTGGAATATTATTTGCTTTCCTTTAAATCCCTAATAATGGTCTAACGATCCTTGACTGCTTGTTCACTTTTCAGTATGGCAATGAAATTCAGAACATCACTGCTGCTCACAGAATCCCTTCCTTCCATCTAGAGTCTGAGTTTGCTCATAGAGAGCAACTGTAAAATGTAAGCACAGAAATGTAGGGAGAGAAAAAAGGGACCAAAGCCAGTGAAGACCAGAAACACAAGTCCCAATAGCTAAATATTCCAGTTGTGACCAAAAAGCACTTATCGGCATGTAACATTTTAAAAACTAATTAAAATTATTTTTGCCTTTGGAATCCCTATGGAGCTTCAATATATTTTTATAGATTATGAAAGGGCTTGTTTCCCAAAACCACAAACACTTACAGCTATGTAATTTTACATTATCACAAGACTTAAGTTCATAGCCTCTGCCTGATAAATTAGCTCCTCTCAATAACTGTTAAACAGAAAGCCCTTTATTGTAATCCAAGTGCACTTGTGGACAGCACTTTCAGAGTTAACTCCGTTTGACAACTGACATAAATCCATTATTCTAATTTGGTGATTGCTTTACTAAACACAGATGCAGTTTATGAGTTTTAGTCACGTATTTCATTCAGGATGCTACTTAATCTCAATTTACAAAACATAAACACGAAATAGGTTTTACAGTATGTCTAAAAGGGTATAGCTATTCATCTGATGAAACGCCAGGCAAACAAGCCATATTCGCCCAGACCCAAACTCGGTGCTAGATTTTTACCTTACTAAATAAATAGTAAATAAGTACAATTAATTTTTAGTTCAGCTCTTGCAATCAAACTGCAGAATGCCAGGCTCCTCGAGGGTTATAAGACTCTAAAGCTTTTCTTCTACAGAGATTTAAGCACTGATTTTAACCTGAAGCAAAGTCCAGCTTTCACAAAAGCTGGTTCTCAGATTTATTTTGATACACAGAAAAGGGAGAAGGATCCCTCAGCGTGAATACAGCATCTCCACAAACCCATTTCTAATTCAATTTACAGCCCATACTTTACATCCTAAACAAAAGGAATCCGATACCACCGACGCTGCCTCTTGCTGCAGTTGCTCGCCTGTTACAAAACGCTGAAAATCCACCGCTCCGACCAAGCCACTCCATAAAACACTGGGATTCAGGCACTTCTTACCTGCCTCCGTTGAAGGCTTCCTTCCCTTGTTAGCAGTGTGAAGCATCCTCTAGCCTTCCCAATCCTCACCACCAGCCTCAAACCGCAGAGCTAAGTCCCCTTTTTGCAAGAAAACGCCTATTGAAAGTGATTAGTTTTTGTTGTCCCTTTTAAGTCCCTCCTGCGGGAAAGAGCAGGGGAGCGATGTGACGCCACCTTTTAATCTTTTGCGAGAGTGAAAAGGCAGAAAAGGAGCGCTCGATCAAACTGAGCTTCACACATGACTAAAACTCGCCCGAGAGGCTGCAAGCTCTGGCTAAAGCACCACTAGGCGTGAGTGTAAGAACAGAGAAGAGGGGAGAGTCAATGAAATGTGACAACGTATGTGCATCAAAGACGGGAAAAGAGGGAGAGGACAATAAGAGAGAGATCGAGACAGCAGTGAGAGAAAGAGAAAGAATGAGGATGCAAGGGAGAATAAGCATGAAGAAAAAATAGGGGAGTTCTGAAGCAAAGGATTCACAGAATAAAGCCAAAGTGTCTGGCAGCTTCTGTTTTTATCTCGGTGAGCATGACATACTGCCTCTCTCATTTAGCAACACATTCTTGTCTCCTCCAGGTTTGAAAACTGAGATAATCACAATGTGTGCCTGTTTTCGCCTGATTGGCACACTTGTGTGCAGTATACCTGAGATCCCCTCAACCATCTACAGCTGCGTTCATGTGCAATTAAGTTCATATGTTCATTGGGAAAGACACCTCCCCCCAGCCCCCAAAACCAGGAGTTGCTAATTTCTACATCAATTTACAATATAGTTTAACCGGCAGATGGAATTCTACTTATAACTACTAACAAACTGCCACTGATAAACAAATGACTGAACAAATGTTTAATGTTGATAACTGAGTTTTCATAGCAACAAAGCATATTAGAATTGATAGATATGTTTAAAAAAAAGTGGTATTACAGGCACTTTCTTCTATTTATCTTGTTATTTGTATATGAAGTTGCACTAAGTAGTAGAAGAAACATGACCCAGAACGAAGGAATCAGTTCAGAAGGAATCAGTCACAGATATGAACAGATTTCAATTTTTTAAAAAAGCAGTTCAAGCTAAGAACTACATGTAACATTTCAAATTTAATGGCTTTTCGCATTTCAAAAAGTACCACACATTCAGTCCTCATACAAGTAGGTTCATTTTCATGCAAAACGGAGGAGGGGTTTTCTTTGTTTGCAAGTTGGGGTTTTTTTTGTTCGCTTGGTTGGGTTTTGTTTGGGTTTTTAAACTATATATGCCATTTGTAACATTAGGACAGCGTCTGTGCTTTCCTTTGTTTATACCTATTACTTTTTTAAGGGCTTTTAGCCAATTGAGGAGCTGGCCAAAAGGCGTAATACTTGCCTGCAGAACCAACACAAGTTCACTCTGTTATTACATGGAGATGTACGGTTAAGGGGCCATCAGAAATGTAAACAAACTTGAAAAAGAACATGTATTTTCCCTTAGCTGCAGCACCCTGTCTGGGCCTCCCTTTGGCTCCTAGCATCTCAACTCTCAGGGAAAAGGAAGGACTATGTCAGTGATAGAAGATTCTGGAAATCTGGATCTAGATCTCAACTGTATAGCATGCTTCTGTCTTAGCTTATGCAAGTCACAGAGCTACATCTACGCATCTGTGTCTTAAGATACCTACCTAATTTAAAAAAAAAAAAAAAAAAGCTTTAAGAGCTCTACACAACTTCCTGGATTTCCCAGTTCCAGAGAGGAGGTTATGAAGATGAGTTCATGAATGAAGTGGCCAATTTCAACACCTACTATTTATATATCATTATTGTACTATAAGTTTTACTAGACTTGATGTTTTTCTATGAATATTAACCTCCAGGATATCACCACAAACTGCAATATTACCTATTGGGCAGATATAATCCAGTTTTCATATTTGTAAAACAAAATTTGAAAAAGAACTCTTGAAGCTTGGAAACTGTCCCAAACCCCACAGTTACTGCTAAATTTGTGATTGCTACAGTGTTTCACCTGTTACTTTTTGTCCCCCAGGGGTTGACAATGCACTTACTTAAATACATTAAAATCAGATCCTCACTAATCTTGATCAACCTTCATCCCATGAGCTTAGAGTAACATTTACCAGAAGGAGAAAAATGTTCACATGAACAGTGGGCTTTTAAACCTCTCTCCATATGTGTACCCACACAGCTTTAGCCCGACCTAGCAAAGAGCATTTTGTGTGATGATTTCCATGAAGTATTTCTCCCTGCTCTGTTGATGTAAGGAATCAATCGAAGCAACGTAGCTGCTTTAAAGGCCTCCTGTTTGCTCTTCCAGGCATGAAGGAAATAAACACCACCTGAAGATTCAGGGGTATAGGACCAGGAAGGAGAAATACAGAGATCTGTGTGTTCAGTTACTGCAAACTTTTCCAGAGTATTATTAGTAAATACTCTAAGGGAAGTGCCTAGCTGCCTCCTACAAAGAAAAATAAGAAGTCCCACGTTCCTACAAGAAACTCGCTCTGCCCACACTGTGTGTGCATAGGCACATGCCTGTCCACACTGAGTTTTAAATGAGTGACAGTAACAATTAGGGAAGAGATTGTTCCTGTTTATTTCCCATTTAATTTTGTATTTTCTTACCCTTACTGGTAAACTGCTTTTCTTGTGTAAGTCTTGATAAGCGGTCTAGCTTACAAGGTACTGGATTATATTCATGCCAACAATTTTTACGCAAAGCAAACATATGTACATAGTTCTATAAGTATTTATTCATTCTCACAGGCTTATCTACAAATTCACAACGCAATCAAACCCCTGTATTTACATCCAAGGTCAACAAAACACTTGAAAACATGCATCCAGTTTGTTTGTTTGTTTTCATGAAAGGTACAAGATTGTGTGGCTAAAACTAAGCATAAGCTTACATGCTATACGGAATACATTCTTTTCTTTGAGAACTGACCTTGTGCTTGAACTAAAAATCTTTGGACACTGAACTGCTTGAGTCCTGACAGCTCCAGTGAGCAAAGCAAGTTATTCTCCTATGGAAGCAAGTTATTCTATAAATCGGCCACATTTCCATAAGACAGGCTAGGTCTTTGACTAACATGAATGCCAAAACTTTATTTTACTGCTGTTACACGTGCTTCCACTTAAGCTTCCTCAAGCAATACCCCAGCAGCATACAGACACCACACCACAGAACGTTACAAAATAACTACACAATGAAACGTGTAGTAGTGTCATTTTATGCAGATACAAATAACTGATTTCCAGCCCATTTTTTTATAGTGTCACCATTACAGAGAAAACAACTAATCAGAGCTTCCCCTCAATCTTACCTGAGGAAGCCAAGTCACATTTAATCACAGAAAACCTCTTGTTCCCTTACTTCTCCACTAGAAATCTGGATCATTCTGTTTCCCTCAGGTCTAGGATTTCATCAGCCTGCATGCAAACACAGTCTATGCCTGTGACTCAAAACTTGCACAGTAATAGCATAGTGAAGAACATTCAACACACTGCTTTGTTTCAGCAACGCTGACTCCCCCTCCCCATGCCCCCCAAACTGGGAAAATGCATCGACAGTGTTATCTAGAAGATGGAGGTCATGGCAACAAATTATGGGGAAATAAAAGTGGCAGAAGACTACAAAAGTACTTGTGCCTCTAAAAGGGACTGCAGGCCAGAAATACTCCCTGAATACACAACCTTTGCAGCTAAATGAAACCCGCTGGCTATGCTAAATAGCTAATGGCCACTTGTATTTTACATCTAGCAAAGACTTTTCCTTTGACTATTATCTAGTCCAATGGCATGAACACAGAACTAATTTCTCCAACCTTTTGTTTCTGTTCCTTCTGTTTCAGACCCTAAGAAATTCTGTGTCTGAAAGCATCTTTTTTTTTTTCAGTTTTATCAGTTGGTTTAATAAAACATAACACCTTTTTCCTCACGAACCTTGCTTCAATACCACCTTTGGATCTTTTACACCACAACCACTATAAAAGTAGAACAGCACTGAGGCCCTTCACCCCTCCCCAGTCACCATTCCCTAGACTGCACTTCCTCAGTGCTCAGAGGAAATACAACCGAGTAGCACAAGGGCTAGAACAGTGGCAGGGCATACAAGAAAATCCCTGTCTTCTATTGTCTTAACTTCCCAGTGTCCAATTTATGATGAGAAATGAAACTGGTATGGTATGATCAGACATAATTTTACTGTCGAGAGGCACAAGTTAAAGACCTTGCACAAGCATAAGCTACATGTAACATCCTGGCAGAGTGAAGGAAAACGTGATGCTATTGCTGGTATGAATTATAAAACCACCTAAATACTGGGTTTCAAGCATAACTGAATACATGTGATAGCATCATTATAAATTAAAACTGTTTATGACCTCCATTTGGTCCAAACAATACAACCTCACTCACTGTATGCATGGTTGAACAAATTTATCTATGACTGCTGGTGTTGCATGATAGAAGAAATAGCCATGTGTCATGCAAAGGAAACAAAGAGAAAATACCAGCAGAAGCTTCTTCAGTAGAAGCAGCTTGTAATTTGGCTCTGAGTCATACGGATTTCTTAACAGCTACTGAAAATAATCTTTGATTCTCATCATTGTCAACTCAGTATGTGATAATAACTAATACCTAAATTGTTATTTGTTTATACAGTTAATTTTTAGTTTTCTCCATTTCATAAAGTAAGTGTTAAGATATTTTGAAATCAGTCATTTCATGAATGAATGGAAATCAGTACTTTTGTAAATTTTGCTTGATAGAAGAACTAAAATAGGAGATAATCAGTATGTTCCTGGTTATTTGGGAATACTAATTCCAAAGGATGTGTAATTCCACCCTCCTCCCCCCCACTCTATTTATCTGTAAAGCCACAGAGGAATATGCATTAAAAAGACATTTCAAAACTCAGATTCTGTGGCACCAACCTGGGCTACTGTCTGCTTGGTACGTTTCATTTTAGAATTTTTCCTTCAGCTACAGCTCTGAATACAGTCACACAATCTGACACCTTTTTAGACTGTCATCAGTTCGTCCAACTATTCCTGAAGTATCTCCCCCAGAAGATTTACATTTTTTTCAAACAGCAGTAAACTGATTACCTTCACTTGTGCCTAAATTGCAGCCAGTTCGTGCGAACCTCCTGTGCCTCAATTAACATTCGGGGTGGAAAGAATAACCTACATGCAAGGTACAGGTTTTCCTGCCATGATTTCTTCCTATAACATGAGCTGAGAGCTCCTTCACACTCTATAGATAGGTTCTGCTTGCAAAGACAAAGGCTAGCTTCCAGGAGAGAGTGTATGGCTCGTAAAGGATTTTCTTCACCGCGAGATCATTTAAGTTCTCTACATGAAGTACAAATCTACACTGAGTCAATAGAGTATGTAGCTTCACAGGGTGTACAATTTATTTTAGAGCACTGGGCAACGTACTTAAAAACTGAACAAAGCCTAGTTTTACTGCCCAGTCCTCTGAATTAATATGCAACATTCATGCCTTAAGTATACCCTTGAGCATTCAGTACTTCTCTGAGCCACAGCTTTGAAGAAGTGTTGGTTTCCTATGCACCAGCTTGACCTATATTCAGGCTGACTTCTATTCTGAGATTCTTTCTGCTGTGAATTCAATTCCAGATGCTATATACGTTGCTTTGCTACACCTAAGATACGGATGCCAAAAAGCAGAAGGATGGCAACAAATTAAAAGGTCACTGTTGTCGTTCCTTAATAACTGGGGCTTGTCAAAAAACATGTTTTTTTGTGAGCTGATCTTGGCACAATAGTATTGCCTTGATAATGTGGAAGCACAGAACCAAATCTAGAAACCTCCCTAATATTTGTTGTTATGCTGGAGTCCAAAGACCTGCTGACTTTTCTAGAACTGAGCTTGATCTGTACCATGTGCCAAGGATGCCTAAAACTCTTTCAAGTGGGGAAGGCTTCCCTGTGAAGGGAAATAAGTCTGCAAGAGATGACCAAAAATGAGGGAAAAGGCAAAAGGTTGTTAAAGAACAAAGTTCCAAGATGAAAACAGCAAAATGGCTCTCCATCTCTCTAATACAGGGCACAGTAAGAGACATGGAAAACAGGGACAAAGGTCTAACTTTTTACCACTTGCTCCTGTGTACTCACCAAAACTCCAGTTTTCACATTCATAGTGAAAGGTCTTACAGGATTAGGTCTTACCCTACTAGTAACACCTGACAATCCATTAAATGCTTCAGACTGTTTCATGTAATGATCAAGAGGAATACTCATATACTGTAATAGAACACCTGAAATTCCACTTACCTCAGGAAACAAAACAGTAAAGCACTCTGAGTGTGCTAGGTCAGCTGAAAGACCTCTAGAGAATTCCAGAGACTTCCATTTCTACACATTTATAACATGATGAAGAGTTAACATCGCACCAACAGTTACGACAGGAGTGATGATGTAAGAAACACTGCAGAGACTGCAATACAAGCAATGCTGTAACAACAGCATGTGAAAACACCTGCACAGTCCATACTTGCTGCCTGCATATGGGCAGAGTCCTGCTTGTAACATGAGTCAAGAGGGTTTTGTACTAAAGTTTCATGCTGTATCTATACTATGAATCATGTAAATGAGTGGATAAGAAAAAGGGTGTTAGTTTCAAGAAAGTCTGGTTTACTATCCGTCTGCTGTGGTTAAGAATACAGAGTAAATTTCCACCAAAAAAGCTTGACGTGGCATATAAAAGCACCCTTAAAACACTTTTCTTGGCATGCTATCATCTCTCATCAGACACAGGATATTGGGTTTGATGAACCTTTGGTATGAACCAGAACAGCTGTTCCTGTCTTTATCCCTGTCACACCACTAACGGAGAATGCATAGAGAAGCAAAAGACTAAAAAAAAAATTGGTAAATGTAAAGTACTGATTAGAATGTTGAGAACAGCAAGAACTTGACATGATTGACTCCTGAGAACTTTAAGACATAGTATTTTAAGTAAATTGTTAAAAAGTGACAGAAATGTTCAAAAAAGCATATGTATATTAAAAGTTCTATAAAAAGTGAAGATGACATTACATTAGAAATGATTAAATCTAAAAAAAAAAAATCTAAATGCTCAATTTGTCTTTAAGGCAACTGTTTCACAGTGGTGAAATGCAACCAGCTCACGTAATAAATAGCAAGGTTTCTTTTTTCAGGTAGGTACATTCTCTTAAAAATATCCATAATAAGTAACTTGCTGCATTTAAAAATAAACAAAATTCAATAATAACATTCAATCTTTTTTTTTCTCTCTCTCTCTTTTTTTTTTTTAGAATATACAGATTTTAATTCCATGGAAACTCAGTTGAGGCTGTGTCATTTCTTCCATGCAGCTGACTAAAAGCACTGGTGAACTATCTGGCTGTTACTTGAAATGTTCTTCAACTTTTAAGTCAGAGACTTCAGTGCAAAAGCTTTCCAGTAAATGTTTTCCAACCAAGTGAAAAAAAAAAGTAGTTAACAAAAAAAGAAGTGTTAACTAGTTTTCCTTTTAACATTTTTCAGCCAAGCAGTTTATTACAGCCCTTGCCATTTTTTTACCTTCTCTCTCCTGTGACAATCACAGAAGCAATTCAGAACTTATCAGCCAACTCTCTTTTACAATAACCTGATTCTTACTTGTGAAATCTGGAATAAAATGCTACAGTTCAGATGCTGAATACCTAAGAAACCCTCTGGAAGCCACCAAGAATAAATAGGAACTATGCTACGCAATATGACGGAGTCATCGCACACATTTCCTGGAAAGTGCTCATCTTAATGCACACCACCAAAAGGATGATATTTAAGTGGTCCAATCTCGGGAAAAAAAACAGAGAGACTATCTTATAAATGCTCAAATTGTTTGTTAACCTCCATTTCCTCTTTCCCTGAACCTCCTGGTTTCCTTTTCTAGGGCTTTTTAAAATACACTTCCTCTCTCTGTGACTCAGTATCCCTATCTATGACCGGAATATAACCAAGAGGTAACAGCTGGTTTGTAAAGGTACTTTGAGACCTACTGTCGAAGAGATCAAGCAGGGGTATCAACACACTCAACAAAACCCCACAAGATTTTTAGCTTCCCCCTCACCGAGTACCCCATTTTTCTCCAATAAAGCTGTGATTATTGACCTCAATAAGAAACATTTGGGTCCCTACTGGAATTCTATATCACCTCTTTATTCATGACAGATTTTCTACCGATTGAGTTTTCACAGTAACTACAATAAGGTACAGCAATACTATGCTGGTGGCATATTTTTTTTAGTATAAAGAACATGACTACAGTCACACAACGCCCAAGACATAAAGGATGTTTTAAACATTCTGTTGCCCTGCTCATCTCTATCATATCACCTAGGTTTTCTCTCAACTCTAACAGATTTTCTGTTAACCAAATTCACAGAGCATTAATTGACATCAACCGATACATGTTCATGACAATAAAAAAGAAAGTGTGAAGAAACATAAAGTACTGTGAATTTCATATTAAAAATGCTTCTGTTTGATAAGAATTAGCCAAACCCATTCTATCATCAGAGGTAATGTCTGATTCAAGGCCTAAGCAGTCCCAACACATTTTCTGGTATTCAGCAGGATGGAAACATTTCTTCATGCTTGTCAAGAAGTCCTTTAAGAGCAATGAAAGGGTGTTATTGAAATACTTTCAAGATTCGCTGATGTTTAAAGCTCACAAGGCAAAGTAAGTGTTTACCATAAAGGTAGCAGGAAGAAAATGCTGGTGCAGGATGATCCACCTGACACTGAAGACACACTGGCGTTTCTCTCACGGAGGCTACGGCAGCAACGGCCGCACAGCACCAACGGGCAGCCCTGCGCTCCTGGAGCCAGCTGCCCTCCAGCCAGCTCTCACTGCCGTGAGGTGACCCACCCACGTTTGGAGGGCGCAGAGCACCTCCGCCGGGACCTAGACCGCAGGGGGAGAGCGGGCGTTCCCTCACGCACCATGCGGGCCCGGCAGGAGCCCAGGCCGCCCTGGGTGCAGGAACAGGCGGTGGGGCAGGCCGCCGGTGAGGAGATGTGGACGGCCACCACCCTGCCAGGGCCCCGCGGGGGGTGTGTGTGTGGAGAATGCCTTGCTCAGGGTCACAAAGGCGCTCACACAGCCTGGGCAGCGCTGAGGCGCTCTGCCAGGTCACACCGTGAGCAACCGCTTCCCAGCAGTGAGTGACAGAACGGCTGAGCCACCAACCCCATGAACCACAGACTCACAGAACGGTTTGGGTTGGAAGGGACCTCAAAGATCATCCAGTTCCAACCCCCTGCCATGGGCAGGGACACCCTCCACTAGACCAGGTTGTTCCAAGCCTCATCCAGCCTGGCCTTGGACACTGCCAGGGATGGGGCATCCACAGCTGCCCTGGGCAACCTGTTCCTCACCACCCCCTCTGGGAAGAATTTCTTCCTGATGTCCAATCTAAATCTTCCCAATTTCAATTTAAACCCGTTACCCCTTGTCCTGTCACTACAGGCCCTTGTAAAATGTCCCCCCCAGCTTTCTTGTAGCCCCCTCAGGTACTGGAAGGTGCTATAAGGTCTCCCCAGAGCTTTCCAGGCTGAACAAGCCCAACTCTCCCAGCCTGTCCCCACAGCAGAGGGGCTCCAGCCCTCAGAGCATCTCCATGGCCTCCTCTGGACTCACTCCAGCCAGTCAATAACCTTCAGATGTTGGGGTCCCCAGAGCTGGTCACAGAACTGCAGGTGGGGTCTCACGAGAAGGTGAGGTCTCACGAAGCATCCTCACGCCGTGTTCTGGCACCCCGCACTAAAACAGCGAGCATGGGGGGGCTCGTGCTCACGCTACTGCTACCAGCACAACGCTGGGCCCAGCCAGTAACACCCAGTGTGGTGCGGCTGCAGGGGTGCCTGCAGTGCAGAGGGGCTGGAGGTTTCACTCCGGACACTGCCACCTCTACCGCAGCGCTCGCTGGAGCACCCAAACTCTTTTCAGACGGATTCTCTCCAGATGAAGGTGCTCGGCCCAAAGCACACCCTCCTCCCGGCCTGGCCCCACCATGCCCGGCAGCCCCGCCACCACCTCACCCCCAGCCCTACGGCGCTGTGCCATTCCTCCGCATTCGGTGTCGCTTTAAACCGGGAGAAAAGGCAGGTCCCGAGTCGTGCTTTAGCTGTGTTTTTTGTTATTTGGGTTTTTTCTGTTTCTTTTTTTCCAGGCGGTCGGGGGGGCGTTGTGGCTGATTTTAACTCGGGTTCAGACACAGAATCCGCAAGAGCAGCCTCGCTCCCGAGAAACCCCCGACGCTGGGCCAGCCCCGCGCTGCCAGCCGCGACCACCGCCCGGCCCGAGCGGCGCCGCCCTCCGCCCCGCTCCGCTCCCCGCCCCCGGCGCGGCGCGGCGGCCCGGCCCCTCTCGCGGTCGCCCTCCCGGAGGGGCGGCCCCACGCCGAGGCGGCCACCGGGGAAGCGCCCCGCGGGGACCTCGGCACCGTGATGCTGCGGCCGCGGAACAGCGCTGGGGGAGCGGGCGGCGGCCACCCTCCCGCGGCGGCACGTCTGGGCGGCCCCCCGCCCCGCGGTAGGACGAAGCACACACCTGCGGGCGGGGCGGGAGCCCCCCCGGTCGCTGCTTTTCCCTTCGCTCGGCGCCGGCTGCGCCCCGCCGCCGGGGCGGGAGGAGCGGGGGCGGGGGTCCTGCCGGGCGGCGGCTGGGCGCACGCTTGGGTCGGGGCGGGGGGGGCCGGCGGCCGCCCACAGCTCCTCGCCGGTGGGCGGGTGGCAGGCTGCGCTGCCCCACGCTCGGCACCCACCGGAGGCGGGTTCCAGCCCCCAGGTTTTCTTCAGAACTAGAGAAGAAGGTGAAGGTGGCACGGAAAGGCCTGAGAGCTGTTGGGCCACTGAGCCCGAGGGCCCGAGGGCACCAGCACGGGCCTTCCCCAGCCGCCTGGCACCGGCCCGGAGGGGCAGTGGGACGGTGTGCCGCCTCCCGGGACGGCCCTTCGGAGCAGAGCTCGGGAGGGCAAGTACGTGGTAGAAACCACAACTGACAACGGCTGGACGGAGAAGGAGCTCCAGAAAGAGAGCGGAGAGATAGATGCTTTGGATACCAGCTGCAGCTGTGATGCGCGCGGAATGCCTGTACAGCTCGGCACGGCCACCGACCAAAAAGAGATGCCAAAGGGCCAGCACTGATGGCAAGTCTGTCCAGCCACAGTCATCAGCATGACAGGGCTGAGCTGTGGGTGCCCGGAGAAACAGGTCTTACGTTTTCTTAGAGAGCCGGGTATAGACCGGGCTGTGCTCATGCGTAAACCCCCACATTAGCACAACTGATAGCTGCTAGTAATGTGAACAATTAACGTGTATCGTTTGCACTTTAGATTAACAATCTCAAACACAGGATTTCAGTGAAATTTTTAACTACGCTGCTGCTGAATGAAAAAAAAAAATACTTTTTTACATGAGTCCAGTCAAAACTGAAAGCTTTGTTATAATCAAATAAAACCTTACTAAAATTTAGTTGCCTGGTTAGTCACTCGATTACAAGTCACAAGACCAAAAAACAATTCAAAAGCACACACACACACAAAAAAAAGAGTAGGAAATTGAACAACAGAGGGAGACAGGGACACGCAGAATCAGTACATATTCCAAAGAACAATATGCAAACATGGAAATGTTTCTGCTCTGCCAACAAGAGCTCACTCCAATACTGTTTCAGTCTTGAAGCAAAGCACTTCCTTGGAATCTTTCCTCAGCCAGTTCCCTTACGGCCTCAGAGTACATCACAGTTACTTCCTCATACGTATCTTTCATACTTTCACACATGCATATCCCAGATTCCAAACATGCTACGTACCGTCCGTTGTACGCTGAGGAGCCTTGTGTGTATGGGCCATGAGGGACAGGAGTGTGCTCTCTTTACCAGTGCCAACGGACATTGCCATTGCGTCACCTACACGTTCCTAGGAACGGATCGTTATTCTAGCGGTAAAATAAAATTAAAAAAACCCAACCCTTCTTGGAAAAGGCAGAAATGAGAGCCCCGACTGCACTGCCACCTCTCAGTCTGTCTGCACAGGTGACAGATGCTACCAACGGTCACCGGGTGGAAGGGGAGGTCGCATCTATTTCGTTTATGAAGTGGATAATGACTCCATATGCTGTCCTGCAGCCAAACAACAAATAAAAATTATAATGTACAGGCCAAATAACTTCCTTGGAATCTAGACACATTACTATGGGTAATTCCCTTCTTAATGGTTATAAACAGAGCAGAGCAATATACAGAAATAACATTCTACACAGAAGCATGATTGTAACCAACTATGTCTGATATTTCTGTGCCATTTGGGTTAACTTTCAATGGCATTCTGACATTGCTTTTCATTTTTCAGGTGATATCTTGCTTCAGTAATTTTAATTCAAACCAGAAAACACCACCTAAGGTCATAACTACTAATACACTTACAGAAGTCAACCCAAATACAAACCCGTATTTTTTTATTTGGAATAGGCACCCCCAAAACCACAGGGCTAGTACTGACAAGTTATTTGTAGTGTGATAACTAGAAAATAGAATGTAAACAATAATATTTTCATTGTTCAAGCAAGTTACATTGAACTCCTGGGAGTCAGTGTGTGAAAGCATGCAAAATCCATGACTGAAATAGAGCTTTGGAGATCAAACTGCATCTCAGTTTGTGATTCACTGCTGGAACTTGGGAAAGACAATTACCTTTGAAGTGGTCAAGTTTTTCTGTTTATATAATGGTGGTAATGATACCTCACAGGACCCATTTAAAGGTTTAATAACTGATGTTTACAGAAAACTTTCAAGTTGCTAATTATGATTATTTAGATAAGCGTTAGCCTAATACATATGTAAGAAAACAATATTAATGTATTCCCAAAGATGATTATGATCATAATTATTATTAATGCGACGTGCACAAGTGCAACCGTTCCTCACCTGCCAAGGCGAGCTGTCTGTATGACATTATGGGTCCCTGACAGGAGAGGGATGGCATGGCGGCTGGGCAAATTGCTCTGGCCAACTTCAAAGTCGATGCATGGAAACTATGCTAGAAAAGGCAACGCTGGAAGGAAACTATGCCAGCGAGCACAGTTCTGAAATGCCTTAAAAAGCTCCATTTAGTCAGTCTGAATCATTCAGACTTTGCACGGTGCCTTGCCAGCTCTGCTGTTGGGCAGCGGCAGCGCTGGTGAGGTCAAGGAGAAAGCAGCAGGAATCCCAGCACAGACAAGCAAGGAAGCAGCTGCAGCAATCCTGAGGCAGAGGAGGAAGTGAGGAAGTAGCAGGAGTCCTGGGGAGAATGGGAGGACACTGAGAGAGATCTGGGGAAAGAAATGGCATTGCCAGTTTTCTCAGGTAATGTTTCACCCACAAAAGACTGGGAACCACTGCACCTGGTACAGTCCTCCTCAGAATAGAGCAAGGTTTTACTCTAGCGAATATGAATGCATTAGGGAAGCACAGGAATAATTCAGAAGACTTTAGAAGGCCCCAGGAAAAGAAAAATCCTGTAAACAAGATTGAGCAACAAGTCTTTGAAAGAATTCTTTTGTTCCCAGCACAATGCTCCCCAAATCTGCTTTTGCAGAACAGTATTCATTTAAGAAAAAAAAGAGGAGGAGAGAGATAAAAGGAAAACCGAGAACACATTTTAAGGAAAAAGCACTTTAAAATCGTTTTATTAGTCTTCAGATTTCTTGCACCTATGCCTGGAGGTCCATTGCCCACTATCCTAAACCCTGGAGGTTCTCTGCTGTTTGTGTGGTTTTTACCCTAGCTGAAATAGCATTTCCTAGCAGGGCTAGCAAAATTTTCTAGTCAGCAAAAAAACCCTCCACTGATTGGCTTGCCAGCGGCTAAAGGACAACACATCCTACAGTCTGTCCTGGTGCTTAGGGGCAGCCAACCCGTGAAAATACATACGCCTCAGGTACATCTCGCTGCTCAGAACACACGTAATTCCAGCTGTAGGTAACGGGGAGTGTTCAGCTGCAGCTAGGAATGATGTGTTCTCAGTTTCAAGTTGGGCAAAAACCCCAGACCGGGCATTTCCCGGAGGAGCCTTCAGAAAAGCCGTCTCTCTGCCTTTGGCTGGCAATGTGGGAGCAATGTGAGAAGGAAACTACAGGCTAAGGCTTACGGGTGGAGAGTCGAGAAATGACCCGGGATGACCGCAGCAGCCCAGGACAGGAGCATGCATGGCTTGGCACTGGTAAGCTGGAGGCTTGCAGTGACCCTTCGCTCTTACGGGGACTGACTGGCAGTGTTTGCTTCATGGCATATTAGGGCCAACTCGCCACTGATGACCTTAACCAAGTCAGATCAGAATAAAGCTTCAACACAAAACGGATTTCCCCAACAAACAAAAAGGGACTGCTATTAGCGTATCAAACAAAAGCACAGGTTTCATTGGATTAAGCAGTGTAGAAAAAACCCTTAATACCTACACTTCTTGCTCCTATCTGGACTTTCAGTTTATCCCTGAGGCGGTAACGATTATTGTCACCTTTACTAAAGATGATAGCCAATCTACCTCTGCACAGAAGAGGCAAGGCTCATGCTTCAGCTTGTCACAGTCCACTGCACCTAAACATATCAACACTTTTAAAATTGTCATACATTCGAAGTATTTTGTGACTCTTAAAGAACAGCCACAATATAGTAAAGAGGAAAAAGGAAACTCTCGTTTCTGTAATGAAAACCAATGGCTTTAGAAAGCAAACATTAACGCTGGCACATTTTTACGCTGCCTCTCTGAGAAAATCTGCTTCTCTGTCAGTCCTTCCTTGAAATATTTGGCCAGCTAGGTATGCACAAACTGTGTGAATCTCAAAGGTCTAAAATTCCTAGAACTTTCACAAAAAACATAAGGAGAGTACAGAACAGGTACTAAAGTTGTCATCCCTCTGACAGAAGGGTTTTGACACAAGCCAAGAATTGCTAGGTCTATTAGACCTGGCACATGGGCACGCATGTACCGACCCGCGTGCGACCTGCTCCAAACTCGATGGCCTGGCGACGGACTGTGTGTAAGAAGAGGGAGGTGGAAAGGAGGACTACTGTGAATGGGTCCAGTAGCAGAGTGCTACTGGCTGGTGATGCTCAGCTGTGGGTTAAATAAAATATAAATAAAATAATATACTATAAATAAAATAACTAGCTTCAAACCCCTCCAAAAATTATAATTAACAGGTATGTATTTTGGCTGCAGTCTTTAGTAAGAAATACAACTTACTGTAAGGCAAACTACAATTAAACATATTCATGGCATTCAACATATTAAAATTAGATGACAAATCCAAGATAAAAGTGACATTTAAGTGAATGATTTCCATAGTCTATGTCCCCATATGTTCTCAATATTCAGATGCTGTCACTCTGAAGATCTCATACTGACATGGAAGCCCATAGAGATTCCTTTAGGGGCACTTAAAAGTTTTCTATTAATAACTAATGAAATACCGTGACTTATTGCAATATTTTTATACAATGCTTATCGTGCTTTGAAATTAAATCCAGAACTACACCATGATTGAGCAACATAAGATGCTCCCTAAAGGGCTGTAGTGGTGTGGGTGACACATTTCTTGTCTCCCCAGAGGTGAAGTATGTCACATCCTCAGTACTTCCAATTTCACCCGTCTACAAAGCTACTGACTGCTCACAGAGAAAAATATCTCATATTCACACATGCTTTTTATGTGCTATGGGACTAACAAAAGCAAAGCAAAACAAAACCCTATTTTTCAAGCACACATAAATCAAAACTTAGAAGTAGAAGAAATGTATACAAATAAATTCATCTGAAAGAAATAATTTAAACGGTTCTAATGTTGGACTTCTAGTGTGTCTATCTATTAGAAATAGAGTAAAGCAAGCAGTCAGTTTAGGTTTCACTCACTTAGAGGTAGCAGGCCCATTGGCTTTAATGACATTTCACTGTGAACTTCATCTGGAAAAAACGCAGTAGTATTCCTGCAGGACAGGGCAGGGCAGACTGCTGCATGATTGAAAGGGGTACATAAAAGCGTACTGAGTATGTCACCAAGATACACAAGCCGTATTTTGATGGAATGAGAACCCAGCACAATACAGTGCTATATATTGCATTGAAGGCTTTTCTGCTTTAGTCATTATTAGCATCTATTATTACTGGGTTTTATTATAATTATACATAATTGTAATTGATAATGTGTTATTATATCCTCCTCTATGTGAGAAGTAATGAATGTCCTAAATTAAGCAAAGAAACAAACCTGTAGGTGAATGCAGGGTTGATCCCACTGTGATTTATTGCAGGGAAGTATTTATCATCCTATGGACTTTTTTAAGACAGAAAGGTAGGGCCACATTTTCTAAGTTTTTTACAAAAATACATTAAAAGTTTGTATTTTGTTTTTGTCTGAAACACAAATTAGAAATGGATCCAATAGGTGAAAAAGTATAGCGTTCTACTTTATTTATTTAAATTTTCAAAAGTAATGATTTAAGTACGTGCATCTCCAGTAGTTCATAGGTAGTATGGATCTGGGAAGTCTGCAGCATAGGTGCAGCTCACTCAGCCATATGCTGCTTTCCTTAAGTAACCCATTATACAAAAAAATAAATATCTTGTGACAGATTGTTTTGACAGCTAAAAAAGATTTGAAATTTTTGAATGCATTTGACTGAAAGGCAAAAATGTTAGATAGATGTTAATTTAACAGATGTCTAGTTTTGCATCATCAGCCTGAAACAGGCAATTTCTAGCAAGTCTCCTTGCTGTATCACAACATGAAATCCTATGAATCCCATACGGATATGCCTTTCACAAACTTCAAATGAGCCATTCTCATTCAAAGGGAAGGGAAATTGTTGTGAGAAGATGGCACCACCTGGTTGTAATTCTGATCAAGCAAGTAAACACATCCAGGGATAATAAAACTGATACGCTATCATTTACATTACAGTCTGGAATAACAGAACATTATTTGAGACTATATGTTAAAAGCATTAATTTGCATGAAAGAAATAACTTAGATGGTCTTCTAGAACCCATATAGATTCTTGCAAATCTAATTATCATACACCTAAATGTGAAGCTGGGATTTTTTTTTTTTTTTAAATTTTGCTTTGCATATCTTAAATGAAAGTTTCTGTATGCTGAGTACATTGTCATACTCCATATGTATCTGCAGAAGAGCTTAATTCTCCTTCTGTATTGGTTGTAGAAGAAACTGAAATAACTACAGCTTAACTAGAGCTGTTGTGCTAGCACCATTAACTATAATCTTAGGAAGCTTTGGGATTCAGTCATCATCACAAAACCCATTCTGATGGTTTCATGACTTCAGTGGATTTTACTGCATAAAGTAAGTTTAACTTAGTGAGAAATTTTCCTACAAACCGTACAACTCAGTTGGCTATATCCATTTTGGATCTCACAAATGGCAAAAGCTACTCTGTGCATTTTTATACTGAATTTGCATATAGTATTATTGTTCCCATTTTACAGAAGAGGAAACAGAAAATCAAGAGATTAAATTACATGGGAGATCAGGAACTACTTCTGATTTAGAACAGATCCTAACATTCAACTGACAAGCTTGAAAATCTGTTACTGAAATATATGTGTGCTTGCTAATGCTACCTGATCTCTAAATAATGAGGATCAACGCTATTTACTCACTTAATAGGAATGAGACAAATCTAATCCGTGAAAGGGTACTGAAAATTACACTCTCTGATGTACACGCTCATACAAATTGCATTTACCTGTCCTAGTTGTGATCTACATATTGTGGCAAGCCAGTGTATTTGTGAAACTGAATCCAGACTTACAATCTGCAGTTTTAAAAATGGAAGACATGCTTCTCCAGGAACAACATTCAGCTGCTCCAGATTCTTTATTAAGTTTGTCACCTTTTATTAAGTAAGCACCTGTAATTTCATGATCCTGACTCGGTTTTAACTCTTTCTCAAAAAAGCTTTTGCAGTGGAACTCTTTTAATTGGGAATGGGTCTCATTTTGATTAAGAAATAGTATGGCACCACATAATTTCTACAAGATGGGTAGTGTTACTGGTAACACAAAGAATTCTGGCAGACAAAATAAAATAGTTTATTTCTAAGATTTGTTCTTTATTTTAACATGAACAGAGTAGAAAATTCAAAGTACATTCAGATTATTCAACCCCCAAATTTCTCAAGAATCAAAATGTTGAGTTAAAGGAATGAAGTTTCTTTCCCCCACGAAGCCACACCCCGAAGCGACTTAACAAAAAATTCTGAAATTAATGGAAATGTTTTTACAGAGTTACTTTTTACAGCAGAGAAAAGTTAAAACCACAAAGAAACTATAAGCTAAAAAGTAGGAAATACAGTAAATAAAGAACCCCAAAGAACGGGTTTTCTTACATATCTTAAATAAAATGTGGAGAGGAAGTTTTCCCACAGGTAGCAAATCATCATGCGATATCAAAAATCTGCTTATGATTCATACTGATCTGATCAGTGTTGCTTTATATTCACCTTTGATTTTTGACCTTGCTGATTAGGCTGTGTGGAAATACCATCAAATGTTTGTGGCAGATGTCAAACACCTGCAAAACCCACCACAAGTTGATGTTTATAAGCTTGATTCCATCTGCTTAAGGGATATTGTTTTACAAATACTGAAAAACATTACTGATTAAGGTGTGCTTTATAATTATTTTTGGTTTGACTAGTATAATGATTCAACAGTACTTACTATTTTAATTTTACTTATTATTCTGCTACATTAAATCAATACAGAACAAAAAAATCTCTGTGTACGTAGCACATGTCATGTTGATGACAAAAAAATTTTGGCTTAAATTAAAAGAACCCCCCCTTGCTCCTGGATTGACACAACCTAGATGACATACAGGAATGGATCAATTGAAGGCATTTCTAGAGATCCTTTGAAGAGGAGATAACAGCAGTGTCTCTATCCCTATTACCCATGGGGGGGGTTGCTCTTGCATTTTCATTGACATGTCAATTACTTGGAAGGGGAGCAGGAATAAAGCCTAAGGGTGTTGAGTTATAAATTAGGACACTCAAGTTGACAGAGAGATTATCTGAGTCTTTGAGGAAAGAAGAAAGACAGAGTCCTGTAGAATACCCTCTATCAACTGATTCTTCTTTCACCTCTGAGTGGTGTTTTAAGACAGTCATTCTCCCAAAGTATGACAACGTTCTTGTCCTGACAAACATGCCCTGCTCTGACAAACATGAGGAATTCAAGAGTAATAAAAGACTCCCTCCAAGTTTAAACAAACACAAAACCAAAACCCACAACCCAACAAAAGAATTATTATTCAACACAAAAAAACCCTCCTGTGTTGAATTTTTCTGTACATCTACTGAATTTAAACACACATATTAAAAACAAGAGCTCAAAATGCTAAAATGCATTACATATTCTGCCCACTGTATAGTAATTCCGGACCGACTACAGTCTTAAAAACAGGGAAAAACCCATAAAGCAAGATTGTTTACCTAAACCCAGGACTACATGCTTTAATATTTTAGTAAGATTCAGAAGCTCTTATTTCTAGTACTGATAATACGGCACAGCGAGGACAAGTGACTAGAGAAACAAACTGGAGTTTGGAAAAGTAGGTTGTATCCTCAGATTTGCTTCAAGTCATTCTTACCCTCCCTCTCCCTCAGTGTTCTCATCTGTAAATAGAGATAATGACACTAACCTTCTCTATAGAAGCACTTTGCAACCAACTGCTTACAAGCAGCACGCAATAGCTAAGGATCATTATTGGAAACAGCAGTTGAAATTCAAAGTCACAATATATGGAAAGCTGCCGTTATGCAAATTAGTTGTGCAGCATTTTGATGATGAAAAAGATGTGCTGATATGCCCCCTTAAGTTCTGAGGAACGTCAGCAGACCACACCAGTGTAAATCAGTCCATTTCCAATGATGCTGTTAAGCCACGCATAGAGCTTCCCTAAACCACTCATTTTTCTATTTTCACAGATTCAGTGCAGAGAAATACCAGCTCCCATATAGGCTTCATTTTCCAGAGGTCTCTTTCTAAACTTTCAGGTTTTTTTCCAACATGTTTATTAAGTCCTTACACGGTCCTTCTAATCTCAACGCTGTTTTTCACGCTTACATTTTCATTCACATTTAAAAATTGGAGCTGTACTCAGCGACCCACAATTTAGGAACTGGCAAAGGTTTTAAAGAGGGGCTAAGAGAGAAAGCAACATAAACTACGCAACTAAGAGTTGACTGGGATTGCACACAAGGAATAAATACTTTGCTCAGCAGTGTGATGGACACGATTTGGAAAAAGGTG
The DNA here is from genome assembly GCA_027574665.1 of Rhynochetos jubatus. Lineage (NCBI taxonomy): Eukaryota > Metazoa > Chordata > Aves > Eurypygiformes > Rhynochetidae > Rhynochetos > Rhynochetos jubatus. The sequence continues at coordinate 7,076,087 of CM050662.1, forward strand.
ACACTGAATCCAACAGTGGACAGTCACGTCTCCTGCAGGATGGGAGGTGGTGCTGACCTATTGATGGCTTGATGAATAAACTTGGGATAGAGGTGGAAACATCGTGCAGGTCTGGCTGCCTGAAGGGGTGGGGGGAAGCACACCCAGCTTTCATGCTGTTTATTTACATCTGCTTTCCATTCAGCTCCTGCAACAGCATAGACTACTCAATCTCTCTAATATTTGGGAATCAGATTCTGGATAGTAGGACAAGTTGATACTGTGTAAATATTGCATCATTTGGAGGGAGCGTTCTGCTGAGGACAGTTGAAACTTCAGCACAGGCCATTGCCACTGAAATGGAAATCAATTTAGTGGAGATCACAGATGAATTGCTTTTTTCTCTAGCCATCTAAAAGCTACATTTTGAACCCACATTATCTTTAAAATTAAACTGATAGTAAACAGTTATTGAAAAATGTTTATGAATATGAATTAGAAGGCACACAGATTTGATAGACAGATGTTTCATTTTCAGAAAGTTGAGCAAAAAGAGTTGCATTAGCAAATTCAATAGAATAAAAAAAAGACTAATTCTCCAGTCCTCTAGCACTTTTTAATATTTTGTTGCATATATAGTCAGCATACAAGTATTTTACCGTTAACATTACTTTCATACATTTCCTAAAGTGTGGTTATTTTCAAAATCCTGCTCCAGCATGTATTATTTTAGAGTGAACTTAGAAGTGTTGCCCAAACCAGGAATGAAAAAAAGCTGGTTTTATTTCCTCCTTCACATTTGTAATTTTGATGCTGACAGGAGCACAATGCTATACACTGAGCACTATCTGTTTCTAGCTAAAATACATTTATCTGCTCTGTGATAAAATTACTAGTACGGTAGATTTTGTTTATATAGAATTCATGTCTCTCATAAAAGAAAAGATGCAAAGTAAAAGCCACATAACTCAATAATTAACTATCATAACAAGAAATTTATCAACATGACATACTTGAACTATAAAACTTCAGAATGGTACAATTCCTAAGGCATTGTGATTATTCTGTCCTTAGCTGTATTGTGTGCTCAGCTGGTTTAGGGTCTATATAGCTATCTGTTTTGTAAGTGGGAACGTTACAGATACAGTTTTCCACCTGAAAACTAAAACCAAATCAAATCAATCTTACATTCTGTTCTGTCTAGTGAATTTACCAGCATCTGCAGAAGTTTCAAAACACCTACGTTTTAAGTTTTTTGGATCTCGCCTCACTCTTTATCAATACAGTCATTTCCCCACCCCCAATTATTGGAGCTTAATTTTGCTTTTTATTTTAATTCACGGAGTTCAGAGAAAAATAAAAGTTAAAGTTACTGTACCTTAACAAATGTACCTAAAGTGGCACTGTTTCTGCATGCATGAAAGCTCAAAGCCTCAACAACTCCCATGAGCGATTACTCTTCTAACACTAATTAGATATTTGCTAATTAGTGTCTGATGTGTGAAATGAAAAACATTTTGAAGCTGAAATGGATAGGGTCTATAAAGATAGCAGCGCTATCCCAATTCCCTTTTTTCTGTTATCATATTTCATAAATATTAATAAGATCACATGATACTACCCCTTCCATAAAATTATCTTTTTGAAAGAAGTCTATTGTTTGGTATAATAGGGCTGTGTCAATATTTTGCATTTAGTGTAAAGCACTCAATGGAGGGAAGTGTTGTCTCAATGTTAAAGAGATGTCACATTTCATGCATCATTTTTATGCTGCATTAACTGGTCCCTCTTTTTAATAGTTTATCTTTATTGCACTGAAACGAAGAATGCAAAACAGCATTGAATAATCTTTTACATTTCTGAATAATCTTGCTAAATTCATCTCATTTCAAATGTATCTGGAATAAAATATAAATGATGAAATAGTTTTTTCCTTAAGCAGATGCTGAGGACATCAAATTAGTGTTTCTGCCGGTCATTCCCAGGAAATGTTTTGAATTTTAGAATACTCAAAATGTAATAGCGTCTTGAAAAGTAACTTATGAATTTATACTGCAGATGTTTGAACCAATTGTTCCAAACTTATTCCAAACTGCCAGGGAGAGCTACCAGTGTCATTTAATGATAGAAAACTATTTATCTATCAGAATCTTAATATTTAGATCCGAGAAGGAGTTTCAAAGAAAAAAAGTCAGTAAGGTGACACAGGCGAATAGGTTCAGATGAGGAGGCTAACGCGAACAGGAATACTGAAGTGCTGTTCTGTGGTAACTGCTCACCCGTAAACACCGGCCGTATCACAAACGATATCTAATCACAGGATTGATACCTAAACTTTAAACGGCAGCTAAGCAAGAACGGACAAAGGTGACATTGAAACATAATAATGACCGGATGATCACTTTCCTCCGGCTGACATTTTGTGATTATAATACTACTGATCAAGATGATTAAAACTACAATAAAAGGCAAGTTTTAAGAACCAGAATAGAACAGACACAGGCAAGGTAATATATAGCAAGTGAAGCTACAATTTTGAATTACACTTTTTCGATGAAATCCCTTCTTTTCTGCTTGAAGTTAGGCAGTTCATTAGTCCCAACGTTGTTTCTGAAATAGATACTGCCTTTCCTACCAATTCATTTTTCACATATCCAACAGAAGAGCAAGTTCTTCAATATTTATTTATTCTGAGACAGTAATTTATACTTCACACGCGTTTGATACCTTTACCTAACGTTCATAATTAAAGCATCACAATATTCACCCTGATGTTCAGAAGTAAATTCTGATTTCACTTAAATTTGTTTGCTTACTGGTGTAAACATTAATGTCAGCTATACCCTCTACCTTTAATTACAGTTCCTTCCTTAACAAACATTCACGGTTATCTTCCAGAACATAGTGAAATATGTTGCCATTTACAACCCCAAAGATCGCTTCTGTAACAGACAGTGTCAGGGATATGGAGAAAATCATTACGGTACCTACATACAAGGGGTCTACCGAGGTAGACAGAAGTCTGAGACAGAAAACAACAACTACTTCTGCGGTTACACAGATAAGCAAGAACCAATCGAGAGAGGTGTATATGACATGATACAGTACGTCCATATACCTTTTTTGTTGCTGTTTTGTGTGTTGGTACCCCACACTTGAGAGTTTCAGGGTTCCCATTACATACTCCCTTACACATGGTAAACCTTCCTCAGCTTTGTCTTAGGAGTCATTCTCCTTCCAAGTCCGTGACAGAAGCCACCAAAGGCAACTTCACCGTAACGAGCACCGAGTTCTCTCCTTTGCTGATAAACGCAATGCCCATTAGTCACTTTACTTCTGGATTCAAGACTTGTTTGGCTGGGGAAGACAGGGTTTGCACTCTCAGCTGCCAATTAACATGAGCTAAAACGCTTGCAAATAATTAAACTTTACATTTGTGAGTTCTGCACATATTCATCTCGTCGTGCTCTGCTGATATTGTGAAGGGGCGAAAAAGCCACTACTTGCTTGTTTCTTTGATCTGCAAAATAAATGACTGGTTAGCCAAACGTCTCACAAATACAGTATTTATGGTGCGTCTGTTTGTTAGGAATTTAAAAAGGCAAGAAAATTTAGGTACTTACACCAATGTTTAAATTCTTAGGAAAAAAAGACTGTAGGAGCCACTCGGCTTTAAGAAATTGCTGTGTTCAGGGAAGTACAAACTGATACTGAGCATGCCTGTAATCCAGTTTTTCACTGCTCTGGATATGAAGAGGTTATCTTTCTAACAAAATACAGAAACTGACTCTGGTTCAAACACGTCACCTCCAAAAGTGAAAGGAACCACTGGACATTTGGAAGTGTTATAAAATAATATAAAAAGTCTGTGCTAGCATATCTTTGATGAAAGTTCTGCCAATACATTTAGAGTTCGGTTAGGCTCTGCCACTGCCTCAGTGAGAAGTGAAGCCAAGAAAGGGTGCCACCTGACGTAAGCCTAAGTCGCTATTTCTTGTAGGATTCACTATGGTCCTAAAAAGATCGATCGTATGCTCATTGCTAAGATTTACCTCCTGCATTATCTGTAGAGCAACTGCTGTCCTGAAACAGTCCGTAAGAAACATCTCTGCCAGGGATGATCAAGGGATAAATCAGATTTTCCCTCAAGCTACTTTTACTTACGTAAAAATAGGAGACGTCTTGGAAGGGCAGGAATGTGTCTGTTTTCAGAGAACATGGTAGTTCAAGCAACAAGCTCTATTTTTCTTAATAGGTAGCTTCAAAGAAAACCTACATCATTGATGTGTAGAATACTAATAATCTGCACCTTTGTGTTCTTCTGTTTTCCATCAGTCTTACAACCCGTTAAAGGTGTTTCATTAATATATTAAAAATATTTAATATGCAGTATGTAATTTTTTTAATTTCAACTGCTTTCTTGATACTCTTACAGCACAAATGTATGGGATTGCAGTGTAGGGCTAATCAACCTTACTGTCTGGCTTAAAAAAAATCCACTAATTAAAATGAATCTTTGATAAGATTTATTTTGTGAGCCATGATCTATCTGATTAGGAAAAGGCTTGTCTAGAAACTCATCGAAGCTTACCACTTTCTGTGCTATTTCTGCCATTTCCTTGCAAAATACTGAATTAACTGAGCCTTCTTACACTTCTTCACTTACCTAGCAGGGAAGTTTTTCCTAAACAACATAGGGAAAAAATCACAGCAGAAAACAAAAAATTCTAGCCTTTACATAAAAACAAAATTCAAAAAGTGCTTCTGTTATGACCAAACATTTATTCATTTCAATGTCTGGAGAAAAGAGTAATAACTTAAGTTTTAAGATAATGAAACTCACTTTCTGTGAAAATGAAATGGTATTATATTGTGTAATAAATGATTGTTTCTGCATTTTCTCTCTCTTTCACTAACTGAAATTTGCCTTTCATTGCCAAAGTTTAATTATTGAACTTTTTATCTAAATAAAAAATGGAGAAGAAGAATTTGTCAGAAGGCTGATTTTATACAGCTGTCAAAGAATAACACGAACACTACATTCTTAGTAGGTATTAAAAGTATTTAATAGCCTTGGATTCACGTAGCTGCAGATCTTTCTACACCTTGGTGGAAAGCCTGAAAACACAACTGCATTTGCATGCTATCCTAATGTTTCCTGGGACATGGAACCTGCTATTTCTTTATCAAATGGCTTTTGGTCTTTCACACTATCCTGTTGTACTTTGGAACTGTTCAAGTTTCTACGTTCTGTTTTGTTTTGGTTTTTTTTAAATATTTCCAAGTGCATGAGCTTTTATTCCAAGAACGAAAGTCTTGCATGACTGAAACTTAATGAGCCAAACCTTTTGCTTTAATGTTCCTCCTAATGGATCAAATGGAGAGAATGTGTTAAAAACCAACCAAACAAAAACGACACAAAAATATCCCCACCCTCAGCTCCTAACAAAATTCAGCCAAATCTCAACCCCCAAAGACTCCACAGATGACAGGTAAGAGCTGGTTGATAAGCTTTACAGCAGCAGCAGCACCAAACCCCACAGAGCCAATATCCACATGCTCTCCTCCTAATCCTAAGAAAGTCTGTTGCAAAAAGGTTCACTAGTCAGGAATTTAAGCAAATTTCTGTGTCCCCAACTATGGCCAGAACTGTTTCTAAGAGTGACCTCATGTTGTTTAACTCCACGGATCTGTGAGACTGTTCTACCCCGTGATACTCATGTCGGTGTTTAATGAACGGTCCATGCTACAAACTGTTCTGGAGAAGAAGAGAAACTGGCTAACAATCACATGCATTCACCTCACATTTATATACGAGTGTACCGAGCATAAAAGGATAAAATATTTCAATGCCCTCCACGAGGTAACAGGCATTGCTGTATGGAGTTCAGAAGTTTTCTTAAAAAGGCACTTTAAATACATATAAGATTTATGGATTTAATGTTTAACTTTTTTTGTTCTTTGTTTATCCTTTTACGTACAGTAATATTTGCTAGATAATATTAATCTGCTGTGGGAGACTGAACACCCGGGGAGGAGCGGGGCAGCAGTATGAAAACATCTGTACAAGCCAATGCACAGATGTGCTGTCAGAATGCCCAGGCAACAGTACCGGTCAGTACTCAGTGAGTAACAGGACATACGACAGTGAAGGAGACGGGGAGTTCGGTTGCACAGCTGCCTACTCCTGCTTACACACCTAGCCAGCCCGAGGAACTGGGACACTTGGATAAACTGTAAGGTAGCTGTTGAACAACCGATGCTCACCTACTGTTACTCTGTGGAACAGCTGAATGCTGAAATCCACTTGATACGGAAACACCAAACAGAAGCAATCACAGTCACAGTAATATTGAAAGGAATAAAAATGAACTGTCCAAATCCTCCTGCTACCACCAATATCTCTCTAAGGCTTAGATTTTTCCACCTAATAATAGACATATATTTGTAATTTTTTTCTACATATACACTTCCTTAGCAATTTGTTAAATACTCCTATGACATAATTGCTATCATGACTAGTAGAAAGAGAAGCGTGACTGGTTGCACTGATATTCTAACCTAACAGGAAAATTCCCGTGGTAATAAATTGCAAGACAAAGATTGGCCCCTACACCAGCTGTGTAGACATGGCTACAGAAAGTCGCTACTAAAGGTGCACGGGAGTTCTGGCAGCACTAGGATTATAAAGTACAGCCATATTGACATAAAGTTTCTTCTAACATGACTGATTTACCATTTGTAACATCAATGTGATAGATTTTGAAAGAGCCACTCAGATGATCAATAGCAATTTTTCATGGCATTTTTGCTATTTCAAACTCATTTTTCCTTTACTGTTTTTACATTCACTACACCCAAAGGATTAAACTCAGTCTCCATTCACAAATTATTTGAGTTTAAGAAAGCATATACATTCACTTTCCATCTCTGCAAATATCTGTGAAAAATATTCTTATCACACTGCTATCATTCCAACTATCATCAACGCTATCATCAGGAGAAATAAATGCATGTAGGGAAGACAGAAGCAATGGACAATGCTATCAAAATCAGACAGCAGGGCTCTTGCTGACTTATTTATTAGTGCAGCGGTGGATGCCAGTCAAAGAGACGCTGCCCAGTGCCTGTGAAGGCACCAGCCTTTACGCTAACCAACAGCACGTGCCTCTGGCCGTGCCAGCCTTTGGACCTGTCCCGGCCCCGCTGGAGCTTTGCTTTAAGCTCTAAGAAAGATTTTTTTTAATCACCAAGCACCCATTGCCTAATTTGTTTTACTTTTTCTTAGCTTTGTATACTCGTGTGCAATAACCGCAGTTTTTAAAGAACCGTAATGGCAAGTGCTTAGACTGGGCAGCGTTCAGCATTTCCGACCCCTGCGTAACGACAGCACGCTGCAGCGCAGGCACGACCGCAAAGCCGGGGGCACAGAAACCCTGGCACTACCAACGCTCCAGGGGTCAGTTAAATAAAGACAGACCCGGGAGGCTGGCAAAACCGTTTTTAAAGGTAACAAAGGAAACAATGTCTATACCGCATATGAGACACTGCATACGCAGTAGATTCAGAAGCTACACAGAGCTGCAGATCGGTGAAGGAGGAGCACAAGAGCATCAGAAAATTAACAGGAGCTCCGAGCGTTTCCTGGAGCAAGGAGGATGAGAAACCACCAGCAGCAGCATCGTGCTCTTCCCAGCAAAAGAGAAAGATGAACTCCTCACCAGCTGTGCCGTGCCCCTCCTGCAACACATCTGGTTCACCAAACACCCCCCCCCCCCCAGACTGAAGTCGCATTTCTGGGACCCAGGGGCAGTGGAGGTGTACTGTAACATGAGAAAGGAAGGGCTACATGCTAGGTAGTGAGCGCAACAATTTTAACTGTATTATTATTATTGAGACTTGTAGTATTTGATAGCTTTTTTAAGTGAGATTTTTCCTACAATTGCTTTCTCCCTTCTCCCTTTCCTTCTTTTTCTGCAATAGCTACATCTGGCCTATCAGTAATTTTTTGACTAGCCTGTTATGATTTCAATTACATGTACAGTAAATTCTTGACTTCACATGCAGTTGTCTTTCTTTTTTGTCCATAACAAAGACTTGGGTGATAAAAATAAGGAGCTAACCTGCCGTTAAGGCTAGGCCCCCAGTCCCCACTGGAACTGTGAGCTTTAACAAAACCAGAAGATATAAATCATCTTATGCTTCTGAAAAGAAGGAGACAAAAGCAGAATGTATTCTTTTAATTATTCATGTTCAGAATCCATATACATTTTGTTTTGAAAGGCTAACAGTGTGATTAAAGAACAGAAGGAAAACATATGTCTAAAGCAGCACTGTTAAAAGAATACTTTAGAAGAATGTTTCATTGCCTAAAAACACCTCTAACTTCAGGAGCTATTTAGCTAGATATTTGCGCACAACCAACAGGAAAAAATGACTGAGTCACTCCAAATGAGTGCGAATTGGCAGGTCTGCAAAGCTCAGCACTCTCTCTGTTGCCAAGTGTCATGCTTCATACAGAAGACTCACGCATCAGGTGTCCATGTCACACTTTTATTTCACTCTGCATAAATCTCACACAGAGATATCTTGACAAGGTTTGTTTTATGCCAACACAAGTACTCCATAAGCATTGCTCTGATGGGAACTGGGAAGACCAAGAGCTGGCAGCTAGATCAGCTTAGGTGCAGTTCTGATTCCTACATCAGATACAGAAGTTACCCAGCAAACTATTGTGCCAGGCGTTGCTGGAGCCCCTAGCACTTCCCCAGTAACCTGCGTGTGATGTCCTGAGAGCCTCGCCAACCCCAGCGGTCACGGCTGTGCTCTGCTGCACCAGCGAATCCAGTACGCGTTGACCTTGGTAATGCTTCTGCTTTTAGGCTCTGGAGAAAACGTCTTTGTTTTTGTCAAATGAATGATATAATGAAACCTGTCATGTGGCAAAGCACGTTCAAACAGATTTTAGTATGTCATGGAACTAGTATTTTATGTTTTATTCTATTCAGTATTTTACGTTCACTCTCTTATACAACACCCACGTTTTGTTTAATTCTGTTTATATTTTATTCTATTTTGTCACATCTGATTAACCTCTATTTGAAACTCATACTTTGCATTAGCACACTGGCTCTATTCATATCTGTTCTGAGCTACATGGATAAATCATGTGCTTGGAGCACTGCCTCAGTAATCAAATTGTCTGCTGAGAGTGCAGTTCCATGCGGTAATTTTTGCTGGTGGTGAACCCAGTGTAAACAGATCCTGCCCTCCTCCTCTCTCATCCCTGCCCCTCCTGCCAGCTCTCCCCCACTCAGCACACTCAGCTATTTATGCTGAGGAAAGTGGCAGGAGAAGGGGAGACAACTGCAAATGTATTAGCTGAGGCGCTCAGACTCAGAGTAACTGCTCTATCCTCAAAAAAACCCCAAACAAACAAAATTCCAAAACCCCCCAAACTGAGTGTCATTTATAGACTGATCTGGAAATGTCACCGGTGCAATTTCACCTGAACAACTGCAGGACCCGTCACAGGGGGCAGCTGGGAGAAGATGAGCAGCAACCAGGCAGGTGGCTCTTCCATCAGCCGTGCTGGAAGAGCTGATCAGTGCAGCCTGGAGGGCAAGAAGGTGGTGGGGGACAATATGCATCTTACAAGTCAAAGGTCATGATCCTGTTCATTCTCCAAAGAAGATAATTATGCTAAAGGTTTCTTCATCTACAGAAAGGCAATCTCAGCTTTGAGCTGTTTCCTTTGTATACTCAGTGTGCATCGCAACAACAATCCGTTATTTTACATTGTATCTGAAGAACTACGTGTACACTCTGCAGATTATGGGATCTTTGAAATACTCCAGGGAAATTATGCATTTTCATCATGTTTTTTCTCTATGTGTTGTCCATGAATATCACATATCTCTTTTCAAAGTAATTTTAGAAATATATGCCATATAGGGAAGAAATCCATTCTAAGAATTACTGGAAGCTAACAACTCCACGGTCATCCAAGAGAATTGTTCTTCCATGTATAAAATCCCTGCAGTAGCTACTGAGTGATTCAGACCACAGAGCTAAGCTGACACCTGCTTTACAAGACTCGGGAACCTTCTGCATTAGGCACCTCCAGGTCTTTTACTTTAATGCGATACCGGTTCTCCTTTGCATTCTCTGCCACCCTTGATCTTCCCAGTGCTCTGATGTCACACACAATTTGGCTGCTGGCTTACCAAGAACAGTTTTTCTAATAAAACGTGCCCTGCAATCATTTCATTCGGAGAAGGTTTCATCCTGGGAATAGCAGTTTTCAAAAAGAACAACATTTAGCAGGCAAAGAAAAACCACTATTCCTTGATGTTATTTTATGAAAATTCCCTTGAAGAGTAATGGGGTAAGCAACTAAAGCACAATGCCTTGTTAAGCACAGGATTCCTTGGAATCTTTTGTTCTCCAACAGACAGAATGTTAAATCTGCCTGTGTGACATATCTCCTCCACTTCCACATTTGTTTCCTTTACTTTTCAACTTATGCCTTTCAAAAACTTTAGCACATCCCTGATTCTTGGACCAACTCAGTGAACTCATTTCCTCATTAAAAATGATGTGCAATATCCCGCACCTGAAAGTTTACTATCCTGAAACGAGGTGAGCTAATTTAATTACAGAGGAATGCAAGCTTCTCCATTCAGCGTAAGAACTGTCACTACAGTTTCTTTACTTCGGTTTCAGCATGTGTTCTATTTCGTGTGACAGCGGAAAGCTGGAAGAAGGATCACGGGTACCTTACTATAGTTTTGTTTACCGTGTGCGGTAAAGTAAACCCTTCTTAGATAACACCTCTGTTTGTCAGGGACACAGCAGGGAGTAAATGAAAATGTTTATTGTGACCCCTCAGCAGAGAGAACTCCCTTAATCCACTCACTGATGAGATAACACTGTAGGATTACAATAATCAACTGCAGTATGTCCTCTATTAGGGCACTACAGACACAGCATTTCATATCCACCGGGAAACGACTCTTCCCTTACATAACAGTGGCAGGCTTTCGCCCTTTGAGAGCACATTTTTCAGCCCATGCTGAGCCCTCAGACTGCTCCGGTATCAAATGGCTAATATTAAGCTAAACACTACAATTCTAAAAGCAACTAAAAGAAAAATTGTTTGCAATGCCCACTATTGATTTAAGTAATGGAATGATAAAGAGACAGATGTTAACAATATACTTAAGCTTCTAAGCATCCTCATAGGGGTAGAGTTACAATGAACTGCTTGTGAAGGGCTCTTATTTAAATGTAGATACCAATCTCCATCGCTTCCTGCCCTAACAAATTTAAGAAGGGCTAATACTAAAGAGATTGCTAGGTGGATTCCACCACAGTTCTGACCATTGCCTAATGTCATGCAGGAATCCTCCATTTGCTGCAGAATTATTGAGTTTTGTCAAAATTCAAATAATGAAACACGGGGAGGAGGGGAGGGAAGGCGAGAGAATTCAGATAATTCATTCAAACCTGGATTTTTTCCATACACTTTTCTAAAGGAAATTTTAAGTGTCAAAAAATACATATCTTGTGCTCATTATTAAATGCTAAATACCACAGTGTTTTGAGCTGCCTTGTGGCCATTGTACAGAAAACAGGTGTTCTGATAGATTATAAAGTGTGAGTCAGAGGATGTGCAGAACAGAATTTTAATGAGGCTGCGAGCACAGAAGTCTGACTAGCCTTTTGAACATGATGCTAAAACACTGAAAGTAGTCTTAAAAGAGACAAATAGCAGGAACACAACTAAAAAATCCTCATTAATGTACACCAAGTGAATGTGATATAGAAAGTCATTAAGTCAGGTTTTGTAAGGCGCCGTTGGAGCTGATTACGGCAAGGTCTGCGGTAGAGGAGTCAGATGCTCCGGACAAGCCCCTCAGAGATGGCGTTGCCTGGTTCAAAGGGGGACTCATCATTTGCGCCTTTGGTCCGCTCGACTCCCGCTGCTAAAACATGCAAATTTCCTAATGATTTGCTCGGCTGTGTAAAGGTCCAGTCTGACGTTTACAGTAACAATAGCAGAAAACCCTTCGCTGAGCACCTACCCCAGCCTCCAGCCTCCATTCTCTCCTGCGCTAGCAGCAGATGGCACAGAGCCTCTGTGTGGGCTTGCTGACGCCAGCTCGGAGACCTTCCCAAAACAGGAGCTAAAAGCATCCTTATCACATCAGATAACCATTCAAATCACTCCTATCATTATATTCACACAGAGCCTCTCCAACAGTTTTAAAAGATTATAAACAACGATATTCTGTGATTGACATTTAGGAACGAAGTAATTTTGAAAAAATTAAATAATTCTTGCCAGCCTGGTATCTCAGGAAAGTTTTTTCTGACTGATAACAATATTGCTGGCTGAAAACCAAACACAGGCATTACTAAAAGGAGTACATCTGGGTGGGTGTGAATGAAAACGACTGAAAGTGGTCTTCCAAGACACCACACCCACTGCCCTGTAGACAGTTTTACTCACGTGATTAAACCGAAGGACGGAAGAAAAGAAAGTGCATCGTTGCGCAGCTTAAATGAGCACTTGCACATATACTCCTTTGTGAAAGCATTTGTTTTGGTATCTGTGAGCTCCAAGTTAAGCCTGAATGTAAATACAGGAGTGGATCTTTCAGCAATAGTAAGAGGACTGCATCAGATACAACTGTATGTGCAAAACATCCAGAAAAAATGTTTTTGAGCAAAAAAGTGACGTTTATTTTATATGAATTAACTATTTTTGTATAATTCCATTAGACTGTTAATTAATCACACACTTTATTAAGGTTATTCTCTTCCTACAAATTTCTGTCAAGCACATGCTATCAGTATCAGTACTGTGTTTCTGCAGCTATCTAGTCCATGCTTTGTGAAGCACACAAGTTGTTAAGTGTATGCATTTTTTGCCTCCCACACACTCTTGGACATATGCTGTTTACTTTTTAAACTCCAAAAAGTGAGCATAGAAAATTAATTCCACACAGGGAGGCTTTCTTCAGCTCAGCCGTAGAAGCAACATTCACTTGGGTTTCTGATGCTGGAAGCTAGTGACAAATGACATCGTGTTAACAGGAGAGGGAGGGAGCTATTCCTTACTGTAAGACCTATATTGAAAGAAATCAGGTACAGAAGTCAGACCAAGAAAAAAGAGCAACACTCTCTCTTCATAAAGTTCATTGTAACACCAATGGACAATCTCTTTTGATGACACTGAATACAGGCGTTGTAACCCAGTATGAGGATCCACAAAACGCAGAACAGTCGCATCAACTGGGCTGTTTTCAACAGAGGGGGACAAGGTTTTGACTGTTTTCTTGGAGGAGAGAAGGTAAAATGACCAAGCAATGGGGATACCCCAGAAACGGTATGGACAGACCATGTGAGAGCTTGCAGGAAGTCTGAATGAGAGACACATTTGGGAAAGCCAGGCTGCCAGCCTGCTGCCAGCTTTACCCGTTTGGCTGGCTGTCACCTTCAAGTGACCTAGAAGGTGTAAAATCCAGAATGCCAGGAGAAGGTTTGAAACCCAAAATGCCAAAGTTGCTTGGAAAATGTGGTCGCATGTTATGTGAGGGGGTGGGCTGTGCTCTTCTGGTGTCCTTGTGGACATACGGATCTATAAAAGACTGTGTGTATATATAGATTTGTATGTATGTGAGAAGATGCGTCCCATGGCTATACGAACGACAGCTTCCACACAAAATACCCTCTAGCAGGCGTAAACTTGGAGTGTGTATCTCACCAGCAGCACTCACAAAACACAGGGCAGGTGCATTCAGAATACTCCTAGGAGTGGTTTAATCTTTTCATTAAGCCTTTAACCTTTGTACTGTATACTTTGGGTTATTTTCTGTCAGAGCTGTTTTACTTCTGTTGTTCTGGATAGATTTAAATATTTTTAGAACTATGTCAAATTAAAATTCTCCATATTTAGATAATCTTATAACAACTTTACGGACATTTCCTGTTCACTTTCATTCTTCTCATGGCTATTATAGCTTTGAAAAAAAAAAATAAACTGAAATAAACATGGTAAAGACTAATTAAGAAAATCCTTAAGATGACAAAAGTGCATTAAAGAAAGAAAACAAACAATTGAAAGAGAAAGTGTGTTGAAATTCCTGTTTGCCTCCTAGTAAGCAGAGGAAGGACCTACAACTAAAATGTATGCACCAATGCCTTAGTAAGTACAAATATAATGAAACTACACTGACTTATACTGAAGTGCCAGCCCACACATAAAATGCCTCTATTATTATAGCTTAAAGCATACATGTAGGTGGTGGGAAAGGTGATTGTGAGTTTCGTTTTCCTTGGCCATAAGATCTGATCTTTCTTTAAAAGAAAAAAACACAACAAGAAACTAGAAAAACAAGAGTACATCAGGATGAATACCTCTAAATTATTCCACACACCCACCTCTCCCAATCACATTCAGAACAATTCATGATGCAGAAAACCTGTGACCTGAACACACTTTTTGCACTAAAAATACAATTTCTATGACTTGTTTGCAACGCTCATGAACAATACAACACATACCGTGGGTACATCTGTATCACAACTATTCAGTCTATAAACGGCCAAGCACCTTTAGCTAATTCTTTAGTGCTCCTGATTTCCCCCTCCAGTCAACTGAAGATCAGTGGTGCCAAGGATATTCATTCAGCCAGGAATGCAAGATCACCTCTGAGCACCCTGCAGAATTTTTCTCTTAAGAAGCTTTTTAATGTATAGTTAGGGATTTCTGCACCAAGTGGGTACTTGTTAGCACTTTACAATCTAGTGCAAAACATACGTTTTAGTTCTAAAAAGGTATTAAAGAATAGCTTGAATGGGTATTTTGGTCATCTCAACAACAGTTCTTACCTGGACGTTCCTGGGGATTCTGGACATTTTCAAGGCACCTATTTACATACACCCAGTCAGAAAACATGAGCATTAGAATTGTCTCTTATCTTGATGAAAACAGAAGCAGCTTCATAGATATCTTTGTATCATGGGCTTTATTTTCACCAGGATTTTTTATTTCAAATTGTAAAATGGAGATTTGACATGCTTTCTTTAGAGGAATAAACGTCTCTGCTTCCAAACCTGTCTCACCTACTCCCTGTTCTCTCAGAATCTCCCAAAAACTCTACTAGGATAATCCAGCTAAAGTGTGTGGCCATTGGCATGAAGAATAGACATTATTGTTTCAGTTATCAACAGATGGCTTTCATGTGTACTTCTGTTCCCAGTCTCACATTCGAATGCAAACTTGCTCTAACAACAGCTTCCTCCTTGTTCCTGTGCTTTAGAGCCAAGGTGAATCAAAGAACGGAAGTCCTAACACCAGTTTAAAGGAAAACCCGTACAAGGTATTACTGATTTCAGCAACTGAACTCACCTGTAGTAAAGCCCAGGCTCAGCGCAAGTAAACGTTCGAAAGTCTCAGCGTTGACGTGCTACGGATACCATTTAAGTTAAAGTAACTCTATCGTAACGTTGCATATTAATCGCCTGTCTACGGAGGAGAGTAGCTAGGAGTTTGACAGTGTTGCCAAAGAAATGTCAGTAAATGAAAACTATGTGCCTAAATTTTAGTTGGAGAACAATAACCATTCTAATTATTGCATATAAGTTACCGCTTTTGTGTGGTCACTGACAGTCAACCCTTCAGGTCTGAGAACAAGGCATTTCAAATATTTAAATCCTAATATTAGTGCAATGGCCCTTTAACATTAAAATAGTTTAACAGTTTAAACTCTCCTAATTCAGTTCAGAATGCTCAGATCTTCAAGCAAACAGTCCTATTCTAGCATTTCCATTTAATTCCATAATGTCTTTCATAGCACGTAAAAGAATAACCAAAGCAAAAGGACCATCTACATTTGATTATTTATTTATTTTAACGTTGATTCCTTGGCAATAAGCGCTGCATGAGCATGTCTATAAATCAATTGCTGTGAAGGCTTGTTCCAGGCAACTAAAGAGAAATGTTTAATTGTCCCAAAGGAATCTTTAGCTTTTTGTCCCTTCCTCGCTATGATAAACATGACAAGTGCACAAATACATACCTAATTTGCAAAATCAAATCTATCAACTGCTGGTCTTGTAAAGACAGTATACCCCAAGCCAGAGAGATCAATTTACAATTGACATCAGAACGGTATTCTCTTTGCTTCATCCACATAAAATAATCTCCTTCCAGCCCAGCTCCCAGAGCTCCAAGTGGAACTTCACAGCTCCGCTGGGACACAGGAATCCCACAAAATTCCCCTTGGACCACACAGAGGCACAGCACAGCAGCACCTGGCCAAGCAGGGCATTTTGTCTGGATTTCAATGACTTAGAAAAGGAGGTTGGGGCAACAGAGTCACTGACATTGCTCTAATAATGGCTACGGACTGTAAGCATACATTCTAGTCACTAATGCACTAAATGGTCCACTGAACTTTGTCCTTAAATGAAGGAAAACATACAGTAAGATGTAAAAGCACAAAAAAGCACCTTTTATTTTTTTCCCCCAGAGATTTCATTTACAAGCACAAATGACTTTCAGAGGATTTACACATTTGATATGCGGCCAAAAAATAGTACAGTAGGAAACAGCTGTAACACGGCCTGTTAGACATATTCAGTTTTGTTTCCTGAGCATTATTCCAGTGGCAAACCCGATATTTCCCACATGCCCTTAGTCTACAAAAATGATGATGGAAGCTTCATAAATTACTGATGCATTGCTTAGACATACTTTATAAATTTAATAAATTCTTCATGAAGCAATAGAATGACGTGAAAGCTTCCAATAGAGACTGTATGTAGGTCTTCCTTGGGTAGCTGTTAAAAAGAAAAGCCCCTTTAGAATTGAGATTAAGATGGACCAGCTTCAAGATTAGACAGAGCACTCACAAAGCGAAGAAATTAGGAACAACTTCATTATTTTCCAGCACTCTGAAAAGAAGGATGCACAAAAGACTAATAAAAATTACACAATGAGAGTGTAAAAGAAAAAGGAGAATCAAAATTGCAATGGGTAAAGACAGGACTTGGCTGTGAATGCTAGAGTACAGTGGCACAGACTGCCGTGTACAAGTAATATCTAGCAAAACCAGGCCTCTCTCTACCTTCTATCATCTCTCCTGGAAAACTGTCAATTGAGAAAGTAACTGACTTTACAGTACATTAATTAGTGCGTGTTGCCTGTTTAGCGACAACTTCAAGTTCTTGGGTTACAAAATAATCCACAAGGTCTGTAGCACATACACTAACGTGCTCTCATCTACTTCCAATGAATGTACAATTTTTCAGCCCTAGGAAGCTCAGAAAAGCAGCACACGAGAACTAACTCCAAGAGACACATACTAAATAACATTAAAATGTTTTCAAATTTTTTATAGAGAGATCAGCTCTGTCTTCTCTCAATGGATGCTAGCATTTAGAAGTTCATATTTTCCTTTCTTCTCCTAAATGTCAGATGTTTCCTACTTCTTATTTTCACCTAAATATGCAAGACAAACCTAAACCTGCTGCTCAGATAATCCTGCAAGGCTAATCCACACACACAAACTGGAAACAATATATGCTTCTCCAGAGTGGGTTTAGAAATACCATGCCATTTTCAAATAAAAATCACACGACAGGCTTTTCTTATGCCAGGGCCAAATAGGAAATGAAACGGTAGCCAAGGTAACTATCCAAATACCCATAAACTGTATCACGAAAGCTGATGTTCTTCAGCTTCAGCATTAGGCAGTCAAGATGGCTGTGCACCGAAGACTACAGCTGAGACCGCACCATTCGGGATAAACACTAGACAGTCTGCACCGAGGCATGTTGCTAGAAAATTCTTTGGGACATGAGGCCAGAGATGGAATAAGACAGAGACAGCGAGCGCTCTGATCCAGCAAGGTGTGTAAACACGCGCTTACCTTTCAGCGCATGCAGTGGACTACAGAGAGACTGGAGAAGCGCTTGATAAAACAAACGTGTGCTTGCTTGCTTTGCCAGACTTGAGGGCTGACTATTAAAGCATCTGGCAACCCTACTGCAAACAAGATTTGTATGTGACTACACTTAGTGGAGCTAAGCAAGTCTGCTGAAGAACATCAGTGTTTTAAGGGTAAGGGCCTCATTCGTTTGTCCCAGTCTCTTCCTTGCTAATTGCTTATATCAGCATCAGTCAGAAAACCTTAAAAATTAAACCGAAACATGGTGCTTTGTTTCCCAAAGTATCATACACATACTGCCATCACGTGTGCTGAAACTGGCTTGTATCCATGAAAGGCTCTATTATTTTTCTTTGCTGCAATTATTGTCATCATTTCTGCAATGCCATAAATAGGCCTTGCACTTAAAAATATTAGTTTTTCTCAGGTTTCTTGGATGTCCAATTGCAATATTGAGCTGTTTATGGTTACTAGATGCTATGAATTCCTCTGTCATTTCTAGGAACCATTTCTTTTAACTGCATATCCAGCTCTACCTTAAAATGAGCAGATACACATAAGAGAATTTAATTCCTTAAAATATGCAGTGGGTAGCAGAGACTGTTTAAAATATGAGGGAGCTCATATTTGTAAACCCGCCCATAAACTTGGGATAAATGCATATTTTAAGACTCTTGAAATGAAAGTACTTTAGATGATGGCATTGAGGAATTAATCCATTGAGGAAGCAGAGATGCTTATGATTAAAAAACCCAGTTGTTTCTAAGTTTGCAGACTGGGAAAAAAGCATTTAAACCAACACTTCTCATAAACAAACAAGTACTTTTTTATTTTTAGAAGTATTTGGAGTTCATTATTTCTGAACTACTTATTTCACAAGTAAATTAATCCATCATTCAAGCCACTACAAATAAAAATCACGTGCAGAACATATGCTTGGCATATCAAAGTTACTCAGGAGAGTGACAAATTGCATTTTTTAATTATTGTTGGCAGGCTAAAACTAGAGACGCCTTGTGAAACTTCCTTTGATCAATATTCTGAGTTGACACAAAGATCAAGGTTAAAACGTGGTCATCACATCATAATCCTTGCTTGCAGAGGAACCCAATATTGGCCAATCCCTGAGTGTCACCACATACTACCTATATTTCTCTCTAACAAGAAGGAAATCTGGAGTTCAAACACCTTTACAACCATAACAAGGATTGGTACTAGTCTCCAGATGAAGGAGACTAGAAATGGATTTAATGAAGGAATCAGCTACTTATTTTTTTTTAATGTGATTCTCCACCAACCTTACTGACAAACTCTGGTGAGCTAAAAGCTTCGTGTCAGAAAATACACAGGTCTGAGAATGACAGAAAGGAATGGGGTAGCTCACTCTGCCCATGTGAGTCACCCTGTAACAGTAGTGCTGCAAGGCTTTGCCAACATCTTGCTTCTTTTCAAAGACATCACTAATGTGTGAAAGCCCATATTGTATCTACAAAGCCAGTATGTTGTCACAGAATCACAGATTCCGTATGTTGGAAAAGCCCTTTAAGATCACTGAGTCCAACCGTTAACCCAGCTGCCAAGGCCACCACTAAACCCTGTCCCTAAGCACCACATCTACAAGTCTTTTAAACACCTCCAGGGATGGTGACTCAACCACTTCCCTGGGCAGCCTGACAACCCTTTCAGTGAAGAAAATGTTGCTAATATCCAATCTAAGCCTCCCCTGGCATCCATACATAGCAGGCGAAACATATCCACAGCATAACAGTACATGAACAAGGACCTCACACTAGTTCTCAAACTACACACGGAAAAAAACCTGACCTCATCATCCTTACAGGGAAACTGCCCTTCCCACAGAGGAGTTGGGGCAACAGCGACAGACAGATGATGTCCTTAGCCAACTGAAATTAGTAAAAGACTTTCCAGCTGAACAAGAGAATATACTTCCATGGACTGTTAGGATTAAGAGTCTATTTTCTTGCTTTGTTTTGCAGAAAGAGCACCGTAGGTTTTCTGATAGTCATGAGCCCTGAACTCACAAACTCATACATCCTTATGGATGTGTAATATGCCCCTGGAGCCACCCAGGGGAACCTGTTCAGTAATGATTTATGAAATACGTTGAAGGCAAAGCCAGCACCACTCTGTAGCACTTACATTTGGAAAAAAAACACATATGGAAAAAAAAAAAAAGAATGGCCTGGCCAGTCCTACTGGGTATAAGATACTAGGGTACGTGTCAGAGCTTCATGCTCCTATGCCACAGAAAGACCTGATGCTGACCAACTTGAAGTTTGGAGACATCCCAAATGACTCATTATTTCTGTCAATTCAAGAAGGTCATATCCAGACCCATAAGAAAACACAGCACAATTCCATGCAGACAGACAAAATGAGACAGTCTGCTTCCTTGCAGGTTTCCAGTACATGGCATCCTATGCAGCACAGAATTCTTTCTTCCTGCTGCAAATATTCAATCCAATAGCATGTTTTGGTTTAGAGACAAAAATCACAAGATCATATTGAACTGTTTGACAGGTTTTTTCCCTTCTGAAAGCCTCGGATTGTGAACATATATCAAACCATCTTTTCTAATTTAATTGGATTGTAGTTTACACTCAAAACCAAACAATGAAGTTAGAGTAATGAGTTTCAATCACAGGACTCTATCAAAGAGTCTAATTTATACAGATAATTAAAATCACCATGTTACTGTCCTTTCCTTGTTCTTGGTACTGTACTAGAAACTGTAGATAGTGGAAGACTGTCACCAGTGATCTCTCACAGTACGAGGAACTTCTTCAGAGACAAGTAGCAATTTTCCTACTTGAAAGCAGTATCAGGCTTCACTACACTGAAATGAAATGAGCAGAGCACAAGCCCAAATTCTTTTACTTATCCCATTTTTTAAAAGATCCAGTAATACCTTTTGAAAGGGCTTCTAGCAACTTCCTATGTTTTAATAGCATTTTAGTAGTGGTATTCATAAATAAGTAGTGATTTTATATGTAATAAAAACCACATACATCTTCTGACTGAATGATTAAACTGATGCAGGCTCAAACTTAAACAAATTTAACTTGACATTCATTATTTTACTTAATTTAGAATCAAGAGCATGTATAACCCATTAAAAATGTGAAAATGAAGTCTTAGAATGGTTTCAAAGAGTAACATTTTGCACGATTTCTGAATTAACCTAAGCCGATCGCTTTTTCCTCCCAAGAATTAAACAAGAATTCAATTAGACAAAGCCATTAAACTGGCAGCTTTAAGAGCAACTCCTCTTTTTGCATTCGAATATAAACACTTATCTTAATACCAAGCTAGGCACTGTTAAAATCCCTTGTATTCAAGAGAATCCTTGACTCTTGTTATACGAAGCAATTTTGATATCAGGAAATCAGTTGCTTGATTATATTTGTTTATTTATTTATTTTCCAAACTAAATTAGTATTTGCCAAAACACTTCAGATTAGAAAAGAGCTTTATTATGAAATTACAGCTCGTTGGTTCAGACTTTTTACAATCCCCTACTCATGTAAAATGTCAGGTTTACGTACTTAGAAGTAATCTGAGCAACGGTTACCAGAAGAATCTGGGCATAGGGTCCACGTTTATTTCAGTGGAATGGGTAAAGATTTTCCAAAATAAAACACTTGAAAAAATGCACTCAGATACGGACTGGGAAACACTGACTGCCCATCTTATTCTGGGATCCCAGAAAGGAAAGCTTTTCCCACTGTCTCACAAAGCTTTGCACATGCCTCATACTGTTGCCTGTACAAGAGCTGGGCCAGAAAAACGCTAAATTGAATCAGTAGTGTGTGAGGATGAGAGGCATCACAGGCACTATTCTGCTTTACATGTCGATAAAAATACCCAATAATTAGTACATTATCCAATTCATGCTTCAACCGCTATTCATGTTCATCAGGGACAAAATTCTTAGGACCAAATAACAGAACTCACTGTACGGAGGAGAGACATCTTGAACAGAAAAGGCAAATGACCGTCTGTTGCCCCTCCTTTGCTAAGTGATACTCACTTCAGAAGAACACCCAGCATCTGTACATCCAGAACATGAAATTAAAAATCAGCATAACGACCAACTGCTGGCACCTCGCTGTACCAAGACACTTGCATGTCCATCCCAGCACTTCTGGTGCAGCATTGCTACTGAGGGAGGAAGCACAGCACATGAAAGAGGAAGAGGGAGACTGGTCTTCATGCTCCTCTTGCACCTCCTTTTCTGAAAAAGGGCAGAGGTTTATTTAAGAGGGAAATAGCCAAGAAAAGTCAAAGGATAGAAACCCTGGGAAGTAGCAGCATTAATAGGCTGAGGCAAGGCTAGAAGGAAGCCAAGATAACGAGGGCAGGAAAGGAGCCAGCTTGAAATGACACTCAAATAGCTGCAGGGCAGAGAGAGACCCATCAAAATCTCAGAAACACTTCTTCAGTGGCAAAAGCTCCTCATTTTGGCTACCTTTTCAGCTGCTCCCAACGACGGGGTTTCCTCATAAAATCATGGAATCATTTAGGTTGAAAAAAACCTTTAAAATAATCAAGTCTAATCACTAACCCAGCACTGCCAAGGCCACCACTAAACCCTGTCCCTGAGCACCACATCTGCACATCTTTTAAATCCCTCCCAGGACGGTGACTCCACCACCTCCCTGGCCAGCCCGTTCCAATGCCTGACAGCCCTTTCCGGGAAGAAATTGCTCCTAATATCCAACCTAAACCTCCCCTCGTGCAACCTGAGGCCGTTTCCTCTTGTCCCATCACTTGTCACTTGGGAGAAGACACCGACCTCCCCTCTCTGCACCCTCCTTTCAGGTAGCTGTAGAGAGTGATAAGGTCTCCCCTGAGCCTCCTCTTCTCCAGGCTCAACACCTCCAGCTCCCTCAGCTGCTCCTCACAGGAATTGTGCTCCAGACCCTTCCCCAGCCCCGTTCCCTTCTCTGGACACGCTCCAGCCCCTCAGTGTCTGTCTTGTAGTGAAGAGCCCAGAACTGACCCCAGGATTGGAGGTGCAGCCTCACCAATGCCCAGTACAGGGGGCCGATCCCTGCCCTGGTCCTGCTGGCCACACTGTTCCTGATGCAGGCCAGGATGCCGCTGGCCTTCTGGGCCACCTGGGCACATGCCGGCTCATATTCAGCCACTGTTGACCAACACCCTCAGGTCCTTTTGCCCCGGGCAGCTTTCCAGCCACTCCTCCCCAAGCCTGTAGCATTGCTGGGGGTTGTTGTGGCCCAAGTGCAGGACCTGGCTGAACCTCACACAGTTGTCATAAAAAAGAATATGCCTGTCCAAGCCAGTTTCTCCAGGAGAATGCTGTGGGACATGGTGTCAAAGGCTTTACTAAGGTCTAGTATACGACATCCACAGCCTTACCCTCACCCACTAAGCAGGTCACCTTGTCAGAGAAGGTCAGGTTAGTCAAGCAGGACCTGCCTTTCATAAACCCATGCTGACTGGGCCTGGTCAGCTGTTTGTCCTGTACATGCTGCATGATGACACTCAAGATGATCTGCTCCATAACCTTCCCCAGCACTCAGGCTGACAGGCCTGTAGTCCCCCAGATCCTCCTTCTGGCGTTTCTTGTAGATGGGTGGCACACTGGCTAACCTCCAGCCAACTGGGAACTCCCCGGTTAGCCAGGACTGCTGATAGATGATGGAAAGTGACTTGGTGAGCCCTTCCGCCAGCTCCTTCAGCACGCTGGGCTGGATCCTGCTTGGCCCCATAGACTTGTGTGTGTAGCAGGTTGCTAACTATTCCCCCCAAGATTTTGGGGGCTTCATTCTGCTCCCTCTGTCCCCATCTTCCAGCTCAGGGGACTGGGTACCCCAAACCCAACTGGTCCTACTATCAAAGGCATTAAGAACCACAGCCTTTTCCTTGTCCTCTGTCACTACGTTTCCCCCCTGACACATCCAGTAAAGGATGGAGATTCCCCTTAGCCCTCCTTTTGTTGCTAATGTATTTATAGAAGCATCTTTTATTGCCTTTTTTGGCAGTAGCCAGATTAAGTTCTAGTTGGGCTTTGGCCCTTCTAATTTTCTCTGTGCATAAGCTCATGACATCCTTGTAGTCTTCCTGAGTTGCCTGCCCCTTCTTCCAAAGGTCATAACCTCTCCTTTTCTTCCTGGAGTTCCTGCCAAAGCTCTCTGTTCAGGTCTTCTTCCCCACCAGCTCATCTTCTGGTACATGGGGACGGCCTGCTCCTGCGCCCTTAAGATTTCCTTCTTGGAGAACATCCAGCCTTCCTGGACTCCTTTGCCCTTCAGGCCAGCCTCCCAAGGGACTCTGCCTGCCACTCTCCTAAAGAGGCCAAAGTCAGCCCTACGGCAGTCCAATGTAGCAGTTCTGCTGACCCCCTTCCCAACTCCTCTGACAATCGAAAATCATGTTGTTATCGCCGTGCCCAAGACATCCTCCACCCGACATCCCCCACCACTCCTTCTCTGGTCCAGCGGGAGCCTTCCCTGGCTGGATCACTCACCAGCTGGGTCAGGAAGTTCTCTTCCACACAGCCCAGGAACCTCAGGGTGGGTTTCCTCTCTGCAGCATTGTACAGCCAGCAGACATCTGGTAAGGTGAAGTCCCCCATGAGACCAAGGGCTGGTGA
This sequence comes from Rhynochetos jubatus, assembly GCA_027574665.1. NCBI lineage: Eukaryota > Metazoa > Chordata > Aves > Eurypygiformes > Rhynochetidae > Rhynochetos > Rhynochetos jubatus. Next base: position 7,100,666 of record CM050662.1, read on the forward strand.
TTATGGGACTTCTCCCTGCTGCTTATAGAGGATTTCATCTGCCTCTTCTTCCTGGTTGGGTCGTCCGTAACAGAATCCTACCATGATACCTGCCTGGTTGGCCTTCCTCTTGATTCTTACCCATAAACATTCAACCCTACGGTCACCATTCTTAAGCTCTAGACAATCAAATAATTCCCTAACTCACAGGGCTACCCCACCACCTCTCCTTCCTTGCCTACTCCTCATGAAGAGTTTATAGCCATCCATTGCAGCACTCCAGTTGTGTCTCATGCTGCATGAGTAACGGCAGCAAGGTGTCACATTAGCCTGGCGATTCCTCCTTCTAGGAAGAATCTTTGCACATTAATAGATTACTCACGCCACCTGCTTATTCCCCTCCAGGCAAGGGAAAGGAGCACCTTGCACACAAGACTGGTCTTTGCTCACTGCTCTTCCCCTCGCCCCTGTGCCCGTGCAACTCTTGAACATGACCGATCATTTGTGAAGAAAAGTAAAATACATTGCCCAATCTCCCTACGTGAGCAAATGTGGTCACTGCCTTCCCTGGATAAGCAAGGGTTTGTTTTTCTCACTCATGCACTGTTTTGTGTTACAGTGTTTTGCCTTTCAATAAGGCCAGATACTAGCACTGTTGCAACTGGATGAATATATTCTATTTTAATAAGCATCTTGGTTTAACCTCTGCTTGTATGAGATTAAACTCTCAACCTTACCTCCACAGTTCTTTTTCAATGGGGAAATACCAGACTGTCTGTGGTACTCACGAATTTTGCTTAACCTTTGTGATAGTTTTTCCAATACATCTTATTTTATTATTAACTATTAGCACAAGTATTCTGCATGCAGAATCTGCAATGGTCTCGCCGATTATGGTTTTCCCATCCCTCTCACGCTGGGTGTGAGGAAGTTGTCTTGTGCAGACTGCTAGTCAGAAACTGCTGGCTCTGTACAAAGCACACTGAATAACCAAGAGACAACAGTGAGGCGCGTCGAGAACCCATCGTCTCTTATGGAAGAGCCTGCGGACAAGGCACCCAGCTCCATTTCTCCCTCATGGTGCCGAGAGCATGTGATGAAGGTGCCTGTGCTCGGGTTACAGCACTGACGCGTTTGTGCCACATTGCGGATCTCTGCATAAATGCAAAGTCAGTGGGAGCCTCTGCAACCCTCCTCACCCACCTCAGAGAGGTCCCCCTTTGGGGATGGGAGTGTCAGCGAGGGGACATGGGCAGCCCCATTCAGCCCAGAGGGACGGATATGCCTCTTAGTCCAGGAGTTCTTCATCCCTCTTTGATACCGCAAACCCAAGTATCTTGTTCAGTAGAAATGCAGAAAATGAACCAATTGTAAGGAAGTGTTGGGAAGTTTACAGATATATCTAAATCATAATTTCAGCTACTCCTAGCACACCAGGCCCGGCAGACTTTTTCCTGACAAGGAGCTGCTGCCTCCTGAGACAGTTCAGCGCTGTACTCACGGCAGCCACCAAACTCAGAGATGGGTATTCACCTGTGCCTACCTGCATGCCTTCCCCAGGCAGGAGAAGAGAAAAACTTGATGGCTTTTCCTCTTTGCTCATCAACATCGCATTTTCATCTCAGGGGTTCAAGGACCCTTCCCAGAGGAAACTACTGGTCAAATGACAAATAGAAGTCCAGCAAAGAGAGCACACACTTGTGTTTAAAAACTTGTCTCTATTTTGTGACTCGCTTAGGATTTGCTGGCCTGGTCATCGTCTCAGGTTTTGGTTACTGGAACCACAGCCAAATGAACACAGAAATAACCATACCACATCCAACCCCATTCTGCAGTACATACTGGGGTTTGGAAACCGCACAGTTGTGGGAAGAAATAAGGAAGTGGAATTCAGCCAAACGAAACAACCAAGGGGGAAAAGGAAACCCAAAGGCAATTCTTTCTGATCAAAAGCATAGACATGGAAGAAAAATAAAATCTTGATTTTAACCAGGGTTTGGGGTGGGGGCACATCCCAGATTGTTCTAATGGTACTATTGCTACAATCCTGCGCTGTACTGGAGCGCTCGGTCACTGCTTCTCACTGACAGGTTAAAGCAAGATTTTCTCCTGCAGGATGCACATGGTTTTTAACACTGTGGTTTTAAGGCAAGGTTCATAGTCAGGAAACAAAACAAACCACAAAACAACAACAGCAACACCCAATATTGTGCAGTATTGAGATTCTGCATATCTGTGTAGCCATGATGAATTAATCACAGCAACAATGAACTGCAGGAAAAACATCCAAGAAATACACTGAACTTTCAAATTTTACACTGAAGCAAAATAAACCCATCACAGTACAATTACCATAATACTGCTTTGGCTGTGCACAGTCAGTTAAATAAGATTAATTTAGCACTTTTAAATATCAATAAGTAATAAACATCTTCATGTATAGGCCATGCTCGCTCATTCATGTGCTCTGGAGTGTATTCAAAAATGATTTCTTCAATTAGCTAGACACAGTATCTAACGAAGGACCTACTTCTCATTAAGGATTTTTTAATCACATGTGGAAATTGGAAGGCATTTTCATCAGCTATTTTTGAGTTCTTGATTAATTTAAGAGATGCTTAAAATGTTTTTCAAATATATTTTCACCCTAAAATAATCCCAAAGAATTTGCTCCATCCCAATCCATTTTTCTAATACCATCAAGCACAGGAAACAGGCAAATCTTGTCGTGGATGTGCCAACAGACCTTCACCTACACTATTCGCTATTCTGAAGCCTATAACAGGAAAAAGGTGAAAAATAACAGTCCTTACAAAATTACAAGGCAAAAAGCAAGATACAATCCTGCTGCACAATTCTACTGTGTCTTATAATAGCTTGTGATTTTTTTAAAATCTGTAAACCTCTCATAGTATTATACTTTATTAGGATTTTGCAACTTAAATCAACACCACCTAGAAACTAGAACAGCAGCAACATTTTTAGTTTTACTTTCAACTTGTTACTACCTTTGTTCCCACCTATGAAAGGTTATATCACGGTAGGTAAGCTGATACTGCTTCAATCGTATGTCCTGAAATCCATACAGAAATGCTCTACGCAACAAAAAATATAACATTATTTTCTGTTATAAAATTCTGTTTTCACTCTAGACAACTCAGACAATGAAGGAGACATGAAATTTGTAGCATAAGTACTGGAGAAAAATAAATAAAGCAGTAGATGTCAACATATTAACTACAACTTAATCTCTTGAGAATGAAAAGCAGAAATGAAATCAGAAAAAATACGCCTGACAGTGATGGTTACAAGTGACACACACAAATCTTCTTTATTGTTCTCTTTCCTTGTGAGCTGGTATTTTATCTATCCCACTACTTGGGAGTTGATTATGAAAGCAATGTTGGGGTCAAAGATTTTCTTACAAATATTCCTCTGTTCCAATTCCCACCACAAGAAATGCAGAAATAGGTCACACCAGCTCGCACACCGCTCTCTCTAGCTAATTTAGCATGCTAATGTGTATTAGTGGTACACTAAATTTGCTTACAGTACATCACAGGCTGCTGACACTTTCATACACACAAGTACTGGATTTCAAAGTATTACTGCATCAGTACTAGGTTATGGAGTATTGAGTAATTCGTGAGAAGCTCATCTGAGAAGTCTACCACATGGCAGGGTTTTCCATTCATTTAAATAAAAACAGCTGAAAGGAAGAGTCTCACACTCTGAGTACTCCTCTTCCCTCTACTATTATTTCCATATATCATCATGAATACTGAATGAGCTTTAGCAAACACAGAGACTGACAAACAGCATTGCTTTCCGTGAGATAAATGCTTCCTTGAACAGCCTCATGGCCACGTTCCTTTGCTGCCTTATCTCCTAGCTCTATTCGGCGCCTGTTCAGACCACTATTTTCCCTGCCAGTCTTCTAAACCCTTTCCCTTTCTCATCTTCTTCACTTTCACTTTACTCCCATTACCACTTCTGCCTGTCCATATGTTAGCTTTATTTCTTAGACAGGAGTGCATTAGAACCTGAAAAAAGGGTAACCGCTCTGAACAAATACCAGAAATCAGTGCTCCGTACCTGACGCTCCATTTCTAACACACCTGTCATGCACACATCATTTCAGACCTTGGGCACGAGACAATAACGTCAATTCACCAACATCAGTGATTTTCCAGGTTCCACACTCCCCATAACTAGACGGCAATGCCATTAACAATAGCACATTTTCTGTGACATTTTTGCCCGAGTCTTTTTTCCCTGAACTGATAACAAGAATAGAAAACAAATTATATGGTCTACACAGCTAAGTGATTGGTAATGGATTCATTTCACACCAAGACGTGGTAAGTAACACCACCCAGCATGCCAAGTCAGTATCACAGGTTTGGGAGCAAACGTGAACGGTAGCTGTACAAAGTGCAGGTAAGAGATGCAGGAAAGCTGACGGAGCTCTCCCAGTGCCCCTCAGTGACAGCCCACGCTGATCAGCTCCTGTACGGGCCCAGAGCGGCCAAACCCCAAGGACCTTTAGTTACACAGGCAGGGATGTGAGATAAGCTATCCCAATTCCTCCGGGGGAGTAAAAAATCCATCTTCAAAAGTATGGCCTTGGACAGGCCAGAGGGACTGGGAAAGCCTGTGGGATGGTTGCAGCGACTGCAAGATACTCATTGTACTCAAAACTAAAAAAAAAAAAAGCAAAGAAAAAACACTCAGCTGTTGGTAAAAGGAGATCTTACTTCACTTTGTTTTGAAATGTGTTTCTTTGATTTCTCTTGGTACAGGAAGTAAGTTGTCTCTCAAACTGGGAGGAGAGTGTACAGGGTTAAGTCCCATGCAAATCTATTTTCTTTGCCTCTGAAACGTTGCAGAGTCTGAAGAGACAGAAGACACTTCGGGATCTCTAATGATAGGATTCCCCAGCTCAGTCCTTAAAGATGACAGGAAGGCCCAGCATTGCTATTTTTATACCATGGAATTTTACCTTTTAGAAGGCTATTAAGACCAATGACTAGGAATTGCACAGCAATACTATCCATGCTACAAAAAGCCTCTGGTGTAGAAAAAAAGGAAAAAAAAGTACACACCAAGAAAGGTATCTGCAAGTACAACAAAATCCTGAATTAAAGAAATACAGAACTAGCACCCAAAAAAAAGATTACGAGAAATGCAGAGGTCATGGATTTCAGATGGAAAGTTTCGTTCATCAAGGTGATGGAGAAGCACCTAGAAAAGTAATGACTTGAAAGTGAAATTGCTGGAACAGGCCGGATCTCACGAGGTACACACCAGTTAGAGTGTTGTAATGGTAATGCACAAGAACTGAAACGTTTCCAGTTGATTTGGGTTCTGATTTATTTTATTGTTGATTACTTATTCCTCCTTTTTCTTGCTTTCCCATTGGCAAAACTGAGATAAGAGAATTGCAGAGCCACTTGGGTTAGAAGGGACATCCAGAGATTATTAACGCTGAGCTGCTGCCCAGATCAGGTTCAACAGAGACTGGGCTCAGGGCTTCCTCCAGTCCCTTCTTAGGGACACACAGAGATAGGCATTTCCCAAGCCTTTTTTGGGAAACCTTTTGCCGGGTCTTTTCAAGAAAGGAGAAAATTCTAACCAAATCAACCTTTAATTTGTTTTTGAAAATGCATTGCTTGAGGAATCAAGCAAAATTTAATCCTGGTATTATGATTCTTATTAAAATCCTAGATGTGGATTACTACGATTTTGAGAAGTACAGCGTCATTGTAGAAGAAGCTTCACGAACGCCTCAGCAGACAAATCCCTACTTCTAAATTTTATACTAACTCATGCTCAGGAAATCTTATCACACTGAACCCTCTTTTATTAGAAACTTTATGATTATCAACCTCAGCACAGTTTAAACTGTCTGAATACTTTTCTCACATAAATATATTAGCTGTATTTTACTGTAGCATACTGCATGGGCTCAGCTTCAAATCCTACTCATAACAGTTATATTGGCAATAATACAAATGACACATAATTGGATTTTTTTAAAAACTACTAGTCTTCCCCACCCCACTAGCAGAGGCACAGAAACCTTTTCATTATTAAAACTTTTTTTTTTTACTTTGTAAAAAATATTTTTATTCCTCTTATCAAATTCTAAGAGGATAGCACATAGCACATTTACTGTGTAGCAAATAAGTCAATCTTTACAAAACTTCTAGTAATACCGAAACAAAATGGTATACATTTAGGTTACAACGTTCACTGTATTTGAGAACGTGCTCTAAGGGAATGATGTACTGAATACGTAATTACATTATTTCACTTTTAACATACAGATGGCACTGACAAAGGTTTTTTACTACAGATAATTAGTGCAGGAACTTGTTAAGTCATGGGAAAATGTAGTATCTTAAGATTCCTTTCAAGTATAAAAAGTTAAAATTTGAGATTTTCTCCATAGATTATAACAAAGACGTTTCCTCAAAGATATTGCAATGCCTTTTTCAAATAATATTTACTTTGAATAATCACGATTATTTATCATATAATATCTACTCATCCACTTGTGAATCAACCTATATTATAAAATCTGTATCAAAATGCAAAATTCAAAATAAAATGCACTTATTTTTTAATTAATGCCATGAAATAGCTTCTCAAAACTATTCATATCCTGACATTTCTATTTCTGACTATTTAACAGAAAACTGAGTCATCAAACCTGATGTAAACAGTTCTAATTTTACCTAGCTTTACAGTCTACTTAAAGAGCTATAAAAAGCTTAGTTGTAAAAAGTGGGAACGATCTAAATATGATCATGGGACGGGAAGGTGTCTCCTACGGCTGGGCATAACCATCAGCAGAACATTTTTACATTATGGCATTGGGTGGAGAGAATCATCCAAGCAGAAAACTTGTGTAAGAGAACTTATTTTGGAAAAGGAAAGACATGATCTACCTTTAAGGCAACTTGTTTTAATGAAGTGACGAGAATTAGTAGCATCTCTTTGAATTCACTGAAGTTTGCTAAAGATAGTGACTTCCCTGATATGCTGCATCATCTGAGGTGGGATGCAAACCCAAACATAGTCTGGTCATTCTGGTAGCTCAAGGAAATTAAAAATAAGAAATAAACCCCAAAGTGATCTTCTCTTAAAATACAAAGAGAGTGAAATGCAAAAAGCAAACAAAATTCATGTGCAGGTAAAAGAAAATGAATCACCTAAAAATCTAAGTATTAATGACAAATAACAGAATTTGGTTAATTGGTGGTTTTTTTCTGTTGTGTCTTTTTTTTTTTCCCTGAAAAAAACCACGACAGTGTGAGGTAGTACAGGAACGTCAACACTCTTAGAGCTAAGATCATTGCTCCAGTTGTATAAGAAGGTTTTTTTTCCTCTGCTCCATTAACAGTGTAATTATTTGTGGAAACTAATCATTAACTTGGTGTATTTGTCACAGCAAGAATCGGAGTCCATTATTTTTAAGGGTTTTTTTTTGAAAGCTCCCCATGATTTCTGACATTTTGGAATGAAATGCGTGAGTGGGAGGGTAATGTGCAGGTGAGCAGCTGTACTAACTTTGCGGAGAGCTTTACAATAATAGCCCCTCGCGCTGCACGTGCAGTTGGCAAGGAGCAAGACTGCGGAGCTGCGCTGCAAGGGGCAACAGCATCGGTCCAGCAGACTTGAAAAGCGAGCTCCAACACCTGAACTGGCCAAAGGCAATGAAAATTAAAGGAAAAAAACCCTACAGATAAAGAATCTTTAAAATCTTCACATTGAAGAAAAACGTCTCAAGTTTTCAGCAAAGAAAGGGATCCAATCTTCTACCTGCCTCTAGAATCTTGGGCATTCCCTCTGTGTTTCCTCACCCTGCAGAAGAATAAAATACATGCAGATCTCAACATGCCTGAGGGCTTCTGCACAGCCTCTTAACATAGATGACAGACTGAGTGCAGGACCAAGGAGGTAAAGCAAACTCTCAGGGGCAGCATATGACTATCTAAGATAAGTAAGATTTTATAAAAGTAAAATTAAAAAAAAAAAATCTATTGATTAACGCAGCACTACTAAAGGTGCACGTGTAGTTTCATACAAAATCAATGAGGCATTTATTATCATGGCAATTTCCAAAGTTCATTCTTTTTGTTCCTTTGCCATTATTTACATTGAAGAAACCTACAACAGTATTTGTAAACAAGAAAAAGACCACAAAAATATCCTGAAAATACCTCTTCGAGAAGAAACTGGGGAAACCAGAAAAAACCACTTTAGGGAACAAGTACCATATTTACAACATAATGTAACACATCTATATTACAGATACATTGGAAAGTTGCAAATAACAGTATCTGAAAGCAAAATAACGGCAAATTTCTTAACCACAGCTACAGTTTCACTGAAACTAAATCCTGATTTCTTTTTTTACGTACATCAGAGTTTGTTTTGACATGTCAAATATAATAGATAATTTCTAAGTTGTCATGGAAGTGAAAGACTTTAATGTTTGCACTGCAAAAACAATAGCTACAAGAATGAATCACTTGTTCACAATCATGAACTGCTAAACAGAACAGTCTGTGAGATATTTGATAAGAGATTCTCACGTTCATATTTGCCAGAGCCAAAAGCAACACTTGTCAGAGTTTTTCTGTCTTTGTTTGTATGTGTAATTTATTCAAGAGACAAGTAGGTGATACATTATCCATAAACTTAATTTTAGCAACAGCGCATGGAAGGGTTTTGCAGATTACCTGTATATCCAACGTGCTGTCACACGCACTGCTGGCACATTTCCTTGAGGAACAGCATCAGTGACGACAAACTAAAACCCACTTACAACGTAAACTTAGAAGAGTAACCTGATTGTGCCACCCTGTTCCATGTACTCACATGCAGAAAAGGGCTAAATAGACAGAGACCTCGTAACACAGGTGACACCACATCAGTTGTAGGTGACTGCCCAACCTCTCTTTTTATCATATGTCAACTTTAGAGCACACTTTTCTTTTGCATTTTGGGGCAAGACTGGTCAAAGGTGTGCTGATAAAGACTATGATCATCAGGGTACGTGTGTTATACAAAGCAAGAACCAAAGGAGAACTTTTAGTGATTTATTGTAATGGTGCAGTTAACACTTCACGCCTGAAAACCTGATGCTGCACGTGGAATGACACCTGGTCCCGCTGTCTTCTGTAGGAGCCTCTCAAACCCCAACTGCCCAAACACACTTTAAGCACATCCTCATTTCCTGTGGGACTACCTACAAGCAAATGGGTAGAAATTAGCTACTACTACCAAGTCTCTGATCATCAAGCAGATTTTCAGCTCCATGATGTGCAGCTGGGTAAAAGAAATCCTCGTGCTGAGTTCCTGTAGTACCTGCCTTTTGTAATTCCTGAATAGTTCAATAAAACCCAACCCACCCTGACGACTTCTTTTATTGTAGCTGATGACTTGTATCATCAACACAGTTTTCTCACACAGCATTTTTTCAAAGCAAACAATATGTACAAGGACATAGGAGACAATGACAAGGAGAGATGCCATACTGGACCTTGTTCCCACCAACAGGGAGAGGCTGGTGGGGAATGTGAAGCTCAATGGCAGCCTTGGCCGCAGTGACCATGGAATGGTGGAGTTTGAGATCCTTAGGGCAGTGAGGAGTGTGCGCAGGACATGGACCTGTTAGGGTGAGTCCAGAGGAGGCGACGAAGATGCTCAGAGGGCTGGAGCACCGCTCCTATGGGGACAGGCTGGGAGAGTTGGGCTTGTTCAGCCTGGAGAAGAGAAGGCTCCGGGGAGACCTTAGAGCACCTTCCCGTACCTGAAGGGCAGTGGGCCTACAAGAAAGCTGGAGGGGGGGACTTTATAAAAAGGCCTGTATTGACAGAACAAGGGGTAATGGGTTTAAACTGAAAGTGGAAAGATTTAGATTAGATATCAGGAAGAAGTTCTTCCTGGAGAGGGTGGGGAGGCACTGGGACAGGTTGCCCAGAGAAGCTGTGGATGCCCCATCCCTGGAAGTGTCCAAGGCCAGGCTGGATGAGGCTTGGAGCAACTTGGCCTAGTGGAGGGTGTCCCTGCCCATGGCAGGGGCATTGGAACTAGATGGTCTTTAAGGTCCCTTCTAAACCAAACCATTCTGTGATTCTATGTATTGTGAAATCGAAGGAAAACTAAGTTCACTTTAATCACTAGGGCAATTCAAAGCAGTTACTTGCTTGTTACTTCAGAATATGATACTCAATGGTGTATACTTGTATTAAGGTACTTGAAGAAATATTTTTTTTTCTCCCGTTGTTTCTGTACTCAGAAGCATACAGTCTCACTGACTACAGAAAAAAATGAGCTTTGATTCACAGAATTTTCCCTACCAGGGTGACTGATGCTGTTTTTATAATTGTATACCTATTTTCAAATACTGCACTTCAGATCCTTGGTTTCATAAATATTTTGTCTGCCTATAGCACTGATAGGTATAATCAAATAGCTCTAATGGATTAACCTTACAAAGCCAGAACTTCCATCACAATATATATGAACTGTTACAGTAAAAGAAACGGAACGACTCCAGAGATGGCACTGAGCAAAACCGTTCCTTCACCAAGTCACAAGTTTTACTGCTGGAGCATGGACTTCATTCACTGACTTCAGTTTACACAGGCAAAGGAAATAGATTACAATTAAAAAGGTAATTTAAAGCAAATAAATCCTTTGTTTACCATTTAATGGCCTGATATTTCTATTCCTACATGACTGTGGATTATGCATTATTAAGGAGGCTTGCCTGGCACTTACTTGAAATGGTGAGTTAGGCGTATATAGCACTGCTTTCATGAATAAAGTTTACACTTGCCCTAACAGCCTGTCTGGTAACTATTTATGATGAATAGCAGCGCTCAGGTAGGTGGGACATCTTCTGGGAATAAGGTCTGAAACCCTTAGTTTTACTTCTCGAGATTGCTGTATTCACTGGATGGCAGTTGAATAAAATAACACTCTGAAAACCTCATGCAACTGTCTGGAAACATACTGTTCCTACAAGGCTGCCAGATTTGGTTAATTGTGAGGAACTCATAAAATGAAATGGCTTCGTGTCATTTCAACAAGTGTATACCTGGGAAGTACAATGTGAATTAGTCTTAATTTATCTGCAGTACTGCCTGCATGCTTTATGAAAAGTATATGTGTATATATAAACTGGGTGGAAATTAACTTCCGCCTAAGGCTATCACCAAATGTCAATTAAGCTGCCAGACTTTCAGGGGTTGGTATTCCGTCTCTCTGCCTGAGGGAAGCTTTGTATTCAATTTATTGTTGAATAAGACAACCAGTTTGGCAGGGAAAACAGATTAACAAATTATACAGTATTTTTTTAAAAGGTGAACATAACTTACTGAAAACAAATTTAAGGAAGCTTTCTTATTATTGTTATAACTATTTTTCAATGTATAATGCTGGAGAGGGAAAAAAATATTAACTGTCTCTAAGCAGGATCTAATATGAGCAATGTAAGTTAAAAATGCACTCCTGCCTTTGTTTTATTATTTCACTGTTTTATTAACATATAAATATTGGTGGGAGAAGCTGCTGCCATGCCCAGCCAGAGGATCTAAAAACCAGTTGTGTTCTAAACAAGATACTAATTCACTGACTGTTAGAAATGCTTTGTTCTTTCTCTTAAACAAACACATGAATTATCTCTGAGTCTGTCTCTTAGTAGTAAGAAATAGTAAGAAATGCTACTTACTATTTCAAGCTTATGTCTGTCTTAATGCCGCCATAACTTTAGAGATGCTCAAGTAGTTTGGTGCCAACTGATATCCCAACTCTATCCAAACACAGCCATTCAAGCCAAAATGAATTAATTACACTAAAATTCAAAGAGCGTTATTGTAAACAGAAAGGGTAACCTGTTTGTGTTCTCCCCACATAATGCCTGCACTGGTTATTTCCACAGGTGAGCTTGGTGTGATTTGAGGGTCCTCCCCCTGCCCCTCTACCCCCAGAACTGACAACGTTTCCATGTGAAGTGGAAGGTAAAATTTCCAGTGTGCTTCCACACCAGGTTCTCCACATGCTGGTGGCTCTTCCTCAGGCTGGGAGTTCCCATTTAAAGCAGCCTATTTTTGGCATTAATGCCGCTGAGAGATGACCTAGTTTGTTTACCCATATCACTGTAAATATGATCAAATTCTTCCTCTAGGCTGTAAACTGCGCCATTCTGAGGAAAAATCCCCACGTGCAGCCAAATGTACGGAGAAGGCTTACACCCAACTGGGTGTTTTTACTATCAATTTGTTGTTCACTAATATGGCCACGTGTCAGAAAGAGAATGTGGTCTTTAGTGGAGAACTCTGTTTTCTCTTGTGATCTGAAAACAATCAGTGTTTACAGAAATTATCCATGGCTGCAGGGACAGGAGGACCTGTGTCTCCTCAACTTGAAATAATTCAGTGTTTTGAGAGGCTGAAAACAGAGCTATAAAAGTCACCATGTAAACTCACATTTTGTTAGTTTGGAGAGCGCAAGAACATCTTCCCATGACTGCTGGGGCCCCCAGAATATACATATTTCTTACTGTCTTACACTGGAGGAAAACTTACGCCAGGCAAGCCTGTGTCCAGTCTGCTGGACTGAGCGCATGTCCAGGTACTGCTACAGCAGTGCTCACACAACGCCAAAGTCTCTTCCATCAGTCTGGCAAACAGGGCAACAGGGGCAAGGGGACATTCCTTGTAGGAAAGCTGAGTTTCTCACTCCGGGTAACATTTTTCCTGCATTTAACTCTCATTAGAACAATAACACAGGGACTAGAAAATACCATCACTGCAGGTGTCCTGTGGCTCAGATGCTTGGAGCGCATGCTTTCGCACTTTCTCTCCGTACCCTGAGTAGCTTACACTCAGTGTACACTCAGCTTATGCTTTTCCAGGATCCATTAAAGGTTACCATAATGCTCACCATCAGTTCTTGATGTTTGGCAACAAATATTGGCTAAAGGGTTCTTTGCTTCAACTGAATGACTTGCAAAAAGTTACCAGTTTACAAACACAGAACATCAGAAATAAAAAGGCCTGGGAGAGTGCTGTGGCAAACAAGAAAATCCTCACAGATGGAGTGTCTACTCTCTCATTTTCTCTCCAGGAGTATTTTTCGTCATTTAGATTCTTCCCACATCTAGTTGTATAGTAAAAATATCTTTTTCTGTCTTTCCTCAAGCCATCATTTAGTAAAGCATGGAAAAGGACTGAAACAATAGTATAAAAATTACTAAAAAGGAATAAAAATAATTGTGCAGGTCTACTATATTTTCTTTCAGAGTATCTTGTCTGCCATGGCTATTCTAACTTCTGGTCTCTTTTTTCACGGTGCCCGATGGGCCTTACCCACTCCAGTGCCAGAGGCCTTCCTCCTGCAGTGCTGTAGCTGCCCCAGGACCTCACCCCTCGGCTGCAGGGCAGAGCTTTCCCCCTGCTACCCTGTGGATGTTCCTGTCCTGTCCCTCTCACGGCTTTGCAGCTGCAAAGCCCCATACTGGTGTTATGTTGGGTTTCTCATGCCATGAAAATCATTATTTCTTTCCTCCCCCTATTCCTACCCCTTGTTTGGTAGCTTTCCCTTTCCTTAGAGGAAAACAAGACAATGAATAACGAGGTAGATAATAGTCATTTAAGGAGGCAACAAGCATGACTCAATGATACTCCTGCAGAAAGCTTCACAGCCAGAGGGTGTGTGACCCCGGCCCTGGTCACATCACACACCACAGCTAATGAGGGCATCTTAAACTGGAATGAGCACGGGAGCGCCTAAGCAGGTCCTGACGAGAATTATGTAGTCCCTAGGGGACACAGAGATGGAGAGGGAACCACCAGCACAACTTGGGAAGGCACTCATCTGGGAAACGCTGCCTTTCCTCCACCCAGCTGACCACTGCCAAGTTTTCCTTTTCTTCTGCTTCTCTCCCCACATCCCTTACTTTTTTACTACTTACACCCTTAGAGATGATACACGCCATAAGCTGTGGCCCCAAGTAAATCTTGCGGCATGTAAGTCTGTCTCATCATCCTTTCTGCAATGGTCTGCAGTTACATTCATAAACTATGCCAAACTAATCCTCAAAATAACTCCTGACACCATTGCCTTATGCTGTGGAAGATGAAGGTAATTTCAACAGGAAACTGGTTTATCCCATTAGCAAATTTTCTGGATCACTACACTTTATGACAACGGGGCAAATGGGGACGTACAGCAAAACAATCAAGCGCCAAAGGATCAAGGCAACTGAACATGTTATAAAAAATTGTATTTTGATTGTATTTTTTCTTAAAATGCTAAATATTCATTGTCATGGCAGCTTTTTTTTTTTTTTTTTTTTTGCAATTAGGTACAAGTATACTATTTACCATAGCAGCAGTGCTCAAATCTCATTTATTGAATGGACATCATTAGAGCGAGCAGAGCCCCGAAAGGTTATTAGAGCCTCATCTGAACTACGAAAATGTCAAGTCAAGTGGGAATGGTGAACGGTGATATGAAACTTATTCCGGTTATCTTATGTTAATGAGAAGAAACAATGGAGAGTTTTCAAGAAAACCAAAACAAAGCAAGGAAAACAGCAACATGAGATGCATTTGTGACCACAGCCAACAATATATTCCCAACATCATTAAAATATGTCCATCTTACCATTAGTTGATCATTGCTTCTACCTCCAATCCAGAGTCCGCTTTAGCATGCTAGAGGTTGCTAGTTACAACACTGACAAGAAAATAGCTGTACATTCAGGCAAGTAAAAAACAGCAAAAAGCCTCTGTGAAAACAGTGATTTATAATTGCTCTCTCTCACCAGTACAATCCATGTGCCACATCACTTCTTTTTTCGAAAGCTTTTCTTTTCCCCAGGACTTGTTTCTCATTTTATTTGAGGAAGTCAGAGAGGTCCGACAAGATTTTAGAAAAAACACGTACACATTCATTCTACAAATTAAAAAAAATATTGGTCATGTTCAAAATCCCTATTTTTTTCCTTCTCACACACCTTTACAGTTTGATTGAAGACGTCTTAACAGGACCATCAAATGAATGTTTGACTATGAAGATGCACTTCTTTTGCCTTAATTTTGGAATAATGTTATAATCCAAATAAAATTTACTGGCTTTGGGGTTTTTTTATACAGAATAAGAACACATGCTTCTTGTTTTTCAGAGGTAACTTTTATACATGTAGGAAAAACACTGACTCAAGGGTGTTACATGTAAAATAGATGACGTCAAAAAGCCCAGACACAGCCTTAAGAAGAAGTGCTACTGCTCACCGTAACAGCTCACACACCCTGCGCACATCGTGTGTATTGAGGTGAACGTGCACCAAAATGGGTTTGTTCAAGACCAGTAAAGGAAAAGTATTGGCTGTAACCTTTTTTCTTCTTTAGTGTACATCTAGGTGTTGTTTTTCTTTTACATTCTGTTCTACAAAAGATCTTTAGCACCTATTTGGGCAGAAAGCTTGAAATACTACAGCAATCAGAAAAGAAGGGTAACAGTGACTTCACAGAAAATTGAAGCTGAGCAACAGAGAGGAAAAAAGGAACTTCAGTAATCTGTGTTTGCTGTTTTCCTTAACCTGTTTGGTATAAATTAATTCCTAAATTTCTGATTTTTTTTTAAAGATCTCTTCAGTTTTTCAAGAACTACGCTTACATGATGAGCCTTTCTGCAATCCCATCAGTAGTCATCCAGATAACCCAAACCAACACAGCAGACGAGACATGAACTGGAAGACTTGATTCTTGGCCAGAAAGAATCAAGCATTGTTAAAAAAATTATAATGAAAACCTCACACTGTAGTCCTCCTATATATTTCACACTAAAAATGGTAAGGTAAAATACTGTTTAAAAACCTGACAAATGACTTACAGAAATTATTAGGTAAGAGTAGCACATTATAACAAAGTTTCACATTCCTATGTTCTTTATATTTCTGCTTATTTAAGACCTTGTCACATCGATTTGTTGAGTGGGAGGATTCCAGTATCACTTTTTTTGATGGGACTGCAGTAAACTTGAGTCTGCAGAGCAAATTTCCAACCATAAAGCTGCACATACTTATACACGTGCCGCAGTGAAGTCAATTGGACAGTTCCTATGCTCCGTTTACTACACTTAACTCTGACAATGAAAGTTTCTGGGGTCTTGATACGGCCATCACATCACTGTAACGTAAACCTCCCATACAGAGAGACTTCCAAACTCAGGCCTAAATGTCATGACACCAGAGGCAGAGCAACAGTTCAGAACAAATGGCGTCAAGGCAGAAGGACATAGGCACTGCACAAGAGGGAGAGGGGCAGGAAAGAAGCCCGAATAAAGAAGCAAGTAGAACTTGTGCTCCAGGTTTCCTAAAGTCATGGTTGCATAGTTCATAAGGTTTGAAATTTGAAAGGCTATGTTGCTTCATTAAGAAATGTTATCTTGATCTATAATTACATCTGGACTATATAAAATAAGCAATTAATTTTTATCAATACAGATTAATACAATTTATGTATTTAAGATCCAAGGAACTGATCTATGTGTTTGTAATCTTTGCTCATTTCATTTTGTGAGCCTGCCTATTACCGGCTTATTAAAGCCTCATTATATCATTAAGTCCAAATGTCAATCTTGGTTCCAGTCCAGGCTTTTCTCGCTGTATTTAGTAATAATCAACAGAAGTAATTTCCAATAGCAATGACTTTGACACTTGCTGACCAAGACAGTGTTTACAGTAACATTCTGAGACTTCATTCCTTTAGCTAAAAGGATACATTTACTCAAGAACAAGTTGCAGTGTTGGGAGACAAGAAGCACGGAAGGTTTTTATAACATCGGTCTTTATATTATCTGTCCTTATATGCAAATGATACATATGCATATATTTTACATGGGCAAAACTCTCAGCAGAGCTACCCAGGTTACACAACCATGTCTCACCCATGATGCAAACAAGCCATACACAGTAGACTGTCAACATGTTCATTAGAAATGAACAGTAGAATCTGTTCCAAGCTCCAATTTGCAGCTTTCATGTCATCTAGAAGGTAGAAGCAATTATTTCCTTTCTAGCACAAGTTAGACAAGTCAAGCTTGTCATATTCCGTATTATTTTGCATATTCAGGAAAACTCACTTCAGTAGGTTTATGACCACTAAACAACTAAGATTAGCTCATTCCTCCAACAGTATTCTGCTGGTGGTTTAAATGTATTATAGAATGAAATTGTAAATAAAACAAATGAGGAAAAAAGAGAAAATTGTCTTTTAGAATTTCAGAAATCAGTGAAATAACGGCTACCTAGATATGCATTCTGTAGTTAAGAGGATTATCTAAGAGATATCTAGTATGTAATTAGATATATCAGTATAAACCCAAGAAGCACTTAATGATCACCCCAAATTACACTGGATTAGGAATTTTAGAATATTCTCCACATTAAAAGACCTCATCCACCAGGTACAGCTTCCAGAATCCTGTTTAGTATGTTGTCAGTGTATTTCAAACTCAGAAATTTGGGTGTAAAAGCAACAGATTTTTCAAAGATTATTCTCACACTAGCTATATATGATATCCATCTGTGAATTAAAATAAAGGAAACTATCAAAATATTCCTTAAAATCAAACATATGGTAAGTGTTCATTATGTCAGGCTTGAGCTAATTTCTCCAGTAGCTGGGCCTCTCCACATCTGACCAATTTCAAGTTTTTGGGGTTTTTTTTCTTAATTTTAATCAGTTGCAAAGGTTTAACGAGTTCAACAGGAACATGTGTTAAGATCTGAAAGAACAATTTAAGAATGTTTCATTTTAAGTGCACATCAGAAAAGTATGGTTTTGTTCTTAATTTCAGTGCAGAAAAATAAACACCATACCAATAAAAGATTGCTTACGATTAAGAGAAGAAGGACATTTTAAAGTTCTTCTGGCAAAACAGCCAACTAAAGGAAAAAGCCCAGCTACTCAGCTTGCTCAGGAATATTCTGCTGTGTTACGATCTGAACCGATCCCAAATGATAAATTTAGAACAGTTAGCAGAAAATAGAAATGAGGGGACTCAAACCTTTTGTGAATCTCTCCATGGGCCCTGAGCCCAGTACCTCTGACATCAATGTGGAGCAAAGAAAATCCGTGTGGGAAGTTACAAAAAATAAAAATCGAATTTGTTAGGGGAAGGAGAGACAAAGCACACACTTCCTCTGCCGGAATGCAAGGAGCCTCCATCATCCTTTCCATTTCTGCTTCTAGTGGGGGCATCACCTGGACAAGAATCTCAGATACAGATGTCCTCGGCTGGGCAATGTGCTGGCAGTGCTGTGTGCCAGTGCCCCAGCTGTTTGTCAGCAACCAGGAACCCTAATTTCTCTCTCAGTCAGCGGCGCCAGCACAAAGCATCTTCCCTCCTAAACATACTTGCATCCACCTGGGAAAGCAAAGTCTGTTTTGGGATACAGAACTTTAATAATTCTGAATATTAAAAATATAAGGCCTTCAAAAATGAAACATTGAGCTTTTCCAATAAGTGGGAGAAAAACATTATGAATAAACCACTTCAGCAGGTCAACAGAAGAGACAAGGAACAGAAAAAGAAAGCAAAAAATAGTAGACTATGACAATAAAAAAATGAAGACCACAATTTCCAAAGTTAGAAGCCTACTTGAACATGAAACTACCACCGTACTTTCCCTTTCTTCAAATATGTATCTATTTATTAACTTAGATTTCAAGTTGTTATTTTAAGGACTCAATCTGTACTGTTTGGGGACAGCTATTTCTCTTTGAAACACCGGTGGGAGATAGATTCTAAGGGACAATTTATTTATTCCAGTTGTCAGGCTTAGAACAAGAGACCCAAACACAGATTTTGCAGATTTATTAGTTTTCCCTAGTTTTCTAAATAGGCAACATCTTTATTAACACTTTCAGCACATACAAGGAGTGCAAGTTAGCAAAACCATAGCGGGGCTGTGGAAGCCTTTTCTGAGGCTGTGGGAATAGAGATGAGTGTAGTTTCCCAGCAGCTGCTGGAGAGGGGCTTTACAGAGAGCGTGAGTTTCACAGTGAGTTTCACTGGCATCTCTGGGCACCTCACTCACCAACAGCTAAAACCCTCTGCAACTGGGTTACTCAGACTGAGTTTTTAGTCCTCCTAAGTTCCTCATCCTGTCCTGGATAGGTTTCTTAGTAACAATAATAATAAAAAATAACAGTAAAACCCCCCAAAACCAAAACAAAAACAACCCCCACACCAAAAACCCACCAACCAACAAAACAGTTAAAGCTGATCCAGTCCATTGTTTTCAGGCAGCTACCTTTGGAGGCCAGCGGATGACAACAGAATGGAAAATTCCTTTCCTTCTGCAGCTCTGCAGGTGCACTTGCATCATGAAGGAGCTTCTGAATAAAGCAAATTGAACATATTACTACTGTCTTCAAAATAGCTTATGAACTTTTCAGTCCATTGTGATCACAGTTCCCTGTATTAGAAGGGAGCCTATGCCCTTAAATCTTAACTCTGTGAACTCTTTCCTTTAAAGTACCCGACATGAGAACTTTTTCAGGAACAGGAAAGTCTGAACTCTAATGAGATCCTCTCTGACAATTGTAGAATAAACCCTTCTGTTATATGTACTACAGAGATTGGAAACACATTTGCTATACCTCTCATTCTTCTTTACGATCCTCTCAGTCCCTTAACTGGAGTACAATGTCCCTGACTTGAATTTATATCCTGCTTCTCAAGATGCAATAAGCAGCAGATTGCAGAACTTAATCGCTTAAGGAAAGATAAGGAGAGACACAATATTGTGAACTAGACTAAAAAAAGCTATATATTAATGCCTGCAGTAATAATATAGAAATATGGACAATGTGACACTTCATCCTACTCTTGCTCCTTTGAAAATCAACCAATTGACTGACTAAGCGGCAAACCGAAAAAATAATTCTGGAGTATCTAACACGAAGCAGATCTTCTGTGGCATAGCAAATGACTGAAGAAGGTTAAACTTATTTGAGAAGGAAGGATCCAAGTATCTGAATCTCTGTGTACTGGAGAGTAAGGGAGGCAACACACAATACTACGACACAAATCTTGGTATCTTGACTGCATATCCTCTGCTATCCTGAACAACACATTTAAGTATAAGGTAAAAGGAATAAAACACGGGGCCTAAACTTGGAATCCTACCTAAGGAGAGCTGTGCAATGAAGTTCAGGGTTCAAGAGTTCCCTAAAGCTCTTTTGAAGCCAGAAAGGAATTAAAATTTCCATTCCCAAATAAACAGGGTATCAGCTGTTGCAACTGAAGAACCATGGAAACAGCTTTGTTGATTTTGATTTTAAAGTTTAGAAATTGTGGCATTCATAAACACATATACAGTAAGTTCAAGTGAAGAATTGTATCAAGATCCTAAAGCAGAATACAAGTGTGTAAGACTTGTGCTGGTTTGGGCTGGGATAGAGTCAATTTTCTACCAACACGTAGCTGGTATGGGGCTGTGTTCTGGATTTGTGCTGTAAACAATGTTGGTAACACAGCAATGTTTTAGCTGTGGCTGAGCAGTGCTGACACAGAGCCAAGGTCGTTGCTGCTCCTCACCCCACCCCAACAGCGAGGGGGCTGAAGGGGCACAAGAAGTTAGGAAGAAACACAGCCGGGACAGCTGACGCCAAAGGGGAATGACCCCTGGAATGACCAAAGGGACATTCCAGACCATACGGTGTCATGCTCAGCATATAAAGCTAGGGAAAAAGAAGGAAGGGGGGGACACATGCTTGGAGTGATGGCATTTGTCTTCCCAAGAATCCATTAGGTGTGATGGAGCCCGGCTTTCCTGGAGATGGCTGAACCCCTGCTTGCTCATGGGAAATGGGGAATCACTTCCTTGTTTTGCTTTGCTTGTGTCTGTGACTTTTGATCTGCCTATTAAACTGTCTTCACCTCAACTCCTAAGTTCTCTCACTTTTACTCTTCTGATTCTCTCCCCCATCCCACTGGGGGGAGTGAGCAAGCGGCTGTATGGTGCTCAGTTGCTGGCTGGGGTTAAACCACAACAGACCTTTCTGATGTCCAGTGTGGGGCTCCAAGGGTTCATGATAACAACAGATTTGATTGGAATGTGCTAGATTGAATTTATAGCTGTTATTGCGGTTTAGCTATTCATTGACAGGCTCCTGTGCGTGTCATGGGGCTTGCTTGCCCCCTGTGTATTAGAGTCTAGTGCTCATTTGTGGCTGGTTTTTGCTTTCTCTGCTCACTGTACTGATCATCTGACTCCGCTGTGCCCGGGAACACTTTGATAACAGCCATGGCAATGAGCCTGGGCTGGGGAATGGCTGGGGCATCGCTGCTGCTTCTGTGCTGCTGTACCGGACAGGCTGGACTCCAGTGTGGACTTGAGGCGAAGGGACTGTGACCCGAGGATGAGTCCACATGGGAGCAGGACACCCCAAAGTGTCTGTGGCTGTGCGTAAAGTCCACACAAGAGCAGGTACTTTTCGAAGCGTCTGTAGCTGTGGCAATGTCTGTGCCGCAGCAGGCATAGCTCCGAAGGGACTGTGGCCCAAGGATGAGTCCACGCTGGAGAAGGTACACCTCGAAGCATTTGCGGCTGTGGATAAGGCCACGCTGCAGCAGGTACACCCTGAAGCATCAGTGGCTGTGCACGAGGTCATGCTGGAGCACCTCAAAGCGCACGGCCATGGATAAGCTCACAACAGAGCAGGTGCACCCCTGGAGGGACTGCAGCCATGGGTAAGGCCATCTTGGAGCAGGCTTATTTCTGAAGGGACAGTGGCTGTGCATAAAGCCACGCTGCAGCAGGTCTGTCTCTGAAGGCATTCTGGCCCATGGAGAAGGCCACACTGGAGCAGGGGCACCTCAAAGCGACTGTGGCAGGGAGTAAGCAGCAGGTACACCCCTGGAGAGACTGTGGCTCATAGATAAGGCTTCATGTGGAACAGCTACACCCCTAAGGGACAGCAGTCTGCAAGTACAAGCTGGAGCAGGAGCAAGGGGAGGAGTTAAACCAGATGGCTGGGTCTAAAGGGACCAGGGATGGAGACTGTAATGGAAATACCTTTAAAATATTGTAACCTGTGATTTGAGTTGCACATTATAGGAATTGCTATAGCAGGAGCCACCCAAATCAGTGGAGGACAAGTCTTAAAAGAAGCACTGCAAATGCAGGAGTGACCTGACCTGAGCTGGCTTTGGTGCCCAATAACTCCACACAACACACCACCTCTCCTGTCGGTAACAGATGGAGCCCAAAGTCATGGAATAAATGAACACAATCGACACTCTGTGGACATTTTATGGACAACTTACAGGGGTGGTTCACAGACCCAGGGAATGATACCTGTGTATTGTATCAAAGGATGCAAAGGGGTTGGGTGGTTAATGAACATGCTTGTCTTCATACATGCTGTGAATTATGGCCAGAAATTAAGGCTAAATTTTAAACCAAGACAACTCCAGTGCTGTGGGTTGTTTGTTTGTTGGTGGTTTTTTGGTTTGTTTGTTTCTTTGTTGCTTCCCTTCACCCCCAAGAGGAAGAGTAATAAAACAGGTGCTGAAATTTGTATCTCAACAGTGTGCCACATGATACTCACCCCCTTCGTGACCATACCACCTCGATCTTAGATCGAGCTATCTGGCCAAGCAAAACGGAGCTTCATTAAAACTCAATTTCTGTCGAAAGTGGAGCACAGGTGACATTACTGGTACGTTACCAAACACATCAGTGTTTGAACTGAAGATGAAGTAATCTTAACTACTGACAAGGTGAGCTGAAGATACAGTTACAATATCATAGGGAACTACTACAGGCTTACGAGTGAAACCAGCACATCAGCTGCCATTGGCAAATGGCATTTGAAGCTCTTTAGCTTTGTCCAGTGCCAGTAAATATTGTGTAGATATATAGTATACTCCATTGAAGGACACCCAACAGATTTACACACAGGTATCTTACAGCTCAAAGCACTCTTGTGGTTAACAGGTATCAGTGTTGTTACTGTCATCCTACGATTCAGACAAGGGGAAAAAAAAGGAAATAAAAACCTAAAAATATATCCCCTATATCACGACAGTCACAAAACAAGGAAGAGCACTCAAGTCCTCCTCCTCCTCTACTTTGGTCATGACCATTTCTTGCAACAGCACCCTATGAGACAATTCCTTCTACCTTTCACTGCTGCGTACATAGCTTCAAAATTTTTTCTTACAAAAGAGAATTCTGGTTTCATCACAATATTCTGGTTTATAATACTGGAAATATATCGTAAAACAACTGAATCTTCAGCAGGCCTATCTTAGATTGTGTCCACACCATTGCAGGCTCCACATGAGGATTTCCAGAATGGCAAAAGAATTCACTATTAGTTTTTTGTTTCTTTGTTTGTTCAGTATTACGTGTCCAAAGCTCACTGCAGGCTTGCGTCACATCCGACCTATGCAGGTTAAGCACCCGAATATAGAAGCACAGCGTAACTGGGAAGTATATTCTCCCAAAATGCTCATCTAAACAATCAAAGTATTATTTTTTAAAAATAAATATTCTATCTCTCTTTATCTTTGCTTTTTTGTAGAGACAGCCGTTTGATGAAAAAACTTCATGTGACGCACAATATCTCCTAAAACTAGATTTTAATGACTGTATTAAATAATGGCTACAGGCCAACAGGAAAAGGGCTTGCATGGCAGTTTAATTGACAGAGTATCTGAAGTGCCCTTGAAAAATATTTAGAAGTTTATTACAGTCCTGGAGGTCAAGAATGAAAGGCTTCAAACAGCAGTTCTGCTGAGGTCCTTCTCTGACCCAGATGCTGTATCTTTGATGTTCCTATTAATTCAAAAATTTAACTTAACACACAGACACCTTCAAAAACTCTCCTCTTTTGAAAATTTGCCATCATTCATATACCGTAGTGCTCAACAGTGTTTGAATCTCTGACTGGAACATAAATCTCTGATGAAGCATAATTACTTTAAACCAAATAACCTACAAGATGCTACAAGCTATGGGAGAACACACTGTAGTGTCACTGATTTAATATTCAAGCTGTAAAGAAGTGAAATATGTTGAAAACAAGTATCAAGTGACAGAAGTATTTTATATATTTATGAAATACCTTCAGTGTACTTAAAGCATTCCTTTCTCATGAACATTGGCAGCGTAATGAATTTTGCATGATAATAGCTGCTAAATAAGTAGTTATTACTGTACTTAGTGACAAAGTTTGCAGAAACTAAATCACTTGTGAGAAAGGGAGGATGCTTTTTACATTGGCACTGCCTCCATTGACATCTTGGGATACACTTTATACATTATAAGCATTCTAGCACATGTATTTGTGTAGAAAATAAAAAATGTCTTCATATTGAATAGGAATCCTAACTTTTCATTCTGCCAGAGGACAGAGAATACCTCAATGACTCTACCATATACAGAAAATTATCAGCATGGCAGGCTGACAAAAAAGAGGTTAACTGACAGATACAATAGCTTCACCTTAACCCAGATGTCAGGAAACATGTCATTATTGATATTCAAAGCTGGAACAGAACAGTTAAGTGAGTCACATAAAGCTGAATAGGCAGGTATTTAAAATATCACGTGTGTAAGAATAAATTCATAGCTCAATTTACCTTAGAAAAAATGAAGTATTTTTTGTTTCTTTTTATTTCAGAACTGATCATTCTGTAAAAGACCTTCTCTATGTGGCTTTGGACAATTATACAATATCCTTATGTGGTCTAAGATAAACTGACCAAATTACATCTGAGGTTTCTGCACTAAATTAACAGGATTATTCAAAGTCTCAGAAACATCCGAGCTCAGAATTTGGCCTAACTGATTGCAGCTATGTGTTAATATAATCTCCAGTTTTGTCCGACATGAAGAGCAGTTTTAACATGTTGACGACAGTTGGGCAGAAAATGTACATGGTGAAGAACAAATCTCTGTACTACACTTCCTCCATTTTCCAGAATGCAGAGCATTTAACTCATGTTTTAATTATGACAGAATAGGAGAAACATTTCAAGAGAAGTGAAGGACAACACATAGAAACTCTGGTTTTAAATAATTTCTCCTTTTCCACTTACATATCAGGTCTTCTTAAAACGACTCATGAACTTTCAAAATAAGGCTCATCCTCCTATTACTTCCACAGCATGTATTTTTATATCTACATAAAACCCCAGGAAGGTACATGATCACCATGACGTATGAGAACCATAAGGCATGGCATTGCAGAGGATCATGTTATGGATCACAGGGCCTGCTCACACACGGAGACTATCCGTACTGATTCTCTTATTAAATTTAACTAGTTTTTCATGTTACCAGCAGAACCAGAGTTATAGGCATTTTAGGAGAATTTACTTTGAAAGAAATTAGTCTCTTGCTAAGACCAGTGAAAGGAATATGAATGGTGAAAGGATATCTAGCCTTAGTCTGAAAACAGCTATTGGCCATAAACGCCACATACTGACAGCACGATACGAATTGGTATCTTCAAGACACGTTAAAAACCTTTTTTCACTTTCCTTAGAACAGATTTATAAATCTGGTCTCCTCAGTGGAGGTGAAAAATTTACAGTTCCCCACCCCTAACTTGATAATGAAAATGAGTCCAAGTTGAACTTTTAGCCCCCTGACACTGGAGAATATATAATGCAGAATTAGAATGTAATATAAATGCAGGCTGGATCAACCTATTAATCATTTTGTGATCGTAGTAAAAAAACCCCCATAACTATTAAGGAAATTGGTCGTTCAAATGAATCATTACATTTCAACAAATGTTAGCTTTTGTATTCTTCATTTAAGTGGAACCCCCACTTTTACCAGAAGTATTTATCCAGAGTCACCTTTTCCCTAAAACAATAGACTGCAGACTCTCCCCTAAAACAAATATGCCCCCCCAGATTTAAATAACAAAGATAGTTTTTAACCCAGAAAGAAAAATCTCCAGCATTTCATCTAAAAAAAAAGAAAATCCTTAAAAGTCTCTCCCACTTTGTGCCCATTAAAATGGCGAATTATGACTCTTCCTACTGTCAAGATCATGAAATTCATCACAACCTTCACTACAATTCATATCCCAGTTGGATTTGAATTCATAACAAAAGGAATAAGAAGGTCAATGTACCAAGCTAGACAAAAAAGAAGATGCCTGAACAGACACTGAATATTCTATTTCAAGCATCCATCCTTGACAAGCAAGCTGCAATTAAGATAAGATTTACTTTTATGCATCAAGTCCTTTAGTTTGATCTGTGTAGCTGCACACACTTTCCCCTATTGTTTGAAGCATCATTTCAGAATGTTCAGCACAAAATTACATAAAACACTCTCATAAAATACAGTTGTTTCATTCTGTCACAGAGCTGGTCTGAATCAAGGACAGAGGATGGCCTGAGCAGCAGCAGACTCAGAACTCAAGACTCCCAGCTTTACTTCTCAACTCAATGACAATCCTAGGCAACCTTGGACAAATCTCTTCCCACACCTTTGTTGCCCTTTCCCCTCTCTAAGGCAAGCATTCATCATAAATGGCATCAAAGTGATACCGCAGGAAGAAACATTAATTAATTTTGATATTTAACCACCACACAATAGGGACTACTACCACCCAACATACAGGCGTGTCTTACTCCGGTCGAGGTACTTACTCAACAAGCATCCCATCTCCTTGGCCCTACGCCATTATCTGTTCAGCTTCTGTTGCACAGGAGTAGAGCTCAAGGAAGGCCTCACGAGACAGGGACAAATCCCAGGGTAACATAACCGCTGTACTGGTGTCCAGCATCGTGCATGTGACCGATCACTTCTCTCTGGAAAAACATTACCAGGACTGAACTCTAGCTCCTTCCCCTTCCTCCTCGTAATCTGAACGCTGTGCCATTGGACCCATAGCAGCAAACACATATCCTTTGCATATATGAGGCCAGAAAGGAGAACAGCAGATTCCCAGAAGGGTTCACAGAACGGCAACCTAATAACTACATAAATGATTAAGGGGACTGAACTGAAAACCACCACCTAGAAACTGGAAATCTGTGATGCCTGGTAAGTTGTAAGAGAAAATTGTGTCCTCTTTGTATGATGTGAACAAACATCAGATCCATGTATGACATGAGCATTGGTACTAAAAAGCAACCTTTTAGGGATGACAAAACCAAGAACGTAAGGAATACAACTAGCCAATAGAGTGTATGGTTTAAAACGCATAGTTTTTCTTTGCTGTCTGAATAGCCACTACTTCCTTTAAAGGGGTATTTTTTGTTTGGGTTTTTTTGTTAGGTTCTCTTCTCACCCCGCCCCCCCAGTTTCTGCATTACAAATGCTTTAACCCATTGCTGCTTAAGTTGGGGAAGAACAAGAGAGAGTGATCAGATAAAGATCTAGCACTCTGGTTTTTAACAGCTTAAAAATACCGGATATTTTTACACAGCCCCATCCCCTCTTGTATATTACAACTGAGAGAGCATGAGAGAGAACAACCGTTTAGGTCATTAAAGCAACATTTTCTACTCACCTCACTGTCTTTGGAGCCTAAGTTTCATTGATTTTCCATGGAACTTATCTGCTGCAGTCACTCCATGGCTTTTGAAGACGTCATCATTAAGCAGTAATCTAATCTTTATTTTTCATCAATTGCTACCAGCCCTGACTAGCGGAAGCCAAAACCATCCCACTTACTGGCTTAAAATAAATATTAGAAACTAAACCATACAATAAAATTTTGACTCGCTATAAACAATATTGACGGAAGACCACAAAACCCACCTTGTAAAGCTGATGGGTGTTCCTCAGTGAAGAGAAACAGATTAAAGTAGAAAGGTGAATTGCCATTAGTCATCGAGCCTGTGAACCACACAAAGCTCCATTCTGCCATACTTTTTTCTTTTAATGAACTACTATCTTAAAGTATTAAGGTGGTTCAGGACAATTAAACTGCCATCTCATAGAGCTTAACTTGGCATAAAATTTTAGTCATGCAGCTAGATCTGATCTATTCCTATCTATTACCGTCTGATGGACTGTGTGTAGTATGACAGTGAGTAAAAGTCCCCCTACTACACCACTAAAAATACCAGTAGCATGTTAGAAATGAGCATTTAAGTAACACAAAGCAATAAACAAAGAGGAAGTTAATAAAACGTACATTTCTCTATTTCTTGTGTTTTGGGCAAAATTTGCAGCAGCCCAAATTCTTTTTTATGTACAGCTCAGATATTAAAAGGCAACCTGTTATTGAAATTTGTTCTCTGCACATGAATAAAACCAGCAGACAAATGTGACTGAGAAGTTATTGCCAATATAATCATTAAGATACAGAAATAAGGGCAAATTCCAGAATTTTTTAATACCTAACCCTAATTTTCATGTCCGTAAGTTGCAGACCAACTCCCTCCTTGTGAGGGCAGGTAATGGTTCTCCTTGGGCTATTAAACATTCCGCGCTTCTGAGGGCAGACGCGCCCTAGCTGTACCTCCTCTCACTGTGCTCCCCTTCTGGGAAGCGGGGGGTATTCAGTATGTACCAGGAACATGGTCATGAGAAATTCTGAAGGACTTTTTAATTGTTTCTGGAAAACCCTTCATCCCTGTCCAGACTCTGGCATTTTGTGAAAACATTTGTTTCATTTTGGCTTGGGTATTTTGACAATCTTGAAAAAAACCCCAGCACTGTATTTTTAAAAAAAGGTGGCGAATTAACGTACCTGCAGTATAGAATTAATTTCAGTGATTATTCCTTGCATATCATGTTTAAGGTCATCCTACCCCCAGCACACAGCATAAATGTTGCAATTTCTCAGAGAGCTCCTGTTGCAAGATAAGCTTATATCCCTTCTGTTTCTGCAACACAATGCCCTCTTGTAGGTCAGTATAAGGGGATAAGGAGGTAATTATCCTGCATCCTCCTCACCTATCTAGTAATAACTTCTTCCCTTTATCCCCTCGTTCTACACTTGTCAGCATATCTATTGATAGACAAATACTACTTCTAGCGAATTCTGAATAATCTTCCTACCTATTTTACAAAAGCATAATAACATTATGAGGAACATTATAAGGAATATTATTAGGTGGTTTAAGACCTCCACGTTCGGCCAGATTTCAGCTATGAAATGAATTAAACTGAGTGTCCATTTGACATTTATACAGAAGCCTTTGTGATGACTGTCTCAAAATCATGCATGTAGAATTATTCTCCCAAATTTGTTTTTTCAAGAAAGTTGTTTGATATGTATTTCAAACTGATGAGACTCAAACCCAATTGCCAGTTGCTCGTTGATTTTTGGAGCTTCATTTTAGCTGTGCTAGCTCCTGTTTATTAAATTTAAGATATGTGTTTTTTATTTTTAAACAGCACTTTGTAGTTCTTTCCATTGCTGGCAATTAATTTGTTCAGTGAAGTAAAAAAAGAATACTTTCATGTATTGCTATGTTTTTTAATTCTCTGCTGATGTGTGATTAAGTATTCTCTTTCACACAGAACAAAGACGACTTGTTTCTCTGTTATTTTCTTCTCTTTTGTTTTAGGAAATACAGATGAATCCATTTTATCTTAATTTGATATTTCTAGTAGAAATTAAACTGATGATTTATTGTATAAAGTCTTTTAAAGTGTCCTTCTTTTTCCCAAGTTATAGATAAGCTGAGAATTACATACTTTATGTAGAACTTCTTTGCCTGTGATAAATACTGTGAAAGAAAGTCTAACGTAGAAACTACAGACATAAGCTGCACATGTAGGTTTAAGCCTTAAGTCCAAAATCACTTCATATTCTACAAGGACCTGCCAGTCCGTTCACTTTACATATTTTCACTCTCAAGCTTTTCCAGAAGTCAATTTTGTTTTTTATAGAAAGGAAGGAACCACACAGTTAAATGGCTAATTTTCTATTTAACACAGCAGAGCAAAAAAAACCCCAGTTGGATATAGTTTAAATTAGCAAAGATGAAACAGAGTTCTCATCTTGATCCCACATTTCAAGGTATGAAAATTCATATAAAACTGAAGTCACGGTACTTAAAAATGATAGATGACAATTTAAGAAATAGGTTGAACAAGGTCAAGGCACTGATTGTCATGATTTGAATTCAAACAACTATAAAATAGTTGTGATAACAGAAGAACGGAAGAAAACAAGACTGAAAAAAATTTAGATGTCAGGTTATGGTCTAGTCTCACCAGAAAACCCAATATGAAAGAGAGGCATACTGTTATAAGGTTGGAAAATGGAAATTAGGTATTGAAATGCCTGGAATATTTTTGACAGCATTAACATTTACAATAGACTGCATCTCCAAACCTATATTTATCCAGGCATTTATGATATTTTACTCCTGTTTGGGGGAGTATGTAAAGGAACAAAGACTTTCTGGGAGCAAGAACCATTTTATATGGAGTTAAGATGTATATTGGCCAAGAAAGGCCAGCCAAAAATGTCAAATGGTTACGCTAGATAGGTTACGTACGGCAGACACATCTTCCAGGATGAGAAGATAAACAAATGCAATAGTGGCAATGGGATGTATGGTGAAAATGCCTTTGGAAATATTGCCAAACCATGACTGATTCATACAAAATCCTTAAGACGCAGTCCTTTATAATGGTGGCAATTAAACAGAAGCAACTCTAAGTGACTGACAAAATGAGTTTGATGAAATACAATCTAAAATAACTTTTTAAAAGCAAATACGTATCACTGGTATTAATAAGCACTAAGTAGCTTATTTTACAAAGCACAATGCTGTAAAATGCTAATACAGGTAGACAAGTAGGGAATTACCTTTTCAATATTTTTTTAATTCATTTGCTCCAACCATAAGAAAAGAAAATAAGCTTTACATAAAGCAAAATCTAACAACCTACACACCAAGTCATACCTTCTGCTCACATCTGCATACCT
The DNA here is from genome assembly GCA_027574665.1 of Rhynochetos jubatus. Classification (NCBI taxonomy): domain Eukaryota; kingdom Metazoa; phylum Chordata; class Aves; order Eurypygiformes; family Rhynochetidae; genus Rhynochetos; species Rhynochetos jubatus. The sequence continues at coordinate 7,131,613 of CM050662.1, forward strand.
TCAATTACATTAGATGGTCTCATTTTAAGAGAAGTACTAAATACCCTACAATTCCTACTTTGCCTAATCATTACAATAATTCAGTCAAGTTGCAACTGGAAACCTGACTATATTATTCTTCCATTTTAATAAGCTTTACAAATGGAAATGTATTATGCCTAAACAGCCTGCATAAAAATAAATAAAGAAATCTGAGGCTATTAGAAAGCATTGCTTTCTTTAAAAGTGTGCTCAAAGGCTTTAGAAAACATTTAATCGTGCTTGATAAAGTGATTCATTCTCTTTCCATTCCTCAGCCATTGGCTCTGTCATAGAGATGAATCCCTACAGAAGACGTCCCGTAGGATGGGTCTGCATACCCTGAATGCCATGATGTCCCTCTTTGTTGGGCATCCTAGGACAGATGGCCCTGCACACAGTCTCTTTCATGAAGTGTATGGCAATGCCAAAAAATCAGTTGCTATGCAACCTCAGTATCCCTTCACACCAGCAGAAGAAGGTGATGTATAAGCTTGAAAAAGCTAATTGTTTAGGGCAAAGAGCCTGCAAAAATGTTACAATCCCAGGCTTTCTCCTAAATCAGCACTGAAATAATCTGCAGTAGCTGAGATGGAGCACAATGGCCACTTCCTACCACTGCCTGCCGACCTGAGCCGAGGTGAACCTAGCCCAGTGTGCCAGCTGGCGGTCTGACAGGCGAGCCGCATGGACTCCTGCGACAAGCGCTTGGTCAGGGGATCTCCACACGCTAAGACGATGATTATTTTTATTTCTTAGAGAGCACCAAAAGGTGAGGCATCTTCAACAAGAGGAACAGAGACTAGAGTATCCTACAAAGTGACACAAGCGTTCGCCTCCCTGCCTCAGGTTGTGGAGGTGGTGAAGAGATGACGCTGCTGGAGGTGTGATTTAACTGCTAAAGTGATAAGAGGAGACTACGACCTTTATTTTGCTAAGTATTAGAAGAACTTCTCTAATTTTGACTGGCACAAATTTGACAATTCCCAGAAATAGTTCTTGACCTTGAGCATATAAACCTTGAAGGCAACTATCACACAGCAAATAATTAACTAACTGATATATTACCAGATCGTGCTATAGCGTCCTTTAACAAGATGACATTCTACATATTCAAGCAGCGAATTCCTCTTTTCCAAGTCTGAGTTCTGCACAGATAAAAGCGAACATTAATAAGGGAACAGAAACCAGAGGCTCAAGTATCTGAACCATGAAGAAGAGAATCATTTAAATTGTTTCAATCTTTTGTTTCTGGCACCATGCCGTCTAGGCACAGAAAGCTGTAATTGAAACCATGCGGGGTGTGTGTAGTGGGTTCATTACTGGCACTGGCTGAGACAGGTCTTGTGCTAACCATGTACTGATTTTTTGCATCCTTAGGGTCAAGAACTCTTCACCTATGTATTTGTTAGCACACATGGGTTCTTATTCCTTCTAGGAAATATAAACTATCTAATATTTAAGAGCCACAAATTGATTTCTGTATCCAACCCCCATGTGATACTGAAGAGTATGTCTAAGCATCCGTAAAATAAATCATCAAGATACTATGTTCATAGACTTAAAATATAACAATGATTTAAATAATTGATTTGTAATACTTTGCTATAGGATAAATAGTTTACTGCCAATCCTTGTTTGCTGAGTAACAGCCTTCCACTGCTAAAAAGAATGCATCCATTTTGGAATGAAGTACCTTGCCTAGAAGTAATTAATATATGATTTTAATATTAAGTATCACTTTAACTACATCTGGAGGAGATGCCATCTAAGTATCTCCTCTAATCTGCCCTGAAATGAAACCCATATATTCAACACAACATATAAAATTGAAGTCTGATAATGATACTTTTGCAGAATTTAAAACAATCGTATCCATTTCACAAGACTTTACTCATTAGCTCAGAACTGTTATAGAATTAAGCTTTCATTCAGGAAACACAGGTGAAAAGTCTGTTACTGTTCAAAATACTCCTTGTCCTCTAATGTAAGGCACTGCCAAATAAGCTGAAGCAAGAGAAAAATACAGATACAGGTCTCTGCAGTGCAAGAAGGCTGTAAATTTTGACCTGAGAACAGTGAGAGGTTTTCAGAACAAGCGTGATACTTTCAGACTCAAATCTTGCTTTTTTCCAGATGTGTAAACAATTCAAATATTTCACACAATTGAGGCATTTACTACTACTCTTAAGCATTAAGCCTTTCATCTTATTTTACTATCATATGACAAATGCTGCTATCTATAGTAATATCTTGTAATGTTTTCATAAACATTTCCAAACAGGAGGATTAAGTAAAAGTTATCATTAAAGGTCTGTCCTTATTCCCTCCCTAAAGCATTTTTAAACTTGAACAGCAAATGAGCTTGTGTTATCAAGCAAATAAACTCAATCTATGGTCAACGCAAGGAAAAAAATCCAAAGAAAATCAAGCCTCCCCTTTTCTTAGTTTATTGAGTATATCATGAGATATTTTGAGGCGAGGGGAGAGATAAAGGGAAAGAATTCATAGATTTCTTCTATTCCACCCCGAGGTCAAGATTTCACCTTTCTTCTTTTGAACGGTGTTAGCCATTTCACCAGCCTACGAAACTGTAAGCACTTAACTTTTGTATTTCAAGCTCTAATAATCCATGGCTGCCCTGACAATTCATGGGGGGAATAAGTTAAGCACTTCAACGTACGAAGCAATATTATTAACATGTGGTATTTCAGCTTGTATTCATTTGCGGGTATGAACCTGGTCTGTGTTGTCTGTGAAACTACTTTAGACACAAATGGAAGTAACTGTAATTCTTAAATGAAAATGTATTGTTCTTTCACACTATATAGGAGCTGATCATATTCACGCCTGTACATGTCTGACCAAGAAGCTTCTCTGAACAAGAAGCTGATCTAAGCACAGCTGTTTTGCTATTTATCAGCACAACTATTCTCAGAACAAGACAGAAATATTTTAAAACTAAGATGGTAGCTTTAAAAAAGTACCCAATTTATTTACACTAAATACAAGCTAAGCTATAGCACACAATTAGCGTAACATTTAAAAGGATTCTGTGCAAACAGTCAGCAACTTGTAGATTTCCTCAGCGTGATCCATCCCCTTCTGTAGCCTAGCAACATTAAGACTATAACAAACAAAAATTAATTGTGCCAATGCTAATTTCCATATGTGATGCTCATCCAAGTGCACTGGAACCATTTACATTTTAACCTGCAACATACCCTCCATCACACGCATACAACAATACGTTATTACAACGCAGCTCAGGGAAGCACAGTGTTCTTGCATTGCGTGTAAGCGGGAATTTCACCGTATCGGTGATGCTGACTGTCAGTGGGAACCAGTGCAGCTGAAGCAGATGTTTGATGTTGATAAGCAGAGACTGGAAAAGACATTTCTAAGCCACTTTCTATTTTTTCTTCATTTTCTCTACCATACTTGGCAGTAACTGATCTACTACATTTGCCATGTGCAGCCACTCTTCTTAGTGTAGACTTCCTCATCTCTTTCCATAAACCCAAATTAGCGTTAGTCATGCTAAACCACAAACCTCCTCCTTTCAAAGCTCCTTCTCATTCCTGCAATTGGGAACACTCTCTTGCTATCAGGGGTATTTAACTTTCTTTTGGTTACCTTGTCTTAGGGATTTTAGAGGGTAAGACTCAGCCTATGTCAACACTATTTATCAACACAGCTATAAAAGTTCATGTACAATGGACATCTACAATGTAAGGCACATATTATCTTATTGCTAAGACATGCAAATTTTAGTAAAATTCTATAAAAATGTAATTATACCCTGCCATATTCACAGTATTTGTTAAATCCACCACAGCATGAATAGTCAAAACTAAAGACTAGCATTACAAGCCAGAACTAAGGTAAGTGAAACCTCATTCTCAAAGTAAGCAAAACAGGTAGGTTGGTACAGAAGCTGCTCCAGATTTACAGAATAGCTTACAGTGGATGAGACCTCTGGAGGTTGGCTAGTCCAACCGCCCAGCTCAAAGCAGATCCCATAAGACCTGGCTGCTCTGGACCCTGTCCAGTCAAGTTCTCAGTATCTCCAAGGATGGAGACTCCATAAAAAAGAGCCCTTTCTGGGCCCTTATTCCAGCATTTGACAATGTTGAATAAAACTTATCCTGTATCAGTTGAAATGTCTTGTTCCAAGCCGTGTCTGTTACACCTTGTCCCATAGCTATGCACCTTGAAGAACAGGCCAGTCTCATCTCTACACCCTTCCACTTGATAGCTGTGGACAGCAAGATATGCCAGAGGGGCATGGGAAGGGTATCCATGCCAGCCCTGTGTGTGCTTGCCTGGTGTTTTCTCATTTGAAAGCAGGAGTGGATAGAAAAAAGTTACTGACCACCCCTGAAGAAATAATGCGGTCTACGGTGAAATGGTCTCAGACTACTGGCCTGTTTGGGAGTCCCTTCTATAAAGCAGTAACTTTCCCTGCTGCCCTTATGGCATGACTTACGGTATCCACACAGGTTACAGTTGTCCTGGACAGTGTAGTTCCTCCACTCTTCTCTGACCCTTCTTTAAGATTTGAGAATAAGGTCCTCCTTGTAGGTGATATCCCAAACATCAGCCTAAAGGACAAGTTACTTGAGTATCTCTGCAGTTTTCCTCTCCTTTCCCACAAGGAAGGGCCACTTTAGCTGTACATCCCAAACTTCTGGAAGTCAACTGAGCTCTGCAGAACTTTAGGAACTGTGTATCACGCTGAATTTCACGGGAAGATAATGTCTTCCCTTACAAATTAATTTATAAATCAGTTAATAGTTTACAAATAGAGAACTACATTGGAACGCATTCTGGAAGATGTGAACACACCATTCAAGCTCAATACAACTTGAGCTACAATTAAAAAAAATGCACGTTAAGTCTGACAGTAAGATAAATTATACCTCAGTGCTTAAAATATCTGAAGTAGAAAACATAATAAAAATCTATAAAACACACTCTGGAATTTATTGTCCTTTAAAAGCTCTATAATATTAGTTGCAATCACATCCCTACTAATTAAATATATATTAGGCTACAGAAATCAATGTAGTTAGAGCAAGTAAATCAAAGGCAGAATGTAGCTTACCGATTATAGTGAAAATGGCCTGCTAAAAATGTAAGGACTCCTTAATACTGTGAGGCTTTTCAAGATATTTCCTTATCATTAGGCTGCTAGGTTTGTGATGTCAGAAACTATTTAACATTTATTAAAATTTACTTGCAGAGGAATGGTAATATGTAAAATTTTAAGAAGTACAGTTTATTTAATTAATTGAATTACTAGGATAAAAATGACAGATGTTAGAGGACATCAGGGACAAAATTTTAACACTAAAAGATGGTCAGCCACTGAGCCGCTGGTCCAATTCATCCTCCACTGGTGGGAGAGCCTGAGCTGGCGTAGGCATGAAGAGGAGGAGAAAGGGGAATCACTGCCTTTGTCCTCTTGGAGAGCTGAGTAAAAATAGGCAGAGCTTACACAGCGAAGAAGGGCTGCTCATACAGATCCAAACTGCTTTGGAGCCATGGTTTTGGGGAGGTATTCCCTGTTTCTGCTAAGCAGGAAAGGGGGAAGCTGCTCTGAAATAATGTTACTGGACAAGAGACAGCCCTCTGACAGAGATCTTTCTAGAAAAAAGGAGAATTCACACAGATTTATTCAGGCAAGTCACTGCACATGAACAATTGAAGTATGGGAAGGAATAGGGTAAAATAATCTGAAGCACCTACGTGTCTTGGCAACCTTCATTTTGGAAACAGTTCTGTGTTAGTGGGAGTCTGAAATTCCTGTCTGTATCTGATGGTATGTAAAAATCTCACTGAAGTCCTGTGAAAATTTTACTCTGACGTGAACCAGAAGGTCAGCTTGATTTCGTATCTTCTGGTACAGTATATTTAAACATATATATATATTTAGCTTACTAGGCAACTAAAAATAGCCCACAACTGGATTTTGTAATTATTGGATTAAAACCTGTAGCACGGTTAAGACACCCTAGCCACTGATAAAGACTTCTGTACTTATTATTTGTATTTTAATTGAAAAAAATGTAAATCCAAAATAAACAGACCTCTAGCAATGAAAAACACCGTGAACCTGGTGCTGCCTGTCAGACCTGTGCCTGCAGGTATAAACCGGTATGTTGCAATAACTTTATAAACAAGCATAAAAAAGAAGTATCTTTCCATCTGGATGTAAATGAATCATTTAAATACCATTAAAATTCTAAACTTGGTGATTTCTATATACAAAGAAAGCTTCTATCTCCTTTCCTTTCTTTTCACCCATTCAACCTTTGTGGTGTTTATGACTGGACAAACATTTACGTTTGTTTGCATTAACTAATGGCTTAGGGGTTTGTGAAGGTCATCGTCCTGCTCTACACACATGGCTGAATTACCCATCGCCAGAGTTAAAAGCATCAGATATTAAATTTTGAGTTAAGTATCCTTTCTGCCAGGGACTGCAAATCACCCTCTGCAGCAATGCCTTCCCTCAACCTTGACATTGCCCTAAACGTCAGCCACCCCAGCCATCAAACCCGGGCACCCTTCTGTCTGAAGGTCACTGCCTCGCAGCCCCCCGCCTGAGCTCAGCCCCCCGGCGCAGCCCTGGCGTGAGCGAAGCCCCCTCCGCCCTTCAGCACAGCCACACTCCCTCCTGACCCCTCTCTTCCCACCGGGCGAAGAGCCCTGTGAAGAAAGGAGCCGGCAGAACACACTAATCGGAGAGGTCCGCGTTTTGCGTCCACTGCGGGGCATCTAGTCCTACCTACAGAACACTGAGAATGTGAAAAAGACCCTGAGCGGCCATTCACCCCCACAGACATTTCTGACACCGCAGGACACATCTAACATCTGCAATGCCCGCCTGCTGTCGGAAAAGCACAGTGGTATTGACTGTGTAACACTCAGGAATGGCAGCTTGTGTCTTTTCCGCTATGGCAACTTTGCTACAGCGCTTCCTCCCCCAGCACGCTGCAAAGAAGACAAGAGAGGAGAAAATGAGAGCGAAAGAAGAGCAAAAACTTAGCCAAACTTGCTTGGCTTAGACACTTACAAGACGAAGCAGCCATCTCCCACAACTACTCTACTGCAACCCATCACAGAAGGAAAACACAACAGGCAAAGAAGCTGCAGCTGTTACTGGAAAAGATGTACGAAGAAACGCTGCCAAATTTGATTCCAAAAGTATCACAAACCTGAACATCCCAGGAACATTGAGTGTCTGCAGTACGGCTGTATGTGAAGCAGATAAGAAATGCCATTATATATGTTTATCTGCCTGCATGAAATAAGGCAAGTGTAAATATTCATTCTCTCTTTCACAAAAACCAAACAAACAGAAGTCCCACAACTTTTTAGCGACTACTGTGAGGCCAAATTCTTTCGGGAACCTTGTAGGGTGCTGGAAGTTATGCTAACATTTATTTCAGAGCTCTTGCCCATGCTTTACTCAGGTATAACACATGAAATGCATAACGGAAATGCAGAGTCATATAAACATAAGCAAAAAGCAACAAAAATGGCATACGTATAAATTGTATAAGCTAATGCTATTTGAAACACTAATCTCTTAATTAGATCTAATAAAAATTAAACAGATGCGCGTTTCTCACAGCATGGGGTCACCAGCATACCGTGGGCAGGAGCAGATGCATGTCACAATGTATCTGAAGAGTTTCAGAAGTTTCCTGCACAGTTGTACTACAAGCTGTAAGTTTAAAAAATTCTTTGCGATCACAGCCAGAAGGGCTAACCTTTCACATCTCACCCGGATGCAAGAGTATGTTATTGAACACAGACACCCAGAATGACAGCACCTAACGATGTAAAACACTGCTGTTCATCGCAGCACAGCGATAAATGGGAACCTTTCAGTCGTCAGTATTTAGCTCTCGACGTTGTTAGCCGCCTCATGCAGCTTCTTAGCTGGTTCAACGAGCTGACGTTGGTAACGCTCACCCATCTATCCGTGCACAGTCAGCTGCTGCGGTGGCTGCAACGCCGAGGCAGGGTGATAGGTTCCATCATTTGTGGGCAAAAAGAACAGATTTTAAGTCACACTGCTCTCCTTTTCCCTCGTCTAAAAAGAACAGTAAGGAAGTTGATGAGTTATTTTAGCCGTACCAGAAGCCTTAACCACCCTCCAATACTAAAAGTGTATCCTGGAGTCTGAGGAGCTGAAGCAAAAAGTTATTCACATTATACTGAATTCTCGAGGAACAAACAACGTTTATTTTGAGTCATTATTAACCTAACAGACCATCAAATGCAAATACTCTAAAGCATGATTCAATTAATGTTTTAACAATTACAGCTTTTCTTAATAAACACATCTATGTGTTATCCAGATTATTAAAAAAAAAAAAAAAAAGAAAAAGAAGCTCAATTCCATCTTAACAAACTTACTGTCTTTTAATAAGGTATGCCATAGCCCAAACAGTGTTTCAAATGAGGATGCATTTGCACAAAGAAAGCTTGAAGAAGCAAAGACACATACTCTGTGTACCCAGATTCATTAACCAGCTTTACCAAACCTGGCAGAATTTCGGCTCAGCCTAGTTCATCATCCCCATCAGTACTGAGATGCAGCATGCTTCCGTTACTTAGCCGCTCAGGGCAAGGTCTCCACTTCCTGGATTGCTCTGGATTACAGAGTGTTCTCTGGCTATCGGCGTGGGGACTAATTCCCACCTTTCTGGCATTTGGCAGTAGGCTTTACTGCTCTGGGAGGAACGATGGCTTTGTTGATTGATACAACTCGCCTCAAGTTGGCAGGTATGTGTCTGTGTGGATGTACTGCACGTGTACGTACGTACGTACCTTCTCTTTTCTCTCTCTGACCCCAACGGGTGACTAGAAAGCTGTATTTGGAAACTGAGTAACGATGAGAAATAAAATAAGATCTATTTTTGCTGTTCAGTGAGTTAGCTGCATACAGACAAGTGATGCCAGCAGCACAGGCGGCACAGCTGAGTGGGGTGTATTAAAACCCAGCGACCAGCGTCCTCTGGAACATTTCAGCTCTGTCACTCAGCAGGGTGACACATTAATTCTTGATAAACCAAGCCCAGAACATTTCAATTTATGGAAGTCAATTTAAAAATGAAATGAACAACATTTTTGAGGCTTGAGAAAATTAAACTTTGCTTTGGTTTCAAAAGATTTGGCTTTGATATCGGCAAATGGCAATATGGTAAATAAATGGAAAAGTACAGAGCTAGTTAAAGTGCAGCAGCTTCTACAAGTGGAAACCTTAGCAAAACTGGAAGACATCAGCCACAGGCCAAGAAGAGGAAAGTATTTCCCAAGAAAGGAAAGTCACTGCAGTCTGGCTTTTCTCACTGCACCCACCTTATCCTGAACTTAACGTCTAAAATTAGTTGAAGCCAATCATCCAAGTTTCACTATGAGAGAAGAAGAAAAAACAAAGAAAAAAAAAAAAAAGCTAGCAGGGGGCATCAAATGAAGCTGTAATATTTAATTTGTATTAAAGCTGAGTTGGGAGCCAATCAATACCCAATAAATTCATTTTGGTGGCAAACTACTTAAGTTACAGGCTATTAAAAGATTTCTCTCTCCTAACAAATTGACGTCTCACTGCTGTAGAGAATTTCTGTAGTGTTTTATGTAAAAATTCGCTTAACCCTCTGATGCACAAAACAGTAATTTGTTGCACTGTTCTGACAGGCAAAGGTGTTCAGACATAACTAACACATAATAGATCTGTTTTCAAATTAAAAAGAGCTTTCCTTTTAATTTTACTTTGAGAATCAATCCTTTTTTTCCCCCATGTTGCCTGATACGGCATCAATGGTGCTGATGAGGTGACAATAATTTCAACTGAAGTGAATTAATATCCCTCAGACCCTTGTAAGATCAGCCTTCTCAGCACCAGCTCCAGAGATCCTTACTTTGCGATCTGCTTGCTTTGTGTAAAAAAATCCCATTGACACACAGCAAAACTTGTGTGGGTAGGGCAGATCTGCAGGAATTCCGTCTGCTCTCCTGATCCAGAAATTATAAAAGCAACTGCTGTTCTCTAAAATACACTGATACAACTGGTGTTAGATCTACAGCAAAAGATAAAATTTCATGCAGCCATTGATCAGTACTGTCTGCATAATTGTTGCTAAAACCATGGGAGCTTCACCAAATTTTGTATTCAGTAGAGGCACTTTATCCTTTACCACTGCATTTTTGTTATGATAATTTAAAATTAACAGCATTACTCTTGATGACAGAAACAGCTCACGATACTACATGAATATTAACATTGCAATAAGATATCTGCACTTTGACAAGATAAAATTTAAAAAGTTATTAAAATAACCTGAATCTGATTTCTTTCTACATAGTAAAAACTTCTTAATATATTACAAGTTGCTCTTTTAAAATGCAGATTGTTTTCTTATTCCTCCTTTCCCCATGTCCTAGAAATAACCACCCTTGCATGGTGGCCTGCGTATGTGTGTGAACATCACTGTAAGACTTAACAGAATCAGAGAGAGAAGGATGTTTGTCACATACAAAAAGCAACACCAATAATTATTCAATGAATTTAGAAATCAACTCCAGCAGTGAAGTATATGAGATTCCTGCTGATATTGGTCATCTGAGAAATAATGATTTATTGCTGTTCAGTGCATGCTTACTTATGTGGATACAATTTTCCACTAAGAAATCAAAACAAAATAAGAGGCCCAAACATTTGCATGGCTCCTTCAAAGAGACTGAGAAATAAATTGAATACTAATAAGTATGTTTAGCACAGCTAATTTAGTCCATGTCCATGAAGTGTAAAACATACAAAAACCCCAACGCAGTCAAGTTAACTTTACATATTTTTTTTGTAAATGGGTTAAGAAATAAGTAATTAGAGGGAGAGTCTATAACATTCATTTTTTCAGAACATTCTTAATGCTTGCTATTACTTATTTTAACCTCCATTCACAACTTCATTCATTTGAACGCAGCTACTTTCGATTTATAGCACGGTAATATGACTCCACATGTGAAATTTTACATCAACTCTGATGGCTTAGCAGGAAGAAAAACAAACGGGGGGAAAAAAGTCAAACTTTTGAATCCGGCCTCTCAATCTGTGCCTTCAACTATACGCATTTTCGATGCCTTGATCTGAAAATGGGTATTAGCATGTGCATGAGAAGCAGCCAGGTACTGCAGTAATACAGAACATACGAACATGCAGCACTGTATCCCCACATCCCCATCATAAACGGGGCTAGGAGGCCGGATTACTCAAAAGAGAAGTGGGATGCTTGCCCTCACCCTGTACTACGTGATCTTGTTTTTGCAGAGTACTACACCACCTATCCACTCACAGACTGAATTCCAGTATCTCGTGCATTATGTACAGTCCTAAATCACGAGCAGGGTCAGAAATCTTTGCGATCAGCACTCTAAACACCAAACACCACCGCCCCCCAAATCCTCATAGTAATAGTAACTGAAGAAAGCCTTTCAAGACCTTGAGTGAACATTCAACCAGTTAAAATTAAATGCATTCTTATTGTGAACAAGGGTTCTGCAGTACACCACGAGAGAAGGGTAAAAAGCTGTCACTGATTTCCTGCACCGGTTCTCTGGGGCCTACGTCCATGAGAAAGGAGAGGAGACGTGTAATTCCTGCTGCTTTATTCTATGTGTGAGTAGTACTATCAACATACCTGGTTCTCGTCAGTTGCCCCAAACCATGTAATCAATAACTCTGATGTTCCAGTTTTAATTATAAAATGCACATTAGAACCAACAAAGTAAGTTTTCAAGGAAAAAGAAAAACAATGTGAAGTTTTTAGTGTGTAATGCTATTTCTCTAATTTAATGTTCAACCTACAAGGTAATAAAATAAAGCTAACTTTTTTCTTTGAAGCAGATCCACCTGTTCTTTGCTTTGTTTTACAGAAAAAGAAGTAAAAAAGCATTGTCTTAATGGCAATGCTTGAATTAAAGAGATTTTTAAAAATAAATCAAAATTCTCTAAACCTTTGCCTGCAGACGTGATTGAACATTCCCAAAGTTGGTAGAATTAACAATTCTAAAAATGTACAGTAATGCCAGATGCTGCAGCCAGTTGTTGTTGACTATTTAAAAAAAATGTAAATTTGAACACATCCTGAGAGTATGATGCTCTCTTACAACTCTCATGTTTCTTACAGAGTTCCAGCTGGGAATTTATAACTGGAAGACATCTGTCCTTGTATCTTATATTCCAAAAATCCAAAAGGGACAAGCTTTTTATCAGACTGGTGAAAGTTTTTTGTTGAAAATATAATTTCTCAGATAATCAATTATCTATCCAGTTAGATAGCTTCTTGAATAAATCCATCTTTTCAGAAAAGGGAATGACAACTCCTCAGCCTCCCACTAATATCCTACAAATATCCTAATCAGCTTCCTACCGTCATACATGCTCTGGGAAGCAAAAGCCTGATTGGGGCTCCTTGTAATTGTGAGACTAACTTCATCTAATAGCTCTTGCTAGGCAATAAGCTTACCAGATATCACACGAAAATTATGGCACCAAGTTGAATACATACTTTGTACTGCTCCTGAATGAAGATGAATGCCTGTTTAACTTTACTTAGCACTTGATCCTGATTCCATTTAGCTCACAGAATAAAAACAGTCCTTGATATTAATGCCACAGAATCAAGTCGGTAGGCACATAACCCACTCAATTTTTGCAGAACACTCAGTTAAGAGTATTTAACCCTAATTAAATAGATGCCTGTGCACTCCTAAAAATGGGTTTAAATATTTGAAATTCAAGAGCCAAATATTTCATGGTGAAAGATCACTTCCTTCTGATACAGCTGTCATGCAACTGTTGATACGCTTGAGTCAAGGAACTGGGATCACTCTACTTACTGAGGTGTTTAGGACCTTCTTCTGCAATCACCAAGCTGAAGAGTTAGAAGAGTCCACCCAGTGCTAGGGAACACAAGGCAGGATGAATCAAGCACTTCATGAGTGAGGTAGTGACCTGTAGATGATCTCCAGCCAATCCTTCCAACCTAAAACGTTCTATGGTTCCCTAACGCAGCCTGTAAGCCCCGGACACCAATTGTCTTGTTAAAAAATGAATAAATAAAAAGGTCTAGATAGTCCCTAGTACAAGCCCACAAAAGAAAACTGGTTGTTCAAGAGAACCTTACAAACCTAACATGGAACTGACTGCATTTTGAAAACTGCTTCATTTCCCATATGAAATCCCCATAAAACATAATTCTTTGTGAAGTCTCAGTTGCATAACATTTTTCTGATTGTAATAGAGATGCAAACAATCAGGAATGGACTTATTCTGCTCACAGTTGTATCACAGGTTACCTACCTTTCCCCTTCCTCAGCTAAAATTGCCTATGCGAAGACAAACACCAGTTGAAAGGTTTTTAATGATCATTTTAGTCTCACAATTCACTAGAACAGTAGCTTTTCTTCTATACAGCTCCCTTCAAAATCTTCCAGACACTTTTACTAAATAGAAATCTTGCTAAACATCACAGTCAGATGTTAGACACTAGTATTCCATCAGTAATTTCACTTTCAGCGGTCAAACAGCAAAGTCAACCAATTGCTACTTTGTTCCACTTCCTCAAAACAGATGAAAAAAATATTGCAGTGGTAAGCACAAAAAAAAGCATTTGAATTTTAACTGGAACTAGTAAGGTCAAAATGATCTGTGCTTACGCAGCCAAGTCTAGTAACACAGGGTATGAAATGACATTGGGTGAGTATTACAGGAGTTAATGAATACCAAGGGGGACACAAATAAATTTATGTTGATATTTTGATGGAGAATTTGAAAGAGATTAGGTTTGTGGCATGCTCCTGAGGGAACCATGACTAAGATAAGAAGTATGAGCTATGAGACTTCATTTCTGAGAATTACTTACAAAATAAATAAATAAGCAGCCACGGAAGTTTTGATGGCTGGTGTACAGAGACTTACACCTGGCTTGCAAACCCTGGGGAGAAGTTACAAAAGAGAGTCCAAGAAGTAATGGATTTCCAAGCAAAAAGTGAAACCAAGTGAATAGAAAATACAAGGCAGGGAGGGTGGTGGAAATGAAAACATGATTCCTGTGAACTACAGAAAAACAGCAAATCGTAGATAACACATTTAAACCATCATGAAGACAGATTCATTGAAGTCCCTGGTATCTAAATGTCATTGTTCTATTTTTAGGTGCCTGGTATTTAATACAAAATATGACCTGTACTAATTGATATTTAACTACCATATTCAATTTGTAAACATGATATAAAGGAAAAGCCAAGATGAATGCTTTATAGACATTAAGATGATGGCATCGTCAAGGACAGCGATGAAAATTGGAAGGGTTCAGCTTACATCCTCTGAGATGGCATACTGTACACATCAGTCCCTCCCTGCCTGTTTCACTAATTTGCATGAGCACTATAATTGACAGCTTGTTAACAGCTTATTAGGGACGCTGAAACCCCGTAAGAAACACCACACACAAAAGAACAGAGTGGACAGAGACTCTAGCCATAAATTCTGTTTTAACAATCCCAACTGAACCTGCCAGTCAAAACCTGCATCTTGCTTCCGTAAGAAATAAATACAACCGGGGTGGGGCTAGAAAATCAGCAGATACCGGAGTAAGAATCTAGGAACAGCCACACCAGGTCAGACAAATTGTCCATCCAGCCTAGTTTCTTGTCTCCAACAGCAGCAAGCACAGTGATAGCTCTGCCCACTCTCGGCCTCAAGCAATCTGCGGCTCTGGGACTGCCTAAACCAGGAGTGGTGTTTCGTGTTTAATAGCCACTGATGGATTTTCTTCTGCTGTGAATCTCTAAATGTATTTTGAACCTCTGGAAAGTTTGAACACAATTAGATGGTTTAAAATATCTTACTATTGCCAATCTTTCTGCAGATATTATCCTATCCCATATTTTGGGGGGCAAAATAAATGAAGAGACAAATTAACATGCAAGCTGCAACTTTTATTTTTCTGCATTTCTAAATATGAAGTAGTTACAATGCAGCCTTAACGCAATCTAGGATGGAAAATGTCTATTAGCATGAATTGCAACATATCACATGAAAGACAATAGCAGCATCATAACACATAGAGAAAGCTATTTGTATTTTCTGGTGAGGGAGTACAGAGCTACTGAATGTTGTCCTTACTTATCTTAGGATGAAAGCCTTATTATAAGCTCATTTCAGTTGAACAAATCTCTCTGGGCTCCCTGCTGAGCAAGGCATTTAAACTTTAAAGCTAAAGGCATTCATTTTCCTTTGCTGACAGTGAAAACCTTACTGCACAAGCTCCACGATGCACATGGAAGCTTTCAGATCGCTCAGTGGCAGAATGCATTAAGGCATTTAGCTGCTTACTGCGTTTCTCTGCAGTGAACGGACATCAAAGGCATTCATTTCCACGGGTAGCAAGAGCGGACTCTTCAGTGCAACTATCGTTATCCCGCTCAGGTTTAAGTGCTCTTTAGATTCCAAATACAGAATACAGTGGCAAAATATTCTGGGCAATATTTTTCAGATCCTTCTGACTTGCTGTTACTTCTGGGGAGTATTTAGCATAGTGGTCCAGGCACCTGAGGGTTGAGAGGACCTTCCCTGGGGTCAGGGCACATAATATCCATCAGTGTGGAAAAGAGAGATGTTACAGACCCACAGCTTCCCACTTTTCACTGTCCATGTTCCCAACAGCTTCTACTAACAAAGCTTTCTGTTTGTTTGTTTTCTTTTCAAACAAAATAATCTTCTGCTTATTCCAGCTGGTGATCTCTGTCTATGAAAAGCTGCTGTCAAACACAAATATTCAAAAGCCTGACCACACACTACAAAAGAGACCAAGCACTTTTGTATACACACATATAAGCAAGATCTTAAATGCTTATCTTCTTATGTATTGGGTGACTCAGAGATCAGAGATTAAGTTTAATCACTCCAGTTCACCCAAGTGTAACTGTCCTCAAATCAAACACCCAAATCATAAAAACTTCCTGCTACATACAGCAAGACAAAGAGAATAAAAAAAAAATTAATCTCATGTATCTCTTCAATTTTACTTAGCTTACATGTTGGATCTAATCCTACAGTCACTGACACTCAGCAAAATCAACCCAAGTTTGCTTTGTTTCACAAGGGCAGCTTTTGATCACCTGTTCTCAGAAGCAGCTTCTTTTATTGCAAGGACAATGAAATTCTTTTTAAATAATGATGCTGTAAATATGGCAAAAAGAACAAAAGTGAAATATTGTTGTCTCTTATAATTTCTGGGGGGAGGGTTGTTCATTTGGATAGCTTTTAAAAAAAATATTCAGAGTTTACTGTTGCAAATAATCATGAGTAGCTTAATGCTAATTGTTATCAGCCCTTAGATCAGGAAGACGGGTGACTGTAGTGTTCGTCACTCAGGCTGCATCCAGGTGGCAATACAGAGTTCACAACACAGCAGGAATAAAGCACGAGACCAAGCCAAAATCTCACCAGAACACAGACTGATTGACATCCGAAGAGCTGAATAGATGCGATAATTGCGGAAACACTAGCTCACCAGTCTATATATTTTAATACATCTGTGACAAAGGTAAAAGCAAAGCACCAAACCAAAACACCAGCAACCACCATTACTATTGTTAGTTCACAGCTACAGGGAAGAGTCTGTCTTAGTTTTGAAAGTTTTCCTAATTAACACCAGGATTAACAGTAATATTTAGCACTTTACTAATATTAAGACCAGTAGAATAACAAAACTGTTGTTAGGTCATGTTACTGAGAACTGTGGTGGGGATATTTTTATGGCTACATTATACTACTAGTTTTGTTTAATGTATTAACTCTAAAAAATTAGTATGTTTGACTCAAACACCAGATCTGAAATGAACCTAATAATTAAATGAAGACAGAAAATCTAAGGCAGAAGGAACAATCTGTTCTTCATTAAAAAACAACAAACCAAGAGACTCAATTTAAATATTAAGAAAACTTTCTAATGACAAAGATAGCAAAACAGAAGAACACAATACTAGAAGTGGGTAGGTCTTCATCATCTGTCCGAACTGACAGGCCATGCCTATGGACTAAGAAATCTTCAGAAGTCTACAGCTATGGCAATATTTCTCTAACGTGAAATTGTTTTATGAAAATAAAAACCTGTGTTTGTTCTTAAAGCTGTCTAGCAACATGCATGAAGAAACAGCTGCTGAGGCAGACACAAAGACAAAAGCAGTTCAGCTATCTGGGTACCAGGTAGCAAACACAAAACTCTGAAGAATCATCTCCAGCACCTCTGTACTAGGAAGTAATCCCAGGAAGGATCGAAGATTATGTATTACCTATAAAATTAAGAATTCCTTTTACAGGTCATCATACAGCTACTAAAAACATGAGACTATTTCATGCTTTTCCTTTTCAAGGGTTTTAATTGACATGTGTAATAACAAAAATGACTTAACACTCCACTTCCTAAAGCTCAACAAAAATTATAGTCTGATGTTCAGCAAAGATTATATATCCACAGTGCTACTGACAGACCATTTATTACTCATGAAAAGAATGAGTTAACTATACAAACTGTTGCCTTTTGGTGTAGTCTGCTTGCTTTTATTTTCAGGCTCTGTTTGTTACTACTTTGAAACTATATTGGTAGAATTGGCTTAAATGATTCAGAATATTACAGAGAGAGCCAACCCACAATATGGTAAATGCTAAAGTAGCAAGATTTTAAATTTAATTTCCAAGTGTCCAGTAACTAAGCTGGGCAAGCTGGAAAGAGTGGGAATTGCTACAACGCTGGCCCGGAGTCAGTTTTTACATGCTGATTACCTACTGTAACTACCGGCAATTTGGATGGCATTTGTCAATTTTTATTTTCCTTACAAATATTTGCATAAAGGCAAAACAAGATATTTTAAATAGCCTCAAATCAGTTGTAAGAACAAAAACCAGCTGTATTTACTGTCCTGCTAAAAAGGCCCTGCTGCCGTACCAAAATTTGTGGTGCTCTATGACTACTGAAATGGTGATACAAGATTACATTCACTTTTATCTTACCCTAAGTAATACTATTTACTACAATGGTAAAGGAACTGCACTATCATATACTATGCTCTATCATTTCATAATCTATTTAAAAGAACTGGCACAGCTACAATAAAAGTCATCCTTTTCTGTAGCCTGCTCCTTGCAAATCACCCAAATGCTAGCAGCTGAAGAGAGCCTTTGATTCCTTTTCATGTTGGCACTGTAAACCCCCTCTTGTTCGATACACACATATCCCTCAAGTTCTGTCAAAAGCAAGAACAAATTTCCTAACCAAAACTGAAAAGTCCTTGGCTTTTCAAATGACTAGAAATTGCATGGCTAAGTGCATATGGCCACAGGGCTGTCACAGTTACTTTTCTTGACAATTCATCATAGCATACTAATTCTGTAATATCATTACTGTGTCTCTTCTCACTGTACTGATCCAGCCAGTTAATTTAATCAACTAATAATAGATTCAGAAATGGATGCAAAGGGCCCTAGCACTTCAAATTACATTACTAGAGATGCACAGCAGTGAAAGCAACGTATTCTGTACTTGCCATTAAATATAACCCCAGTAACTTATATTCTTCTAGGAAGTTGGGAGATTTTCCCTTAAAAGAAAAGAAAAAATATTCGTAGTTCAGAAAAGGTCTTTTTCAACAAGATTAAAAAAGCAGTTTATTTCACACTAAGCATAACATACAATTACACTGCATTAATTTGAAGATAAAATTATAACCAACTATTTAATCAATTATCATAATTACTGCAGGTAAGTTTGAAGGTAAAAAAACACAGCAGAAAAGAAATACGTATCTGTAGTAGAAGCTAAAGGTGTATGATTAACTGCAGAGTGAGCCATTCAAACATGGACAATTAGTTTTATTAAATTTTAATCATCTCTGAAAATGTCAATGATGATTAAAAACATTATTCTCTAACATCTCAGTCCATTCTGCATGTCATGAAGACTAATACTTAAACTTTGTATGATTAAAAAAAAAGAGTAACCCCCAAAATGTAATAAACAGTGAAATGCAGACTGCATCCGATTTTTGCTTCTAAACCACCGACGGTCAAGGCAGCACCCCGTGAAATGTTCGAGTGTGAAACACAGACTCTGGTCTGGTATCTGCTCCCTGCAGCTAAGAGACCTACGCAACCCAAAGGGCACACCCTGCAAGATGCCGCAGACCTAACGCGGGGGCAGGCACACTTCACAGACCGAAACTCTGAGATAGACACGCGTGTGCGTGCGCACGCAAGTGTATGTGACGTACAGACACCTGTGTTCAAAGCAGCTGTGTCCTTCACCACCGAGACATTCCTGCTGTAGCGTTCTCACAAGGTGAGGAGCAGGGCTCTCCCACACGACGGCACGGAGGTAGCACTGCCTGCCTGGGTGCCCGGTCCCCGGTCTGGGCAGCGACCGGGGACAGCGCTCACCTGAAGCTGCTACTGACCTGCTTTGCATCCCGTTCGCACTATCGGAGCCTTAACAAGGAGAAGAATGCTACCCTGGCCATGGTGTGCCGTGAGGAAATCATGTTCAACGGACCTGATTGCAACACCCACGGAGAATTTTCTACTTAAGATTAAATCTAGATGAATTGCCAATGTCAATCCAATTAATCTTTTGGGGAGCTTAGACTAAAGTCAATGAATCTCTTCACTTGCTGAGGCGTTTTGTGTACTGGGGCCTAAAACAAGGCAAAAGTGTGTTTCCTGATGTAAACACAGTTAATTTTGGCAAAACTCAGTGAGCAAGGGTGATAGAGATTTATAGACTTACTCTCTGGCCATGATTCAGGAAGGCAAATATTTAACATTTTAAAAGCGATTAGAGGCCTCCAAAACGCAATGAATCTTCTGGACCTGCCAAAGCACTGTTCATGCAATGAGGGGGCCTGAATTCAGACGTGCATTAAGGCCAGACTAAATACATATTTCTTGAAACACATTATGCAGAGATCACTGTGTACTCTCTCTTTAAGGTGTCCACCATCACTTGTTACTAGGCACGATTCAAATTATGCCTACCTAGCCTAAAAGCAAGGCATCTGCTGGAGTACCATAATCTAACAAAACAAATAATTTTCCTTTCATCAATATACAACAGCTTTGTTCATTACTGGGGAACGTTAGGTGGTGAAGTATTGAGTGCTATGCATTTTACGCTTAAATCAATGTACTGTCTTGCAGTTATGCCACCTAATGTGTTTTTAAGCCACGCGCTACAGAAATCAATGTGGTTCTTATTTGATATTCAGTGTTAAGTTCAGCCTCATAAATTTAGAATTGCACTCTGTTATTTTGATGGTTATGTATTAACCATGTCCTGTAAGTTTTATGATTTTACATTCAGAAGTGCAGTAAATCACACCAGTTATACACAAATGGCACACGGTGTCTTTATTTTTACTGTCCATTCTGAAAGAGAAAGAAAAGGATGATTCATTTGACCTATCTGGGAAGAAAAATACAGTATATCAGATAAATTTCAGAAGGTGTATCAGTAACAAAATTAGGCTCCATAAAATTTAACTGAGTCTTTTCTGAGACAAACTGATTTGCAGCAGATAAATGTGTTTGATATACTTCATCTTACCAATATTTTACAGGGGAACAGGCACACAACAGTTGATCATTCTTTGTAACACATCTAGCAGGTGCTATGCTATTGTCTAGAAATCAAATGCTGCACTGCAAATATTTTTTCTAAAAATATGATATTGGTATACAGAATAAAAACCAAGCCCTTTCCCAGCAACTTCTAAGATGTTTTAATAATGGAAAAACTTTTCTTACTTTGTTATTCCTTTGAAGTATCTAAATAAACTTTATCTTGTACAAGAATCCAGAAAAACCAGTGCTCTGCAATGGTATGCTTTTTTTTTTTTTTTTGTAATTTCAACTTTCATTTTTCATTTGCAATTTAATTTCTTATCATGAAACAAAGGACAGGTTCCTAGAGCACACGGCAATATAAAGATTTGTTTGCACACTTCAATAAATATAGGTTCTCTCCAGCATTTAATACCATATTCTTTTCGTACAGTGATAATGTCACTGCTTGTTCAATATATTTCCAAACAATTTTAATCCATAGTTAATGTGAAAATTGTTTTCCTTTCAACATTATACTGGTTTTGGCAGAGATAGAGTTAAGTTTTTTCATAACAGCCTGTATGGTGTTGTTTTAGACCTGTGGCCTAAACAGTGTTGATATCACAAGGAGGTTTTAGATTTTACTGAACAGTAACAGCACTGCTCCACCCTGCCCTGCCAGCGAGGGGGCTGGGGGGCACAAGCAGCTGGGAAGGGACACAGCCGGGACAGCTGACCCCAACTGCCCAAAGGGACATTCCGGACCCTATGGCGTCATGCTCAGCATATAAAGCTGGGGGAAGGAGGAGGAAAGGGGGCACATTCAGAATGATGACGTTTGTCTTCCCAAGTCCCCGTTACACGTGACAGAGCCCTGCTTTCCTGGGGATGGCTGAACACCTGCCTGCCCATGGAAGTGGGCAATGAATTCCTTGCTCCGCTTTGCTTTTGTGTGTGGCTTTTGCTCTGCCTATTAAACTGCCCTTATCTTAATCCACAAATTTTCTCACTTTCCCCCTCCTGACTCTCTCCCCATCCCACCTGGGACAGTGAGCGAGCAGCTCATTCCCCAGACAGGTAAAAAGCAGCCTCCCATACCAGTGAACTGACCAGCACCACCAGATTTTCCCAGTCTGGCAAACTTCCAGCTCGAACAATGAGCCAGCAGTGAGACAGTGTAACGCCCTTAGTGACGAGGGACGCTAGGGTTACAGCAGACATCCTCTGTTGTCTTCCACATTCTCAGGTGAAATCCTGAAACCAAAATTCTCTTCCATTTTCCAAGACCAGTTAAAGACTGAAAAGGCTGTTTAAAATCATGGTGTGCAGTACTGTGATTTTTTTTTTTTTTTTTTATTTCACTATAGGTTAAAAACTAAATGGATAAACGGATAAGAGCCACAGGAAAGACTGTTTCTTCCAATAGTAATTCAAATCACAGAAAATAATCTGGCAATAGCTACAGTGTAATCCAGGAGAAAGAAAAGAAAGCCTTTTCTTTAGAACTAGTGGCACAAACAACTGGGCATTTGCATGGATTCCTAAGCCATCCTACCTCAACAACTCATTGCTGTGGCAGGATAGGAAGGTGTTAATTTATGGCACCCCAATAAGCTGAAGTGTCCTGACTCCAGGGGAGGAGGCACTGCTCATCTGCCCACAGTTTACCCTGTCCAAGTGTTCTGGAGTTAAGCCCCACATTTTCTGAATTCCATGTTAGATCTGTGTTTCAGTATAAGCTGCACTTTACAGTTCAGAATTAGCCCTGCCACTACGGTAATAAAAACAAAACATAAATGGCCCATGAAATGTATTAAATGAGGCACTCTCAAACAACTGCATTTGGTTTTGCATGACTTAGAAAAGGCAAGTAAGCTTGGTTTATCAGGCCTCATGTTTTAAACCGACTTGGTTTCATTTTTGAACTCCCTTTCATTAGTTGCTTTTGCTAATAAATACAGAATGACTGCACAGTTATAATTTGGGTGGGTTAAGAATCACAAATAAAGCCACTTTTAAGTGGTCTTCTTAGAGGAAGGCAATGTATCTGCTTATGCATCCTTTGCCTATGCACTAGGATAGCTACTGCAGCCGAGAACTGATGCAATGAATTCTGCCAGTACCACTTCCATGACCTAGAACTGCAAACATCCTACGGTAGGAGATCTGTTATTAAGGCTATTGTGAATTCACTGTGGGGCTAAAATACAGTTGCTCTTATGTATTATTAAAATATGTTACGGCATTTGAGTTTTCGTGCTTCTGCTAGCAAACTAAGGAATTAAAAATAAATTCTCCTGGGGGCAGGATCTATCTGTTCTAGAACATGCATCAGTGCAGAGAGCTCTGTAGTTTCGGAGGTCCATAGGTGCTTCTTATCCTTTTGGAACAGTCATCAGACTATCAAGTGCACTCCACACAGAGAAACCACAACAACAATTGTTTAGAAATTCCAAATGCCTGATAAAAAATATAATCATGCTCAAACTAGCTGTTGTAGAGTTCCCTATATATACACTGGTACCTGTACCTTTTTGCAGTGTTTTTTTGCTAAAACACATTTGTTCTGGCAAGCAAAATTAGATGCTCTTATCTTCCAATTTTTACTATAATCCTGAGTCCTGATTTTCTCTGCACAAACCACATATAGATTTATATTTTGACAGTGGAAGTGGGAAATATTTATAGCTGAAGAGAAGGAAAAAGGAGAGAGCACTACAAAGTATGTTACATAATAATCATCTATCTCTAAGCAGGAAATGTTTTTATTCATCGTATCTGGTAAGTTGAAGGAGTTCACTGCAACAGTAATTTATGGAAAGGATTCCCTAGAACAGAAGCAACTTGTTGGTTGTCTAAAGCCCACAGAACAGTATCATGACTGTGACAATTTTCCTGTGAAGAAAAACTTCATTTTACGTAAACAGCTCAGGTCAATGTCCAGCTAAAAGTCATTTCATACAGACACAGAAATGAGAGAGAGGGCAAGGAGAGGAAGAGAGATACTGTAATATGGAAACATAACTGTATTAAAACCATTAACCTATAGGGTCCATTTCTCCTGGATTTCTTCAGCAAAATGTTCCCAGGCACGTTTCACCGGTGCACCAATACCCCGTGGTTTAACAACCCAAGGAGAGATCTAAAAGCAGCCAGCTCTTGAAGAATAAAAATAAAATCTGTGCAGCATATTTCCAATTTTGCTATGATGACAGGGAAAAAAAAAAATCAACAAAACAAACAGCAGCAACAAAACACTCCCCTTTCCAAACCAGGTACTTTGCTGAACAACCTAGCCCTTGGCAAACCAAGAAACCACACTCTCTAGGTAAGCGTAGGGCTGCTACAGATCAACACAGCAAGGGAATACAGGTCAGACTGCACAGAGAAGTCAAGAGAAATGGCTCTGCCACACTCCCACTTTGGATCACACCTGCCCAGCGGCTGGCAGCAAGGACCAGCTTTTAAGGAACCATCAGGTGACACAGGCTTCGCACCCAAGGAGAGGTGGGGAAAATGCAATCAAGGAACACACTCCATTTGCTAGAAAAGGAGAGCCGGAAGATGCTCAGAAAACCTTGTTCCAGGTATTCTCCTATTTTCTCTGAAGGAGGAAAGGAAAAACACAACCCCTCCACTAACACCAGACTCTTCACACCACACCTACACCTCAGCATTGGCACCACAGTGCAAAGAGGCCCTGGCTGACACTGCATCCTTGCACCTACAATAGGATGCTGTTTCAACATTTGCGCATTTGCATATGATGCTCATTTATATATCCAAGGTCATTAAAACTTGCTTCTGCTATACATACCAATACATTACATCCATCCTTTTCATCTCTGCTTCTCACTGGGAGAGCACTGTGCTTTGAAATCTGCAGTGTATTTTTTCTGAAATGTTCTTCCTGCCTACCACGGGAAAAGATTTTCCAGCAGCCATTAGCTCTACCCATTTTCACATCTCATTCTAACAAGCTATAAAAGCAGAACAACATGCCACTTACATGAAATAAATAAAATGAGTGGGTACAAGATGGCTAAGAAAACCTCTTGCACTGCATATATTTGTTAGAGAGTGTACTAGGGTTTCACTAATGCACTTATAATCCTGCAGAACAGTCTGGCACATCTGCATCTTCAATACAACAGAACGGCAAAGATGATACAATCCTCAGAGAATTTCTATTTGAAATAATTTTAGATCTGTTTTATGTATACCAAGGAAGCTGCCAGTCAATCTGATCTTCAAACATGCTGAACTCCACAGAGGGAACTCTGGTAAACTGCAGACTGTTCACCTAAATGCATTTATTTTAGCAACATGAAAACTAGTTGCTGTATTTGGCTAATAATATGTTGCACATTTGGAACTTTGTTAAATACCTTAATTGTGTAGCAGAGAATAACGCAGTTAATTTACACAAAAGGACACTGAGGTGAATTTTATGTCTACATCTCAGAACAAAATAAGTAAATTCACTGAACATATGGCTTATTAAATTTAATAGTTCCTTTCCAAGATGATTCTGATTGCCATGTTTTGAAAGATAGGATTTAAAAAAAAAATTCTTTTGGATATTTGCCGTTAAGCAGATCTGCCATCTGTCTCCCCAAACGAAAAGAAACACAGGACTTTGATTACTATTTTCCTAACCAAGGTTTAGGATAATGTATTTCTAGTACACTGATTAAGTAGATCTGACATCACATCTTGGACCTGTTTATTATTCTTTTTCAAAGGACTACCCACATAGATGCAGACATGTACTACATGATATACGATGAGAGAACCATAAGGAAGCACCATCACCTCTTGCATCGCTTTCAAGCACTGTTGGTGACACCGTGTTATTCAAATAGGCATCTTGTATTTTCACTCAAGTTTTAAGGAGACAGATGTCTAAAGCATAACACTCCAAACTGGACCGAGAATTTCTGTTGTAAAATGCCCACACTAAAAAAGAAAATGAAAAAGGAACGCACTCACAAATTTCATTGTAAAAATATATATCCCAAAATGCTGGACTGAGCACATCACACAATTTCTGTATATCAGGGGAAAAAGTGTAAGCCTGACAGCATGCCAAATTCTTGCAATTTACATATTTTATACTTCCAATCCTCAGAAGTCCAATTCATTTTTCCTGTTTAGTTATTTTCTAGGGAACTCTCTTTCGCTAGAAGCCTTCAAGCCAACAGCAGCAGTAGCTCACCTGTGGCTGAACCAAAACGATTCTCTCGTTCCCAGTGGTAAACGTATAGATTATGCACCTACTTCTTAAGCCACCAAGTACCTCTTTCAAAGCCAGCGTGAAGTGGGAGAGAAGCCCAGGAGCAGCGATCAATGGACTATCGGCCCCTACTCAGACAGAGGGGCCAGTAAGGCACCACGGCCCTCGCTACCACAGAAATACTGAACCGCCCGCTCCCGACTCGGACGCCGAGTATCATTGTCCACTTAAATCACATGAAGCTTCACTTGGGACTCTGGGGCATATTATGTTCAGCACATTACAGCAGAGCTGAACAAAAATAAATCCTACATGTAGTCAAAGGCATGGTGGAAAACCCTAAGAGGTGAAAACCCAAAAATATATAACAAACAGGTTTCGTATGCTACAGAACTGATTTACTGCTACAACGCTTTTCTGCTGGTCTAATGGCTTTATTAATCAAAGCATTACTCAAAGCAGCTTTTGAACCAGAGCTTGACTCCTAACGCACGCCCCTCGAGCAGTGAAAGGCCCCGTGGCGCTGCCCCCCGCGCCCCTGGTTACCATCGTGCGGCGTTGCAAGGCCGACGCCGGCAGCTGTAACATCTCCCGTTTCCGGACGCTATGGACAGAAATGGGTTATATGAAGGTTGTAATGACGTATAGAGATTGTTTTAAAAATTGCATTTTAAGCTAATCTTTTTATAGTTTTCTTTTGCCCTGAGACAACAAAGCCAAAGCAGAGGTACTCCTGATTCCCTAAGGCTGGATGCCTGGGCAGAAGGGCTCTGGATAAAACCTGCACAACCTGCAACAGCGTCTGAACGTTCTTTAACACTGTTCCACTGCAAGAAGCACAACCAGCAGGAGTGCAGACTGTTAGAGTAAGTGCACAAACAGTATATAAGCAGACAGGGGCAGAAGAAGAGCTGTGATACAGTTGGACAAACGGGGCAGAGGAAAACAGGTGCAAGAAGTAAAATCTGCAAGGTAAGAACAAGGGCTGTAGAGCAAACGGGAAAGATGTCCAGAGGAACATGGTCCTTAAAACAAGGTATGCTATGCTGGGAGCAAATGAGATCCTTGCATCTGGGGGAGGGGGACAAGAAGCACAAGAACACTGAACAAGAATGAGGAAAAGCAGGGAAGATGAAGTTACCCATTTGGGCTCCAGCTCCTCGCTCACGAGATCTCCGCAGCCAGCCGCCTGCCCTCAGCAGCAGAGTGCGGGGCAGCTCAGCCACCAGCTCAGCCCTGGGCACTGCACACACGCGAGACAGGAGAGCACCCGCTCTGCAAGCAGGTAGTGAATCATGGTCAAGAACTAAATCTTGAGTGTTGAGAAGCATCAGTCTAGTAGAGTTTTGCTTTGAACCTTCAGACTGGCTGGTCTTTCAGACACTGTCCTTGACGGTAAAAGAACATGCTGCCGCTGACATCCAGTTTCAACAGAGAAGGCTGTGCGCACCCAGAGCTCAGCAGTCGCGAAGCGACGGTTGCCAGAGGCTAACGTGAAGCAGCTCAGCTGAAACTGGTGCAGGCTGTGCAGGTACCTCTCTTCTAACACAGAACTGATGGAAAGAGGCAAGGTACAGTGCAATGCTGCCAGAGCCTCAGCCAAGGGGCTGGGCAATAACACCACCCCATCCAAGGGCATCCTCTGTATCCAAAGAGATACAGAGGGCAGGAATGCTTGGAGGCTCCCTAGACACTGCTGTAGGTTTGAATTGAGCACATGGTGCAAACAGAGTTCATGTGCTGCCTGGTGTGGTGAGAGTATGCCTGTGTGACTTCTTACATAAAAATACCATGAGATGATTTTTCTTCCAAAAATTTGATTTAGAGTATGGACCAGTACTGAAGCACGTGTTCAACCTGCCCAAAGATCTTGCTATTGCTAAACAAAGGCTGCTTGGCAGGGGCTTTATATTATTTCTTTAATAATAGCAGCTGAAATGAATTTACCTAGCAGTACAGGTCTTTCATAGAAATTCTCATACAATATTATCAGAATTCACTTACTGAACTTTATGTTTCAATAGCATAAGAAAAGGTCTGCAAAAAATGTTGCCTCTGTCATTTTAAATCCACAGACTTCAGAAACTCTTTAAAAAAATGTGTCAAGTATTTGAAGACCATCAATGTACAGAACTACTTTCATCAGGTTTGCAACTCCTTCCCAGAATGATAAATACCTTTTTGTGCACAAAGAAACGGAGTATGCAATGCACTCGGCAGTGCTAGAACTGTGCATGTTTATTCTAGGTTCCATATCATGGTATTTTTATAGCGTTGACATAAATTCACAATTTGTACGCATGTAAGCCAGAATTTTCCTTCATTATTACTGATAAATCCTAATAATGAAGTTATTCTCTGATTATTTCTCAAAATTCTTTTTAAAATACCATTAGTATTATGTAATTAAACCTTAAAAAGACTTGCAGAACCAAGCATTTTGTTTCTAATCCTTGCAAAATTCCTTTGAATGATAAGATTTACTAAACTTGATTGCAACATATCATGCTTACATAAGCATCATAACAGCTCACAGAGTTGTACAATTTACTCTGCCTTCCATAAATGAGTAAAATAGATCTTGAAAAATTAGATAAACTGCAATAAAGACTATAAATTTAATTACAGCGTATCTTCCTTTGGGGGGGTGCGTGTGTGCAGTTACGTAAGTCTTATCTGTGAACCTCATTTAGAAAGCTACAATACAAACTCCCCCCCTCCTGCAGCTACATTTTGGTGCAGCTGATCTGTTAGACCAGACTTCACTACATTTATATTCTGATGCAAAAATTATTAACTAACCGAATGATAAATCCATTCAGAAATGCATTTTAAGCATGAATGAGTCATACACATGCTCACATAAGAAATGTGAGACAGAAGTTATCATAGTATTAGGCATTTTGGTCCAGCATCTGCTTTTGGATACACATTTTCCACTGCTATGAAGTCCGTTGGGCTTTTATTAAACAGCAGAATGTTTTTCATAATTACACAGTAAGATCTGTTGGTTGTAATTCCTGTCAGAAATATACAACTTATATCCATACTGAGATACATTAATTACTTTCAGTTTTAAGAACCACTTTTTTTTTCTTCTTTAAAGGAATTACAAGAAGGTGTAATTTTATTCACCGTGCTTGGTATACAGCTTATACTGCACAGGGAGAATTGAGTAACACCAAAGGCTTCTGAAAAGCTGTAACAGTCATTGCATTACTCCCGATTATTTTACGACAGGGCATTATAGCATCTATGTAAATACAATAAATATCTTATAAATCACACCTATATCATGATATATCGTGATCTGTAATTTTTCTCACCACACCCACCCTGACACAGTTCAGATTTCTAACAATATGCTTCAGCACTTGTCCGGCAGTTTGTGACAAGCTTCTGAAAGTATGTCGTTAGGTCTACGGCTCCACTAATTTCAAAGTCACTGTCTGCTTTCTCTTCTCTCTCCCTGTGCAAGTTTGTACATCTTTATAATACCTTCTGATTAATTTATCACATAGTAAAGATTTTAAAAAATCATTATCCTTTTGATCTAAAAATCCTTATATTTCATCTTTAATATGTTCTTTTGAGAGGATCTTTCTGGAGAAGTTGCCACGTATGTTCTAATCCTCTGAGACATAACAGTAGAGCTCAAGTAAGACTTTAGGAGCTTCAAATCACATTTAGAATTGTTTGAAAAGTTTTTATTTGTTAAAAAAACCCTTTTCTTTCATGCTAACAAAAATGAGAATACTATTGCAGTACCTACGTCAAAGGAAGACTAGCTAAAAGCAAATACATAAAACCAATACTTGAAAGATAGTCAAAATGTATCACCACAGTAGTGATTCAAAGCATTTCTAACATGCAGTTATTTCATGAACTGGACTCAAATAAGGAGGGACAAAAGCAGAAAAAAGAAAAGTATTGATTTCTTCAGATCATTTTTCTAGGATGATCATTATTTCTGTAAGACGATCTGTTCCTCCATTTTTTTTAGCCATGCAAAGAATTCATCATAGGTGGGAGAAAAATAACCCTCACTTTGCACATTCATGCTGTAAAATTCTGCTTTAGAAAGAGTGGTCTGAAGCCAGCACGTGTCAAGAAAAACTAGGAAATTATCAGGAACCACATTAAAGTCTTAAGCTCAAGGCACTACGTTGTATTAAAAAAAAAAAAAAAAATGCAGGGAGGGAGAACAAATGGTCTTTCAGGCAAAGACTGGCAAACACCACAATATTTTTACCAAGACTGAAAATAATAGGAGAAAACTATGATGACAAAAGCCAGGAAAAATGAAATACCTAAAAGAAACAGTGAATATATATGATCAGGGGATTGACCAAAGCCATAGAAAATGTAGAGTTACCTGGTCTACCTCCTCTACACTTTACCATGTACAATTATTCAATTATTTTCATTAATGATGCTGCCTGTGAGGCCCTCAGAATCCTGTTCAAATCCCCCCCCCCAACTCTGGTGTGACGAGTTAAAGTGCTGCAGTACTGACTGCTCCCAGAATGTTTGCTCAGGATCTTTCGCAAAACAGCTGGACTGGGGATAAGACAGAAAAGACTGATTATTAATGTCTGCCTGCTGTGGTTATAGGTCCGTATTCGAACATTTATCGTAGGTCTCTTATTTATCCTTTTCTTAAAGCAAAAATAACAAAATAAGCCATGCAAAATATAACTGTAATCACACCAGGGTGTCTTCATTGTCCTGACGTGGAAGTGAAACATAATTAACTCAAGTAACCCAAAAATCTGAAAATAGTGGAGAAATTCTGCTTTTAAATTTACAGAAATGTTCGTTTGAAAAGATCAGATGACATTCTGTCACCTAAGAGAGCTGATTCTGTACATAATCGGGCACTGTATGTCCTTACTTCTGGCTAAGGACATCAAGTCCACAAATAGAGTCCACAGGGGAGAGGACAATGAGTCCTGATTGAGGCAGACAGAGGACAGGCTTGGAGCGTGATCCATTCCCAAAATTCAGGATTAAGCTGAATATGGGTACCCATCTGCAGATACTCTTGGGGAAGATAAATTATAGATCAATAAATAAAGTAACTCGAAGAATGAAAAAACATCTAAGTATCATAATAGAAGTGGTCTTGAAGTATGCAGCAATTATCCAGAAAATTAGAGCTGGCAAATTAATCTCGACGATCAAGACTCAAGGAGTCTTTGAGCAGCTACCCAGGGATATATTGACAGGACTGGGCAGATGTTTATTATTTTACTATTTAACACTGAAAATGTAGAGAACTCTGCAAAGAAAGAAACAAACTGAATTATTTACATGTATTGACAGCTTTAGAAATAACTATGAAATGCATAAAAATAAGACAGAAAATAAACCTCTAAATATCTGTATCGCATTCGCAAACATAACACAAACGCAAGTACTCAACTGATAGCAATCTGGTGGCATTCACTGACATACTAACCCTCAAGGTGAACAGCTTAGAAGGTTTGTTATAGCAAAAGATGGTAATTAAAATGAACATCATCATTTATATACAGATGAAACCCATCGAAACTTATTCTCTGGACTGCTATACCATGCTTTGGAAAAACAGCCTATCTACACAGTTAGTAAAAACATCTTTGATGGCAGATTACTTCTTCCTTGCACAGGTGCATTGTTTCCTTGGTTGTCCCAAACCTAAGCATTTGATGAGTTCTCTGCAGCCGCCTCTGACTCCTCTTTGCTTTGCGCTTCATGTCCCACTCTTTGTTCTCGCCCACTTGTCTTTTCACACTGCAGAAGGTCACAGTCTCAGCCTTGACCTAATCCTTCCTACCCCACACCTTCTTTCTGTTGATTGTACAAACCTGCTCAGAAACAACATTTTAGCACAAGTGTTACTGATGTCGTGTATTACTTAGCAAAAAGAAGTTTAAAAGGAAAAAAAAAAAAGAAGAAAACTACAAAAGAAGCTCCACTCTGTTAAGCAATTATACCCATTCCCTTGTTTTGGGAATGCAGCTCAAAGCTATAGCATTATGTGAGAGATATAAAAATAGCATGAGACTCCTTAAAAATAATTCCTCTCTTTTGAAAGAAAACTGGAAAGAGGAGTAACTTCACCGTAATTCATCTTATTTCAAGTTTACTAAATAGAAGTGTTCTATGGAAAACTGATAAACCCACTTCTTATCTAGCACTACTCAAGGGTTTAAAAAAAAAGTAAAAAAAAATAATCCCCCAGGAATCACGATTACTCATTCTTACAGCTCAGCATCTGAGGAAACAGAAGCTATATTTTCACTCTTGAATGCTAATTTGATGTTGAGAAAAGTCCCTTAACCATTTGCGTGAAAAAATCCAACTGCTACCTTTCAATATTTCTGAATGACAGTCATGGCTCTAAGCAAACAAATGATGCTCACATATTGTGCCTTGCCTACAGGCATGTTGCTGTAATTCAATGATATTATGCCTTCTTACAAGATGGTATCTCAGTTTCAATAGGGCAAACATGGCAAGTATCAGTTTCCATAGGCGTCTCGAACTTCCTGGCAAATACAATTTCATCAACCGAACGGTCTTCCTCTCCGGATCAGCAGCACGCTAGTGGAAAGCCTTAGAATGACTCGAACAGTCGGCACCTTCTGAGGTATTGGTAACAACTTCAGAAATCACAAAAGCCATCCTTTCTACTGAGTTGTTGCTCAGCTGTGAAATCTGTCCCAGAGAGATGTTATTTGAAGGCCCTCGATGATATCAGCATGGTCCTTAAAGAGGAACCAACCTACCAAAACTTTATCTTCCATCTTAGCCTATAGGGAAAACTACAACAAGTTTGGTAAGTTCACATTTTTATTTCATTTACCTGGATAGCTGCATTGTGTATTTGGGAGTACAAAGAAAATACCAAGGCATGACAGGTGTGAGTTCATATTGCGTCTAAATACATTCTGATACACTCTGTGAATGAACTGTACTTTCGACAGACGTTCCACGGATCAACTCAGTTTCTCAGAGGGCAGCTCATCTGCCCACAGACGGATAATCCCTGTTCAAACACAGGCTTAGGTGGACAGATAGCAGATACAAGCCTAAGGCTTTGTACGTACCATCTGAAATGGTAACTAAGAGAAATGAGTGACGTACACTCTGTATGCAACTACAGCGTAAGTGGTGTTAGCTAAATGTATTCACATAACAAACCCACGCGGAAAACCAGGCAACGGTCCCCTTACAACTTGGCTCTTCCAACTAGTGCTCGATTTCCTGAAAGCAACGGCACCTGAAGAAGTGACTCTATACACAGTTCTGCTGCCAGTTGTGCAAATTTTTCTCCATAAGGTCACTTTTCCTTGCCCTTTCTCTACACAACTGAAGGAAGAGGTACCTTTAGAAGCAGCACCTCTTGAAATTCAGTGGTTTTTAGCACAGTGGAAGATCACAGCAATGGCACCCTCTGGTGACAAACAGTAACACATTATAATGAGTTAAATTCATCAGCCTGGCAAAATATTTGAAGCTACTGCTTCATGTAAACCTATTACATGGAAAGCACTCCTACAGCACACTGCAAAATGTAGGTGGGTATTTTTAAGAACAATGATAATTACCCCCAATAGCAAGCAACTTTACTGAAAAAGCAAGTTCTTCAAAATACTTCCATCTCTCCAGTATCATCTTATCGTCACGTTACGGGTTCTAGTCGAATCTGATGTTCTTTAATCATCAATAGACAACTATACACTGAAAAAAGGGTCCTCTATTTTTATCACAGATAGTATTTCATGTTCACATATGCTTAAGAATTCAGCATGGTCACTGTAGTGCTTTCCAACAGCTTTTGAGATGTTGAAGAACACTGATGAGTGTTTTGGAAGTGGACAAACAGCTGCTCCTAAGAAATCTTTCACTTGATTCGAGAGGCAGAACTTCAGCCTTTCTGAAGCACTGCCAGTCATCCCCATAGCTTCTTAAAGCAAGAATGTCAGCAATTTCAAATGCTACAGAAAGATTGAAAGAATATATGAAATTATTTCCCTTATCAATGTCAAAGAAGGAGACTGTCACAGAATGTGAAAAAGCTTAAATTAAGCAGAAAGTTGTCCTTAATCTATGTAAACTAGAGTGAAATTAAAAGTAAAGAAACCAGTTGATTTCCAGATTGCTCCTATAGTATCTGACAGAAGTCCAATTCTGCCAGAAGCTTCTGCAAAAAGTTGAATCGCAAAAAAACTTTATGGGTAAAAACATAAAACTCAGGCTTATGAATTAGATTTCTTCTCCTCTCATCTAAGGAATGGAACTTGTGGCATATCTTTATCATTTACTACTTAAGAACTACGTCATTTTTTTATGTAAATAAAAGAGTAAGGTAACAATCTCTCTTGAAACTCAGTAATTATGGACTATTCAGTTTTCAGCAAGTTGTGTTTAATATATACATATTAAAGCTTTGGCACTTAAAAGAGCTAAGGCTTAGTTTCTTATCCATTTTCTACTTGAAAATGCATTCTATTCTACCTGGATAAAATGTTACATTTCAACATCCTGTTAAACATCAGTTCAAAAACATTGTCTTTGACAAATTGCCAGATTACTTGAAGAGAAGAGTGAGCAGGGTGTAAACACAAAGCATATCCATTGAAACATTTAGAAACAGTAATCGTACTTGAACAGCCGGATACATGTGTAGTTTTACACGTATGGCAAAGGGGCATTCACTGTCCTATCAAACAGAGATCATTGGCCAGACTTAGTCTAAGCTTCATAAATGAAGGGCTGACTAGAAAAAACAGTATGTACCTTGACCTAATTATGCATTAACCAGTGAAATATGCAACTCTTTGTAATGAGGAAGATTATTAATAGTGGAACATGCTACGTGAGCAAAGGTGCCAATATCTGGCTTGACAAA
Source organism: Rhynochetos jubatus (assembly GCA_027574665.1). Lineage (NCBI taxonomy): Eukaryota > Metazoa > Chordata > Aves > Eurypygiformes > Rhynochetidae > Rhynochetos > Rhynochetos jubatus. The sequence continues at coordinate 7,166,443 of CM050662.1, forward strand.
CTTAGAGGAGGCTTTTGGTAAAAATTCAGTGTCTTTTGAAAGAGAAGACAGAGAATAAAAAGAGAAGACCGAGAATTTATTGGTTTCCTGTGATGTGTGCTTCAATTTATATAGAAAATGTCTAATAGACTTTTTTTTTTGTTTCACCATGAGAAATTTTGTTAAGCACCACATACAGACAATCCTTCCTGCGAAGGTTTTATTGCTCATCAGCCACCACAAAACATTTATTACCAAGCTGGATTAACTTTATCAGATACACATCTCTGTTTTAGAAAAGTATAAAAAGGCATTATCCTAACTCAGTTATTTTTTGAACAAGGGTGCTGATGCTTGCTTACCTTGGTGACCTACACACTCTAAGTATATACTCTACTCAATTATTACTAAAACTAATAATTGACAAACTGAAAGATGTGCTGTAATGGAGTTCTTGTTAAACACGGTTTCATCATTTCTCTTTAGTAGATGGAAAGGCTTACAACTAAAATGTTAACTGAAAAATCTCATGGCTATTTTGAGGGTTTTTTTAATAAGCTCTCCATGTTGTGACCTTCACACAAATAGGCAGATACAGCTGCATGCAAAAGCCCTGTCCTTATGAATTCAGGAAAAAGGAAGATCACAGCTAGCCTCAGCAGTTTATGAACCCAGCTGCTACAGTATTTTCCAGGTAGCCTTAATTCACCAGCCTACATTTCTCTTTTCTTCAGTTTCCTGGCCAAATAGTGGATTTCTTTTCCCAGGTCTTAATTTCTGGATGGCTTGCTTCATACAATTATGTAGGGGGCATTCATATAAACCAAAAGAGTCACTCTGAAGACAAAAGACCGCGAACAAGGACACAGCTTCAGCCAGGTCCTCATATGGTATATGACAAAAAGCACAAAGGCCCAGCAGCCAGAACATGGCACAAGCTGTAGCAGAGGTATTGAAATCACCAACACCTCAGAGAAATGTGAATTTACAGATTTTACAGACATTGAAACCCTGACTCAAACAAATGGGCGAGATGCTTGCAGACAGCTGTGGTATAAGACTTCACCACACCATGCATAAGAGGTGTTTGGTGGGTTTTTTGGGTGGGGTGGGTTCTTTCTTTTTCTTTTCTGTTTTTTACACCCTATTTCTTCTATAATCAAGAGGGTTAGAAATACATATATCAATGGCAGAATAACACCTGAGATCTGGTGCGCATCTCTCTGATCAACACTGAACCAAATGTGAAACCTAATGACTACCAAATTGCTGAGTGCCAGCTAGAAGCAACTGAATGTCAAGATGGCATTTTTTTAACCCTTTTAGGCCACCTAAGCAGAGCTGACACTACTGCTACCTACATCCTCACTCTTCAGAATATCACTAAACACTGTGTTTCAGAAAATATTTATTTAGCTCTTGCAATATTCCTGCATGCTTAGCACTGCTTCCATCACGTCATCCTGTTGACCTACACACTACAGTGGTTTTGTGTTATATTAAAACTGTAACAAATTATTAAGATTTTATATACTGTCACTTCATATTCTTGCCTTCCACAAGGCTTTGAAGTTTACCAGTACTACGTACCCATTTTTTGTCCTTACCCCCATCCTCTAGCCTCCTCTCCCCGCAACAAATGCATAAGCTATTTACCTCGACAAAATTGTAGTTGATATGTAGTTAAGTCTTTAAAAGTCATTCCTGCTAGTCAATTCCTCATTAGGAAACCAATTCCTATCACAAGTGCCCTCAGGTTTTGAGAGCACATCAAAATTGGATCCACTTAAGCAACCGAGCTTTGATACTGTGCTTAATGACTTTCTAAATTTGTCATTTACAAAGTACTTTACAAGCCTTCCTAAAGAAGAGAAGTATGTCCATGCATGAGCTAACCTCCCTAGCACTCCTTCTGAAGGAGTCTGGTTGAAGCGTGACGTACGCGATTCCATTTTCCGAGTAGACGACATTTCATTTAAAGCTCATCATTTCCTTAGGACCATCTGGACACTTTCTCAGCTATGAACAGATCGTACAGTTGTGCCAGCTCCTCCTCTCTCCTCTTTCCTATCTGTCCCTCCTGCTGTTTCCAAGCTACCTGGATCGATCTGGGAGGGAAATGGGCACAACATTCCCCGCCAGCACTAACAGCTGAAATTAGCACTCCACTATGCAATATACAGCGAGCCTACAGCTTCCCTGCTTCTTCTTGTACATGACACATAGACACACTGTCTGAAAATGAGAAGGGCATAGCATCTTCCCCCAGCTCCCAATTAAAGATTACACAGATCTGCTCCAACTGGATCACCACCGTTTAAACACCCCATTTTAACAAGGAAAGTACTTCCCATAGAAACACTCACCGTCGCCTAAGCTTGCTTCCTAAATATTGCCACTAAATCTCCAACGTTTTTAACCCGAACACAATTCTGTCACCAAGAAGATTAAAACCTTCTGCTTTCAAACTGGTCTTACCACTCAGAGACATTAGCATGCATACAACAGAACCAAAGTCTTCTCAAGAATAGAATCACAGTTTCAACATAACCTTTTCTGCAAATTATGAAGTGTGAATAGAAAGCTGAATAAAAATTAAAGTAATAAAATATTGAGAACAACATGTCAAAATTAAAACAGTAAAAATGAGAAAATAAACTCCTCAGCTGTCATCTGATGGTCTGGTGCCTCCTTGTAAACTACTCTGGTGTGGTAATATATTTCCTATTGAAAGTCCAAGTTATTAACAACGTCCTAGGAAAAGCCCAGATTGTACCGTGTATAAAACTGAAGCAACCATAAAATATGAGGGCAGTTAGAACTAACTCTTTTTTTAAAAGATTTACTTTACATATGCATTTGAGAAATTACTATACAAAATCACCACTGAAAAATTCATAGCAGGGGAATAAAACAAGAAAGCAAAATATCATTTCCCAAATTTTCATACGATTCAATCAGAAGTATAACACATAAATACAGTTTCTCGTATTTTATCTTACAATTTTCCCAACTTCATTTCGTATTAGTCATGGTACTATTTCTTTATTTACTTTTAATAACTGATATGCACACATAGTATTGTCTAGTATTCAAACTTTTAATTACTACAATACCAAACACCACCAGTGTAATGCAGAAAATATAAGACTTCATTGTCACCCATGTGTCTAGCATAGCAAATATGGGTGGATACTGAATGTGAAGGTATCTGCGAAGCATCCTACAACACCTTCCCATGTGACTTGAGTCCTCACACCTGATGCTGGAGCCAGGCTGGCTCCAGTGGAGTAGGGCAGATCTTCTCCAGGAAGAAAGGGAGGTGAAGTGAGGAAAGGGAAAGTGCATGGCACTATCCTATTCAGTGCCAGGACTCTCCAGGTTCATTCCGATAATGCACCACTCCTCACGAGGTACAGCTGGGCTCTCGACACAGAAATGGTTCCATACATTTAGAATTACTGGTTTTTCTGTTCATTATCTACAAAGAGCTACCAAAATCATGGTGGTTTATTGTGGATTCCTTTAAAACATACACACAGATTACTACAGTAAATTCCCTTGTTTTGCTGAAGTTTGAGATTGGTTTATTTCTTCCCATTCATTCCTGTTTGGCTCTCAATTCAGAATCACTACTCGTAAGATAAAAGCATTCCCTGATCATCATCTCTGGTCTGACATTATTTTAATAACATGGCTTCAGTCCTGGAAGTTCTCCCCCTCCCCCAAGAGACCCTTTTTAAATTTTCTGGCACTCAAATGTAAAACGGAAACCACTCAAGTGTTTGATATTATAATATCAGAGTAGAAAACTCATAAACATTTTATGTTATGTCCCGTTCTACCAGTGATATATTATCCATTAGGTACAATAATGGTACTAATACAAAAAGTGTCAAGGTAACAAACTTCTACCAAAAAAAAAGTCACCAACACAACTCCAAAGGTTTTCACTTTAACAACAGAGAATTGACGTGACCTAACCTCACATCAAACGGAGAGCCCTTCTTGTGGATTCTCTTTAGGTCTACTAGTTCCTTTCAGCACACTGAAATATTACTGAGATCTGCTCCGAGTTTACATGCTCCTCTTCTGTTCTCCTTTCTTCTGCCTAGGATTATGCTGTCTCTTTTGCATTACTGGTTTCTTCAGCTTTTCACTCTCATCTGCGCAATGCTGGCTGAATTTAATCACCCCCTAACAGCCTGTAACTGGTCATTCAATAACAGTGAAGCCAGGAAAAGCGATTGCAGACCTATTGTAAAAGAATTCTGCACATCAATCCTCCTTAATTACGACTGTTCTGTTTACATAGATTTTTTTTAAGGCAAGTTTTCTATTTTTGAGATGAACATAATTTTCAACTTAAACATATAAAAAACCCCCAACCAAACAAAACAACCCCATAAAACCAACTGCTCTACTTTACAAAATAAAAAAGCCCTGGAAGAGTACTTGCTTCAAGGTCACCACCTAAACATAATCAGCAGCCAAGCTTTACTCTGGCAATAGGAATACTGTGGGCTTAGGAAAGAACACATGACGACTGATGAGAAATGCTACTTTTCAAAAGTTTCCCATGACATTTTGGAATAAATGGTTACAAGATTTGAAAAAAGGAACAAAAATAATCATCAGTCAGGATTTCAGGCATATCCTCTGTACCTGTGGATCCCTACAAGTAACTCTCTCTTCACAGCTGACACACGACATCAGAGGTGAGCTATATTTCTGAGTTGTTAAAATTTTAAGTGTATCACAAAAAAATTCATTTATTTAAATCTCGCAACTCAATACACCGTGTTGAGTAACAATTTGGTGACAGATCTGCTGTCATATATTCACATTGCCATGCCTAAAGAAGAGATGGCCAGATTGAGACACTAGTAAAAGCTGAGAGACAGAATTTAGAGCCTAATCAGACCTGTGAAAATCAAGTGTTGCCTTTCAAACTGGATGGTCAATAAGGTGCTGTGTTAGGAAGAATTTTAGTATACCAAATAAAGTACTGAATTTAAGTGAGCTTCCAATATTTCAATTTATCTATAAGCATTTTGAACATGCAAATATGTCAAGGATTCACAGAATTCTAATTTATGATAAAATTAAACCATACCTAATGCGGAAGTGGAGAAAATGGTCATAAGATTTGTGAATGGATTTAAACGGAAGCAAAATCATTTTGTTAGTGAAATTTTTAGAAATTAAGCTGCTTGTGTGCTACTTAGAGATGTACTAAAAGTGATTTAATACTAAAAGATTTAGATTCATAGATTTAAAACTACAAGAAAAGTAAGAAGTATGGCTTGTTGTTTTATTGGGTGTTTGGGGTTTTCTATGTATAAATTGCAATAGGATATCATTCTAAAAATATAATCACTTTTTGGAGTTGTACTAGTGTTTTGTAACACAGCAGTTGAACTGTATTGGGCAAAACGCTTCAACAGCGCTTTAAATAAATTCAGTGGTCTGTGCATCGTGAGTTCTCTCTAATATTGCTAGGCATAAACGGATAAAATCTCAAACCAAGAAATGTCTTGTTTTATGCTAGTATCCCGCAAATCTGAAAGCATATCAGAGAGCGAATCTCTTTTGAAGTATAGATTCTTGTTACTTCCTCTTCAAGACGAACACCTAGCAGGTTATTGATCTGCTGCTGAAGGACACAGTGTTTATTATGTAGGAAATCACTGTTGGGCACAAGCGTGAGAAATTAATGATGGTTTTGTAAGTGTCCACACTGTAGTGCTGAACCAGTGGGGCAACTGTCAATCTATATGATAATGCACCCCAAAACTTCATAAAATCAGTGATGTGAAGAAGCATTGATTTTTGAGCTAACCAGGATCTGTGAGAGAGTAAAACTAAAAAGTTCACTGAAGTTAACACCTCTGTGTATAGAATAGCTGCTTCATACTTGCGTGATTTTTTTTTAAAACAACCACAGAGAAACCCTTATCACCAAAACCTTTCCAAGTATAAATGAATTCCACATACTGGTTTGTTTTTTGCATGCTCTTTGATCATGTCTTTCTTTCTTTTATTAACATAATTGTTAGAAAAATTACCTATTCAAAATGGATTCACCGCACCCTACTTCCAAGTACTTAATAATTCACCTACTATAAGAAGAAAAATGAAATGCAAGCAAACAGACCCATTCTTTTAAGAATGTCTGCGTCAGTATGTATGAACGTAGGTCCTGAGATTGAATTTCCTCAGATAAAAGGTGTTGCACAGTGCTTCCACTGAAATGGAGACAATCACCTTCAAGGAAGTGAATTCATGCTACAGAAATGAATCCCAATTGTTCCATAATGTCACAACTTCATTAGTGAGCTTTTTATCTGAAATCATGCACAGTAGCCCTATCAAAACTATACCAAAGTCAATGCAAGTTGTTGTATTTTCTGTGAATTGTATTATTACATAAAAAAAGAAAAAATCAATTAATCACTCACTGATTCTTTTTAAAATACTGGCTTCCTTGTATGCACCATTACTAGTAAATACACATTTCCTCTTTGGTTTTGATGAAGAAATGTATCCTGTTATGCCTAGGGAGAGGAGATATTACTTGAAGAGTCAATTTAAATCAACAAAAAAATGACTGCTGTTACAAACAAAATCAATTGCAGTCTTCTGAACTTTTTTCTATCAATATCAAAACTGTAATTCCATTTTACCTCATTTGCTTTGACAAGCAGTTGCTTGTGTTTCTAGCACACAGGCTTTGTTGAAATCAAGACAACTGTCAGTAAGCATGGGGAGGAGCCCAAAATAAACATCTAAAGCCATCCTGTTCTGAGAGGCCGCCAACATGTAAAAAATTAAATTTCATCCCAAGCAATACGTGCAGCAGACAGCTGGTTTCATTAGCTGGTATCAGCTGCCTGAAGAGTTGCTCTGAGGATATAATGTTAGAAGGGGAACTTGCCTCTTCACCTTCTCAGAATGGCAAGTACCAAAATCTTTAGTTCATATTTTAGCTAAGCTGAGTTTGCACCTTCATCACCCTATAGGATATTTTACTGTTTTTCCTCTTTTGTTTAATTTAAGAAGATCTGCGCACAGAAAATTCCCCAGGTAAAAATTTTCAGTTGGTACGTACGAAGAAGATGCATCTGGGTTATCCGCACCTGAAAGGACAGGTGGCTTAATGCAGTTTACCCTGAGAATCAACCAACGTCTAGGTGTTTTGTCACAAATTATTGTTGTTCTGTCCAAAGCCTCATTTCTATGAACTTCACAAACTACATTAAACAGCAGTGCTTCACCTCACTCTGATGCATAAAGGTTTTTTTCCTTTCTAAAAGTCTCCAATACTTACCCGTAAGCAAACAGCAAATTAATCTTGTTTTTCAAAAACATGGAAAACCACACAAAATTAAATCTGATTGTTACAAATTAGCACCACAGTCACAACAACGAGCATATTGTAGATTATTAATATTACTTCAGGATGTGTATATAAATCACATAAGAGAAATTATTTCTCTTAAGAAATTCCTTTCTGTTTTCTCCTCAAGTTTAATTTAATGTTCTGTGAGCACAAACTTCTGTGAAAGATTATTGCATGGAAGGTGAATTGCAAGATAAAACACAATACAAATCACATTATATGATATACACGTAATAGGGTTTCCTGATATTGATGCCAAACACTGCCCCCTACCCCTCCCACCCCCCCAGCATTAAAGAACGGCTTTGGGCAAACTGAGAGAGTGAAAAATTCACTTTTTCAAGAATACTCATGTGTTTTCAAGTATGATCACTTCTCATACATGTGCTTTAAGAATATTTGGAAGAAAAAGGCCTACCATTTTCCTCATCTGACTTATTTTCATTGTCGGAGTCAGTAAGCGTGAGCGCTGAGTTTTCACGACTTGACAGACCGGAACTTCGCCTGGATTTGATCCCTCGTCCCCACAGCCTGATGGCATGCTCCGGAGACATTCCTCCCTCCGTGTCTGAGTCAGCATCAGAGCCGGTGCTTAAGGAATAGCCTTGATGGAGTATTCCTATGTCTGAGCAGTAGCCACTTCGATGGGGAGAGGGCTCACAGATTCCTAGTTCTGCAAGGGTGAAGTTTGTTCCTAGAGGGGAAATAAATAGAAATAAATAAGAATTTTATTTTAAATTTGAAAATAACAAACCTTTTAATTTCTCTTAACTATGTGGTATGCCACACCTTTACAATGAATTACATGGAGAGTTCTGGTGCACAGACCTAGCAAGACTTAACTAAAACATACTGAATACAGTTAAAATGGATGAAAAAACCACAAATTAAAGGTAGGAAAAGTCTCTGAATTTCAGCCTACTATTTTGGCCCCAAATAATTCATCACATAGGTCTGTAATTAACGTAAAGCTCATGACAAGTGTTAATGACCTAACCTGTTTTACTGTGTATCTAATCTTGTATTGGCAGGACCAGAGCATGAGCTTTGAAGTTGAGCATTTGACTACTCAAAAAGAGCACGAAGCTAATTTTCTCATGCACGAGTCTTCCACAGAGATAGGATTTTTAATTCTAATTTTCATACCATTTTCTATTTCACAGAAAAGAAACACTTATTTGGGAAAACAGAGTTCACAGATCAGGATTACCTGAATGGATGTAACATGAAACCTCGTCCCCAGTTTTGCATTTCTACATTGGGTGAGACTGGTAGTTTACTAGCGGCTACAGAAATGAAGACAGACCTCATGACCACTGCAATTGCTTTCTACCTTTTTTTCAACATATTCAAGAAAAAAGTGTGCTTCGACACCAAAAGCAGGACATGACTGGTTTTAAAGGCAAAACTTTCAGGAACAATGTCAAAACACGTGACCTTTAGCAGTTAATAACGACTCAGTGGACAAAGTCTCATACATTTTTAAAGCACACAGAGTCCCCCTGGGGTACTCACAAAGTATAGACTTGCTGGCTCATTTCTGCTTATGTATTTGTTATCTACAGTAATGAACAGGACGCTCAAAAATATAGGGAAATATTCATTGGTCTCTAAGGCTTTCAAAGGTTTTGAAAAGCAAAGTGATTTTAGCTTTGTTACACTGGCCTAAAAATGAAGAAAAAAGACAGAACTGAAGTCGCTGTCAGTACAACTGCAATTATTCAATTAATTTCTTAATTCACAGGGAAACGAGACCTGTGATCTGTGTTTCTCAAGTGGCAGTTTTATTTTGTCCAAAAGCAGTTTGTATTTTCTCCTTTTCTTCTACATATTTATCTGAATGAAGTTACATAGTGGCAGTTCAGACACTGAATAAAAACCATACCTAAGTGGTTTCTATTCATAAAGATGTTGAATAATAAATAATAATCCAGTTAAGTATTACACAGATTAGCCAGGAAAGATCATACAGTATTGGATCTATCCAGCCCATCTACCCATATCAGCCCTCTCCAGTTTCACACCTAGCTGTTAAAGCATTTTTTGGATATGGGATGTATGCACACATCTGCAGAACACAAAACTGGGCCCTACTTAACATTTATTCCTAGTGTTCATCAATTAAAGGACGGTGAGGGATTTCTTCTGGGAGACTGAGCTACGTCTTCATCCAGCAACAGCTAGACAGCAACCCTGAGCATGCTGAGAAGGAGGAGACATGCTCGTCTTCACCCCTACATTACCTGGTAAACAGACCAGCAGCAAGAGAGGCCAACAACATCAGGTGAAGAAGTATCACTGACTGACTGCTTCTAAAGATATGAAGCATTAACGGCAATGTTTAAAAAGGATTTAAAAAGACTGGCATTAAAAAAGTCAGCTCTCTTTCATCAACACCTAATTAACCCGAACCCTCCTAGTAAGAAGTGTATTTTAACCTGAATTTAATTATTTATTCTAATAATGAGAAATTCTGTGGTGCAGTCGAAAGGAATGAACTGAAGAGTCCTAAAAGTTGTGGGTGTTTACTGCAGGCCACCTGATCCGTACGAGGAAGCCGATGAGGCCCCCCGCAGGCAGCTGGGTGCAGCCTCGCAATCACAAGCTCTAGTTGTCATGGGGGACTGCAGTCACCCTGACATTTGCTGGGAAAGCTGCACAGCCAGGCGCGCGCAGTCCAGGAGGTTCCTCCGGTGCAGTGACAACAACTTCTTGACGAAGATGATGGAGGAGCCAACAAGGAGAAGGGTAGTTCTGGACCTTGTGCTGATGACCAAGGAGGGACTTGTCGAGGACATGAAGGTAGGGGGCAACCTTGGATGTAGTGACCACGAGACGGTGGAGTTCAGAATCATGTGCAGCAGGCACAGAGCCACAAGCAGGGTCACTCCCTTAGGCTTCAGAAGGGCTGACTTTGGCCTCTCCAAGGACCGGCTTGGAGAAGCCCTGTGGGATAGGGCTCTAGATGGCAGGGGAGCCCGTGAGAGCTGGTTAATTTTCAAGCACCATTTCCTCCAAGCTCCAGACTGGAGCCTCCCAAAGAGTAAGAAATCAAGTAAGAGAGCTGGAAGACCTGCATGGATGAGCAGGGAGCTAATGAATAAACTTAAGCGAAAAAAGGAAGCATATAGAACATGGAAGAAGGGGCTGACCACCTGGGAGGAATACAAGACTGTTGTCAGAAGATGTAGGGATGCGATAAGGAAAGCTAAGGCCTCCTTAGAACAGAACTTGGCAAGAGAGGTCAAGGACAACAAGAAAGGCTTTTTCAAGTACACTGGAGGAAAAAAGAGCTGCAGCATGACACTTAGATGAAACAAAGTTACTTTTAAAGAAAATACATATTTTAATCACGTGCAATTACAGTACAAGTTTAACAAGAACAGCTTGATTGATTAGTTTTGTTTTAGCCATATCAGCAAACTAACTTTAGACTCATAAAAAAGAAGGTCAAAATCAACCCAAATATAAAATATATACTAAAAATTGAGCAAAGCCTATGAGCCCCACACTTTCTGATCTATACTGGTAGAGTGCATGTTGACATTAGATACATGTTGAAATTACCAAACTCGTAATGAAAGTGAAGTTTTTCAAATTTTCTTGTTTGCTGGTGGCACATATGTCTACAAATACACACCAATTATGAATATATTAGCTTAATTAAGCTGTTTTACATACACGGTAAAACATTTTAATGATATTCTGTGGATTTTAACAACCATTACAAGCCCAGATGATTACACTCTGATTAGCATCCTGTATTGACGTCAAAATCTGACTACAACATCTCATGCAAAAAGCAATTTTCACAGAAATTCTTACTTTATTTTTTCGAGGAAAATGGTAAAGGCACTAAAAGTGGAAGGAAAATACATTATTCATAGAAATCATTAATCCATTTGAATTTTATTATCTGGGAACCTAGCATCTTCCAGAAATCCAGAGAAAAAGATCTGAAAACTGATCAAATCTAAAAAATTTGAGAAGTGGATCAGGTCAACTCAGGAACACAAATGGAAGCAGCCTCTGACTCTCTGGGAAAGGATTTTCTATGCTGCTTCTCAGAAATCTCCTTACCATCTTAAAACAGAAAATTGCAAGCATCCCGATGATAGACATGAAATATTCTAGAGATTTCCCTTTATAGCAAAAACATGTTCTTGTCTGTCAGCCTCTAAATTAGTTTTATTTATTAATTTTCAGTGTTTGCTTCTGCAAAATATTACTTGAGAGCGTTCTGAATGCAATGGCAGAATAACTTGTCCTTGGATAACCACATGAGAACGTTATTTTGGAGATTTTTTTATATCTGTATATCTAAATAGATTTTATACACACATACATATATAAAAGAATTTTTATCATATATTTTCTATTTAAACATCTCAAAGTGCACCAGTAGATGTTACACTTCCTGATGTCTTCCTAGCCTTAATTTACTCTAAAATATGAGAAAAATGAGATAGTAACACTATAGTCATGTTCTCTAGACCTTTTATTAATCTGGATCATATTCTACTACATGCCTAGTTTCCCTAAATCAAAAATGTCACCATCTCTTGAATAACATATGAACTGCTTTCACTAACACAATATTCTCTTATTTGCTCAGCCACTATTGCACATAGAGGTATTAATGGCATCAGTAGACCACCCCTGTAAATTCAGATAGAGGATAAATATAGCTCTGGATGCACAGAAATAATTTATCCAGCAATTCATTACCCTACTATTACTTCATTTGTCTCACAAACAGTGAGAAAATACCTAACTCATTACATATCCACTCATACTGGCAGGATATCTGCATGGGATCCCAGTGACAGTAGGGTCACTAAGAACAATGCAGCCTTTCTCACCTCCACCGCTGGTAGAAACTACAGCACCTATGAGCTGGAGCAGGGAACCACGGACACAGCCTGGCCTGGGGCCAAGATTTAGTGTCTCCTTCAAGAAGTATCTTCCCTACAGCTCTTTAAGTGATCAGCAGATCCAGCAAATCGAGACCTCCTAGAAGAAAAGCGAGGGGAGGAGAACAGTGGTATCTGTTGCTTGCCATGCCCTGGGAACTCAAACTGTGCTGTGTGTATTCAGAGAGGGAAACCTGGTGCATGAGCTAAAAGGCACTAGCAGTCAAGGCAGAGGGACGGTGTCTTTCAGTGTTACACAGCACACTCAGTGTTACACAGCACACTCCATCTCTAGGGCTTCCATGAAGCTGAGAGTAACTGCATCGTACTGAAAGTTCACTTGCAAAGCAGGACTGAAATGTGCAGGCAGAACCCATTCTCGCACATTCAAAATTTAAGGGTGTCGTCCTTCAGATTCTTGCAGCATCAACTACATTGCTGGTGACACTAAGTGAAACGAGATAAATAACTTGAGATTCTTGCTGGTGGAAAAAACCCCTCTTTCTCTCAAAGAACACTACCAAAATAAATCAAAAGGTTTTTTGCTTTTTCATATGCAGCAGAGCTTACATCCCCATCCCTTCGTTCACCTGCAGAAATCACTAGATCATTTTCATTAAAAAAACCCAGTTCATACCAGCTGCTCCCTTAAGGTGTATGTAATCTCTCATACAAAAATACACCAGTAGTACACTAGTTTAGAAGTGTAATACAGTGTTATGTACTTCATCATCATGGCCCATACTCTACCTGCTGTGAATAGGCTCTCAACAGAGTAGAAAAGATGTTTCCTTTTAATTGGTACATTACTTCTATTACCTTTTGAGCACATTTTCTTTTACAGAAATTTACCACTTAAGTTTTTTTGTATATAAATACTTGCTAAAAGTGTGTTTAATTCAACAATTCTACTCATTATCTCAGCTAAGACAAGAAAGCATTACTGTAGAAGCAGAGGTTATTTTCACCTAACCTCTAGGCAGAGGTCTCATTTGGGTAATTACAAATTGCAAGAATTGCCCTTCTGAAGATTAATCTAATCCAGCTGTGATCGCTACAAGATGCCCCAGAGGAAGATATCTGAAACCAGTAATGCACAGATATGAAAAATCTGCCTTCAACACTAGATCAGCAGTTGAAAACTGGGCTAAGTCTAAAATCAAAAGGATAACTATCACTTGTATCCTTTGCTACTAAAATCAATTACAAGAAATAGGGATAACAAGAATACATTTTTTTAACACATTCCATCCTTTCTCAAATTATTGTTATGCTCTTATCTGTAATGATTTTTGCTGGCACGAGTACCACAGTTTAGCTCCAGTCTGTGGTATATGAAGAGGTCGTTCTTCTTAACAAACTCTGATGCACACTTATTTTTTCCTCAATTCTTTATGCATTCATTTATTATAATGACAGGGGGAACAGATGATTAGAATCTCATCTTCTTATCCACTTACCATACACATTTTTAACATTTACCCTTCTAGTCATCTTCCTTACCCACTAAACAACTGCCATCTTTTTAATCCTTCTTTGTATTTCACCTGTTTCAATTATACCCTTTTCCTACAGTTAAGGATCCTGCTGTACAAAATGTTTACCTAATTTTGTTTCTAATTGTACCCTCTCAGATACTCCAGACAGACTCCAAACCGAAGCTGAGGGATACACTACTGTCTTCCCGCATTTCTTAAAGTTTTTCTACTGTTCTATTTAAGATTTTTGGAAAAAAAAAATAATAGATTAATGTAAGCACTTTCATTTAAAACTGTTCTCCTCCCCTCCTCCTCCCCTCTCCTTGGTACCATCATTATAAAACATACTGCATTTTTCCGGTGGTTTAAATATACTTAAATCAGAAGTATCTTTTCTGTGCAACATGCAGGCATTTTAACCACGTACTCACAATGAATGGCCTCTGTGGCAAATTTAACATTAGCATGAAACACGCCTGGAAAGTGCTCTCTCTTAACATCATTGATATTCCAATGACTGCAACGTTTCCGCTTCTGAAGAAAGCACAAATTGAGAAAGAAAAGCACAAGGAAAAGATAAGCTCTTCTTTCGCTGAGATCGCTCCAAGCAGAGGAAACATCCCATGGTTCAGGAGGCCACGTAGGAAAAAGGAGGTACTAGTGGCTCTAGCCATGAGAGCCATCGCCCTACAGCAGGGTTTATGGGCTAGCTTTTCCTCCCCTCTGTAATATTCACAAACGTCATTACATGAACTGAACTGTTCACCTGAACTCTCCTAACACACCCACTTCTAACTCCCTGTCCGTTTTCCCTAATAGCAGCCCTTTGGTGGCCTGGGAAAGGGGCACTGCAAGCTCTCCACTGAACAAACACTAAAATACCAGGCAACAGATTCCATAAAAATTAGAAAATAACAGCAATGAACAAGATATACATTGTTCCATGTTTTAAAATGTGTAGCTGGGGGCTAATAGTAGGGGCCTCCTACACGTTTCTGTTACTGCCTGCTACGAAGATTCGCAGATGACATATTTTCATATCAGGTTATTAAATTCCAGGTATTGCTAGTCAAGAAAGCTAAACATTTTACAGCTTAGTGAATGTGAACTTTAACCACTTAATGATGATAAATCTTACTTTCAATGAGCACATTTGTGACAAAGGCATCAGACAATGCTTTATAGATGTTACTGAGAAGGATGAGAATACCACAGAGGTCTCGATGCCCACCTCCAACGCGCCTGTGCGCACGGACATACACACCCCACTCTGGCAATACTTAGTAAAATTAAGAATATACATTTGTATTGAGAAATTTTGTTAGAAATACTAACACAGGAGTCTGCAAACTTTTTTTTTAAATTCCACAGAAACACAATGGTTTTATTAAAAGAGAAACTCTGGCAGCCTCAGTCCCCTCAGCAGCAAACTGACGAGAAGCAGCAAACAGAATTCCATGCGCACATCACGCACGGTTTGAATGTGAAATACATTTTCTAGCTTCTTTCATCAATGACAGTAAAATCCTTTAATTGCCTTTTTTATAATCCTCTTTCTGCCTTGCTTCTTTCTGACTCGGAGATCTCCAAGCCTAATACCAGGATACAGATGTTTCTCTTTTTGACAATAAGTCTGGTGACAGTATTAATACAGCAGATTCATATCCACTTAAAAAAATTATAAGGTTTATAAAACCAGGCATCTAATGAGATTTCACTCTAGCTCACAATATTGTATAATCTTCAGTGATGTGATCACATTCTATTTTTTCAGTAAAATTCCTCCTTCAGTGACTGTGGAGCTACTCCTTTTTTTTTTTTTTCCACCTTCCTCATTCAGTCTTTACAACCAAGTAGAGAATACAATATTTTTAATTACTTCATACACATTTTCTACCATTGTGTTGAATGCAGTCTCCAAGAACAACTCAAACTCTGCTTTATTTATCTTCACCTCTTTGTGAGGTCAGCTTTTATCATCCCCATTTTACAGCTTTTAAACTAAGAGAAGGGAGAATAGAACAATCTCTTTCCAGGGCACTCACTAATTTTGGCCAAACAAGGACCACCTAAAAGTTACACTTCTGGCACCACCTCATGGTGATGAACTTGTTTTTAGGGATATGCTGGTTTAGGGCACAGTATGCACTTTTTGTTTTCTCCTCAATGCCAGTGTTGATTGAGGACAAAACCAGATTTGGGAGGACAAGAGGATGGAGCTAGGCGACAAGCACGAGTATTAACTATTATCTACCCAACGCAGACCAGGCTAACATGTAATTCTTCAGGCTAATGTTTTACTTTCTTAGGCAGTCTTTCATATTTATTGCAAGCTTTCAAAATTTTCCAAGCTTTGAGGATGGTAAAAGGCTAACAGATTCATTTTTACAAAGGGATGTGTCATTCCTACAGATCTGCCCGTTCTGAAAGTGGAAGGAGACAGGCACACACGTAAGCAACTCTGTAAGCAATTCTCTGCTCTCCTCTGCTACTTCGCCCTTCTGCGTTCTGCCTAGGCGCACTCCTCCTTGCTGACGATGTGCCAGCAGAAAGCAAATTCAGGGCTGAGCCTCCCCTGTTACTCCCCGTGCCAGTGCTCAGCAGCAGTGCCAAAGAACAGCCATGGGAACGTCCTGCTGAGACCCGACTCCCAGGCCAGCAGCAGCTCCTCAGCACGCACGCGAGCTCTCATTGGCGCGCAGTCAAACTCCACTAACTCAACCACGTTTCAGTGGCGATGTGTAGACAGGCAGCAGGGCAAGACTTTCCGAACTCAGAATCTCTGATTCAAAGGATGGAGATACTTTAGTTCAATCAACACAATGGTCACACCACGTTTTCACTGCAGGCAAAATAACGTATTTTCTCTAGCACCATTCTCAGAACCAGTCGGATACTCCCTGTCCCCAAATATACCAACCCAAAGTAGATAGAATTCATGGCAAATTTCAACCCAAACAGTTCAATATTTCGAGGTTTTGAGGTGTAACTATAAGAAATGTATGTAAACCCAAGTATACACGACACATTAGCATGCAAACAAAATCTTCCTTTCTCAAAGCAACTTTAGGCCTCTCCATGTATCTACTTATCTCGAATGAAATGCATCATCTATCACTCAGAAGGCAATGACTGCATTGTGATCAAAATCAAATTAAAAATCTACAGGGGTTTGTGTGCCAAACATGCACGATGCATACCCGCATTTGCATAACTATGTCCCACGTCAGTGCTGGCTTCCTGGGCAACCTCCAGCAGATGGGAAAAAGGTCTGCTCTTTTTAGGGCTACTTGGTGTCTAGCGAGACATGGGTATGACCAGTAATCTCAACCAACTCTAACCCCATTTGCTGCACTTTTTGCTAAAGTGACAAGAAAACATGAGAAATGTTTCATATTTAAAACAACAGCAATACACCTTTTTCCTGTGCGAACAAGACTGGAAATGCTTCTGCAGACGCGACAATAGACATTTTAGCATTCCAAAAGTAGTTGTGCCACATTACTTTGGACAAAATACATTCACTAAAGTACAAAGTTACCAACTGGGCTGTTGTGCAGTGCAGGGGACTAGCAGAAACTAACTTCTGCGTACCAAAAAGAAAGACTGAAAGCAACCCACCAAAAATGTGAATGGGGGAAAACAGCACTAATTCTGCTCTTTCAGCTGTAAAGTGCAGGCAACAGCACTGTGCTAACAACTGTCCAAATGATCTAACGTACCTCTGCAGTGACAAATAGTACATTTTTTGGATAAAATCTGTACCGATTCACAGCTATGCACCGCGATACACGCCAACAAGAATGCGGTTATCAATGACTAACATTCAGCTCCTACCACTTTTTCTTTTACAAGCAGCAGAGAAAGAACAAAACATAAAGCTTCGTGGCAAGTAACTTGTGTACACTTCCCAGCTCCAGTCCAAGCACCGTTAAAGATAGTGATTTTTGGAGTGGGTTTGGGTTGGGCTTTCTTTGGATGGAATCTTGTGAAAAGGAGTTATAATGCATATTTTCTATTCCCAGTCCAAAATTACCCAAACAAAGTAATAATTTTGTTATATGCTTGTTTCCTTCTTAAAGATCAGGAATTTGTAAATAAAATTCACCACAGAAGCACCAAAAAGATTTTGTGTACATAAGGTGATAGCTACCATACACAGCAAGAATTATTTTAAAAATGCTTTTTCATGTTACACCTGATAATATCTCCTGTTACACTAGCTATATTTTACTATGAAGAAATAACAACTACTGCTCCATGGAAAGTGCGAACGAAGGGCTATCCCAATAGAGAAGAGGAAGCATTTAGTGTCTGTATTGACTACCCATGTTTGAAATGCAGAGTTAGGCTTATTTGGCACAAAGTACAATAGTTAGACCATGGTTCTGACATTATCGAAGAACTGTTTTCACCACTAAAAATGGTATGAGTCATTTGCGTTCTAGTCTAACTCACGAAAGTGCTGGTCTTCTGGTGTAAAAGCATTTTAGTTATGTCAAAAAGGATTGTGAGCTCTCCTCAGTCTCCAGAACCGCCCCCCCTCAGGTTACCATAAATGTATAGACATGAGTACTTGTGGATAAAATCACTGTACAGCTACTAATCTTCATTGATATACCAACCTGAGCTCAATTATCAAGACAGATTTCTATGAAAGTCTGTAGGAAACTACCAGGGGATAAATTAGTTGGTGATAATTTGCTGAATTCATGAAAAGCCTTTGCTTATTTTTATACTGTTAAATCAAGTTTTACAAGCAGTAAAAAATAAACCACTGTTCACGACTTGATAAATAAATTGTGCTCTCAAGAAACAGTAGAAGTCACAGGTAATAAGCTTTCATACTTTTATAACTGTTTAATTGGGAGCTCTTGAAAAACCTGAATCAGCTGTCACCACGGATGAAACCTTAATTGTTTTCTTTTATACCTTGCTTCACAAGTTAGGAACATGGATACTCTATATTTTATGAAGGTCCCCAGGCACATATAAAGATTTCTTAGCACTAGCAGCTGTCAGCTGTTTAGTCACAAGGTGCTTCTTCACTGTAAACATCATGTCACCTAGAAATAATGGTAATGTAAATTGTATCCTGTAAAGTAGAATGAAAGAAGTTTAAACTATTATTTGACTCAGAACTGCTGTGCTTACAATCTGAATGATGTTGCTCATAACAGGTTTTAGAAATGCCAGGGATGTCAGCCTTTAACTCTGCAATCCTAAGCCTGTTACGGAGGACAATCAGTAGACAAACGTCAATGACTTTGAGGACTGCTAAACGAATTAATCTAAAATCGAAAGAAGAGCTTCCCCAAAAACTCCAACAACTTAAATGCAGCACCATGTGAATTACAAAGACCCACATAAACTTTATGCCAGACTTAAAGTATAATGAAATTACAGTCATTTGAGTGCTATAATTTTGATGAAAAAGATAAATACATATATTATAATAAGGTAGCAAGGATTATATTGGTTACCCAGATTAAGGTCTTTGAGACAATACACCTACTAAGAAACAGACACAACCACATTTTCTTTTATACATCACGTGTTCATTTTATGAAGAGATCAGAAAATGTCTTTATTTATTTGATTGAAATATAAATTGCTTTCAGTTTTTAATTTCTAATCCTCATAAAATAGTTACTTTCATGGCCAGTCAGTTGTGGTATTATAAACGGAACAGTTGGCACCAATTCCTATTACTACTGGTCACGAACTTTGTTACAGATGAAATGTACACCCTCAATACAGCATTTCTTTTTTCTACCAAGGACTATAATTTGTAGACTACATATACAATTGCAAACGCAGAACCTGAGTGCATCCTGGCCTTTCTGGCATGTACAATAGCTGCAACGCTACAGGCAACAGCACAGCAGATCCCTCAGTTCCATTGCTGGAACTAACTGGTCTTACCAGGCTTCTGCAGAACTACAGAGGGAAAAAATCTGACGCCCTTCCATGTACCTCTTTTTGTTTCCTGCAGCGGCCTTTTCCAGACACACACAGAACTAGCTGCTACTCCAATTCCCTTTTTGCTAGCCACTGTATACCCAACGTCATTTTAGCCCGTTGCACTTGGGCCGCTACGCTGGCAAGGGCATGCTGTTCCCAACATCCTACCTCAGAAGCACAGCTCTGCTTGGTTAATGCCATGTTTCTCTATTTTGTTTGAATTTCTGTCTGTTCCAGCAGTTTACAATTTCAGTTCCAGTGTTTCAATTTTAATTTAATTATTTTTCCCCTCTTCTTCTTCAATAAACAGAAGTGAAGATCTGTGGTATGTGTCCATAAATAGCTTATAGACTATGCTTATTCTAGCTTTCTGCTGTCTGAAACTGTCTTTGGTTTTTGCAAAACTCCATTTTAACAATAAGGCCAGGTGTTGCCCTTCTGTTGCCCTTTCCCGTCCATTTTTGTCTAAGATTTGAAGGACTGCTGGCACTGAGTTTAATTTGGTTAATAGCACAATGGAGATGCAAATGCGCCAAGCAGTAAAGTAAGCTCCAACCACCACTTCAGCATTGATCCTCTGAAGAGAAAATATCAAGATACCTCGATTAAAACTATGATTATGTCAAATCTTCTTTTATGTGTGGGAAAACATTGACCCTGATTCTTAAAAACTGATTTTAAAAAAAATTATTTCCCCCCCAGGTCAATCAGTGTAAGAGTCAGTTGTAATAAAAACCATTTTACGGCCTAGCCCTTCTTCATTGCTTAGTTCTGCATTAAAAACCTTCAGTCCGAACCCAAAACCTTAGTGAGGTGTTATTAACAGGAGATAACACAGCAACTACTGCACAGGAAGTCAGACCAAAGTTTGGTTTGTTCGAAAGAGAGTTACTGTGCAGGCTGCGTTATCTGACTATTTTTAACACACACGTCATCTCACTCTGTAAGTGCCTTTACTTGCTTCGTAAGTGCCTTGCAGATCAGGTGAAATGATAAACTCACATCTCACTGATAAAGGTCAAGTATACCTAGGTATCGGATGATGCTTTTTTTTTTTTACTTTCCAATCTCCAATTATAGAATTCTTTGGATTTAACAGGAGTGAGATTAGACTGGATTATTCATTAATACTAACACTAGTTCATTTTTTTAATATACCAACCATTTTCAAAGGGGCATTTTAGGCCAATTCACGTACTTCCTTTTTGACTATGTGAGAGTCACAAGCATTTTTAAACCTAAAATCAGTTTTGTTTTAAAAGGGAGTATGGAGTAGGTAAGGACAGCACTGAAGACCAGGGATGGAAAAATATCCCCTCTCTCTGCTTACAGGATACCTTGGATGAGAGAGCTTGCCCATTCTGCTTCCAGTCTCTTCTTCCGCTGTGTGGATACTGACAGAAATACTGTTGCTCAGTGGTACTGCTGTACATCTCTTGCCTGCGGCCTTTCACTCACTGTCTTATCTGAAAAAACTTGTTCTCTTAATTATCGGTGTGATAGAGCACATGAGCTAAGCTGGCCAGTAGCTTCAGCTGACTTAAGCTACCATGACAGGCTCTGGACACTTCAGATTTATCCATCACTTTCAGACTGATGAACCTCTGATTCAGCTAAGCATATTAAAACTTGCCAGCACACCTATTTAAATTTCAGATTTGTGGTTCTCAAAGGCATTTGGTTGCTCTAGTTTCTTCTTTGTCACCTCTCTAATGACTTCAGAAGAGGGAACAGCATACATGTTAGAAAATACCCTTGATTTAAGTTCTCCTACAATGTAATTTTGTCATGGAAATTGAACACAGCATATGTTTAATAGGTCTGCGGGTTTGTTTTTGGTATATTTTTTTTTTTTTAACTGTGAATTTGGCAAACAATATCCACGGATATATAATCAATGAGAAAGCCATTTCACCCTTCAGCATGAAAGCCAAAAGAAAAACTTCAACCCAAAGTAGTCAACAACCCAAAATGTCCAGGCAATTCTGATCTAGAAACTGGAAAGAGAAATCTATAGCTAGGTAATCAGAAATGTATATTACTACTCAACTATGTGGCTCCAAGTCATTTTAGGGATAACATTAAAACATACAAAAGGAGGGACAGGCAAATCAAGACATTCAAAGTCAAGTATGTTCAAGGCAGAGGGGAAAGAAAAAAGAAAGAGAAAAAGCCGTCTCACAAAATCCTAAGATACTCTGAAAGATGGCCTGGTAAAAATCAAGCACTGAACTCTTCTTTTTAAAATTACTAATATCTACGAATATGTTTGAAAATGAGCTCTAAAGTGAAGCTGCAGGATAGCATGCACAGACACAATGTACCACACATCCTCAGGAACTACTCACCCAAGTAAGTACTGTGCGCTGACCACATGCATACCAGAACTCTCCAAGGGGGTTCTGTGGGCTGGAGCTGGACCGCCCTTGTTAGGACTGCAGTCTGTATGGCCTCCGTCTCCTAGGACTGGCTTGACCAGGCACATCTAGCCACATGTACTAAGATCTCACTTCAGAGGACTGGTAGCAGAAAATTTGTGAACAGGGAACTGAAACAATGACCATCGGGCATATTCTCTCTCCTAGCTAACCCACCGGAGCTATATTAAAATGGGAAAAACACTGACATTTTGTTTCCATGTTACCTAAAGTTCTGGCTTTTTATCTTTGACCTATTTAACAATGCTTGCCTCTTCAGAGTTCCACTGCAGGCACAGCACACAGCAAATGGGTTATACTGCCGAAAATTCGTTTCCATTGCAGGCTAATGCCACTGCTAGTCTTTTATCAGCTTTTAACACTTCTGTTATCTGCACACTGCCCTTTTTGGAAGGGGGGAAAAGAACCCTACAGAAATCTGCTTTTATGAATGCCTCAAGCCTTCAAAATTAATGGTGAGAATCTCGTGGTCACTGTATACTCCTGTCTTAAGAGCAGATGTGACACTGTAGAGTTTTGGTATTAAGTACTGCCAAGCTTCCTTTCAAGCAGAGAACTATTTATCTACTTAACACAGAACACAGCTAACTTTTGTAAGTTTCATATATTACATTTATTTCAAAATGCTTGGCATTATTAATCCTTTTTATATTGTTAATATAAAGATTCTGCTTCAAAACCTCAAAAAACCAGAAAGTTTATTTTTTTCCTCTCTTTTTTGCATTGCATGCACTGATGAACTGGCCTGCTCAGCAAGCATTTAACAGATTAGACACTTGAACATGGTTTCAGGCAATGCTCTCTCATGTTTCTGCGTATTGCCTGATAAACACTTCAAAGTAAACCGCTCATAAATATGAAATGAAAAGCCGAGAAGTCGTTATGCACAGCTTTGAGATACAAATCTCTTTATTCCCCTCTGAAGTGGAGTTTGATTGACATAATGAGTCATAGATCCTGTCCAGGGACACACTGCCTTATCCCCTTTTCCTCAGGAGACAGGGAGTCTTTAAAGAAATCCACTTCAGAACTTTCTGATAGACAGCTACAGAAAAGTTGAATACCACACAAATTCATTATTTTGTACTAATACCTACTTTAACAACTATGACACATGTCAAAGACTGATTCCGAAGTCGTGAACAGGCCCCGGCATCTAAACCTTCTAAAGGAGGCCAAAGCCAAGACACACATTTTATCTAGTTATCAGTGACACGGCAACACAGGCCTTGGCTCAGCAAACAAAGGAAGACCTAGAGCCAGAGAGGCCCTCGCTGAGCTGGGTGCTGCGCCCTGCCACTGCAGGGATCTGCATACCCACAGGGCCCCTTGGCGAGTCTGGGGAGTAACAGCCCCCTTCCCACCCACTCAGGAACAGCTATTGCTAACAGAGCTTCGTGAAGAAACAGGTGAGCCCTTTTGGCTTGGGCTACTCCGCTACAGAGCCTCTCATGCTCCTACAAGCAGCTCCTGACTCCAAAACTGCATCCCATGTGGCACAGACCCCCCCACTGCCTGGCTCCACCTTGACGTGAGGGAAGGGGTGGCCAGGGGATGCTGTCACCCTGAGGAAGTCCACGTTGCTATGACCCTCGTTAGAAGGCACATTTATCAGGGACAGGCCCCCTATAGTCATTTCCTATACTTCACCAGTCTATGCTGTGAAGGAGTGTAAGACTTGCATGTGGGAAGGAGCAGTTAAAATCATCTAGCTTGAACAACCTCTGAAATGCTAATTTAGATACTGCTGTTAATAAATGGTAGCCGTATGAAAACGACAAGAACTATGGCACGCGGAATTGTTGGCCAGTGCTATTCCACAAAACGTCTAATCCACAGAAAGTCAAGCTTTCAGCCACCACGGCGAAACTGCTAATCAGTAGCACTATAAACAAAATTATGGTGCAATAAATTGCTACTCTACAATGTTATATTCATAAACTGCATTTCTAGTGTTTGTGAAGGTTTGTACAACGAATCCGGCAAATATCTGCCTAAACTGAGATGCAGCTTCTGACAGTTTTTGCTAGCCATACTGTATGCATTAAATTATAGCTCGTTACTGGCTTTTGTTAGTCGCTACTCCTATGAAATAACCATACTTAAAGTACACAAGATCCACCACTCAACTTCCCCCTTTTGTTAACGGTAGTGCTATTATTAACGTTAGATGTGAGCCACTCACAGGATTTATACAATAATACACACATCATTAAGATTTAAAAAGCCAGAGTAAAAAATTAGCTTAATTTGTGGTGTTCAAAATGCACTCAAAGTATTTTTATACTGGCAATAAAAATGAAAAGGCTAGTATCTATAAAAAAACATACAGTGAAACAATGAAATGGTGAGAAGACTAAATATGAAAAGAACTGAATTCACATTACATGTAAATAATGAAAGGCTCAAGCCCAGTTTTGCAGCAGAAGGCTGAAAGGGAGATTTAGAAGTTTAAGATGGTGAAAAAGCCACGATGTGACATTGCCATCCATCTACAACGAACATTGCTGCCTCTTCTCGGTCCTCAGTGACTGAGATTATGAAGACATTATTTTTCCCTCTAAAACATTTATTGTTAAAAACTTTTACTGTTGTTACTTCTTGTTTGTAAATTGCCAACACATTTTGACCCTCCCCTACACACTGTGAGCACTCTTCCTCCTCTGCTGTATATGATCATTCACATCTTAAAAGCCAATAGTCTCCACTGGCTTTTCTAACCACTAGTAAGCAATATACATTTACACCAAAATACACGTAGGCGATTTGCAACAAATGCTGAGCAAAATGGGGAAGTGCTGAAAAAGCCCTAAATCAAAGCTTATGACTATAAACAGGGGTTCTCCAATTTTGCCATTTTTGATTACGGATTGCCCTTCCTATGCAAATTAAAAACCTTTAGCCCAAACTGAAATTGTTTGTACCTATTCTGAATATTTCTGAGGAATCACAATCATACAAACAACTCAAGAATTATGGGCATGCATCTTGGCACATATCTGAAAAAACCTGTTATGCACAAGTACTGATTTTAACACATGTATGACTCCAGGGTACTGTGGATAGACTGCCACACTGACAGGCAAATGAGGCTTGTGAAATATTCTGAATTACCGAAAGTCTTCACAAGATCTTCTGCACTCACAATTAATATACAATACAGTTAATATTAGACACACGAGTAAAATTAGATACTCCAAAAAAGAACTAGACCCCAAAATAAGCAAGCCTTTTCAATAACAACTGTGTTAGAAGTAAAGTGTGCTTCTATAAACTAATGTTATTTTAAGAGATTACACCCCTGTTACTGAGCTGTCATTACCAGCTGTGAAATATTTTGATAGGACTTCAGGCAGCATTAGCTATTCTGATGAGGTCCAAAAAGCACAGCTGTCAGTCATACCCTCGGCTCTGTCAGTCACTTCAGCACACTGAAACCAAGTTGTCTCCGGGATAAGTGGTCCTCGGAGATCTGTGGTTGCTGTTTGACCTACAGCTGAAAAGCAAGTGCTTCACTCACTAGATCTATTAGCCCTTTGACTTCATTCATTCAGGAGCTAATATAAATACATTGCTAAAGTGAGTGATTAATTAAATTTCTTCAGAGAGAGTGCTAAATTCTTGAAGCCCCTAGTATGACTATCCACAGTCTCCAAAACATTCATATAATTAGTTATCAATTATGGAATTGGAGTTAGAAATCTGGTAAGAGCCACTAAGTTCTTAATTTCCTCTTTTCATCTTCCCTCCATACCCTTTCCTTACTGCACCATAGCTTCATTTAACACAGACACAACTATCATCTCTTTCTATTCTTACGTAGGTACCTTTACACTGAAAGCCTGTTGAACAAATCATCATCTTTCCCTTTCTTGTCCATGCTTTCCAGGTTTGACATCAACACAACAGCTTAAACAATAGCTTGCAGTTGATCCTAAAGGAACACAACTGCCATTAAAAACTGGAGGAGGCAGACAATTTGAAAGAGAGGAAGAAACCCCTGAACACTTATGCAGGTACAGTTGAATGTAAACCTCTCTCTCCACTACCGGAGAGAACCAACACATATTTATAATTACCTAAAATATCAGTGTATTAAAAGGACCCTGAAAAGCATTCTGATATAAAAATCTGGGAATCTGACCTGCCAGTCCATTGTTTTGACAAGAAAAATGCCATTTTTTTAATTCTATATTTAATATATATATTATATCTTGGCACCTTCTGATCCAAGTATGGCACTGTGGTGAAAATACTAGACAATGCAACCGTTCAATCTAGAAAAGGCAGTTCCCTTCCAATCACTTTGATAATTTTTTTTTTTCCATTTGTAACCCAACAGAGAACATGTCTAGTCAGTTTGGATCCCAACTTTTAAGTTTTGTAAATGAGGCTGATGTTAATCAAAAAAGTTTCACACAGCTGGACTTAACCGGGTAAACAAATCCACAACGTATTTTGGAAGCATCTATAGGGTCTTCCTTCCCCTGCTTAAATCTCTTTCTGTGGAGAGGAAAGAACGACTGTCTTCACATGCGTTACAGTCAACTCTAGTTTTACATACTGGAACAGTTACACCTGTAACAGAGAGGCCATATCTGCTTATTCACTCTTTTGAATTGCCTTAAGTTTTCAAAAACCAAACCAAAATGGAAACCGTACACAAAAATGCCACAAGACCCCAGAGAAGTCTGCAAACATGCCAAGAGGAGGGCTTCACTTTTAGAGCTGCCGGGAAGGCAGGCTTTCATTTTCAGTACGCACAGAACAGTCCCAGCTTAGTCCAGAGAAATGAGCAAGGACGTTTTCAACTCATGCATATGCTTATATTTACAAATAACTCTATTTATGCCAGTAGCTAAAAAATGTTAAATTAACTAAAAACTTCTGACAAACAGTCAAACATTCAACAATGTTGTAACTCAGAGCTTATTCAAAAGCTGGCAGATGTCAAACTGAAAAAAAATAAAATAAACACAGCTACATGCACCTCTTTGGCGGTCTTTTTCAACAATATATAGGTGTCACTTTTTCAACAAAGTGACACCTATATATTCTAATATCCCCAACTCAGGAAACAATCATTTTTGGATAAAAACCACTTACTTGGATGACCGGCAGGCACAGTTTTCTGTGCGACGGCCAACACTAAGCTGAGCTCAACACAACTGGAAGGATGCCTTCAGAAAGACTGCATTTCAGTGACGGAAAGCATGATCCTTCCTGCACAGTACGCACTGCACTATGCATTTAGTCCTTTGAGAGCTTTCAGGATGAAAAGACTATAGTTATTACTACCATCATTATTATTAATGAAAAATACACATGTAAAATTAGGTTTCGAACACAATGTTTTATAGCCCCTATTTGTCTCTGTGGACACACGCCATAATGGCTTTAACAGACCTTTAACACTCACTGCCTAATTAATCTTTACACTCAGGACCCAGCACTGAGTTTTATTCAGTAAGGAGCAGAAAATAGCATCTGTGGATTGCGCTTGCAAGGTCCACTGCATGAATAAATTGACAGGCTACAGGAAGAGTTGATATTAAACAGCTCCTCTCGTCCCCTCAGTACTCCTCTAACACCCTTCACCAGCCACTGAAGCTTCCCTTCGCAAACTTCTTACATACAATTTATTTTTATTTGCTGAAGTGGCTCTTTTCAGCCTTACAGAGACTCAGTCTTCCAAATACATTGACACTGATAGAAAAAATATTACAGGGACTGGATATCACTTTAAAATATAACTGCACTTCCAACACAACCAAAGTATGCACCAGCAGATTCAGCTTTCCTATGGAGAGCACAAACGAACCATACAAATTAATAGACCCCAGCAGTTTGTCAGAAAAAGCTTTAGGCTTCCATTTCAAACTCAAACATGGTCTAAATATGAAAAAGCACGGGGAAAATATTCTGCAAAAAGAAAGCACAAAGAGAAAATACACCGTGCAATTTCTTAATAGAATAAATCCAATCTTAACTCCTCTTAAGCGAAATTTAAAGGCATTGTAAAAGAACAAGCATGTAGGGGTAAATTTCCCTCCTCTCATTTGCATGACACAGTTATAGTCAATTCAGTTTACGTGGAGTCTTGCCTTCCTTCAGCCACAGAGCAAGGCAACCTGAACATCTTCAGTTAGGAAAAGTGTTACGTGTTTACTAGCCAAGTTTCAGGGGTTGAGATTTCATTAACATTAAATTATTAAGGATTCTAATTGGTTTTTGTAGCATAACCATATGTAAACTCCACTAACACTGTGAAATTCAAGAGCATGATACCTGGTTTATTCCATTAATCTAACTTCAGGACTAGCCTACTATGTTTTGTAAGTAAAATTCTATTAGGAAACAAGCCTTGTGAACTGCAGCACAATAAGCAGTAATGACGACTGTACAGCACGCATTTTGAGAGTCAAAAGTGACCTCCCTAGACTTTACCAAGGAAGATCACAAATTAATTATAGCACACTTCTTACCACAAAACATTCATCTGTCTGTATACCTATAGGAATAATTTGACAGATTAGCTCTTTTTCCTTTGGAGTTGTTAACCACTTGTTTAGCGAGTCTACTTTTGACAGCAAAGAGCCATCCATTAAAGTCCTTTAGGACTGAAATCTGCACTTATTAACAGTTGGACAGACCCAAGCAAAGACAGCTACTCCTATACCTCAGTCTACTCTCCTTACTGCCCTTGTTTTTCCTCACTTGTTGAAGCACATTTTCAGTTCCCCTCCAAAAATTCCACAAAATCCCCCCTATCAATGAGCCATATTCTACTCTCAAGCCACCCATAACTGATTTTTCTGCCTGAAAAAGGGAAAGGGAGGTGAATCAACTAGGAAACAAAATCCTTGTCTGCTATTGCTTGATCACTTCCAGCTTATGGTTTCATCTCCCCAAACACTTTTCCATTATAAAACATGAAGGCTAGTAATGCTCTATGCATTACTCTGTGTGTATATATGTATCAAAGACTTCAAAATTTAATAGGAGTTTATGGGGACTCAGCTTTGAATTACACTCACACATACTCACAAAAATCTGAAGTTGTTTCTATTGGATTTGAATCCCATTTATGTATGGCAGTATCTGCTATGTTAAGAGACCCTGCCAGGGACAGCCTGGCTGAAGTTGCAAGCATGTGAAGCCGGCAGCTGGCTCTTTCCCCACTTACCTTCAATCCTCTCAAGTGGGGGAGGAACGTTACCAAGCACTGTGTAAACCTTAACTCGTGCTTTAGAATTAAAATAAACCCTGGCATAAAAATAAATAATAATAAACCCTGGCATAAAAAAATAAGCAATCCATTAGATGAGTTTTTACTCTGATGAACCATTTACTCAAAGGTCACATTTAAGCTAACTTCCTAAACCGCCAACACATTAGGCATACATTTTAAAAGCAACTTGACGTAGAATTAGTAGTTTTGTGACCAGCTATATCACATTCGTCATTAGGACTGAAATAGTCCTAGCCCTGTCCGAGAACTGTAAGCACAAGGAAAATACAACTACAGTATAACGAAGACTGGAAAAAACAACGGTGTAATTCCAGTATAGTTCATAAGAAAACACAGGTAATGGATTTACAGCATACTACTTGCCTGTGACATGAAGGGTACGGTTCGAGACAGAGAAGGAAGAGAGCTCAGTATTAAGACCAAAAGCTTAACTTCTGTACCCTACTACCACAGCCTCGTCTTCACCGTGACACAGTTTTACAGCCAGGAAAGAATAGGCTAGCGGCTGCTGTGAACTGAAAACTGTATTCTGCTAAAATCAAAAGTAACATAGGACTGCATCTACATGGTATCAGATGTGCCTTGATTCCTTCTGCTTCAAGTACATGAATTGAAAAGAGACAGTGACCCTTCAACCTAAATTGTTAATGGCACCTCCAAACTGCCATAGTAACAACCTGCTTTTTTTCAGACTAGAAGAGAAACTAATGGTAAATTACAAGGTAAAGGGCCTGGCAGAGGACTCCAGTTTAAGTTTTTGGTTTTGCTACATCTGCTTGAACAGAAAAATACCCAAACATCAAATGTTCCATAAAATAGGTCAGAACATATATTCTTCATAGAACAGTGCCATTAAAGCGCTTATTTGCACAGAACATTTAGTTTCACTCAGAACCTCATTATTATTTGGAAGCTCCCAAACAAAATATTCGTGCCCCTCCACCTGTGGTGTCAGTTCTGCAGCTGAACACTGCAGCCACGACTGTGACATGGGAACAGCAGCCTGACTTCTGTGGGGACTTCTGCACCGGATTGTTACCTTAAACCGCTTGATGGCCAAAGTCTTTATAAAACTGAATTATCTGGGGAAGTATGTCTGAGTAAGAATGTGACTGCACAAACCCAGCAATGTTAAGAAGAAAGTTTGAAGATTAAACTAATAAATATAGCTATACGAACTCTGATTTTTGTAAATATAATAGATTTACTTTGATGTAGTGGCTTCCAAAAATCAAGTAATAAAACTGTAGTCACTAGAATTCTGAATCAGATTGTCCACAAAGTGAATTATTTTAAACTCCTATGATTATTTTTTCTCAGTGTCCTCATTTAGACACACCTTCAGTTTCATTTTCTTGGAGGCACTGATCATTATGAGCACTGTCTCTGTATAAAATGTTTTGACTTTTATGAACAGATTTTTAAATTACTCAGCTAATGTATGGATGGGATTGCTTTGTTTAACCAGCTACATTTAAAATCACCTGGAATCTAAAATGCTTCTTGCATGCATTTTTACTAAAGCTCCGCAAATCCTGAAGACCTTATCCTGCACTTTACAGTTACTGGAGGGTAACTCATATCTTCCTGCTTTCTCAGTATAAATCGGTGGATAAAGAAACCCCTGTTTTCCATGGATAGGCGAGGCTGGACACCACAAATATATATACGTGTATATTTAGCACGGCCTATATTTAAGCTACATCATGCAAATATACTGAAGTATCAGACTGAAAAGAGACTCATACCATTATCTTCCAAGTTACAGATTGGAAAACAGAGCTCTTGAACGAGTGCTTGCCTGAAGACTTAGAAAGATTATTGGCCAAAGTACAACAACAACTACTCCAAACCTGCATATAGACTTTATGTTTTAACTCAAGATTGGCTAGATACTTTTTTAAAAGGAATATTTATTTTTGACAGTGGGATGTACCCTGAATTTCAAAAAAAACCCCAGAAAATCATCTTGTTTCAGGTTTTTAATGAATGCATTGCAAGATTTAGATTTCTTATAAGCCAGTCTGGAAGTCTTAGCTCCTTTACATGGGACTGCAAATTATACTGGCACAAGCAATACAAGTTGTTATCAACACTGGCATTGCAAAGAATCAAGTGAACACAACAGCATACTTGAAATACAATTTTCCTTCTGCACTTCAACCACAAAAGCACTCCTCTGCTAGAGTAACAAAAATCCCTGAGATTTAGACCAAGAGGATGACTGAAATATTTGTGCTAAGGCTTCAAAGTGAGAAAGGGGCCATATCCATGCCATGTTAAACAGTGTTTTTTTCTTCCCTTGCGATGCAAGGACACCCATGATCAGCTCAGGGGTTGCATTTAGAGCGGGCCTTTTCCCAGGGGAAAGCTGACTGTCGTGGTTTAACCTCGGCTTGCAAAATACCACCAAGCCGCCCTCACACCCACACACACCCACCCCCTTCTCCAGCAGAGGGGGAGAATCGGAGGAAAAAGACAAGGAAGCTCATAAAATTGAGGTAATTGAGGTAAAATTGAGGTATTTACTAATTGAATATAAGTGAATAATCCATATGAATAACAATAATATATATGAACATATAACAGTAGTACTAATAATAAGTAATTAAAATATTAGAAAATAAACCAAATGATACAGTTGCTCACCACCCACTGACTGATGCACAGCAGGTCCCGAGTAGTGGGAGTCAGAGCCAGCGAGCCCAAGAGCTGGAGCCTGAGAGCGATCGCAGCAGAGTGAGAGCGAGCCCCACGAGCGACAGCACGACTGGGAAAACTAACAGACCCACCAACACGTGAACGAACCAGCCAGCAAAGGAGCTAGCAAAGCAGCTAACAACGGAGTTAGCGAAGGATTTGAGGAGCCAGCAAGAGAGTTATGGCCGCCAAGACCATGCTCCTACTTATGTACCGAGCATGATGTACCATGGAATGAAATACCCCTTCGGTCAGTCTGGGTCAGCTGTCTGAACTGTGTGTCCCCACACTGCCTGTAGCGAGAGAGTTGGGAACGCAGCTGCAGTATCAGAAGCCGGGAAAGACCTTGAACTTGGTGCAAGCACTCTCCAGCATCAACTAAAAAACACCTTACCAGTATTTTTCTTAGGTGAAACAGCTTCATACCAGCCACTGTGAAGAAAGTTAACTCTTTCCTGACTACCACACTGATTTACGACTAGATCTCCTGACACGGCAGGACACTAGTAAGTGAGAGAGTATTTCTGCAACGGAGACTGTGCTAAATTTTCATTTAGAGTACGACACAGAGAATCAACAAAGAATGTCTGGAAAAGATCCTGCACAGTGAACACTGGGTTTAGCCAGCAAGGTGAAAGTCTTCTCAAAACAGGCTCAGTCAAGTAGTATTTACATTTTCTGAGGAGTCACCACCGTGAGAAAATGAACTCTGATTCACAATGAAAGACATGGTTATCACTAACTTCTGAGATCTTATTCCTACTTTTAAGTCAGAGCTAGACGACTCCTAAAAATTTTGGCAAATTCAGCTCATTTTTTTTCTTCCCTTCTTAGTTTAATTTTCCTTTTCCTTTAATTTTACCATTCATCTCTAAGGTGTGGGTCCTCACACTCAGGCTCCACTATTGTGTCTCTTGAAGACTACCTTTCCCATTTCTTTGACTATCTTTTGTTCTCCCCAATACAGCAGTGTCAGACTTCTTTATTAAATAAATTATATTAATAAAGCTGTCAAAACGCTTGAACATGAGTAATTTCTATGTTAATAAAATCCAGTAAAAGCATGTCTTTGACTTCACCTTCATATTTTTAAATTCTATTTTGTAACAACAAATAAAGCACTCTAAGCTTTATTTTTCTAAATTATTATTACATTTCTGTGATGGATAAAGGCAATAAGTATTTGCCAGAAACACCAGAAAATTAGATGAACGCGAGACACATGGAATTAACTGAAGTGAAATTCTCCCCTTTGATGGATGGCTTGAAGTTTCACTAATCAGGGAAGTTTGCTTAGAATCCAAATCATTTTTGATTAGTTAAGAATATATGCTACATAGACATTACACAAGGAAGGAAAAAAACCAACAGTGAAAATACTAGCTAATATAAATTAGAACGGATTACTAATCTAAGTGCAAAGATTTTTTTTTTTTCCTTTTCCCACTCACAATGTTATTCATGCCCCTAAGCAACTCACTTAATCTTTTTTCTCACGCACTTTGTCTGTAAAATGGGAATGAACCAACATAATTTATCCCAATGGTATTATATATGAGAGTAAGTCAAAAAATAACAAAATCCAAACATCTCAATTATTTAAATAGGATTTGGCACATCAGTATGACATATATATTCTTAGCTGTTGTTCTCTTCTGGAAAAATACATATGAATTACTTAAAATGTACACATTTTTCAATCTTAAGCATTCCACTGAGCCTTTGTCTTCTTCCACTTTATATCATTTTCAGCTACATAAAAGATTAAGTAGATGCATTTCAAGTTGTTTTCCTTAGACTTTAAATCTTGGGTAACTTCTCATTTGCCACCTTTCACCACAAATTAACATGCACATCAAGACAAGTTCATTATCATTTAGAGGCCTGTTAAAAAGATGAAAAAAGAATTTCACCTTAAAGTGCCCTGGATTATCTACCGGTTAATAAAATCAGCACTGACTGATTTTATAGTTCATCGTAATCAGTTTGCTTTTTTTCCTTTTTAATCAGAAAGCTCTGAAAGTTTAATTTACATTCTAAGTAAATAAGTGCTCATTGTTGGAAAGTACCATCATATTTGTTTTCTGAAGGTAAGAATGATGTCTATATAAAATAAATAAGAAAATAATAAGCAAAATAAATAAGCAAAACTATCATTTGGTGCTTCTAAATGCAGTACTTTGGGGAACTGCAGATGAAAAATTACTCGTAGCATATAACAATCCTAATTCAGAGAAAAATGTCATCTGCACATTACAGATTTATATAAAACTTCCATTATTAATATATTTCAAATGTTTGTACACTACCTAGGAGAATAATATATTACATTTTCCCGGAACAAATAAAACCAAGCTTAGCATATGACTGTCCTGCTGACATGAAATTTCACTTCACATTAGCGAAGTGACAGTTGCTTTATACGCAGCCCCAGTGCAGGCAAACCGTAACGTGAACAGAGCATTCAAATACAGGAAAAACAGGGGAGGCCAAACAGTCACAAAATCATTGTGAGCCAGCAATAATAACGTCATAAGGAAACTGTAAAAATTTAAATGGTGCTTCCTACAGCGAACGCAGGTACACCATGGCTATTAACTAAGGCCTTAAAAAAAGGGGCAGCATTCTAGCTATGCCCTGCAGCAGTGAGGTACTTCAAGCTCTGAAGCAGTCTCACTGAGTTCAGTCACAGACACGACCCACAAGGCCTGGGGGGGGGACACCTTAGGTGGGGAAAGGTAACACCATAGAACTCAATGCAGACACCACCATTTGAGTTCACCATTTATTGGGCTTGGCAAGAGCACCTAATAACGCACTGCACTGCACGCTAACTGCCTCCAATTAACTCAAATACCCTGGTGTTCTTCTGTCTCTGTATTAACTGAGATCTGAAAAGTTCTCTAAAAAACATCTTTAAGCATATTCTTCAGAAATTATTTTTCTTTAAAAAAAAAAACCCACCAAAAATATTTGTCCACCAACCAGTACAATCTTCCACTCTCAACAGCGCTCTCCTCAAAGTAATTCTTATGTTGCTTATCACTATATGTGAATTCATGCTATATTTTTAAATGCACTTGGAAATTTAAACAGATAATGAAAGACCCCTGAACTCTGTAAAGGGTGCCAGGTGATAATAGAAATCCTCATCCTGCTAAACAACAACGTGCTCCCAGATCATCCAGTCTTTTAAAAAGACACTGAATCTTTGAGGCTCATAAAACACAGTGACAAAATATTGATTTAAAAGACATATATAACATTTCAATCAGTCATAGTTTCATGATCTTTTGTTTTGTTTATGCCATTTTTTTCCTTTTCCAGTCTCCCTCTTTTGAAAGTCTTAGTATGATTTGTTGTGGAAAACAGAAAAAAAAAATCTCCAAATAATACAGACATCAGTGTCTTTTCACCTGTCAGCAGGATGTCTTGAAACTTCATCTGGCTACAAAACCAAAAAACTTGTCTTCAAAATGGTGTTTGCCCAAAGGGCAACTTTAGCAGATCAACTTGTACGTTCAGAGCATTTTAATCTAGGGGCATTTCAGCATGCCCCTCACTAGCTCTCTTAGCTATTCTACAAAGTAAACATAAAATGACCTGGGAGGTGAAACCATCATAGCTATAATATTTTGATATTTTAATTCCTCAGTTTCCTATAATGTTAATGCATCGTTTGTTGACAAAAACTGGAAAAACACATAGTGCTAGTAAAATATTTCATTCTGTTCAACAGTTGAGCGTCGCTTCTAAATCCTGATTTAACGATCTAATTAATTCACAGTTAATAAGGAAATCTATTTTCTGAACTCAGTTGGGTGCCTTCCGAGCAGCCAACAACCACTCACCTGCACACAGCCCACGCCAAGGTACCCTGCCAGTCACACCTGCACAACGGGTCTCAGCACGTCACCTCCTGGGTTGTGGATTCTGGGCAAGGCGTTTGCTTGCGCCTCATCTGTTCTCTCTCACATAATGCTCTCTCTCGTTCCCCTCTGTTAGAGCGCTCTCGCACTTACAGGCAAAGCCTGCTGTGTTAAAAACTATGTTTTACCGAAACAACTGTATGTTTAACACAGGGTTATTTTGAAATCTTTCACATTAGGTATCCCATATAGATATGGACTTGATTATCACTGCATTTCAGAGTGAGTCCCAGTTACACCATTGATTTTTCCTTCAGCCAGTCTGTGGTTTTGAAACATTAAACAACTACTATATTGCAATATGAATTTAAGAGGCTTTTTCCCCTCACACACCAAGATAGAATTTCTATTTGTAGCCTAAATACTTCTTAAAGGACACCAATGAACTCAGGTATTATTAAAAAGGCTCTGTACCAGGAGAAAATTTCTGAAGGTTTTAGGAAAGGCGTTTTCAACTATTTGTTTTAACATTTTAACACAAAAAGCCAAATGACAATTTAAGAGTGATAGCAGCAAGGTAATTTGAAAAAGCTCATTAGCTCTTGTTAAATTAGCAACTCACAAGCTGAAGAAGAAAGGAAGGAATGCTAAATGCAGTTCAGTCACACCACCTCCAGGTAAATAAAGCCAACCACGTACATTTCAGCCACCCTTTAGCATCAGTTGTGACATACCCACGAAGAGCAGAAAAAGAACACGAAGTATGAACATCCATTGTATTTGCCACCACCACTCATAACCTCTTCTGGGCTGGGTCCATGGAAACCTCTGGGAACACATCCTCACCTTCTGCCCTCCTCCCAACACTGTCAGGTAACACTTCCCAAGCTGTAGAATATATAATCTGTTCTCCTGGCTTCCACTTTCCAAAATGAAAACATACTGCAGATAACAGAGGAGGATTCAACCGGAATGTGAGGGTAAGAGGGGCTGCAGCAGCATTTGCCTGCGCTGCTGAAAGTGTGTGTGTCGCTGACGAGCTTCAGGGTACTGCCTCCACCTCCAGCCATGCCACCCGTCTATTTTATGTTGTCCATAGCCATTCTACTGCGGTCACAAGAACCAAACCCGCTCTTGTATCACCACCACCAGCTGACGCTCCCAGGCTGTGCAGAGCAATGCCAAGGATACCATCTTACAGGTGCTTTTCCTGTTTCCTCCTTATTTTGCAAAGCCGTATTTCCAGTTCTCTCCATGGTTGGGATGGCCTCCTTCCCACTTCATTGATAAGACTTTCCAGATAAAAGCTAGTTCCCAACATTCTGCTAATGCTTTCTCCTCTTGCTGCTTCTGCCCAGAGTTAGCACTCTAAAGCCCATACTGAGATATTTCTTTCTTTATCCCTCTTTCAGCATTGCTCGTGACTAGCCTTATTCATCTTCTCTTTATCTTGGTAACTCTGTTCCCTATCGATCCTCGTATCTCAGAATTTACCTTGCCTTTTCAACACCTAAGATACTGCCACTTCATTTAGCTTTGCTAGGTTTTTTTTCCCCTGGGATTTTAAAAGCCATTATTTACCAGTATCATTCTGCACAGGTTAGGAGTCCTTAAGAAAGGACAACAAACCTGAGAAAATCATGTAATTGGTTGGTGAATGCAGAGAAAAAAGAAAAAAACCTCAAATGCATTCAAAATATTTCACCAAGAACCTGAAGATTTACAAAGAATTCCTTGAGAGAATAAAGAACTAGAAAATTTGACAGACACTCTACCACCTGCGCATCCAAAAATATCTACAGATTTCAGCAGAAATACAAAACTTCCAGCATAACAGTCTCCTTGACAGTAAGACAAGAAGCCACTTTCCACGAGTGCCCTCTCTCCCCTCATCTGCATTTCAGATTATGCTGTATGTTAATTTACAACCTCGAGTCATCAGAAATTTGAGATAGTCCGTACAAAGATGTTTTTAAGTGGAACAGGAGGAAGTTAAGTGACAAGGATACACAGTTTAGCCTCCTACGCAACAGGGTCTACTGAGTACTTTAGCTGCTCAAACTGTTAACAGATTTCCTTTTTTTGGGGGTTGGGGGGGAGCGGTGTGGGGTTGTGGCTGCCAAAGATCATATGCAGAATGAAACCACAATACTCTTCTGAGAGCTGGTGACAACAGAAAAATATCTTTTTATAAAAAGGCTGTAGGAAGGTAAAGTTTGCGCAGAGATTTAGCTCAACTTCACCCTCCGACTTGAAAGATGAGGTGATAAAGGCCTTTTAGAGATGTCATCTCTGTAGGGGAGAATTTCTCTCATATGAGCAAATAATAAATGAAGTACTTTAAATGAAGTATTTTAAAACATCTCATTACATATGAACAAGATTAATGTAAGCTAAAAAAACTGGCATTTTTTCAGGCATATTGTATCAGCACAGCCCTAAGTAAATGATACTGCTGGATTTAATGTAGGCTTTAAACATATTATGTTCAATACTTATTTCCTAAAAAAGCATACTTTATATTCACTGATCCTACCAATAACTATGAGTCTGTTTCCTTGCTGAATAGTCACATGACCTCCAGAGACAAAGATTTTAATTTCTATTCTGAAAAACAGTACATTAAACATGTCCAGGGGCTTAATTTATTCCATTGCTTTGTGGAAATAAACTGTGCATTTTGGTAACAGCATTTTTTGATATGCTACCATATCTTCTCTCTTGCAGAATGTTATTTATGTCACATGAAGAGGATCTAAGGTAAATATCTATAAATTTGAGCCATTTGTTGAATGCTTGCACATTTCTGGCGCAAATGCAAGCACAGAATTCTTTCCCATGCCTGACAAATCCATTAACTACTGTAATTTCTCTGTTATCTGGAGAATATAAAGAGAAAGACGCAAAAAGAGGGTATCAACTCCAATCTCTCCAACGACAGCTAAAACAATGAGGACACTGTGGTGGGTTGCCCTTGGAGGCCAGGTGCCCACCAAAGCTGCCCTGTCACTGCCCTCCTCAGTTGGGCAGGGGACAGAAAACGTAACGATGAGCTCATGGGTCCAGATAAGGACAAGGAGAAAACACTCACCAATTACA
Source organism: Rhynochetos jubatus (assembly GCA_027574665.1). Taxonomy (NCBI): domain Eukaryota; kingdom Metazoa; phylum Chordata; class Aves; order Eurypygiformes; family Rhynochetidae; genus Rhynochetos; species Rhynochetos jubatus. The sequence goes on from CM050662.1 coordinate 7,205,537, forward strand.
ATCACAAGAGAAACAGACTCTACTTGGGGAAAATAAATTTAATTTATTATTAATCAAATCAGAGTAGGATAATTAGAGAGAAAACCACATCGTAAAAACCTTCCCCCCACCCCTCCCTTCTTCGCAAGCTCAGCTTTGCTCCCTGTTTCTCTCCTTCCTCCCCACCAGCGGCACGGGAGGATCCTCACACCCTGCCCCTGCCCCAGCGTGGGGTCCCTCCCACAGGAGACAGTCCTCCACCAACTGCTCCAGTTTAAGTCCTTCCCACGCACTGCAGTTCTTCACAAACTGCTCCAGCATGGGTACCCCCACGAGGTGTAGTCCTTCAGGAGCAGCTGCTCCAGCCTGGGTCCCCCCGGGTCACCAGTCCTGCCAGCAAACCTGCTCCAGCCTGGGCTGCCCACGGGGTCACAGTCTCCTTCAGGCATCCCCCTGCTCCGTCACGGGGTCCTCCCTAGGATTCAGGGGGCATCTCTGTGACCTTCCATGGCTGCAGGGCACAGCTGACCTCACCACAGGCTGCACCACGGGCTGCTGGGGAACCTCTGCTCTGGCACCTGGAGCACCTCCTCCCTCTCCTTCTCCACCGACCCTGGGCTCTGCAGTGCTGTTCCTCTCATTTATTCTGATGCCTCTTCTCCAGCTGCAGTTATGCAAATCTCTTGCCCCCTTCCCAAATATGCTACCCCAGAGGCACTAATGGGCTCGGCCTTGCCCAGCAGCAGGTCCGTCTTGGAGCCGGCTGGCAATGGACAGAAGGGACATAGGGAAAACTTCCAGCAGCGTCTCATAGAAGCCACCCCTGTAGCCCCCCTGCTACCAAAAACTTGCCACAGAAACCCAATACAGATACAAAAATAGTGATTCTGGGTAAATTAAAATATTTTTCGAATAGCAGTCAAAACCACTGTATGTTAGAAAATCATAATTTTCAGGAAAACAAACTTGAATCTAAATTAAATTCCTAGTCTCACAATCCACTACTCCACAGCTGAACAGCTGAGCAAATTGATACTTTAGATTCAATAACCAAATCAGTACTATTAAACAATATTTGGATATTTTACAACACAAATATTACAACTGTGAAAATCACCTCTTAATTTTTGTTTTCTTTAATCTGCCAAGTAATTCTGTTTATTCTCAGAGGTTCCTATACACAGACACCCCATCCTGTTCTACAGACAATCATCACATTTTGGAATGTCCAATTTTCTGGTTTATAAATATCAGATCTCCATGGTAAGAGGACAGTTTGCCACACGTAAGCGTGTGTTTTGGTATACGTTTTCTTAAACTGGGTACTAAGATCCTCAGCAGTAAAAGAGACACTGGAGTGGAATTGGATAAATGCTATCCCATTATGGTTTTGCAAGGTGTAGAACTTAGGAGGAAACAGAGATCACAGAGGGATTTTATTAACAAGGACTCCTCTGCCTAGCGCAGTGATGTCCACAAACCAACCCTACCACACAAACCCGGTCTGTGAGATCGATACACTTGGATCAAGGTATAACTTTGTTACGCTGTCAAAAAACGAAGGAAGAAGATGAATTTACTGAATTTAAGATGGAGGAGTCTGTCAGGCAATAACAGCTTAGAAGAGTTACAAAGCCAACATACACACATGAAAAGCAAAGCTGACATGTTTGATAACCACAAAGCCTGCTTATTCCAAATATACTCTCAATTACAGTCATTCTGGATTACACACAATGAAAAAACAAGTTCATGGAAGAGCAGTATTACAGTGCTCATCTCAGTTTCTACACTGTCAACCTCTGAAAGCTTCCCTACATGTAACGGGGTCCTCCCAGCCTGAGCAAACACCTGTGGGAAGAGAAGGTCGTTTCACAGCCCCTGACCGTGCAACACACATCCCACCCGGCACTGATACACGGGGCAATGCAAGAAGGTGGAAAACGTGTCGCAGCAGCTCCTTGTGGGTTGAAGCTGAACGTCATCCTGTAAGTTAGATGTTTTCTTTAAGGGTCAATTCTAAAATCCAAGCTAAGCCTTACCTGTGCAGTGACGTCTCCCTGGGCAAACATCTGTGGGTAGTGGACGCTCTCAAAAAGACCGCAGTGCATTGAGGCAGCATCCCACCGGCGTCGCTTTGTTGCAGTCACCCCCGAAAACCCAACGCACAGTAACAAAAGCTTCATTGCAGCTTGTTAATAGTAAAAACAAGCACAAAGGTTCATTTTACTTAAGAAATGGTGGAGAAACGGGCAAACACGGATGATTGTTGCACCGAGTCGACAAGAGAGAATCACATAACTGTAGTACTGAAGACATCTAAACCCACAATCTGTTGTGTACACAGTGAATTCAGAGAACAAATACCATTTAATTTTTCTGGGCTGTGTTCTGATTGAATCGTATTTAGCATTTTTCAAACGTGGACAACTACAGGATTTTAGTCCTCTATGAATACTAGATAATATATATTTCCATGTCCCTCAATTTAATGGCTAGATCCGTAAGCAGTCTTATAAACCACTTTAAGCTTATTTTAATTTTTCATTATGAAAATTGTAACTGTTCATTAAGTTTGGAAGACACAGCATTACAGCTGTGATATATCATTCCTCATATTATTAACAAGCTACTTGAGAAATTCAGTGCTTGAAGCAGATATTGGTAATACGCTCTTATGAGTTTTATTTTTCTTTTTGTAAGAATGATAAAAATACTTAATAGGAGCACACACACTGACTTGCCTATCCACAGACAAAATGTTGTTCACTGTCACGATTTTAGAACTTGTGCCAAACTATAAAGGCACCAAATTTAGCAAACTTGATTGAAACTAAACCCCAGATCCTCAAAACAAGAAGCTCTCTGACTAATACCATCCTCCCCCCCTCTCCAACTCTTTGATAAGTTTACTTAAGCAAGAATGATGTCCAGATTATCATTTTTGGTGTAGTAAACTTTCAGCATATTGGGAATAGTTTTCATCAAAGGTAATTGTTTCCTACAGCAATTAAGCACCATTTTAGCTTTGCTTCAGTACTGTTCAAACGCCTGTATTAGGGAGAGAAAAATTCCAAGAGACAATTGGATATTGCTATGAAACCAAATGGAATACTACTTATGAAAAGCGGGGGTTTAAAAAAATACTAGTATTTTATTTATAAGAGTTAGTATAGCATCTTAAACTGTCATCTTTAAAACATAATATTCTTCTGGAAGTAATTCAAAACAGCTAGAATACAGTGCCAGACCAGTTACCAGAGAATGGGCCATTTTCTTGAGGGAATGAAATTTATGCAAGTTGCTCTACATGATGGTGTGCCCCCCCCACCCCCTTTTTTTTTTTAAATATCAAACTTAACCTGGCCTCTGGCTTAAGTATCAAACCCAAACGACTGACAATTTTTACTTCAATACTTACACAAACAGAATTAATGTATTTGAGAGGACAAAGTTGTACTGAACAGGCTCATTGGGCAACTGAGCACTTACTATTTCAGATAATCAAAACAAGCTTTTTTCTAGCCAGCAGTCAGCACACAACTTGCTAGGCCTGGGTAAAAGCTGACCAAATGCTACTCTAGCTTTTTCACACAGAATACTAGGAGAAATACTACTGATGTTGGATATTTGTTGAAGTTTTCTTAATATTAGACATTTCTTTACATCCTACAACAGCCAGTGGAACTGCTAAACCAAAAAAGCTCAGCTGTAGCGCCCTGTGTAATCCCACCACACATGAAGCTTTCCATGAAGCGCAGGCCACATGTGAATACACTAAAAAGTTACGCTAGGAGAAGAACCACAGTCACAGCAACTACCCAGACTCAGAGCTTAAGAGTGGGGAAGTGAGCTGATAAGGAAAGAAGGCATATGACAATGTCGGGCATGCAGCTAAAAGATGTTTACAATACCAACAGTGGCAAGACATACCTGGGCTCGTAACTTGGATAAAGGATGCAATGCAAGGAATAGAACAGGAGGGATATTGGCTAGGATCTTCCAAGCACAATTTTCATTAAGCTCAAGCAGCATCTTGCATGGTAATGAGGAGAAGACCAAAGTGTGACTTTCACAATTACACTGGGCAAAGTAGACTGGAGACATTGGAGTACTGATGATCACACTGCTCGTCTCTTGTAATCGACTTCAAACAAGTATCTTACGTTGTGAAAGTAGTGATTGTGAAAACATTCGACTGCCGTGAGGAGAACAGCTAACAAGCATCACCGAACACAATAGTAGTTACACAGAGCTCAGAGAACAGAATCATAACCAAGACGAAAGGCACTGTGTTGATGTCACATCAAGAACATTTTCAAGTGTCAAATTCAGTTTGCAACAGGCAGTTTTTGACCAAAGTTAAGAAAATAGCCTCATTCTTAACTACTGTGTTTTCCATAACATTTCTTTAGGTGGGTAACTCCTCTCTCCATTTTCTGGACTTGCTCAAATTCAGCTAAAATGAAAGCCTTTACTTGACTCTTCACTGCATGAAGAAGAGAAAGAGAGCTGGTTCTTGGAGTTCTCTTGTGTAAGCTTTCCGCCTCCATTTCAGCAAGGTTCGATCACACACACACACACACATATCTGAGACCCATTCTTATATCATGTATAAGAAACAGCATTCCTCAGAGAGGTTTCTCTCCAAATAGTTTAAAAGATATCTTTTGATTCTGAATTAAACAGGATGTAGGGATTGCCACCAGTGAAGGAGTAGGAATCACAAACAGCTATAACCCAAATATTCTAAGGAAATGTAAGCAAGTAATTACAAATAAAACTGCTTACATTCACGCAACTTGTTTGGCAACAGCAGTATGCCATAAGGAGAGCTGCTACAATTCATAACAGCATCTTGTAATAAAACAGCTTTATGCATCCCTCTCAAACTGTTTAGTGCTCAAATCTCATCAGATGGCTGACTAAGCATTACACTTTGGGACAGTAAATCTCTGTTGCCAATATGGTCTACATTCACAGACATGTACTTTTGCATTCACTGTAAGACACTTCCAGCTCAGCACTTAGAAAAAAACCCCCCAATATATAAAAATATCTGCACACTATTTTGTCTAGTCAGCTATCTAGACTGAAAAAATTTAGGAACCTTGAAGGACCAGCAGCTCAACGGGAAGTGACTGCCATCAGAAGAAGCCGATTTGAAGTCTGGATTTACAACAATGAAAGTAGCACGGAAGGGCTATTTTTATACATGTCACTGCCTCTTCAACATGTCTCTATCCGCATCACTGGGGCATATAGGCATTGCTGTGGTATATTCTGCTTCCTTTGGAGAGAAACTAAAAGATAGGAAAGGGTTTAGAAAGGAGCAAGAAATCTGAATTAATGATAGAAAATGATGCCATACAGGCAGATGCCTGAAGAGCTCTACCTAGACAGGCAGAGCACGCGAGCTCATAGAAAAGACAACTAGCTTAACTGCAGCATCTAATTGAATCTGTAAAAAAAACACCAAACAAAAAAACCCCAAAACACTGGGTATTACGAGTGTTCCAATAAAGCAGAAAGGTCATCACCAGACCTAATGACTAACAACTAAACCCAGCTTCCAAAATCCAAAGGGAAGCTGGCATCTGCTTTTAATGTGGAGGCTGCGTTCCCATAGACGCTGCCCGCCAGTGGAAACAATGGATTTTCTGCCTATTGATGTTTTCAAGACTCCAGAATGTGCTTCATTCAAGGACAGATTACTGGGATCAATGAAGAAATAATCTGATGAAAGTTAATGAGCAACCACATAGCAGGCCAAACGAGATGACTGGTAGGCCTTCTGACCTTAAACTCTGAATCCTGAGACAAATCATATAAAACAAAAATAACAAATGAAAAATGCTGGGCCTTGCTTACCCAATTACACCTGCTTTTCTTTTCTACTAATTTTGATTTTAAGGCTTTAAGTGAACTGGTCATCAAGTCCAAACTCCAAAATATCCACGGTTCTCTAAGGAAGAAAGAGAGTTTTGGGTGATGTTTTTTTTGTTTGTTTTTCTAAGTAAACTCGGTGTATTTGGGTCCAGTCACAACACTTGAAAAGCCTTAAAAATCACATAATCCATTTGAGGTATTAGAAGAATAGACAGGGACAAAAAACCCCAAATATAAACACAGTAATCACCACTACAGACCATCCAGTTTTCCACTGAGTCTAGAATTTAGTCCCCAACACCAGTAATGTACTTAAAAAAAAAAAAAGTGGGGAAAAAAATAAGGTGTAAAAACCAATTACAGAATAAACACAATAAACACCTAAACCCTGTCCCCAATGCTTCTGAGCTGAAAACTGACTTGGGCATTGGAGCAGTGCATACACTCTGGTGCTTAACCCATCTCCCACACATCCCAAGCATATACAAATGTCTAACCCTTTCCTTATTTTATTGAAGATGCAGACCTTAAAAACATATGGTAGTGAGTGTTCAACAACGTATAATCCAAAATAAATGTATTTTGTAAGTTCAAAACTGGATTTCCATTTTATTTAAATATTTCTTTCTTCCTGTATTATGATAAGGGAGGAGAAGAAGCAAATGGCTTAATTTCTCTTTACCGAAAAACAAGCTTTAGAGGGGTTCCTAAATACACATCAGACAAAAAACAATACTCAGTAATAGAAGTTCTCGACAACATGACTTCTAAAGCCTAATTTTCTGGTACATGCCTAGGTTGCAGGGCCAAAGATGCCTAATTTAAACCCAGATCAAGCGTAAAAGCTTTTTAAATTTGAGATTTTCATGGCAATAGGTATATTAGAAAAGCATCCAAGTCTCTTCCTCACATCAGTTTGAGAATGCTCACAAGTAATCAGAGTCCTTTCCAAACCCTTCTTGCTGGAAAATACACCCTAAAAAATATCTGTGTTAAACTGCAGATCTTTCTGAAGACAAGACCCCAGGGAAGGTGGAGTATTTACAGAATTTGAGAAAATTACCCATTTTTCTTAGTAGGATTGATCAAGAAATAACTATTTTCATTTAGAGTGTCTTATTTTAAAAAGAAAAATACCATTTCATCCTCTAGGAGTACATTATTTCCCTTTACGATGGATTTTAATATGAGAAAGAGCATCCACATGGATGTGCCTAAATATTGCACATCTCAGAAGAGTGTGCATGAGTGTGAGTGAGAAAATAGAGAAGGATTATGGGATCAAAAATTACTGTTTTCAGTATCCAGAGTCTTAGACTTGTATTACGTAGCTGAGCAAAGGGATGAGGAGAAAAAATGTATACAAAGAATCCGTTTTCTTGAACATTCGTTTAGGCTCTAGCATTACAAAGCAAGCAAACACTACTCCTCTATTTTGAAGGACGAGATTTTTTTTTCCTGATACAAATTTGTAACTATAAAGTATAGGGAGTCTAATTCCCATTAATTTTGAAGTGCTTTTGAAAAAGCATTTGCATTAAAATGGTTACTAAGTCTATTCCAGAGTAGAACTATGTTTTTATAAAAAAATTATTCACAGTGTGCACTAACCATATGAGTTGATAATGTCTATATTTTAGAAGTTATCCTTTTATATTTAGTTTACATAATGTTCATAGAGTGGTTTGGGTTAGAAGGGACCTTAAAGACCATCATGTTCCAACCCCCCTGCCATGGGCAGGGACACCCTCCACTAGACCAGGTTGCTCCAAGCCTCATCCAGCCTGGCCTTGGACACTTCCAGGGATGTGTCCATCCACAGCTTCTCTGGGCAACCTGTCCCAGTGCCTCACCACCCTCTCCAGGAAGAATTTCTTCCTGATATCTAATCTGAATCTCCCCACATTCAATTTAAACCCGTTACCCTTTACCTTATCACTACAGGCCCTTGTAAAAAGTCCCCCTCCCAAGTTTTCTTATAGGCCCTTCAGGTACTGGAAGGTGCTATAAGGTCTCCCTGGAGCCTTTTCTTCCTCCTCTGGACTCGCTCAAACCAGTTCCTATCCTTCTTATGTTGAGGGCTCCACAGCTGGACACAGCACTCCAGGCAGGGTCTCATCAGAGCAGAGCAGAGAGGCAGAATCCCCTCCCTTGCCCTGCTGGCCACACTTCTGATACAGCCCAGGATACGGTTGGCTTTCTGGGCTGCCAGCGCACACTGATAGCTCATGTTCAGCTTTTCATCCACCAGTACCCCCAGGTCCTTCTCCTCAGGGCTGCTCTGGATCCATTCTCAGCGCAGCCTGTACTTGTGCTTGCGATTGCCCCGACCCATTTGCAGAACCTTGCACTTGGCCTTGTTGAACCCCCTGAGGCTGGCACAGGCCCATCTCTCCAGCCTGTCAAGGTCCCTCTGGATGGCATCCCTTCCCTCCAGCGCATTGACCGCACCACACAGCTTGGTGTCATTGGAAAACTTGCTGAGGGTGCACTTCATCCTACTCTCCATGTCCCTGACAAAGATGTTGAACAGCACTGCTCCCAGTACTGACTCCTGAGGAATGCCGCTCATCATAACGTTCATGTAACTTTGTAAATTGTTAAAAAAAAAACCCAAACCCCTAGTTTAACTTAGTCATGAACTCAGGAGAAGTCTAGTACAGCAGCAGTAAAAAAGGCAGAAGCTCGTTTGAAAGCTCAACAACAGTTTAGGAAAAAGAGACTAAATCTGTACAATACCTATATATTTCCACTGCAAATCCCTGCATTCTGATTCTCGAATTTAAACTGTAAACAAAGGCTGATTTTTAATAATGATCACTAGAGAGAAGCAGCCAAGAATAAAATATTATTCCCTGAGAGAAACTCTGTGTGTACACAGAATTCGCATATTATGTCTAGCTGTTTGTTGTTTATTCTACAAATACGTATTAATATTAGAACAGTACTGTGTTCTTCAGCACTGGTCATATTAATTATTACTGGAGTCCTCTGTCAGTATCACAACTTCTCTATAGTTTCAGTAGACTATTTGATTAACCTCCATCTTTATTACACTCACCTAGAACAAGATTCCCGGTGATCGGTAATACTTTAAGTGATTACACAGTGTATTTAGCTTGCTAGTGGATTATATTCTTTCCATAACAATGACACGTTGAGGACTTCAAAGTGTATGGCAACATCCATCCATTCTGTATGGCAACATCCACCACCAAGTTGCTGGGCTGGAATATGTCTCCTGCCACATAACTCCTCTCCCAGAGGAGATCTCCTAATGGCCAAGATGCTGATCTCGAAGCTGGCTCAACTAGTCAAATTCATAAGACAGCAAGAGTTACACCTCAGTCCAACAAGTCCATGTTCACCAGTCTGAATTCTCAATGGCTAGTTACAGTCTGAGCAGCCACCCACACCCAGCCAATGAAGTCACAATGTATAAAGATATGAAATGGTTAAACCCCAAGAAAGGAGGATGAAAGGGAAGTGCAAAGTAAGAGGTTATCAGAACGACTGATTTAAACTACCATTTACAAACCAGGAAGCTTGCAGCTCAAAAGGAAAAAATAAAACCCAAAATGAAACAAAAAAGAGCAAGAGAAAACCATTTATGAATATGTGCTTGGCAGTATCGCAAAGATTGTCTGTTCCATGATGTTTCCCTGAAAAGCCACTTCCAAAGAGATTTCCTTTTGATTTTATGTTATTGTTGCTCAGATTTAATATACACAAAGTTTTAGTTTAATTCCTATTTATCAGCAGATCTTAATATTACAGCTCAAAAGGCCATTTAACTGATGGTAGAGTATGAATATGAGGAGGTATGTTAGATTCTGGGTTAGACTTTTACATTTTCCTTCCCTAAAAGCAAGTTCGGGAAAGGATGTTTGTAAGGTTTGTACTTTTATTTATCTGCCAGTCTAGAAATACTGCTACATAGCTCCATTATCATCAAAATCAACATAGATGAAAGCACAGATGAAAAGTGCTTTCATGTTTTTAAATCATGTAACAATAAGAACCATATAATTCCTACGATTTGGGGAGGGAGAAGGGAGGGAGGGAGTTTTGATTCAATATCTTTATTAAATAAGGTATACATAGTAAAATAGAAACTTTCACTTTTCTCTAATGCCATGCTTTCTAGAGAAAGAGAAATTGAGTGCAGTTGTCTCACCTTACTAAATATTTTACACTGGGATGGCATCTCTCTCAGGTAACAATTAAAACCAAAGTAAACCTTGATCCAACAGCACTGCAAGCTATATATGTGCACTGGTTATAACAGGAAACTTGCCTTGAGGCCTTCTCCCACACAGGCTACCCTACATCTCATTCCACGTTAAGGGCTTCCTCCTTAAGCTTCTGCCACCTGCCTCTACCACAGATTTTGCTTGATTATATAAGTGCATGGATACACCCAAACCCAACATATCGCAGAATGCCACTCCAAAGCTAACATGACAAAGGAAAACTAAGAATGTGCTCCCACTCCAACCAGACTACAAGAAAAAAGTTTTTTTGAACGTCGTTATTCAGTTCTATACATGGAACATTTAATTCTGAAAAGGTCACACGTTCTGGAAAGGAATGTTAAAACTAGAATTACTAAAACTCAGTTGGATTTGGAAGGGATACACTAAAGTGAGCCTAAAAATTGAGTACGACTCCCGTTTGATGACAAGTTGACCAAAATCTCCTCCTGGTGTAACTGGGAATATAAGCAGCAGGAGAGTATCTAGTTAGGCTGAGAACCCGTAAGCGCAACTATCCCCTCTATACGGCGGCAGATTAGTCGCCGCTGAACACAGAACACGTGACCACAATAAATCTGAGCAAGCTTAATCACTCTCTTGGATTGTTCCTACTGCAGTGTGGTTCTTCAAACGTGGCCCAGTAAATTGTGTGGTGATGGATTTATGATGTGAAGAAGAACAAGAAAAGAAAACAACATTCGTTTTCCTCAGCAATCAGAGCTGCCTGAGAGGAGTCTGGAAAAATAAAATGTAGATTTATCAAACTGGTTTGGGTTACTTTGGTTTTTTTGGGGGGTTTTTTGTGTGGTGGTTTTTTTGGTTTTTTTGTGTGTGTGTGGTTTTTTGTTTGTTTGTTTTTCTTTTTCTCCTTCGAGAAACCTACTAACTATATATGGAGAAAAGATGCAGTATGAAATATCCAAGAGGTGATGAGCAGTATGGCATAGTAACACAACTTCATGTGAAAGAAAACTGAACTCACTACACTTCCCAAGTACCCCCCCTCAGGGTTTTACTGAGATAACTTAATTTTCTAATATTAATAAAAATACTGGACAATCCTATGGGACACTGTCAGGGATTTATTATAATCCTTCTCACTCCTTTTTTCTAACTCCCGTTAACATACCTATAGTGTTAAACAGGATACAAAAAGCACACGTTTTTAAGTGTAAAAGAATAAAAAATGGAATTGAGGCTGACACACAGAAAGGTATTGGCTGCGGTTCTTGACGGAAATTATCTCTCCAGACAAGAAGAGATGCTGTGACATATACAAAGCAATTTAACTGTAGTAAAAAAATCCCAAATATTTTGGAATGCTGTTGGGTGCAGTGCAATATGATTGTGTTTTTCAGATTTACTTTTAATAACTTCAATCATATACTCAAGTAGTTCTAACATTTCACAGCAGAGATTTACTGCTAAACTAGATCTGACCTGAGAATGAGAAAACAGTCAGTTTAGTATAACTACTGGCTAATAAATTTTGCATCAGCTGAAGCCTGGCGTTTTGTTCCGGCAGAAATACAAACCCATGAGCTATGAATGCCAAGTGAGGATCTCTGGAGTAGTAACGTTTGCAATCACCCCTTTGAAACCCAGTTTAAAACTCTTAACAACTCAGTGGAGTGTTCTTTCAAGCACAATTTGGTTACAAAGGAGACTTGAAGAAAAGCTGCCTTTCAAAGCAACCTCTTTAAAGGAAGGTTTTCCAAACCCCTCATTTTTTACCTCAAAGGACGTTCACCTTCACTGTGCTGTGTCAGCAGGTGAAGTCAGAAAGAAGGGTTTTTTTATTTAAAAAAAAAAAAAAAAAGGTGAAAGTTTGATAATTGGTTCTCTTTGGTAGGAAAATACATGGCATATAGAGAAATTCACATATTACCAGAACATTGTAAAGACAGACCAAGTATTCAGAGGTGTCAAAACTATTGTCAAGCTTTTGACATACCCTAGCAGAGAGCTGAAAAGTTTTTATTCCATCTTAAAATACAGCATTCAAGAAGGACTCCTCAACTTCAAATAACACCTGTTACGTTTGAATGCTCTCCGATCCACTGAAGGACTGTATTTTTCTGATCAATTGACTAATGAATATCCAGTGCAGGTACTGAATTACAAATACATTTCTATCTGTATTAGGGAAAATCTAAGACAAACGAATAGCTCAAGCACGCATTGGACCTATCATTTTAGCCAAGAATCTGAACACCCCTTTTAAGGACGATCAGAAAATAAGCTTAAGACAAAACCACTAAACCTATTCTGAATTCCTTTGTACAAATATTATTACTGATATGTTAAACACGGACTTTAAAAGGGGAATTTTAGTGCTTAGAAAAATTACAGGTAAACATCTCAGGAAAAGCACAGTGGGAGCAATGCCAGACTAAGGTGCTTCGGGTAATGTCATCCTTCATGCCTTTATCCCTCAACTTCCAAATACCATGCCACAAAGCAGCATCTGTGGCAAAGAGGAACTTTCCTTGGTGGGTGCGTTTGTCAACGAGTAGCACAAAAAGCTTATCTCGAAACATGCAAGCAATTGCAAAGTTTTTGAGTTGTATTGTCAGAGCTAGACTTACACTATCATCCAATTTTGCTATCAAATGCTTTATTCACCCTGGCTTAGAGAGGTATTTATACTTCAGAGATCTGCTTTTTCACGAAGAGTGAGACAAACAAGTCAGAACTGAAGGACAATAAAGTACTAAAGCAAACCAAGGTGACCTGTTTCAGACTTCTGAGCTCAGAATATAACCTTTGTTATTAGCATTCCACTGTCAAACCCTCATAAACAAAAGTGGAAGCAGTACAACTTGGTCTTACGCTTAACAGCTTTTCAAAACCGAGTAACGTGATCAGGCAGATGCTCAGAACAACTGTTTTGAGCAGTTCCAGTGCCACGGTTAAACCAGATAGTTTTCAGTCAGTCAGATGCGTATAGCTCTACTAACAGAATAGACAAAATATTGAGGAAAACAGCTACAGTTGCTTAAAAAATGTCAGGCTTTTTTATAACAGAAGAATGAAAAATTCTCTAAAGACTATTTATTTTAAGCATGTTTATTTTCTACAGAATTTAATCCCATCAAAACACCCACTCAAATTTAGAATAAATTTACATGCATAAATTCCTAGATGTCTGCAGCTGGAAACCACATGCATTAGGTGCAATGAACAGTGTTTCCTACTATATGAACTGCAATTTTATCTATATAACATTAATGCAGGAAGTGAGACATGGACAAAGTCTTAATCTAGATCTACTTGCCACATTATCTCAAATTTCATGCCAGTAGAGGAACTTTACAGTCGGAAAGATACCAAGCTTTCAAATACGAAGAACCATCATACAGACTTCTTTTCTAAAGAAATTTACATTCTAAACTTTACAGAAGCAGGAAAATAAAGAGTTACTTACTGCTCATATAATTAAAACAAAAAATTACTTTGGCTCTCTAAACTTTATTCCTCTAGGTATAACACCACAGACTAGCAGGGGGAAAAATGATGATAATAATAATAATAATAAAATAATCTTCAGAGCGTTTCAATTCACTTACCGACAAATTTCCACTCCCCTTCATAAAAGGGGCAGATAAGAACACATTAAGAGCAGGAGGAGGATGAACAGTTGTCACATCAGTAATCAAGAGAAAAAGAACACCCTCATGAAATGTTGAATAATGACCTGGAAACTAAAATGAGGCACTTGAGATGAAGCATCAATCATCCAGATAGGGAAAAGTAATATTTAGATGACTCCTGTACACAAAGGCTGAACAAACCACAGTGAAAACGGCTCCAATAGCCCGTATGATCTCGTTGCAGTTTGATGCGTTATCTGTAGGCAAATACCTATAAGCAACGGAAGAGCCTCCAAGAACAGAGATTACCTCAGAAAATAGAACGGGGTGTTTGACAGACCAAGCACAATGCAAACACTTCCAAATGTCTGTACACAAATGTGAGAGAAACAAGGGATTAGAGAAGGGTTTAATTAGCGATGCTAATTAATAGATATTTTGATTTTAAGGTGAAGACAGACACTGTCTGCCGGCAGAACACTTTGAACAAGTTGCATGACATGATATCAAGTATAAAAAAATTACCTTTTATGGAATGATTTCCACAGAGAAGTGTGATAACTCAGAATTTCCTCAGTCACAATATTAGAACTCTGTAGTAGGGAACTATCATAAGCCATTAACATGCACGTATATAAATAATAGAGTTCCAGCAATTAAAGACGTACTAGATAATTTACCTTCTGTTGAGAAGGGCTCAAAGGGCTATACACTTATGCCTCAAAAGTTCCTATATCTTGCTTGATATAAACCATATCTGGTTTTTCAACTGAAACTAAACCAAGTAATTTATTTTTAAAAACATATCTAATTGTTGACGAAGTGACAACTTCACCTGGTTACCTTGACTAAATAGCCTGATTATTTAACACTGTTCCTATGAAGCAACGTTCACCAGTGGTTTCAACACACAGAAAATGAACCTAGGAAAAGTGAGCATATTGGCCAACCCCGAGATGCATGACAAACACATCCTGATACCGGTCATTGTGCTCATGTTCATCAGACATTTTGAACAGTGGATCCTGGTTTGCCTCATTTACAATAGTGAATTCCAACAGTATCAGAAATGTGAGAAGAGAAATAATAGTAAAATGGCATCCACTCTCCAATAGTTTTCATGAAAACTCTTTATAACACTTTAACAAGCAACAGAGATGGTTTGTCACAGGATTACCGTGAAAGAAACCAGTTCGGACTTTAAACATACCTTGTCTTGGAAACTCATCCGACTCCCTGTGAACCAGGTCAGAAACTCGATTTCCATAGTGCATCCTGGTATCATGATCATATGCCTTCAGTGTCTCACTTGAACTGTAAGACTTCTGGGTTGGTACTCTGCAGTCCTCACTGTCCAGTGAGGAACTTGTATAGCGACATTCCTTTCCGCACCGGCCCCTCGTCAGAGAACGATGTCTTCTATCTTTTATATCCATTATTCTGAGTCAGGCAGGACGTTTTCAGAACAAACACTCTTATATTTGGGGTCAGTCACTGTCACCTATAAACAGGAAAGGATAACAGGAGTGAGCAATGTTGCTACTGCACTGTGTCTTCCACTCTTCTTGACTTATCCTTGAAGGTGAATGTGGCACAGATGAAGAAGAAAGAGAAGACCCACATAATTCATGCTTAGAAATTGAAATAATGGACCTGAATGGGTGGGGGAAGAAATGAAAATGGTGTAAGAATTGCATTCTAAGTATCATCAAAGAGTTTAAGAAACGGTGGTGGGTCGACCTTGGCTGGAGGCCAAGTACCCAGCAAAGCCGCCCTGTCACTGCCCTCCTCAGCGGGGCAGGGGAGAGAACGTATGATGAAAGGCTCATGGTTAACGATAAGGACATTCATCAATTAGTCATAGGCAAAACAGACTCAGCTTGGGGAAAAAAAACCCCAAACACTTTAACTTATTACGTATCGCATCAGAGTAAAAGATAACTAAAACTAAATCTTAAATACCTTCTCCCCCACTTCCCTTCTTCCCAGGCTCAGCTTTGCTCCCCATTTCTCACCCTCCTCTCCCCAGCAATACAGGGAGATGGCGAATGGGGGTTCTGGTCAGTCCATCACACCCCGTCTCTCCTGGTCGTTCCTCCTCAGGGGAGAATCCTCACACCCTGCCCCTGCCCCAGCGTGGGGTCCCTCCCATGGGAGACAGTCCTCCCTCAACTGCTCCAACATGAGTCCTTCCCATGGGCTGCAGTTCCTCATTAACTGCTCCAGCGTGGGTCCCCCCAGAGGGTGCAGTCCTTAAGGAGCAGCCTGCTGTCGCATGGGTCTCCCATGGAGTCACGAGCTCCTTCGGGCATCCCCCTGCTCTGGCGTGGGGTCTTCCCTGGGCTGCAGGGAGGTCTCTGCTCCTCCGTGACCCTCCATGGCTGCAGGGCACAGCCTGCCCTCTCACTACAGGCTGCAGGGGAACCTCTGCTCTGGTGCCTGGAGCACCCTCCTCCCCCTCCTTCTCCACTGACCTCGGGGTCTGCAGAGTTGTTGCTCTCACATCTTCCCCACTCTCCCTCTGACTACGAAATCTCTGCTCTTTTTTTTTTTTTTCCCTTCTTAACTGTGCTATCCCAGAGGCGCTATGACTGCTGCTCATGGGCTCAGCCTTGGCCAGCGGTGGGTCTGTCTTAGAGCCGGCTAGCTTTGACTGTACCGGACATGGCTGTGCAGCTACTCACAGAAGCCACCCCTGCAGGCCTCCTACTACCAAAACCTTGCAAACACAATACATTTGTAGTGACAGAACAAAATGATAAAACAAAAAACTCTTATATTTTGATTTTGAATGTGCACCGAACTACATGGAACTGACAGAATAGTATTTGTCCTGGTTATCACCGAATCATTTAGGTTAAAATCATCACATTCCAACCGTTGCAAACTGTTATGCAACAGTACAAAGAAAAGCAGACACAAACCAGCTGTAATTATTTCCATTCTTCGTGCAGGAGGCCTTGCAATTAAGCATAAAGCATGCAGGAGAGTTGCACAGAGATTATTCCTATTCAGCACTAATGCATCACAGAGGTGTACATTATCCTTTAACGATGTGTTCACAAGCACCAGCAACTGACTTTGTTGCCCCTGGATAACATAATCCAAAACCCTGATGTCAACAAAGGATTGGACCAGGTATCTCCAGACTCAACATATCTGAATTTTCATGATTCTCTGAACACACCTTGGGAACTGGCTGCTCTCGTACACCACAGAACATGACCAGACGCTCTTCTTCACAATCCCTCTAGATGACCAGTTTATCCAGCTCAGCAGTTGGAGCTTTTCAGAATTGCATAAATACCTTCCTGGGCACTGGACCACGAAGAGGTTCTTACAGCCTACCTTATTATATAAGGGTGTGGCATATATAATACATGCACAGTTAGCATGCATAAACTGCAAATTGAAAGATACTGCAGAAAGCAAGAAATACACTAAGCATGAGCACCCTAACCACTGTGGTACTAATTATTTTGAGTTGGTATATGTATGCCTTTCTCTCATGGCATCCTATGCTCAGATCTGTACTAGTCCTGAGAAACCCTCATGACAAAACCTCTTGCTGTAATCTTCGCCCACAAAAAAATACCCAGATTTGCTAACAAGCAGAAATTCGAACAATAACTCTGCTGTTCTGCACATGGAGGTGAAGATATGGTTCTGGTAAATTTGGCCCGGACAGTTGAAGACATTGTCTTTCTCACTGTCCCCTCTCTGTTCAGGTGCCTACTCAAAAGCCCACCCAGCAGAACGAGTGTCCTGCACATCGGCTACACCCAGTCCCAGCCGGAGTCTTGACTGAAACCACCGAAGCACTTGGGCAGTATGATTCCTTCTGCCACCAAGGCAACAAGCCCCAGTGAAAGACGATAAACCCCCTCAGGAGGCAGTCATGTCTTCCACGGTTGTGGTTGTTTGCAGCGCAGGAGAGGAGGTCGTAGCACTGGCACAAGTACTGGCTAGCTTACTGCTTTTTGGCTGGAATAGATTACACCCCTAAAACAGAATAAATGTACTTGGCCAGAGGGGCTAGTGAACTTGAGAAAAGGTTTCTTGGCTTCATCTAGACTCTGACATTTAGGCTTGTTGTGGTTCTTTTTTTTTTTTCCTTTCTATATTCTAAAAAGAAAGTTAGGTAACGAGCAGAAACAGCTGCTTTAAGCCACCCACAGGTACTTCACAATCTGTAAGAGATAAAAAGTGTAAACACGCTTACTTTTTTTCTTTTTCTTCTTATTTTTAACTATGATGGTACGTTTCAGAGAAGGAAAAACACCTCCAACCACAAAACAACACACGCTGAAAAGCCAAAATAAAACCAGAAGATATTCAGCACTTGACACTGGAATGGTTAGCTTTAGAATTTCAGATGAAATATACACACTCCTCTTTCTCACCTCTCTGAGCATCTAGTGGCTAAGCTGACTGCTATATGTCTTAATTATTCAGTTCAGTTCTTTGGTTCTGTAATGTTTATTAAACTGTAAAGCATGTTAACGCTGGTGGAACAAACACTTGCTTGAAGTTTGAGGAGATATATGATCATTTAGATTAACAGCGCCTGGCTCTTTGATCCCAGCTCAATACCATCTCATCAAATTCAGGTATCAGTATATCACATCACAAAACACAGAAACAGAAGAATAGGGTACCGTATTGAGCAAAACCTGCCAATCACTCTCTGGATGTCTTCACGCTGTTCTTCAATACAAAAGCCTATTATTCCATATGAACGTACTGTCTATCAGCTCAGAAAAACAAACAGCTTTTTGTTTTTACAACTGCTAAACTTTAAGCTGCCTGGCTTGATTTCTATTGTTTCTGAAAGAACATTTAATTTCTGTTACTATAGTTAAAAGAAGGATGTATTATGACTGAGACAGAACTTCTGAGTATTTTCATGATATTAGCCTGTTAAAGCATCTTCTCAGGGTGACAAGATTTTTTGAAATCGTTTACTCAATAAACATTTTGTTGTAGAATTTTGTGCAATTACACTACAAATACAAAAATAAAGGAAACGGTAAGACAATTCTCTGCTGTTGATAATGCCAAGAAATAATCCTCAGTCACCCTCATGTGCAGAATGCAAGGTGTAACATCTGCAGCGTTGTTACCATGACAAGTCCAACAGGATAAAACAAGAAAATAAATGCAGAAATACGATAAATAGGTCTCAACAGCTTTATCTTGACCTTTCTTAAGGAAAATCTTGTTACAAGAATGAGATGTCACAATAATTTGGTAAATAACTTCATTTTATAATAACATAGTACTAAAAATTTATGGAACCTAACTGAATTTTAAGAGATGCTTAAAAACATTATAGATAATTTGAAGAACATTTATTGGGAATTTTATCCAACGACATGTTCATATTTATTACAGTACTCCTAATTTTTTTTCCTGATTGTTCTATTACTTGGGGGCAAACCCCAAGCACCTGAGCCTAAATACATCTACCTAACTGCAACAACATTCTCATAGATTCTTCTCTCATCCTCATCTCCACTTTGGGGATTTCTATGAACCAAGCAGACAAAAAAGCAGCTCCATAGCATCGTCAACAAACCACTCTTAAAATTCAGACAACAGTATCACCATATGTGGCTTAAAATACAATTAAATGAAGTTGTAGTACACTCCTAGGAAACTTGCTTCACATTTTTCTCACACTTAAGTAGATGAAATACTGTTTCAATTCAATGCTAAATGCCTTCCCTGCTAGATAGTCACGCCTTGAAGTAATGTATTGCTGGAGAGGTAAAATGCGATGGCTTTGGTTAAGCCAGAACATTGGTGAGATTCAATCTGAGTTAAAAAATCCTAATACTCTTTGACTTGCCTGTCTCAAGGGCACTCTAAGAATGGTTTATTTTGAGTAATTGACCTAAATAGTAACGGATTTATTAATTTCTTTTGTTTCAAAGGATTTCACTGCGACTGCTCGTATTGACCCATTTACACTACAGAGTTGTACAACCACTAACAACTGACTTCAACTGTTTTTCTCATCAATCCTTGTTTCAGTTATCTATGAAGCACTAATAGGACCTCCATCTAACTTTGAGGATAAGGTTTTTATGGCTGGCAAAAGGGATAGTCAAGTTTCAAAGGTGTAAAGTCTCAGCTGATCTAGGCTTCCCACGGATAGTATATCTAAAGCAATAAATAGGACATGCTTTGCTGCTGACACACAGACATATCTCACCCGTGCTGCAAGTTACATGTGCCTAATCAGATTTGGACTCGCCATTCACCCAATGTAAGATTTCTTGTGTTCATCAGCAGCAAATGGTTTTGGCCATATTTACCTGGACATGACTAGAGCAGTGGTAAGAAGAGCTTAAGTGGTAACAGTGGTGTACACCCCAAGGGCATTACAATGCTGTAAGTCCTGGGGAGAGAGGGGAGAAAGGGCAGGAAAAAGCTGAGGAGCTGAGAAGTGAAACACAGTTTTCTGTTTAGGGTTCCAAAAAAATTGACCACTTATTTTCATCTTAGCAAAGTCAAATCAATAGAAGGCATGGAGGGAGGAGTCCAAATGAATTTTAATGGCTTAGCAAAGCCTACGCTAAAACTCTCTGTAAATTTGATGTTGATTTGTACACTGATCATACTTAAGTTATGTGCTTGTTTCTTGCATTTTCTAATGATCCCTTATACTATTACAGCGTACATGGCCATTAGAACTGCTACTCACAATAGACAGAATGCAGTAATCACTTGGAAGTTGAAGAGAAAACAAAGCACTTCACATTTACTTTGTGCCCCTAAATAACCTAGCACAACTATATCAAAACATTACAATAGTCCATACAATATTAAGTCTTTTTTTTTCCCTTTTTAAAAAAAAGTAGTACACCATGTACAATCTGTTCATTAAAAAACAGGTCTCTTAAAAGCCTGTACTTCTTTTCATCATCAACAATTGGAAATAAGCTTGTGATTTAGAGATTCAAATGCTGTTCATTATTTTATGCAAAGATTATTTCTGAAATGAGAGAATTCAATAATTCAGCTTTGGCGCAGTACAAGTTTTCAGGGAATAAATAAAAGGGTTATTTAACTGCTGTATTTTTTGATGCTTTTAATATTAGTGAAAAAGTACATCTCTACTTCTGGACCACCTTTGCCTATTAAAAAGGCAATAAAAAAAATGCAATTTTTAAATGTAATACTACTATAGTGCGTACACTTTGATACATGAAATCACGTTGATGACCAGTATGCTCGTTTTCTTTTGGGCCAAAAATCAAAGTATATTTAGGCAGCCTGTTTGGTGTAATAGCGTAACCTCATTTTCCAGCGAGAAGTCTTTCTTCTAATTTCTCATACTCTTTTTTTTTATTTCTTTCCAAATACTGAATTTTCCTTTTAGTGTAGCTACTTTATGTCTCGCATTGAAAATTAGATGTATTTAGTACGACATGTTAAATAGCTATTTCAAAACAGTTTTGATGAGTGATTCAAGTAATAGAAGACATGCAGTGCTTATAGGCATTCTCTGTTGTGCTCTGCTGCAGAGAAAAACAGCTTTTTTGTTAGTAAATAAAAGCTATAGGAAGTATTTTCAGACTAAGGGGCAGTCGAATTGTAAACACAACAACAAAATCAAACACTGTGCCAAATATTTACATCATATATGTTTTTTATCTACTTAAATATACATATTTTTATTTCCAGACTATCTTTTGAGATTTCTGTACTTCAGGAACTTCTTACAAATCCCAGAACTGTTTAAATCTATTATGAAAATAACATCCCATTAAGAAAATAACACGCCATCAAGAACTGATGAAACCCCCAGGATCTATGAGACAGCATCCTAACAGCCTTGTTCTCACCTCACTCATTGGCTGCTAAGGATTAACCCCTATTTTCTGCCGCGTGTTGGGCAGCGAGGGTTGATACCTGTTTGCACATCCTCTTTGTACTGAAAGGCTTCAGAATCACAGTTGACAGAGGAAACACGAGGAGCTCCTTTCTTAGAGGTACTTTATGTCAGTTGAAAAAGCAGTTAGACAAACTCAGATAATGCTTTCCTAAATGTTATTAGGTGTGGCTTCTGGTTTATGAACCTCGTGTTGGGAATCACCACAGACTCCAAACACATACCTGTAGAATTTCACTATCAGCTAAGCATCTGCCAGTGTTCAGGGTCTGAGGCAGTGTGGCACATATGAACCACCCAATTCTTCATTTACATTTCTTCAGCTATAAACCGTAGGTGCCTTTCCTCTCCATCCCCCCATCAGAAACATCAATAAACATCAGAAACAGCAAGCTTTGCAGACATGCAAAAGGTTCTAGAGCAGCAAGACAAATATTGGCCTTTAAATCTCCATCACCCCAAACTAATCTAGTGCCTCAATTAGCACACAGAGTATAGTTACATGATTTTTCTTGAAACGTCATTTTAAAATCACTAAGATATGACTTGCATCCTACATATTTCAGTGGCTGGCCATCAAAAGAGTATGGCAACTCTCATGTTGATTCCCATCCCAGCCGTTACACCAGCCTTTCGAAGTAGATTGCATCACACCCACTCAGAAAGACGGCTGCGTTTGGTAAAACCATCTGACAAGCAGTGGAAAAAGTAGAGACCTGTACAAATAGCAAAAAGATTAACTTGTTCTTCAGAGAAGGGCATCTAAACCCACCCAAATTAGTACTAAGCAGGACAGTACTAGTTATACAAATGAGGCTGAAGCAAAACCTACTTTTCTTCCTAGAAATGCAGAGGTAAAAAAGTAGAAAAAGTTTGGAGAAGAAAAGAAAGTGACCGAATAAAAATTTGGTGTGTCCTAGAGTTTTTTAGCCATGTTAAGTTTTGTAGTTTTCCCTCTTGGGGACTTCTTTTCTTTCTTTTCTGGCTGAAGCATGAACTCTCCCCATAGGGGAAAAAAAAAATAAAAATAGAGGTTTTACGCTGGGATAACACACTTCCACTCCTAACTCAAAGCTATTTACAAACATGCATTATGCTTTAGGACAGCTATGAGAGCTAAATCTGTATTATCATTATTCTACAGAAACGATAAACAGCGAAAGGGTAAGTGTCCCACCCTGGTGTCGTACACCACGTTGGCTGCACACCAGCAACCCCGAGTTCCAGTTCTTGGTGTTCCGCTCACAGTACGATTGTTGTCTACAAACAATCATTCTACGCACTCAGATAAAAAAAAAAAAAAGAAATAATCAAATCACCAAGAACAATAGAACCACCCAACTTCTCAATTAACATAATTACTTTAAGTATAGCTGAACAAGTTCACAAGACCGGTTTAAAGACCAAATAGGTTCTGGGCACTTCAAAAGACCAAGTGTGCTAAAAATAATTGCCTGAAGAACATTACTACTCTTCTACTATCTAGAAAGAACAAACAATACTATTATCTACTGCTAAAATGCTGTTAATGAATAAGGTAAAATAATTTATCACTCCATAATTAACACAATGCAGTTAAGTATGCTTTAACGATTCTGTATAATAGTTTCCTATCACTAGAGAATACATTTGAATCAGGAATTAATTGTCTAAATAATTTCTGATTAAGTCTTTGATCAAGCTGATCAACATTTACAGAAGTGAAATAGATCTAAATGCTCATGCAATGAATGACAACTTGGTTTATTTAATTGTCCATTGGTGATGCTCTGTTTTCCTCCTAATACTAGGGTAGACTGCTGTCTTTAATGAAGTTAATAGGATCTTTTGGCTTACTAGCACTGGAGCCAAGGCATCAAGCTGGGTGAAGCACAAGTTGTGCTCCAGCCATTCCCTCTCCCTTGTGCTTTCACTAACACTAATGACTAAGTTCATTTAACTTTTTACCAGCGTTTCCCAGTGTTGCATCCTCTGTCTTCCACTGCCTTATTTATCCCCATGGTTTCAGTTATGGACTCGAATGCTGTTCATTTCTACAAGCCTTTTCCTTCATACCCAGGCTAGTCCATCATCTGTCTGTGAGAACTCCTGGGCACTGTACTTCCACCTCAGACAAGGGGTTTGATTACAAACATATGAATGTGCTATAAAGTTGGAAAAATCTGACACAAAAGGACTTGTACTTTCCTGGCACCCAAGCAGGTCCGATGTCAAGAATTTCTTCTCAAAACTGTCTTAGTGGTAAGGCATTCTGTAATTCTGCAGAACTAATTGTAAAGCATTCTGTAATGGCAATACAGAATGGTAAAGCCATTCTTAATGTCTTACTGGTAAAGCATTCTGTAATTCTGCATCTGTTGGGCAACTTCACTCCTGCTAGCAATATCAGAAGCTGTACCACTGGGTCAAAAGAAAACCATTAGGAATGCACCTTTCATTTCTTGTTTACTCTTAATAGATGAATACACTGTTAAGGGGGAACTTTTCCAGCATCTGGTATCAATCAAAGCTTCTGTGTACATCTCCTCAGAGGATGCTACTGTAAGAAGATCATGTTGCTGAAGAGGTTTCTCAGCGATTTTCAAAACTCTACAAGACTATTCTCAGAACCCATCAAATCTAGTAATCACGCCAACAGTTACGAGTTTAGGTACTTTATTTCTCAGTTCAGCCAAAAGCACCACCTGCTTTTGACTCTAAATTTACATCTTCATCCAACACCTAGCAGGGGGTGCCTGCAGGCACCTGGAGATGGCAAGGTCTTACGCTGGACCAGCACAGAACATGGGAGCTCACATGGGGATATTCTCAGATGAGCTACTGTCTGAGAAATGCAGACAACCGTCTCCTCTTCATCATGTGTGGTAGGAACGGTCACAAACAAGTAACCAGTTAAAAACACCACTCAAAACTGCAAAGAACCTTTACAAAATCCATTTTGTCCTTCCTTTTCCGTGCCATTTCACAGAAAGAACAATAACAAAGCTGCAACGTGTACTTTCTTCTCAAGACTAAGCTCACCGCTTTAAAGCCAGCCCCCACGATTTTGCCATCTGGTGCCTAGATTGCCATGTATCCAGAACAGAGTTGCCCACATACTCCAACGGCCATGGTCCAACTTGCCTCGCAAAAGCATCAGCAGTTTATTGCGATAGAGATCAAACCCAAGGGAACCTGTCAAGAAAGATTTAAACCAAATTTAAAATAAATGTTTTACCTATCACATTTAGCTGTACCACTGACTCCTGCAAAATAAAATTTCTAACTTCAGTGAAGACACTTGGTTTAAACTAAGTATCTATTGTATCTGTACAGCTATGCGGACATCCTGTTCTACATCCACAGTACATGCCACCAAAAATATGTAAAAACTGCTACGGAAATTACTTGTTCTCTGACGATACTGTAATTTATAAAGTTTATGCCTTTGTTTTTCAAAACAGAAAAGTAACTAGAGGTCCAAAATTTAGTTGACTTCTACCGGGAATTAGATTTTATGTACAAAGAACAAAAATAAATAATGCAGCTTATAAAAAATTACATTGTGAGACTAGAATTCTCTCCTGGAAAGATGCCAGTGTCCCAGGGGACTGGAACACACGATCTGCGCGGAGAAATGAAGGAACTGGGCCTGTTTAACCTGCTGAAGAGACAGCTAAGCGGGATCTAGCAGTGGCATGCCTGCACCTAAGAGACTATGGAGAAGAGGGAGTCACGGAGTCTTTAGTGAGGGAAACCAAAGATGAATGAGAAATCATAGACACAAACTGAAGTACAGGAAGCTGTAATCAGAAATAAGGCGGGTAAGAAACAGTGGGGACAATTATGCACTGGGAGAGGTTGTTGCAGAGGCTGGGGAAATTTCCGAGACTCAACTGCACAACCTGGTCTCAGTTCAGCACTGAAACTTGGACTAGTTGAGCTCGAGAGGCCCTTTCCAGCCTCGATGGTCTGAGACTCTAACCATGTTCCTAATTTCAGAGAAGTTTCATAGTCATTTAAAAAAAAAAATAAAGTAGTATTTACTTAGGAAACAATCCTGTAAAGTGAACGCATGATGAAAGCTTTGTAAGCTGAGCACACAGGTTTAAAAAGGGAGAGCTTTTTAAAGTAGAAAATTCATCTGAGCTTGCAGGTTTAAAGCTGAGTTCAAAGCTTCAATAGCACAATAAGGCAGAGGCTACATTAAGTCTGCACATTTGTGAAGACTGCAGAGGACCAGCAAACATCACTGCAGTGGGGTCCTTGCTACACAGTCATGCTGATGGCACAACAAAGGAAGTCACACAGAAACGGTATGCCAGAGAAACCAGAAGGAGCTTTGCTGCTTCTTCAGTTTGACAATACAGACCATCTGAGGGAACAGAAAATACCCAAAACGCAATTGCAGAGTCTACAGGAACCAAAAGCACAGTTTAACAAAAGTAGCAAGCACAAGCTCTAACATTCCCAAGACACTAGTGTAAGCTCATACGATCCCAAACATGTAATTTGGCAGAGCTGACTTTGAAATGGTCCCTTAAAAATATGAAAATAAACCCAAATGAAAACAGCTCTGCTGTATGTTACAATGACACCACCAGAAATCTAAAGAAAACAAGTATGAGATGGTATTGTAACCTCTAACACCCAAGAGTCTACCTCTCCACCAGCCACAGCCCCGCTACCGTGTCATGCAGATCAATGCGGACAGACTGTTTTTCCCCCAAGGACTGTGGCTTTTCTTTGGCAGCCCAGCAAGCATGGCAGTCAAGTTCCTATAGTTACGCAGCCAGTGATTGACTTCAGTTGTGTGTGTGTGATACTCTGATACATGGTACATTATTCTGTCTGATAATCTATAGATTGTCATAAAACAGAAGAAAATATATAAAAAGTGGAAGTGGTTATAGTGATTTACCTACCAAATCCTTCCATTTTTATTTCTACTGTGGGATACAGCAGACAACAGGTACAAACCCGTGACACCACAGAAGTCAGTGGTGGATTCTCTTCCTGTATGGTCCCATCTGCTAAGCTGCAAAAGGCTTGTTCATTTTAGGCAATGTACTGGGGTGCTGAGGGGCTAAGGTTTGCTTTCTGCTGTATTTAATTCCAGTCACGGGTCATCCTCTGTGCATGGAGAACACAAACTACTAGGCCTTGGTATACAGACACATCAGTCATACAACTGCATTCCAGGATTAGTATTGGAGAGGTTCCATCCACTAGGACCACCCAGGTATCCTGGTGAACCATGAAGGACTTCATCCAATGCTATCAGAGGTGTTTTTCAGCTAATGCCAGAGGAAGAACTGTTGTCCTCTGAGAAGGTCAGAAAACCAAATGAAATTTTTTGGTGGGTTTTTTTGGTTTGGGTTTTTTTTGGTTGTTTGGGTTTTGTTTGTTTGGTTTGTTCTGTGTTTTGGTTTTTTGTTTGTTGGTTTGTTTTTTGTTTGGTTTGGTTTTTTTTAAGTTTGCTTTATTTTCCAGGTTTTATGCACCATACAGCCTTACTCTTGAGGAAACCCAGCAGAACTAGAACTGACCTCTGAAGAAAGCATCACCTATGGTAACAGCATCAAAGAGTTGTGATTGCTTAGTGTAAGAAGCAAAAAAATAACTACTCAACCTTTTCCCCAGCATCTTCATTTTCCTACTTGTTCTTCAAAAACCTACAGGCCAACTGTGGAGGATTAGGGACAATTTCTGCCAGCTGAAATTGGGAAGAAAGGAATACTTAGATCTATGACATGAACTGGTGCTGGTAATTCTTGAGATGTGCAGAGTCAATAAAGTGTCCTAATTAACCACCTCCTTTGTAACTTGCCTTTCTTGCAGTTATGTCTGAGATGAGTCGCCACTGATGCTGATAGGACCAGAATTTCAAACTCGGTATTTCTAAGTTCATTAAACTTGATCACCCTGACTTAAAGATAGTCACACACGTACCTCAATCCCCTGGACCAAGACAACTGTAAGTAACCTCCTACTGCACCTTTCACAAACAACGTTACTAATGCTCCACCCTTAAAGCATTTCTCCTCTTCACAAAGAAAAGCACTGCGATCCCATATTTTAATACAGAAAGTTACTGAGGCAGAGAAGAGCAAAGTCACGGAGCAACCCTGCTATTTAAAGCCTCCCTTAGCTTCAGTAGCTTGTTCTGCCTTACAGGCAGTGGGAAAAACAATCTCCAATGTCTGTTCCTCTCAGAGCAGGAAGGAAACTGGAAACAAACACTATAAATGCTTTATTATCCTGAACCAAAATCAATAACCTATGAACAGTTTTAACCTAATTTACTAGGAAACGCAATTGAAAAGCTATCTGACAAAGCTTTCATATACATTAAGAGCCATCAGATTTTAAATTTAGGTCAATACCAAGACACACAATGACCTACAGGTAAAACGATCCATGCAGCATTACCAATTACTCAGCTGTCCAAATTACCTCAGTAATTTCTAACTTGCATGAAATCTTTTCTGAACTATTAAAATAAAAAATAAAAAGCAAAAAGTAAAGAAATCTCTTTCCTAATGCCATTTTCAGTGGCATGCATATGTCACTCTATGAATGAAAATTCTGCACAAACCAGCTGCTGAGACACCAGATCCACAAGCCCAGTCCGTGGCCAGGGAAGGCGGTGGTCCTCGAGTATGGACAAGAGAACTCCAGGAACCTCAGCATTAAAGAGCTTCTTACAAACCTTAGACCTCTCATACTCCCCCAAACCTGAGCCTCCTACACAACAAAAAGCAGGATTAAAAAGTGAGTATTTCATAGGTGGCACAGCCAAAGCCCCTTGAAGTGAGATCTCTTACAGCACTACCATAAAGATATCGTGCAAGGCAGAAATTATTTAAGGGCTCTGGGCAACTCTACCTCCGTCCTTCCAGTAACACAGAATAACAGGTGACACAGACTCTGTCTGAGCATAGTGCGGTAGGCAGCAAGAATACCTCCTTCATTAGTAATTCAGCCTGACTTCATTCTAGAAAGAGCTGCTCCCTGAACCATACAGCCAACTTTCTACGGACAAGAGTTTTGTGCTTATACAAGCTGCTAGAATTTAAACCAGAAAAAGAAAACAAGTATTTGTTCAATCATATGCAAACAGACTAAAAAAACCAACCTAACCTGAGAATCTGTAAATAAACCACTAAACTGGTTTCAATTCTAATGTCATTAAAGATGCCTTTTTTTTTTTAATTTCACCTCCCATAAAAGCAAAGGAATTGCATTTGCATCACTCAGCTATCCTCGGCTTCACTCCCATTTCCTAAGAGGCAAGCTAAAAGAATGACAACCACCAGACTGAGCAAGCACACTAGGAGTTAACTGAGAACAGAAGCAACAGAAGTCAAGCTTTAGCCATTTAACAAGACAGTCCAACTCCATAATTTTGATTGAAAAGTCAAGATCTGATATGCATACACAACTTAGAAGTTTCCTTGCTTGAATTTTTGCAGAGGGCATTCCTCCAAATAAACAAACAAGCTATTTACAGACTTTACCTGTAAGTCCCATGCTTCCTTCTCATAAAAATATTGTCAAGGACAAAGCAGTTTGCATGAACCTTGTTCCCATATTTTTTTTTTAATTGTTTAATTTAATTTTTAACCTTCAGGTCAGCTTCCAACTTCAAATTAGTGTAACAGCATGGTCACACATTAAAATAGTAACAGGCAAAAAGGAAGAAAAATAAATACAACCCCTTAAGAGTAGCTTGTGGAAAAGGTTTATCTCTTGGCAACTTAGAACTGGTGGTTACATTTGTGTATTACAAGATCTGCAGAGAAGAGGTTCTGCAACACACAAGTCTCAATGCCTGTGACTCAGGCAACTCCCCAAAAGAAAGACCTGTAGTAACTCAAACAGCAACTGCATGTATGGAGGTAGAATAACCTTTATTCAAAAAAAGTGATTCTTAAGCATAAAATAAAACTAGCTATCACATTTCCTATAAACATGCTCACGAGAATCTCCATACTCACAAAATATCCTGATGGAATCCTCAGTTTTCCACTTGGATTGGCTTCATTTTTCAGAAATAATATCTATACTCAGAAATTCTAGCCTGAACAAGCAAACTTTTCCCTCTGTTTTGCAGAGGTGAAAAATGTTAGATACCGGCCTTTAAGTCGTTTAGCCATCTGAAACGTTTTTATATTCAGTATCAAAAACTTCCATGAGGCTACTGGAATACTTTCCAATAATAAAGACTACAGAATTAGGAAATGTCCCATTTAGAAATTGAGTTTTGAGTGATAAGAATGAAACATAAATTGGTCCGTAGTTCCATGACTCCATTTAGACTGCACTAATATTAGTTCTGATACAGTGCAAGTGCATCACCAGACAGATGGTCAGATCAGTGCTTCAAATGGCTATGATTTAAAAATTGTAATTCAACATGAAATTGTGACATATCAGTTAATTACATTTTTTAAATGAAGAATAAAAATGCTTTTAAAAGTTATTTCTATATAAAGAGAGATTCATCCATACTTCCTAAGAATTCCAGAAACCAGATAAGTCTAAGGATAAGTCTACCTATCTATGTACAACCAGGGTAACCCTCACTTTGCTAAGTAACATAATTCATCAGAAAGTCCAAAAGCATGTTTCCTTGTTGTTCCCAGGAAGAACTTACCTATGGAAAAGTAAGGTGTCATATCATGAAAACCACCCATAATTTCTATTAAACCGTATTACAACGTGTGTGCAAGTGCTGCGTTTAAAGCTCCACAGTTAAACCAAACCTCTGTGACTCACACCGGAGCCCTGCAAGTAATGTAATAAAAGACAGCGCAATGACAATGGAAAAGTATTCTGGGCAGCAGAGAATTTTGCTCTGTATCAGTGTGTGCCAGAAAGCAAAACAAGTCACACTGAAAGGGCCAAAACCAGATTTAACGGACAACTAGGTACAAAATTTGTAGTGCAGCAGGTAAAATTAAAAGATTAAAAAACAAAATCAAAGGAAGCCCATAAAGGTCAGTGTATGGTACACACATTTCACAGCAGTATATACTGACAGCACTGTAAGGTTTGGGGTTGTTTCCATTTATATTCACAACTTCATTAACATTACAGAGGTTTCAGCTAGTTGATTTTGACCCATTTTTGCTTCAGCTTTTACAAGCATCTTAATTTTGACTGTTGCCCAAACCCATCTGCATTTTTGGGAATACTACTGCTTCATTTCTCTTGGTTTTGCAAATTGTAGGTGGAGTTGTATTTGAAACAATCTACAATCCTCCTTGTAAATGAATCCAGCACGGGGCAAGAGCACAGATTGCCCAATTCAGCTATTCCTCATGAGCATTTCTAAAATCACTGAAAATCAATGAGTTTCTACTGTGTATTTTCATATGCGACTCATTGAAGTAATCGTTTCCAGCCAGTAAAAGTCACTGGGAGAAACAGGTTGATAAAAGAAAAATAACCAAAACACTATCCCCATAACTGCAGTACCATTCAGTAATACTTGTAACTGTCGTCCTCCATCCAAAATACACTTAGACCAAACTCTATATCCGACATGTAATGCTGTCCAAAATTAGGACTTTTTAAGTATGCTGAACATGCCTTAAAAAGTGAAATCTAAACACTTTTCCTCCCTTGAATGTAAGTTTTTTTTCCTACTAAGACTCAATTCCCTTTTGTCCCAAAATAAATAAGATTTCACGCACAATTGAGTTTATCTGCCTCAAATCGATTAAAGCATTAAAATCAATCTTAAAAAAAAGTATAGTTAACAAATCTGATTATTACTGCAAGTCTTGTAGGAACACAGATGTGCTGAATATGAAATTTACTGATTGAAAGGTACTTTGGAAGGTTGTTAGGCGTTACTAGAATGCTTTCAAAATATGTGCAGCCACTTACAGAAAGTATTCAGGGGCTTTACCCAGTTTGAAAAGGAGTGCTTTTTCACAGCATTAGTTTTATAATGAGTCCTTTCAGGCAATTTTCAAAGACTGTATGGTTCACATACATTAAACTGAATTCACTTATAATTCAGTATTTGAAAGAGCTAATGCTTAATTGTTTCTAAAGAGTCTACGAAGGAAAATATTTCTTTTCTTGCTCAACAAACATTTCACTAAAATTATGTTTTGCTTTGTTTTCCCACTGAGGATTGAATTTGACACTATAATAGAGAAAAATCAGCCTGTGGTAGTTAATGTGAATTTAATTATTGTAGTCACAATCCTCCTTGTTTTGTATCAGAAAGAATTTAATAAGACCCATATTTTGGAATATGGCATTAATGCTGATAGCAGAGGCTTCCTTCCAGCAAATCCTCTTGGATCAACCAAGCAATCCAAAGAATTACTGACAGGTGAGCTAAGGCTAGCAGTGTGCAGGTTTGAGTCCAACTATGGACACAAGTGCATGCGTTCAAGGCCTGCAAAACCATGGGCAGAGCTGGTTTTGCCTGTAAGTAATGACAATGAGAAGGCCAAAGTTATTGTTTCCTTTTCAAGTGTTATACATCTTACATTTTCTTATAACAGATACCAGAAGTTACTTTCTGTTTAACAGTGCAAGGTTAATAAACACTTTGCAAATAATGTCATAATCTACTGTGTAGATCTTCAGAGTCAGTTTTATCTTCTGCACACAAAGATAATGATGATTATCATCTCTGCAGCTCCTATAAATCACTTCACCTCCACTGAGTTGATGGAGTTATGTTGATTTGCATCAACTGAGAATTCTGCCAGTTTCAGTCCCCAAGCAGGGTTAGCACCACCATTCTGAAAGCTTTTTTTGGTTTTTTTTAGTGAAAACACAGAGTCCCATACCAATAAAAGTTGTGCTTTTGTCAAAAATACGTTTGCATTAAAATTTAGATAGACCATTTAGAATTTCAGTCACAGTACAGAGTTACATATCAGCCGATTCTAAAAGTCTGAGGAACAGTAAAAACTGTCATTGGGCAGGTCTGCCATGGTCACACTGTATCTGCAAAGTGTACGCACATTCTGAAATCTAAAAAGTGAAGAGTTGTGAACTGTTGTGTTGTCTTACATAACCATCTACCAAAACACATACTTTTCAGGAAAGAGATCTGTATCACACCGCAGTCTACAATTCTATACAAGGCCCCTTCATTTCTTAACTTCAAATAAAATTAAAACACAGCAAAAATGCTGATATCCTACCATCACTAACGGAAAGTCTCCCAAAATGTCTCTCTACAGGACATTGCTAGAGCACAGACAATTGAAATTTAAAATTAAGGCAGCTGGTAATTCTATCGAGATCTGAAACCTGCAGGTCTCACACATGGAGCCTCCGACCCTACCCTTCCTCCCCCTCTGCCTTACTGCTTCCCAGGAAGTACTTGAGGGGGACAGAAGTCTTTCTGATGACAGGTCCGTTCTACCCAGCATCCTGTTTGTAGTAGCGGCAGTAAGTAGAAATCCAGGGAAAGACGACAGGAAGTACATCTGGTATGTCCAAACTCAGTCTTTTTATCTCTGGATTTACTCAAATTGATGTGAGGTAACTCAAGCTGAAAGTACTTTTCAGTCTCCACTGGAGCCTATGCCAACTTTGTATGTGCTAGCGCTGTGGCTCCCAAGCCCAGACTACCTGCTGTATGAAGGACCACTGCCATGTGCTCATCTTGACTCCAGCCAGAGCCCAAACTTGGTTGTGTGGGGACTGAACATGCCTGACAGTGGCACGGACTTCCACTTTTTTAATAGAAGGTCTTCAAAAAGAAAAGAAGAAAATTGAGAAGCCTTTCATAATCTGGGGGTATTGGGCAAGATGACCTCCCAAGACCCCTTCCAATCTCCACCACTCCGTGACCCTGTGCTTTTTATCTCTGAAACTGTATGTTCCTTTAAAAAATCATTATGAAGACCTGTCAGCAATTCCCTGTGTACAGAGATGAAGAAGCAGAAACACAACATTAAGATTTGGGTCCCAGTCTTGTAGTGTTTCATTGCAAACCTTAAAATCAGTTGCTTTAAGGTACCGCCAAGGAGACAAGGCCCAACGCAGAGGTAACCTGGTGAATATTCGCATGCAAGTGCTAGCTTGCTTTTCTTTCGAATCCAAAGGTTTTGCTCCTCATTTCCCCTTATACATGGCATACACAAACATTCAAATGGGAAAATAAATTCTGCTGATGGGGCAAATGGAATGGGAAACTATCTAGTAATTTAGAATGGACTAATCAAATAGTATGTATCTTGTTCAGTTCTGTAATTGTGCATTTCATGTATCTGGATATTTATTTTCTACTAAAAGCAAATATTTTGGGTAGTTTTAGTAAAAAAAAAATCCAAGTTTGCTATTACTTGATGGATTTTTAATCTGAATAGAAAGAAAATACTCTCTGCAGATTATTTTCAGAATCTATGGGAGGCTTTAAAACCTCCCATAGACCTCCAAAGGCAATTATAGCAGAGGAGTTTTTCAGTTTTACACCTGACTGAGATGGAAAGGTCTGTGTACATCAAATATTAAAAACAAACTCACTATAAATAACCTCTAACTGAAGCACAGCCCCAGTGACAACTAACGTTTTTTTCTTTTTCTCTTATTTTTGCCCCTTGACATAGCAGTGTGAAAACAGTAAAAGGTGGAATGTGCATCTATAGCAGCACCTAAAATTCTCCAATTCTCATGATGTTACCAGTGAAGGAAATGGACAGGTGTGTATGTGGTCATTATCTTCCCATTCCAGTTTCTTTATTGCTTAAAAAAATAAAATGGACCAGAAAACAGAGCACAGTGTTAACTACAACATTATCCCACTACTTAATTTGTGGTAAGATATTTGATTTTTAACACTATAAAAGGCTATTCCATATCTCTCCTACAATATTTGTAAAATATATCACAGATTAAGAGGTGGCCCTAACTATCTGAGCACCACTTGATATTTGCTTTATGTTAATAGACCTTCTCTTGAGTAGCTGTGCTTGAACATGTTTTAAAGAATGAAAGGAAACACTATTTAGCAGTGTTTTTAAAACCCCGAATAATTTCCATAATTTGTGACAGTCGGCAGATTTTGATAGTATCTCACATTGATTTTTATGTTTCAAGATGACAATCATTACACTATTATCTGCAGTTTGAACAGTGGAACCTAACCTCCTAATTAGGATGAAAAACTGCTCAAGTTGCAACCCCAGTAAGTCACAACAAGTCAATAATTTTAATAAGAATTAATTTAAAAAACTCTACAAGGTTGTATTGGAAGTTATTCTGGCATGTCTATTGATTAACACTTGGTATCGCATCCTATAAAGAACTCATTAACTACAGCATCAATCTAAGCACAGTATTTTCGTATTTCTTTGCCTTTTTTATTACTTATTCTAAAGTGAAATAAAATAGAACAAAGCACTAAAAGATTATTAAGGTAAAGTAGCTCTTTGATTGGACGTGTTAACTTCACACTACACTTGAGAGTAGTATGATAGCAGACTTCACACTGTGCTAAAAGGATATGACTAAGAAAGCTGGTAATTCCCTCGCATGTCAGCATGAAATAGCTTGACAAATGTCACAAATTTCAAAATATAAACCATCTAGTTGTGGCCGCATACAGCATCAGTCACGTCTTGACTACTGTAACGCTGTTTATTACCACCCCACAGACATTTTCCTCTTTAAGACCATGTGAAACTGGGATAGATGCACTGAAACATGAGGTTTCTTCATTTTCCATTTTCTGCTTGATTGTGGAAGGATATAAACTAGTCAAAAATGCAACTTTTATTTTAAGAGCTGCTAAAATAGTAACATTAATAACGTGACATGTACTAAGACAAACTTGGAAACCCTAAATCTTAGCTATAATACTATAGCTTTTGAACAAAAAAGGTCTCACTACTCCTGTTCCCATTTGCCTGAATTAACGATTTTCATGTTAATATTTGAGGTTTACCATGTAAGAAACGTCTTTTTTCAGAAGAGAGATTCATGCTCTTAAAGGTCATAATAACGTTCAACAGAAAAATAAATTCAAGAAAAAGCCCGAGAGTGAACAGCTGTAAATCTACAAACACACGTACAGATCTGTGAGCTGATGCTAGGTGGCAGTACTGTGTAATTAAACCCCAAAATTTCTTCGCTATCTGATTCACTTCGGGCATTTTTCACAACAACCAACTTGAACATTTTTAATAATAATTTAAACAAACAGATTTCTTTTTCCCCCTTTAGTTTTACCTGCTGAGAACTATATTCCTTATACATAAAAGGTCTCAAAATTAAATTTCCTATCCACAAACCTGTGCTCAGGCACAGCAGCATTATATGAAACAGCTCACAACACAGGAGCCAGGCGTTTCCATCCTGCAGTACTACACCCCTGTTCCATGGTATTACACAATTTCTAACTTCATGTAGGTTCTGACCTTGCTTTTGTCTGGATCTCAGAGTCAGAATTACCTACTGTTTGAGGTATGCACTTCTAAAGTCTGTTTTAGTCTCAAGATGTATTTGATTGAAGAGCTCACTTCTAATCATTTGATCCCTTTAAATGCTACCGCTTTTAACATGTTCACCACAGAGCAGTTCTAATTACTGACAGCTACCACAGGATCAAGAGTTACGTGTATTTTCCTATAGAGAAATTTGGGAATGCGTCTCACTTTGTACAATGCTTATTTCCAGACGGAAAACAACTTCAGTAGAATCATGAAATTATAAGTTGGAAAGGCCCTTTAAGATCACTGAGTCCAACCATCAACCCAGCACTGCCAAGGCCAGCACTAAACCCTAAGCACCACATCTGCACATCTTATAAATCCATCCTGGGATGGTGACTCCACCACCTCCCTGGCCAGCCCGTTCCAATTCCTGACAGCTCTTTCCGTGAAGAAACTGCTCCTAATATCCAACCTAAACCTCCCCTCGTGCAACCTGAGGCCGTTTCCTCTTGTCCCATCACTTGTCACTTGGGAGAAGACACCAACCTCCCCTCTCTGCACCCTCCTTCCAGGCAGTTGTAGAGAGTGATAAGGTCTCCCCTGAGTCTCCTCTTCTCCAGGCTCAACACCTCCAGCTCCCTCAGCTGCTCCTCACAGGAATTGTGCTCCAGACCCTTCCCCAGCCCCGTTCCATTCTCTGGACACGCTCCAGCCCCTCAGTGTCTCCTCACACAATTCAAAAAAAGCTTTCTCAAATAAAAGCATGTCAGCCCATCCAAAATGCATCAGTGATAGAAAACCGTTAGAAAAAGTTTCAGTATTTTCATGATTAAGGTAATTACAATTACACACAATGTCAGGTAAAGTCAGCTTATTCAACAGTCTGTACTGCTTATATATTATGCACCATATGTAAATAACACAGTGAAGATTTCTTCTTCATTTTAACACACATCCAAATGGGGATACAGAGGCACTCTTCCTATAATGTTAGTGCAAGAATAACATATTTGTTTTTACTGTGAAACAGACTGTTAAAGACCTGAGAATCACTGATTATGTATGAAGAGGTATCAAATCTCTCTTCCCAGTTTTTACTAATGATGCACATACATTTACTGTACTCATTACAGAATATTAACTGAGATGTACAGAGTCCCAACTCAATAAGAAAGCAGAGTAGTCAATTAACAGGCCTCAAAATCACAGCACTGAGACAGAGATGAAAGTAAAGGACATGGGGTTGTTCCCTTGCTACCAGAGGTAAGCTTGTCCAAAAGTTCTCAAGTCTTGTTACAAACACACCTGCTGCCATTGCTTCCATCACCTACCTGTGGAAACAGTTGTCTTGTCCAACCATTTAATCCTAGGAGGTTAGTTTAATGTTCAGTACTCACATCACGTTTCCCTTTCTTTCCAGTTTTGATTGTCACTCCACATTTTATTATTTGAAAATTCTGTTTCTGTTAGGGTTTTCTAGTGCAGAATGTGGATACTCTGGTGTCCAAAACCATCTAACAAATCCTCCACAATCAGAGCCTGGGTGTTTCAAATACACCTATCAGTTGTTTCTAATCCTACAACACAGAGTGTATAAATTAACCGTGTCACTGGAACACGGTAAAAAGTACTTACCATGACACCGTAACAACAATCCTAACAACAATCCTAACAACAATCTAATCTGCAGAAATGTTGGATAATAGAGAGGGAGGTTCTATTTTGGTGTATCATATTAACATTTACATATAAGAATGCTAATTTCTGCAACAGTGGTTTGTCACTCAGTAACTCTAACGCCTGCCTGAATTCTTCTAAGGCGCAGGAACAAAGTTACCCAGGAAGAAAAAAAAAAAGGGTTGTAAACAATCCACATCTGCTGAAGAGCTGAGTCAGTCCCGTAATGCCTGGTCTTGTGCCACCCTGCTGAACGAATGCTTGAGGAACTAAACCGAAGCTGTGAACATTTTTCTCAGAAAACGCTTTTCCTCTCACTAGTCACATTGTAATTGTGGCCCCTGTGGCCCTGCAAAGACAAAGAATCTTCATTTCGATCTAGCATCTCCATGTAAATCACCTTAGAAAGAAATGGAACTCAGGTAAGGAACACCGAATTTTCTAACCCCTGTGCTAGTGAAAGCAATACCACTTTTCTTCTTCCCTTCTAGCAGCTGTTCTAGATCTCTCCCACTGAATCGTAATCACTTACTTATTTTTAAGTAAAAGGTTAAACCCTTTCTGGAAATGACAGCACGCCAATGTACTCTGTTTTTTTCCACAAAGCAACAGTTTATAATTGACTGCTTAGGTAGTAATTGCTCTATTTATAGTGAACATTTGCATGAGAGAAGTGATTGACATCACCTGGTATTAATGACAGAGAGCGTGTTTATTCCGTATTTATGACCTAAACTCTATTAAATGATTTCCCCTTCCTCAGATGCTGCTGTTCTACAGTTTTAGGACTGCATCTATAAAATTACATACTAGCCTTATCTTTTGTACATTAAGCATCTAAAAAATATTATGATTCTTTCAAAATTACTTTTCAGTCTTTTTTTTTTTTTCTGTAATCATGTAAACAAGACCCTTCCTAGTAACAGTGCAGCAACACCTCGCAGCTGGGACCTCTGCCTTTTGGACATCCATGTTTGTAACACTGTCTTTCCTGTAAGTATTCCAGCACAGCATGTCTTTCACATCCTTTAATTTTGATGGACAAAAGCCCTGATGTGCTATAAAGCAATAGAATTTGGCTATCACAGAGTAAAAGTAAAACAATTGGGAAAGAAATTAGGGATGGAGAGAAGATCCTCCTCCTTCTAGATTTTGACTACAGCACTGGAAAATGTAGTGGGGAGGGAATGGGGGTGTGGGGGGGCTGAAGGAAAACCTATAAAAGTATTATAGCCATTTTCAGGAACACGTGTCTGTCCCACAGGAAGAAGTAAAGATGATAAAATTGATCAAAGAGTGTTTCACATTGTAACTAATAATCAGATTCACCTCTCATATAATTTCACTGAGGTCAAGTGAGACTAAACAGTCATTGTGCAAGAAAGCAAAATATTCTCAGAAGGCTTATAAACTTGCAGTGTAATTCAGCTATTCATTAGAAGGATAATAAAGACCGCGGCCTTTCAATTATTATGCATTTATACATACTTCTATGTCTGTGTTCTAGAACTGTAGCTTATAGATATTTATTCTTTGAATATTAACAAAGTCACATTTTATAGGAATGACTGAAAATATTGTCTGTCCTGGATTCATTTGTCAAATTGATTTTTTAAGAGATGAGAGTTTGAATATGATTAAAATTAATCCCTGACAACAATTTCTTACTAGAATCCGAGCCTGCAAATGAAAGGGGTTTTTTTTATAACACACTTGTTCCACACCACAAGAGGCACTTACATTATTTTAAAATAAATGATTTAAAAGAATAATGAAATAATCAAAGATGGGGATCTGCACTTGCATGGCACTATCTTTTTAATGCCATCACAAATCAAAACTTTCCAATTTGGAAAGCTATACTGGGATGTTACAGGAGAGATTGATAAGATGACTTGTACAAAGCTTAACATCTTAATTCAAGGCTTAGCTTCACATTTTACAAGCTACTTAGGAAGTACTAACACCTCTGTTGCTCACAGCGAACCTTTGAAATTTATCAAGGAGATAGCCTACGGGTTAAAGAAAACGTGCCTCTTCCTCTCCTAAGAGTTTATTTAGTTTCAGCAGAGCTTTAGCACACAATTTTGCTTCCCCCTCTCCACCTCTTTCTCTTGGCTGCACACAGAAGTTGTCAGTACAATAGGAGTCATGACAATTTAGGATGAACTTTCTCCAGACAGCTCCCCTCTCTGGTGCCCTGAGGCCCTTTGAACGCAGAGGGGGTACAAAGAGATAGATGGAGGCAGTAGGAAAAACCTTCCTGCAGAGCTGCCGCCTTCTCTAAATCTAAAATGTAAGGCCTCATCTCCCAGCTTTGCACCAGCAGCTGCCCCAGCTGCTCTTCTCTGTCCACTCCGTACAAGAGAGAGCAGTGTGCTTTCTGCGCTGTGGTGAGGGAGCCGAGACCTAGAGGGACCCCTCCGCATGCTCCCTGCACTGGGCACCTGCACTCCGCTTGCTCACCTTCCTTCCCTGCCAGCTGGCCTCAGTCCAGCTCAGCCGCAGAGAAATTCCGGTTTACGATGAGAACCGTGACAGGGCTTATTACAGATGCGTGGCACGCCGTGTGCTGTGCTGTTTGGACTTCCTTTGAAACCCACTTCCGAGCACATCCACGCACTTATTCTTCCTTACAGGTAGATATACTCAACCCTAATGCACCAACGCAACTCGCTAGTTCTTTTTGCTAACAGTATGTTGGAAACCACAACATCTCTCAAGACTACACCATAATATTAGAACTCTGTAGTTAGTTGAAATTTAGTTTCAGAAATAAGAATAATGACCAGGTATAAAGCAGAACATCTAAAGGACTTTAACATGTATATATCATTACCATAAGCCAACTGTTAATTCTGTAAAATTAAAACCAGACTAAAGAATCGTTAAATCCTATCTGTGAGTACTGGAAGCCATGAAGGAAAACCTTTGCTCCTTCTCTCTCTACACTTTTTTTTTTCCTAAAGGCAATTTCGTCTGTTATCCTGTATGGAACCAATATCCATTATAAGAAAAGACAGCATCTTAATCAAAATGACTTCTTATACAAGTCTATTTAATAAAAATTCATTGTTTCAATCTAGTAAGTGTAATAGTCATAAAAACTAAATGGTGTCTCTCTATTACTAAGTTACTGATGCTCCTCAGCCGCTTATGGAACTAGTTCTCAAAGCTGAGTATACTTTAAACCACAATAAAAACCTCAATGACATTTTCTAATGCAACAAAAAATGGTTAGGCCACGACCATCAGTAGGCTGTAGTGCTATGTGACTTGCACACCACCCCCGAAACATCCACCTTATCCTATGCAAAAAATTCAGATACAAAACCTCTACTCGTAACTGGGATGCTTAACATGTAAATTATGGTTTAATAAAAACCAATATATCTTGGAGCAAATCACCAACTTGTAGTTTTATGTTGGAAGGATACGCTTTACCCAACATAGTTTTAAAGCACAATTCACTTCATACGTATGTTCTGAAAACAACTAATGAAAATGGAAATAACCAAGGATAAAACAGCTGTTGTGATACTGCATGAAGATTTTTTTTTTTTTCCTTACATTACAATCATGTATCAGTTTGGTCAGTGGGACTCCTGCCTCAGAGCACCAGCTCAGAATACAGAACAACAGACAATTTAGGTATACTACTGCAGTATACACTCATTTCTTGAAAATAAGTTTTCAGTAAATAAAGAGTTGGATACTTGCAGTTGTTTAGAAAAGACTGAAAATGCAATCCAAATTTTTCATAGATTAATGACAAACTTCATCTGTAATGACACCCACTGAAAAAAAAAAAATAAAAATGTCTCAGTGAGGGGGACCTGTAAGTTTCCCCTCTAATGTAGTCTGCCCATTAGACCAACACCCTCCCATGGTAGGAGAAGCAGGATTTCTTTAATCTCCCATCTCAACTCTGTTCTTCAGATAAAACCGATTTCTTGGACTTCTTCCAGAACACAATCCTACAGATCTCCTCACACTACCTAGACTCTCAACCCCACTACTTGCAAATGCATTGAAGCAACAGACCAAACTCTAATTTGCACCTTTAAGAGCTTCCCCATTGGAGGCCTGTGTCCAGCAGTGTATCTGAGTAACTCAAAGCCCATTTTTCCTAACAAATTTATTTATTCAAACATTCAAAACCACAAAGGATTGCTTTCATTCCTACCAACAGCTCCCAGCAATCACTTGAAGGTAAATGCCTCAGAAATATGCCATACAGCCTCGTTCTCAGACTCTGCCTGCCCTCATAACGAGGCCATGCTCCCCATTTACAAAAAAGTTTGTTGCTGCTTAACAAATTTATCTTCATCTCTTGCCCTCAACCTTTGTGTACAAAGTGTGTGACACTGGGACACAGGGGAGAAAAGAAGAAACAACTAATTAGTGATCCAGTCATGGCCCTAGACACTCTCTTGAAACTATTTTTCATGAGACATTTCATCTCTGGACTTTGTTACCATCATTAAGAGACTAAAAAATGAAAGCAATTTATTATGAAGCAAGGTCACTGAAACACACTTGATAAAAATAGAAGCACAGGCCTCTCCAACAGAGAGGCCAGAGCTTGAGACAAAGAGCAACAGGTCTGAGACAAAGCGCAGCATGCACCCACCTCCCAGACCTGCAAATCCGGTCAGCACTTCAGCACGGGCGCTTCCCATCGATACAAGCGATGTTTCACCTGCTGCTTTGAACAGGAGATGGCTGAAGTCCTCGTCTGAACATACTTTCGTAAGGGATTCTCTCATCTTTCCCTACCAAGTCACACATGCCACCCTCCCATGCAAGTGCCAAGTACGGCGGCTGAGGTAGGAGGGCGGTGCTGGCACCATGCTACAGCTCAGAGCTCAGCTATGCTGCTGTTACAGGAGAGTTTTCTTCCCTGCCCTCTGCCAATGTTGTAGAGAAAGTAACAACCTCTACACCTTTCGTATCACACAGATACCACACCTTTTCTAGGTTATGAACAGGATTTTAATTGTTAAACATTTGTTTAGAAGCCTTTCTTTCCCTAACTCCTTGTATTTTTTTCAGGCCTAGTACCATCTCCAATTGCTTACAAAGCCTCCAGCAGATTAGGGCAGCACTCTCAAACTTCTAGTGGTTATCCTGAGATTTCTGAAACTCGAAGTCACACTCCTCTGGTGGTACTGAATGTAACAGGGAGATCTGATTTAGATTCCT
Organism: Rhynochetos jubatus; assembly: GCA_027574665.1. Classification (NCBI taxonomy): domain Eukaryota; kingdom Metazoa; phylum Chordata; class Aves; order Eurypygiformes; family Rhynochetidae; genus Rhynochetos; species Rhynochetos jubatus. The sequence continues at coordinate 7,248,432 of CM050662.1, forward strand.
TTCACTGAAATCTGAGGGAGAGGAAAGGAGGATTTATTTTCCTTCTGTAGGGAACTGCCATGTTTCATGGCTGACCGAAATGTCTCAGACCTCTTCCAGCTGCCTCCCTCACTAACTGTACTCCGTGGCAGTAGGTAGCTGTGGCGGAGCTGCAACCAGCTAAGGATATAAGCAAGACAAGTAAAAACAATGGCTGTCATTAGACCAAATTATAGGTTAAAAAAAAGCTTTGGCAAACAAGCTGTGATTAACAAATTTCTCATGCCTCTTGCAACTAAGAAGCTGGCACTGAAATTTCAGCCCCCTGTCCCACGCAGGAGAGTGTAATGCTCTTTCACTTCCCACTAGCAACTTACAACAAAGTGTATGTTCTTCCATACACAGGCCAAATCTTGACATTTATAAGCTTTCAGAATTGAGATCTCCTCAAAATCCAGTATAAAAAGCGTGTATGCCCCCCAAGACACATTGCTGGCAGTGACTTCTGTGGCTACTGACAGCAGCACTAAGTGACAGCAAGAACTATGGCACATGATTACATACGTTATCCACACTAAAGTAATGTCATCAATTACAATCAAAAGTCATGAAGCTCTACAAAATGCCATCTTAAGATTACTCAAATGCCATTTTCCATTCTAATATTTACAAGCTCATGCTTCACCAAACGAGCAGGATATCTTCAGCAGTATCACGTTTACTTCCTGTGGAGGCACTAACGAAAGCACTCCTAACTTTTATGTTAAGATAACAGTTGAAGGGTGTTGACAGTTTTAACCTACATCCTTTTATTCAGAAAGACTTCTAATCCTGAATCTTGGTTCTTTGTTTTAAGTCAGGGATGTATTGATTAACTGTGAGACTGAACGTATCTCAGCGGTGGCTGAGTCGGGTATCCACCACGGAATTAGGACAGTTAAACACTGGAATCGATCCTCTCATTGTAGAGCCACAGCTGCTGTGGCAAGCAGTTTCTCTAAGCTATTAATTTTATTATTAGCACACCTGGAGACATTGTTTCCCTGAGGGAAAAGCAATTCAATTGTGTGTGCTGCAACGACTAGTGGCATATGATCAATGAGACAGCTGGGATCACAAGCTTTCTCTTGGAGCTCAGGGTGGGTATGACAAAGTAGTTTGTAAAACACTGACAATACAAAGTAATATTGCTTTATGTTTTATGCACCTCACAGTAAGCATATGGAGAGCCTACATTTCCCGAGTCTGGCACTTTAAAGCCTTTTCCGAGTAGTTCACCAGTCCTGTCTTTCAATGGTATCTTCCCTAGGACACCTGATAGCAGTTGATGATCACCTATTTCCTGACCCCTGACTCCTTCCATTGTTCCACTTCGCCTCCAAGGGAGTAATATGCCACCTTCCCTTGCAAGGCAACAGCAACCCTTCTTTAACAGAGGAAAAAGACTAATCACAAGTTTCTGCATATTTAGATTCATCTAATAAGCATCTTAACAGTGAAAAGACACAAAGCCCAATAGGACTGGCAGCAAGGCATCAGCTATAGCTGACTTTCTAATCACTAAATTGATGTGTATCAAAAGCTCTGATACAGCAATACTTGAAATTTACTCAATATTTAAACACGAGTCAATAGACATAGGCAGGAAAGGAGGATAAACCAGGGACCATTCAGCTATTACAGGCACGTACAAATGATGCACCAACATAACCACTGGAAAAAGAAAAAAAAAAAGACACACTAGAAGTACAAACCACCCACACCTCCCATAAAATAAGCTGAAGGTAACACTGCATCTGATAGAAACCGTAAATAAACTGTGTTTCCTTTTGAACTGCCACTGTAGCCAAAGCAAGTTCTTTGTTGTGAAACATTGGAAGAGATGCTACACATGTTGGAAAGACCACAAGCTAACAGAATTATTTAGCATTTATAAACTCCTGAAAATTATTAGGTGAAGTTTCTGCCCAGACCACTGTCCAATTTATGCTTATTGACCCTGTTTTCGCTTATAATATTGTGTTTCTGAAGACAAATACAGTCCCTAGAAATCTACCAGAAGGTATGTGACATTTTGGAGAACAGAAGGATAAATCAAAACAAGAATTGCTTTTGGGACAATCCAAAGCTAATCCTTTTCACACACAAACTTACATGTTTGCTTTCAAGATGCTACCTGCCATTTTTAGAGGTGGTAAAGTAACTTATTCTAAAAAGTAAATTATTTTAGAGCAGCAATTTAACAGAAGATTATATTGTTTTTGGAAACATCAATTCATTTTTCTCCATCCCAGTCCTTACATAATTATTGAAGAAATCTTACTGTCTGAAAATGCCCCTCCTACCCCTTCCCCCAAATCAGTGAAACCCTCCTGATTTATTTTCATTCCACAGGCATCAAAACTCCAGTTAAAATAAAATCAACTTTTCTAGCTACACATTCTGAACTAGGATTTTATTTCTGCTGCAAAACTGACACATAAAGGAAACAATTAGGAACTCCCTCAAACACGTGTGGGAATTGTTAGTTTTCAAATTCCATTCCACACCATCTTTCTTCCTCTTTCTGTTTAGCATTTGGCCTGATATAACCTAAGAGGATGTAGATACAGATACTGAGTCTTGTTTTCCTCCCTGCTCAGTTTGGTTTGTGTACATTTGACTGACAGCTGCTCATCAACAATCATCTATTAAATACTTCCTGACATGTTCTAAGGTCTTTTACAACATCAGCCTAAATGCCAAATATTCAGGATCTGCTTGTACATACTCTGCAAGAGAAGGAAAAGTAAGTTTCTTATGCTTACAATTTATGTTGTATATCCACCTTGTTTATGTAAGGGGTTTTTTTTTTGTTTGTTTTAAAAAACAAAAGCCCAATCAACATTCAGTACTGTGCTATTCTGGAAGGGTGAATTGCTTCCTAACTAAAATTATCATCATTACCACCTGATAGAGGCTAAAGCTGTGTAGACTGCATGACACATGATCAAACCCCACAGTTTGGTCCAAGCCATCAAAGGTAGGTTTACATGACCTGAGAAAGAGCCCTGACAGGACAGATCCAACCAGCCTGACCAACAGGCAAGGCCCTGCTATTGGCTCCAGACCGCTTCATCACTGACGCTCCTTTGTAGGTGGGTATCAGTCTTTATTGCATCTAAGTTCGTATAAATTCCAAGTGTGACCACGTAAAGTTGAAGGTAAATCAGGCCCTGGCTCAAGCGTGAACGAACGCCTGAGCAGTTAGTAGTATGCAGTGCAGACCTTCAGTGACTGCTGAGCCCGGCTACACAGCATGCCAGCAGAGAAGGCAGTTTGTGTGTATTTAATTTGTCCAGGGGCTTATGAACTACCATTTGAGCAGGTAAGACAAAAAAGAAATAAAAAAATCTGGCATCTCTAAGGCCAAGAGAGGAGCAGAAAGTGTATGTGCTGACTGGTTGTTTCAGCTAGAAGACATGCACCCCCTGCTTAGTCTCCAGGAGCCCGACAGGAGTTGGTTTGCACTCTGAAATACACCTTCATGCAGCTTCTATGCTAGAAAGACTCTGCATTATTACAAGGAACAGGTTTTTTGAATACAGAAAATAGATATGCAGCAGCTGTAGCCCCTGACCTCTAAGCTCCTGTTACACAAGTGTGCTAGGTTTCACCAACAGAAAAGGGCACCCACTCCTCCGGAGGGTGCTCCAGAGCCATGTCTTGTACTCCAGATCAGTGTCCAGCACCCACAAAAATGTGAAGATACGGCCATCCCTTCCGCTGCCCTCTCATACATTTTTAACCAAACAACAGACAGGAATTACTCATCAGATGGAATGGTGCCACCGGTTTAGTGCACAGTCAAAGTGCACCACATGTGGAGTAAAATGCTGTGGTCAGGTTGCCGTGGAGGGCAGCCATGTATATATATTCCTTGCTATCAGTCGGTATTACTGGAGAACAGAGGCAGGATCCTGAAGAGGGTAGCAGGGAGGTGAGAAACATGGAAGCAGGAAAGTGAAAGTAACCAGGAGGAGAAGCAGAAAGAGGGGAATGGTGTGCAGCTCCACGCTCATGCACTGCAGTAACCTTTAATGCCACACACAGGCCTTGAGGCATGGTTTTGCAACTCGACCATATTCAAACACTTCTTGGTCCATCCATTCACAGTCCACAGACTTGGCTACTGTCCTATACGCTGGCAACCAAGGATGACTCCAATACTCTACCCCACGTAATTTCCATTTTGGGTTTTGATGAGAAAACATTGATTGCGAGCACAATGACATTCCCAGATTTTAATGATTATTTAATATGTTTAAAATTAACCTATCATTATTGCCACGTCTGCGCTAAAATCATTCTGTCGGCCTGCTGTATCCGTGTCTAATTTGTGCAATCAAGCAATGAAGAGACTTGGGATTCACTACCCTGATGCTGACAAGCTATCTCCCATAATCGAATCTGTGAGCCCTTTTTCCCAAATCAGTCAGAGAATCTCAGTGACTAACCAAAGAATAACAGCTATGCTAGTCAGCCGATGTTATAGCAAAACCAAGACATAATACTTACCCTTCAGTTTCCTCCATTTCTAAAGGTAATTAAATTAGGTGAAATAAAGTAAAAATAAATAAATAAATAAAAAGGTGAAATAAAGTAACACCTTTGTAATTCACTGTATGTGTGCATAAAAACTTGGGGGAATGGGAGGTGGGGTGGTGTTAGGGAGGAGATCTGGCCAAACCTTCTACTTACTTTACTTACTTGAACTTTAGAATCTTGGCCTCAGTAAGAATTTTTCTGCACAAAAGTACTATGAGGCACCATCATTTCAGTAGACTTGAGACTGCACAGTTCTACCATCAAAATCTGACACACCGAGCTTCAGCAGTACAGTCAGTATGACCTCCCATACAGGACAAACAAGTCCAAGTGTTTAGGGATTTAACCAATTTCATTTATTAACAGAAACGAAGGTCTGAGTTTAGAGTCATTCTGTTTGTACTGTCTGATACTTTTTACAGAAAGAACACTAGGAGCATAAATTCTAACATGGAATACACATTCACAGCTAAGTATGCAACCGAAATAATGCAGGCATTGCAAGAATCCTAACATCACCAGCACAGAATAGCATTCATCTAATGAGATTATCTGTTTATAGACAACAGACACTCGTTTTCTTACACCTTTAACCACACGTCTGCCAAAGCATGGAATACCAGTTCTGTTGAATTTGTCATATACAGCAGACCCTGAGCAGGTTTAGAGCATGAGCAGAGACACAGTACAGACCACCAACTGGATTTGACATGTGCAACTAGAACATGCATATTAACATGAGAGAATGATTGCAACGAAGGTAAAATAGAAGCCAAATTCCTAGACATTCAAGTTTACTGAGTAATCATTTCCCACCTTAAATATATGTGTGAGTTCTTCCAAGCTGTTTATAACCAATATAGTCCTCACTCAGAACAAGATTAAAAAAAAAGTCTCCAAAATTACACCCTAACATTTTTTCTGTACTACTTGATGTACTTGAAGAGAAGGTGTCATAACATCTCACCTAAGGAAGCTGTGCTCCAAATCAAATGAGGATTAAATGAGGAAGCATCAACATATGGAATCTGGTCACTCACACCAGGGCTAGAGGCAGGTGAATATCATTTCCCAGCTCTGTTTCACAGGATGCCCTTTTCCTGGTGACTAGAGAACTTCTTTACTATTCTGTTTTCTAGCCCACCAACTGCTGTGCACTTGTGAATACACTGAGGAAAGCTTGCCTCTGGTCTGACTTCTCTTAATGAGTTAGTTCCTAGATTTTCAAACATTTGTTTAGCTATTCAATAACCACATAATTTTCAAGTGACAATTAATTGCCAAATTATTTTATTTCTGACTAGGGATGCTAGCGCATAAACATGTACATATTTCTTGAAATTTAAATCAATTAATAGTCCCAATGAAGCTAGCAGCACTATTCACTGTGTTAAGCATGTGGTCAATTATTTCCTGAACTAGATATTAAATTAATTTTATTAAAATTAATAAAAATGCCTTTCCAGCGTTTTGTACTGGAAATACTAGAAATATTAATCATTCATTGTAACATTACCATTTATTGTCTCATACATTGCATGAGGAAAGTATAGTAAACACTTCCTCACTATGTTTTTGAGGGCATTTTCACTTGATACTCAGCTACTTTAAACATCCAACATATCTCCCTGCTTTTACAGGTGCTGGCAATTCATATGTGAAAGCCTGTTTACAGCAGTATTTTGTTCACAAATTTAGGGAAGACAGTATGATTTCAACTTGTAGCTAGTAGATTAGATAGACAGCATCTTAAATAAGATTATTTGACTAAACAAAGAAACCCTGGATACAGTTTGCAATTGTAAATAAAAAAAAAAAATGTCTTCTTGCAACACATAATTGTACAAAAATCTACCATGAGACAGTTATTAAAAATCAATCAATCAATAATATATTGAAAGTAAAGTCTAGTGTCCGACAGAATACCTGAAAAAGTATGTGTGAGCATCTTCACTGGCCTGGCTGCAGAGAACATGGTTTGCATCAGCAGTAACACAACAGTTCCTGGAAGCACAGAACCAAACCTCTTTTCATAAGTGTTAAGCTTTTTTAGTTGCAGACTGAAACCCAGCACAGCCAGCCGTCGCTGTCATGAAGAAATGCCTAAGCAAGACACGTTTTCACTGACTTCAATATCCCACAGCTTCCTAAATCTTACACTATATTTGCTATTTTGCTTATTACATAGGAAAGGGAATGCCTAAGGGTTTGGGGTTGTGGTTGGTTTTTTTTTTTCCTAACAAGAGAACGGTTTTAAACTCAACAAAATATGGGCAGAATGTCTGAGTTCCTCCTATGACAGGAGACTGCAACTTTCCTTGGAGATCCGTCACGATTAATTCCTAACTAGGCAAAAGGTTCAAGGGCATATTTTTCACTCCTCAGAAAAGTAAATTGTCACTGCATTTAGGGAGACCTGACTGACAGTTTCCCTAGCTGTTCTCTGTATTTTTGAGAGGCACACCAAGTAGCCAGGTGACTGTGTACCAGAAGTACTGTAACTACTTCTCACTTTTGCTGCTCGTGAACCAGCTCAGGACCTTTCATGACATGCAGCATTCACCCGTAAAAGGAAAAAAGGAACCACTGGACTTTTGGTGTCCCATCCCCAAATCCTCCAGCCACTTCATTTTCCCCTATTTGAAACACTAAATTAAGCCTAAAAAAATTAAAAGATAACTCAAACTGCAATGAAAAAAGAAGACAGACAGCTGTCAACCATATCAAAGCATGCAAATCCTTTCCAGAATTCACTGAATTTGTAATAATATTAATAAAAGGACATTTGCTAGATTCCCATCACCTGTACGATGCTTCCACCAAACTGGTGAGAGATGCACAAACTCAACAAAAAGAGAACAAGGCTCTTACTCCATTTGGCCTTCTTTTCAAAGAATCTGGTTACCCTTCTACTGAGTTACAGCAACATGGGGTAGGTATCAGTGGGCAATGCAGTAATGACACCAGGTGTTATTTCAATAAGTCACATGGCAAGATACATAGGTAAATTGGGCAAATAACTGAGTTTGCAGAAAAATGCAGGTTCTTTCAAAAGATGGCTTTCTTGCATTCCCTGGTAGGACTTGAAAATCCTTTAAAAGAGTTGAGTAAGTTGTTTTCATACTGTTATCTGCCCCAGCGAGACTAAGAGAGAAGCATATATAAGCGCTGGCCCTGCAAACACTTAAACACAGACAAAACTCTGCTAACACATGGCACTCCTACCATCCACAACACAAAGTCGTCGTAGTACTTTCCTCAGTGGAAGGCATAAAGTAAGTGTAGTTTCATAAGCTATACATCAACCATGTAAAGCTTTGTTCCCTTTGATAAATGCACTGTTTCGGTAATTGCAAATGAACTTAAAAGCTTCATAAAAGAATTTTACAAATCCTGTTTTTATAGCTCTCCTAATAATATTGATACACTTTTCACCTGCTTTATCGTGTTATTCAAGTACGAAGAGATGGAGAGAACAATAACAATTGGAGGAAACTAGATGTTCAATATAGAATGTTTGTAAGCGTATCTTTTAAGATTCAAGAAGACAGATTAAGAAGGAAATACATGGAATTTTGCAGACATGTGAGAAACAACAGTTTGGAATCCTATGAGAATTGCAAAATGACTACTATTAACAACAAATACCCATACGTGATTTTTTACTTATCTTCGTGTTTCCTTCCTCATTCTATACTGCATTCTCACTGGATTTCAAAGCACACTCTAATGTTCCAGAAATGCATCTCTCAGGAAAGGACTTAGAGATGTAATTTCTACTGAAATGTTGTAAGTGCTGCACTGAATGACAAGCTGAGTATGCATAATTCAGAGGCTACAACTAGCCTAAACTAAAGAGTACTTGGATGGCTGTAGGAAACACGTAGTGTATGAAAAATGAGGCTATGGGTTTGGTTTAAAAACAACCCAAACAACATAACAGGAAAAAAAAATGAAGATAAACACCTCATATAACTAATGGAAAGGGACACTCAAACCAAGTAAAGTAAATTCAGGTGCAAACATGCTGCATCAACAGCCTGATACGACTGTGTGACTACTTGTACTCCATGAAGACAAAGTAGTGTGCCCGTAAGTGACAAAAGGAATTGAAGTAGTCCAAGAACATGATTAGTCAGTCACCGCAGAACAGATGACTTGTGGAAAGAGCCTGACCTACTCTTCAATAACCTGATAATGTGCCCATGCCTGAAATGCTAACTGCGGACATGAAATGCACAGAGATGCTCAAACACATGGGTTTGGTACATTTCTAAATATTACAATGGGATGGTTTTCCTTTGATTGTATATATAAGGGGACACAGTCACGCTACTCCCTTGGTCCTGAACGCAGTAATTCTGCTCTTCCACTTGTAAGCCATCATATCACTGTATGTTGCTTCTGGTATTTCCTACAGATTTGATCTAAGTGAGGTACAGAAGCAAAGAATAAGCTGACAGCAAGGTACTCTTATTCCCCTACTCCCTGGCAGATGAGAGAATAAGTGTCCATGTCGTAAATGAGACAGCGTTATCAATATGTGAAGTGAACATTTACCAAACAAAAGCTGATGAAGTCCTCAGATATTTGATGAAATGTGAATGAATCTGTGCAGACTGCACTCTGAGAATTAGGTCTTCCATATACCACTGACTGCCATAGGCCAGGGAGTTGAGAGGAGGGAAAAAGATAATTAATGACTGCCTTATTCTGAGGACTGCGTTTTTATTCTTCTTTTATTCTTCAGTGCTACTGTAATCTGTCAGGTTACTGGCAGACACCAAGGCATGCTGCTATGTCCTCTTTCTCCTTCACAGACAGAATGCCTACGCGCCCTCCACATCCCGGTTAGCTACTGCTGGGTCTCTGAGCCCAACGGCATGCTAAGTGAGAATGAACACACACAGGAAAGCTGGGAGAGAGAGCAAATTGCTGTTAGTATGTAAAGACAAATACATAAATGAACAATTACATCTTTAATCTCTACAGATACAGAATTTATACAGGCAACCGTAAGCAGGGAGTGTAGATGGTTACAAACTGCATGTGGCTCCAGCAGCCAACGGCTCAGCTTTGTGGGCAGACCTAGCGAGCAGTGCAGGACACGGAAGTGAACATCGTCAGAATATGGATGTATTCTAGAGGTACATGGACCGTTCCATTACACATTTTTACCCGCTATGAGCCGGAAGGGTGCGCTTTGGGAGTAAGATTGCATTGTGTGCCACAGACTGGTTCTGCATCAATCCTACCTTTGGGGTTTGGCTTAAGAATTAAGAGACAGTAATGAACAAAGCATATGAATTTTTGGCAATATACGAGCTAATTATTGCACATTAAAGCTTTAACACGGTAGTCTCTACTTAAGACGGCTTATAAATTTTTCTATATTACTTCATTAAGATATAACATACACCATTACGCTTTTCCCACCAATGAAAAGCAGGCATGCTAGGATACGAGGGAGCAGCTGTTTAATAACTCAAAGCATTATTATACTGTAGTTAAGAACAAGCAGCAAAGAATTAAACTGGTAGGGAATTTAGACCAAACCTGATTTCACACGCTGGAATTTATCCAAGACACTGCATTTAACACCTTTACTCCTGTGAACAGTGAGCGAGTTCTTTAATGACCACAAGTGGTCAAGACCTCTGTTTCAGATCTCACCTGACAGACAGGCTAATGAGACTTCCACTACTACTAGGTTTTGCTCAGATTGACAGCCACTACTCCATAATATTTCCACATTTCCAATCCCTAATGGAACCAAATAGCAAAGCTGTGCAAAAATGATAATACAGAACTTTCTTTTTTCCCCTCCAAATCTCAAAAGTAGTTTGACTCAGGGTCAGGATGAGCTTTAAGTGTACACATGCATCAGTTCTTTTACCTTAGGCGTATTTTTCAATCCTTGACATACAAACATATACACATAGCTCTCTGAGAGCCATCACATCAGAAAACCCAAACCATTCTTCCGATACATCAGGACTATGGAATATTCTTTGCACAAATTTAAAGGATTATTACTGTATCTCTGCCTTTCATACATAATAGCATAATAGATACACAATAGACTGGAGTGTCTCAAAAGGATGTGCCTTGTGCTAGTTATAAATAATTCAGATGGAAAAAAAAGCAAACTGGAATTAACCAGAATATCAGAACTGAATAATTATTCCGAATGCTTCTCTGAAACACAAGTATACCATTTATCCAGTCATTACCACCTCTCCATTTATCAGAGAATCATTAATACTTATTAATGAGTATTAGTTAAAAGCCCCAAACCCTAAAGGCAGCTCCATGTAAACCCTGCCACTTGTTAAACACACCGTTGAAGCACTGTCGGTGGCTACGGAACAACTGCTGTAGAGAAATGCTTAACTTGTAGAACACGTGCTGCCTTCAGCCTGCTGGAATTATTCATCTCAGCCCATGAGCTTCACTTGGAAAGCTTTTTTTTCAGGACAGGGAAGGTCAGAAGTACAGATTAATGGACAGGGACCTATATCTGCCCATTCACAAGTGGCATCTTTCACCACACCATCTCCCTTACGAGTCTGGGAAGGGTTGGTAATGAGCCTCTGGAAAACAATGTGCTCGGGAATATGATGGGTACAATTCCTGGTGTCAACTACTTACTCCTAGCTACTGGCTTCCACAAAGCAACATAGGTACACAAGATGCGCAGTGTATTTTACATGTACGTGTTCCATACACCATGTACTTTAAGGTGGAATAATTTCCAGCTGCAGATTAGCAAAATTACTCTTCTGTGTGGCTCTAACACTATAAAAAATTAATGGCTCGGTACAAAGCTTCTGAGAGCTAAAGGAAGTACTGCACATTACTGTGCATTACCAAACGCATACACAATAATGCAGTAACATTTTTTTTTTCGCCTAAAACCTGAATTACTCTGTTTGTGCAACTGCACTGTCGCATTGGGACTATGTGCCATTGTATAACAGTTTTTAATGCGGTGACAACAATTTAATGGTTTCTGTTAAAATTACCACCTTTTTTCTTTTTATTCCAAACTCTCAATACAGTTTAGAAACTTCAAAAATCATGTGGGTTTTCCACGTATTGTTGTCATTTTTCAGGCCCAGTCCTATTAACTGACTTACCCATAACTTGGATAGATCAGCAGCAAAGGCAACAACTGTTCCAGTTGCAATTTACCAATCCAAACATCCTATCACCTGTTTCTGCCCTCTGTCAATATTCCTGATTACATTTCACCAGTAGACAAATAAACTTAGAAAGAGATAACAAACAGCCATCATTTGTAAACACTGGTAAAAGTGAGTACATCCCCAGAAACATTTTTCACATACGTACCCATACTTGCTCGGAGTCTCTTTATAAGTAGATTTTGATTTTTGCTATCAAACACCCTCTAAAAAAGTTTCAACATCTAAATTAGCAAGGAACTTATCTGCCAACTACATGTTGGATTTTAAGCCAGTATCTCTGCAGTCCACCCTTCCAGGCCTGGTTTCATCCTCAGACTTTAATTAATTATTCTAGAATTTATCAGACCTGCAATCTAGATTATATAAAAGAGCTTTATTAAGCTGCGTATTTTCTTTACTTAAACATAGAAATAAAATATTTTTACCATTATTATTTTCATACTATACAACAATAATAATAATTAGCGAGGTACTTCAGTACAGATTTAATGATTATGCCATAAGCACTGGAGAATCAGACGCTTACAAACAATAAAGCACTTTTCTATGTTGCTTAGATTACTTAAGGTAATAAAGCATTCTGCTCTTATACTCAAATACTTCATGTAGTAAGTTATATTTTCTAAGCTCTGCGAGTTACATTCATGTAGCATGTGCATACCAGATATAATTTAAAATATATTTATTGTCAAAATATTGAAAAAATGCAATTACCTAGTTTTTGCCCTCAAAATTGATTTTTATAACAACTCACTTCATCTTGAATATTTTTTTTTCTAAAAATCTACCTATAGCATATGAAACAAAAAGAACAGAATGTGGTGTTAAGTCTGCCTTCAGTGACAGTCAATTACTTGTTTGCTGTCCTCTTGCTTTGCTGGTGAACAGTAACCTACGTAAACAATGCATCCAGTGGAGCACTGCACAACAATCAATGTACTTCACTGTTTTCATTACATCTAACATTGAACACAACGGATTTGAAAGTTTACTCATGCCATTCGTTATAAAAACTAAGAGGTACAAGAGTCTAAGACTGAACCACCCTGAAAAGCAGAGGAGGGGGTTATTTGAGATGCTGATTCCTAGGAGAATTTCTGCATTACTCCTGCCTAAAGTTCACTACTGGCTTCTCCCCAAGTCACTGCTGCATTTCTCATCTGGCAAAATCACCCATGGGGCAAGCGGTCTTCGTCACAAGACACAGGACTGACTGAGCTGATCAGTTTTATTTGTACCTCTGCTAGTTCCCAACAGTCTTTGTATTCTTGCTTCCACATCAATACGGAAAAAACTTCAGATACAGACCACATAATACTCGTTTACACATTGTTTGAGATGGCAAGTGGTAACATTATTCTAGTAAAGAACATGGAGAAATGAAGACACATTGGTATCTAGAATATGGGGTTTGGTTGGGTATTTGTGGTTGTTTTGAGGGTTGGTTTGTTTGTTTGAATTTATGTTGCTGTTGTAGGCTTTGGCACCTGTGTTTTTGCTTGTTTGGTTGGTTTTGGTTTTTTTAGAGAATTCTCTTCAAGTTAGTCAGACAAATCACCTTAAGAATTTAAGTTCAGCACAAGGTGCTTAGGTTTGGCCAGTCAAGGCAAAGTGGTAGGAAAGCTCCTTCCACCAGTATAGAGGCCTGCGAAGCCAGCAAAAGCTGCAAAGCCAAGCCTGGGCATTGCATTCCAGGACAAATGCCCTTTGGTTCTAGAGATAAGGCACTTGGGCTGCAGGGGAAAGGACACGACAAAACACCCTTACCAGCACCCACACAGCACAGACTTCCAATGCCAGTTGTGTTTTTCCTGACTCCAGCTCTGCCTCCATCAGCTGAGAATCATGTGCAGTCCAGCAAGGCACAACATAAAAGGTATCAGCATCCGGTCAGAAACACAGCACTTCCATGCATTTCGGGTGATTTTCAAAACAGAAATCAAGACCTGTCACATTAATGTATCCCTCAGTGAGTACAGGCCAACGCTGGAAGCAAGAATCTGTACTGCTGAACGGAAAGCCTTTCAGCACGCCTCTGAAAGCCTGCCGTACTGAAGCTCTAAGTAAGCACCAGGGAAAAGTTTTATACGCACCTTTTGCCACTGCGGCACCAGTGGAATTGTGTGTAACAGAGAAGGGGGAATAACACACAACATATTTATGAAAAGGTATTTGATAGTATTTTGTTACATCTTAGACAATCTTTGTTCACTCCTACAGTACAAATAACAAAACAATGACTAAGTCATACAGCACAGAATGGGAATTTGAATTTTCTAGGAAAGATGTCCGGTCAAAGCTGAAAACACTTTTTCTTTCTTTTTTTTTTTAAGTTATGCTTTATATATAAAGTTAAGTTGGCCCTATCACTTGCATCCACAGACGTAGGCCTCAAAAATAAATAATTATTCCAATAAATGTGAACTTCCACTCTGTGGATTTTTTATCACGTATATCCTAAAATGCCAACAATATGTCATGCCTATGAAACATCCCTTTATCCTATTTTAAAGACAGTATTCAACTTAAATGGTAAGGCATATCTCTTGATCTTGTTTTGTAAAGGTTGTACTTGCTACAGGCTTAACACAACTGTGGGAGACTGTATGGAAGGGATCGATAAAGCAGTATTACCCTTTGTGATAGTGAATCTCTGCAGGACATTCCAGCTTAACTCTGTTGCCTGCACTTACGATTCACACTTTCCCACTGGGAGAATGGGCTAAAACATAATGATGGACTAACAAGACAAGAAGAGGTGTGTAAAAATTCCCCTCCTGTTTGTGCCTGACAGTTGCTACCTTTCTGTAAGAGTCACAAAATTACAAAAAAAAAAAAAAGTGAAATTACAGACCTCGTTGATTAAGACAAAAAGATATCCACAAGCCCTGCGGAACACAGGACCTAGCTTCATCACACACAGTAGGCGCAATAGGCTACAATTTTAGTTTTAGAAGCATGATTTGGAAAAGAAAAACCCAAAACCAAAAAAAACCCCACCCCTAACCCTCACAAATACGGTGCTGGGGAGCTATATATTGTTATAAAACTGTGAATTATACCAAATGGCAACTCGCTTTGGTATTACAGAAGCATCGAACACGAGTGCCTTCTTCAGCACAAACCGGGCTGTTAGAACATGTGCAGGTGATTTTAGTGAGGCCAGTGGGATGTATTGATGACAAGTTCTCTATAGAAGAGTCTGACTTATAAGTAAAGACGGTTCTTGTTGTCTGAAAAAAGATCTAAAGAGACGGGTATTTTGGGCACAAAGCAAAGTAAACAGCTTCAAGTATAAGTAGTAGCAGGGAAAAAGTCACAGGCGCTTAAGTGGGTCAGACATAAGATGAAGACTGGAACAAAGTCAGCAGAGGCGAAAAGAGGAGGATGCTAAAAACAAGTTTTAAATACAGTTTAGAAGAAAATTTTCAGAAATTAGGACAAGGGTTTCAAACGAGTCAGACATGAAGGGTCTGACAGGTAGAGGAGACAAAGGTGGAGATGACATAGCTAGTATGGGGAAAGTTCTTTTCATATCCATACAGATTGCTACAGGGTCACACTGCAAAGCATCAGAACACATAGGTATGAAGACTAACACCAGAGCCAAGAAGTAGTGGTGTAATAGTGCTTTTATCAATTGTGCTAGAAATATAAATACACACATACAGAAACAAAATCAACTATCAAAATCTTTGTGCCCTTTAAAACGTAAGCATCCTAGAACAGAGAGCAGTGAACCACTTGTACACTGTGTCCTTGAAAAGTGGCACACAATATGCATCTTACATTCTCACTCAGACTATTCGGAGTTCGAGATAAGAAACTTGAGTTCCTCTAGAATGCTGCAAGCTAATAAAGAAGGGAACGTAGGAGTGACATAGGCATGAAACTACAAGCGGAAGAGTTAAAACACAGGTGACAGCAGCAGGTGGAAAAAGTAAATAACCCATCTGGAGACAGAGACAGACAAATGCCCAAGCTGTTTGAGTGAAAGGAGGCAAGGAAATAACACTGATTAACTCAAGAGGCCCTAAGCCTAGAGAATTTGGTGGGAAAGCTATCATGTAAGCATGCACATCTGCTCTCACCAGCTGTCATTTCCCTTTTGTGCCTTCTTTTTTCATCTCACACCGCCAAATCAGTCACCCACATCTCTCCACTCTTCCCTTTTGCACCTTTACCTGCAACCAACTAAATCCTATGAGGTTGTACTTGACGCTTCATCCGGACACAGTGGGTGTATAACTCAAAGCAGTGATCTGGCAACCATCATGGCAGCCAAAAGTATTGAGCATTTTTGAGGAGAAGGAGAAGCATGGGTGAGGAATGACCATACAGTGCTGATTTCTTTTCCAGTGGTCCATTATGATACCTTCTACGAATGGTTTCTATCAGCAGAATGACAATACTTCACCTCCTAATGGGAAGTTATAAAATGTGAAAGTTACTGTGCAAATGGTGCTGTGGGAACAGTCGACTGAAGGAACACCAACTGCCTTACCCCCCAAAAACCGCTTAGTTTGAAATAGTAATTACAATGAAATCCAAATAAGGGATTCAATTTTTTTTCTTTCAAATAAACTCTCAAGAACAACAAACTGAATTAGAAAGATGTTTCCATAACAGTTTTCAAGCATGTACACATTAATAATTTCATGAGAGAAGCTTCCTATTAAGCTACCGAACGTGAACGATGATTAAGTGCACTGCCTGTCTGGACTTCAGAACTGTAACATGTGCTGTTTCCTCTTGGTTGGGAGCAAGCTTTTGTTATGTTGTTTGGTTGTTTCTTTCCTTTTAAACAGCAACTGGCTATGAGGCTGAACAGCACAGAAGACAAATGGAGCACGTTCTTTCTTGTCAGGGAAAAGCTGCTAATGATTAAGCAGACAGAAACCCTTCTGAGAGAATCCTATATGATGCAGACACATGGTATTTGTTCATTATATAGATAATGTATGCAACTTTTGAATTCTTCTGAAATATTAGTACAAATGCATTGCTTTTAATATTTCAAATATATCCAAGAAGTCTCATTTTAAAATAAACACATTTCACTTGTTTCCACTGTTGAAACAGTCACTGTTTACCACAGCTCCATACAGGTACCCCATGGAGCCAACAACTGGGGTGCTCACCTGCAACAACTTCTTCCCCCCAGGCCATGAAACAGACAAACTATTATCTCCAGACTACAAAATACCTGGTGGGATGTTTTACTCAGAAGGCCAAGAGGGCCCCCCTGCTCCTGAGCATGGGTGATGTCTGAGCACATCCCTGTCCCTTTGACACCCACTCTGCAGGATCTCAGGCCTGATCCAAAACCCTACGGGAGTCTTTCCATGGGCATCAATGAGCTGGGAATCAACCTATAGGCTTCAGCTGCAAGAGTTGTCGTTCCTCTGGTCTCAGGCATAGACAGCCAGAGAACAACACTGAATTTAGACTTATTAATACATATTTATGCTAGTCACACAAGTAATCTGGAAAAACAAGTGTAATCACATGTAAAGATATTGCCTATCGTTGATATAAATAAGTGTTTTTAATTATGATTGTTATTCTTCAAGTATTTTTTATCCCAGCCTTTCTGCCAAGTGTTGTAAAACAGACAGTATACTCCTCCTCTTGCTGGCTTTAGCTGCGGGCAATGTATACAGACGTTGCACTCATGAAACAATTTCGTCCTTTTTAACCTGCCCTATGGTTTCTTATGTGCTGTCAGAATGCTAGAGATCTGTCATTTACTGATATGCAGAACTCCCAGTTCATGAACCAACTATTAAACTTCCCATCGAACTAAGTGCAGGTGGCACAAGCAGCTTTCTCCAGAGCTATTGCAAAATCGTGTACGTGACATAGTTTACATACGGAACTGAGTGTCCTGGTGTCGCTGAACTGTGCTGGAGGTGAAAGGAACCCTGAGGTACTAGTAATGCTCTGTTCACTGTATCTTGTTACAGGGTGGAAACAATTAGTTATCTAAAAACATAATTTTATACTAATGTTAGCACCAAAACAAGCAGACTTCAGAATTAATCTTAAGTTTTTTGTATGTTAAACAATGCAGAAATATATATAAACCTATATATCTTGCTGTGTACATGTCTATATTTTACGTATATAAAATATAGCTGTATGCAATATTTATTTATATTTTTAATATAGAGATGTTTATAAAATAAGGTGAATAAATTAGGATAATTTTTACCTTTACTTGAAAAAAGTGATTCTAATAAAATAATCTTGGCAGTCTTTAATCACTGAAGATTTAAATAAATAATTTCTCATTTCCTAATAAGCCCAGATCGACTGATGAAATTTCAGCAAAAAAGTGGTTAAAACTCATCCTAGCTTTTCAACACAAAATTGGATTCCACTTTATCAGAAAACTTTCAAATGCAGTATTACTTTTCGTTACATATACAGCCTGCAACTTACCTAGGGCACTATTTATCATTCAGACAACTTAAGTACAACACAAAAAAATCACCTTGAGACAAATGAGAAATTCTCTCTTGGGAAACCCAAAACTGTATTAATATGATAAGCAGTAGAGCTTCACTTTTCCCTCATTAACTCTAGCAGACATTTCTGATATAGCCAAGTAAGAAGGTTGTGGGGGTTTTTTGGGGGGGAAGTAAAGGGGGGTGGGGTGTTTTTTTTTTGGGGGGTGAGGTTTTTTGGGGGGGTTTGGTGTTTTTTTTGAAGCTTAAAAAACCAAACCAAACCAAAAAAACCCTCCAAGGTTCAAACATCCTTGTGGTTGTATCAATCATTTTCAGCTTAACCAACGACTCATTGTTACAACAGCATTAAAATCAGGATGGAAATCAGCTGAAAAATTCAATGCCCACAGGGAACCCAATGCTTAGATAATCTAATCCATTTGGGAAACAAAAAGTTCATGTGAAGCATTTAGTAACCAAAGCAATTATCAGAAGCTGACTATTGAAATTGGGCTGAGTCATATTTCATCAGATTCCATCAATCCTGCCAGAACAAAGAAACTTGGGAGAAAAATAAAAAACCACTTGGTTATGTAGCAGAGATAAATAAGGATAAACTGAAAAATCATGCCAATATTGCAGTTATCTTTCCGTTAGTATTTCCTAAATACACTGCTCAATATGTACTAAAGAAAGTATTTTCAAACCACTGGATTATGCACAGCAGCCACTTCGATTGTTGGATCTGCGGTTCAACTGCTTTCCAAAGCTTTACGTGCACATCTCGCTCTTCCCAGGTATCTCTTAAAAACAGGAGAAAGACCCCAGAGTAGGCAAGATACTAAACGTCCTAGGATTAAGACCCATTAGTTGAGCAGTTGGTAGGAAACCAGCCTGTTTGATGTAACGAGGGGTTTCTGAAGCAGATGTGCACCCACAGCACTTACCCGTGTGCTAGAGACGTTTAATTAAGTACTTTGAGGATTCTTCACATTAGGATTTCTTTAAGTTAGGAATCTGGCAATAGTTAACATTCACTGAAAGGAATTATCAAAAATTGCATTTTTAAAAACCTTTACTGAAAAAACCCAACCATATTTTCAAGCAAACACCGTTACATTTTAAAAGAATTTTCCACCCGTGAACACAAACCAGCATCCACGCAAACGTGTTTTATGCCTTCAGCATCGATCATACAAGGCGTTTCAGTATGATTGAATGGTTTATGCTCATAGTTTAAGGTGGCTTTATATTTAGTTTAAAACAAAACCCCTCCTCATCTGAAAAGATCATCAAGTAGGCCTTGAACATACAGACATTACGCACATGCGGTTACCAGATAGGCCCGTAGGTGTTTATGGGTGAGTATTACACACATCTGCTTTGGAAATTTACTGAGTCACACTTGAAAAACCAGAACAATTTCAACTCAAAAGAACAGTTCTTTGGTATATTCAGATCCCGTCAGCAGAATGTGATCTTTCACAGGGAGCTGTATGCTGAGGACCGGTGCTGTCTCATTTAGCACCAGCTAACCTCTCATCTCTGCCTAATTAAAGTCAACAGGAAGTTCAGAGTCAGAGAGAAGCTGAGCATTGCTACCACAGCCCACAAACAACCCCGTATCTCAGTACGGCACACCGAAAACTCCTTGTAGGCTAACTCTTAGCCCATGATTCACAACTTCTCTGAAGAAAATCCTGAAACGTACCAAATAATTAGAGAAACAATATCGGGATATTCATGACTTGCTAACAAGCATAGCAGGATGGACGGAAGTCATTTAACTGTGCCCTGCTGAGTCACTTCAGCTGTCCATCTACACAGAATGAACCTAATTAGCTGGTATCAAAAATGCCACAGCTTGAGCAATGGGCAAAATGTATGAGGGAAATAAAAATCAATCAGCATGAGACACCTTCATTTCCATTTACTAAATATTAAGTGCAGTATTTTGTCCCAAATTAACTAACAGCTAACGAAGGCCTTATTTAACAGTAGTTGTCTCAAGCTCAGAATGGAAGAAAGATTATTTCTGAGTACCCAAGCTTATCCATCCATTTCAAATTCTTGCAGAGTACACTCTATCACAGTGTATTTCGACTTGCATTTAGCAGAACATTCAACCACAGAATACTATATTAAAATAACATTAATGGTCTGTCTTAAACAGATAAAAGTAGGGAAAAAAATTCAAGCTGACACTTTATTACAGTCTTCTACTGCTGTGCAAGTTATACACACCCCGCCTCCAGCGGACACAATAGGTAGGATTCAAACAAGAGTATCTGCCCAGATTTGGACCCTCTACCCAAAATGCTATACTGCAGGTACTCAGACACCTAGCAGCTCAACAGCTGCCTGTCTGTCTGCAAGGAGCAGATCTGGATTTTAAGATGAGATGCATAATATTCTCTTTTTAACTGTATTAACCATCATTTTCACATAACAGCACTACAACGAGTAAAAATAGACACATTTTAGTTCATATAGACACATAAAATCTCATTGATTAATGCATTCATCCTAACAACGTGAGCACGCTACCTGCAATAAGAGGATCTATTTAGCAAATATTTCATTTCACTCTCTTCTTTAGCTTTTACACAGGTTGCGGCTGACATTTCCACCTAGTCCACACAGGAGCACTTTGACCTTGCTTTTAGAGGCTCTTTAGCATAAAATAATCTTTGTGGTTAGAGCCTGCAACTTATGCTGAATTATGGGTACTTTACAGTAAGGAAACAAAAAAGCCTAGTCAAATGCTGACAGTACTCCCCTGCTTTTCCCAAAAGCCCTCTGAAGAACCAGCCAATTACCCTGCAATTGACACAAGTGACTGAAAAAAGCATCCTCATTTCTAGCATTTGGAAATTTATTTGCAAGTAGCTCATCAAAATTAAATGCATACTTATTACAGACACAAAGGCATGTTTAAATCACATTAAAGGGATAATTTTACGATACTTGTAATTATTTTCCAAAGAAATTATTTTTTTCTATGCTATTTGTAGTAATCCTTTGCAAGCTTTAAACTTAAATCTGTTTCTTTACGCAACTGTTTTCTTGCGGTGTATGTGAATACTGGTTTGCTATAATAGGATTGCTCATGAGCATCGGGCTTCTGGCATTGATCTTTATAACAGAAAAAGGAACGCTGAAACGTTTGCTCCTGAGGCCAAAAAAAAATCCACAGAAAGGACTGCATGGTGTTTTAGGAAAAATTTACAAAAAAGGGAGCAGATCAAAATTGGGACTAAATCAAAGATGGTTGCATTCCTTTCACAGTCATGACAAACTGTCAAACATTATTGACATTAAAGAGGTCTATCTAATAATAAATCATTAAGATCTGATATTAGGTACCAAACATTTCCGGCAGAGGATGTAAAAAGGAAGATAAAAGGCAATGCGAAGGCAATAATGGTAGCACTCATGCCTGTGTGATTTTAAGCTTTACTTAGAAGTTTATTCACAATGCCTGTCACTAGTTTTTCATATATATGTATTTATGGACACGCAGACACATCTTTTTCCTCCTTTTCCCTGCAAATGTGAGAAGCCTTTTATTTCTCTAAATAAAATATCAATTGACAGATACAGAAATTGTGGCAGAAAACACCCTGGATAAACCATTTCAATGAGTTTGGCTCCTCTATTCTGTATTATTACTTCAATTATGATGGTATTATACTTCGTTTTAGACAGAATGTACCTTACTCTCCAACAAAAGAAACTGCATTAGGGACTGAAAGCATAATATGCTTTTTAAAAGTGTGTAACTGAATGATAAAAAAAAAATAAAATCAAGAATTAACATTTAAGTCATAATATGAAACAGCCTGCTCTATCCCTCAGAAAGAAAATCACATCTAAAAGCCAGAAAACAAACAATTTAGTGAAGGACCATATTCAAATATTTTCCAACAGTCTTACAAAACAATCATTTTTTAAAACTCAGCTTTACCCTCCTTAGTAGCAACACATATCACAAGTATCAGAGCTTTTAAAGCTCTTTTCTAATCAAATGATAGCAAATGTCGAGCTTCAGCTTTCAAGCTAAAACCCACCCCTGTGCTTAGGTTTTCTGTTTTTATATCAGCAGCAGCTCCTCAGTTCTTACCATAATCCTCATCTTCTAGTTCTCATCCTAGTCATCTCCCAGAGTTGACACCTCTTTCTGATTAAGGCTACACCTTTCATAAGGCCACACACATCAAAACTGTCCTGAGCACCAATTCAGACTACATTACATTCTAAACCCTTCAAGAAAGCTTTATGTTCTATTTCCCAGAAAGCGGTTAATGTGCACTGATCCATTACAGTGAGCTGCTTCAAAGCTCCTAATTCAAAACCCTGTGTTTGAAAATCAGGACGTGAACTGTTCCAAGCGTCCCTTAAAGTAGGGAACAGAAGAAAATACTGCTTTCACTGTTCCTGTGCCCAGGAATTCAGAGGTTCTACTCTTTGTGCATGCAATAGGCTTACTTTGGAATATTTCTGTCTGTGTATATTTAGCTGCTCATGTATTTATTGTTATGTCTCCTTTGTACATGAAAAATAAAGGGATGATGTTTCACGGTTAAGTATAGAATAATTGTAATCAAGCTTCCCAAGTGTGACACGCCTAATGTAACTCCTGATTGTTGTGGTTTTCTATATATAAACCATCTGAATTCAATTCCCATCCATTCTTTGTGAACAAATGGTGTCGCACTTGCAAAACAAGACCTCTGAAACGTGGAGAAACATCTGCAGTACGAAGGGCACGTTTCGCATGATGTAACATAGCCACCGGGGCTAGCGCAGAAGACTTTCTCCTGCCACAACAGGCTGTCACGTTATCACGTTGGGGTAATGAGTTCACGCTTAGCTAAACGTTTCTGCGATGTCAGCCCCACAGACATTCGCTGCAAGGGCAGGGCCTTCAGCTACGGGGAAAAGCACGCTGCAGGCTCGTGCAGAGTTAAAGCTTTGGGGAGAACAAGAGCAGATGACTCAGGGGTCCACCCTCAAAGTAAGCACTCGGTGACATGCAACAGTGTCAGATCCTATGGGGAAAATGGAACAGCATCATCACTAGTCTCTGTCACTCTCTAAATCACAGAGCAATTACAATGCCACTTAGCAGTCCACCTTAATCTAAGGTGAAAAGATAAATACTAACTCTACAAATCTGGTCTAATTCCACCCCCTAAGACTGATCACTTTAGATCTAGGCAGAAAAGGGTAAATTTAATCTTTCATCTAAGTTGTAGCAGCTAGAAAAATTACAGAAGCCTACATAAAACTGACCTTCAACTACCACTTTCTGATAACAGAGAGGAGTTTCTCACCTTTTCTTTTATCAGATCTGTCTCAAAATTTCCTGCAGCAAGATTTCCCTATATTTAGAAACCAATCAGTGCCAGCAGCTGCAAAGATTTGCCCTCCAAGCAAACAAGGGTGGGAAATACATAAGTCAAGAAATCCAGTGAGGCAGAAATTTGTGATCAGACTTTAGAAGAAGCTCTTAGGAATCTATATTTATCTAGAAATTAAGAAGCAAACCCTTGACTCTTGCAAGGCACAACACTGTGTGGCATGCTGCTAAGGTTGGGAGTTTTCAGGCTAAATTTCAGAGCAACCCTGTCCCCAGCCTACCCGGACTGTTAAAAACTGCCTAGCAGATAAAAAGTATCATCACTGTGAACCACAGAAAGGATTAGTACAGCAGGATACAGGGGAAACACGAAGCTGTTCTGAAGCACTACAGCGCGGTCATAAAACATACCCATCTGGATACAAAGTGGTTGATGGAGCACTGGACCTACAGCGTTTGACCTCACTATCTCCAAACATTTTGAAGACTCCAGAACCTGAATTTTACCATGCACACGACACAGGAATGGTACTAAAAGAATATAAAGTAATTTATTATACAGCATGTCCACACCATTTCATGTCCTTCCTCGGACTGAAACATGGTACAATGCCAAATATTTCCTCACAAACAGAAGTTACGGTATTGCCACAGAAATTCAAAATTACCCAATTCTTCTTAAACAAAACTATTGGATTTCAGAACTGCACTCAGACCAGAGCAAGGGTAAGATCTAATCAGCAGGGTACATCATAGCAGTCAAATAATGACTGAGTACATGTTATAGTCACTTTCTTATCAGTACAGAGGCACGTATTAATCTTGGGGTTTTTTCCAGTGACAGCACAACATAAACTATGGGCGTGCATATCTCTTGCTCTTTTCATGGCACTAGACACTTCAACTTCACTGGTAGCAAGATACAACATACAGCCTCAAAATGCGGAGTCACCTATACGCTGCACTTGCACTGAGAACACCCTTAAGTAACAAACCTTTCTCAAGATACATACAATTATGTTAAAATTCATGTTTTATGTTTGTGTAAAATTCTCAGGGTTCTCCTATTAAACACAAGTAGAAATAAAGGTAAAAAAAATATCATATAATGTACTTCAGAAGAGAAGTCTCTTTGAGCTCCTAAATGATTTAGGAAGTGTGCTTCAAGACAGAGAGGTTTTATCAAAGAGAAGGCTGCAAAGTTACACCAACTACTTACATACTGTCTTACAAGACTGCTGTTCTGCTAAATTAGACGTGTTAGCATTTAGTACGGATTATTTACAGATGCAACAAATATTTAGTGACTGCAGCCTGTGACATACTATTGCCTTTTTGCTAATGCTAAGAATTTTTAGTTCCCTATTTTGTAAAAAATAGGTCACTGTACAACCGTTCTCTTGCAAATTGCTTTAAGGAAGCTTTAATAATGAAAACCAGGCTAATTCATTTGCCTTGTGCCAAACATACACTAAGATGAGCCTATGCTTGCTTCTTATCCGTCACCACTTGTCTTCCAATCACTATTTTGGTATCGGCAAGCTCTAGCTGGTTTAGGCAGAATAAAATATAAACAGCATTAAGACGCCCTAATTGTTGCTCAGTCTCTCTTACAGAGTGAGAAATTATAAGATTTTTTCTACTGATTTTGTGTTACACTGAATTGAATTCTCCATCACGTCGTCAGAAATGCAGTTCTTCACAGTCAGAAACAACCATGCAATAATTAACGACAGCTTTTCAGTAGAAACACCTAATGAATCTGCTCTTCACAGCTTCTCTCATGCAAATTTCAGACTATGAACTAGAAAGATCATATTTCTCTAGAAACCATAACTAGTTATATTTCACCACAGCTCTTTTATACTGCTGGACATATAAGCAAAGTTCTCTCAAGGACACACAGGTTCCCTCAACAATAAGGTGTAAAGGGCTAACAAAATAAAACAATGCAAATAGAGAAAACATGGAAAGAAGGCATCATTTCCTGACTTTAAAAAAGTCAGCCAAGGTCATAACTGCCAAGTGCCTGAAAATATGTAAACCTGTAATGAAGTATTAAAAAGATTTTAATATCTCTCATGGTATCCCTTCTACAGCCAAAGAGAGGAATGGAAATCTTCAGCTCATCGGCAAATCCTCACAAGTTATTGTGGACAACTATGAAGCTTGTTTTTATTTTATTTAATTAAAATGAAGGGAAACTCTGATCATAACCATCTCCCACCTCTACACAAACCCCATTTTTTTTTTTTTTTTACAAGTCTACTGCTGTAGTCATATTGCAGAGCCTGGTTACATCTAGCAATAAAACCATGTCATATTCTTAAAACATATGATAGGTGCTGAAGTCATATGGTATTCATTAGTTCTTCCAAGTTTACTAGCACATGTTGCCATAAGAAGCACAAGACTGACTGCCTCTGCTATTTTGGAGAAAACACCTTGATTCTTGCTCAATAACTTCAAAACCACAGCTCAGTGTGGCATTGCACTTCTACAAGAAGGAGCCAGAACATTCTGTGATTCTTCTTTTTTGACATGTTAATTGTTCTTTCATACACAAGGAGAACAAAAGCAGCAGCACGCCATATTTATTCAATGAAAGTTGAGCCACAGGGGTTATGGTACATTCTTTCTCCAACATCAGCCAAATTATCTCAGTGCCCAACTTCTAAGAGGCTGCAATAATACTCCATCATTTGAGAAGGCTGGTAGGCTTATGCATCATTTTAACAGCATGAAGGCAGATTGAGATCATCTCCCTGTTATAGGAACCTGGAGACAAGCGGCAGCCCTGGTGAATCATTTTCATAGATTCTTACTCTTCACAATAATCTTAAAGAGACACTACCATACTAGTCAATCTTCACTCAGCATCCACAGTAACTTTTTTTAGGACTGAAAATGAGTTTATGGTGTGTCTACAATACACGCTATTTTATATATATATATATTTGAAAGGCTCCAAAATAAGGTCATTCTGTCTACCAAGAGAACTCAAGTTCCCTGAAATTAGTTTTGGAAAAGAAGGTAGAAATAATCTTTGTAGACAGGAGAAAGTGCACGATACACAAATGCTAACTTGAGCACATTTGATCGCAACCTTCTAGAAGGAATAAAGAAAATTCTCTTGAACTTTTTAATGTAAAGTTACTACTAACAAATATAGGTGACTGTGCATACACACAGAGTAACTATGCATGCAAACCTTCACATACACACAGGTATTTCATTAATAAAATGAGAGAATCAGACATAACAGTGGCGACTGATGAAATAGAGGTGAAAAATTAATATAATTCTTAATGAGAAAGCTCATAGCCCTTAGAAAATCACTTCAGTTGAATACAAGATGTTAGCCTACGTTCTTCCCAGAAACCTAATCCTTTTAAGCAGACATATTTTTCTTTTTTTTTTTTTTAATTCATTTTAATTAGAAAGAATGGACCAAACCCTCCCTTACATAGTAAAAAAAAATAAGCATTTAAACATGAGGCCATTGAAATTCAGTTGAAATTCTGTCTTTATAGTTGTAGTAAATTTGGATATTTGTGGATATTGGTAGGAAAATACCTCAATTCTATTTTCAATTTGACTTAAAGGAAAACAGAATTCAAATACAGCAAAAGAAGGACTGCCCATTTTTCTCAGCTAAGCAATACTTACACTTCTCCTTCCAATGTCACAACAAGAAGTGTAACTATTTCTAACTGTGTCACAGAGGTTATTCCTTCACTGTTTCTTGTATTGAAAAAAATAATAAAAAAGGATGGAGGGTTGGAAAGGGAAAACGTATCTCGAACACAGCAACTGCTTGAGTAAAGAAAAAAGGATAAGGATGCCCTTTAGTGAGTGGTGGTTTAGAGAATGGGCATCTCCTAGTTATTAGTGCTTTAAAAGCAATATACGTTTTTCTTTGGATATGAAACATTGCTCTATAACATAGCAGTCTATGCAGTGCATGGCTGCAGATCTCAAAAGACTGTTGTCTAGTGCAAGTTTGGCAGGGAGAGCAGGAACAGCTGGCTGAGCCAAAGGGACAGCCAGACTCTGCTCCACCACACCCTGGGGACCAGATAACATGATACTGCATTCCCAGTAGAGGGTGTCTGGGCTTGGGACACCAATGGCCCAGAGACACAAGTGAGAATGGCAAGCTGGTTTCTCAGGGAAAGCAAAGAAGAGTCATAAAGCTAGACTGGCAACTCAGAGACTAGATCTCCAATAACTTTTTCTTTCTTGGTATAGCTTTGTATTTAAAAAGTAAAGACTGAATCAGGCTATTCTGAAGTCTACAGTCATACGTTAAAGACTTATTTTTTCGGACAAATGAGACATCTGCCTCAATACAGAAACTGATGCATAAGGTATCACCCAACCCAGACTACAGGATGCCACCAACACAGAGTATTGTGTAAACTTCAATGACTTTGGCCCCTCTCGCCATCCAGACTTTCCCAGGTTGTAGCTGTGGGTCACAGGCTCCCCCACCGTGTTTTATTACAGAAAACGACAGTCATGGCACTCAGAGTGAGACTACAGCAGGGAGCTCATTACCCCACAATATTCTGTTTGCATGCAAGCTAACTGGCAACCTGACAGTGCAACGAAGGGTTCATTAATAAAAATACCCATCAGAAGAACCCATGTGATGACTGACTTCAGACTCAAGCTGAACACCAGGCTAAGTACCTGTTACTTTCTCTCAGGCTAAGAGATGCTCTGTGGTTCTTGAGTCATAAGGTAAAAGAAGCTTCAAAAGTCATGTTCAAACAACCACAGATATTCAGAGCAACTGCCCCAGGTAAATTTTTTATGCTAGCAGGAGCCACTGTTGCCAGGGAAGAAGCATGTCACTCTATGAGAACGACTAATGCCAGGAGATAGGAGGTGTGGGATCCTCTTCATGGCTCACTTTAAAGGGCTGTCAGTATGCTCTTCAGATTGTGACAGACAGTAGCATTAAAGGCTCGGCAGGATGTGCCTGAGGGTTTCTACTTGATCCTTCTTTTAAAGATGTGCCAACAAGCTCAGAATCATGGAAGGTAGCAGGCTATACACAGTAAATATCCTTAGCAGAATTATTCTCCAATCCAGGAACAAATATAGTTGGATGAGTTTCAGAAAAGGTAAGTTAATATATGGCGTGACAAGCAGTGTAGTAGTACACATAATCAAAAGGAAACCAGTCAAGTCCTCAGAGGGCCATATGGTCGATGAAGACTTTGTGCTTCCCTGGCCACTGATGTAACATTCTGGGGTTTGTGCTGTGTATATGCTTCTCCTGAAAAACAGCAGAGCAGATTATCTGTTCTGCTTCCAGGGAACAGAGAAATCTGGCACTTCTGTGTGGACATGGACTCCCAGGAACCCATGTCCAGCATTGGCAACTGGGAAACTAATATCTTCCTGTAAGTCAGAAGAATGTTTTCATCACCCCAAATGCAGGTCTTCAGGCCATTTTGCTTGTAATTCACGTACTCATTTTCCATGAGTAAATGGTGCTAATGCCTGATGAGAAGGGTGAGGGTGCATTCTTTTATATGCAGCTCAATTAGAGAAGCTATTTCATTTCATGTAGTCTTCCTGAATTCCTTCTTGAACCTTTCTGGGCCAGTGCAGTTGTCTCAATGTGGTTTTAAAGTAGGTTCAGAAAAATACACGGATTGGCAAGTTTCTAAAACTGAACAGAAATTATGAAGGTTTTGCTCACTTAACTCACTAACCAGTTTCTAGTTGGCAGCAAGAGTGTCAAACTGATAGTTTTTAGTTTCAACATCATCACTACTTGACTCTTGCATCATGAGGATTTCTGCTTGATTTCCTCAGCAAAGAGGAGTCAAAAACTGGATTTTGTTGATCAATCCTTAAAAAAAAAATTAAATCAGCAGCTACTACTTCATTCAGGCCTACTACCTAGAGAGTTTTTTTCCTTTATCTGACTATTCTTTCCATCTGACCATGCATTTGTTACCCTCTTTGCTGCACAACTTCATCTATGAGAAATCAATAGTGAGAACATAAGAACACCCAATTCAAACTCATAAAAGAGCAGGACGGAGGCAGAAGTCCATTATATCTAGATCTATCAACCATGTTAAGACATGCTGTACTAGCACAGTAAAGGCAGACGTGTTGTGGAACAGTACATGCTACTGATTTTATCTCTATAAAGATACAAGGAGCCAGGGATCACTTGATATTGTTACTCCTTAACTGGGAGAAGACAACCTAAGGACTACTTAAAGGCCAACTCTGACCGAGTTTTACAAATTTATGTATGAAAGACTGATGTTCATGTGGCCAAACATATGCTTTGTTTGCTTGATGAAACGGTTCTATACAAATGAACCTAGTCATATTAAAGCAATATCAAACACAATTGTAAAGTTCCAAGAATTGTTCTGTATGCCAACAGAATGTTATTTAAACAACAGTATTGAACAATACCGTCATTCACAGCTGTTTGGGTATCCAATAATGATGGAAAACATTCATTATGTAGCTGGCTTCAACAGCAAGTACCGACTGAATACTGCCTCTTGGACCTGTCATACCTAGTGACATCTAGCATCTAATTGAAAAAGGCTGAGCACAATCAATTACACCTACACCCAGGGCTAAGCAAGAAGGGATGCTAAGCTGACTGGGCAAGCTTGATGCAGGGAAACCCACCAACCACATGGAACACCTACCCATCAACACAAGTTGTGGTGGACAGGAAAGCACAGACTTCTTTAGGCACAA
This sequence comes from Rhynochetos jubatus, assembly GCA_027574665.1. Taxonomy (NCBI): domain Eukaryota; kingdom Metazoa; phylum Chordata; class Aves; order Eurypygiformes; family Rhynochetidae; genus Rhynochetos; species Rhynochetos jubatus. The sequence continues at coordinate 7,278,770 of CM050662.1, forward strand.
CTTCCCTCTGTCCTTTTTTCTATTCAACTTGGACTGAGTGATTTTGGCATTGCCTGAGACACGGATCATACGGTTGAAATCTCAAACTCATAACCAGAACATCATTTGTACCCCAAAATACCTTTAAACACAACATTGTAACCTGCCTTTATATGTGTAAATTCTTTGACATATATAGTTTCCTGTGAACTGCTGTTGGCCATTTGGTCTAGAACACTATGCTGAGGGCAAGGAAATCCTGCTGTGAATATAGAATTGATATCTACAGCCTACCTTCTCTGCCTGCTTAGCCCTAGCAAGAAGGCTTAGGAGAAATAAAGTATTAAGTGTCCTCACCCAAATCAACCACCAGAATATTTAACTTTAAAACCAATATACAGCATTTAAGATTATTTCTTTTGTTGCAGCATGCAAGGAATTAACCGCTACCAACCTGCAAAACATTACTCAAAATTAACATCCCCCTCAAGATCATGGCAGGGGGCCTAATCCAAGCTATCTCTACTACTAAAGAAAGTCCATAATTACACGTAATAAAGGCATAAAAGGCTCATAAACAAAAAATCAAGTGAGTTTGAGTTTTACTAAAATACCTGCTCTGTTCAGATTTCAACCAATGAAGGTCTCAGATGTAGGTGCCTCAATGCAAGGTTTTTCAACTGCCATTACCAGTGTAGGCAAAGGCAATACTTCACCAACAATGTCCCTTCTCAAGTTATCACAAAATAAACAAGCTCCGTTTGGACCCTGTTTCACTGACTCCATCTACTGATGTTGAGACACTCTTCCTTCTCAGTTTGTTTTCATTATTCTTTACCCATACAGCACCAGCCCACTGAAAATCATGTATACGTTTGTTACAGCTGTAATTAGTGCCACTCTTTACATCAAACTCTGTTCAGCATACGATCAACAGTTAACTCTCAAACAGAGTAACGTCCTGCTAAAAACCAACGTAAGACTGTGTTTCAGGGTTCTGCAGAGTACAGGCATCTCCACCAGGTTTAAAGTACCGACATGAACACTTTGTTAAATACAGGCTACAGCTGTACCAACGGCCAAAGTGTTTTCTACGTCATTGGAATAAGAGAGCCAAAAATAACTACAAATGAAAGAAGAATTTATTTTCTATTATTTCTTGGCCACTGTGGGTGAAAACACAAGCCTGGAAAAGGCAACAGTCAAACTACCATCAACCTGTTAAGAGCCCTGATTAAAAAAAAAAAAAAAAAAACCACAAAACAAAAACTTATAAATGTTAGAGATTATCTTAAAAAAAAAAAACCCCAACAACAAACAAACAAAAAAAAAAAAAAACCCAACCAAAACAAAACCCCACCGAAACACACCCAAACACAGGAATGAAACAAAGTACATAAAATTGCAATGTGTTGTTTAAAGGCTATACCATAAAAATTAGCACACCCTAATTTTGTTTCGTGGAATTTTTTCTTTTTTGACTGAATTGTATGTGTCCCTTGACAGAGTGATTTAATGGCATTTTGATTTTGGTAATCTGTTCAACTCAGCTTGATTACAAGTCTCCTACTCTGACATTATCTACTTAGAAAGTACTGAACTAGTATTCAGATGTTTGACATTAGAGTGGCAAATCACTTGACTGACGGACCTTGACCAAAAATAAAATTAAATCATTATCCAGATAGGTATTCCTATAAAAACAATCACAATATATCATTACTAGTCAAGAGAGTTATCAGCTCTGGGAGTCTCACCCATTTTCAAAGATGTGCATTCGTCACCGATACGAGTGCTCCAACAGCTGCAGACTGCATTCACCTTTCACATAAAAAGAACAGCCACACAAACAATGAAACCTTAGCTAAGTAAGGAGGACTAAACAAATACCAACACTAAGCACCTGTTTCAGACACCAGAGTACAACAAAAGCACGTGAATTAAGGAATTTATACAATCAAAGACAGATACTGACACCGTACATGAGACCGGTAAGGAAAAAGCAGAGGCATAACAGATGCTGAGGTAGTCCGTTACTCTCTCACTGCACCAAAGTCCTGCTGTAACAAGCCAGAAGCGTAAAAACAATCAAGAACAACAGCAACTTTATTCCAGGTTTTCTCATCTGTTAGCCTCTGACATTGTACTGCAAATGTTAAAATTGCTATTAAAAAGCACAGTTTGAACAAGATAGCGACATGACAACTGAATTCTCTCCAATATAAATAAATTACAGTGGAGTTTGATTTCTGTCTCTGAAACTTATGCACACTCACACAGGCGCCTTTTTTTTGTTCTTTTTACCACTTTTCTCTTAAAGGAAATCATTAAGAGAAGCAGACCATTAAGCACAAATGGTACTGAACACTTGTATAATCACAGATTTTCCGATGATGATAATCACATTAGACATGATTCTTCTTCTCCAGTTAAAAGTCAGGCATTTCCTTTGAGAGGGAAATATTATAAGTGCTCCAACCACAAAAGAAAAAAGGGAGGCGGGGGGGGGGGGGGGGGGGAAAGCCCAGCAAGAAGTTGTAATCTAGGAAAACAGGCTTTATTCCAGGGTTCCTGTCGATAAGGGATAGCAGAGCATCTTTCTACCACAGCATCATTCAAAAGAAACACAAAGTGCATGTACAGAATGTAGCAGTTTTAATAGTCTTTCTTTTTTTTAAACAGTTGGGTCCATGCACTTCCAACACTTTAGACTTGTTCTTGGTCTGTAAGCCTCTTCATGCAGGTTCCAAACTGGCCGTGCGTGCCTGCAGGCTACAGGGTGCTGAGCAAGTGTTCACGGCCAGGCTGGATGCGGCTTTGAGCAACCTGGTCTAGTGGAAGGCTGCCATGGCCAGATGTTTGGAACTGGATGATCTTTAAGGTCCCTCCCAACCCGAACCTTTCTGTGATCATGACCTCAGACACAGCACTGCCACATGTCTGAAACCTCTACCACAAAAAGGATGTCTTAAAACAATCCACCCAAACAAAATCCAAAATCTGTATGAAGAAAGAGAGAAAGTCCAGGAAAGTCCTGATAATTTTTCCATTTTCCAGCAACAAGAAAATAACGCTGGTCTTTCCTCAAGCTTATAGGGTTGTCTGCCTTATGTCGTGGCAGAATTCAGCTATCTTGAGGACATTCACTCTTTAGTCAAATTTGGAACAAATCAGTCTAAACTTCAAAAGTGAGTGAGGACAAGAAGAAAGAAGCAGAAGCAGGGAAAATGGGGACAGACTGACAGCATCATGAAGACCTAAGGAAAAAAATCCTTAATTAAACAAACATCCCTCTCCCTCTGCTGTCAAAAGCTCCCCAGCTAAAAGTTGAGCAAAAGGAATATAATTTTTTCCTAGGGAGTAGGTGGTAATTTCAGGGTCTTTTTAAGTCCATGTAAATTCTGCTTATTTACCTAGTTATCATTCTTAGCAGGGATTCCGATACCTTAGTTTCCTTCGAAGTCAGGAATCTACCTATGGTGTTTTCTATCATATTGAGATTTTTTTTTCTTCCCCACTGATGCAATTCTGTGAAATATGTCGTTTTATCTATGGCCTGAATTTTCTGACCTTCAGTTCCAAAACATCATTTTCCAACAGGAGATTCCATTCAACAATGTGAGAAGCCAATCAAAAGGAAAAAACCAAACCACACCTCCTTGCTATTCTCAGCAGTCTGTTCTGCTGTGCCATCACTATCACAGTATTTTTCAGTGCTGCTTCTGTAAAATCCTCATTATGTGCTCTGAAAGCTATACATCTGAAACAAATAAAGAAGGAACATATGGGCCATCAAGGTCACTTATTTAGTGAAAAGTCCTGCCATGAGAAGGGATTGCTGCTGTGAGCGATGACCTTTGAGATGATAAATGCTGCTGTTCTTGAGTGTGCATGTCACAGATTAATTCACTTGATCTGATCTGATGGTTCCACAGAGTGCTAACAGGAGCTAAGTGCTACAGGCAATAGGAACTGATTGGTTCAAGAGATGTCATTATCTGTGAAAAAACACATTGATAGAAGAGAATCATTTCAGACCAAGAGCTGACGGAAGTAACTGATATATCACCGTAATTTTTTCCTCATTGACATAATTCCCAATGATGCACATATTTGAGCATGTGTTTCATCACTTGAGTCGCTTCACTTTTCTAAGAATATCCTCTTTTTCTCTTGCATGAATATTTCTATTAAAATTCACATATATGGTATGCTACCAAAGTGTGCAATTCATTTTGCAATGATACCCTTCTCTTCCACTTACATGGCTCAGTTAAAGAAGCGATACCAAAACCTACGCCCCATAGTGGTCTCACCATAGCAGTAAAGAAAAGTTACAAGCTTTTCCCTGCGATTGTGTGGCGGGAAAACTCTGATATAGTCACCATCATGGAAACACAGTGGGATGATTCACACAACCGGAGTGCTGCAATGGATGGCTATAAACTCTTCATGAGGAGTAGGCAAGGAAGGAGAGGTGGTGGGGTAGCCCTGTGAGTTAGGGAATTATTTGATTGTCTAGAGCTTAAGAATGGTGACTGTAGGGTTGAATGTTTATGGGTAAGAATCAAGAGGAAGGCCAACCAGGCAGGTATCATGGTGGAGTCTGTTACGGACGACCCAACCAGGAAGAAGAGGCAGATGAAATCCTCTATAAGCAGCTGGGAGAAGTCCCATAATCACCAGCCCTTGGTCTCATGAGGGACTTCACCTTACCAGATGTCTGCTGGCTGTACAATGCTGCAGAGAGGAAACCCACCCTGAGGTTCCTGGGCTGTGTGGAAGAGAACTTTCTGACCCAGCTGGTGAGTGATCCAGCCAGGGAAGGCTCCCGCTGGACCAGAGAAGGAGTGGTGGGGGATGTCGGGTGGAGGATGTCTTGGGCACAGCGATAACAACATGATTTTCAATTGTCAGAGGAGTTGGGAAGGGCGTCAACAGAACTGCTACGTCGGACTGCCGTAGGGCTGACTTTGGCCTCTTTAGGAAAGTGGCAGGCAGAGTCCCTTGGGAGGCTGGCCTGAAGGGCAAAGGAGTCCATCCCTTTCCTCATGAAAAGGGCTGTCAGGCATTGGAACGGGCTGCACAGAGAGGTGGTGGAGTCACCATCCCTGGGTGGATTTAAGAGACATGTAGATGTGGTACTTTAGGGACACAGTTTAGTGGTGGACTTGGCAATCCAGGTTAGTGTTGGATTTAGTGATCTTAAATCTCATTTCCAACCTAAATGATTCTATGAGTCTATGATTCTGCCGCTCTGCCCAGAAGTTTCATGTATGCATGGCAGCACTCTGTTTATGCCTAAGGCTCACAGTGACTATGGAATGTGGCAATAGAGCTGCTGCTGCCTATACCCATAACATGTGCAGCAACAAATCCAGCACCAACCAGGCACCTGTCGTTAATTGTCGTTAAAATGTTAAGACAGAGGAAAGGAGAAAATAATAGCGACAGCAATGCTGATCTTTCACACAGTAATATGTTACCATATGAGAGGACTACACTCTTGTTTTTAAGTTGCCAGAGGCATCTTGAAGCTTTTATAAAAGCTTTGCATATTCTGAAATGGGGCAAGAGTCAAAGGATATCTGTCTGCCCAGCAGTTCTGCAAATCTGAAGTATAACGAGCCAACTCTATAGGTCTTCAACAGTATCTTAATGGTACTTTATCTGCCAGGTGTTTCTACTGACCGAAAAAACCACTTCAGGCTCATATCCTACAAAGGCTTCTGCACATGCACTGTGATTACTCCCTGTTTACTTCTGAACAGTCACACAACACATTGAAGACAGCACAGCAGAAACTCAGTGCTTTATGGATCACATTTAGAAACAACAGGCCTCCTGAATACTTCAGTAAGCTCTCATATTTCTTGCAAACTCTTTGTGTGCAAGAAGACGACACTTAAGAGAAAACTCTTAAAACCAGTAAGACTTTCTTATTCCAAATTATAAAGTTCTGTGATATAAAAATCTTCAGTAACTTTTCAGAACTTATTTTTATGATTATAAAATATTTTTTCAAAACAGTATGTATTCATACTGCCTCCACATTATCTATTCTTTTTACTATGAACATAATGTCAGAGCTGAACTACTTTATTTTTAGCATACTCTACCTCCATAATGGTCACTATTGTAACTGTGTTATCTGTATCACAGTGATGTTTCTTAATTACATTAAGCCCCAGCAGAGTACCCCTAAAATAACCACTCTTTTCCTAAAGCAATAGCTACAAAAAATTAGTCTGGTAATGTGTTAACTATTCTATCTTAGAAAAACACAGTTTAGCTTTGGTTCATTTTGGAAACACACAGCACTCTTATTCCAAGCAAGCAGAATTTACATTGGGAGCAAAGAAAACATAATTTCTAACCACATGGGAGAAAGGATCATCTTAATTAGGACTGCTGCTCTTCTTCATTTTGTCATCTATGCACCAATCCTGATGTCGCACAGACTCTTCACTACAGAAGTTATACAACAGTGTACTTAGTTTTTATAGTAATTAAAATTATATTTGGTTTTAACTTCAACATTCCTTCCAAATATTTTCATTAAAAAAATCTAGAAAATGGAAACTTGGTATGATAGACTGATTCTGTTAACATATTTAGAATGTATCTTCAGTTGCTGTTAACAATTAACATGATCAATAAAGTGTTCCTCAGTTATTTGAGTACAATGATTATCACAGTTATCACAACCCATAAATTTATTTCCCCATACTTAAGGATTTTTTCTGGTGTTTTTCCTTAAAATTCTGGGAATAAAGTACACTTCAAATTGCCCAAGAGAGATTACCAAATTACAGTCATGTATTACACAACTGCAAAAAGCAGTAACTTATGTCTTCTTTTTTCTGCCTTCAATTAGATATTCTAAAAGTACACCACCAGCAACCTAAGTGAAGGAAAATCATCTGTGAATTCAGTTTGCTGAGGGGGTTTTATGACCTCTTTCACATGCACAGTGGGATCTATGCAAGAACTTACCTAGAAGTGGAAATTGCATACTGACATTGTTAAATGTGTTAAATCTATTAATTATTTGCAAATATCACATATCTGATGTGAGAAAAACAAACAAAAACACAGGGAAAAAAACACAATGAAAAATTCACAGAATCCAGATGCTTAAACTTCCCAAGAAATTTACAAATGCCATAATGCTTTTACAGAGCTCATTTAAAATAATTAGGATGTAATAACAATGTAGGGGACATGCAAACTCACTGCAAACAAAGGATAATGCCATGTTTCCCTAGCTTCAGTAATTTCCCTCATTTTCCTCCATTGTACATGCTAGACATAATGCTTATAGTCTGAAAAACGACTAGAAAATTGTACCTTGTATCATCTCTTGTTGTTTCCCAGTCATTCCATATTGCATTTGTTTATCAAAGCAACTCTCATACCGCACTCACGCAAGTCTTGCATTTCTTCTAGTCCCTTTCTGCCTCATTAGAGGATATTTAACAATATCAACTATCAATTTCCTTGTCAGGTTTAAATTAGGATAGTTATTACCTGATCAATCAATTAGTCACACACGTCAGTAACTATTTCACACAACTCCTGCTTTCAAGAGTTCAAGCTACCTTCTCTTCTCTTACACAGGGCAGCTGTCACTTCATTTCTTCCTTTTCTGTGGCAGTATTTCAGATATGCTATGTTCACACGTGTTTCGGTTTAGCTGAGTATGTGTCACTTGCAGCCATGAACTTCATTATCCAAACTATGAAGAATTTGATTTTGAGTTGACAAAATTTCTTTTTAAATTTGGGATGCAAACTGAGATGCTTTGCCTGAACACATCATCCACTGGACTACGTAGGAGACACGTCTGGACTCTCCCGACACGTCACAAACATTGACAAGGTTCATACCTTAAATAATGGACCAAAATGGTAATGACCAGAACTGCAAGCACTGGTACATAGTTATGTTCTTTGGTATGTTTTGAGAGCGTGCTTATAATACAACATTTGAGAAATACAAATTATATCTACCTTACAGAAAGAAAAAACTATTGCATCTCCCTAACAAAAGAAAATCCTTCTTGAATAGTCACATGGGACTATTGCATCACTGGATGCAATACCCTGCTGCTCCCCTCTGCTGAAGCAGAATGATCTCACAAGAACTTTTAAGTCCAACGCATAGATGAAGACATCTTTTCTCCTTTGTGATCCGAAGAATCCGGAGTTCGATACCGTGAATAAAATCTGACCTTACTGACATGCATGAATTAGGGATGACTTTGCCCTAAGTTTATCATAAATCTTGAGCATACTTTCACTAACTTGCACACAGAACAGAATCCTGCACTACCCTCTGCATGAAACATTTGTGTTAGGAAGGCAAATTCAGAGTCCTACTGGCTTAAGAACAAACCGGCAGCATGTGCAAACTTGTTGTATTTTTAAGATGAACCACTAAAACGCCTGCCCAGATTAACAAATTGTTTTCTCGAGAGCTAAACTGCAGGCTTGCACGAGACTGCACATACATTCTCGCAGTTAGAGGAACACAACAGGCAACAAATTGGGACATAAGGTCAATGAAACTCCTTCACACCAGATTTCTTTTCAAAAAATAAATAAGTGAATGTACTAATCAGTGCATAATAACCTCATATTAATATAGAACTAATATAATGAGCAATCTCATCTTAGCCAAATTAATTATTTCCATTCCTATGTATTAAAGATCTTCCCTTCTGCTAATCCGGTTATTTTCTAGAGGTTTAATTTTTCTTGTAAACTCCCTGACTTAATTTTAAGGTTATGTTTTAGTCTTTCTGCAATTATGTTCGTATTGTCAAAAAATGCAGAGATTATTGGGTCCTTTTTCCAGGTGATATATTAACTCCTAGAATAAGGCTTACCTATTACTCATTTCAAAAAAGGATTCATAATGCTCACTTCAAATAATTTGTCAAACCACATGTTTGCATAAAGCTATTTTATTCTGATAAGTTGTACATATTGCTTTTGAATCCTCCTTAAACAGTTGCTTTTGTTCAAGTTATCAATACTGCAATTCTCATTTAGAGCTTAATTTAAGATCACACTTTCTTTTTTTCAATGTCAATGTTTTTTTCCTATATTTTGTTCCCCTGCAAAACTAATTAAAGGAGCATTTATTATGACTTTTTTTTGCAAGTCACTCTTTATGTTACGGCTTAAGACTGCAGTTCTCCCTCCCAAGACGTGAACCCTCCCAGCTCTACCAAGGATCATTTGATTTCCACAAATATTTTAAATTTTCTCAACTTTTAACCAACCATTGTACCTTGGGGATATTTATCTAAAAGAAACAAATCCAAGAACCTCAGAACTTCAGTACTAACATACTGCCTACCAACACACATTTTATGGTTAGTATACAGAAAAATTACCATAAAATTCTACTCCAGCCTAAGAGCCACATGACTGACAAAGTTTCATTTTCAGTCTCTCAGTTGTGTTGTCTGTAATTCCTGGATCTGGTAGCTCCTTGCAAATAAACACTGACAATTAATGTTGAGAAACGAAGTCAGGGGAATTCCCACACGTTATGTTGTGAGGCACAGCTCTCCAGGCCTCCATCCTACACATACACACAGCCACACGGCAAAGGAAGAACAGCTATTTGAAAACAGCAGCCATGCAAGTACACTGCAGAACAAATAATATAAAACTGCAGCAAGTGAAGCGTGACGTGTCCAGTACAGAAAGAGGGAATTTCAGAAGGCACGTATTATCACTGTGCCAGTTTGATGACATTTAATTCCTGTATCCACAATGGATACTGGAAGCCTGTTCAGATAGATCAGCAAACCAAGGCATTAAGACTCACCCCTTGGAAGACCACTGGTGACAAAACAAGTCACAGGAAACAGGAAAATTTTAAGTTCACACCAAAAATTACAGGACAAGGTGCCTTCCGTATGACAATGATTTGCTCACTACTGTGGAGCAAATATGGGCTGGTACTGCTAAAGCAGCTTACCCATGTCAACATGGTTCACGTCCGAAGGAGTTGCAAAACCATCGCAGTGAAAAGCTCAGATCGAAAGAGCTGACCAAAGGCTTTAGGAAGAAGCAATGCAATAAAGCATAGAGAAACAGTACTCAAAATGAAAACTGACAGAATTGTTTCACTGACAGAAGTCACTCTGGCACTTAAGGTAATGAAAAACCCACCGAAAACCAGATACACAGTATCTTTCAGTGCCAAAATCCTTGCAGGATCCTATCCAAGTCTTCAAGAATGGGCCTTCTTTGAGATAACTGCAAAACTTGATACAAGTCCATCTAGAAATGTTATTGCTCTTACAGTAATACAAACAAATCCAGTAACTGACTAATTATTGATTGAGAATAAACTAATCTGTACATGGAAGGTCCAAGAAACACCTCCGCTTGCTCAACAACCCTGGTTTTTCTACAAAATACCAGAAAAATCCAAGTTAGGTCTTATCCACAACACACTGTTACATGCTTTGCTGGTAACAAGGAATGTTCATACATCATTCTTTTCCCATCAGTTAATCTTCACCAGTGAAGTAAGTGGCATGAGACAGATATTTAAGCAAACATTCTACATTAAAAAAAATCCATGAACATGAATAGTTAATTCCAACAATTCCTATATACAGAGGTGGGGTGAGGAAATCACCAGGATATCTTTACCTTTAAAACTGACTTGTACAAATTTAATCCAGTGTTTGTGACAAACAGAAATGCAAGTCAAATACAGATGTCTAATTCCATCACTTCACTACTCATGTGAATGTGCTCGTTTCAATCTCAGCTGCAGATCCAAAGGATGGCTTTACCACATCCTTTAGAATGACAGGTCGACAATAAATGCAAAAGGACATGCAAAACCTCAGCTGCAAAGGGAATGGCAACAGTGCATTCAAACTGAAAGCAAACAACAAAAGGAGTTTCTATCCCTGGTAAACAAATGCAAGATGCTGGTCCACCTGGCAGCCAAGATTTATAAGGCAATTTATCCTCTTGTTAGCTAGAGGTGGCATGAAAAGGTTTTGGACTGGCTGACAAAGGACTATGAGAGGATGTGCCATGATGCAGGAGGCCAAAACTAAACAACACCGACTGCTCCTCGCTTTTCCTTCCCGCTCAACAATGATGCTCAGGACTGGCAATTCTTAATACAATTCATGGAGTTGTCATCAGTGATCAACAGAAGAAAGAGCTAGTTATCACTGAGAAATAGGCTGGTTCATTTCCTTCAAAGAAAATAACTTAAGTGTAAGAAACTTTTGCTACAGGGAATCAACTGCCAGCAAAAGCCTTGAGACAGCACACCGACACAGAATGACATCAGACAAAAAAAAGTTTCTATCACTTCAGCCAGCTGCTAACCACCACTAAAGCAGTGTGCATAAATCTGTTAACAGTCACCACTTCAAGATATCAGAAATGTATTTTAAAAATGGATGCAGGGCATTTTCCTCCCGAGGTGTGTTCATTTTTCTGTTTGTAAAGCCACCTTATGAATGTACCCAAATGAACATGCACCTTTCCTTGCTCCTTGTAAAACAATTACAGTGCTTAAATGGTAAGTAAGTATGCAATGCAACCTGGAGCAAATTCCAGCATTTTCCATATACTCTGAACACTGAGCCTGAGATCTCATTCATTTTTGGCATCCAATTATTAGGCTTCCTTAAAACTAATTAAACTCAAATACTGTTTATCTCTAATAAATGTCAGTATAGTGGGAAATAATTTCATACTTTATTTCTTTATCTAAGTGCAAATATATAGCATAGCCTACAAGAAACCACCTCAGAGACTGGATATAGCATTATCCACAGTTACACTACAGCCTCATCCCATTTTATCAGGTTCATACGCATTTTCAACTAATTTTCCCAGTATTAATATTAATTTTTCATTAAAACTCAACATAACTATTTTAAGATATATTTTCTATTACTTCTTCTAGCATTAACCTGTGTAAACTATAAAAAAACCTACACGTATTTTTAAACCCCGCATAATAAAACCTTGCACTGCTGATTTCTCAAGAAAAACTATTAATTTTGTGAGCAATGGAACTAATGAAATTCAGTTTCTGATAAGACATGTAGGATACAGAAGATATCTCTGTGTATGTGGTTGATTGACTTTGCTGCCTTAGAATCACAGAATGGTTTGGGTTGGAAGGGACCGTAAAGATCATCTAGTTTCAGCCTTAGAAGGTACATTCACTAATGGACACTTTTCTAGAGCAGAAGCATTTTGAAAGCAGTTCTCTCTTCTAAGAGTTCCCCATAATACAAGCATTTAAAAGTTCTCTGCCATCTTGCAGGTAATGAAGTGACCTCTGAGATCTCTTAGCTTTTAATCAAAGTCACTGGACACGGTTAAACAGTGCAAAGTTTAGCTCGAAGTTGACAGAGATGCAGAAAACACCATTTCATAAGCCTCGTTATCATACACAGAGGCTAAAAATGCCACAAGAGCAACTTTTCCGTCCTAGTCTGCGTTAGTACTCCCATGTTCGAAATGGACATAGAATCAGGTTCTTTAAACTGTAAAATATATTAAGTGGGAAGCATATTTGTAATTTAACCACTCAAGAAGCAGATTTCTGAAATTACCAGTTTTTCATAACTGAACGCAAATACTACAAAAAGGCAAAATCTAACGGTTTGGTTTTCTTGGCACTACGAAGGTTTAGCGTTCAACTTGAGCAGCAGACTGCAGAAGCTAACTTAGACTATTTCTACTACTATACTGTTTCATCCAGTTTGACTTCTTTTGTCATGTCACAGAAGGAAAATTTCCCAGCAACTTCAAAAGACTTAACTATTTTCTGTGTATTTTACTTCCGCTTATTTGCCACTAAACTAGCATTTTACGTAGTAAAAGCACTACTGCATATTAATCATTAGTGACTAATTTTTATGGTACCTTCTTATTTCTCACTTCCGTACCCACAGCTGGTCCCCATCTTCCCAGAACTATTTCCCTAAATGCACGATAGGCTCCCAGATCTACCAGTGAAGTAGTTGTTTAACCTCTCATGCCTGATTTTCAGGCCTTCAGCATCTTCCTTCCTTTGCCTACTGTCTCTACACAGAAATGAGCTAGAAGGAATATACAGGACTGACTCGCCCAAGGAGGATAGACCACTACATGAATGACCGGGATCCAGATCCATGGCAAGACGTAAATGTGAACATGCAGCGTCGGGCTGCATAAGGGCAATTACACCTTTGTCGTCGAACTCCACACAGACACGTGCAATAACGAAGATGGATATCTGACCTGTGTCTAAAGAAGTACCTTCAATGAAAGCAGCAATATGACAGGACCAACCAAGAATTTAAGCAATGAAGAGAAATCATACTAAATAGGCCACTTCTAGACTTCAGCTCTGCAAGACGTGGTGCACTAACAAGCTAAAGCAGAAGGAATGGGTTGATGTTCAATAGCTACATATTCAAAACACAACTGTATTTTTTAAATTGCTATTTCATTAGTTGTGGTATATACAATTATGTAATAAAGTATGAAATTATATGTAATTAAACCCCCATAATTTAAGGATCTATCACAGAGTTTCTTCTACAACAGCTATTAATCTTCAAAAAGCTCCTATAAAGATTTACTGCATTAAATCACGCGAGGAAAGAGGAAGCAATCTTGATTTACACTAAATTAGAGAAAAACACAACAGCTCTGACATTTACCCAAGTACCAGGTTATCCTCAGGTACCTGGGCTCATCTCTCATTTCAGTGCTGAGGTGTTCAGAGGAAAACAGCTCCTATACGTCCCAGGCAGATTACTCTGCTTCTTGCCGAGCGAGCTCTCTATCAAACCTTTCCGATGTGCCAAGCTAATGTGTGTTTTGTCATGTATGATTATTATGTTAGCTCAGAAAGATGGAAGCAAAAGGGACAAAAGAAAATCATCCTCTAAATCAAGGTAAAAATAGCTGAACGAATATCACATTAATCATTTCATTCAGGTAGACACATTTCATTCAGAAAGTATTAACAGAAGCCCAGTGGTCTGAAGGAGAAAGGAAGGAGACATGCACTTCCTCCGATACTACTCAACGCTCAGATAATCTTAACAGTCCAATCTGCCCATTTCTGCATACACATGCATTTTGTAGTTCTAGAGCTTCTAATTCATTGTACACAAAATAACATTTAAAAGATATTTTCTACTTTGCTACACATGATAAAAATAAACATATTTTTATTCATGTTGTTCTTCCTGAACCAACCGGGAAATTATTTGTCCAGAAGGTGAAGGAACCAGACCTGTGACATGTTTTCCACTTGTAGCACTGTGTATTTTTGTTTCCACAAGATGCAAAAGCTTAGAATTCCTTTCTACGTAGTCAGTCAAACTTCCTTTAAATCCATAAGTAATTTGCACGTGTACTTACCGCCACAACTAGTACTGCTTAGGTTGATACAAAACCAATCTCAAAGTAACCTAACTTTTAGAGCTTTACATGAAAATTTGGAGTCCTCATATGTGATTTTAACTTCAACATAAACCATGAAATAGGAAACTGTAATCCTTTTCCTGAACATCATGTACAAAACTGAACTCGACCCTGCAGTACAAACTTCAACATACACTAACATTCAAAAACTCAACAGGAGCCTTGCTTGTAGTGCCCTACAGAGATTTAAGTTTTTGGCAGCCTTTTCCAAAGAGGAATTACACTTTTCTTAACACCTACATAAAGTGTAAAGATGATCTTGTTACATTTTTGAGACCAATAAGGAATTTTCATTGAAAAAGAGAAATTTACTGTATCTTTTAACAGAAGTTGAATAATGCAAAAACTTTCAATTAATTAGAAATTGAAAAGTTACTCCTCAGATTAGAGACATTCCCCCTTCCCACCCTGCAAATTCTTACTCAGATCACAATCTGGTATCGCCCCGGCAGAGGCAGGGAAAGGCGTAGCTGAAGACCTATGGTTCACACGTGGCTATAGGTAGTGCGAGCTACACGGCTGACAAAGCATGAAAACGTGAGCAAGCACTGACATTTGCATCGACCGGCCAAACAGTTACGTGCTTTGCTTCACTACTGTGAGCAATTCACGGAAACTATTCACCAGAGACAAACTAAATACTCCTAAGTCACAGCACCAGGAGCTGAATTACGAACCACGGGGGCGTTATTTTATATGCAGAGCTGGGAAGAGAAGTGAGGCTCTCACACCGCAAACCGTGCATCTCCGTGGTTTATCATTCCAGCTAAACCAAAACCAGTTTCAGGAGTCCTATCAAACGCCTCCCTTCAAATTAAATGTATTTTATCTATATATAATAAAATAAGGTTGATATACAGTGTCTGACAAAAAACCACTTTATCTACAGATTCTGATAGACAGCAAATCAAAATATTTCAAGCAACAAAATGCACTTCGTGCAAGTAGCTTATTTCACTGTGTAGGCTAAACATATTTTGAGGAAGGATTACATTTTGTTTGGCAATTTATTTTATTGACAAAGCATATTTCATCAGATATTGCTCCGCATTTCGTAGACAAATGCATGTTGTCAAATACCCTATTTCCTTTGGTGGATGAAAAGTGTTTTTCCACAGATTCCAAACTTCTCTGGAGAGGACAATGAATTCCACACAACAGCAGGTTCTACAGAGGAGGTGTTTGTGTTCAAAAATCATACTGTTTTTAACAAATTTTTAAGAGTATACCTGGAAGATATATAATAAAAAATGGCTTTTAGGATTGATATGTGTGAGATTCTGATCTGTCTGTCACAATAACGAATAATCATTACAGTAAGGTTAAAAAAACCACCATCAATATCCAAGTAACTTTGGGTTCTGTAATTCTAATTTATGCAGTAGTTTTACTGAAAATTTACCTTCAACTCAAAGGAAGTATGAGATCTTGGTGCAGTAACTGCCAAACACAGGTATTCCTACCATTTTTGAACACAATTACTTTTCATTGCTTTCTTTCTGCAATATTGGCTTTTATTACAGCAGTTCAGGGTCCCTTTATGGGACAAAGGACCTGTTCTAACCTTGTCACAGCACCTAGATCCAACTTAAGGCAAACACTCAGACTGTTCTTTGGCTAGTTTTAACAAACCAAAAAAAAAAGCCTCCACAAATCCACCCTCCAAGGCCCCCAGAAACGACACAAAAACCACAAATGAAATAGTGGTTCACTATTTCAAAAAATAGTGAAATCGACAAAACTATTTATATTCAAATATTTTTAAGCAGTTGTGACAACAGTTCAGAAAAAAAAAATAAATAAACACACAACCACCCCAGACTGACTATTCAGTCCAGTTGAAGTCCACATTTTAGCTCCTATATTGTAAGACTTAGTACTGAACTATTCACTTTACATGTACGTTTTCTCCTCTCTGTTACCAACTGCTGTAGTCTGAAATTAAGTCGGAATTAAACTTGAAACATGAAAAAATTGTGTCTTATGCACATTAGCATTAAACTGACTGGGATTCATGCTTTGAATAGCAAACTAATACTCTTCATGAGAAGACTGTCTTTAAAACTAACTTGTGGACAGACATCAGGAAGAGCAGCAGAATGATCAGCTCTTACCTTTAGGGGTAATTTACTGGGAAGGTTAAAAAGGCGCCCATTTGCCATGGAAGCATTTGAGGAGTTATATCCATCAGACACATGTGGAAGCACTGCTACTGAGAGTGCTATCTTTGTCAAGCACCCTGCTTGCTACTTCTTTTTCACCCAGTGTCACTTTTCTGCTCCACTTTAATGATAAAAGAATTCGTAATTTTCTTCTAAACCAATTCTATCCTAAGCAAGTACGCAAACCGTGGACAGTAACAGATAGCTTGCATATGAAACATAAACACATAGAGCACCAAAGAAGATGTGCAATTTACTCTGAAATACTCCATAGGAACCAACTACATTTATTTAGAAAGAGCACCAATATATAAGCGCTGATTTTCAAAATCCAGAAAACACTGAGACAGCTTGTGCCAAAACAAATTTTGCCTTTCAGTGAAGGGTAAAGTGGAAGGAAGCAACAAAAAAAATCCCTTTCATATTTGAAAAGGCTGGACAGTCAGCAAAGGGTCATCAGGTGACTGAAGTTCCTGCTGCTCTTATCTCAAACCAACTTACTCTGTTTCCACCTTGCAGTCATGAACTTCCAGGCACTCCTACAGAACTAGGACATCTTGCAAACAACCACACTGATGACTTATTTCTCTAAGACAATGTTTCCTCACTCTCTGATTTGCAGCCAACATTAAAGAATTTATACTATCTCCAGCTTCCAAGAAAAGGCTTCCTATTCCAACAATTCAACGAGAAGAGAGTCAGAAGCTAACATAATGAACTGTACGTCCAAGCTCACAGGAAAGGCGTGACCGCAGATTTCATATACCTGCTCTAATCATATTTATAGAAGATGACACTGGCCCTGAGAGATCAAGTATTTAGCTACACTTATATGATCAACATTTATTTTACTTGGAATAAACCGAAAAACTCAACACCCAGTAGGAACAGCCATCTACTTTAGCAGCCAGGATCAGGTAGAAGATTGCCTACAGAGAAGCAGACATCCATTTTGGCAGTCCGTGATGCCTCCCTGCCTACACAGCAAGACAGCAGGGCTTGGTACTTTCATAAGGCTCTTTCCTGCAACAACAGTATCTGTCATTTTTGAAACACTGTCCTTGGTCACAACTGATGAAAGCCTTCCCTTCTGAGGTCCTCCCACAGACGCCTTTCCTCCACCCACCTCCACAAAAGTTATAGTAGGATGAATAGAAATGGTACCCATCTTCACAAAAACTCTGCCTGTCCTCTCCCAGCCTTCCCCAAACCCTATTTACCCACCTACAGCAATCTCATCCTTGAGGAGCTCTGATGACCAGCTTCACCTTCAGCATACGATGGAAACAAAGAACGTGCATTTACTGAGGAATCATGGTTTAATGATTGCACGGTGGACTACTCCACACATGTAATGTGAATGCACACGGCTTCCACTATTACTTTAGCACAACCTAAGAAGGAATCAGAGTACGGCCTGCTATCTACAACTGCCAGGGAAATGGTGTTGGAACAGCCAGCCCATCTGTCTGATGTGCTGGCCAGTTAAAAGGATTACAGCCATAGTTTACTGCTTGCTGCTGCTCCACCCAGCTCGTCAGTTCTTCCACAGAGGAAGTTCTTCGTGTTCTTGGCTCTCATACAGGCTCCAGATGGTTCTTTGGTAAAGCTTCTCAAAACCATTTTTGCCACCTACGTATGCCAGAAGTAGTCTGATACAGAATTATTATTTTCAGGCTTGGAGACAAAGAAAATGAAAGCATCAGGGAGAGTACAAACGTGATTAAAGATTGTTGCATAAGAGCAAACTGCTTTATTTTTCATAAAATCACAGACTGGTTTGGGTTGGAAGGGACCTTAAAGATCATCCAGTTCCAAGCCCCCTGCCTTGGGCAGGGACACCCTCCACTAGACCAGGTTGCTCCAAGCCTCATCCAGACTGGCCTTGAACACTTCCAGGGATGGGGCACCCACAGCTTCTCTGGGCAACTTGTCCCAGGGCCTCCCCACCCTCTCTGGGAAGAATTCCTTCCTGACATCTAATCTAAATCTCTCTGCTTTCAGTTTAAACCCGTTACCCCTTGTCCTGTCACTACAGGCCCTTGTAAAAAGCACACACACACTCCCAGCTTCTTTGTAGCCCCTTCAGGTACTGGAAGGCTGCAAGTTTTCTTTTTCTAATTCAAAGTTTTGCTGCTCCTTGAGGTAAAATTAAAGTCAGGCTTTATTTTCTTTTTCCTGCTATACACATGCTACAGTCAAAGAACATTACAAGGAATAAGAGAATATGCTTCCCTCGCATGGGGTGAAAAAAAACCCCAACAAATCCACAAGAAGAACAAAACAAAAAAAGACTAACCAAAAAAAACCAAACCCCAAACCAAATACATTAAGTATCTTGTGATTTTTCTACTGCAGAAGCGTCCAGGAATATCTATTATGTGGCTTCATTGTGCGAGTGAACTGAAAGAAGTTGGTAATAAAATGTGTAAAATGACTGACATTGCTATTAATTTCATCACAGAAGGTAATCAAATTGGTAAAACACTAGCAGTCCTTTAGAAAAATCAACTATTACTGATTACCTTCTCAGGCTTAACATGCTTGCAAGGGGATTGCAAATCTACAATCATGATCTTTCCAGTGACTGAGGTTACGCTGGCCATCGTGTACAAAGGCATAAAATTAGCCTTTTATCAGTCTGGCTGAACCTCTCCTCCTCAAACCAAGATGGTACACACACAGGTCTGGACCAAGACTCTGCTTGTGAAGAGCAGGGCAAAACTGGCATTGGATACGTAATCTTTTCCCATAGTGTCCATCATTAAACTTTCACCCCGTCCATCAGTGGACCCATGAATAGCTAGAAATTCCTTTTGCAATGAGTACACATTCCTGTAAGACCTTTCCTTTTCCTTCTTGCTAGCCCAGACTAGTTTAGCTCCAGCTGAGTTTAAGCCTTCCCAATTTAATTTTTCTTCCCCCAACACTGTTAAAGGTCTCCATGAGATGAGCTAAGGAAGTTCCCACTGTCAAGAAGTGGGTTCCACTTTTTTGCACTAGTTTTCAAGCATGCCTGCAGGTCCATCCACAGGCAGTTTGCTCTGAACAACAGTCACTCAAGACTCTGGTGGTATCAAAGGTCCTTCCCTCTCACACTGCAAAGGTCACTGTTTCTCTTGGCTTACAGACCAGTTTGCATCCTGATCCTGCAGTCCTAGCTCATTTCTTTCTAAATCTCACTTACATGTGCCAATTTCTTGTGATTTAGTAATGCACTCCTGGCCATACAGACGAAGATTACAGAGCAGTAAGTCCTTCTGAAACGAAGTAACAGCTTGAAATTGTTACAAATCCTACAGAAAAATATACAGTTATTTGAGAAAGAGCATCACTATAAAACAAAGTCCATATTTTTAATTAATAAATTAATTAAATTTTCATACTGTTTCATACTGTAGATTGACACAGAAAAACATATATTTGTATGGCCATTCATATTTAGCCTTCTGTCTTCAAGGTAAACTCTTCACTGACTTTCTTTGAAGTTGAAAATTAATAAAACATTAGGTGCAATAATAATCCACACATTAATACTAAATATCTCCTAAATAAACCAGAAATAGTCAGGCTCACTCTTGCCTCTGTCACACAGAAAAAAAAAATCACACAATACATGCACTGTAAGAGCTGATAGATTATAGCTCACCTAACCAGCCGAGGTTAACTGGATATCTATATTTCAATTAAAGAAAAAAGCCAATTGTTGCATGTCTTATTATCATCCCAAAACATCTTGGCAACAATTAATAGCTACCCAAATCGCAAAAATTGCTTTCATTATTTTTGAAGCAGCTACTTTCTTTGAATGTAATGACTAAGAGAAAAGAAACAGATGTTTCTGTTGCTAAGGAGATTGAATAAAAAAGGGAGATAAAGCAAATATGTAGAATATTTTTTTAAAAGGAAAAATCCTTCCACTTGGATTTAACCGCTTGCTTTACAGCCAGCAGCACAGGCAGCTATCACAGAAGAAAACATCAGTGTGCTGCTTGTTTTGCAGTGTAATTGTTCTACAGCAATATATTCTGCATATTTATTCTGGGACAACATAGCACAACAAATGAAGATGCCTAAACACATACACCAGCATCTCTATGACTTGAGTAGCTGCAGATGCCCATTGTCAAAAGTGGATATCTGCATAATAAGCTAGATCTCTGAAACTTCAACTGTCCAGAAATGTGCCACATGACAGTTATGACAATGCTAATATTAAAAAAAAGGATGAAGTCTTGTAAAACACAAAAAAGCTCTCTAAGAGTAGGTGGGTTGTTTTAATGCACATGCTCCCACCACTGTAATTAACCTCAAGTTGTCCAAGCACAGACCAGATTGCCGGGAGGTATAAAAAGCTAGGTCAGTAAAGACCTGTACGAAGCAAAGCTGTTTCTGTTGTGCATGCTCAAACAGACAGGACTATATCCATCTGACAGTAATACAGGTGAGCAAGTGCTAGGTTAAAAAAAAAAAAAAAAAAAAGTAAAACTCCGGTTATATTGAGTTCACTATACCAAAAAAAGTAATTTTAAATTATTCTGCTGAAACCCCTACTTCGAAAGTTAAGTATATTTTGGTTTTCTATAGATCATGTAAGACAACACAGTCATCCTGTTTTTCCACTTCAAGTCCCGGTAAACATACTAACATTATGAGAACTGTTTATGTAAATGACAGACTTGTATACGGCACAGTGAAACCAAGAATAAATAATAGCTCGAAGACAACTAGCAAACCACAGCCTTCCCTGCATACAACTTCAAATTTAAAAGAAGAATAAAAGCGTAGAACAAAAATTATTTGTGCTATGAATCATCTTGCCTCATACACCTGCTGGAATTGCAACACTGCTACAGTGCAGCATAATCCTGTCACTCTTCAATGCCCTACTGACATGTTTTTCTCCAGCGTTATTAGCACCCTTGGAGGACTCCCTATTACTCAAAACTGATTTATTCTTGCAAGCTATCTTGCTCACTGTAATATCTCCTTTCCTGCAGTCAATAGCAGCCATCTCCAGGATGACACCTGAGCCTGTTTTCAGGCTTATTGTAACTGATTCATGTCCCAACTTCCGTAGCAAATACATATATATATATCGCTGTCAGGTGGAGTACTGATGGTGGTAGCTCTTCCCAATACCAAAACGTCTGTAAGTGCTGAACATTCTGATGTCTCACTGTGATGGCAGTTTAGCTCTATCTACTTCTGCTGTTGCCTTTCTATACAGCCTGATTTTTGAAGGTCCTACCCAAGCAGATAGAGGTTGTGTATTGGGATTGCATGGCCGAATTTTGGTCACAGGGAAGCAGCTACAGGGGTGGCTCTCCTCAGGAGCTGCCAGAAGCTTTCCCAGCTCCAAGCCAGCCCCACCTCTGGCCATGGCCGAGCCACTCAGTGACACGGGCAGCTCCTCTGGGATAACAGATCTGAGAGGGGAAAAACCTGCTGGGGAACCTGCAGTGGGGAGAGCAGTGGGGTGTGAGAGAGACAGCCAGGCAGACCCCCAGGTCAGCGCAGAAGGGGAGGAGGTGCTGGGGCAGAGGTTCCCCTCAGCCCCTGGGGAGAGGGCAGGCTGTGCCCTGCAGCCATGGGGGGTCATGGGGCAGCAGAGACCCCCCTGCAGCCCAGGGAGGGCCCCACACCGGAGCAGGCGGCTGTGTTAAAGGAGCCCGTGACCCCGAGGGGATCCAGGCTGGAACAGGCTACTCGTGAAGGACGGCACCCCATGGGGGACCCACGCTGGAGCAGTTCATGAGGAACTGCAGCCTGGGGGAAGGACTCATGTTGGAGCAGTTGGGGAAGGACTGTCTCCTGTGGGAGGGACCCCAGGCTGGAGCAGGGGCAGAGCGTGAGGATCCTCAGAGGAGGAGGAAGGAGTGGCAGAGGCAACATGTGATGGACTGATCCCAACCCCCATCCCCTTCTCTTAAGGACTGGGGTTTTTTCCCCCCTTCCTTTCAATACACAAAAATAAGCTGTTCGTGAGGCCAAGCGCACCAGCCTAGTCTGGAATGAATGGAACTGAAATGCAGATTTATCCACTCATTCCTCATGTATGCTGTATTCCTCCAAAAACACTTACCAGTCACCTACACAGTCACACTACCTCAAACTCCAGTCACAAAGTGATCACAGAGGGTTCCTTCCAAGAAGGATGCTGACTGCAAACCTTTTCCTCTTCGCAATGTAGCACCAAAATAGTTCAGTTCTGGATTCATCAAACATGAAAGGCTACATCGTTCTCAAGCACACACAGTATCTTTTGAAATCACACAGAGTTTCCAGTAAGACTTCAGCATCAGGTCCACACAAATCCAAACTGCCAGTAATGAGTTTTCAGTAAAGAAGAGGAAAAAAAACCTCTAAAGGACGGATTATCAAGAGCACCACAGCTAGGGTTTCACATTGTCCTTCACATCAGATACCCTTATTCACTGCTTGCAACAGGTTACACAGAAGTAAAGCATCGCCTGTGAGGGGCTGTAACTCTCGTTCGGGGTCTCCAGGGACAGCCACAGAATGCCATTTCGGAGTTACTAGTCAAGATCTGTCCACTTCAGCCGCACCTGAAGTAGCCAGATAGTTATCCTCGCATTTCCCTCAAGCTTGCGTTCCAGGTCAGCCTGAGTATCTACAGTGTTTTCCCCCACCCTTTCACGCACAGCCCCATATTCCCACAGAACCCAAAAAATGAGTTTTCTTTTCCAAAGTATGACATATATTGAAACTTTAGACAAGAAAAATCAAAGGTCAAAGCTCAAATATGTTTTGTTTGCCTTTTTTTTTCCCTATTGCCTTTTTATACACAAGTTCATATCCCACTGAAGTATATGAAAGATATATCAAATATACAACTTCATGGCACAGAATGCAGATTGTTAGCAAAATCTGTACCTAATTTCAAGATAATCCTTATAAAATACCAAATATTATCAGCATCTATTTCTCAAAACGCAGCTTTGTAAGCTACGCAGTAATCAGCCAAAAATCAAGGTTTTCAAACATCTAGTTATCTTTGCCAATACAGTCTTTCTTGACATTTAGTGATAACTTTCTATTTTTATACAGTTGGTTTTTCACATTACAGCCTCTCAGTCGGGATACTCATATCAACAGTCCAGTAAAAATATTTTAAGATGCAGTAATCCTTTTTTTTTTCTCTTCGTGTTTTTTTTTTTTTTTGTAAATCATCCTAGACTTACTGTTATGCTTGAATTATTCCCATCTTCCATACATATGACAGAGCCCTGAATTTATCCACAATAGGATTCAATTTCTCATCTATTCATGCAGAACTTGAGAAACAACAGTGTTTCATTTATTTCCTCAAATCAATTCTTGGGTCTTAAAAAATGCTGCTAAATAAATTTCTCTCCCAACGAGTATTTTTGCAGTGCTAAGGCCAGTCTGTGGATTTATATCCTGATACATTTAAAGCCGCTCCTAAAAGTAACTAAAACTTAAACCCCATTAATATTTGACTAAAACTCCATATGACAGACAGAAATGTGAAAAAAATAGAGTATTTTTTCCTTAAAATATGGTTCAGTTAAAAAAGTAACTGGCGATATGGCATTACTTAAAAAGCACGTGTAACATCTTAATTTTACTTCTGCAATCATCACTCATGTTCCAACAATCCATTTTAATTGAATATATATCCTTGCTCTTTCATCATGCTAAACTGATGCTGATAATTCCAGGAAGTGTCCATTTTACTGTATTCACTACAAAAAACCTGCCCAAACAAAAAAAATGGGCCCAAACAAACAATTTTCCAATACATTCTTATTTGAGATACGGATTTTAGGTGAGGGGTGAGGAATGGGAGAACAACTCTGTAGCAATACTCATTTATTGGTTGGTTTATAGTTCAGAGTAGTTTAAGTTTTACGCTTACAGGGGATGGTATTCTGCCTTTGCTGCCTAAATAGTTACACAGGAGAAAAATCAATAGCAGAAAGGACATTGGTTTTGTGGTTCCATTTCTTAGTGCAAATATTTTATTTATTAGGTTGTGATTGTGAGTTTGCTGTTTAGGAAATAAAAGATACAACTATTCAAATATACAAGCATACAAAACAAAAATCAATTGAAAGGAAATCATTTGCTTTAGGGAAGGAGAAGAGCATACTTAAAAATGAAATGGTTTACAAGACTACGTATTTAGAGAACATAGACTTTATCCTCACCTCCACTGCCTACTGTTTCAGCAAAACGGTATCTTTATCTTTAACAGATACAAGGAAACGCATTTATGCAATCGCAGGGAAGTGAATCCTTTCAGGGGAAGTGGAGTGTGGGGTTTTGCAGGAGGGTTGTTTTTTGGTGGTTCTGGTTTGGTTTGGTTTTTTTTGTCAGCTGGTATTTTTTGGTGCTGCCTGGTTGGGGGTGGTGAGGGGGGAGCAGGGCCGGCTGTGAGCACAGAACTACACCAGAAAGGGGAGAGGAGCCAGACCCAGAAACTGAAGGAGGGTAGATTTAGGCTAGATATCACGAAGAAATTCCTCATGGAGAGGGTGCTGAGGCACTGGCACAGGTTGCCCAGAGAAGCTGTGGATGTCCCACCCCTTGCTGTCAAGGCCAGAAACTAGATGGCCTTTAAGGTCCCTTCCAACCCAAACCGTTCTGTCATTCTATTTTGTATACTTTTTTTCCCTTTAAAAAAAACCACTGGAATCTATCAGATCAAACATGGCAGAGAGGCACGTTAGCCTGACAGTAAAACCAGGGCTACTTCAGCACTTCACTCAAGTGGTTTTGATTATTCATATCAATGTGAGTTTACAGAAGGTTTTCAAACCACACAGAATATGCTCTTTCATACAGAGCTGCAGCCCTTAAAGTACAAAAAACTTGCATCCTCCAGACCCAGGACTAAGAAGAGCACTGAAGGTGGCCGTGAGTGAAAAGTTGCTTTCTTCCCACTCCCACGGAAAAAGGGAATTTACAGTCAAGACGTGTTAAGCTAAGAAGCTGAATCTCCCCTTGAGGATAATTCCAGGAGGGTTTTTTTACTTTAAGGTAGTTACTTTCTGAAGGCTTTGATCCACTGGATGATAGCAGCCTTTGTTGAAATGAGAACAAATAAAACCCCAAAACAAAAAGAAAACCTAACAAATATGTTGAAACACTGATGTCAAAGCAATGGCCTCTGAATAACACACAAGATGTTGGAGAAGGACACAATGGAGGGAAATGAGTCGTATTTGTTTGGGAACTGATGGCCAGCCTTTGTCAGTTGTAAAAAGAACAAACCAAAAGGCAGAAACACACAGTGCTCAGAGGCTGGACAACCAACACAAAGGGAAGTAATTGAGAAGTTACCAGCACTTCTTCATCACCCCAGGAAATCCACAGGAACACAAATTTAATGAGGGAAATAAAGAACCAACAGTACTGGTTCAACACTGAAAAGCCACCAGCAGATCCTATGACAAGCTGAAAACAAGAGACATCACTGACACCCAGGACAGAACCCAGGACGAATTCCCAACCCCAAACCCGCAGCTAAGGAAAATTCATTGTGGCATGTAAAGACAAAGTATCTCCCCAACCCCCCAAGGCCCCTAAAATAAAACTAAATCTCATCAGAAGCACTATAGTGTGTGCAATCATCTTGTGTTTTTTCCCTCGTCCTGGGGGTCTGTGAGGCCCCTCTCTAAGCTGGAGGAATTGGTGTAAAACCTCTTAAGCAACTACTTCACTGCTAGTGGAGAAAGGCTCTGCTCCTCACAGACACCACAGCACTAGGCTCTCTTCTCCTAGCATGTGTCCCAACTCAGCTCAAACCCCCAGCCAACACCCCCAGCCAACACCCCCAGCCAGACAATGGGGAGCAGTAGAAAGGACTTTTTTCCTCAGTACCTGAAAATCCTTCCTGGCCTCAGTATTTTCCAGAGCAATGTAAACCAGCAATATACAGGATCTAGCCACTTTGAAAGTTTTAAATGGACACACTGTCAACTTCAATTACTGCAGGGAATTATGAATGGGGTTTCACATTCAGCTTCGCTCCTGACGTGCTGTGTGACCTTGGATCCCTTTGTGTTATTCAGGTTCCCTTACAAAAAATAGGCTGCAAAAGCAAACAAGCCAACCAGCCCTACCTACACAAGAACTACAGTGGGGATTGTCAGACTGAGCTCTCAGGTGTTTTGAAATTTTAACTGTGGACCTGCTTCTGCAACCTTTTCCTGACAAACTGCAGTTGAGATACAGAGTGGAAGTGAGAGCTTCTGGACCAGTATCCTTTATCGTTTCATGTTTGTTCTCTAGGAATCTGGCATGAGAGTTAACCGTCAATCTGCTCTTTGACTATTTGAAAGTATGCTACGAAGATCCCTTAAACCAAATAAATACACTTTTACATAGAGTATATAGATACATTTATAATAGTAAAACGATTTTCAGGAATCCCCCACTTCATTCTTCTAATTACACAGAATTGGCAGAAAACTGTCATTGAAACTAAAACTTGTAAAAGAACAAAAATACATAAAAAGTAACTCCACAATACCATCAGGTTTGCTTCCACTAAGAGAATAAAACCACCAGGTTTTATTTCACAAGAGTTGCCATCTACAAGTAGTTTTTTAAGAAATACTGTTGCTGAATCAAATGGCTTGAGTAAGAATTCTCAGGTGTATCACAGAAAAACATATTCGGTAAAATTAAAATCCACAAGAGAATGAAAAGCTCAAAATTGAACAAAAAAAAGTTTTAAAATTTTATAGGAAACTATCAGCTGAAAGTTGTATTTCCTTCACTCTAGCTACCTGTAAGCAAGACAGCCTGCTTCCTGTGCTGGACACACTGGGGTAAGCGTGTTACTGTATGTAATCACATGAATTCCCACAGCATATGTACAACAGTCATTAAATTACAGGGTGTCTTGTGAGCACTCTGTCGAGCAGTTAGAGACACCACAAAAGAGCAGATAAACAAAGAAAAGACCCTTTCAAATTATCCTTTCTTTGTTTATCTTTTCTTTGCACAGCATACATTACAGGATACGCAGATTTGCAACTTTATGATATAGATTAAATAGTTCTTGTTGGGTTTAGAATCTGAATAAAAAGGCCAACTTGAGTGAAGAAAAAATTCTTTTGATGCCAGGAGCAATAAATTCTTAACATCCCCTTTTGATCCTAAATTTCTCAGGATGGACAACTCGAGCAAATGAAAATGCAGGTAGGAAGGAAAAAGGCGTTATTTTTCTTAGTGAAGCATTTGGAAGTAATTTGGTTGGGCTGGAAAAGACAGAAGTAGATTCTGTAAAGGAAAGTGCTGAGACAAATTGCTTTCCTCTACAAAAAACACTTTCCTGCAGAGATCTTTCTAGGCATTTTTCAAGCATAGATGGAAGCACTCCGGTCAACAATATAAACACATCTCAGAGCAAAACAACAACAAAACTGAAGTTGTGACTACTCACCGAAAGGGGAGGTCAGCAATGCTCTATTTTGCAGTTGCGATGGGTGGTGTCTTTAGCTCATCAGGCGAGAGAGAATTCTAATTTAATTCATTGCACTGGGCAATGAAAAGCAAGACAGATCTGTCAGGAAGGAAACAAAAAAAGTGTAACTTTCAGAAAAAATGAACTGTAAATTACTAGTAAGAAGCAAAGACTTAAAAAGTATATTGGTACTTATCTCAGTTTTTCACTACCAAAAGGTCCAAAAAGAATCTTGAGACCCAGCTTTCCTTGTGCTTCTCATTTTCCCTCCTCCCCACCCTGAATGTAGACACTCCAGCAATGAGATTCTTCAGTCATTTAATTTTTAGACTGATAAAACTAGCAGATAGGAATGAACCATGCCATCTCTACTCAATTCCCAAAGAAAGGACGTGATAATCTTGGCTAGTATTCCTCAAAACTTTTGGATCAAGACACTTTTTTTCACTGCAAAAAGTTTAAATTTAAGTACTCTTAGATGCCACTACTTCACAGACCACTCGTTGCTTCCTCTGCCAATTTATTATTTTCTTTCTTGGTACACAATACTTCACAGTACCTGTTGGTTCCCACATTGTCTTCAGCATTCTCATCCTCAAAAGTATTTTTGGACAAGAAAAATGACACACATGGCCATAGCCTCAGCAATTGATTTATTTTTCACCTGATCAATGAAATGATCCAGGTAGAGTCGCAACTACTTATAAAATGACTTGGAAAAAATATGGGTTTCCCCTTGCATTATGGAACTGAACAATAAGAAATAATGGTGAAGTGATTGGTCACACTGCCAAAGAAATTCGAACAGTTGATGTCCACCCACTCAAAAATACAAAATCACCCCAGGCTGGAGGTGGGAGCAGACAAGCAAGCCATCAACACTGGAGCCAAATGTTTCACAAGTACACACAAAAACCTATAAAGACGAGCTCATGCTTTCCACTGTTACGCACGCAACTTTTAAGCAATTTTCTTTTAACACTGAGAGTATTTAACACTGCCAGCTTTATCTATTGCTTTCACTGAATTTAAATTAATGGTACTTATTTTTGGTTAAAAAAGAAGCTTGATGTACTAGCACTACTTAACTGCTGAGGTCTATCTCCCTGGAAATGAATAGGCATAATTGTATTTCAGGTCAACAGCTTTCCATAAAGCATCAATTATTTAAATAAGACAAAGAATTCGATACACATTGTACATTAGTATCATGTAAAATCTTTAAGGCCAGAATCATGGCGTAAGATCTTCTAAGAATATGAATCAATGTGAAAAAACCCCATGGCTTTTAATTCACAAATGCAAAAGCTGAAATACAGATAACCTTCACTAATTAGGGGTTGGAATGCAGTCTTTACTTTCATAAGCTCTTTATTTTCACTATTATGCTTACTTTCTTTTACGCAATCCTATCAACCTATGCCTCAGTCCAAATTACACTCCTATTACACACTTCCCGCTTTGCCATTCGGTGCTATTTACAGTATTTTCTAATAATTGCTAATTCTTTTATACCTGCCCTGTTTGTATATTGCTACTTCAGGAACTGCTGAATTTGGAACAGAAACATTCCTAAGAGCAGCATCAGGTGACACCGAAATACAAACACTGACAATCTACCAAGAAAAAGAACAGTAAGTAATTTGTGGGAGCTAAAGTCTGCCTCGAGTCAGACTCATGCAAAAAGTGGCAACCGAATGTGTAGGATCTTCCAGTCCTCAGGAAAGGCCACCTTCTACAGGCTTTCAGAACTGACTGTGAGGAGCTGCCGACTCACAGAAAGACACGTGGCCACTTCCAGCTGAAGTTGAGAAGTATTTTGAGTTGGAAAGCCAAAATAACTGGAGCATGCAGCTCTGCTGCTCAGGCCTCAGCGGGGACCAGCACACTGCCCTGCTCACCCAACGGGGAGCGGGTGCTGCCGAGCCCAGCCCTGCTCCAGGAGCTGCCCACCCATGGCCTCCCGCAGCGGCTGAGGGACACTGCCTGGAGCCCACCATGCGGGCTGGCTCCCACCTGACTCCCACTGTGCTGCTGGTCTCATGGCTTCTCATGCAGCGATTTGTATTGCTGCATGCAAGATGCATGCTGCATGCAAAAGATGCAAGAATTACTTTAAAAGAAGACAAAAGTAAATAGAAAGTTCTCCAAAGTCATAGGAGATTTCAAAGGATTTGATTTTCTTTCACCTCTGACATTGTAAAAAAACACAGTAGTGTTACAGTTACTGTTTTCAGTGTCTCCTTTGGGCTGTTTTACATCTGAGAGGTCTAAAAACAGACGAAAGTCTCACTATAACTGAATAAAACACCCAAGAAAATCCTAAACCCATGTAGTAAATTAATAAAGTGACAAAACCAAAAAATTTTCATGTTTCATGACAAGGTTTCTTGGTACGCTACTCATTACCAAGGCTGGCTAAAAGTGCAAGCTGACAAGTTGACATGTCTCTCTAAATTCTAACAATCGTTTTTTACCTTGATGTGTCTTTCTGCAAGAGGGCAGGTGAGAAATATTTGCATACAGCTACCAGCGTTTACAAATACGCAAAACCAAGCAAGAAAAGAAGCAAACATAGACAGGATGGAGCTGTTCCTTTCGGACTTCTCTTACAGTAACAAGTGATACCAAATTCTTTAAAAATAATGTTGGCAGATACTACCCAATACGCTGCTGCTCACAAGAGAGGGCACGGCCCATGCACTGCCTTGTCACTGACACTACGGATTTCTGGAGTCTGAGAGACCCTGTCTCTCTTCTAATATATCAGCATCTAATGATGAGAGATGATTATTTTATAAGCAGCAGGAGGAACAGGAGAATACTTCTCTAGTACCTGGAAAAGCATCTATTTGCTTCACAGCCATAACGCAAGTTCACAACAAAATTGTCATCAAGCGGTCAATTAATCAGTGAGCAAGATAAATGAAAATTAAGTTTGTATGGAAAATAAAGTAAAAAAGGGTGAGTTTGGCAGTTACATTCTTGTTAGTGGTATGGGCAGGGGTGCACGGGCCCCTGTGAGAAGAGGCCGGGGCTGCCCCATGCCAAGCATGGCCGGTTCCGGCTGGTCCCACAACCGCTCCACCGCAGCGTGGTTTGCACATTTCCGTAATCCCGCTCAGCACTCGTGAACATGAGGCACAGGGAGAGACTTAACAATTCCAGCGGGTGCCTATTTGTACTGCGGGACACAGAAGTACTTACCACACTCTGGCAAGGTCTATATTGCCATTTAAATTGCAGCTAATATCGACGGCGCCAGCGACCACAGTAACAGCACACCTCATAAGAGTACAAAGAGGGTTAATTAAATGTAAAGAAAGGTTGTAACTTTGAGTGCCACTGGAGTAATTGATACAAAAATCCATAAATCTACTATATGCTGCAACATCTGGTCCTTACAGAGTAATCTGTCAGTACTATTGAGATGGTGTCTATAAGCAGTCAGACACTCAAAAACTTTGAGAGAGGATTTGGCACACTTCATGCTGTCGCATGTCTTGCTCTTGTTAATGATTAATTAATGAGTCATGTTTCTTAGATGAAGGTTATAGATTACGCACGCAGTAATGACAGAAACGGAATATCACAGCTGCAAGCATATAAAAGTCAGAGAACTGCAAAATCGACATAACACAGACAATTTGTATTTGGACCTGGCCAGTAAGTAGCTCTTGTAATCTAATATTAGTATTTATTAAATTTTTTTTTAGTCACTATATATTTTAGTGCAAGGTACTCACCCACAGAGCATCACTGAAACATTTTACTGCTCGTTTTTGAAATTGCTGGCCCCGGGGTAGGCAGCCTCTCTGGCTCATCACTGCAGCACCCGGTGCCATGCAGCATTAACCACTCGATGCTCACTGCACCCAAGAGGCCGCTACCCCCATTTAATTGGCTGGGATCTTGGCACGAAAAAGTGAAGATGATGTGTCTGCTAACACCATGTGTCCAATATTCATAGCACTTAGTAT
This sequence comes from Rhynochetos jubatus, assembly GCA_027574665.1. Classification (NCBI taxonomy): domain Eukaryota; kingdom Metazoa; phylum Chordata; class Aves; order Eurypygiformes; family Rhynochetidae; genus Rhynochetos; species Rhynochetos jubatus. The sequence continues at coordinate 7,310,841 of CM050662.1, forward strand.
TACACAGCACTTCACGTGCTATAGGACAGCTCTGCGTGCCTTCAGCTGAAAGCTGAGAATGATAAACATTTTATAAACCAAGGTATCCAGTAAATAACGAACAAGCAAACATTTACAGGGTATGCCACGGTCTGATATAGATATCTATTGCTATACAGAAGGCTATGGGACACACAAGGTTCCAGTCTTCCTCTCTCCTCAACACTGCAGTCATGAGAACACCTCAGTAGCAGTCATCATCTTTGTGTGCAGGCGAAAAGAGTCAATTTTGGTACCAGAGGCAATTCTCTCCTTAACTCCACAACTGCCTTCGTCACTTTGCAACATCGCCCCTCCTTGGAGCCAGGACAGGAGCTGATGTGGTTACTCAATGAATCTGACTGGGCACTTCACCAAAATATTCCTGTTTCTTTGGTCTCCTCCTGCCACGGTTTTAGTCCCCACCAGTTCTTTAATCTGGCTCAGTGTCTTGCCATGTAAGTAAGGCCAGCACACAGGGCTGGGGGGAGTGCACAAGGCAGAAATGAGCATATAGGGATGTCCTTCCTCATCAGGTGCTGAGGACTGATTGCAGAACCGCAGTGCAAGGGAACATGAAACCATTTTCATTATAAGATGATTTCCCTCCTGAACTCTTGGTTTCACTGACTTCACCCCAGCAACAAAAAAATCCCAAACCAGTGACCGTACAAACACCGCCTTCCTTGGCTTTGCAAGGCTGCTTTGTTCTTAAACAGCATCTGATCAAAATACTGCACAAAGGAAATGCCCTGAGGAGAAGATATCATCATGCAACTTCACCCAAAGGCCAGGACAAAGTCAAGTGAAAGATTTTAGTTTTGGCTATTCTTCGAGTCCTTTTCTTCCCCCCTCCCCTTTTGGGTTTTTTTTTGGGCAACTTCAAGAATTGCACTCTAACACAGCCCACGTTGCAATAGACAGAATGATGCTTGCAGCGGTGTGCTTGTGATGGTACACAGCATTTTAAAATGAAGGAATCTAGTACTTTTATGTCAACTCACTTTGAATGTCAGTGCAAACTTGATATTCAATGTGTTATCATTCTCAAGGAACTAATGCTTTATAAAATACCAAACATTCCAACAAAATCAGGAACATCTAGAATTTGTATACACTTGATATTTGACAGACCAATTACTGAAAGCAATATTGATCAAAACCTAACACCCTTGACAAACAATAGTAAAACCTTCAAGATAATGGGTTTCCTCATCCTGACACCAAAACATATAATGAAAAGTAGGTTTATGAGCTATAGGCCAAACTTGAAAGAAAAAAAAAAAAGATTTCTTCTTCCTATTAGCCAGAAGAAGAGGAGAGAGAGTGGTAGAATAGTAAATAGAAACTAACAGAATTTTGGATTTAAAAAAAATAATAATAATAGCAGCAGCTTTTAACAGCCATGAAATTATAAACCCAAGTTTTTCAATACAACTGCAAAGAAAAAAAAATTAAATACTTACTTGAGAAATCTATAATATCTTTTTTGTAAGTTTTGTATCACTTCATAACTGACATCTTTGCAAACTTCTAGCTTAAAAAATATAATCCTCTTTTCTAATGAATATTAGTAATAATTGAAGACAGCAGTTAAAATTTTCAAGAGAAGTATCGACTGAACGGGAATGCAGTCCTTAATTGTAACAGAAAAGATGATGGCAAAAATCTAATAGCACTGCTTGCAAGAGGCAGAGAATGAAAATCACAACTGAATCATAGCAGAATACAAAACATGATACACTGGAGAAGCAGCTTTGCTCCCATCTTCAGAGACACGGCAGCCTTAATCCAAATAAAAAGAAAAGCTGTAAAAATGAAAAATATACCAGCCTTTGTGACATATCTACTGAAATATGTATCCAGAAGAGCAGGGAGAAAGAATGCAGACGCTGAAGTGAAGCAATACGGTCATCCAAAATACGGAGACCGTAATTCCACAAATAAATTAAAAATGCTACAGTGGAGTAACACTAAAAGTTGGTGCTTAACAAGCACCAGCTGTAGTACCATCCCTGCAGGAAGAAGCTGCCTCTTCTAGCATACGAATCAGGAGAGCTGACACTCATAAAGCAAAATTATGCTCAGTGAAAAAAAAAAAAAAATCATTCACCCTTACTGCTGGGTGTTGTATCCATGGTCTGTATCTAGTTATAAAACAGTGCTTCAGGCAGAGTACAAACCCTGGATAACAAACTTCAAAGTTTCTGTCCTGTTCCAGGGTATCAAGAGTTCTTAAAACTGCAAGGGACAGAATTTGCAAGAAAAAGACCCAAGACACTCTAGAGTATAAAATACTGAACCAAATATTCTCCTGTGAATTTAAAAAGACAAATCTGAAAGGAAAGTTTATTAAAATTTTCAAGATCAGGTGCAATGTGTATTTAACATCTACAAACAATACTTCTTGTCTACAAGTAAAACAAAGCAAAGGCCTGAAACTGTGTCACGTAAACAGAAAATAGCTATGAATAATTTGGAGAGTGACAAACAGGTCAGTTGTGCAGAGTTCACTAGTTTCTCAAGAGGAAAAAAAAAAATTGTTGGAAGGAGAAAGCGAAGTGTCTGAGTAAGATTCATCCAAGGCACTCTGGTCTTGTGCAGGAGCCCGGCAAGAAACACATTCTGGGCTGTGCCCACCACAGCCTGTGACTCCGTAAAGCCTCAATCTCTATGACCAACGAGAAAACCACTGTCTGTTGATATTTAGTTTTGGCTTAGCTTTTCTTTTTAAGTAGCTCAATCAAGCAAAACATTAATCAGTGTCACTGTAGAGTACAGACTAAGCATAAACCTGAGAAATTACGAAAAGGTGCACGTGCTAGTGTATATGCGTGCACACAACCACCACGACTAGCAGTCTGACTCAACTGAGTCCAAAGGATTTATTGAAATCATATAAACAAACAGCCAAGTAGATAATAACCCGCAGAAATGAATCAGAAGCTTCACTTGTAAGCACGAAAATAAATATAAGACTGTATTTAACATTACTTTACTCTGAGAGTTTCCAATTACAAAGGATAAAATAAAAGGGAGACAAGAATAAAACTTACAGTGCAAATGCCACAAAGCCATTACCTTTCAGATCTACTGCAAAGCTTCGAAGGTGAGCATCATGGTAACCGGATTCAGACAGCAGCAGACAGTTACTTAGGTGAAGCTGCCAACATCAAGGGTGGGGGAGAGGGCACAGAGGAGGTGGATAATCTTATTAGGCCAAACACAGTTCACCTAAGGATGAAAGGAACTAGGGCTACTAGAAAGTGAAGGGAACATCAGCAGGGGAGGGAGATGACCTGTTTCTATCAGCCATTTAGTGCTGCGAGAAGCAGCAGCTGGCACATGGTTATGGCTGGTCAACAGCCTAAATGCATCTGCAGCCTTGAATCGTGACACACTCTGCACACAAAGCCCTGGACTTTCCTTCTTTACACTGCACCGGCCACTAACGTACCAGGCACCCAAAGCAGCTTCAAGCACTGAGAAACGTTCTTTGGTAGGAATGAAGGAAACTGGAACCAATCACAACACCATCACCAGGCCCCACTAGAAGTACAACTTGGTCTGCACAGAAGTAAAACTTAACATTCAAATAAATTAAGAACTCTTCCAATAGTTTTTTATGAAAGATCAATAGTAACTGCAATTCCAGTGTCTTTGGATAGGAGTAGTTATTTACAGCATACTGACATAACCAGGGGGATGAATAAAGTAGCTCCATGAGTGTCTCATTCAGAGACCTAACAGTGCGTGTGTGTATATAAACATATATGTAAGTCTTTTCAGAGGTACCCACACAAACACCCCTCCCTCTATATGTATGAAGAGCAGCTAAACTGAGTTGCTGAAGGCGTGTGGATTTGAGAGCCTGAATAAAACCGGCTCCGTTGTTTACCTAATCTTGCACAGGTATGCATTCCTATAGACTGTCTAGACCACAACCACAACACCATGATCCACAGATCTTTGTATGAAATAGTCAAAATCCCAGTGTGCTTTGGTCTGACCTGAAGAGAACAAGCAACACAGCAGCAATCATCTTCCTTTCCCCAGCCCAGGCAGTTAGGAGGGATGCTTTTTCTCCCAAAGCCACAGGTCAGTGCCTCCTCGTCCCCCCCGGCCCCGAAGAGCACCGGAAACCACAACACAGCAAACAGCGTGCAATGCACTTACCGCGTACCCCTTTGACAAAACCATACTGCTCAGAGGAAGGGACCCCACAGAGAAAGCTGTACGGTATCTTATCCCAACCTTCCTCTTTCCATACCAGAGCCAGGGTAGATCAAATAGGACTAGCAGTTGTCTGATTCAAACCACTTCTTTTTCTTTCCCACCCCCTCCTTAATAAAGGTGGTTCTTCACACAACAAACTCACACTTGCTGGAGGATGCTGGGGAGGCCACAGGTTTACAAGGATTTAACCCAAGGCAGGAAAGGTTCTACCTATTAAACTTCTTTATCTCAACCTACAAGTTTTCTCACTTCTACTCTTCCGATTCTCTGCTCCATCCCACTGGGGGAAGTGAGCGAGCGGCGGTGTGGTTTAACCCGCCTGTACTGCTTATCATCTTACTCTGCTGTGCCTGGGGACATGTCCTGTAAATCCATCCTCCACTCTACACAGTATTAGTCATCTATTGACACCAATGGCTGCTCACGAGCAATCTAGCACCTTGATGCTGATACATGGCTGCTAATGAGCATACCGTGCACTTTGTACTGAACTGTGTTGTTGGCAAGTGTGGAAAACTAGAAGGAATTTTTCACTCCTTTGTTTTGATCCATATTTAAAATGTATAAATATGGCCTGAAACTGCCTTTATGTCCTCCTCACCCCCCAAAATGTGAGTTGTGTTCTAACAAAACTACTGTAATTAAGCTTGGCCATCTCTAAGTATAGTACTGCTCTAATAAAACAGTGACATAAAACCACATGGGTGGTTAATTTGTGACACAAAATAAAAGGCCAACAGAGTGGCAAGCCAGAACTGTCATTTGGAATTAGGGCATACAACAACCCTAATGTGATTTGAAATTCAGATTTATATTAGGCCTCATTAAGCAGTTTAGAGAAATTCATACATCTTTTTATTGGGTAAGGGTTTTTTTACCTAATTATCTTTACAAAATGCTGTACATAAATACATAAATAAAAATACAGTAGTTATAAATCATAAAATATTCCAGTATTGCATTTTTTCACATCCCATCATGTCTCCGCTATGAAAGTAGAAAAGGCAAGAGCCTTCACAGTTCATTAAAAAAAAATCAAACAACAAAACAATGCTAAAAAAAATCTGGCATATACATTGGATGTTGCTTCCAACATAATTTCAAAGTAAACAGTACCAAAGATTCAAAGAATTAAGCAGTGAGTTGACAGCTGCCTTTTAGGTAAGGGTTATAATTTATCCTAAGACTAAAGCTGACTACTTTTGCAAATTGTAAGTTTAAAAACAGATTTGCCTTTTTTTTTTTTTGGTAGGTTCTGTTTATTATTTATAGATTTTGCCTCCTACAACACCTGTCAACTTCTTACCTTAGGGGTCTTACACCAAGACCTTGATAGAACACAGCAACAGAACATGCGTAACTGTGAACGCTCATGGCTTATCAGTAGTCCCTCATTAACAGAAATAATTTCATTTGTTCATTAGTCACTGAAGAGCCACGTGTACATTCTTTGCCAGCACAGGATTCACCGATAAATTTGCAAAAAAATTCTGCTCATTATATTTATATGGTAGCTGTTACAGTCTAAAAATGTCTTTTTTTTTTTTTACTGTATTTACTGAGATAAAACCCCCTTCTTTTGAATACACCTTTACAAAAGTAATGCATAGAGATAACTTATTCACCAGGAGACTTGGTGCTCTGAGGTTAAGCAAAAAGCCACCTTGCCAAGCAGAATGTAATTCTTCTGCTCCCAGCTATTTCAATCACCAGTGCTCTGCACTGAGAAAATGAGAACATTTTAAAATTTGCAGACATTTTCATTAAATACATATTGATAAAAAATACTTCCATTTTTACAAAACACAGAAAAGACTCAACACAACATATGAGCTTAAAGGCCTCAATCGAGAGTATTGGCATTTGGATACCGAATAGTAGATAGAACCTAAGTGACCATAATTACACTTAGATAGGATTTTCAAGTATTAAAAGCTAAGACAGTGAATCTATACATAGCCACCGATAAAAGTAGAGCTTAAGAGGACACTGACTGCTGCTGGCTTTGCTAACTAAATACAGTAATAGGCAAGAAGTTTGAACAGTTTCCCTCTCACAATAAACCCAGCAACCTTAAATATCCATCCATACACAGGCGGGTCAACTTTTAGGTAGTAAACCAGTGGAAAACATAATTAGTAACTAAATTTCAGAGTATAGAATTTCAAATGACCTTATGAAAGATGCTTGTTTTATACAAGAATACCATGAGTTGCACTTAGGTGTTCAGTAATGCAAAACAAATAAGCTGACGTAAAAAGAAACACGGTAACACCACATGCAAAACGTCATAATCAGAATGGCTAGCCACTCATAACATGACCAAAAAACCCCATCAAACCAGCACAGGACCTTCTGTAGCTCTGGCTAACAAATTTTGTGTGAATGCCTGCTGGCTTTAAGTTTTTTAAATGTTTTCTACATTGCCACGCTACTTGCAAAGAATCCTCAAGAAACCATCTTGAGGACAGACTGTCATCCAACTTCTATTCTCACAGGTGATGCTGAGTGCTCAGATTTTCCGTGACATTTACTCCTTAATACTGTGGTGGTCAAGTTATATTCAGTACACATTTGTGCATCACACACGCTTCTGTGCATTACAATGTATGAGGAGAGGCTGAGAGCTGGGACTGTCCAACCTGGAGAAGAGGAGGCCCAGGGACATCTCACCCATACGCACATATATCCGAAGGGAGGGTGTAACCGCAACGAGCTCACTGACAGGCATGAAGCAACAGGCACAAACCGAGACACAGGACATTCCGCTTCTTTCCAGCCCAGGTGGTCAAACACTGGACCAGGCTGCTCCGTGAGCTTGCGCTGTCTTCATGTGAGGAGATATTCAAAACCCAACTGGACTCAATCCTGAGCAACCTGCTTGAACAGGGAGTCACACCTGAAGCCCAGGAGGATTTTGGCAGTAGGAGGAACTGGCAGGACTCCAGAAGTCCCTTCCAGCCTCATACGCTCCATTATTGCTGACACTGCAGTATCATTTATATGCTGTAATTTTGTGATCCCTTATTTCTGGGGTTTTTTTTGAAAGCTACAAATTTTCGGTATTCAAAGATGAATACTCTCTGGTATGCTTAAAGGCAATAATAATGTCCTGGTCTCCAGTGCAGGATTTAGAAGTTTATTAACAGTAGTTGCATACATGCCCTTAAAAGTAATAGGGGCTAAGCACTCCTTTCTTCACCTGTGCTTGCTTTCAGTCCAGTTAATGATATTACAAGGGTGGTAGCCATCGCATTTGATTTGCTAAAGAGAGCGCAAGATAGGAGAAAAACCAGCAGTTTATCACAAACAAATCAAAATTAGTCTGACAAAGACCAATCGCTGGAACAAGGAGGAGGGAATAAAGATGTTTTTAATATCTGCTGATCCATCTCTATGAAATTTAACAGAGGGCAGTCATCTTCAAGATAAATTCCCCTGAGCTCTGAGAAAATCTGTCAGACAGTAAAACAAGAGACTCAAATTAGCACCACCTCTGAGAAGAGAACTCTGAGGCTAATAGGGTTTGGTAGCTGCCCAGCTGCCACTCAGCACCTGAGCCACTCCAGGACAGACAGCAGCGCTGCTGATAGCCATGGGGGCAGGATCAACCCATGGAAGGTACTGCAGGAAGGCTTAAAGGATGGAGGAAAACAGGACCTGGCATTACTTTAGGGGAAAAAGGACAAGGGAAAGATCATAGGGAACAGGAGCAGAGAGAAACTGGTAATCCTTCTGGTGGGAGGGGTGCTGAGGGGATCTGGGATGAAGGACAGAAATCTGCAGGCACTGAAGCTTCATTAGTTTCACTAATCACAGAACAATTTGTTTACAGGAAAGTATTTTGGTTTGTTTGTTGTTTGCCTTATGAGGATGAACAGGTGTCTTAATATATTCTGTATGTGGAGTAACAGAGGAACAGCCAATACCGAGAGCACTCTGTTCAGGCTCAATTTATAAATGGAAAAGTGATTCTGCATTCAACAGGAAGGATAAAAACGGTATCCTGCTGTTCACAGTGGGAGACAGAATTTAAATATCCTGTAATATAATTTGGTACATCACCACATGTCAGGCTTCACTTCCCTAATTTACACCAGCAAGTTCTTACACAAGAATAAATCTTTTCAGTTCAAGGCAGAAACTTCTGATTTACACCAGGGCAAGTGGAAGAGCATGAGGCCCTTGTTATCTTCATAAAATGTGTCATCTACTGTTAAACGCATTAATGGCAAATACGATCACATGTTAGTATTGTGTTACAAGATAACAATATTGACACTGGATGGAAAGGGGAAACAGATTAGTATTTGGTGTTAACTCATTTACATCATCATTCCCAAAAATCAATTAACAGGTTGCAGTGTTCTCCAATTTCACTTTCCTTTTGATTAAAAGAATACATGAAATCACAACAAAAAAGAAAGCACCCTCTTTGTGGAGAAAAGTTTTTAAAGGATGGCCTTAACATATGCTATTATGTTCAATTTTAGATGATACAAAGTTGTTATTTCTTTCAATAAAGTCACACCTTAAACTACATGGGGAGCGGTATTTTCTCCTTCAGTTCCAGAATTCTTCCATGGTACAGTGATGTTTGGCCACAGAGATGTAGTTTGCAGAAGATAAAGCCAACAAAGCACCAATCACAATGCAAATACCCTTCGCCTAAATTATTCTCATTAATGTTTTTAAAAAAATATTCCCTTTTTCAGCAAAAATATCCAATTTAAAGGTACCAGGACTAGTGTTTTCAGGACTTATTCCCAAGCTGAAGTGCCCTCTGTTAGCCCCACTGCTCACCCACACAAACATGATTCCAGGTGCCTTTGCTTATATATTTTGTACATAACTTTTTTCAAACATGAAACTTAATTAGAAAAGGGCATACAGACTCCTATGAAGACACATAATTTAACTGCTGAAATTATTTTCCCTTTTTACATCAACAGGATATACATTATGGAAAATTATAAAAGGGGCTTAAAGGTTGCCCCACGAATTGATACTTGGTTGGCTTTGCTGAGATGCTGTTCTGTGAATAGGTGACAGGCAGATGAACCAACAGGAGAACAACAAAACAGGGGGACCAGTGCTAATGCACACCAAGAGACCAGGTAGCCACAAACACGAAACAGAAGATTAAGTGCATAGGAACAGAGACTGCAGAAGAGATTCAGCATGGAGATTCAAGAAGAGAGAGCATACAGAATCCACCCATTAAGTAAACCGTTAGGCAGCTACATCCTTCCCTTTCTCCATATTGTAAAGCGAAGTTGCTAAAGGCTTTATGCTGCTTTTGGCTCCCACAGCATCCAGAATGAAAAAGACAGAGGAGCTAAACACAAGTATATAGGGAAAAAGAAAATGTTAAAACAGGTTTTGGAAGAGAAAGTATGTCTTGGATTAGTGGCAAACGGGGACAAAGAATACAAGTGACCTCCAAGTCCGGTCCAAGGTGCATCTAGGAGAAAGAGGGGGGAGGGGAGGGAAATCAGTAAAGAAAGAATTTGCCTTTGGCCAATTACATTTTAGTCCTGAACTTAACTAGGGTGATGAAGTCAGGTTTCTCCACATCATCTCTCTGGTCCAGATATGGGTATACTCGAGAGCTGCTTCCTTTGATTCCCTTAAGTTTTGCAGCAATTTAGTTCAGCAGGGGCAATAGGAGACTTGTCTATCTTTGAGGAAGGAGGACAGCTTCAGCCAAAGAATATTAGTAATGTGATGCAGCAATAAACTCCTAAGAGAAACCTGCCTGGACCTGAGAAAGAACAAATTACTCCCAAGCTGCTCCATCTTTTCCTGCTCTTACCTTGCCATCTTGATCCTCCATGAGGAAAACAATCCAGAGAAGACATGTTTTCTTTCCCTTAAAGATTAGAAGCCAAAAATGTGCTGGTTTTTTTTTTTTTGGTTTTTTTTTTTTTAGGATAGAGTGTTTTTCTAGCAAAGATGAACATCAGGACTGAGGCAATAGGAAGGATCAGTAATACTAAGAACCACAATTAAAACTTAAAATTGATCTCGGTCTGCCCCTATAAATCTTTCATTATTCTTACCATTAGCATTAGTTAGACCTCTATAATAAATATCATCCTTCAAAGGGCAGGTGTAGAAATCAGCTTTCATGCTTGCTAACTCTAAGAACTGAAAAAGAATACTGAGTATTAAGATGCATTCAGATCATTAAGTCTTTGTCTTCAAAGACTTTTCATCATTAGCCAGTCGCTTTTCAGAGAATTTTTGGATGCATTTTAGAAAAACATTTTATTCTCTTCACATTTAAAAGAGAACTAAAACTTAAACACTAGAAAAAACTAACTTTCAGTGTTTTGCTAAATCCAAAGCAGTTTTCGGATTATTAGGATCCACCTTCTAGTGCATTACATCAACTTCAGTGTCCTCAATTCAAGTGTGAGTGTGGGAATAGCCAGGCTCAATAGGTTTAGCCCAAAGAGAGCCACTGGCAGTCAACCACATAGCAATAGCTGCAAGCTTTCTGGAGTAGGAACCTACCACACCTTCTCTGATGTTCCTATACAATAAATCCATTTTGTGAAAAATATAGTCCATTTCATAGCCATAAAAACAAGGTCAAACTTATACACACATAGCTAAAATGACCTCGAAATAATTAAAAGATGAACAGGTGCCATTCATTTTTCTGCTCTATTTAGACTACACATAACCAAAATAGTAATTTTAGTTCTGCTTTTCTAGCAATAGGTGGCACTATCAAATACCACTTTCATAAGCATCTACTGTGCACCATATCATTCTATATTCAAGAGGAACATCTGCAGGGAAACATGGCTGAAGTTATTTTCCTTTCTGCTTCCCCTAAACAAAACAGGAATTACATCCTGTAGCTGTTTTGTTTTCTGTTTTAAACTGTAGTAATCCTCAAACACATTTTAACAACAGTTGAAACTTAAAAGAATAATAACATATTTCTTTCAAAGAGTATGCTACTTTAGACAAGGGGCAAGCAGATAAACATGCTACATGCTCAAGCAATACGTATGACAATATCAATTAAACAACACACCAAAAAACCCCAACAAAACCTCAACACACAAACAACCCACAGTTCTAAAATGCATCTTCTTTCAGCACTTTCAGCTACTGGTTGTGGTGCTGGTTGTGGCTGGGATAGAGTTAATTTTCTTCACAGTGGCTGGTGCAAGGCTGGTTTGGATTTGGGCTGGAAACCTTGTTGGTAACACAGGGATGTTTTAGCTGTGGCTGAGCAGTGCTGACACTGAGCCAAGGCCTGTGCTGCTCCTCACCCCACCCCACCAGCGAGCAGGCTGGGGGTGGCACTAGAAGTTGGGAGGAGACACAGCTGGGACAGCTGACCCCAGCTGCCCAAAGGGACATTCCAGACCATATGGCATCATGCTCAGCATATAAAGTTGGGGGAAGGAGGAAGAAGGGGGGAATCTTCAGAGTGATGGCTTTTGTCTCCCCAAGTCACCGTTACACGTGACAGAGCCCTGCTTTCCTGGGGATGGCTGAACACCTGCCTGCCCATGGAAGTGGGCAATGAATTCCTTGTTTGCTTTGCTCGCATGTGTGGCTTTTGCGTTACCTATTACACTGTCTTTATCTCAACCTACAAGTCTTCTCACTCCTCTGATTCTCTCTCGCATCCCAAGGGCAAGGGAAGTGAGTGAGCAGCTGTGTGGGGCTTAGCTGACAGCTAGGGTGAAACCACAACTACCTTTTTGTGATCTGTTAAAATACATAATACTACTATTTCTTCCTTCAATTTCTGTATTTTCCCAGATTTGTAGATAATACGCATTGTTGGCACACACCACATTCTCCTTGCTTGCAAAACACTTTGCTACTTTCCCCCTTCAACTTGTTGATCACTTTTTCTTCCAAAGTCACCAGTTTCATTCTCTGTGCAACTATTCACTCTACGTGTGGTTTTCTTTCTCCCACTAGTAGTATGCTGGCTTTGCAGTCCAGATTTCAGAAAGATGCTTAACAGCTGCAACACAGAGTCAGAATCCTGAGCTGAGTATTTACGAGCCTGGTCATGTACATAATATTGTTTTTGAGATTTGCCACTTCTCCAGTGTAATTTTTGAAGTCCCAACTCCAATATAACATGCTTCTCACCTAAGCTGTTTACATAAGGGATATACTTCATAGTCTGGTATACTTTTCTTTCCTAAGTCTCCTTTGGATTTTAATTTCTTTTATTTCAATGTAAAATGCACTGGAAGCCCAGAAACAACTTCTGTTTGTCTCAAAGCAAAGAAGGAATTAAATACCAAAGCTGTTTTCTTAAGTCTTTTGGTTATTACAGCAAAAGCATCAAATCAGTCTCAAAATTACTACATGTCATTAGGCAACCTTCTACTCCTCCAAAGATCAGCCGCATCCCTGCAATTTCACAGCACTTTCTAATGCAAAGCATGCCCAGACTCCATTGACAGTGCACTGACATGACATGCTTCACTTTCCATTGTCCACTGTCCTTAGCCGTTCATTATCCTGGCTGCTGTTCCTACAGGATAATGATACACTTGGCCTCTGCCTGTGACTAACACATTTTGCTACAGGGCTTCTTTTAATTGAAAAGCATAGCATATACTTTCTGTTTTGGAGCAACAGCCAAACATTTAGTAGAGAACTTATTTACTTCCCCAACTGGTGGAAGGTAGAAAGGAACTAACTGAGCAGAGAGTATGAGGCCCAAATAAAATAGCACCTCCCTTGCTGCACCAAACTTGGGGATTCTCACTGTGATCTAAGAAACACTGACTCACAATTTCTTTGGTCCTGAAAGATGTCTTCTATCAAGAAATCCCCCAAGTATGAACAGTTTCAATAGTAGTGAAACATATATGAAATTGCTAAAAAGTTTTGTCACCTTCAAAAAACAAAACCCTGTTTTATGACTTGATACCCATGTAATGATTTCAACTCTAAATAACCAGAAAGGATTCTTTTAAATACAGAATGATTTAGAGCTGAGCTTAGCCAAAAGCCAGCAATCAGCTCATAACTACAGCAGATGTTTCCCCAGCTGAAGTCACTCAGTCTAATTCTCTTACCCAGTGACAAGTAACCGGACATCTAAGACTCAGGAACTGTCCTATTTAAGTTCTCAATGATAAGGAGTTACTACTAGAAAAGTTATCAGGCATGAAATTGTCACACATTTAAATGAGATGACAGCATTGAATAAAATAATGTTCCACGAAAAAAAAAAAGGGCATCAGCTTTTGTTTTAAAGGCTTCATTAGAAAAGGTCTGAACTACAGAAATACTCTGTTCTTTCAACTCCAGTTGAACAAAGGAAAACAAACAGTTCTGACATCTCACTACCTGGCTAATAGAGCAGCATCCAACATGTGCAGAAAAAGACCAACAACCCCATACAGTCCAGTGATGCACTGGGCAGTAATTGTTATTTTTAATTAAGAGAGAATACTAACTTCTGATACTAATCACACCAACTTTTGTTTCACTGAGTTCTCAGTTACATTGCCTGATGCCAGTAATAAACCCTACTAATACATTCACCATTAGAGTTCCAGATTATATTTTCACATTACTGTCCTGTCTATGTTTAGTCTGTGTCTTTGTAGCATATTCTATCCCATCCTTGTTGGCCTGGCCCCAGGCATACCTCACAGCAGCTTTATTTGGTGCCAGAGGCAGGATAAACCTTGGCATAGGTGTACAAACACAGGAAACTTAGAACAGTATCCAGTCTGCAACTACTTAGAGAATGGGATGACTGGCTCTCAGTCTGCCAGTGGGGAATGCTCCTCTGCAGCATGTGGGGCTGGCCAACGGTCAGGAGGTAGCACCCAGCTCGGTGCCAGAACAGACTGCTTCTGCCCCATGGAAAGAGAAAGGCCAGTCTTCCTCTGCAGAAGACGTGTATTCCAAGCAGCAAAGCCTATGTCAAAGCAATGACACCCACTTCAGCTCCAGCTCCCTCAAAGAGCTCTTTAGCCTGGACATTTCAAATTCAGCAACCATCCCAGTCAACATGGTATAACGTAGCTCAGCCTTGCCTCACTACTATTCTAATTACTGACTGCTTTTTGTTGTTATCCAATAGACTGCCCAATAGTAAATAAACACGCTTGTTTGAAACCGAAATTTCCCCGAGTCTTGGAAATCTCCCAGCACAGTGACCCTCCAGCCCCCTGACCACAACTGCCACCCCCTGTTCTACCCCACTGACTCACAGCGCTGTAGGAAGTTGGATGGTGCCCTGACTCACAACCAACAGCCATGTCCCAGTAGCGCACTCTCGTTTATTATGATGAGCACAGCAGGTTGAGGTTGAAAAGGGAGGGTTCTGCTGTGCATGAGAACAGTCACAGGCCATACCAACAGGTGTGCTCTTTACTAATTCTAAACTGTCATCCAATTTATATGTAAGACGAGCACGTACAGCATTACATGTCCTGAATGACTACTTACACGCAGATCATCAAGGTTTGGCTGCCACGGGCAGTAAATGTTGCATTGATCATTGCTGCAAAGCCAGCTAATCCAGATATCTCCTTCTCAAAAGCCCGTAAACTAAAAAGACATACATTATCTTTATTAAGCAATTAAAGCGAAATTTTATTTATGAAAGTTCGGGCTATTCCAATCTGCTTTAAAAAACAAGAGTAGACTGCATAAGCAGTAGTCTTTAGAGGACTTTTGAAAATAAGCTACTAGTAAATCTTCCCTGCATGTGGAACAATATTAAATTTCAGCTCTGCCTCTAGCATAATTAAGTACCAACAACAGCATAAAACCTTCATTAAATTATGGTTTTTGGAGTGAAATGTAAATTTGTCTTCAGATATGAGGTTGATATTTCAACCCCTTCACAGCCTGAGTATCATTGACGGGGTGGGGGGAGGGGGGGAGAACTGGAGGAGGGGGAAGCCACAGAATAGGCTAAACAGTTACTGGACACCCCCTTCTCCAGGCAGTGCATAATCAGTAGAGATAACAATTAAATACCCCTGTCTCTTCCACCTCCCACCAAGGGAGAAATGAAAATTAAAAAAGAAACAAACAAAAGCTAAGGATAATTTTTAACTGCTGCTGCACTAAACAGTGATTACTTGATTACTTCTATGACATTCACATGGAAGGTTCTTCTTGAGGGTGTGGTAGGGGTTTTTTGCCTTTTTTTTGCTGTTGTTGTTGTTTTTAAACATGAACAGCCCTCTCCATGGGAAAGAAAAACAAAACAAAAAGAACTCTTTCCAAAATAAAAGAGCAACATGACAACACAAAGGCTCAATTACGCACCCACTCAAAGTCTACAGCACTTCAGTCACTGTGTGGAGGAGTGCAGACCAGCTACTAAGACAGTGATGTACAGTACTGGCCACACTGCACAACGGTTTCTATCACCTCCTCCATCCAGCTACCATGGAGGACATCAGCTCCTCCATGGTCCTCCTCACTGGAGGATTGTCCTGGCCAGCGCCCACCTCTGAAGGCATCACCGCATCACCTTCTGCACCAAGCCATTCGGCCCTAGAGCAAGATGGGGCGTGCTGAAGCACAGCGGTCAACCTATACGTAACACAAACCTCCTGACCTGCGTGTCTTGGGGTCACAGTTGGGAACAGCTTAAACGTGCATACATGCGTGAGCCTGACACCACATAAAGCTACAGGGAACTTGGAACGTAGCATCTGATGACCAACCAAACGAGGTTAATTAATTTTTGGTAACAACCAGTCAAAACTAACCTTAAGAAAGACTCTGCTGGTTTCATATTGATCTATATTTTAAATAAATTAATAAAGATGACAATGGATCAGGTTTAATACTGAACCTGTCCCTACTCTTAGATTACCTTGAAAATCCCTTCCATTTGCATGCATACCTCCTGAGTATTCGGAATAAGGCAGAAAATATCTGGCATTGAAGTTTGGGGGGTTTTTGGAAGGTCAAGTTCAGAAAGGTGATGTCAACCATGACATTTTAAGCATATACATGGGACGAAAAAAAACCCCACCCACAATAAAAGAGAGAAAGCCTTCTACAATGTCACCTCCTATTTTTTTTTCCTCTTTCAAAGGCTTTACAAATTAACTTTTCGGCAGAAATATGAGATACAAAAATGATTTGTCAATATTAATTTTTTTTCAAATAATTAGGATTGAACAAAGTGCTTGAGGAATACACGTAATTATGTTCTTCATAAAACAGAACCCTGAACCTTTAAATAGTTCTGTCTCTATGTATATATTATAGAAAACACTTTCATAAAGGTAGTAACAATATTACTGGGGTTTTTTTTAATTAAAATCCAACAACCCAAAAACCTAGGATTACCAGAGAACTTGTAAAAATAGTTGGCAATTAATCGTAACTTCTGGAACACTGCACAGCCTCCTTCCTCAGAATATTCAGAACTGTAACTCAAGGCTCAAACCCTTGTTCAGTTTTAATGGTCAGAAACTGACCTGACGTATTTTTCCAATCTATAAAAAAATTCATTAAAATTTATATTTAGAATGTATTTCTGAGTTTGCAGATGTGGGGTAATAAAAACACTTCAGAAAGGCTAATATAAACGTTACTGTAAAACAGTAGCTGTCAGTTTAAGAAATTCAAGATTCCATATAATACAGGAGCTTCGAAAGATAAGAATATCTATGGATCTACCTTATCACTTCAGCTGCTTACAACGTAAGTTAGAACACAATTAGGTAGTTTCTGGTTTGTCTACATATCGTATTGTGTTTGAAGCCTCAAAAGACGACTTTCAGCCGTCACCATTTGAGAATATAAATCTTCATCTACTGAAGTCTAGAAAGTGTGTACATTAAAAACAAAGCTTGTACTATGGAGGTGGAATAATGAGCTCTTTTCTGTATTTATCTCCCAATGTTACCACAGCCAAGTAAGAAATAAAGCAAACATTCAAGCACTCATTTCCAGACATTCTCTTCGTAATGAGAGCAACAATAAAAGCTATTAGATGGTACACAGCTAAAGGAAAAAGCTTTTCCTTTAGGTCAAATATATCAGTATTAGCTTGTAATAATCAAACCAGAAAGATTATTCCTTTAAAATCCTTTAATTCTTGATATCCACAGTTCTAATCCCCAAGTCAGTTGAAGGCCACTTTAATGTTTGTGTTATATTGTTTAAATTTTGGTGTCAAGACATTTTTCCCCTGATATTAAACCACTCATGCTTCACTTCCATGATTTATGTCACTTTAGAAGCCCTTAATTTAATTAAAACCTTGTAAAACTAAGCAGGTTTGATTTAATTTTCTATATGCGAAAGAAGAGGAACATATTACTTGGATATTTTGTTTGAAGAGCTCATTTCAAAATTTATTATAGGTTACTATCATACCAAGAATAATAAAGATATATTTTTAATTACTTTTGCTCACAAGAATAGGCTAATACATATTCCATCAATATTATGATCCCCTTGGATGGAGAGAAGCTAAATGCTAACCCAAACAGATTTTAAAGCTATAATTACTTGGTAAACAAGGGAATCATACTAAATAATTATACATTGAGTTCATATTAAATTAAACTAAAAGAAGTTTTTAAGATCCTCTGTATTGTATTTTTCCCTTCTGCTCCTGTCTGCTGCAGTGTCATTGAGCATATCATTATCCGAGTGACATTGCTCTCCAAATGCGTTTTCCACAAAGCAGCCAGACTTTGTGCAGTGTAGGCTGCTGCCTTACTTCTCTCTCCGGTGATGAAGCGTAGATAAAGACACAAAGCCACTTCACATGCACCATATTAAACAGCAAAAAGTTGCTTTGATGATGCAGTGCCCAAGTAAAAAGCTACAAACCGGGAGGTCACCTGGGCAAGGTCATGCAGACAGATTATTTCTAATCTGCTTTAAAAATATTATTAGGGCTTTTTGCTATGATGTCTGTAGCAAGACTCTCTGGTTGGCTGAACGCTAAACACTGCTATCTGTAACATGAAAAAAGAAAAACCCACACAAAAAAAGAAAAAGATCCCAGCTTTTTTGTCCACTCAGCCATTAAAAAAAATTTTAAAAATCATTTACAAGGACTGATGACATCCTCTGCAAAATTTCGTATTTCAGTATTAGCAAGAAAGGATCTCCTTGATAGAGCATGCTAGAACAGAGCTCTGCATACAAAACAACTAAGTTTCTCGGAACAGTCTTTCAAAGAAAGATACAGGCTGTGAAGATGAATAATTCCGCTAGAACACTTAGCTTTCCTCTTCTGAGCATTTCTCCCCAGCTCCAAAACGCATCAACAGTGAGCTCTGCTAAATCTGCAGGTATTACCGTTAAAGGTCTCCATACGTCATGCTCCTGTTTCACAGCAGCATCACCTGCTAACATCACAGTTATTCAGAAGCAGCATTTATCACCTTGCATTGGCAGGAATTTACCAAGTTTCCAGGAAAGCAAATCACCCATTTGTTCTGAACACAGAGGAACACACACCATTAAGTGTTGTGCCTTTTGGACCTGACCCAAAACTTCCCAAGGTACTTAAAAGCTTTTCCAACAAGTCCACTGGACTTAGACATAAGACTAAGGGAGCAATGTTGCCAGGGAATTTGGCCTGAGAAAAGCATGAATGCTGCAGGCCATCCCATGGGGCAGTACAGGTTAATCATACTCAGCCAAATACTTTACTTATAGGGTAAAAACTGGTAACGATGCTTTTTAATCTGCTACAAAATTATGCAGTTGTAGAATGTTACGATTTTGTATTCCGATGCAGATTTTTAATCTTTAATTAGACCAGAGAATAGCAAGGATGAATCACACCTTATTAAAAAAATGAATTAAAAAAAAAATCAAACCTTGCCATTAAGCTCCTTTTGCATGCTTAGCACACAGAACATTTTGTGCCCAAAAAAGAATACAGCAGTAGACATTGGTTTAATCCGTTCAGTAGCTCTAAAACACCTGGTTTAAGTTCAAAAAAATTGAAAATCCTGATTTTAAATACCACCATCAAAGCCTGCCCTACGGTCTCCTACAACCTCAGGACCAAATCCTGACAGGCCCTGACTCCGTCAATACTAGCACATGTGGCCAAGTTTCTTTGAGTCATTACCTGTATTTGATAATCACTCCTGTAGTAATAAAGCTGGATAGCATCTCCTTGCAGCTTAAGTCCAAGCTGAAACAGCTCTGCTTCTCTCTCCCTTTGACATACCTCCTGCAGAACACGGCACCAATCTCTTCAAGGCCAAATTCAGCAGAAGTCATCGGCAGCTCTTGATTTAACGCTAATAGGCATTTGATCAAAATATGGATTTGCATCTTTCCCCTAATTTATTTCACCACAGAGAGGTATTTATAGCAACAACTATTACCAATAATACATTTTTTCAAAATGGCCTTTCCTCTCAGAACGTTGAAAGCTGGCATTCTGAAATGAGCTGGCTTCTCCCCCCTTAGCAGGGACACAGCCCACACTGCCTTAAAGTAAGACCATGCCCTGAGAATACGCAACTACCAACCCAGTACTGCTTCAAGGAAAAGCCAAATTAATATAAATTCCATTTACAAACCAGTTAATGCTTACACAGACTGCCTAAAGCTTTTGTTTAACCCTGAAGTAAAGCAGTAGTGAGAAACAGAAAGAGTTATTCCTTCTGAAAGTCTCAATTTGACCTTCTAGCTGAAAACAGAAGGGACAAGCTGACCAAGCTAGTGAACCACCGTCTAGCTAGACAAGTAAGGGGGAAAGGAAGAAAAGCTATTTCCAGAATACTCCATCCCAGAATACTCTAAGGGATCAAGTCTAAAGACAAGAATGCATTGTGTCAAGATCTGTAGGGATGTGTGCTGGATCTAGCATACAAACACCTTAACTGAGAAGCTGAAGAAAGGGGTTAGACCAAATGACCTCCCAAGGTCTCTTCTGAACTAAATCATTTAATCATTTTACAGACTAAAATGTGGAGTATTTAAATCTAGAAACAACAGAAAGATGAGAAATTAGTATGCTACCGGCCAGGTTTCAAATTAAAATTCAGCTTGACATGTGGGCAAAATGTTTCTGAAAACAAGAATTTATGACAGTAAGAAAAAGGGAAAATTTTTTCTTTTATGCAAAAATACTGAACGGCATACAAACAGATGAGAAACAAGTAATTCTGCAGCAAAATAAGCTGTTGGCTGTGGCAGATCACAAGCTGCACATGAATCGACAGTATCATGCTGCTCCTCACTCTCTAAATATATATTATGTTTATATTAATATAGGGCTGCATAAATGAGAAAACAGACTCTGAAGTCATCCTCCCAACCCTGCTCAGTTGCAGTTCTGCACAGTTTGCAGCATTGCACTTCAAGACTGAGGAAAGCCAGACGATGTCCGGAAGAGTGCCACAAGGATAATCAGAGAAAACATGACCTACATAAAGCCAGACTGAAAAAAGCCTAGATTGCTTAGTCTAAAGAGGAGTTGACATGTAGAGATAGGGGATGGGACCAGATAACACACTTTCAACTGCATACCATGCAAAGAATATTCATGTCGTTATTAAGTTAGCAACAGTAAGAGATATAACTGCACAACCCAAAGTAATGCTTGAGAGTACAAAATACTTTTTAACAATAGAGAATGACTTGGGTAGGTGGGACAGGGGTTTCATAGATTTACCATCGTTGGAGGCCTATAAAAATGGCCAAATACTCGGTAAGAATGACATTAAAGAGACTGTATCCTGTCCTCAGGCAAGAAATGAACCAGAGTCCCTCTTAAAGTCATCTCCAGTCCTATTTTTATATGATCCTATCATTTCTGCTCGGCTGGAGGTTGCAGTGTTATCTAACATTGTATGACTCTGTTATAGCTGCAAACATTATTTGGTTTTGGTGGTAACTCAATGCCCTTAAAACCTTTACCTCCGACAGCGTGTCTCGTGCCTCCGATGTCATTCGAGCATGCCCTGAATCCCAATAAACCAGTGGCAGTTCTCATGCAGAGAGAGGTTAACAGGTAGAGTCCAATGTAAAGCTCACTGAAGCCATATCCTAAAACTCAGCGAATGTTGCTGGCCGGTAAAATACGCTACAGTGCATTTTCGGACCAGCCCTGATCTGCAGAACAGCCAAATGCCCGTGTTGAGCGTGAGGATTTCGTACCATCACAAAGCATTGTATGGGTGTGTGTGTGGCAGGGCGTTGGAAGGTTTATCACACTCAGTTATGACGGGAATCATGCAGAGACTGAATCTTTCATAGCCTTTATAAAAATATTTCAAAAAAATCTGAATATTCTTCTCTTTCCCTTAATTCCTGCAATGATTTGCATTAAAATAGTGGGGGTTTTGGTTCTGACAAGTTTCATCACAGGCCAAACCGGCTGAGTTATAAGCACACCTGGTTAAGAATTCAGTCTGCTCCAAAGCATCAGATGGCCTCACGTGAGGTCTAGGATTTCAAAGAAATCCTCTTATTCCATTACAAAGTCCTCAGGTTAAAAAAAAAGTTACTGTATCAATAAAATCTGCATACTGTGAGCCATATTCTCATCAACACTAAACCACATTTTTGCAACAGTAAATACAACAGCGCTGGGTGTGAATCACCGTTTTGTTTGCTTCTGCTTTATTTCTGATTTTCAAGAAGTCCTGAATGAAACTCTGTGCTCAGCCTTTCAAGCATTATATAACCCCTGAAATAAGAGGCAGTTCCCCGGTTAGGACTGAACTTGGCACACGTTCCGCAGCAGTACAGCTCTTCTGCGCACGCTCATTTGCTTTCCTTATCTGAGGTCTCCACGTGTAAAGTAACTTCCTCTTTCTTAGTACTCACAGTGTGTTTCATTTCCAGATGTTAAGGTGTACCTGACCTTCGAACCACTAGTTTGGCCACGAATTTAATGAATTTCTGAGAACAGACTCCAAACACCTCACATTGCTACATTACACACAAGCACTCCAAGCAAGACTTACTTTATGCTCTTTACTGCAATATCATAAAAAAACCTCTTCTCAACAACACCATTCACAGTGTCCTATTTTCAAGATCTTCTCTCTTTTTGCCCTAATTTGTACAAAAGAACCAAGAACATTATTCTGGCTTCTCCACCCCCCAGTTCTACACCTTCATCCTACAGTTGGTGCTCTGATGTTACCAACTTCTATGACCCAAGTTTCCTCTACCTTAAAGAAAAACCCGACTGTTTCCACATGTCTGGGTTAATATTAACATCTCATGACTACCAAGTGAGTCAGCATATGCCTGAGCCCAAATCCAGACAGAAGATCTGGAAAGCCTTATTCTGTGAGAGCAGAAAATTCCTACTTGGCTCTGCTTCTTTATGGCTGTGTAACAATCTCACACTACGCAACTGCAATTTTCCTGAGGGAATGTATTATTTTGCTGTTCTTCTGAACACAATACTAATCTCATCGTGTGTTTGTCATGACACTCTCACAGCTTCCAATACTTTTTTTGTGCATCCGTGCATTCTATAGAAACAAAGCACAAGGCTCCTAAGGTAATGACCTCTGCAATATTCCACCGGTGCTTTGCAGCAGCACGACACCCTCCTTCTGCTAACAGTCTTGAAATACACGGACACCGTTTTGCGTTGCATGGCAGCTCAATTCATCACATTTAATGGAAATTTTCTTATACTGAAGACTAAAATTAGCTCACAAGAAAAACAGAACACATCTGCCCACCCTGCCACTCCCTCCTTCCACAAACACCACTGCCACACACAGATACTCTCTGAAGAGCTGTTAGATAACTAAACCTCTTTTTGGGAGGTGACTTGAAAGAACACTGCAAAGTAACTTAAAAAGGAAGTTAAAATTTTGGCAGGGCTGGAAAACAAAAATCCAGGCCACACTTCAAAAAACTCACAACAAAACAAAACATGCAGAAAGGTGAAAGCAGCTGCCTTTATTTTTGCTTTATTCGATGACTACAAAACAAATTCAAGTCTGAGATGAGATCATTTTATCTTTGTATCTAAAAATATAAACCCTACTTTAATAGAAAACTTTCTAGACTGGATATAATGGTAACACAAGTGCTAGGAGTTTAAAGAAAGACGAGGTATAGGCACTTAAACTCCCTTTAAAATCTCTACAGAATATTTCCTTAACCTACATCCACGTCTGAATCATTCCTGAAGTATTTCACTGACTACAGCAGAAAATGTAACCTCTGAGCAAGAGCACTTAGGTTGGCAGCTTCTTGTTAGGGAGCGTGAATGCTCCCCAATAGTAGGGATTACTGGGCACATGAAGGATCCTAAGTCTGAAGGACGCTGGGAAATGAAAGGGGGATCGAGAGGAGAGCACGCAGACCCTCTCTCTGGCCCTTCAGAAAGCATTCCTATGCTTGCAAAGATGGCGAGCGCTGCTGAGGTGGAGGCCAGCTTCAGCGAGGCTGCCGAGTCCCAGCAGCGCGAAGGCTCCGTGTGGGGAGGGATGCGCAGAGAGTGCAAGGTAAAGATCAAACACCGGAACAGCAGGGACTGCGGAACCTGTCTGCCACTGCGGAACACGTTAGAAGTGTGCAAAGAGCCTCCCCATTTCCAGCACTGCCACGATAGAATTTCAGTCCCTGGGAACATGAACCAGTCCTTTAGGAACACGGATGTCCCCGCATGGCACGGTGTCACCCTGCTGACAAGTTCACCGGTGATTACTGTAAGGCCGGCAACAGGTGTTCAGGTTTCAACTCTAAATCTGCTCTTAAAACATTCTGAAATAAATAATCCTACTTTCCATGTCTTGAAAGAAGTTCCTTCCCTATGCCAACAATAAGCCTCATTCTGAGGCCAAAATGTCTTCTTATCACAAGTCACAAAGGCAGTATGAAAAACCTATCTCAGTCTGGGAAGCCTTTAATTTGTACACACACTTCGCCTCAAACTTACAAGGGAAAACAAAGAAAAAATCCCCAGCATTCTAGACTAGCATGTTACTGTGCCAGAAAAATCAAGAATTTCATTTGTCTAAATTTAGTATGTGGGAAGAGGCACATTTTAGTGAAGCCTAAAAATACAGCTTCAGCCTTAAATTTAGAGGGACTAGTGATTTCCCCTAAGTACAACAGCTTCTCCAGAGAAGTCTGTCAGATAACTTTGCAAGTCAACTGAGTACCTTCTGTAGACACAGTTCAAGGCCAAGGGGCGATCCTAGGTCACTTAGCCTGACCTCCCGTACATCAACATGCTGTGACATTTCATTTGATTACTTCTCCTTTGAGCCCAATAATCCGAGTTAAACTACAGCAGAACTCCCAGTGTTGATGTAGAGATTCAGAGATGGATAATTCACTATTTCCTTTGGTACTTGATCCTAATGCTTACAGATCAGTCCATTACCCACTACTGCTCTGCCTACACAGGCGAGGATTGCTTGGGCTCGCTCTTGTATTTGCAGAAAAGCAGTGCTGATCTGTCAGCTTCTGAGTCCTGAAGTTTCTCCTTCTTCCACTTCTTACTAGCTTCACTTATTATGCCTTTACTTCTTAGCCACAAAGCTTAGCATCTGACTGAATCAGAATACGTTATGTTTGAATACAGACAGGACCAGTATAGATAATCCTGTGTTACTCTCTGCCCTCATTATTTACCACTTTGGTAATCTTTGTGTCATTTGCAAATTTTATCACAGTCCCATGTACTTCAGATCAATGATGAAACTGTTAAATGGTGTCAAGCACAGTGCTGATCCCTATGGAGCTGCACTCTATTATTATCACTAATTTTTTAGGTTAGCCAGTTGGCCAGTTCTTAATCCTTTTAACTTGTGCTTCACTGATACAGGGCAGTGCTATTTTTCAGGGTGGAATATCATGCAATGAGAAGAACTGTCTTTCTAAGAGGGCTGTTACAGCTATTCCTTCACCTTTGTCAGACAAACCTTCGAACTTCTTTAAATATTGAAATTAACTTGCTCAGGACATTTCTTGTAAAGCAACACGTATTGAGAATTATATCCCTATTGCTTATTTCTTTGAAAAACAGTCTTAGGAAAGATTCCAAATATCCTTCCCAGGACTGATGTCTATGGACACTCAATCCGCAGTTATTCCAAGTCTCTTTGTGTCTGTCTCCAGAACACATTTCTGAGAATAAACTGACATGAAGAAACTTGAAATAACTATGGACTGAATATCTGATCTTACCATGTGTTAACCATTAACTGTTATTACCTTGTCCTCTCCTGAACAGAAACTGGCATGGCAAGAACAGTTCACACTGCAAGTGCTGATGTATCAACACAAGTAATGACATCATGCTTGTGGTAAGGTCTTAGGATATTAGGATACAAAAAAATGCCTTTCAAATTTATGTCTACTGGAGACAAATCAGGTTCTTCTTCTCCTTCTGACTAAACTTTCAGAACCCTATACAGAGGCAACTATAGGATTTTAACACCTTTTGTGCATCTGTAGAAAGGAGACTGTGGTAACTCAGCAATAAATTCTGTAAGAATCTGAATGCTCCTCACTTTTTGGAACTTCAGATGCCAAATAACACCAAAATACTGCCCTTTAGTATCATTTTCCACTTATTTCTCACCACCGTATTTCACTCTATACTGCTGCAACAATCCCATGAACAGAACCATCAGAGCAAACACCTTACACCGTGCTGACGTCAAGAACATGTTGTTCTTGAGCGAAAGGCCACAGATCAAACACGTCGCCTACGGGTACTGACCATTCAAAGCATCATGCGTACGGCAAACTTGCAGCAACATGGCTCAAGTAACATTACCCCTGAAAAAAACCACTTAGGCCTGCTCCCTATCGCCAACTGTAGGTACTAGTGATGCTGGTGACAGCATTTGGCTACTCGCACCCTCAGTCTACAAATCCAACCGCTTTGTCTCAGAGCTAAGGCTGTTGTCTTTCCAACTCTACCAGAGAACTATGCACACCTCCAGCTTAATAAGAGAGCAGAACAAAGAGTTTCCTGGGAGAACATTAGCAAGTGTGACAAGAGAAAAATACTGTGATGCTATCCATATTGGATTAATTTGATTGATACTAACAGTCACAAACAAGTTTTGATCACCCAGTGCAGTTGAATTGTTAAACAAAGACCCCAACACATGCCGCCCTTCTTAATGCTGTGTTGCACCTTCCTCCCCTATAATCAATCCTAGAGTAGACTGCAACTCAACGTGAGTGAAGGCAGCAGACTGAGCTGTATGTAATTACCCATTTGATCCTATTTAGACACCGAACTCTAAAATTACAAGGCTGAGGACTGTGCACTGCTACACTGCCATACACATAGGTACTCAAGCAACTTTGGCTTGAAAAGCTACCTACAGTTAGTAGTTCAGCTCCCCCAAAACAAACAGATACGTATTACCTCACATAATGCATTACAATAATGGGACTGTTAGGCAGAACTTCATCGCTTTTAGCAAGGTTAATGTAGAGAACAACACAAAGTAAAGCTCTAGGAATGTCAAATAGCCAAATATTTAAGTTTTTAATGTCATTAATGAGCACATTAGTGCATAGCTATTAATTTGACAGGAATATATAAAATACTTGTGTGAATTAAACCCACTTTTGAGGAGACTCAAGAACTTGATTTTTCAGTGTTGAAAATCTGAATTCTCTGCATAATAATTTATAATGGAAATTACAACCCATGGTACAATGTTGAAGCTCAGGGAAAATTATTCAGCACCACAGAAGTGTATGATAAACCATCAGAGCAGAATTTGGCACATTGTTTTAACAGAAATAGTAAGATACTTAATTTACAATCCCAAAGAAATCTGGTTATTTATCTCAAGTCATCAGGAAAAACACTTCATTCTGAAAAAAGTATGCACATGTTACAACAGCTTTCACATAAACATCTCTATCAATCACTTTATGCTCATTTATCTCATTTGCTTCTTTGCTAGCTCATTAATAGATGCCAATAGTCTCCTATTATTAACACACAGTGCAAAATTATTAATCATAAGTAATCTGCATTCACTTTTTAACACTTTTCCTGTTAACTTCAGCAGATTTGTGCAAATACAGTGTTATATTAAGCATAAAAGACAAGCAGTGTAGAGTTATCTAAGAGCCAGAAAACGTTTTACACCAGGTCTCCAAAATTTGACTCAGTTCCATCCCCCTCTCCAATGGATAGCGTCCTGACTAAAACCAGCACAGATAGCCAGCTCCCTCTGTAAAGGGAATGGAAGAGCACACAGTACCCGCTAAACTTCACGCTCTCTTGCTCAAAGGACTTTCAGCGAAGTAAAACGAGAGGAGAACCAGGAGAAATTAATACACTCCGTTGCCACCAGTTGGAAATTTTATTAAGAATAACACCTCCATGACTGCAGAAACACATAAAGATCCAAACTCTTTACAATAAAGCCAGAGCTACTCAAACATCTTATTCTTCTACATCTTCTACAAACAATGTCTTTGAAAAACACCCTCCATCAGTTGCTGTCTGTCATGGAAGCAAAGAATGACCAACAAAAAGGGGAAAAAACATTCAAAATCAAGATCTCTTGGAAACCACAAATAACAAACAGTATTCTTGGCAACCACAACTACCTGAACATCCCACACTTTCATGGGGGGTGGGGATGGATGATGGGGGTCAGTGTCTGAATCATGGGGGGACAGATTAACCTTGATTCTAACTGTAATTTAGCGAGTGATTTTTGCACAAAACAAAAGAGATTCATAGTAGTGTGAAGTGGATCCAATATCAATGTCAAGTTACATTTTTTGCTTCATTTGGAGATCACCTCATCCCTGTCAAATCACAGGTCTGGTTATGCACAAAGATATGCGTGGCATGGAGCGGGGCAGAAGTTCCAAGCCTTAAAGCCACCCGCATGCCAAGCCCCAAACCCTTCTCTCATGGCCCGTCCTAGAAACCAGCAATGACCGTAACCTCGGATGGTAACACACCATCAGACAGCAAACCCACTGCTCGCAGCATTCGGCTAATGTTTTTAAGAGTGCACACAAGAAGTGTAGACACAACACCATCAAGTTGATATGGTAAAGGTCTATTCTCCTATCATTCACAAAAATGACCACTCAGAAAAACAGTAGTTAAGAAACTGTTTAACTCTTCTACTACAGCTATACTCTTTGCATGACAGCCATCGATGATACAGAGATAGACACAATCTAATATTAAATGCTTCCTGCTAGTTGACTTCAATTGATTTTCAGTACTTCTTATTTCCACTGTGTTTATCCCTACTTGTCTCATGAAGGAATATGAATAGTGTCAGCAAATCTGTGATACTACTGAATACAACATGATACTATTTATGTTTATTAACAGCTTGAAGCAAGTGTGTTGAAACAGAAAATGGGAACTTACATTTCCATAGCTTACCGCACTGGGTTAACCTAAGTGCCTTTATCTTTATAGAAATGTGTATATACTGTTACAGTGCTACTTGAGAAAGAAAGGATTTGTTTACAATAAATACTAAGAGCTGAATAAGTTGTAAAATAAAGCAGCATTAGAATACCAACTTCTCAGTTTAGTTACTAGAAAGATGAACAGAGAACAAGACACATTATCACCAAAATTTAAATATAAATATGTAAATATGAGCTAATATGGATCACCGCCAACATTTAGTGAAATATCCAAATAGCCTAGTATGATACTACAGTATATATGCAGCCTTTGCAAAACCTAAGAAGTCAAAGTTAAGGAGGTGAAGAGTACCTTGGTGTAACTTAGAAGCTTTGATCTCACAACTAGGTTTGAATTCTAGAAAGCGCAACAGGATTTATGACCCATATAAGACTTCAGTTCTCTGTGTACCAAGAATAATAGTAATTTCTTTATTAATGAACCAGCAGCACAGTACAATTGACAAGCATAAAATTATGCAGAAAAGTATTACCAAGACTGCTAAGAGAAGAAAGAAACTGAGAAAAAGAAAGCTTTACATATTATCTTAAACAAGCCCACCATGTAGTATGATACAGTTTGCAAATTACTTCCAGTCCCATATTATTGAGGAATCTGGCTTTTTTCCCCACGGTGGACAGCTAGGTATTTGTAACAGACATTTGTCTGGGACCGGGAACGCAGGAAATAACTGCAGGCAAACACCTATAAGGTTGAGTGTAGCCAGTGCCTAAACTCAGTACTAATTCCTTCGGAGTAAAGTGACACAGCATCTTCCTCAAAGTCACAACAGAAACCAACCCTCAGAGGACTCCATACTTGGCCTCCAAACCAGCCACTGCTTCTCTGACACAGCCAACCATCACAGAAAACTCACACATCTGCGGTAGCACTAGCCACTCGATTGTAGCTCTGGCTGTACCAGCCTCAAGCACAAAGAAGGGGGCACATACAGGTTGGAAGAGACCTTAAAGACCATCTAGTTCCAACCCATGGCAGGGACATCTGGCCTTCAACACTTCCAGGGATGGGGCATCCAAAGCTTCTCCAGGAAACCTGTCCCAGTGCCTCCCCACCCTCTCCGGGAAGAATTTTTTTCCTGATATCTCATCTAAAATGCTTATTAATACTCCCACCAAACACAGGTGGATTTTAGATGACCAGAAGCATATTCCTGACACCATCTTATTGACTAGATCTGCCAGTGAATCACCAAATAAAAAGCCTTTTTCACAGATCAAAACCCCAACTTTCCAAAGCTAACCAAACCTGCAGCCTGTTCTGTTAGTCACTGAACAGTCTGACGTTCTACCCAGCATGGGATCCTGAAAAGACGGTTCTCCACACAAGAAACCAAACTGCGAGCAGGATCGCTCTCTTGCATCTGTGTGCCCTTGCAAACCAAGTCTGTTCCCATCTGCCCAGCAATCCAGCAGTAAGTGGGCAGAGCAGGGCAAAGAACTAAGTAAAATGGCACAAGCAAGACAAACACTAAAATTAGCAGTGCAGGTTCAGCAAGTAAGGGCAGTGGATCGTCTGAATTTTGGGTATACTTCAGTGTAATGCAGTGATTTTACAGGCATAAAATGAGCATCTAACTGTGGTTCACACAGTTTTCTGCTTTAATAAAAATGGAAAAGGGAACGTAGAATTTTACTCTGACTGTATGTTGAAAATTTATTCTATAAAAATGTATTTAAAATATTAATTTATTCACACTTGTGGGGGTTTGTTTTTAAACTAATTCAGATATCTAAATACAGAACTAAACATTTGGGCACGTGCACATTTACAATACTCTTTGGTGCACCATACAGAAACCAGCAGGTGAAGCACATCCATTCCTAATTCTGACAGATACTGTAATAGATAACAGTTCATTTAATGAGCCAAATACTATTTAACACTATAAAAATACTGTCCATTAGTGCTATTCTTTATTTTATTTAACCGTTTATGACGGATAAGCCAGAAAAGCCTGGGATATAAATTGAGGAATTATTAAAAAGAGAGGAGAGAATAAAGCCATTTTTTAGTAGTTAATTTTATCTTCTGATTTTGTTAGGCCTGGCAGACGATGGTTTCATACTTGCTCACATCAGAACCCATTACTGAAATCTCTCCAGTGCCCCCATAATTTCTACTCTATAATATTTCCCACATGGCCCACCTAAAAAGTTAAAATAGGAAAAATTAAAAAATGTGCTCTCTCTGTCCTATAAAACTTCCACGCTGTTACCCTTACAGCAGAGACCAAAGAGGAAGACAGACAGCAGTGGAATGGAATGATGCTTTCACTAGCTGGATGGAAAAGATCAGGATATGCCTTTTTTCAAAGATTCTTTTCACCATCTGTGCGCACAACAGTTTATTCTAGGCCAACAAATGGCCTTTTTTGAAGTGTAAAATTAATTTGCACTGTGTTGATAAAGTAGACTGAAGAACAGTCACTTCTTACAAAACAATCACCCTATAGTAAGTATTTCTTTTTGTATAATAAATCAATATAGATGGTTGTCACAGAAGCAAAACATCAAGCACTTACAAAAAGATGTATAGGTGACCACCCACACAGGGACACAAGCACAGATCAAGCACTGTATATTTTCTGCCAGAAAAATAATTAAAAAAAGGAAGATGTTTGCACATACATTCACAGAGAGAAACAGACATACCCATTTAGAAGAGGAGAGGAAATCCGTGTCATTCGTCACATGTCTGTGCTAAAAGATAATCTTTTCCTCAAAAAAGAACTTGAATTCTATCATCAACTATCCTATTTACCTAATTTGCAGTATACAGCATTTTTAGCGTATGTATTTTGCTATGTACTTATTGTCTCATTTTGCAGTTTCCCAATAATGAGAACTGTAATAATTTCCATTTTCAGGAAGTACCAAATAAACCTCCCATTGTTGTGTCACTCTCCTTTGTTGGTTTATAGCCTGTATAACTGAAAATAACTTTCTATTTGTAGAAAAATTTAACACAAACCCCATATATTTCCAGTGCTTTTGAAATATTCTTTTTATTTTTATGCGCAGAACTAAGCTTAGAGCATTCTGTCTCTCCAGCAAGAACAGAGATTACCACTATCACTTTCATCACCATAAGAAATACTGTTCCAATTCTACTTAGGTGTTAGTGATGTTATCAGCTCCTACAAGAGAAAGAAAATTCAGGTGTGGAGTTTGGCAAGCTTTAAAATAAAGGTTTTTACACTTAAATCTTAGTATAAAGCTTAGGAGCTTGATTCAGCACTGATTGATGGAACTGACTGTGCTTCAACTCTCAGCTAAAATCACAGCAAAAGGCAGATAAGAAACAGTTATGCTTATGTTACAGAAATTCAAGCATTTTTTGTCCAGTGAATAGCTATCAAACATCTTATTTGAGTTTATCCATCAGGCACAGGAAATATTTATGTGAAAGTGAACAACATACAACAGGCAGGAAAACAATTTGACAGATACCATGTTACTTGTCTGTAACATACAGTTGTGTAGCACTATCTTCCAGTAGTTTCATGTCATTAACACAATTTCTTTTTCATCAGAATTTGAATTTTTCTGATGGAAGTCTTTATGTAACGCTGATCTTTCTATTATGACCTGAGGGAATCTACTGTAATAATATTAGAAATCTTCATTTGTTTCTTCTTTCAGTGATTCAAAAATTATGTCCTGGCTTAAACAGAATTGAATGACTAAGAAAAATTGTACTTATGAGCATTATTCCACACCCTTTTAACTTGTCCAACACAGACCAACAGTACAACTCACTCACTGTAGGAAGCTAATACCCTCTGAAGCCAACTATCACAGCACTGTGACCATTTCCCTGTTATCCTAAGGTCACAGCAAAGGTGTTGCATCATGGAGCGGTAAGTTGGTGGGAGCCCTAGCACGGAGGGCGTGCTTCTTTCTAAACACTGGACATCTAGTAAAAGACTCAAGAGGCAATAGAAAAGCTCTTGTACTAGAACCATTAGGTCAAGAATCAGGAATCAGGCTAAAAATCTGTTAAATAATAGCAATCACAGCAAGGACAGATTGTTCATTCTTGCCATGTAAGCACTCTTCCTTCTACTCCCTTCACATGAACCACAAAACCAGTCCAGAAGCACCCCGACATATTGTTCCATTTGAGAGTTCAGGTGAAGCTCATGGCTGCTGCTTAAGGACCTTTGGAGAATTAAAGGCCGCCCCTCCCAGTTCTTGTAAGAATGGGGGCAGGTGAGGAAGACTGTGTGTCCCCCTTGTTCTCCCCCCACTGCCCGTTAACCTGGTCTCTTCAAGGATCACAGTTAACCCCAGCTGTCACCACTCCTGTAGCTTTTAGAGTCCCATGTGCCCCGACTGCACTGTACGTTGGTAAGTCAATTTGGCCCTCAGATAGACATTTGCAAGGGTTAAAAGAATTTTAAGGACCTTAAGTCATACTTTCTATTGGCTAATCATTACTCAGCTTGAAGTCCTGATGGTGAACTCCTTGACACTAATGAGCCTACATCTGTTCCTCTGACTCAAAATTACTTTGCTCTATGAGCTACTTTTATTAGCAGACCAATGACCGTAATGAATTTTTGACAATGGACAGCTATTCAGCACAAATCAACTTAAGCAATTCTTCCATCAAGTTTAACTGAATTGTGCTAGAGGAAGCAATTGATTGCTACTGTAAACCCGTGCCTACCAGGCAAGTTGATTTTGACTCATACACAATTTCAGTAGCCAAGAAGCAAACAAACCAAGCCCTCATGTGCTGGTTATAGATAGCCAGACCTATCTGTTATAAAGCAAGCAAGAAAAAAAAAACCAACCACCAACCATGTCTTTCACTGAAAGGCACAAGGTCAGGTTATAAAGCAGATTAATTAAATGAAACAAAAATAAACATACTAAAAGCAACCCTGAACTGCCTAATCTAAATGACCTACAGACATCAAGATACTAATTGTTCCCAACTGAAATTTATAGTAAGTAAAAAGGCTTATGGAAGTCCAAGTGCAGCTTTTTCCCCAGAAGTGCTGAAATGATTTGGCAGCTGGCTGTAGAGGAGCTGCTTCTCCCCCTGTGCCCGGCTTTTAACAGTACCGATACCTGCATGAACCAAACGGAGAGACTGGAACAAAACATTCTGTGCTTACAGATACTCAGTCAGGACTTGAGAAAGCTGGTTAGCTTTATGATCACTGAAAAAGCTCCAAAGCTGATGTCTTCTCCTGGTTGTTTTGTTTAACTGACCACAAATGAGGTGGTAACACCCTGCTTCTATCAGTTTCAAATAGGTTTTAGCCACTGAAGTTTACAGATGTACTTCTTACGGTTTATATACTTAACAGAAAGGGAGTAACAAATGGGTGCGGCAGAAAAACAAGCTGTATGTCTTGTGGTATATGAAATATGATATGCATTATGCCCTAACTTTCAAAGGGGGGAAAAAAGCCTCTAAATTCACCCGCAGCTTTCAATCTCAACATAAAACCATCTCCTTCTCATCTTAATAATTTTAGACTCCCCTTTACACCCCAGCTGTAAAGAACAGGATGGTGATGACACTTCAAGGTACATAAACTCAGAACCAGAACACTAGGTGAAATTTATGGATCAGATATGCCAAAAATACCTTATGAAAAATCATTTCCTCTTACTTGTAGTCTCTGAAAGCTCATAGGCATTGTCATATCTTTTCTAAACTCAAACCAGAGTGCTGATCTGGATATTTATTTACATATACATACATATATATTGCATATTATATGTGCAGATGCTGAAATATGTTTGTGCAAAACCCAATCTATAAACCCCCAAGACACAGATGCTGCTGCTGTCTGACACTTGACAAGGTCTAAAACAGTCGGAATAAAGGATTCCAAAATTTATTTCAAGAGCATTTCATAAGATGTCTGAATTTAAAAACGTCATGGTTACCAAATAGGCAGCTGACAGTTATTTCTTGTGTAATGTATTTCAGAAATAACCTAACACGATCACAGAATCTCCAAACCTTACTTTCTCATTAAGAAGTGAGCAGGTGGGTTTCAGAGTACATGAAAGCATCATGCTCCTAGTAGAGGTAACCTTTTTTGTCCTCATTAGGATGAGTGATGACAGCAGTGAAAAAAATGAAGCATTTTCTCTTTTCTTTTTCCTTCCTTTTCCCAGTATAGTAACAATAACCAGCAGAGAGGATTCTTTGCAGCAGATGAATAGATCCACACTGGTTTCGTGGTTTAGTTTATTAGACAAGAAGTATCCCAGGTATTTCTATCTTGTTTTTGACTCAGGATGACATAAAAAGAAAATACTGCTTGCTATCACAGCACTTGATCCAAAATTCTTCTTTCATCTTGTTCTTACAACTTTGCATTTTGTCTTTCCTTCTATCATTCTTCCCAACATACTGCAGGGTACAAATCAAACAGCATACCACCAGAAGGGCAGCGATGGCAAGATTAATGGAATGCATCAACAATTGGATGGCGAAAGACAATAACTGAAGTTAGGAAAGACCATCTTTGTGTAAAATCGGCTGGACACTTAATTCGAAGTGAAATTGTAAGGAAATCAGAAAAACCAAAAATCCCTAGAATACATACTTGAGGATTTTAACCTTTTCCATGACGACTCACGTTACCAGAAATAAATACATTTACACACACACAAAAGCACCCTCCTGATATTTCCATCTTTCTATGACAATCATTACATAGAGCTTCACTTACACTCCTGCCTTCCAAGAAAATGCCGAATC
Source organism: Rhynochetos jubatus (assembly GCA_027574665.1). Classification (NCBI taxonomy): domain Eukaryota; kingdom Metazoa; phylum Chordata; class Aves; order Eurypygiformes; family Rhynochetidae; genus Rhynochetos; species Rhynochetos jubatus. The sequence continues at coordinate 7,346,224 of CM050662.1, forward strand.
TGGAAGGCATGTGCCCGCTGGGCCACTGTCAGACTCACTGGGTCATTCTACTCTGCTGGAAAACATCCAAGAATAGTATTTAGAAGTCTGCACAAGGAGAAAGGAAAATATCTCCGTACTGTTCCACAGGTTAAAAAACCCAAGTCATACTTCCTAATCACACTTCAAATTTTTCCTATTCTGATCAATTCCCTGTACAATTCTTCTGCCTGCTCATCAGTCCTCGCAGAAAGGGCAGTACAGACAGAACTTGGGTACCATCCCAATAATGACACACCCACAAACTACGGGCAGCCGTGAGCTGCTGACTCAGAAGCACTAACAAATGCAAGGACAGGGAGAGCTTTTAGACCTCTTCAGTGTCAGAAGCCAAGGGGAGTCATGGCCCTTTCTTCATGGCCTAGGGGAGGAATGTCAACGGCTTCCCTAATTTGTTCCAGCCATGGGTACAGCAAAGGAAAGAAGGAGGAAGAATGCAGAGGAGATGATTCAGTCTCACAAATCCTCCATTTAAGAACAGAGAAACGGCCCATTGCATTTCCATTCATCATTATTTAATTCAATCTTGCCTCTACCAGTTTTTAGAATCATAGAATCCTAGAATGGTTTGGGTTGGAAGGGACCTTAAAGATCATCCAGTTCCAACGCCCTGCCTTGGGCAGGGACACCCTCCACCAGACCAGGTTGCTCCAAGCCTCATCCAGCCTGGCCTTGGATACTTCCAGGGATGGGGCATCCACAGTTTCTCTGGGCAACCTGTCCCAGTGCCTCCCCACCCTCTCTGGGAAGAATTTCTTCCTGATATCTAATCTAAATCTCCCCCCTTTCAATTTAAACCTGTTACCCCTTGTCCTGTCACTACAGGCCCTTGGAAAAAGATCCCCCCAGCTTCCTTGTCAGCCCCTTCAGGTACTGAAGGCAAGCAGCATGTTGACAGGTCATGTAACAACATAAGTGTTCCTGAAAAACTTGCAGCAATAAAGAATAGCCAGAATCAACACAGACGAGCCCCAAAATCAGCAAGAACCCAACTATGTTAGACTACAGTTAATTGCAGCTCATGCAGAAAGCTAATGTTTTGTTTAGAAGTGGTTTTGAGTCAAAGATAACAACTTTACACCTACAAGAGCTCAAAAGGCAAAAAACCCAGCTCGCTCTTACGTGATGATAATAAAAGGTCTAACATATGCCCAAAAGACTGAAGGTGTAGGCACAGACATAGTAAAACAGAAACAAAATGGTTCAAGGTCTTCAAAAAAATGGAGTTGGCATTGAATACTCTGCAGCATATCATACATGAGCGCGGGGGGGGGGGGGGGGAAGAGTAGTTTTTTCTTAAGTTTCCTCATGCTGAAATACAGGTCCTGTTCAAAAATTCTCCTAACGTATTTTAGTTTTTCAAAACAGACATATTTTGTTTTCAATTAAAATAAAAAGCATTCCTTTTGTTTACAAACAGCAGTGACAAACCCAAATATTTCCAAAATAACTGTGCATAAGTAAACAAAATAGGTACTAGCATTAATTACTACTAATACAGAATGCTAAGTAGGTTGCCTGAAATTAATTTAAAAATATTCATTACATTCAGTCACAGGACCATAAAATTAAGCAGACTAATGTATCAACACTTGAAAAATACACTTGAACATACTTCCCTAGTGAGCAGTGGTCTAAGCTATCAGCTTCCGTAAAATTCGAACACCAGCACCTCTATCCACAGAGTTTGGATGATAGCACTTAGTTAACAGTTTAGGGAATTAACAGCCACAGCACTTCTTTCCTCAATCAAATGGGCAGTTCCAGCACTCATCCTGTAGCTTGGGATATTGATGAATATTAGAATGAAACAACTGTCAGAGACTAGTCTCATAGCTCTTGTTCAGAAACATGCGGGAGGTTTCGCAATTTATTTTTTATGCTGCAGCTACTGCTTCAGAAAGTCATAGGGTTGGACTCAAATTTTTCCTGGAGAGAAGCAGAGTATGAGGAACAGAGAGAAAAGCGTATCTATCTCCCCTTGCCCTCACCTATAGGCAAGAGGCTTTGAAGGAGAGGGTAAAGACATAACAGTAGTTTTGCATCCTCACAGATTTTGAGTTGAAGTAGGAGAGGCCATTGTGCTTTTCTTGAACCATCACATTTCTTGAATGCCTACCTGCCTGAAGGGGCTATCAAAGTTGAACTCTGGTCTTTACAGACAGCACTAGATATGTCCAAGGGTGTGGTATGGTAGAAACACCACAGTGCTCTCTCTTCTGATGGGAGAGGTACAATTCTTTATAAAATATTGCTTCTGAACTTCCCTGCCATCCTCTCTCACCCTTTTCCTCCATTTCACCTATTTTTGTCTGCGTATGTCAATTTTCTATCCCAGTAAATAAAAGCACCTCATCCATTGTGCAGTTTCTGGAATTTAGGGTGCAACTAATATCATTTCAGGTCTTGAAAACTCGATCAAGCTCTCAGTAACGTTTCCTTTTCTTTTTACCACATTGTACAAAGCTCAAAACACCGAAGCTAAATCTTCGAGTTCAAGGTTGCAGCCCATATTAATCTTCTATTAATATTAAAGGAGAGCAGTTCTGGAACATTAAGGTCCTTTAATTATGAAAAATTAGTAATGATTAGCCCGGCCATATTTTACAAATAAGACTGTGCTCTTACTTCTGCAAGCATAATCGATAGTGTTCTTGTAAAATTTGGTTTGCTAAATCCACTGGAGTGGAGGGACTCGATAATTCCCTTTTAAACCTACTTTTACAATTTCCCAGCTGTCTAGTTCTCTACATTTGTCATGACAGACAAAGTTAAATTAAAAATTCTAAACCGTCACCCTAGGGCAAAGCTTGATAGAAAAGTGTAGAGCAATACTCTTTAAAACCAGTAACAAAATATATCCCAACACTATAGAGAGAACACACTGTAATTTTTCTGTGTGCATTTACTACCCTAGCCCTTTTTAATAGATGCAATTTTCATGAAATCTAATCACAAAGCACAATTCAAATGGGTGTCTCACACTATTCTTTTCCTGAACAGCCTAATTCAATTGGTCACAGCAATGGAATCTCGTATTCATGAAGGCATGTGTTTAGGCACAGAGGTTAGATGTCACATCTGTGATTGATAATGTTTGTTTTGTGCTCTGCTTTTCAATAACTCTTCACTTTAAGCAGCGTTTTGCTTGTAAACAGGAGTGGGTGTAAGGACACTCAGCATAATGGAACGGGCCAGGTTTAATTCCCTTAATCACTTGGTCAGGGCAACAGAATTAACTGTCCACATCTGTTCCCTCCGAGCACACATACTTAGTTCTCCCTCTTATGCAATAAAGGAGCGCGAGGTCATGATGCCACATCTAGCCTGCCTTTTCCTCCAAAGCTGAATCCACAGAGAAACCCCATTGACTGACTGTGGATCAACACAGGCTGATTTTGGACCATAGAAAACTTGTGATGTGGCAAAACCCGCTCAGTCTTGAGCCTCAAGAGTAATTTTTTTTTATTTATTATGTTATATGCCTCAAAAGGTAAAAGCAGTGCTGTTGTGCCACTTGTAAACAGACAGACCAACAAAAAACCACAATAAAACCCCGACAAAAAATGGCTGCTTACCAAAGGTGGTCTTAATAGACCACTGAAAATGGAGCCTAACTGCCCTCACAGTATATGGTGATCTGTTCAAACAGGTCCATAATAACCACTTTAACCGCAATGGTAAAGAAGATGTTCAACACCATTAGTCACTCTGACAGAGCGTTCTGGGTAGCTGCTTAACAAAGCCCAGGGAGGGTCATATTCAAAAGAAAATTGTAAAAAGGTATCATTTAAAATGGCAAATTATTCAGACCCATTGGTCTGTGCTTCTGGCCTGCCTCTGAAACCCTCTGTTTCAGATGCAAACCTCCATCAGATGATGGAGAGGAATTGCACCAAGCCCCTAGTGGCCACAAAACGGCGATTACCATGGTGCTCAGCCTCAATCCAGAGCCAGTAACGAGCCCTCTACGCTCACCCACTTCTGCCGTTTGTACCAACTATGCTTGTTTAAGGATGAATAGACACAGAAAAACTGAGTTCAGAAAAAAAGCAGCAGAGTTCACGCTGGGAAACAAGCACTGAATCACCAAAAGGGGAAGAGAGGAGTCACCAAGAGCCAGGTACATGCAAGGAACAAAACATGGAGTAACGGACAGGAACGTTCTTCAAGAACGTGACCAAACGGATTCATTTACAGGAACAGCTGCACTATTTTCTGGTATAAGAAACCAACTGGTTTCAGAGAGAAAGACAACAGCTTTCTTCTTTAAGGCAAATGACTTCACAACAGGATTGGCAGTAAATGCTACATTTCACCAAGGAGTTGCTCTCTGCAACCGGCCTCTGAAGACCTATTGGATGCAAAAGCAGAGATTGCCAGGAACACCTCCAGGTCAGCTGAGAGCAGGAAGTTGAGAGAGAACGGCCTGAATTTATTTCATTAAAAACTGATTAAGAACCTCTTTCCTCACACCCTTTGCAGCAATGTTTGTGTTGTGTCGTTTGGACACTGTGACTACTTTCAGGTGGCATTTTGTCCTTTGCCTGACCTGAGCTAAAGGTGATTTCAAGATAGCAGGTTACACACAAAATAATCCCCTCTCACGGCTGTGGCAGTTGATGAAATGAGGCAGGAGGTAAGACACCTCTTAACTCCCCAGTATATGCTATCGTGCAGGGTAATCCACAAAATCGGAGGCTGACCGTGCCTGTGTGGGAGCCCTGTGGACTCAGGGCTGGCATGCCAGCGAACAGGAAAGCATCCAGTGGAGCCCGGAGAGCAGGGACGAAGCACCACAGAATCAAGCAAGGTAGCAGGAAGCACTCCTGAGCCTGCAAGTGCCTTGGGAGTTTGTCCTGTCGGCGCTGAAACCTCATCCTCCTGGTAACTGCTACTGGTTTCTACATAGGCAGAACCCAAGGCAACAGCCCTTCAAACCTGCCTGTGGACCTCTCATTTTATCACTATCGTAAATAATAAAGAAGTGCAAATGAGGATGATAATATTGCTTGTTTTACATGCAGAAGGTCAGAGAGCATGAATTAGTTACTCTCCTGTGTAGGCCACTGCTGGCTCTCTGACGGGGAAGAACAGATACAAAGGACAGTATTTGCTCTCCCGGAGTTAAGTAGACACGTGGTGCTGGGATTCTGCCTCATCTCATCCATGAGCCCACTAACAGCCAAGGAACGTGTAGGAGTAAATAAGCAACTACTGTCTGGAGATAATCAACATATTATTTCTCCAGGGAACAAGTGGGGGAACCAGGATGCAACAGCTGTTTTCAGTCACACTATTTCTGCCTTGGACTGCTCCCACTACATACACTGCCTTATCACGGCTTGAGAGGAATAGCCTACATTTATAAATAGAGAGAGAGAAATAGATACGTCTGTGTGCGTGTATGCATCTGGCTGCAATGCGAACGTAAGGAGAAAGCATCCTTCCCACACACATTAATGCAAAAGTAAAGACAAAATATCCTTCCTACATACATTTATTTCAAAGTGTGTGTGTGTTAGCATATTTTTATTTTAGAAAACTGGTTACTCCATCATTGGATTGTGTCCTTACTGCACTTAGCAGGCTGAAAAAAAAAAATTAAATATATGAATTCAAATGCAACTCATAGGACAAACAACTGTTTCTTTGAATTTTTAAACAGCCTGGCTATTTCTCTTCTCCATGCCCTACTATATTATAAAGCATGTCAAACGGAAAAATGTGGTGTGAATGCAAATCCTTTGTAAGTGAAAGTGTATAGAAAGACAATTAAGCTATTGAGCAAAGTCTGTAATAACTTTTCGACCAGCACAAATGAAAACTAATGTTGCCAAAAAGTACACGTACCTGCAAAACCAGATTTAGGTAATAAGTGTAATCCCCTGACCTGTATGTTTTTGTAAACTGATCTAGAAGTCATCCAGTAAACACACAGATACTGCTTGAAACAACAATTTTTGGTAACTGGAACTTTTAGAAACATTTGCTACAACACTGTGACGTGTACCTAAAAGACTGATACGTTTAATAGCATTCAGTCATAATATAATTATGTGCGCTGTATACAGCAACCGTTTAACGATGTAGCTAGAGCCAATTTAGAACAGTATGCTCATCCACTAAGCTATTACAGCTTAGAATTATGTTCTTATCCACTTTAAAGTTCAACTTACCATTAATTGTTTAACACGAACAGAGTTCTGAATAAATAAAGTAAAAAAATGAGAATGCTACAGCTAATTGTAATTAATGTTGCTGTGTGTAAAATCCTACTTTCATAAAGAGGAAGATGGCAAAGAAGACAGCTTTGCATTTTGCTAATGAAGTTTGAATTCTTCTACGGCAAAACAACTACTTACCACTACCATCTTCACCCTAATAAAAAATGGTCAGGTAAAACTTAAGCATTAACAAAGAACCACCTACTTTTGTAGAAAAAATACTCCCACTTTCACTACTGAATTCACAGCAAGGGCATCTGCATTGTGAGCCTTTCCACATATGTATGTATAGACACACACAGAAATGTATACATAAAGCACACACCTCTAAGAACCCTGATTTATATGGTTTCTAACTATAATTTACTGCCTGCTTTTCCAAGTCCGTGTTTTACTTCTTTCTCTCAAGTTTCTATATTCAACTCCAATCTGGGATGGAAAAACAAAACAACCCACAACAAAACAAAATCAAAGCCAAATAATACAAAGGATTTTCATCTTTATCTGTCTGCCTGTATCTCTTGGTTATATAATCACAGCTGTAATCTCTAGTAAATGCAGACTCAATCAGACAGCACAATAATGCTGGGGAAGATCTCTCAAAGCTGTGATATGTTGCAGAATCTAAACTGACTGTTAAAGCTTCAAAAAGTTTCCATCAAATGACCAGATGGGGAAGCAATCCTTCAAATCTTCTACCGTAACTGTAGTGAGACCATGAAATGTTAGCTTCTCAATCATCTGTCTCTCAAGCACTGGGAAGGAAATCTGAAAGAGAAACACTTTCTCATATGTCTCTCCAAAATTATGCATAAGAGACTACACGAAAATGTCTCCTCTTTCACCAAATAAAGAGTACTTGTTTGTTTTCTGTTTTGTGAATCAAATGATTTTCTAATTACTTTGCTAAAACTAAACAGTGAAGTTTCTTGTATGTGAGGAGAGCACAGGCATTTGTCTTCCTGAACACAACGCAATGGTCCCTTGACATGTGCAGGTCAAGAAACACTTGGTGAGGTTTAAAAAAAAATAAAATCAATTTACCCCATATAATATTAAGACTATGGTCAAGGCATGTGATTTTACCTAATTTTGAAAGCTGTAACTACACTGATTTTAAGCTGAACTGTTCCTCCTGAGTTATACCAGGAGATTATCTCATCCCCAGAACTACATGGCAGAAGTCTGGAGAAGAGTCCTGAGCGTGTGAGACTCGAAACCTAGAACAGAATGGTGAGTGCTACCATCATCTGCTTTGTTTGTGTGTGCTACTGAGGAGCTGAAGAGAATGAACTATTACCATTAAAGAGAGAAATAAAGTGTTATTGTGCCTAATAAAGTGTCTTGAAAACACGAAGGCAATTATACTGTATGAATTCAAGGCACATAAGCAAAGACACCCCCCAATTAACGGTGAACTCAGTGGGTAACATCAGAAGTGGCACATCCCAAACGGAGGTTACTAATGGATCTCCACAATGCACAGGCTATAGAAGAAAACACTTCAACATCGTATTCACAATTCTGAGTTATCAGAGATGAAAGCTGCCAAGAAGTGGTCCAGATGCAGCCTCACTTCTTTTTAACCGACAGGCTGGTGACAGTGTTTAGTCACCAATACACCGGTAACACTGCAAAAAATGTCAGTTACAACTTCGAGGAAAACAATAGAGAACTTACAAGCAGGGAGGAGACCCAGCCTTTACTATTCACACATGAAAAACAGGGAAGTCTGATCTTGTACTGGTTTATTTAATATTGGATTTAATCCATTTTCCTAGAGTCTGAGGCAGAGCAGTTTTCCATATATTTAGATGTAACACCAGGTGTTGGAACATGGCTGGCTAAGCATTCCAAAAGTCTCCACATTAGGCTGCTCATTTCTATTCAGCAGGGCAGGAATCAAAGCTGACTTAAAAATGCAATATAGCTATCATAGCTTTTTTTTTCCTTTATTTTTTTCCAAGTAATATGAAATACAGGCTCTTTGAGCCTGTATTGTCTGTGAACTGTGAAAGAATGAAAGGAATCTGTAGTACTTGCAGTGTGAATCACACACAGAATTCACATTTCCTGTAACTTCTTGTTTCTGAACTCCATCACCTTTAACCAAGGTGATAAACTACTCACCTTTGGTGAGCAAGCTCCTCTGAAATTATGCCCTTACCATGCAAATTTCAGATGATACTTGCAAGTGGCCAGGATAAAGAAATACCTCATTTACTCCAGATCTATCAAAAGAGTTGGCAGCAGGAAAGTTTAGATTTTTAAGTCAATTCATGGTATTTGCTAAACTTAGCACAACTTCTGAGAGAAAGAAATCATGGCTCACAGGAAGCTTACAATTTTGGTTGTGGAAGGGTGACAGAGTACTACTGTGGGCTTCAATATTTCACTTCTAAAAACATTCAATAAAAAAAGCCCTGTTCAATAACAAAATTCCCAGAGAATATGGCAATTAGAATAATGGAATGACCTTGCTTTACCGTTCTATGCCGTTTGGAAGAGGCCAGAATTCAAATTGCCAGCAGACCAAGACCAAGTACAGATGTTCATAAACTGTTAAGGAAAGACTTGTGACAACACACTTCAGTTTATAAAGTTTGTCCACAATACTTTATACATCTAATTTGGAAATGCAAATGAGTACCCATGCATATGTAACCATCACATGTACTTTTTCTGCACTGGCTCCTGTCACAGACAAGGTACTCACACCTAGACAGATAGCTATGTCTGAGACAGAAAGGCCATCACGTTGTCACACGTTCTGTCAGCTTGTCACAGATTACAAAGTGAAAAATCTCTTCTCAGATATTAGCCATCCAGTCTTTAATTTCTCACAGAATACCGTACCAATAAAACGATGGTGGACAGCACTACTGCATCAAGTGAGAGAGCAACTCACCTCGGTAACAAATCTCAGAAATCCTGCCCTTCTGAATCTGCATAATTCATTCCGTTAGTACTGCATGTCAGATCCATTAGTGGGCACCCCCCACTGCAGCATGGCAGCCATTTCTCTTACGATGGCCACATAGGACACGACAGGCAGATACCAAAATAAAGTCACACACAACTGACACAAGCAGCTCTGTCAATGTCCATGCCTGGCTCACGCTGCACCAGCAAGAGGTAAATGCTAGGTGATGACACCATGTCATGCAACTGCTTTTCACAAGCCTTGGTCATCAGGCAGCAGTGGGAACTGCTCAACAGGCAAAACAAGTTCTGCACTTTTCTGCATCACAGATCAGAAAAATCACCGAGATTAGGACCACAACCAATTCGGAGCCAGCAGGACCATTAACTGTCTTCTCACCTGTACTCCTGTCATTCCACATGGCCACAAGAGTCAAAGGTACCCAGCATCAGCTATGAATTTGCAACTTTCAGAGCAGCAGCCGAACAAGACACAGATTTTTCTTAACGTCTTACCTCAGAAGGCTCCATGAGCACCAAACTGAACGTACTTACAACAGAACAGCTATTCCTTCTCAAACGAGGCGCTAGAAAACTTCATTACTCTTTTCCCACAACACAATCAAGGATTTAACAGTTACTGTGTCAAAATAATCATTACACTGAAGATGTACGAGAAACCTGTTAGGATAGGTTTTGCCCCAAAAATGCATATTGTGAAAGTGTAACAGAGAAGCAAATTGAGAGATGTTTTAGGAAATGAGAAAATAAATTAATAGAGCTTAAAGAGCGTTTTTTTAGTTCTGTGAAAGTAAATTTAAGACCTGCAGACCGCACGTATTCATGTGCCTAGTTTTGTTACAGTAGCTAAATGCAACCTAGTGAGGTACACACAGATATATTTTTTCTACAGCAGTTCTAATCTGCTTTATTTTTAAATAAACGGAATATTAAAACAATATTATGCATGTGCAGTAAAATCAAGCAGTATATTGTAGTTTGTGCTACACTGTGTTTCAATTTTAAATTTTGAAGTAACATGTGACCTCCTACTCCAATATACTGAACATGAAAGAATTTTTTTCAGATCAGCCATTAGAAGCCTTTCAGTAGCTGATGAGGTTTAGGTTCTCTCTTTTTAAAAAAAAGATAAAATCAGCATCTGTGTTCCTTTCTAACTTTCACATACAGATCTTAAACTGAGAAGCAATTAGCATTTTGGTATGCAAAAGCTCAGACACGACAAGAATGATATAATTCAATAAAAATTCTATAGTTAAATACCCCCTCTTAACCAGAATTTGTTTCAGACTTTCTCTGCCATCTTCATGGAACCAGTAATCAGAAACTTGACTTCCCACACTTAATCTTTTGAAGGAAATTGTATGTATGTATGCATATACCTCCAAAAGTTAAACAAACTTATCTCAACACAAGAACAAAATAACCGCCTATATGGTGGTGTGCGTTCTCCAGAATAGATACTGAGCAGCAAGGATTTTATGTGAGATTGTCTGCTAAGCCTTACCTTGAACTACAGCTTTGTAGTATTACCTCACTTTAAACTACCAATTCACAAGAGAGGCTGATGAAACTTCACCATTTTTCTTTCAATACTCAAAGATTTGAGACTTTGATTTTTACTTTTATTCTGTGTTTACTTTCTATCACTCAGAGAAGTAATCCCAGTTATCTAATGCTTCATAGATGAATGTTTTGTAGCGAACACAACTAAGCTATAAAAGGAATCAGTAAAAAAAAAAAAAAATTACTTTGTAGGTAGCTAACAGAAATTCACTTACTACCGAAATACCGCTGGCTGATGACAAACAGATGAATGATTCACAAATGCAAATGAGAAAAAAATATTCTACAAAAAGAAAACACATTTTCTATTAGGCACCATTTAGAAACATTTTAACTGTCAGCCTCAACAATGCCATCTCACCTAGAACGTCTGAAAACTGAAGCTGGTTTGACATCATGCATCAAGCTAGGCAGCATCAATTCTCTTCTTTAAGAGCCTAATAGACTAGGCCTGTTCTTCCAACAAATGCACTGAAATATCTGTAACGATCACAGCTCTGCCATCGGGGGTGAAAAAGCCTGCTTAACGAAACCTGAAAAAATTATTGCAAAGTTTGACAGATTTTTGAAGCTAACGATTCAGTAGCCATTTGCTATCTGACCTTCATTAGAATTTTTTTCATTATCATGTTGCAAAAATCTATTACATTACAGACTGAAGCTATTAGTCATTAGAAAGCCACTACCATGTTCCCCAAACTGGGGAATCATCATTACCATTAATTTCAAAGGATAGCTTTAAAAGAGGCAATATTCAATATTTTACTGGCTAATTCCACTGTAATTTATCTTACAAAAGCATGCAGGAAGGTTACGCCAGTCTGGATGATCGGTCAATTCTTCTGAACCATTTTGTTTTGTAGGGAAAGCCTCAATAGAATCTAGGGCATCTGGGGATACCTCAGTGGAATTCAGAGTTCAAGGAGCTGTTCTGCAGTACTGACACAGTGGCAGTCGCAGAGGGCACCTATTTCCACATTTTAGAAGATCAGTACTGATGCAATACAGGGAAACAAGGAGAGAGGCAGGGCTTTCCCTCACAAAGCTATTATAGCTTAAATCTTTCATCTTACTCTATTTCATGGGCATTCTAGGGACTACCATGAAGACTTTTCTCCCATTATCCTCTCCTCACAGTACTCCTGCATGATCTACTTTCCTGTGCTTTTATTTCTCTCATGTCAGGTTCGTTTACCAAATACGGACACTTTCATTTTCGTCACATGGTATTTGATGAAGCCTCATTAGCTACTTGGGTACTATCCTTAGGATACATGATGCCAAATGAATTGCCTGGAATATACAAATACTTACTAGTGCAAAACTTCACCTATGGAGTTGGGAGGTTTTTACAGCACTTACAGAAGAGCTCAGCAAAACAGCTATCTTATTCATGATCTTAGGCTCTTCCCACACATTAAGGGCTTGCTTAGACAGGAAGCCTTGAAAGGGAAAAACAGTTTAACAGAAACAATAAAACCTCCCCACCTTGTGATCACAAGTATTTTTGTATCCAACCTGCAAAACCTTTCCACACGCATGCACACAAACAGATACATACCTATTTAATCTCAAATAGCACTAGCTGATATCATCCATTTTTACTGTTCTCAAATTATCCACATTTTCAGTTGTCTTCACTCAAAAACCCAGTACGGCAACTTGAAAAACAGATTAAACTTTAAGAAGCATACTCGGAAAGAAGTTGGAGGGTTTTTGGTAGACATCTGGTTACATCCATCGATTTCTAAAGTGCTAGGCCAGTACATTGCAGAAAAATACAGCTGGGAGAGATGCACACTGCAAACCTGCCTCATCTGTCCCCTCACTGCAGACACTGTCAATGGTAATGCTATCACCCTAGATGGATGCTGCTCTAGTCTGTACTGCAATATCCACGATGGCGAGGTTTTCACAGCCTCCGCAGATATACTGCTCCCACACTTCACTATTATCATTTGAAAGGGGATTTGGGGTTTTGGTTTTATTTGTTTTCCCTAATTTCTAAACTCAAACACTCTTGGTGAAAAACTATTCAAGCTTTTAGGAAGTCCTATGTGAGAGCGGGGTTGTGCAAAGGGTACATGCACTGTGGTAACTGTGGGAAAGAACAAATAATCTTTCTGGGCTAAAATTCCTGCCAGGAGGTGGGAAACAAGAAGATAAGGTCTGAGGAGAAGTCTTGTGGACCTCAAAACTATGAGCAGAACTCAAAGGTTGAGCTCAGAGCTGGGGAGCCCGGGTTTAAGAGTGCCTTTGTGGCTCTGTGTTGCTAGGTAGGTATAATGTCTTTGCCACTGTAAGTTACGCACTCAAAAGAGAACAATGTCCTGGAAGCAAGCTTTAATGGTAGCACAGACGATGGGGGTGGGGAGGGAAGGAAAGTCAGTGCAATGGTGAAAGAAGTTGCTCTCTGCTAATCGAGCTGTGTAAATTCATCTTACAAAGTCTTGAATAACTCATATACAACAGACTTGGAGACATCTATAAACAGAGCACTAAAGAAAAGCAGGTAGCTCCAAGGTATAACATACTCTGTTTTCCAAAAATGTGCTTCCCATTGAGACACTGCATTCCATTATCCACAGGTATAATGGATTAAGTAATATGAGAAGACTGATACAGTCCTTGCCAGGTGTGTCCCGGGAGGAAGAGCAGTTCAGCTCCCGTATTCCAGAATTTCAGCTTTTAGTCAACACAGATCTTCAAAGACGGCAAGGAAATGGGAAACAAGATGAGAGCGAGTTTTAGTGCTGCCACCCAGTTTTCATTTGGGAGAAGCAGGGGTGCTCCTGCACTCTGACACGGTCAGGGTCAGCGTGAGGTACATCTGCCCTGCTCACCACAGCACTTCCATCTTGCAGAATTTTAAAGAAGAAGGGCTAAACTGGGCACTCATTATTTTACTGAGCCTTGGTAACTGAAAGAAAAACATGGTCGTGGTCCCATAACGTGCTAAAAGCAATCAGTGAACAGGCCATTTAGCTACCATATATTTCAAATGTAATATAGTCATTTTAGTTATTTCAAAAGACTCTTGTCCACGTTCAGACTAATCACAAAGGGAGAAGATAGCCTCTATAATAAAGCTGTTTATCTGAAATTAAAAATTGGATTAATTTTTGTTTCCCTCCCACACTACTGGAACCTCATCCAACTACTATCATCTTCCAAAACACTTTCTAATTGAAACATTTGCAATTAAAAAAAAAAATCACAACAGAAAAAGGTGTGCAATTAGCAAACCTGAAGACATGCATCTTTTCACAAAACTGATACATTTCAGGCAGTAAATCCAGTTCCCAAATGAACAGACTAGGGCAGGCATGGAAGGAAAGCACAGTCTGTAAGCTGAGGGGGTGAACTGACCAGCAGAATCCCATCTGCTGCTCAGAGGCAATGGGTCCAGACCCTCATCTGCGGGACCACAACAGTCCCTTGCTAAGTGGGGAATAAACCTGTTTTTTCAGTGCATTAGCTTGTCCTGCACCACTGCTTTGCTACTAAAGGAAGGATTGTTTTCCAGAATACAAAAAGCTATTACAGGCTTACTATGTGAGCAAACTGATATGTTGAATTACTGCTAAGTAGGGAAGGTGAGTAATAGCTCTGTGGACTTCCAAAGTAATCAAAGTAGAAACAAACATTAATTTATAACATTCAGCACCCAGTTATAATCTACTGGTAATAGACACAAATAAGATTCCATCCAGAACAGGAGAAATGGCACCATGTATTCATACTTCTTGCAGCAAGAGAATTACTCAACTGCAAACACTAAACGATACCTATAAAAACTTCCCCATCAGTGTCAGGGCTGAAGAGAGTAGGGTAGGGAAGGGGAAGGAAGGAAGGTGAAGGAAGAAAGAGTAACACCATCCAACCAAAGAGATGCCTTTTAAAGTCATGGCATAAATGTGATAAATTCACCACCCAACCACCTCACACAGATTCAGAGTGTCAGGGGTTGGAAGGGACCTCTAGAGATCATCCAGTCCAACCCACCTGCCAGAGCAGGATCACCCAGAGCAGATCACACAGGGACAAGTCCAGGTGGCTTTGGAAAGTCTCCAGGGAAGGGGACTCCCCCCCTCTCTGGGCAGAAGGCATTATTTTGAAACACACAGTGATATGTATACCATGACTTCTGACAGGGATAGACCTGTTCATAATAAATCTGGGGAATTATACTCCAAAATATTCATGAGCTGACTGAACCAAGTCACATAACCCTTGGTCATGGAGCTTATGCCATGGAACTTAAAATACAGCTGTGCCACAGTTGAGGACAGATAAGTGAAGCGAGAAGGAAGACAGCAAGAAAGATAGCAAACCACATTTTCGCCAGCTCACCAGCTGGACCCAGGAAACAGCACACTGGCCCTAGTCCTTCCAGCCCACCATGCCTGCCAGTATTCTTTTTGCAAACAATGTAAGACACAGATGGAGTAACCCATAGCTGCTCTTGAAACACCAGGCGAGTCCCTAGTGTTACTTCTGTTTGCAGTGCCTGAACGGAGGAGAGCAATCTCAAACCAAGTATCGAGTATTTTTTCTTTAACCTCATCAACTGTTTGTGCAGTGTGCGATGGACACAGTACCGCCGGACAGTAACAACTATTCACAAGACCAGACCCCAGTATTCAAACACAGCTAATTCAGGCTTAACTGGCATTATATCTAAGTATTGTTACATTACAAACTGAAAGATGTTCCTACTCTACAATTCATAGAGATGAATGATTTGTTTTCATAGTAACTGCCTAAAGATTTTTGGAATACCCACCATGTTTCAGCCTTACTAGGACCAACCCAACCTGACCATACATAGGATTTCTAACACTTCATTCTACAAGTCAGGAAATTTTCAATAGTCAGAGACTCTTTGGTACCCAAGGCTAGATGAAAAACCTTTGGCGAATGGAGGTAGTGCAAAGTAGCAATTATAGCAGCTTCTCAAAAGATTTGAACCCCACACCTCATACTGCTTCTTTTCTATAAGAGCAAGGGAATGAAAAAGTATTGTAGCTATCTCCTTCACATGGCATCACCAGGGAAGAATGGAATGACCTTCCATGTTAGCAGTATCAACAGAACCCAAATTCTGACTTCCCCCAAGATGACTGCTGAGGCAAACAGAATGACACAGCTCTCCTGTGCAAAAGGGAAAGACCATGCAGAAGCTGGCCTTAAACTAACTGGGGTGCACGTATAAATCATGTAACACACACCAAGTTCAAGATCTACAGAACGGACAGTGTATAAACTCCAACACTTCCAGTCAACGAAGGTTATGGACGAAGAGTAACAGGCACTGAGGAAATGCATAAACTGGCCTGTAAAAAAGCAATCTGTTAAGGGCTTATATTTTGGACAGTTTGAGAAACACAGGGGGAAGAGATTACTGCTCCTTTATAGGAACAGTGCAGGAAAAAGAAAGGCAATTTAAGCCTGGAGGTAGCTGATACAGAATGCCAGCTGAACTAGAGGAACCTATAGAGGCCCCTGGGATTGCTGGAGAGATGGAAGAAGAGTTTCAGTTAGGTAATTAGGGCTTCAACAGAAGAATAAATACTCCACAGGCAATCCACAGGTTCTTCTCACCTCTCGCCACTTCTTCTCTCCAGCAGTGACAGCTGCTTGTGAAAGCAAATGGAAAGGTCTCTCTCATTCAACTCGTTAGTTAGTAATCCTCACTGGTAATACAACAAGGAGCACAATACCAGGAGGAGCTGCCAGCCCTTCCCTCCGCTGCTCTGAGGCAGAACGCAGGGCTCGAGATCTCGTAGGCACTCACCCCAGTAACAGCGATGCTGCGGTGGAGCCAAAGGCCATGAATACACTTTTGGAAGAGAAAAGAAATACCCCAGGGCAGGTGAGGCAATATTCAGGTCACTTTTTTACTGCATGATTCTCCTGCTCACCCCTCTTCATGCCCCAGAGGGAAAGACACTGCTGTTTGTAGCCAGGCTTCTGAAGCAGGAGGTAGCAGCTTGCTAGGGAATGATCCTAAAGGAGCAGGAGGAGAAAGCGATGACAGCGATCCACTGAGGATTCAGTATTTCAGCTTTTTTGTGACAGTAAGATCAGTTACCAGCGGAAGGCATGTTGGTTATCAATGTCATGATCTGAAAGGGACTACTGCTCTCCTTTGCCCTGCAACAATGAACCAGTCAAAGCGCCATGAAGTTATTTCCACCTTCAGAGGGCCTATTTTAGGAGGATTACTGAAATAATTGTGACTTTGATGCCCTAGAATATGCTGCAGCAAGTTCTGCTGCACAGTGAGACACTTAGACATTGGTCCCGACCACTGACAGGACATTTGAAAAGCAATGTTCTGTGCAGCTCCACTCTCTCAACCTCAAGTAGGTTCCACAGAAGAAAGAAGGTGACCATGTTCTGGATTTCAGTCAGCATCCCCTAGCAAGCAGGAAGGCTGACAGAAAGACAGTCACACCGCTCATTCTTTATTTCGTAGCTGGGGCCGTTGGTGGCAGCTAAGACTTGCGCTGGAATACCACATGCTTCAGTACTGGTTAATAAAGCTGTGACCTCCAAATTTAGCACTGCACTAGGAGATTTTTTCCTCAGACTGTTCTGTGCCCACAACAAGCAGCTCGAGACAAAGGGAACAGGAAATGATTTTGGTTAGTG
Organism: Rhynochetos jubatus; assembly: GCA_027574665.1. Taxonomy (NCBI): domain Eukaryota; kingdom Metazoa; phylum Chordata; class Aves; order Eurypygiformes; family Rhynochetidae; genus Rhynochetos; species Rhynochetos jubatus. Next base: position 7,363,656 of record CM050662.1, read on the forward strand.
TCTAATGCAGGGAGCCACCTAAAGCCAGCTCCTTTCCAGGAAAAAGAGAAGGTGTGCTTCCTCTGGTGACCGAGGCTATATATACAAATCTTTGTTACCATACCTTGCTTTTTACATCATCAGTAATCTACCTGAGGGTTCACTTCTCATAGATCTTTCCTGAAAAAACTTAACCACCAAACGTGCATTTCTTTCTGGTGTCTGAACTGAAATACCTAGATGCAGCGGGTTTTTTTTCCCCCCCCTCAAGGATTTTCCACAGCTACAAATGCAGGCTGAAGTCCATAGGGACATTGAGAACTGATCTTAAAGTGAGTGAAGCTCATATTTTTATCATCTTATAGGCACCCACTCATCTCTGAACAGTCAACTTTCTTTAAAAATCTGTTCTCTATGGCTTCCCTTCCAATAGCGATCTGCACATTTACAGTTCCCCCAACAGCATTTGCCGTGTTCTTTAGCTGATATTTAGGCCACATGTTGCCAAAATAGGAGAAACTGATTGAAGCCACTCACCATGGAAATTTTCTGCATCTTGCTGCTAGCGCACCTTCACACGTCACACGAACGTCTACATAAACTCAACCCTGTTTTAGGTAACTCTACACATGTAACAGAAACACTCCGACAAATCAAACTTACAAAATTATTAAAATTACAGATCCACTTTCATGGTACTGTTGTGTCTACTTACAGCTGTAGTTACAAGTGTAACATTTCAACTCATTCAAATATTCTTCTATAAGATTCTTAAACTTTCCCATGATTGGAACGAGTCTGACAAAACAATTATTCTTCCATGAGATTCATTAGTAAGCCCTTTGATTTTTAGTGCCCAGTCAGCTATGTTGAAGTGGAAAACTATTTCCCTATCCTTTTACGGGCTTATGTTTTTGTGGATGTTGACATCTGTATGTTCTCATGCAAAACTAGTATACGAGCCATAGCTCACTCTCTCAAAAGCCACAGACAACAGTGAAAGCGTTTTATCTGTATCAAAACCATGTAGAGAAAAGTTAAAAGAAATGCCTAGACGAGAAAACACGCCTTAAGAGAAAGTTGTATGTTCCAAACTATACCCTTGACAACTCCTGATGGACCATGACTTTCTGAATGCCCCTGCGCACAGAGCCAGAACCAAATACACCAAGAACCTGCACACACGCACCTCCAAACCTGTAATCTATGTAAATATTAACTAAGATGAAAAGTTATTTTCTTTAAATGCCTAATTCTTCAGTAATGGTAAAAATAGGTATCTACATAGTGACAGCAGAACCAGGCAAACAGTGTGCACCAACCGGCACTGCTAATGAAATTTACCTTGTTAATATTCTTTAAGCGTATTAAGCTGCACGTCACTTGTTTCAATTTGGTTGGGAAAACTCATTTAATGTTGCAAGTATGAAGTGCATAACATCCCTCCCTAGAAAACCTATTTTTACATACTATGATGCATTTAATAATTACAACTTTGTTACTTTACGTCAGTTGGTGTAAAGCCAACACCTTATTTTCCCCCCAGAATCTGGTTCAAATACAATATTCCCTATAACACTGGCAAGGTAAGTGTAGCAAGCAAAGTGAACTTTATTTTCAAGATCAAAAATCTTGTCTCTAGTGTCACTGTTACATTTCAGCATCAAGTATTCTCCATTTCTAAATACTCAGCTTTTGTTGTTGCTGTTTTAAAAAGGTGCTTAACATCTTTTTCGTATGTGACACAATGCTGAAGCACGCTATTATAACTTATTTCACTGTAAACAGACGCGTTTCTAAGAGAGATTAGAGAAGTCACTGGGAAATCTATACTCGCAAAAAGCTTTGCAAAAAACTGTTGGTTACATTTAATAGGACTTTCTGGACTTTGCTGGTTTTACACATGCTTACATGTAAGCCCTACACTAGCACGTAACAATGGCTTCAGAACAGAATTTGTTTCATTTCCACTTACATACATTCACTCACACCTCTTTAAACTTACATTTTTCACAATACAGATTGCAAGTAGCACTGTCCCGAGCCATTCAAAATCACAACAGAACCAACACTCCTAACTTCATTAGCTTAGGAAAAGTGACTTTCCCAAACATTCTCAATTTTCTCCCCTAAAAAAATAATTTAACAAAATAGATTGTTGTCCTTGGAGTCAAGGGAACACACACACAACTTCCCAGGAGGCCACCTAGATTCTTACATAGCTAACCGCGAAGTACGCACAAGGAGACAGGCTCTGCTTGCTCCTGTACGTATGCACACGGATGCGAAAGGATGACTCGCCATGGTAAGGTGCTACGCTACAATCTGGCAGGCCTGGACTCGTATCCACACTAAAAGCTTCTCTGGGTTTTTCAGACTATGGTTAAAAATATTTACACTAGCCAATAATCACTGTGCCCGCAAAAACCGTGCGTGAACAAGGATAAGCAAGAGAAGACAGTTTTGCTGCTATTGCTCATACTGCTTCCCCCAAACAGCACAGCAGCATAAATCTGTACGCTGTTCTTGCTTAGGGTGCCTTCTCTGCATGCCCAGTACGGTACAGGTACAGGACTGGGCTTCAACTGCCGCCTCACTTCAGACGTTACTTTCCACAAGGATTTTACAGAGCAGGCATTACCATACCCTTGATATGTTCATTACTGACTCTGATGGGTTCGCATACCCCTCTGAACGACCCCTGGTACTTTCCTTGCCTCTCTGTGCTGAAAAACTGCAGACAGACCTGGAGAACTGAGACCAACTGAGAGCTTTGAGTGCTCCTACCAAAGACACAAACACAGCTATGGTGTGACTCAAACCAGTATGAAAACCCTTCAAGAGCAGCTACTCACATACTGTATACAAATTTAACATACATATGTAGTTCTGAAGGCTACAGTTAGTGTTTTGGCTAAGTGCACACATTTATATACCAAAGAAGCCCCTTAAGAACAAAACTAAGATGAAGACTATTATCCAAAACCAAAAAGGGCGATACCTGGTTCCTAATTTCCCCATACTACTTAACGTGCATTGTGATTGATATCACAACCAAACCAAACCAAAACACATTCCCAAACCCCAGAGCCAACCCCCCCCTACCTCAGTACAACCCTGCTTTCCAATTATCAGGCATTAAAAAGTATCTTCCACAAAGCCTGTTTCTGAGTTAAAGAAGCATGACTTAAGGTCAGCTGTTTCCTTAACTATTACCCCAGAACGTGCCTGCATACTGCCACCGGCGTAAGGCAGGATCTGCACCACGCGTCCAGTCACAACCTGCTCAGCTAAAGAGAAGTTTATAATTCAGTCTTGTCCAGCTTATTCCTAAAAACCTTATAATTGCATACCTTCTGGATGACTACTAGGTTATTAATGTTCAGCAATAAACGTGAAAGTAGACAATTTATTACAATTTGGTTCTGAATGTCAATCAATTCAACCAGAAAGAAGCTATTTAAAAATAATAAAAATTGAGTAATATCAAAGCTTAGTACGCTTCCTGCTTATCCAAAAAGTCTACTTGATATTCCTGGGTTAGTCTGCAAGGTGGATTTAAAACAATACATTTGAACTTCAACAGCATTATGAGATCTCACTGCAGAGCAATAATTGTGAGACAAAATTCAGCTAACACAGAATGTCCCGAAGAAGCTTTTCAATCTGTACGTGGTTTAGGTGCGACTGTATTGCAGAAAACATTTTACATGTTGCTGTAGCTGCTCCGCTACGTGACTCTCGATAAGGATCAGAACAAGGGGCTCTGAGGCTACAGAGATGACCAGGACACAAATTTGGTGCGGTCTGTGGTTGGAACAGTCTGAATGCAGCCAGACTCATTTCATACTCTACCTCCTACATAACTAAGAGTACACTGTACAGGAGCTGGTTTGTGCAGTAAAAAATTAGAAAGATGAGTCACTCTCACTTGGTATGAATGCTCTGGGATGTGACACCTCAGGTCAGGAAGTATGGATCAGTTCTGCATATGTCTCGTATCAGCAAAACTATGATTTCTATTTTAGCACAGTAAATATCATATTCTATTCTTCCTGATAAAGAACTTGCAAAATTAGAAGTATAGTTAAAAAGAAAAAACAGCCTTGAAAAAACTTGCCGCTTCCCTTAAATACTAATCCTCTGAAAAAGCAAGTCAGGACTAAACCATGTCTTATCAATCAGTTCAGTAGAAATTAACTTAATTAATATTCTGAAGTTGTACTTCCTGTAAGGGATCCAGGGCAAGGGAGGGCAGACGTTTTTGAACTATGCTTTTATTTAAAATAATATTATTATTCAAAAGATGACCCCAATGATTTTTTGGTGTTATCTTTAAACATGGACTTCAGTGGTGCTGCTCCTACAAGCACCTTTTGCCAAAAACGTTAAGGATTGAGGGATTAAATTCACAGTAAACTTCAAACAAACACAAACCAGCTTTTCAAACAATGGTGTATTGACTTCAGTGGTCTAACAGTGGCTTGAGCTTTGTCTCCATCTAATTTGACCTTCAGTTTAGTTTGACCTCCCAGACAAGAAAGTCTAGACACTGACCTTGATTGAACTGAACTAACATTCTCCCTGTTCTATGTTGTTCTAAATAATTTTAAGCACAAGATCACTAAAATATCTTACACCATTACTTTAACAGTACTACTGTTCACAATAGTTTTTTTTTTGACTGTAGAAACAAAACTGACAGTATTTGACAGGAAAATGCCAAAGCCAGGACCATAATATATCACAAGTTGATACAAATATTGCTGTTCTCCCCAGAAATAAAAACATTCTTTAAAAAAGGCAAAGAAACGTAACCATTAGGCCCTCAAATCAATGCCCCTACCACTGTTAATCTCTGTGACCTAACAAGAGAAAGTGTCTCCTATTTTCTCATGCAGCTCTTTGACTTTTAGTACGAAATCTTAAAATCGGAAATACTGTTCAAATTGACTACAGAAAAACATCAGAGGTGATGTTCGTGTGTTAATTTTTCCCAAGCTACAAAACCAGCTGAAATCTAATGATACAGAAACACGATTATTTTCATTATCCACATCAAAAATAAGCATATAGAGATTTAAAAGATTATTGTTTGCATATAAGCACTGTCTTAGTAGGAAATGTCTAAAAATAGGCAGAATAAAATTTCAAGCAGATTATCAGGATCAAAACTTTTTTTTTTTTTTTAAATATGCTGAATGCATGTTAACAATTGGAAAAAAACCACTGTGGGCTCTCCGACGTGGTCAGGACACTAAGAAACCACAGCTAAAAAGTTTTCCTCTCAAAATGCATTCGAGCTCAGACCTCACAGCTGGCTTTTTGAATATCACCCAATCTATACCAGTGCAATATATGAATAGTTTTTATTTATTGCTCAGCAACTAGAAACCTCAGCACATGGGGCAAGCTAAATTAATCGTCAACCTGGTTACCGATTTGCCAATACACAGGAAAATGATACCCAAGTACATAATTTAAATACATTTTAAACCTTGACAATGCAAGAAATATCACCTATTTTTAGGTTGTGAACCCTTGTAAAAATCCACTTTTCCTAGCGCTTACATAAGCCCCCTAGAAAAATATCTGTCATCGTTCTATACGGTGGAGGGAAATTCACGTTTCTCAAATCAATAGATTTGAATTATAATACAAACGCCTTGAAGACAGAATCACGTTTCTCTAAATTCTTCAAAGTTTGAAGAAAAACTTTGACACTGTAAAACACAAGTTAGCTATTAAACTTGCCTAAAGTAACATTATGAACAGGTGATGCTATTTTTTCATTACCTCTGCACTTCAACAAAGACTACATTTTTTTAAATTCATCAGATGTTAAACAGCATTCCATAAAGTGCTCTACCAGGGTATTAGGCAAACAGACCTACTTACTGACAGCTTGCATTCCGTATTGTTTCACTCAGGCTTTACACGCTTCAGTTGCTACAATACCACTACTTCTAGACTTCACTTCTTCAGAACACATGCATTCCGAATTTATTCGATCTTACATAATTTTTAACTACACAACTAAATATTATAAACAAAGTCTCCTTTAATTCTGTGTTCCTGCATTTCAAGTCTGTTATAATACCCGTTTTCTCCATGTATTACAAGGTTTGGTAAATTTAAACAAGTACAAGCCAAACACACATATAAATATTTATGTACACACATACATACACACAGAGACAATACTTGCCATTACATTTTGAGCCTTTTAAAAGGACAGAACACAAGTATGGAAGTACAAAAAAAAAAAGGGGACGGGGTGGAAAGCATAAAAAGCACACATTAAGACCCCAGTAGTATTAAATCATCTGAAATTGCTACGGATAAATGTTTACACCAGCATTTACAATCAGCCTAACAAGAAGTGTTGAAAAAGGAGCCTGGTTCAGAGATAAAGAGTTAAGAGCTCAATTCGCAAGCATTAAGCCACCTTATTTAAATTTCAGTTTGGGTGTACGCAAGAAACAACATAGTATCTTGTCAAACTGCCACTCCACGTAAGGTCTAACAGGGACTTGGGCTGGTGTTAGCACACGTTGGTACATTGTCTCAGCAACGTATGCAATACATGCCAGCAATCTCTTCCTCCCCAGCTAGGAATTCATTATTAAGTGCAATTTCAAAGCAGCTCAATCGCAGGGCTATACGTGAAACACCAAAGTGCTTCTACGTTTGTATCTTTGCAAACAACATCGTATTATTGTCCTCTGCTGCTTCCTGCGAATCTGCAGCAATGATGCAAAGCAGCAGCTTCTTTTTTTTTTAATTCCCTTTTGGAATAGAAATGCCTGCCTCCTCTTAATTCTGCCTGTTCCTAACCGAGACGCACCGTGGACAATAGTTTCTGATTCAGTGATACCTTTCCACACTGCTGGTAAAATTGAAAAAAATATTGAAATATTGTACTCCGATGCCAGAAGAAAGGGGAAGAAGGAAAAAAAAAAATAATAAAGGCAGCTTAACGAAGAAACGCAGCATTAAAACACGGTGAAAATAAAAGAAATTCCAGCGATCAAGGATGGGAATTAATGGGCAGAGAAGCAGCAGCAGCACTTATTGCGGAGGCTCAGAGAATCCTCTTCCCTGGAACTCATGCAACTAATGACCTCTCCAAGTGCTGAATTAAGCGGCTCCAGGAAGCAGAACACTTACTGCCCGGTTTTAAGACACATATCAGAAGTTGTCAACTCTCCTAATGCAATTACAGAAAGTGGGGGGGGGGGGGGGGGGGGGGGGGGAAGGTAGAAAGGGAGCGACAGAGACAGAAACGCTGCAGCTTCAGGCGCTGTTGCCGAATGAAAAGCAGTAAGGAGAGCCCTGAGCATGTAGGCGAGTAAGAAGTGAAGAGCATTTACCAGCAGCAGCAGGAGGTTGAGCAGCCCGAGCCCCTCACACCGTCTCTGGGAGATAACTTAGCACCGGTGCGGATTCCTTCACTGACGAGGAACACCCCTTGGCTTTGCCTTCCCTTCCTCTCCTCTCCCGTCCCGTCCCTCCCCCGAGGAGCGGAGTAACGGGAGCAGCAGCAGTCTCCCGCCGCCCCCGGGGCGCGGAGAAGCGCGGAGGGGCCGCCGGCGCGGAGGGAAGGGCGGGCGGAGGGAGCGCGGGCCCCGGCAGCCGCCCGCGCCAGCCGCGCTCTGGCTGCAGCCCCGCCGGCCCCCGGCTGCACGCGCCGCGGCCGGGGCCGCCAGCCAATCCCCGCGCTCGGCACCCGGCCGCGCGCGCGCAGGGCCCCCGCGCGCTGCCGGGGCCGGGCGGCGGCGCGGTGGGAGAGAGGCGGGCGGCGGAGCGGCGCGGAGGGGTGCGCGGGGCGGGGGGGGGGGGGTGTGCTGAGGCGGCAGGGACCCGCTGCGTGGGTGTCCTTGTTTCCTTGACCGTTACTGCGCATAGCGGGCGTCAGCGCTCCGCGCCCGTCCCTCGGCGGAGCCGCTGGGCTGCCCGAGCCGAGCGACTGCCGCAGAGGTGCGGGAGCCGGGGGGGCCCCTCGCCGGCGCCCGGGGCGGGGGGGGGCTGGCGGCGGGCGAAGCCGGTGTCAGGGTGCCTGTCCCGTCGCCCCGGCGAGGGGCCGAGGATGGGAGGGGAGTGCGGAGGCCGCCCCCGCGGAGGCGCGGGCCAGCCGGGCGCTCTGCCGCCCCCCGCACCGCCGGCGTGCGGGCTGCCGCTGCGGGCAGGCCGGGCCCCGAGGAGCGAGCGGGCAGCGCGGGGAAAGGGAACAGCAGCGTCTCAGCACGGGAAAAACTGTTAGAAAATTGCTGCCATCTTTCTGCCCCGAGTTAGAAGCGTTTCAACAAACTGTTGTGCGGTTCCCGAGAAGGGAATGACTGCCGGCGGAGACTTCCCCTGCTCGGTGAACTGGCCGCGGGTGAGCCTCGGTCATCGTGGGCTAGGTAGCTGCTTCAAAAACTCTGCACAGCACTCACCTTTTCTGTGTAATGAAATGCTGACTAGTATTTAACCTTAATTTTTCCCCTACCCTTCGCCATGCCTCTGTGAACGTGCCAATGGCACCAAAAAAAGGAGTCCTGAAGCAAAGCAGATCAGGAGACGAGAGAATGGCGAACTGCTAGACACAAGCAGATGCCAACCTGTAAAACTTTGTACAGATGCTTGACAAGGCCAGGAGGAAAGCAGCAAGTTACGTTATCCAGGATACACAGAAACAGCAGTGGAACGGAGCCTTGGACGTGGGCAATGCACAGCAGCAGGGCTAACAGCACTAACACGGAGCACTCTTCATCTGCCGATTTTTATTCCGTAACACAGAAAATCTGTGTGGAGGCATGAAGTATTGCACATTGGATTACCTGTAGCTGGGAAAAGCATACTGTGAATGTCTGATTAGAGAGAAACTACAGCAGAGTTAATTTTCCAACTGCAACTGTAGTTTTGTAACTGTCAACAAAGAGCAGGGGTTTTAAGGGGCAATCCAGAAATCAGCAGGGAAGTATCTCTCAGCTTTTCAAGGTTAATTGAGAAGAGGGGAGAGCTGGGCATACTAGTAGAGCCGGGCAAATTACATGCAATGCTGGAGCTTGAGGACTGCATCTACTCACAGGGGTGAAGATCCACATAGCCACAACTTCTCCCTGGCCTCATCTTTTTCTATGGCATTTCACAGATTTCAAGATGTGTCCTTGCCTCAAACACTGTGGTCTAAATCTTAATGTAATGTGCATGGTGATGTTCTGATTCTGCAGAGACACTTCTGTACAGAGATGCTGTGATAGTCATTTTACTGGAAATAATCTCTCTACTTGAAAATAAACTAGATTGCAAAAATGAATGTTAGAGATGTATTAAAAAGATTGTTGCCGTTAAGTAATGAGTTGTCCCTATCAGGAAGAAAGACTGAGAATTACACTCAGATGGGAAACAGACCTCATCAAACTACATTTCGATGCAACGCAAGTTTCGGTTAAAAAGGGAATGGAATGTCTGTAATAGCAGTTCATAAAGCACATGACTTGATGCTTATGATGATTAAACAGAAATTAGCAAAAACCAAAATATGTTTAGCCCATCCAATCTAAAGACATTTGTAAATCTTCATCTCATTGGAGTCTTTCTAATAGTGATATACAGAATATTACAAATCTACTTAATATACCAGTGATTTGAGAGAGACCAAACAAATGGCTGATTAAATGCCACACAATGAAGATTTGCTGATGGTCAATTATGATGGACACGGGCTAATGGCAGAGACCAATCTAGACGCCTTGGTAAGGTGGCCTCATTTGTTCCACAGGACTGTTGAAGTCAAGGTCAGGTATCCAGTGAGAAAGAACGCAGGTTACATTTCATGTCAGGGGATTGTTTCCTGGAAGGCAGTTTACAGTAAACAGCAGTACTTTGTCCTGGTGAATAACTGAAGAGATGCTCCTGCTGTTACGGGTTAGTAAAGATGACAGCTGAGAGTGGATGGGTAGCGGGGAGAGTATCAAAGCAAAAATAAACAGAAGTTACCTGTCCAGGCATTATTAGTAAGGCCAAAGTGGGAATACTGCCTCTGTGTACACACTTAGGATTAATGATAACTGTATAAAACTTAGACTATCTGAGAGACAATTAATGTATGTTTTGGAAAGATAACCATGTCTTCTCCCTAAAGTGAGAGGCCTAACGGAAGACAGGGAACCATGCTCTCTCTTCCTCTTGTTCTCTATTTAAATTGATCTTGGATTCTTTTAGATGTGCTGATACATCTTCGAAGGAAGAGAGGCTTGTTCCCATCCCTTTAATCTGGTGGTAAGGGTATTCTCCTGGGAGTAGGAGACGTGAGACTGAATATGCATGAGGCTACGGAGAATAAACCAAATACCTCATTTCTGGGTTAGAACTCTTTAACTACTGGGTTAGTAAGTAAATGGTGACCACAGGCTACTCCTCCTCTTGCAGGTTTTAAATCCTTTAGCTCTGTTTAGCCCTTTAGAGGAAAGAATGCAAGTGCCTGCCTTCAAGAACAAGTTCCAAGCAGTGAATCCCACGTGAATATAAGTGTGGTTCTTCAGATTTTGGTAAAGTGCCCGAGGAATGGGTCTGCAGACGTATCACTGTCCTGTTTCCTGTTGGCTACATCAGTTACTGCTCCATGCCTGAGATGCTGAAAAGGAAGGCCAGCAATACACAGCCTAGAACCTGCATGATCTATGAGCTGCTGTCCCTAATAGCCTTGGAGTCTCTCTGTATCACCCTGTCACTTACAGAACCTGCTGACATGAGAACATCTTGTCTGTTTTCAGAAGGGCCATGGTTCTCTTTCTCACACTTCTTGAAAAATTGATCTTCAGTGTGATTTGAAAGGAAAAAGGACACACACACACAAAATTGTAGTTTACTGGGGATAAGTACTGGATGCTTGTCTCCTTGCCTTTTAAGCACGTGTTTGAATTTTCTAACCTGGAACAGCTGATTTTTTAATGTCTGCCTCTACATCATTATTCCTCTATTAGTATGTAGCAGCTCCACCACACACATTGCTATACCTTGATCAAAATAGGCATAATTAAAGGCAATTTCTGGAAGCAAATGTAAATGCATTGTACAGCGAAGGTGAAATTTGAATACTGCAGCTAATTAATGACTGGAACATTTTACCTATGGAATGTGAATTGTGTTGCTTGGAGTCTTTAAACAGAACCAAAACCCTTTCTGAAAGATACGTTTCATCTCAAATGTAAGTTACGGGACTGATGGAGTGGTTACTTGGGTGAAGTTCGGGTGAAGTTCACTGGCTGGGCACAGTTTTTGCCAACCCTGTAGGCTATGAATCATGATACGCAGTGATCCACCGTAACAGCACAGGACTCAACTCTTCAGAATAAAGAGAGCGCTTATCTTCCTGAACAATGCCTCACAATGCTTTAACACGTAAAGAGGATTATTTTCATTAATTGGTACAATTTCCCACATTTATTATATGTACTGGAATATCATTAGTTGCACCTGACTTAGATGTCCTGTTTTCATTCTTAATCCTAAGCCTGCAATTGCACAGTAATTCATCCTCTAAACAGTAGTCTCACTTATAAAAAAATAGGGAAAAAAATATGTGTGGGAGTATCCATTCCAAGGCAGTAATCACCCAGTGGTTCCAGAGAAATACCCGAGCATCGCGCAGTGAGCTACCAACAGAGGAGGAGCAGCAAGACACCGTATTCTAACGCACTGGAATTACCCTCTTTGGTAATTCAGTAAATGTGGTGCTTGTTTGACTTTAAAATAAGGGAGGTTCTATCACCTCTTAACTATTGCCAGAAGCTGTCCGTAATTTGTCAAACAGGAGGAAGAGAAAGGTGTTGAAACTGGACGAGTATTTTCAGGTAGTTTCCCGTCCCTTTCACCTGTTTTATTTTTTCTTCCCTTCTACAGCCAGCCCATCTACCTTGTAAGAATTACAGCCTGTCTTTGAAATGGCTCAAAGGGAAGTACCGAGCAGGTGGAAAGCTACTTGCTATATGCTTGAACAGCTCTGAACAATTCACAGCCGTCAACAAGTTTGCAGTTCTGGAAGAAGAGGAGGAAAAAGATGGAAAGTCTGTGTAGGTAATACCTGCTCAGTGGAAAGTAAAGAAAGTGTGCAGGCTTTTATGGGCACAGAGCACTGCTGTACTGAAAGAGGGATCACTTTTCTTTAGATAAATTGCTGTCTGCAAATGAGCACGGTCAGTATTGCAGAGCCATCCCTAATGAAACCCCCACCACCATGCAAATTCAGTAGGATACCCCCTGCCTGGCACGGTGCGTGTCTGCAGCGTGTTCCACGTCCATGAAACTCTGCACTTACATACCTAAACCCCGTATCTTCACTGATCACAAAGGTCCCAAGGGAATTCTGAAGAATACAGCTGCCAACTTACTGTTAAAGCGGGCTACTGCCATCTCTAAGCAAATGATGAGCCTTTGCTCATCTGGCAGATCAAGGTTCACTGGGCTCTGAGAAGAATTTTTGTGTTCCAGTTGCCCGGCCCTCAGGAGACAACGTGCGGGTACTGAAATTACATATCACTGTGGAGAGTTGGTGGGATGCACCGTTTCTACTGGACTTACTGTGCTGAGAGCGCTTATATGATAATCCTAAACCACTAATACAAATGTTCGACTAAATATATGAATTTTGGAACAATTCTCACTTGTGTGAACCAGGACCCAGGTCTCTCACCTTCTCTGGCCCATACAGTTACTGCAGTCATACTGGTTTCTGACACACATTTTAGATTCCAGTTCCTGAATACTGAAATCTGCATTCTTGTTGCTGCTGTAACATAAGTGGAAGATACAGCTGTTAACTAGTCCTTAGTTTGGTTTTGCAAGCTACTGACGACTACTAAGTATAATTACACGCTATTGCAATGTTAATTCTCTTAGCCATTTTAATGACTGACACCACAGTTTCACCTGTTTTCCTGCAGTAATCACTGAGGGGTTGAAGCCATTATTAAAGAAAAAGTGTATGCTTTACGTAGTTGTCTGTGTAGAGAAATGTCTTTGCATTTTTGGTCTGGGAGAAAATACTGCAAGGTGGTCATGATAAAAACCATGGAGGTCAGGGAGCATTCTGGTCAGTAACGAAGGGAGGTGCAGACAAATCATCTACTGGAAGCTGCATGCAAAAATGCAAAGAATGATTAGGGAAAGAACGATGAGAACAACAAAAAAAAAAAAAAGTAAAAAGAGAAGTGTACAATATATAAAATAGGGCATGCAATTTGTGCCCAGTTTATCGTCTGAGTGATACTCTTCTCTCCCTACATAAAATGCCAGTGCAAACTTCCCTAACAGCATTTGCTGCTGTTAAATGAGACCACTCTGGAGATTGGGGGAGGAATCAGACGGGGGAAAAGCTGAATTTATTATCTATGATATACTGGTGAATCTTTTAACTTCCATAGCCTCACTAACATTAGAAAATAGAATAGGACAATATTTTTTCATTTTATTAGTATGCAAAAATTAACAAGACAAAAAGAGATATTACATAATAATAAACTAATATGAAATTCTCAGGATTGGAATAACTTTTTTCCAACAGACAGTGTAAATTCTGTGTTATTGTGTAACATTTAAAAATAATGGAGACTATGTAACTGATGTTTAAATAAGCTTTTAGTTAAACAATTTTGGTTTTGATTTGCTAAACCTTAATTTAGCCCCATTTTCCCCATCTTTCATGAGTAGTCTTTATGCTCTGTACCTTCTTCTACCCTTTTAGTGCAAACTGTTTTCCTCAAAAGGAAGTTCCATATAAGCACATGGAAGTATTCACTTGCTTTATTTATCTTCTCACAAAATCCAACAACCCCACTCAGGATCAGGGCCCCACTTTCACCACTGACTAAGCAAGATGACACAGTCCTTTCTCTGTGAAGGTCATGGTTTAAGTGCCTGATTCCCTGAATATTGCATGAAAGAAGGATGATGAACTTCGCTGTTATCAGTTACTTTGTGTGACGAAAGGTGCAAGATAAAGAGGAAGTTTTCATGCCTGATCTCCTTTCATTATCTCTTGTGTTAAACTGCAGTGAGCACTCCACAAGAAGCCCAATATTTAATGCATTGGCTGTAAGAGCACTGGGCAATAGATTTATCAAGTGATATGGTATACAAGGTTTATTTGCTGTAAATATGTATAATGCAAAGAAACATGTTCATTTATCACTCCTAGCAGCAAGAACTCCTGCAGTGCAAAAAGAAATGAAGGCAGCCATAGAAGAACGGGAAGTTAGAGCAGGAATTCTGTTTGTGGGGATGTATAATCTAGAAGGGCTGTTATAAGATGACAAAAATAATGTATTATAGCAAGTGCTAATGAAATACCTAGATTCTAAAACATGTTCTTTTAAACTGTAGATATATAGAAAAGAAGGCAACAAAACATAGTAGTTGTGAGGTTTACTGTGTCTCGATGTTTTTTGAAGTTGAAATTTGAAGGGCTGAGAAAGGGAAGAGGAGCCCAGTAACCCCAGGAACAATGAGAATATACACACAACTAGATTAGTTTAATGGATGTTTTCTGTTGTTTTTCTACTTTAATTGATATATCTCATTTACAAAATGAAGTCCTGCTTGCTGTATAAAATCTGCCAACTTCATTGTTATTTTTCTGTGTTTTCAAACAATTATTCAGTTTGTGGTGCTCATTAGAGACGCCATTTCTTTGTACCCAAAGGAACCTGTAATTGCTGGTTAACACGCTACTACACGAAGACTTACTGAGCACGATACCGTGTTATTTCCATTCTCTTACAAAGACATACAGGTACACTCCAGTTATTTAAAATAATTGTCTCGGTGTGCTCGCATTAGTCAGTGTAAAATGTGAGGGTGGCAGAACTTCCACACTGATGCATGTTTGCAGAACTGACATTTGTGAAATTGTATTTATTGTTCTCTGCATTCTCCTGTCTTAAGAGCGTTAGAAAGGTTTGGGGGATCTTTTGTAATTCCCATGTCATAAGCTATTCCCAGGCTAATTTCTGATCTCAGGAAAAAAGGTGTAAGCTGAGACTTTCAGATCCTCAGTGCCAGTGTAGAAATGGGCTATAACAGTACCTCAGAAACAGAACTTAAAATTCCCCACTCTTTCCTTGGGAATGTGAAACTTCACTTCCTAATATCAGCAGTACTTTTTTTAATTATCACTACTGAAATAGTAAACTGAAATAGAAACTCTGAAATACAAATGTATTAAATATAAAAATATGTGCAAAAATGCATATATAAAATCAAATGTATTTTTTACATTGCTAATAAGATTCTGCAAATGGAATTCACTCATCACTGAGTTCATCATACACAATTTATCTTAAGTATGGTGCAGTCTCTCAGGTCTGATGACCTGCTTCACTTACAGAAAGAGTAAAAACTGACTTTTCCAGCATTCCAAATAAATTTGACTCTAAATATAATTAAGAATATATGCCTGTTATATAGGAAGACACACTTTGTACTAACTCATTAATGCGTTCATATTCAAACTTCAACACGTTTCGAACAATGGGCCATAAAAAACTTGGTGTCTGTCCATGACACCAATTATTACGACTGGAATAATTAAGCTTGCGTCTTGCAATTAATCACCTTGACTGCCAACAAATAGTATATTTATCTTCATTATCTTCCTCCTTTATGCTATACAGCCAAAGCTGATGCCACGTTTGGCTACAGAAGGGACGGAGATTCAGCCGTAAGATACAAGGAGGCGCAAGCTGCCCATCACATCAGGTACTCAGAAAGGGAGCCTACAGAGCCGACCGCAGTTAAGAAACGCCGGGTTGTCATTTCGCAGATCTGCACCATTGGCAGAAAACCAGCCAGCAAGAACGTATGAAGAACATCAGTGCACACCCACTGGGGAAGGAACTCTGTGTATTTAAATATAACTCTACAGCCCTGTGAAACCTGAGCGTCTTTAAGACTAGGATTTTGCATTTTCAGCTTCCTCATGTATTTTAATTAAAGACAAACAGAATTATGGACAGTACAAATTACTTTTCTCAAATGAGAAACAAAAGAGGGGATGCCGGACTAATTTATTTGCTTTTGCTTGCATCTCTTTTTCCATTATTATTTTAACAAATGAGTTTACTAGCAGGAATGTTTGGTAAAATAATGAAGCAAATATTGTTAAATATTGTGATTATTCATAGCAGAACCTGTAAGTTATGTTTCTCCAATTGGAAAAGAAGAATGTGTTGTACGACCTACATACCCATTCAAAAAAGGCCTGAATATTCAAAAATCTCTGCTTATGAATGAATTACAGACAAAAAATTATGCATAGATATTATTCAGCAAACAGTTTGAACATATACATCAGAAAAACTAGTTTGTTTGGAAAACTTGCAAATACGAAATGGAGCAAAGAAATTATTCATTATGAATTATTTGCACAGCATCTGTCTTACTTTCTCATGTTAATTGCCTCTGCTAAACCACATTTGCTCCCCCTCAGTATGTAAATTTAAATGATTTTGCATATTCTCTGAATACCCAGTAAATGCAAGTTTCATTACCTTACCACTTATATCTTTCTTGTCAGACTAATTATACTAGAGTTTATATAATTTTAAAATTTGACCTACCAGCTTCCTGTAGATTGCAGCCTCTTCCTCTGGATTTTGAGAATTACCTAGGATTAAAATAAAAAAATGATTAAAAACATGCACATCAACTGCATTTGTGAAAGATCTTGTAAGGTATGTGGCAATTCCCCCTGTATTTACATATATGGAAAAAACTAGGGTTTGGTTTTAATCACACCACTTTTAATGTAATTATTATAAATCTAGGACATGACCCACAATCCATCTGAATTAACACAGAATTTTACGGACTTTTGAGCACCTACACCAGACCTTCCCTGCAGTAACAGGGCACTGTATCCTTTCCTACTTCCTACCAGGTACCACTCTAGTTGTATATAATTATTCTTTCTACAAAGCAAGTGTACACATCAGGCAGCTTGATTTCCTCCAAAAATACATCTTTTTTTCACTGAATTTTCTGACTTTTTGATTCTTTAACCACTGACTCGTGTTGTCTCTCCAAGAAATTGTCTCTCTTTGCAATACCTTCATGCCGCCCATAGAAATAAAAGTGTCTTGTCAAAGACTGTGCTGGTCTTGGACATTAAATGCCAGTCTAATCCTTCAGGCCTGTGAACAGAAATGCCCCCCTGGCCAAATCTGTCCCACTGGGGCACTGAGAATGTCACCTAAGTAAAGCCTCAGGATGGGTTCCACATTATCAGCATATATACTTCGTTAAAAAGGCAGATCTGCAGAAAGCACTCCTTTTATAGTGCTATACTTAGAAGCCAAGCACTTTGAGTAGTACAAAGACAGACTTTTCAAAAGGCATAAAGCCTTCTGTTTAAAATTCCGTCTTCAACATACCACAAAATACATAACCCTTGAAATGACTTTGGTTTTAGTACCGTATACTGCTTACAAAACAATGCGTTAACATGGGTAGCACAACTGGGTAAAAGCACACTTACTCATTTATTTCTGCTGAGGGTGGAAACTTGGCTGAACGCTTACAGTAAGCGTTTTGCGGTAGCCATTAGTACATCGCCAAGGCACAGTGGGTGGACGTTATCGCCTGCACATCTCGACTGAAAACTCACATTTTCTAGCATCTTCATGGATTTCAACAAGGGAAAAGAAATTCTGATACAGTTTTATGATACAGTTTTTACATCAGTATGAAATTTCATCAACTCATGCTCTACAGACATTTGTGGGTCATAACAGAATTTCTGTCTTAAGAAGTTCCCCAGTACGTCATGGAAATCTCAGTCCTATTTGTCGCTCCTAATCCATCCACCCATCTGTTCTGTACTGCACAGGCCTGTGCTGTCATATGATTTTTGAAATGAATGGCACCAATAAAATTTTGGGCCTTATCTTCAGCAATTCATTTTTTCGTGATTTTTTGTAATGCACCTTTAGGCTACAGAACACATCTATAGGTTTTTCCTCTCTACAGGATGTGTTGTCCTGTATGCTTTAGCAGTTCAGTGAGCTGAGCTGATTCAAATGAGCCTTGAAATGTTAAATACAACTTGTAATATCAAAGGTTCTCATATCAAATAATTTTCTTCCCGTGGATCCTAGGGAGATTAAGGACTCGTGCAGGGACTGAAATGTCCACTACTCACATCAAAATCTGTTCGTTGGAGGAATGGCTGGAAAATACAGCTACACCACTTCTTTCTCCATTTGTAAACCAGGCGCAAGGGCAGAGTATGAGGTCCATATGGCAATGAGTGAATGCTAAATGTTGAGCCACT
This sequence comes from Rhynochetos jubatus, assembly GCA_027574665.1. NCBI lineage: Eukaryota > Metazoa > Chordata > Aves > Eurypygiformes > Rhynochetidae > Rhynochetos > Rhynochetos jubatus. The sequence goes on from CM050662.1 coordinate 7,381,948, forward strand.
GTGTGACACTGTGACAGAAGACTGCATGCACAACCTTGAGGTGATGTTTTCTTCGCAACTGGCATAGAAATTCACTTTTGGGTCAGACAGTAAATTAAACACAGTACGGCTGCACTGTGGCTTTTCCTCCAGTCTGGTTATCTCCAAGCCCAGAGAAAAAAGTTGACGCTCTCTCTGTTGTTTTCCTGGTTTTGTGTTCATAACAACACAGCAGCAGTGTCTGTTTGTAGCTTGCTTACCTTTCTTTACTTCTGAGCTGAATTCAGAAGTATGTTTCAATCATCCAAAATACCAGCCCCCAAAACACTCCTTTATTTTCTGAATCAAAGAATAGGAACTGTCAAGAAATTGCCTGCTTCCTTCCCCCCTCTCTGCTCTGCAGGTGTGGAAGAGATACTTGGAGAAGAGTCCTCTCTAGATTTTACATCCTAGACCCGGTCTATTTATCAGTACAGCCCTTGTGCGCTTGCCATCACGTGCAGGACAACCACACCAGTGCTGAGAATCTGAACTGGAGCTACAGTCCTAATTCTGGCACGTTCTTGCTGGCACACATTTTTGTACTATAATTAACTTCAATTCTCGTATCGTACAGCAGGAATATGACTTCTAGCTATGTGCTTCATGACAGACTGATAAAAAACCCAAATATTTTGAAAGGTAATTAGTAAGTAACTCCGTGTGAAAAGTAGGGAGATTGTGTTTTCCAGGACTGGCATTCTAATTGTAAACGCAGTCACACATGGAATCAAATGTTTCTAAAGATGCTATCTGAATAACTCTGAGAATGACAACAGGGTATAAGCGGGCATTACTCAATATTGCCAACAATTAAAAAATTATATTAGGATATAGAAAATAACCCCACATTTATTTCAGGATCCTTGTTTAAGGAGAAAATGTGGACTCTTGATACCACTGCAGAACAACCATTAACTGCATAATGACAATCACCGTATACAGAAATGAGTAGGGAGTATTTTAATGGAAAGCATATTGCCATTTTGCTTGCATTAAAAGTCAAAGGCAATTAAAACATAATTTAATTAGAGAATATCTTATCAGCTGTAAAAAGTAAAATTGATTGATATGCAGTGTAGGGATAACTTGGCTGCTGCTACTTGTAAAGTGATGGTGAAGCTGACAAATTAGTCACTTGTTTTTTATTTGATAATTTTATGTATTTTTATATTTTCTTTCGCCACTGAAGGCATTTTAATTAGCTAATGTTTGATTGCTCATTGTTTGCAAATGGAAAATGTTATCAGTGTATTATGAGCTGAAGAGTTGTTGGCATTCAGATTAAGCATCTACCATGACGATATCCTGCTCTCGCATTACTAACAATAGTTATCCGAGAACACAATTTTTCTTATGGTTCTTTCTCTCCGTATTACTGTCCAGTAAGATGTTTTAGCCTCCATCTTAAGCATCACATGTCGCTGGAAACAGGTCAGCATAGCTCACAGCAGCTCCAAATCAGTGAGCAATCTCATCATTTGGAAGAATCCGTACCATTACCCAAGGGCTGAATTTAGCCATGCAAGGAATAACCAATCAGGAGCGATGAACCCGACAAAACAGCAAACCTATTCTTATTTTTAAAAAACAACAAATCAAGGGATAGCCAATTTTTTTTTTTTTTTTAATCACTCTTACATTCATTAAACCAGAAATGTGTATTCAATCATTACTTCAGTAAACCTTGGAAAGGCAGCTGGCATCCTTAATAAATATTAAGAGAATATCTAGGTATCGACTCTTTTCTGTCCACTTCATTCTTTGCAAGTGAAAGAGTTGATGACACGGCTTCGTAATTTTTTACCTATTCCTTCAGTTTTGTACTAATATTTCCCTTCTAATGAAAGAATATCAGCAGACTGATGTCTACATGGATTACAAATGAATGCATTAGTTCCCTCAAAATGAGCACTTCTACAAGGAAATCCTAGGGTGCTCTCAAAGGGCTGGCAAATTAATTAATTAATTAATTAAATTAGTTTGGTCTGCAAGACTTGACTACAAACCAGATGCCAGTGCTTTCATGGTAGGACACCTGAAGTTTATTTAGAATCCCTCTGTCCACAGAACTTCTACAGCACTTGTATAAACTGACTGGATAAAGAAAGAGAGAAAAATCTCTTGTTTCACTAAAATAATGTATTTAAGGATTTTAAAAAAGAATAAGGTTTCTGGTCCACATTTACTAATTAAAATCCATTCTTCCTGAGTCTATCAAAATCTTTTCTTACTGTGTCAGCTATGTTTTTTCCCAGTCAGGGCATTCTGTATCTAAGCCTGGTTTTCTACATGGGCTCACTTTTTTCAAAGTGGAGAACCATAACGACTGCATATCATTCATAAGATAATTTCTGTTTTGGTCAAAGAGATCAGTGTATATGTACACCTTTTTATATTAGAATCAACTTAAGAGGCCAGTTTTTCATATTAAATACATTATGAATACCAATGGTCTTGTTTGAAAGCAAGAAAATATATAGAATTCTGTTTAAGTATTGGAAAAGAGGGGAAATAATTTGAAGAAGTAACTCAGTAGGACTCTCACTTCACTGTGATACATTTAATTTAAAAAAAAAAACAACAAACTAAGGAATATCAATCAGTTGAGTTTCTCAGATTGTTGGAGACAACTGCCCTCAGAGATATCAGATTATATATGTATATATTTATAAACTCTTCAATTATATAGTAAAAGAGAATCCTGGACGCGGTGGGTAACATCATGAAAGAAATCTGCATGAAAATGACATCACCGAGCGGCGAGACGTCAGTGTATAACAGGCAGTATTAATACATTTAGACGTGGTCCAGAGATGGTGTTTGCTGAGTTGTTTGTACATGACAATGACCGGGTCGCAAGGAAGGAAGAGAAAGAGGGGATGGACAAAGCTGCTCTGCCATTCATAATAATGCACGTGTTTCTGTGGGAATTACTGCCAAGGAGTTGGGTCAAAAAGATGATTTCATTTGAAAAGTCACAGCTGTACAAGAACAGCAGCATGTTACCAGAGACTCATCACTACACTGTTAGAGAAGTATATTAACTAGTTACTAATACCAGAGAGTAATTTATAAGTTTGTGAATGAAACCGCTGAGGAAGCCTCTAGCTACATCCAAAGGAAATGTTTCATGAAAACACTGCAGTTTTTAGGTCAAAAGCTTAGAGAGATAAACCAGCAATTTATTATTTCACCAATTGAAAGCAATCAGCAAGTGGTGGTTACACTTAAATAGCGTAATAATTTACACTTAAATAGTTTCATAAAATATCTCTTGGTTTTGCTGGTCATTATAAAGTCTCTGTACTTCAGATACTTCGTACTGTGAATTTATTAAAAATATCTGAAAGCAATAGGTTTGCCAAAAACGTATGATAACCTTTAAATAGGTAACAAAACAAATTTCAGAAGGCATGGCAAGCATGAGAAGCATTCAGGAACCATTAGCTCCCCTCCAACTCATTTTACAAGATGCTTAAACCTTATTTGCTAACCTGTGAAGATAAAGCCTTCCACAGTCTGTGTGGGAAGTTACCGCTGTTTTCCTTACTGCTGCTGAAAACACCATCCCACTGTTGAATCAGGGTAGAAAGATCTTAGCCAACGTGCAAGTTCACGGTCTTCATTTCCTGCTTTCAGTGTATCTCTTACGACTGGGCCTGGGTTCTACCAGAGCACACGCGCAGTCACACCATCGGACTTAAACTTACTACTTACTGGATCATAGGCCATACTGTGAGGAAAAGAATAAGGCTCCTTATTTAAATGATCCAACTGAATGTTTGAGCCCTCACCACCTTCACAGGGAATCCTCTTAGAGCTCTCCAACAGCCAACAAGATAAAAGCCGCCTAATTTTCTGTCACAAGGAGAACTAGAAGTGCCTGCTCTTCGCTTCATTTTTTTTGTTTTGAGGGAGGTTTTCTGTTTATTTGTTTGGGGGGCTTGTTTATTTGGATTTTTTTTACAAGGAAGATAAAGAATACCTTAAGGAAGATATTACATGAATCAAATTTACAGAAATACTTTAGTTTTATGTACTGATGAGCCAAAATTATTTTTGTTTAACCTAAAAATTATCTTGAAAAAATCATGAAGAATAATATATAATGCAAAGTAAAGCCATGTCTTTAAATATCTCTTAAAAAATGGTTGACTACAAACAGACAATAAATTCAGGGAATTCAAATCTCCAGCAGGCTAGAGGAGATGGATGATCTGAATACATTACTGTTACCTCATCATGCCATGTTACACCTGGGAGTCTGAAGAATGCTGGCAGTGTCCACACTGGGAGCAAGAGCCACACAGTTCAGATGTATGCTTTCCCAAATCTCCCTTTCCTGTTTAAAAATCCTTCTCTAGGATTTAGTACATAATGCTTCTTTGAAAATGGCAGGAACATTAGTTTTTTACTAACATAACTAGTTTCTGAAAAAATGGTTAAAACAATTACAATAACAAAACAACAATAGCAAAAAAACCCTATAAGAATACAGGGCAGGTAGTAGTATAATATTGATGCCTATTTCACTCCAAAGAATCCCAAAGCCCGACTCAAACACTTCCCATCATTCAAAAGTGTAGACGCTAGGATAATCACTGCCATTTGCAGGACCTTAGCTCCACGCTCCCAATGACAGGTTTCTAATATAGCAAAAGAAATCTTCCAAAGTTCTTTTGGGTGACGGTAGGCCTGACAAAAATGGTAATGGATTTTTGGCCAAGAAACTCAATATAAAGGCAAATACAGAAGAGATGTGTTAGTCAAACATAAGTTATTGAACTTGGTACAGAGTAAATGGATGAAATTATATGATATGCTATAGAGAAGGTCAGGTTACACCATCTAATGATCCCCTCTGGCCTTAAAGCCTGTGATTCTGTGAAACCCTACTCCTGCTGGAAGCCTGTAATTCATGTACTACTAATGATTTATTTATAAGAGCCCATACACAGCAAAAATACCTGAGCATAATTATTCATGGTATTTGCCCATGACTTATGTCTACTTAAACACAAAAAGGTTTTTAAGTAGAACTATGACTTGTATGTTTTTCTGTTCATGGTGAGATGAAGGCCTCAGGAGGAGTACAGGCATATTCATTTCCTACAGGGGAATGCATACAGTGAATTGTTTTATTCACTGTTTCCCATCATTGTTACTACCAGTGCAGCTTCTCTGTAGCAACAAACAGATCTGGAACAGAAAAGTCCCAGATGCCATCACTGTAATATCCAAAAACTGTTTTTTCCAGAGACTTGCACCAAACACTGGCACTTCTCTGTGTGTTAACATTCACATCGTAACTCTCACTAGAGATGGACTGGTGATACCACTGGGAATTTTGATAAGAAAAAGTGCATTGCTGTGTTGACTCATAATGATTTACAGATGTTCTCCATGCAAATAAAAAAAAATTTTAAAAAGAAATCAAGCAGTGTAATACAATGTGAACACCATTCAGAGCTCACACATTTCTGATTCCAACTCCTGATTCTGTAAAATGGACATTTATTTTGTACTTCATAAAATGATGCAGCTGGCTTTTTGGTTTCAAGCATTATTAAGAAAATTAGAGACATAGTAAATTACTACATAAATATCATCAAGCACTAACCATAAAGTATTATAGGCTAGTAGAGCCTAGCATTCTACGTCTGTGCGTTTCATTTTGTATGTACATATATAAAACTGGTGTCTAAAGAAATCTGTGTCACTTAAACTCGTAATATCAGATCTAAATTTTGAATAAGAACAAAATGTAATTAAAAATCCATCAAAACTGATAGAAGGGAAAATCTTGCATTTATATTATGTATATCCTTCTGCTCTTACAATATTTGTCTGTTGAGTTTTAGCAGCTTTTCCTCATTACCAAATTTTCATACTAACTCCTGAAAGATACCTGACACTGTTCACCAGTACACAGTTGTTATTCATATGAGATTTCATACTTTTTACTATAATTAATCCCACCATAATGATATCTGGGGAAAAAACCCTTCAGATATATACCAGCAAACATACCGTCCACGTACTAAAATAAAATGAGGAAATTATTCATACTTCCTAAATATTTTTTTATCTCCTACAACAAAGTTCCACATTCAATTGTATAGATATCATTATTTGAGCAGTAAATATTATTTTAGCAGACGACCTGTCCAATAACTTTTCTTTCTTCCTATTTGCAAACATCCCATAAAGTGTTTTTTGGTTAAAAGAAAGCATTTTCTATATGCCAGTTTATGGTTTGTTATTCTTAACGTGGTGTTTGCCTTGTTTAGTCCTTGCCTACTTCCCATTCATTATTTAAATCATGTAACAAACTGGAGTCACGTGATAACGTCAGAGCTGGCTGACATGATACCTAAAACTGGATAAATGGCCACCAAAGCATGAATTGCAAATGACTATCTCACCTAAATACCCAGTTAGCATATGAATATAGGTTACCTTTGTGTCAAAATACACCAAAAGGCTCATACGCACACTGAAATCAAATAAAACCTAGGAATTTTGCTATGTTTACCAATATGTCACACAGCAAAAGGCACGATTTTAAAACTAGTTATTTTCTGTTGGTGTATCCTCAGTAATACCATGTTACAGTCAAAACTATTTATTTTTAAATATTCTAAGATGCAGTAAATGGACTAAACAGTGTTTCCTAGTAGCTCGTCATCCTGTTTGGTTTTCATTTCTAATATTTATTCATATTCATATGTTGAGGGTTGCAACTGGTCACCATTTGACTATCCTACAGGTTAAAACCACAGATTAATCATTTACAGGTTTAGTTTCATAATTTAGCACCTCTTTGTAATTAGACTAGCAATGAAAGCAGGCAAGGCAAGGCCTGTTGCTGAGGTAGTATTTTCGGTTAGACCAGCAAACGCTATTTGAAAAACATGACCACGGTGTGGATATAAAAGTCTTTTTTTCAGATCCGGAACCACCAAAAGCTAACAGTGCTCGTTGGCCTCATAAAAGATACTGCCCCTTCTTCCACACCACGGCAGTCTCTAGCACACTGAGCACACTTGCCACATATTTCCAAGGGAATTTATGAGCAGATCTTCCTTAAAACATTGTAGAAATACAGACCTGAGTACAGACGTGTGATAAACCTGCAGCCACATCGGAGACCGTGTGAAACAAAAACTGACCAACCCAATCGGTACCCGTAACCAGGAGGAAACTACTGTGTGATCTCTTGGCGGTAGAGGGGCTGCAGTCAGGAGGATTCTCAGAAGCAGCAACTGGAAATTCAGTTTCTTAGTTTCATGCATTCCTGTTTCATGTTGAAATGGCCCGAGCCAGAATGCAGGCACACACTAAGGCACGTGTGAGTGCTTCTGGAATTCGTACTTTTTTCAAGCATAGCTTATGCCTGGAAATAACACAGACCCATGTATCGTGTCACTTTTTCACCTGAGAAGAAAATCATAACAACAGGATAATGCTACTGAACTGTATTACGGGGTAATTTATTTTCACGTCTGAAATCTTACCAGATATTCCTGATTCTCAGAGATAATTTGTCTAGATAAAGGAAAGGATAGGAAGCAGTGCTCAACAGCATACCAGCTCTAGGAGTAAGGTAAGACCAGGCATTTAAATCATAATAAATCAGATGCAGTACGCATGTGAACAGTTCAAGGGTATTCGCAAAATGCCGCTGAGTTCCACCTTTGCAGTACCGCTGCAAGGGTTTCGAAAGGGGTTTCAAAGGAGGCTAGCAAGAATCTTGGCCTGAGTTTGGATTACTACTTTCTTCCACCCCCTTTAGCTGTGGCTGTATACTCAGTAGTTTGAACATCTGAAAGCACAGGAGAATAACTAGATGGAAGGACATAAATGGAAAGAATGTCTAGCACCCTGAAGCATTCTTCTCCAAAGGACTGCTAGCATATATTGACCCTCCGTGGTTTATATGTGCTATTTCTTGTTGAAGTCTAGCACCAGGATGATTTTCATTCCAAATCTTTCTGGGATTGTTATTCCAGAGGCAGTAGATACTTCAGTGAATCTCATATTAATAAGCCATGGCATTAAATAAAGCACCAAAAATCTTAATCAAAGTTATGAGTATCAACAAGAAGCAAAGAAGTAGCTAATAGAAGATTAGCTGCTGAACAAAAGTTTTCTATGATTAATTATATTACAGCGCAGTAATTTAGTTTCTCTCGATCCATAACTTCAAATATCTATACTAATTAGTTGTCAACCTACAACATATTAAATGAGATAATGAAATAAAGATGTTTTAAATAGCCCTTTCTATTACACGTACGTTTTGCAGCATGTTAACAGACAAGATGAATTCTGATTTTACTTTTAAGGATATATTAACATATCATTATGTGCACGAATGCCAAATAATACATTTCTCACAAGGATAATGTTCAGTTACCAAATCCACAGGAATCCAGAACTAAAACAAAATACTGTATATTAGATGAAGGCTGGCATGGGTTAAGCTTATAGCAAACACAGAGACATCACACCTTTCTCCATCACATTTTCACCTGCTCATGTGGTGCACACTTCTGCTTTGATGGAAAATTCCTTTGGGGTCTTCTTGGTGTAAAGCTGTTGGTGCTTGCAGCAAAATTTGCAGAGCTAGTGGTGAATAAAGAACGTTTTCATTTGGTTGTTAAGCCAGAGAAATATCTACAGCATTTTTCACAGTTCATGAAAGGGACCATCACTTTTCTGTTAGCTTTGTTCAATTTGGGAACAAGTTATACAAGCGGTTTTAGTTTAGGAATTTGTTTGGGGAAAAAATTCTTTTTCTGATTTTGTTTTAGGAAACTGCAGTTCTTAGATTCCACATCTATGCAAAAGAAATTTGCAGTATTCCTCATGTAAGCTGAAAACACTCTGAAGGAGCGTTGCACAGATCGAGGCAGTATTATTTATTTTCCTGAAAGCAGTGATGACAGTCAAAGCATGAGCAGCATAGCTTGTTTTATATATCAACCTTGCATGTTTTCCTGTCAGCTTTGCAGTTTGTCATCCACAGCTTAGCCTCCAAATGGCATGAACTTTGAGGACAGCACGCTGAAATGAAAGACTTGCTGCCTCCTATAAAGAAGAAACAAGGCCACCAAGTAATAGCAGAATATCTGTTTATTCCACTTTACGTAGCCTCAAATGTGGAGAAATATTCCATATTAGTAGAACCATAATACAATTCTGTTAATGGTAGTATAATTTGTTGTTACTATTTGGAGTGAATCTGTGAGGAATCCAGCTAGTACAACAGATGAAATCAGAAAAGAAAATACTAAATGCAAAATCTGATGCACAAAAGCAAAGAATGAGTTGGAGCAGCTGCAATGGCTTATTATAAATATATAAATACTTATCAGAATTGTTCAGCGAGAGCAGTGTTTGCCAGCTGGAGTGCAGTTGTTCCGAGAGGGAGGTGAGATATCTCTCCTCTCCGTGTGGAGAAACAACGCAGCTAAGTGAGCATAAATGTACAAAGTGGGTTGGTGTTTTATTACTGGAATGATTCTCAGAGACAGAAACATCTTAGGCCACTTCATGGCAGTGTTGCCAGAGAAGCGACCGGCCAGTCTGGAGCACGCTGATAAAGTTCAGCCTCCTATCACTGCAATCTTTTTATAAGTATTATCAGTTGTTGGGGTTTTTATCCCTGTTACGAGTGTCAGTTACAGATGTGTGGTCAGCAAAGTATCTGGGTATAACCTGCAGATTTTTCTTCTACTTCTGCCAGGGGATTGAATGGCTGGGAATCGTATGTGTCCCGAGCTGCCGCATTTATGACAAGAAACCTCCCATTACATCACACTTACAATTTACCCTGTCAGGTTATCATGGAGAAGGTTAGCTTGCAAGGTGATAAAAATCGATATTGCATGAACTACAAAAAGGAGATCCAAACATCCACCAATATTTAAAGTAAGTTCAAGAGGGCGTTTTCATTAATTACATCTGGCAAACACTGAGTTTATTAGACTGAAGGCATACAGCATGTTGGTCATTATGTTACAAGCAGTTTGAATATGCTAAAAACACAGCATGCGGCTCAGTTCACACAGACTTGCTGTTATACTGGTCATACAGCACTCATCAAACTGTTTTATTTCAGGTTTGATCTAAAGCCCATGAGAGTCTGGCTATTGCATTCAGTGGGCATGGAGTTCAACCCCTGATGAAACTGGGCACTTTATCCTGTAATTCAATTACTTACGTCACTTGCTGAATATATTTCTTCTTAGATAATTCTGTACATGTAAGCCCCAAGAAGTAGAACATTCAAACCCCTCAGACCAGTTATTTTTATTGTTTTCCTTTCTGACTCTTTCAAATTCTATTTATTACTGCCTCCTGCTTCTGCTATCACTAGTATCAGCAAAACCCAGTGGTTTTACTGTAAGAAGGAGTATTTACTATATCATTGTAGAAGGCTTTCATGTGCTTTTCACTGAAGTACACCACATCATATGTTCATTTTAGAAAATGGTATTTTAGCAATTAGTATTTTACTTCATTAACTGCTTCAGTTTGGCCATATTTTACGGTGAATGGCAGGTACTCAATATAGTCACGCAGGTCCATGTAAAGATGGCATCAGGTTTTTTTATTACATATGGCCAAGTCTGGTAAATTTGACCATCATCATACACAATCACACCGAGCCACAGAACGGCTGAGGTTGGACCTCCAGAGGACATGTCGTCCAACTCCCCTGCTCAAGCAAGGCCACCTGGTGCAGTCTGCCCAGGCCCATGCTCAGACGGCTTTTGAGTATTTCCAACGATAGAGCCTCCAGAACCTCTCTGGGCAACATGTGCTCAGTCACCCTCACGATAAAAAGCATTTCCTGATGTTCTGAGAGTGCCTCGTGTTTCAGTTTGTGCCCCACTGCCCCTGGTCCTGCCGCTGGAGCCACTGAAAGCAGCCCGGCTCCGTCTTATTTACTCCCTCCCTTCAGGGATTCGTACACATTGATGAGAACCCCCTGAGCATTCTCTTCTCTAGGCTGAAATGGGCTGAAGGGCCCCATCTCTCTCAGCCTTTCCGCACATGTGAGATGCTGCAGTCCCTTCCTCAGCCCTTTGCTGGACGCTCTCCAGTAGCTCCAGATCACTTTTGTACTGGGGAGCCCAGAACTGGACACAGTGCACCAGATAGATACTGCAAGGATCAAGCCTGGGAAATATTCATTCACAATAATAGATAAACTAAAGCATAATGTAAAGGAATTTTGAGATCTCATAGTCTAAAAAAATTAAGAGGAGTGTAGTCAGAAGTTTCTCCATACAAACATCACTAAATGAAGGGAATGAGATTTCAGGTTCATAACTGAGTAGATAAATACAGAGAACTTTTTTCATTCTCTAAATAACAGAATAGTAAGCATGTCTGCTGTGGAGAGGATGAAACATGGCAAATCATCCATTAATAAATATCTATTTTCCTTGACAAATGCCTAATTATTCAGCAGAGTAATTTAATGTTCTGTATTAAGCTAAGAGGCACACGGATTAAAATACCCACATCAATGGGCTCTGTTCAGTATTCCCTACTCAGTCCCACCAAAACATTCACAAACCTCAGCAGGGAATTTTCCTGAGAAGAACAGCTAATAATGTATTGTACCCTGCAAATGAGCCTTTAAATCTCTGAAGTTGATTTTTGTCTGCCAAACCACAGAACTGTCTTTCTCTCCTTAGTCTGCTAAGAATCCTCTCTGCACGTGTACTGTACCTCTATGTATATGCCAAGACATAACTCCAGCTATTAAATCTAAAGAATGAAAATATCACAGTTAAAGGAAAAGTAAAAATTTAGTCTTTAATAAAGAGACTGAAATAAAACCAACGACAAGTACTTATATTTCAGGTGAAATAGAAAACTGAGATTTGGAAGCCTGTGGAAACACTTGAAAAGCAATTAGTTCTGGCCATAAAACAACCAGTAAAAAATGCTTCCAGGCTACCAAGCAGCAAACCTGTAAATGAGACTGCATCTACTGGACCAACAGCAGCTGAAAGGAACCACTTTGTAGAAAAGTGGCATTGTAGAGTGGCTAAACGACAAGTCTGTAGGGGTCTGCCCCAAAAATATTGGAAAGAAATAGCTACCTTGAGAGCTAAATGTCCCAACCTTTGGCTTGACGCAACAGTAGGAATAAGGATGAAATCAGCTAAAGCCAAGGGACTTGCAATATTATGAACCCAGGGTCAATGACAAATTATTTCATAGTATTATTTTCATGAAAATAAAGATGAGGAAGTTTTAGCCATACTATTACATGCTGTATTGATTAACAGGAAATTGGTAATTGCAGTAGCTTAGAAGTTACCATCACTGAAAAATGGTGAATTTAAAGACTAAGCAGCTGAACTTCTCACGAGGTATTATACATAATATTAAAAATCAAGGAGAAATAGGTGGTAGAAATGTAGCTGTCTTTAGAAGTAAGAGAAGCAGAGCCTGCATCAATAATAACTGACTAACCCAGCAATTGAAGGGCAATATATTCATCAAACACCAAAACTGGTTGGGTATGATAGGGTCAAACATCTTTACTCTCCAATTTACTGTATGAAATGAAGAAGCATTGAGTTGGAACATGCAGAGATCACATTCCACATACTCTAGCACATTAAATGTCAGTGGAATTAGCTATGAACCTGACCTAGAAAAAAATAGTATGTGCTTAAAATTACAGAATATCTACATTTACATCCCAATCCTTTTTTTTTTTTTAACCTAATGTCAAGTTCTGCTTAAGTAATGCAGATACTGGATCTTAATGACTGTGCAATATTTACCACAACTGGGATTATTGAGCAATGCCACCCCTAGCATGGACCAAGGAGAAAGTAGGGCTATCAACAGCTACACTTTTCTCTTAGGCCTTTCTCTGGTTTTAACTGGTATTTTGTGTCAGCCTGTACCAATGCTTTTAGATATTTATACCTGTATCAAAGCAATGCAGCAACAACACCTTCCAGTTACGCAGTTTCTTTCATTCAGGAATCTGAAAATCATTCCCATGCTCTGACTGAGCCTCACGCCTACAGCAGTGTGCGCAGTAGTGCTTTCCGCCTTAAGGCTAGACTCGGTAAAGTACTCACATGCCTACTTTGTAAGGATTTCACTGCGCAGGACTGCAAAGGTTACATTTGGGCCAGACACGGGCATGAGCATGTTTACCATGATCCTCAACGTGCTTTTAGCCCAGCACTCTCCCAGACAACTCTTGCGTGCAGCTGAGGGGTAACATTGGCCACAGGCCACTCCCACTCTGCCTGTTTTGGATAGATGAAAATTTAGCTGGGCGCATGAGAATGATGGCATGCCCGATTCTGCCCCATTTTCTTTACTATACAGAATCCTATCCTCATGTAATGCCTTTTTATCCAATAAACACTTAATGTAAAATCCAAAAACAGTGCAGAGGAACAAAAGCTGAAAGGAAGGGCTTCCTGCACTACAGTCCATGCTCTCTCTCGTGCCCTTTCTCACCAGCAGAATAAGACTCGAATTCCCTTCTGCATCATAGCAGAACTTCAGCTGGAGTGTGAGAAAAATGTGAGAGGGCAACGCCCCATCAAAAAAGATCGTGAACTTAGGCCCTCCATTTCCTGGGAGAGAGCCCTCTTTTATAGCAGAAGCCTTGGTAGTGTTGCAGTCAAGATAATCTAAGGGTACAAACAACCGTTGAAGGAAAAGTTACTATCTTTCTAAGGCGAAGTGATGTGGTGAGCCAAAACACACCGTTATTGGGGTCTGAAGATTTGTTGGGAGGCAAGACGAGCACCGGTCCTACTACCATTGCCTTCCAGTGGGCTATGTCAGCATCCATCCATGACAGGGCTAGGAAGCAGGACATATCATATTTCCTCTTCCAAATGATTACACATTACACATCATCAGCTCTAATCACTTCCAGGCCAGTGATGAGCATGCATTAAGCCCACTTACGCAGACTGTATTAAGTATGATTACACACTACACTGCAAGGTTATGGGAAATAGATGGGTCGATGTGTGTCAAGGCTCCACATCAAGGCTCAAACATCTTTTTGACAGTTGCAGGGATTTGGTTTACTTTTCAAATTTTTGAAGTGAAGGTAATTTAAATATAATTGCTTAACATCAGGGCAACACAACAGGTGGTCTCAAACCTGGGGAACTGTAGTGCTCTGCAGACATTCTAAAGGGTAACCCAATACACTTCCATTTAGCTAAAACCGGTCAGTCTGGGAGCTGGGAAGATGAGTCTGCATGGAGGGAGACTGTCCCACTGCTCACTGTCCCCAGGAAAACTCCGTAGCTGGCAGCAGGGCTGCGGGGCATGCACATGAACCCACAGGCTCCGGGCAGCTGAGCACTCAGCCACTGCTACATTTGGTGCACAGTTGTCTCTCGTCACTCAGATGTGAGTGAGCATCCCGAGGCACAGAACTGACCCATTAGGTCGGAGGAGAGGGGTCAAAACAACTGACACAACCTGCAGAGTTCTGCACAATTGAGCAGGGGTTTTCAGGAAAGCATTTTTTCATTTACATTCCTACACTTCTTTTAAGTTAATTACTGGATTTAGGGCTTAGGGTTTATTTTTCATTATGAACAACAACTTCTTTCTCGACCAGTCTCTTTTGCAACCGGCAAGCATAGTCTCTTTCGCAAACTGCAGTTCCCCTTGCTGCCAATAATATGTGTTTTGGGGCAATGATGGAAATGACAAAATGCTTACTTGTAACAACAAAAGAAATTATACAAGATAAGCTAAGTATTAACAACTGAAAAGATAGTTAATTAAAGTTGCTTTTCATTCAGGGGCTAGAGTTTTATTTAACCAGCTGCCCTGTGAAAGTTGCTACCTACAGTTCTCATTTTCCAAGTACACAGCCACAGACAAGATTTTCTTCTGGTGAATGAAGGGCTGTACAGCAGCAAGGACAAAGCTCACTTTAACTAACAATGGAGCCATGGCAAAAGTCATAACCTTCTGCTGTCTTAGGGGAAGCACACTTTCTGAATATAATCTCCCTGATTATGCCTAGTATGCAAAATGCAGTTTTATATCTGCAGCTCAAATAGATTTCAGTATTACCACTGAATACTAATCACTGATGCAAAAAACGTACAGCTCCCTCAAGGCATTTCAAAAATCTTGATTATTTAATCAGTGCTCTTGATTTATAAGGCGAGCTGGTTGATGACTACCAAAATGTGACACATTGGACACTATCCAGATGGAATGCCAGTTTTCATTTGAGGTTAAAGAGGTAAAACTCTACAAGAGAGGTTTTCCGGTATCTTGGACTAGAGCTAGAGCTAGATGATAAATAAAACCTGGCAGTTTGGCTTGCACATAATATTAAAACAGAAACTTCACTGAACTGTCAGTTGTAAAATGAAGTAATCAACTTTCTTTCTGATTATTCTCTGTTTCCACTATGGACTTTTTATTTATTTAATGTCTTCCATCTTAATTTTCTCTGATCGTTTTAAAGAGCAGTACTTTACGTTTTTTCAAATATATCAGCAGTGAGTGTTGCCTTTTCATAAACACTGATTTCCCAATCAGCTGGATGCAAAATTTGAGTTCAGTTACTTTCCCCCATGACTACAGATTATGGATTTGAAAATGATTTCATACCTGCATCTCTCTATATCAATATATGCTTAGGTATATACAAAAATAATTTCAATTCCAGCTCTAAAATACGATGGAATTGTCAAAAATTGCGTAAGACGCATGAGTTACACTCATTTCTGAACAGGTTGTACTACCCAGGTTGCTTGGGCTTTGACACTCCCATCTCCATCTTTAATTGTCAGCAATGACAGTCTGTTGAAGAAGGGTTCTGTGTAAAACACCCAACGGTTTTTCTGTTAACACTTTAAGGAGCAGAACGGCTTCAACTTGAGATAGCAAGGAATTCAATTCACGTTTAAACACCTAATTCTAGGCCTGACCCCCAGGAGTTAGCAATCTGACCATTTTATACTATATGGATATAGCGGCCTAATGTTACAAACTAATCATAAAGGTGTGGCCCATATTAGAAGCCATGACCGTCACTTAAATATTCAAAGAAAAGTTACAACTACAGAGAATTATTCTACCAATTCAGTCCTTTGTCAGCGTTCATGCTGCAAGTGGGTGGCACAAGCGGAGCACCCGGAACGGAAGAGCAGCATGTGCTGATTTACTACAGGTAGCAGCCTCGCTGACTGCAGCATAGCTGTACGCTTTCAAACCGCCTCGTGCCCGACGCCTTTGTTACGTTCCTTCTTCAGCACCTACGCGACCAATACTCATCAAACATTGGTTTCATTCCTCACTTTAAGAAGTCTGCTGGAAATTCCAGTAGTCTGTATTGCAGTGGCACAGCAAAAGGAAACACAGAGAAGGGCGTACGGTGACCGGAGTCCACTGGTGCCCTTCCCCGTCGTACCTGCCGCTGCACCGGGCGACTCTGGCCACGTCAGCTGGGCGCCAGGCAGGCAGCACCCCGTATGCCAAACTGCTCCCGAAGTTGTAACAAGTGACAGTGTTACCTCCGCAGAGGCCTCCCATCTAGGTTTTGGCAAAACTGCAGATTTGTATTCTGTTACACAGCCAAAACATTTTAATAACTGCAAGAGTTCACTTCTGAAATCTGTGTTGTTTGGGCTTGTGCCCTTCATAATTACATCCCTATCTTTCTCTGTGCATGTAGATTTGTATCATCTGAAGCTTTTGAAAGAATATCTTACTCGACGGGACTTGTGGGTAAGGCAATCATGGGGCATTTCCAATAGCGGCATTATTCCATTTTCTGTCAGGAAGCCAAAAATCTGCTTGAAACACAGATGGCTATTTCCCTATCTAGCTCCTCAGCTGATCTCCTCACTGTTTCAACTTCATTCTCTGTAACAGTTTTCCCTGAGTAGGGAAGCTTTTGCACCTTCCTCTTTAAGAGAACAGAGCTACAAACTGCAAAGTGAGGATGTTTTGATCGTGTATGAGGATGTCTTACTGAAGACCGCACTGCTGGATAACACGCAGGGTGATTGCCTCAGGCTCCGAGTACTGCAAGTAACAACGTCATATATATCACAGGTACCACCAGGCCTTCTGCCATGAGTACAGCATGACAGAAATAGCTTGCAGGGATTATGTCCCCACGTTCCAGTCTTGCATGGCAGTACATCAGGAAAAACACTGGAGCCAGAACTTGCCTCTGCAGGAAAAGAAGGATCTGCTCCCCTGAAGCTTAGAGACTGCCCTGCAGGGATACTGCTGGGGAAATCATAACCCCGAAAGAGATGGGAACGGGAACTTCTCTTTACACCTAACAGACACCTTTGCCCACCTTGCGTTATCCTCCCTGCAAGTCCCACCTTGCCTCACTACATGTAACCGTGACACAGGCAGCAAAAAGCCATATGATTTCATAAAAGGCTCCATAGTTTTTGAACCTAGAAAAGTGAGTCAAGAATATTCTTCTGCTACCACGCCGTTCAGTTTCTGCTATTTAAACTGGGGCAAAATTTCAGTTCTCCTTCACTGGACCTAGCTAAGCAAAGTTAAAGGCAGTTCTCTGCATGCATCTGAATCATTAAGGACTTCCTGAATGGGAAGACCCTCTGTTATAAAGCCACCGGGACACTGATTCCTGTCACACTCTCCACATCCTGGTGTAGACACATGCTGTGTAATCATATATTCAATCTTAGCCTTAATTCTTCTACTTCCCACTTCATTCCTATATATACATCTCTACCTTCTCAAACTATTTTCTCTAACCAAAATAGTCTTTTTAAACACCTCATAAGAATCATCTTACGAATGGGGCTTGTGGTTAACAAAACATCGCAAAAAAGGGACAAGAAAATTATCTGTGTAACTGCATGTACGTGACACCAGCAGCAGGATATAGATGCATTAGGCCAGGACAGAGAGCTACCATATTTCAGGAAACCTTTGGACTACTACTTTGAATGTGTTGGTAAATGTACATGAAAGCTGAAAACATTCTTTTTAACTGTTGTTAAACCAATGACTACGTAAAAATCTGTCTATGTTCAAAGAAGAATTTTTCTATTCCTTTGCTGCAACCCTATACTGCTGTACCAGCAATATAATAGATGCAGTGATTTCCTCCTTCTCCCCGCCACCAGCCCCCCCCCCCCCCCCCCCCCCCCAGCTGATGGTGCAACTACAGGAGGAAGGATCATACGAATTTTCCATTCTTCAGAGAGGCTGGGTTTAAATAAATATTCAGCATTTCTAACTCTTTGAACAAAGGACTTGTTACACAAGTAGAAAGCAATTTCCTAATATTGCCTTGCAAAATTCTGCACCACAAAAATTACCAAGACTAACATTGATACAGATAAGAACACATTATACACATGTAACATTATTACTGAAAACAATACTAAATTCTGGTTTTGAACAGTTATGTTGATTCCAATCTGTGTCCTACGCATGTGGGGTAAGCTATCTGAATACATGTATCAGGAAAACAGAATATTCCTTTCCAGAATTTGTATATCCATCATGTATCATTACAAATAGAAAGTAGCAATAAATTGACTTTATTAGTGGGAAACCTGCAATTTTGTAGGATTACAGAAGGGCAATAACACCTCAATCACTGGGAAATTTGATTGTTTCTGAAAATATACTGCAATATGTGTATTAAATGTAGGGAGAGATAATCTATCTGCTTCCAGACAGATTATTCTGATTTGCAAGGACGGAGAACTGAGAGACTTTATTCCTTCAATTTACACACACCTTTGTCAGAACTAATAACCCATTTCAAAGGCAAGAAGTCTCATAGTGCTTAACTATGTGGCCTCTAACATGTCATGCTGATTGGATTCATATGATCTTATATATTTGGGCATCAAAAGCCCTTTATTTTTTTTAATTAGAAACATAGATTCAATGCAACTTGCCTAGAAAATAAATGGAATTCATATACATTACCTCTGAGCAATGAGAAATAGCACTGATTGAACAGGGCTGTTTAAATCTCTGCGGTTGGCAGTGTTCATCAGCGAATTTGTTTACAAAGTGGAAAGAATGAGATGCTGTCAAAGAATGAAAAAGAAAAGCTAGATTTCTTGGGAAGGAGACATCCATCTTTTTCTATTTGTAAATGCTGACGAGCAGGGTTTAAGGAGGGCTAATGTCATCCATTCATCTTAATTAAAGAGTTAATTGCTCGTGTATCCTGATTTGGTTAGCTGATCCTAGTAGCATGGAAAGCGTTTGCTGCTATGTATTTTATTGACCACTATAATGACATCATCAGTAAGACTCGGGATTTATTCATGCCTCAGCCTAAACTCATAACTTTAATAGCCTCCTACATGATAAAACTTTCAAGAGGGAAGGAGTTCTTTAGCGTGGTACAGAATACCGAGAGGTCTGTTCAGACCCTGTTCAAAAACTGTTAAAATGTCTCAGTTCAGCTGTCACTGAAGTATTACTTCAAAGTCTAGAGTCATGAAGATAAGTAAAAAGTAATTTTAAAGACTAGTTCTCAGCAAATGTATATATGGAAATAGCATAAACCATCTAAAAATCGCATATCAAATATAAGCAAGAGACTTATTACTATTCAATTTTTCACATCTGTAGTCATAGTCAAGTAAGCACTGACACAAAAACAGACAGCCAAGCTTGACAGCATGTTCCATGGATTAAAGACCAAATTGGTTTAGTCATGTGTCTTACAACACAAAGAGGGGAATCTCAGATCTAAAGAAAGACCAGTTAACTAACTAGGAAGTCTGAGGTTTTTCTGCACAATGTCTCTTAACATTTACTGCAATTCATGATGTTATTTCTTAAAGCTTCTTCACAAGTGTTAAATTCAATTTTACACAAGGAAAATGGACAGTACTACTGCTTTTTGATTAATCAGCTGCGTGGTACTCAAAGATTAAATAAAAGAATACATTATAAAACATAATACATGATTTTCGCTTATCCTGGTAATGAGTCTTCAGGACTGATCTATTTATGTCATGCACTTTCATGGGATCAATTTCTACTGCTAATAATACACATAACTTACACCAAGGGTCAACCCGGCCCTTCCGAAGTGCCGTGCACCAAACGAGTCTCACCCTAACACAGTCTCGCACGCTGTGAGCCCTTACTGGGGTTTGTAACAGTCACAGGTAGCTCCTGTGCAGCCTCCTGAGCTATCTGGAGGGCACTAAGAATAATGCGATAGGGTGCTACAGCTCCTCTAGTTTCACAAACTTCACAGCTGACTTCACGCTGTGTTCTCTTCACGCTGTGTTCTCTTCATGCCGTTCAAGCTTCTCTGCTGACTGGTTCAGGGGCCAGCGCTGGCCCCCATCCTTTCTCTGACAGACAGGAGTTTCCTTCTAATACTGATCAGCTTTCCTTGTTTTCTCTGAAAATTAATCTTTGCTATTCATTCATGAAAAACTGCTACCTGAGAATTAAGCAGTATTAATCGTTCTGAATTGTTCACTGCGGGGAAAGGCAGCATGGCCACTGCAGGGGGGTTACAATGCGAGAAGGCAGGGACCTCAGGAACTTGCCTGTCCTGACCTTGAGCTCAACACAGGGGTTGTTGCAAACTTGAAAAACTCCACGTGGAGACTCCACAATTTCTCTAGGCCACCTGCTCCAGTGCTGCATTGTCCTCAGGGCAAGGATTTTTCTTTACATCAAGGAATCCCTATGGCTACAGAGAAGGCGGCCATGACAGCAGAACTTCTCAGTAGGGTTTAGGTGTTACCTTCTTTTACAGCTCAGCTCCAATCAAAAAAATACTTTTAAATTAAAGATTGTTGCTGTTTTAGGTACACCCCAAGCAAACTACTCAGTCAACCTTTCTGTCGTACGCCTGTTTGGCGCAGAATCCTTCAAAAGGCCGACAAGAGCAGAACTACAATACTGCTCTGTCATTTGTGGCTCTGTGCAGCAGTGCCAGCTTCCCTTCCAGGGCACGGTGGCACCCAGACCGCACTGTGCCTGGGCAGCTGCAGCCCTGCCCAGATCCTGCCCTGCCTCCTGTGCTCAGCCGCTCGGAAACCCCCGCACCACGCTCCTCTCGCTGAGCACTGCAGCGTGGTGCAGCAACCAGGGAACTGTTCTGTCCATGTCTGAGCCTTCCAGCCATGCCAAAGCTTGCTCTTAAACATACAGGTGAGTGGCCTTGGAAATAGTTTTAAGCAACTGCTACTTTTTTATTAATTTTAAATATCTTCTGTTATCGCCAGTTTCTTTGTTTTCTCATGCCTATACTTAAACTACAAAGTTACTGCCTGAACACTTAAGGGAAAAACTAAAAACGTTCTTGGATATAGACTGTGGACTAGGCGCAATGACTGTCACTTTTGAAAGCTACTTTACAGTAAAATACGTTACATTAAAACATTAAAATAGAATGAGAGTGAAGAGAAAGGTGTAACATTCTGTTGTTCAATGCAAACACTTTGGAAGATGCTCAAATAAAATCTCCAGTGGGTTGTGAAATATTTAGTTCCGTTGTTTAGCAACAGCACCTTTTGATTTGTAAAGCTTCTACGATATCTTAAAATAACCTAAAAAAGAAAGTTTTTAAAGTTTTCCATAACTAGCTAAAACCACCTGCTGTAGCATGAATAGAGTGAAAGTTAATAAGCCAAACCTTCTTTGGAGATAACACATTTTTGAATTACTTTACTGTAATTTTTGTACACTACATCAGGCAATGGCTACTGCAACTTCTTACAACATTACTAGCTTACTAATAAACATGTGCATGAAGCGGAACAGCACATACAAGCTATAATTCTGTGGCTGTGCCTAGTAACATAAACAGGTCTGATACCATCACTTGAAGAATTGAGGAATTAAACCATCCGAAAGACTGATGTAAAGGATTGGACATGCTAAAAGAGATGGTGAAAAGAGGCTGCTAAGAAATGGAACGACATTCAGAAGTGAAGCAACAGACCCACAATGGTTTGTGAATGGAAATAAACATAACCATGAGAAATGCTTCATCAACATAACAGCCACAACAAAGCTGTGAATCTCAAGATAAGCAAAAATTGTTTTTGAAGAAAAAACCAGCGTGCTAGGTAGGACTTCAAAGACTAGAAAAGATCTAATAGACAGAAATGAATAATATAAAACATACAAAAGAAGAGAGACCACAAAAATCATACTAAGCACAAGATCAACTTACTTTATGTCCCTGGTATTACTCTGTTAACCCTTTGGTGCCTACACTGTGCAATCGGTTTAGTGATTAAAGAGAATGAATATTCCAACACCACAGCAGTCAGCTGTCTTCAGCCAGCTCCAAAGATCCTCTCCCCAGCCTGCTCTTCAAGCCTCCATCCTGCATCGCCCCAGCGTCTATCTCTAGCAGCACACCTGCAGTTTGCTTCTCGGCTGGAAGGCACGACAGCTGCCTTGCCCAGCTCTTCATCACGCTGCTCTCATGCCTACCCACAGAATGCAGAACTGCCTTCTCAAAAAGAAGCCACACAAATCACTGTGCCCTGGGTGGAAAGCCCACTCGCTGTTGTGTTTCTAATCACAGAGAATAGGAGATTATGCATTCAGAAGAGGGGCACAGAATAAATAATTAAATGTCATACCGGTCCTAGGGTAGAAGATGCTGCTACTACAAGAAATAGTGGTGTGCTAAATTCAAAAAACACCCACATAAATTATTTTAAACCGGATTAAAGGAAAACAGACAGGTAAGGCTACGTAGGGCTTTATATAAAATACACTGCAGCATTCTTTGGTCTTGGTTCTGAATCACTGAAGCAAGGAGGATATTTGCCACTGGCCTTAGCAGAACAGAACTAGGTATTAATAGCCTATAAAATTAGCTATTTTCTTCCTCAACATTTCAAAATAATTTTGAATCCAGAGAAGACATATAACACCATTAATCTACAGTAAAACAGGACAGTAGGCAGAAATGGTGCTGGGGAAGCTGAAAACTAAGTAGCTACCACACAGAAAACTTCATAAAAAAGATATTTAAGGGAAAAAAACGAAGTCTAACACATGTTCAATGCTAGATGAAAACAGAAATGAAATTTTTGTGGAATTTACTTTCTAATGCCTTTGCACATGGATTTCTTTTCTTTGGTGGGTTGGTTTTCCAAAATTTCATCCTGAAAGCTTCATCTAGTCTCTCATCACTAAATCACCTAGTTCCATCCCTCCTGCCATGGGCAGGGATACCTTCTACAAGGTCAGGTTGCTCAATCCCCCGTCCAGCCTGGCCTCGAACACTTCCAGGCCAGGCTGGATGAGACTTTGAGTAACCTGGTCTAGTGGAACCACGGGGTTCCCACCCGCTGGCAGTAGGGTTGGAACTGGATGATCTTTAAGGTCCCTTCCAACCCAAACCATTCTGCAATTCTATGATCTAAGGACAGTAGACTACAGCAAACTTTTTGCTGAGAAGATCTCGATCACGATTCATGCAGTTCTTAACACTTACTTCCATCCCCCTTTCGAGTGATTTTGGTAGCCCCTGAGAACGTGTGTATTGTTTTGTTTTGGTATACAGTATGCCATGAAAACCAAATCCTGTTTACAGCAGGGCCAGATTTTCTATTATTTGATTTTAGACAGTCATTTCCACAGAAGAGATCCTTTATATGTCATTACTAATGACATTACAACCTCCTCTAGTTACCCACGAGACCTGGCTGTTTTGTATCAGACAATATTTGACATCTTAGTTTGCAGTCTCAGAAAAAGCCAAGAGGACAGAAACTGTCCTATCAGAAGAAGAAGAAAAAAAAAAAGGGCTTTAAAATCTGTTAAACAAATCATACATCTAGGAAGACGTGATGAAAATTGGTATGTTTGAATCAAGAGTGTACCTGCTCTGTGATTAATTGCAGATGTCAATACCTAGAGGTACCTGCAAGGCAATTAGCACTGTACTTGCCAAAATGTCACCCCATTGTAAATACAGAACGGAAATAAATAGACAGATTGGCCTAGTGCATGTTGTTTGGATTTGGAACAAGAATATAAAAAATGTGAATCCTAATCGAGCCAATTTTTTATTATGTGCTGCAGATAAGCTACAAAAGGCTAATCTCTTTCTTGTTTTTCTGGTACACTGTGAGTCTAATGCCACCCATCTCTCAAAAGTGACGTGTGGAGACCCTCACTAACCACAGCCATCATCATATTGATGAATCCGAACAAAACCAAACCTAATCAGACTTCTGTATTTATGGCTGTAAATGCTGAGAGTGACTCAGGTAGAATTGTCCTTGTCATTGGAGCCCACACTGATACATTTTATGATACACTTTACCGTGGCCATTTAATTTGATAATCCTTTTCTGTCCTGTCTTCCCTGACCTTATAGTCACGTGAACGACTGAGAACAGAAACACAACTACAGGCTGAGAGTTAACGAGCTGACAAATAGAGGCTGATGTCACTGTTACACAAGACTGAATACACATTACCAGAAAATCTGTCAAAACTGACATTCAATAGTTTAACTTCTGTAAAAGGTAAACAATAAAGTTGACCACTCCACCCCCCTTTTGGGCATTCAAACGGGTTTTTACAGTGTGTTAACATCTTTTGGAAAGTAACTGTATGTAGAGATTAGGGGTGGGGGGAGTCTGGTTTTTCTGTTCCATCACACAGCCAAGATTTTATTTTTTCCAGTATTTTTCTCCTTTTAACTATAACATATTAGCTGCTGGTGGCCTTTGGAAAGCTAGCGGATCATATGATGCTGGCTCTCCTTCTTTCCATCTGCCAGCCTACATCATAAGAAAACTAAAACATATATTAAATATTACTTTTTTTGAAACTAGTACAGATGCTGCAAGAATCTTACATGATCATAAAAGGTTTTTGTGACACAACTTCTCTGTTACAGGAAAGCTCATCTAGAAAGTTGGAAATCCTTATCTTTAAGGGTCTTTCATATGTAGCACACACTAAACAATGATCACTGCTGTACGATGAGAGACAAATTAATGAATCAAACATTACAGATTTCATCACATTGGCTCATTTGCATTTAAGCTTGTTTCCAGCTCTGTCATGCATTTGCTTTTAAACGAGCCCCTGTGGATAGTTCTGCAATGTTTGATTCATTAATTTGTTTCTCAGTGAACAGCAGTGCTCACTGTTCAGTATACAGTGAAATACTTTGAAAATATTTGTTTTAACAACCTATCTTTCATTTTAACAAAGAAATAATAACCCTGAAGAAGGAAATGCTGGCCATTTTGTGACACAGCCCCTGCCAAATCTCCCAGTTGCTGCCCCAGCCCATCGTTATACCACTGTGATATTATCTGGATTAAGTCTTCACAGCTTGCTTTCACATATTCTACAATTTCATAAAGCTTTGAGCCAGCTCTTCGGGTTAGTATTATGATGCCCAATTCAGCTCCTGGGAAGTTAAAGGTGGCTTTAAGCCTTTGCTCTCTGATCCTTGGATCAGTCCCAAAGAGTGACTTAGAGCAGCCTCCCGGATGCTCGGTGACATTCTGCCACTGGTGTGCCTAGGACACCGGTTCCTCCACGCTGTAACAGAGTGGGTTGCTTGGCAAAGCCTGCTCTATGGGAGCTGCAAAACTTTGGAACTGTTTTTTGGTTTGTAGCAGCTTGAATTTGGTGACCTTACAGTATGTTGAAAGCACCATCTGTTTTAGAAGAAAAAAAGAGGCATGTTCCCTAGCTGGTCAGTGCATGGAGACAAGCGCTTTGGTAATTAGCTGGGTAGTTGAGTTCTCAAGTTCCCATCCGAACCTCAATTTTTTAAGTGTCTGTACTCGAATACAACACTAATTATACAGGTTTGTTGTAGGGATTATTGCTCATCTTTAATTCTAAGGAAATATACACATGTAGCAAATGAAAAAGATGGAAGTTGGTTTAGTAAGCACTGGGAGATGGAGAATAAAATGCTTCTCTAGCTAGAACTTCCCTTCTAACATGGCCATAATGGATTGCGAGGTTATAAAGGCAAGCCCATTTGACAAGGGGATACATTTGGACTATGGGATTCATGGAAATGAGGGCCTAATTAAATGAGGTTTTTTTCATGAAGCAGGCAGCTTTTCATGTGTTGAGAAATGGAGTTGAGTAGCATCAGCATATTACATTGCACAGCCATATTCCTCCCACTTTGCTGTTCTTTTTTTTAATAATCTCCTGAGCAGCGTCTTATACACGTCAAACAGGGGCAAAACATGTAGTTGATACCAAACAAAAAAATCACATCAAGACAGAAAGGCAACATCCTAAACCTATATTTCAGAGGTTTGAATGGAAATTAACGTAATTTTCACCTTTGTTTACTCCAAGTAATAACTAGATACAACTGTGCACTAAAAAACCAACCAACCAAACCAAACCAAACAAAAAACCCTAGAAGAAACAAAAAACCCTGCCTCACTGTCAAGAATAACCAGCGAAGGTCCAGTATGCCAAGAGTGACCAACACAAAGTCCACCCTACAGCCAGAATAAAGTGATACCAAGGGAGCCTGAGTGGGCTGTTGCCCTCTACTGATTAACACAGTGGCAAAAGTTGTCTCCTCCTCTGTTTCCGTCACATCAGAAAGTCCCCAGGACAGAATAGTCGTTTTCAGAACATGTGTACAAAGGGGGGATGGAGTTTGTAAGGCACAGCCATACCTTTGGAAAGACAGCTTGACATTTTGCCTAAAATGTATACCTAGTATTTTCTGCAGCAGAAAACTGCTTGGTATTTTCTTAGAAATGCAATAAATGTCGCAGTTAACCACATCCTTAGTTCGCAAGGAATTATATAATGCTCATAAAGTGGGAAATTCTAAAAAATATTTGAAAGGCTGGATTCAATTTAATATTTATTATGAAAAAATATACTTCATTGAAAAACACTTTTTAAAAACCAATAATCTCCATATTTTTCTTCCTTGAAAGAAAGTATTTCACAAAGACAGACCACGTGCTCTCAGAGAAAGCTAGGCTGTCTTCAGATGAACGCAAGAATTTATGAACATTCTTGTAGGAGCTTGCACAATCCAATTACAAGACAATTTTATATTAAATGCCCATTTAGGTCGCTCTTGCTCAAGGTAGAAATCACTTGCACTTATACACCTAAGTATACTGAGTCACATGAATACAGCAATAAATATTCCAAAAGAGTGGCAGTAAGTTGGAAATATGGAACGCTGTGTCAAGAGCACGTTGTCTCCCGAACTCTCCCATCAGACTTATACGGAGCTGTCGCAGTAATGGTGGAGGAGTAAATAAAACTTTTCATGAATCTTTTCAATGTGTGTGCTGTCCTACTACTGTCTTAATCACAAGAAAATCTGGCTGGTTGTTTCTCTACTCATAAAGTACCTCCAGTGCGCAGCATGGCTTAGTCTCTTCAAGTAGCTGACTTCGTAACAAAGGGTACATAACCAGACTTGACAGTATTTTGGTCTGCTTTCAGAAATCACCATTTGAAAAGCTCCCAAAAAACCCGACCCACACATACAATTGCATAGTCCTGGTAAGCAAAAAAACCAAACCCCAAAACCCCGAAACAATGCAACAGTCCTAACTTGCAGCGAGGAGAATTCACGTTAAACATGAGGGAATTAATTTCTAAGTTTGGGCATTTTGAAGCCAGGCTTTTAGCCACCTACAGAAGGCAACACTTTTAATTTTAAGGTGGGTTTAACAACACTTCTGATTCTTCACTCACTGGAATACAAGTCCAGTGGACACTTGTAATTTAGACGGTATTGTCAGGTGAAACCTGATGAAATCACGTAACCTTTAGCAAAGCACAACAGATTGTTTATGGTGCCTATGAATTTCCATCAGTCTTATTTTTTAACAGAGACGGCAGGCTACTTTCTGCCAGGTATAGTGGGGGTAGAGTTTCCTGTTAGGGCGTGCTATGAAAGTTAGCCACCATTCTGGTTAACCCTTCCTCAGCTCTTTCCAATATTCATATCTTCCGTTTTATTTATTCACTAACGAAAATTGATTCAACAAGAACATCAATGTGCAAATAAATTAACGGTCTTAAACAGCGAGTATGAAAAAGTCCTCCCATACTTCTC
Source organism: Rhynochetos jubatus (assembly GCA_027574665.1). Taxonomy (NCBI): domain Eukaryota; kingdom Metazoa; phylum Chordata; class Aves; order Eurypygiformes; family Rhynochetidae; genus Rhynochetos; species Rhynochetos jubatus. Next base: position 7,410,065 of record CM050662.1, read on the forward strand.
ACTGATAAACTTTCCATTTACAGAAAACTCACATATCAATTAAACTCAACTGTTTGTTAATTAAAAGTTTGTCTGGAAAATTCTTTGCTAGTTGGAAGCAACAGAAAGCATAAAAGGTATCTGAATGCTGAAGCTTTGAATTTTAATTACTTACTCCCAGGTTTGTTCGTGATCCCTCAGGTGTTGGCTGGGCAACAGCAAAGAACTGGAAAAAAGAAACAAAATTATTTTGTAATTCCTGCTGTGGGGAAGAAAATGTATTGAGAAGGCTTCCAATTTTCTCCTCTTATCTTGTTTAGATTTATTCTTTATTAATGTACTTCTAAGAAAGGATCTACACACAAAGAAAAAAGATTCTGGAAGATTACAGGCAACTACAGTGAATAATTGTTCTACAAATTCGATAGTCGTTTTTTTAAAATAATGTGAGAGTTCCTATTGTGTTTCTCTCACAATAGAGAATATCAGTGTAATTACAGAAGAGGAAATAATGCATATAAACTTGGCGTAAGGACTACAGTTTTTATCAGATCACCGATTACATATACATGTTAAATTTGACGTGTTGTTTATTTTATATGCATCTAAATGGAGAAGACATTGGCAGACTTAATAAAAATTCTGGAACTCACAGGAATTTGAACCCTTCTCTCTAGCTGCCCATATAATAATAGCTGGGTTATTATACTGAGCATTTGCTTTCTTTCTCACTTTTTTTAGACAAATGATCTTGTTTCTTGACAGAAAAGGATACTCCATTTTATGAAAGAAAGTCTGCAAACTAGATATGGAGCCAGTAGATAGTTTTTCTGCTCTTCCCCGTAAAGATAATCACCCTCTCCCCTCCAAAGTCATAATATTTTAATAACCTGATTTTTTTAGTGTCCTTGAATTAAGCATACAAATCTGAGATCTGATTTGGATTAGTAAATTTTACAGTAAGAAAATTCATTTGTGACATTTTGCAGAAGAACTTAAGGATTTCAGGAGGTTTCTGATGAATTTTTGTACGTGAAAAATTTGGCCATCTGAATCAGACAGAAGATTTACACATTCAGTTCTCCAAGAACAGCAATGAGGACTTTCATTTTTTTATGACATACACACAGCATATGTACATCTGTTTAACAAAGTTCAATTATCAAAACTACTCTTGCAAATTAACTTGTACGCAAGTTGATGACAATAGCATATGCGACTGAAGTAACTCTTCATACTATATAAGTTTTCTTCCTTAACATCCTCAAGAATAAGGTTCAAATTGGGGGTGGGGTGGGGGGGGAACCAAACATAAAAACTACAAAAGGAATGTAAGTTATAAACCGTTGATTTACTATGTACATAAACCACATTCAACTATTCACCAAGCTGGTGCAGACAGCTTTAAACTAAAGTTGCTGCAGGAGGGGAACCTCAGTCCGACCCACTCCTGGTTGGATGGCAGTGCCAGCAGTAGGTGCCCAGAGCCTGGAGAAGGATCGCGGGTCAGCAGGAGAGCACCTGAAGAGCAGCACAAAGGACTTGCAGCCACTAAGTCAGCTTCACTGTGGTCCCAATTTAAGGGCAAACGCATGTAGCACGGGGCATAAATGAGGGGAGTTGGAGACATGCGCACGCCTGCAGGGCTGTGATCCTATTGGCATCACGGAGAAGTACGACTGGAGCACTGGAATGGAAGGCTACATGCTCCTTAGGAAGGCCAGGCAGGGGTAAGAGGCAGGGGTAAGAGGCAGGGGGTGTCGCCCGCTGTGCCAATGACCAGCTGGAGTGCAGGGAGCTCTGCCTGGGGCTGGATGAGGAGCTGACCACAGGATTAAAGGGAGGGCAGGGACAGGTGACATGACAGTGGGGCTCAGCTACAGGCCGCCCAGCCAGGAAGACCAAGCAGACGAGGCCATCTGTAGGCAGACAGGAGCAGCCTCATGTTCACAAGTCCTGGTCCTCATGGGGGACTTCAAGTGTCCCGATATCTGTTGGAGTGCCAACACAGCAGGGCACAAGCCATCCAGGAGGTTCCTGGAATGCACAGATAATAACATCCTTCTCCAGGGGATAGAGGAAGCCAACAAGGAGAGGTCCTATGCCAGACCTTGTTTTCAGAAACAGGGAGGGGGTGGTGGGGAACGCAAAGCTCAAGGGTAGCGTTGGCTGAAGCGACCGTAAAATGGTGGAGTTCAAGATCCTTACGGCAGCGAGGAGGGCGCACAGCAAGCTCACTACCCTGGACTTCAGGAGAGCAGACTCCGGCCTCTTCAACGGTCTGCTTGGTAGAGGAACATGGGACGAAGCCCCGGAAGGAAGAGGGACCTAAGAAAGCTGGTTAATACTAAAGGATCATCTCCTCCAAGCTCAGCAGTGATGCATCCCAACATAGAGGCAATCAGGCAAAACCACCAGGAGGCCTGCGTGGATGAACAAGTAGCTCCTGGACAAACTCAGACACAAATGGGAAGCCAACAGAGGGTGGAAGAAAGAACAGGTGGTCTGAGAGGAATACAGAGAAATTGTCCAAGCAGCCAGGGATCAGGTTAAGAAAGCTAAAGCCCTCATAGAATTGCATTTGACCAGGGACATCAAGGTCAACAAGAAAAGCTTCTATAGGTAGATCAGTGATAAAAGGAAGACGAGGAAAATGTGAGCCCTCTCACATTTCACATAAGGAAACGGCAGACCTAGTCACCCGGACATGGAGAAGGCTGAGGTACTCAATGACATTTTGGCCTCACTCTTCAGCAGCAAGTACTCAAGCCACACTGCCCAAGTCGCAGAAGGCAAATACAGGGACTGAGAGAATGAAGAACTGCCCACTGTAGGAGAAGACCAGGTCTGAGACCATCTACCATCTAAGGAACCTGAAGGTGCACAAGTCCACGGGATCTGAAGAGATGTAGCTGCGGGTCCTGAGGGAACTGGTGGATGAAGTTGCTGAGCCACTACCCATCATATCTGAGAAGTCGTGGCAGTCTGGTGAGGTTCCCACTGGCTGGAAAAGGGGAAACATAATCCCATTTTTAAAAAGGGAAACAAGGAAGACCCAGGGAGCTGCAGGACAGTCAGTCTCGCCTCTGTGCCCAGCAAGATCATGGAGCAGACTTTCCTGGAACCTATGCTAAGGCACATGGAAAACGAGGAGGCGATTGGTGACAGCCAGCATGGCTCCACTGAGGGCAAATCATGCCTGACAAATTTGGTGGCCTTCTATGATGGGCTTGCAGTGTTGGTGGATAAGGGAACAGAAACTGATGCCATCTACTGGGACTTATGCAAAGCATTTGATAGTGTCCTGCACAACATCCTTGTCTCCAAATTGGAGAGGCATGGATTTGCCAGGTGGACCACTCAGTGAGTAAGGATATATTCAGTTATATATTAGAGAACTCTGCCCACTGTATTCAGCTAAAAGTTCTGAAGATGGTGCAATTCAGTATTTTTAGAAGCCTTAAATAAATTAAAATATTAAAGTGCATTAGGAGTGGATGAAGAATAAACAGTAAGAAATTATATTACAGTTAAAAAAAAGAAAAAACAAAGGAAAGCAAGCAGGCCTCTATCATCCATTACTTTTTTAAGTTAAACGTCTTTCAAATATCTTGTTTACTGCAGTTTACTGGGGAAAAGGCCTTATAAGCAGAATCTAATTTCTGATGGAAAATGTATTGTACCAGGAGTAGCCATGATACATCTAAATACCAAAGCAACAATTACTGAGACATATTATGAATCCGTAATTCATAGAAGAATGCATTATGAAAATTCAAGACATTAATAGGTCTTAGGTAGGTTAGTTGTAACTATGGCTTTAAAAATTAATACATATTCTTTCTGGAAGAAGGATAATCTTTTCTGAAAAATCAACAATGCCATATATGGCTGAGCTTCAACACTGAGGAAGTATTTTTTAGCTAACACAAAGTGTAATTTGAGATGTTTTTATTTAAGAATTTATTCAAATGACAGTCACGTCTACTATTATTTATAAAAGGCCTTCCTACTCCAATGTAAGATGGACGCAAAACATTCACTCCAAGGTGATAAAAATACTCTTACAGTCTTTTACATCCAAAAAACCACCTGTTCCAATGACAACAGAATGGACTGGAGGCACAACAGCACTATAGCTAATGCACAAGTATCTAAGACAGTAAGGTGGCAGGATAACATGGATTATCTAAAGGGATGGGTGACATGCATCGCTCATGAAATTCACCCATCTTATTCATGACAAGTTATGCACAAAAACATGACATGAAGATGTAGCGGAAAAGTTTGTGATATGACTGAATGCAGGCAGCGGGGGTCCCTGAGCATGCCCCAGACCAAGGTGAACCTCATCCTTGACTTGATTTTTTAAGGTACAGTGGCATTTGTCAAGCCAGGTTAGGAACGTCTACACATGTTCTGCCTGATCGGCAAACTGTATAATCCTTCCACAAACACCAACTGTTGATCGCAGGTATATCAGTCTGAGAAAAACTGTTAGGCCTGTCACAGAGAGACACAAAAGTCTTTTTATTACCAATTATAGTAGTTGCTGGAGTCTCTTCTTTCCTTAGTTTTATTGATCCTCTGGAAATGAGGGTGGAGAATAGAAATTCTGTGAGAATTTTTGCAATCATCAATTTTTGTTTATATCTAAAGTAGGGGGAAATGTTACGCGTCCTGTTCTGTTTATGACTGCACAACTACATTAGGAGGAACAAACAGTGGGAAAACACATTGCAAGTGTTCCCCATGTTTTTCATTGTGCAAAGCCTTTCATAAAAACACTGGCTGGAAATAATGGTAAGTTCCTAGGAGAAATGGTAAATGCTAAAGATCATTTTCAATCTAAATCTCATGGGTTTTTCTCTCTTTAGTACTAGTTTCCTAATTATTTTTTTCTTTGTTTTTTTGTACATAAATGCTTGATTTATTCTTGTCTTCATACACATTCTATCCTTAAAACTCAGACTCGTTTAAACAACACAAAAACCTTAACAATTTTGACTATTTCCAGGAAGCATTTGTCAGTACACTAACTCGGTTCCAAATTGCTCTAAAAGTGTTATTTAAAGCACGGGAAGAAGTTCTCATTCATGCAGTCATGCTTTTTTGTTATTCTTAACTTGTTGGCATGCAGCATGAATTCCAATATTTTCTGCATATTAGTGTTAATTTGTGCTTCACGGGGAGTGGCTGTTCTTTTCCTTTATGGGAACAATCAGTGACTACTTCTCAATAGTTATGAGACAGAATCCTATATGAAAAATGGCAAATCATATTGAGCTTCTATATGATGCTTGATCTTTTGCCAGCACGTCTGATGTATTTCCAGAGTACACGAGTCAGGCTCTGTGCGTTGGCTAATACATAAACAGTTCCTGTAAAACTTCCCTTTCCTCCTACTGTCTTAACCCTCTGTGTTTGTTGAAGAAATCCATGTTGTGATTCAAAAAGGATCTCTTCTCTTTCCTTCAGAGAACATTAGTAGTGTCTCAGGTCTGAAACGTTATGAAGGAAGCAAATTGCACAGTATGTTCTCGCCATGATCAGCACAGATTTTGCAAGTCACAACAGCCTGGTCTCCTGTGAATGAGGAATTTCACTTCTCCAAATGCAGCGCAAGGATACTGTATGAGAGTTAGAAGGGAAGTCATTCTTTCACGGCTGAGTGCTTTTGGGTTCTGTTTTTGGAAAATATAAAAAAAATATATGTCATGATTAGCACTACAGACACATCAACTGAGACATGGACTATTGCTCACAAAAGAGTTTCGAGTTGCCACTGAACATTTCAAATGCTCCAATTAGAAAAACTTAGCCACTGCCGACTGGGTCTGCATTTGCACAGCTTTGGCAAGCAATCATTAATCAATTCTTTCATCAATTAAAAATTAGTTTTTATGGTTAACAGCATAACCATTTTAAACATACAAACTTCTGGTTTAATTCCTACATGATCTGCTTTTCTACATGTCTGCCTGGTGCAGAAGAGGGAAGTAGAGGGACACTTCCCCAGGACAGGCCTACCGACGCTGAGCTTAGTGGCAGTACAGCACAGACGTGCCAGGTGAACACAGCTAACGCGGGACAATTTCAGCCTCTCCTATGTCACACCCAGAGGGGTGTGGGATGGAATCAAAAGCTGCTTTCTCCAGCACTGTGCAAGTCAGCTTTTTCCCAGATCTGTCTACTTTTACAATCCCGCTAATGAAAGGGGAAACCCGAAATTTAGAACGCGAGCCTGTACTGTTGTATGTAGGTTGTACACAAGGTACTTCCGCTTTCAGAAGAATGTTGCTAACGTTCAGGGTTGGGTCACATTTTTCCCTACTGGCATCATGAACTTTCAGCGACATGTGAATGCCCAATTTATATCAAAGTATTTTGGTGATGACTTCTGCTAATTTCAAGGATTTACAAATGAGTATGGAATACTTTGTCAGTAGAAAAGAAAGCACAGATCAATAGATCAGAGAAGTTTCTGAGCAGAGCAACAATCATGCTATAAATATCAGAGCCGAGCAATTTCCACACAAATAAAATAAAGCTGCCATCGGCAAACAGTTTCAGACTTGAAGCGCCAGGCTACTGCTGTGTGACTGTGTTACAATCCCAAGGTCACTCACACGGCGAGCAGGTGGCGCGACACTCGGCAAGCCAATATCGCAGCTCTGCCTTTACATATAGTTACTCCCCAGGAAGACAAAGCTTAACACTTCAAAGTGACTTCCACACCCCACGCCCCTTTCACAAAGGAGAGTTCAAGTCAGGAACTTGTGCTTAACAGGAAAATGCAGAATCTCTCTTTTTTTTCTGTTTAGTTTGTAACTTCATCTTTCAAGTAGAGAAAGAGGAAATAGGGAAGATGCAACATTCATCTCTTGTAATTTGTTGCAGCCTATGGTTTCATACCCGCCCACCAGAACATCGCACAGGTCTGACAACTAACCACAGGGTGCCTTCTGATACAGATGACTGATACCCGATGCTGAAAGCATCATGTTGGGTCTTGCATGAGAATCTGAGGAGAAAATATGACTCTCAGTCTTACAGTCTAAGGGTTGAGCCACAAGATGAAAGTAAACTTTTTTAAGGTAGGAAAGCCAGCTATTATAACAATCTGGCTTCCAATTTTTCACCTCAAAGCTGCTGCTTTTTCATGAAAACTACTCTTCACTAAGAGAGTTCTGCATGTCATCAGCAACTTGAGATTGACATATCAAAGTGCTCTTCATCACCTCAGGTATGTTTGTAGTTTCCTTATAATTCCATTGACTGATAAGAAGGCTGACCAGCCTAGCCTCCTGTCCTTCTGTTCAGACCACCCATGCATGTTATATCAAATTCAATGTCCCATTTTAATGGGATCCCAACATTCAATTAGAATGTCAACCTCTGGAATCTAAAATAGTATGCAGCATTTTTAGAATAGTATAAAATATACTAATTTAAGAGACTATGAGCCAGCTAAATAATGAATATGAGTAACAAAATCATATATTTTTGGATTTTTCAAGTTTGATAAGAGGATAAATGGGAAATTTTCAGAAGGATTCTGAACACTAGAGTTCCTCCTCCTGCCATTTCTATCCAGATATGCAAAAGTGGTCAGTATCTGACATAATAAGAATATTTGAAAGTGTGACCATTTCTTTCAGTATCTAAATGATGAGCAGACTTTCTGAAAACACTGCCCTGCTGTCTCTAACCACAGTGTGCTGGTATCTTAGGTTAGCAGTAATTAGATATGAAACTTCAGATGTGATAACTAAACAGCTTCCATGAGCCTTAAATTCACAGAGACAATAATCTCTCCTTCTCAATGCATTCAGTACTTTCTGTGTGAAATACTACTACAGTTTCAGCTGATCTGTAATCTTTTTCTGAACCATGATGCGCATGCAAGCGCTGTAAGCCTCTACTCTGGCACAAGGTAACCAGAGTTTTTTGACATTTAAAATATCTAGCGGCATGACAAGCATGTGTATTTGCATATGCATAAATTGTGCCAGGGAAACTAGATGAGTGACAAACCATCAACAACAAGCTGCAGCATTGCCTGTGGCTTTCACATCAAGCATGGCTTCATATAAAAACGTTACACTGCTGAGGAAAAGTAACCTGACCACCACAGCTCCTGCTTCATACAGACTCTTCTGAAAACGAAAATGTATCTTTTAAAAGTTACTGTAACAGAGAAAACTGCTTACTGTATTTTGAGACCTCCTTGTATTGGCAATCCATTGAGGAGGAAAAAACCCTTTCCTTTCTGATATGATACTTGACATAAACTTCTACAAGAGGATTTTCTTTCCCATCCATTCCTGACTATCAGCAATGGCATCTCCTGAGGTTAAAGCAGGCTGTATGATGCCTGTGAAAGGTTCGTTATAGCTTACTCTTGCATCCCACCGGTGCACCGTGCTTCCCTCACCTGAAGAAGCAGCTGAACTGTACAACAAAACCTATGGCTAGTGAGGATTAATGTCACAGAAAAGTAAAACATGACTGTGTTTTCATGTGACTGATAGTGCATATATTCCTCAGAATCACAGCAGAGTCCAGAGGGACATTTCATGCAGTTGAAACAAGCAACTCATGCAAACCATCTGCAGCTTAACCACATGACAGACCCAGTGGTGATTTCATAGTTGCCAGTGAAACAAAGCCGGTTCCTCCCAGAGAGACCAATGCTGCTGCAAAACAATGCAGAATGTTTCACACTTGGGCGTACCATTCTTATGAGAGCTGACCAAAAGAAAAAGCGAATAAAGTAACAAAGTAAGCAGAGCTAAAAAGGAAACTAAACTAAACTTTAAAAACCATTAAACCTGGAAACTATTGCACCAAGTAAAACACTTTCATTGCGTAACACCCTGCTTTGTCTCCAGCTGGTAAGGTTACACATTGCATGAGACAGTGCAGTGAAGTGCACAAGTGCCCAATTTAGCATTTGTACTTTCCGCTAAGACATTGGTACAATGCAAGGTAAAAATGGAATGTGAAAATAGGTATGAAATGCCTTTGCAAAGGTTTCTTATTTTCCTAACGATGTCAGATTTTTCTTAGATTTGCTGATGTGTCCAAACTAGTATCACAGGGAATAATCATAGAATCTTTTAGGTTGGAAAAGACCTTTAAGACCAAGTCCAGCTGTTAGCCTAACTGCCAAGTCCAACACTAAACCCTGACCCTAAGCACCACATCGACATGGCTTTTACAACCCCCCAGGGATGGTGACTTAACCACCCCACTGGGCAGCCCATTCCAATGCCTGACAACCTTTATTTCTATTAAGAAATGTTTCCTAATATCCAACGTAAACCTCCCCTGTTTCCTCTTGTCCTATTAATTGTCACTTGGGAGAAGAGTCCAACCTCCCCCACCTCTGCACCCTCCTTTCAGGCAGTTGTAGAGAGCGATAAGGTCTCCCCTGAGCCTCCTCTTCTCCAGGCTGAACCCCACCAGCTCCCTCAGCTGCTCCTCACAATGAACGTGTAAGAGTCAGAACTGTGGAAGGCTCCCAAGTTTCCCTGTTCTTTGCTGAGGGGGGAGGATTTGCTGTCCAGCAAGTGCTCTACTCCAACTGCTGGGAGAGGACAGGTTTATCATTGACCTGTGTACCACATCGCTGACTCCACAGACTGCCCTTCCCCGGAACCCCTGAAGACCCATCATAATCAGTTCATCGGAAAAGTGGAGGAATTTGGGCAAACTCTCACTCAGTCAATTTAGTAACAGAAGCTACCCAGGGGGTCCCAGCTCCACGACAGACATTGATGAACTCAGAGGGAAGAGAGTTTTGTGGCACACCCCTCACCAAAACCTGTCATAAGAGTATGGATGTATTTAGATGACAAAAGAGTTGTACTCCCTATCTCTTCCTGAAGTGCACGTTTTGAAAGGAGGTATGTTATTTTGTGAGAAAGGAGAGCTCTGTTGATGCGTGCCTGGTAGGTCACAGCACCTCTCTTCAGCTGATTCAACAGACGTCTCTTACATACCTATTAATCAATCATCTCCAAGCTGATTTTACGGTTGCAAGTAGCACAGTCACATTTCAAGCAATTTCTACAATTATGGAAGCAGCTAATAGCACAATTCTGAATTTCATTACACAAAACATTAGTCTGATTCTATATAAAAGACTGAATAATGGAGGTTGTTTTTCTCTATATCACTATTTTTAACAAGGTTAAACGAAAGGCAGTTGAAGAAACCCACTTTGTTTTACACTGCTGAACTGATGGTCATTTTGTCACATCACCTGTTCGTTTGACATGACCTGATAGTATGCAACACAAGGTGACTTTCCAGAAGGAAAACAGCCCCAACAAGCTTTATCAGTTCAGAGCCTCATATACTACACAAATCTGCTTCAAACCCTTCTGGTAGGAATTACTATCTGGAAGAGGTGTTAGGCTATGTTTTCTCTGTTTGTAACTTGTCAGTAATTACTGCCTCAGGTGCCAAACACACTCTTCCTTCCTGCTGCTGTGACACACTATTGTCACAGCTGCGTACGAAGCTACGGATCTCAGGAATACCAAAAACACAGTCATGCCAAACTGCCAACTAGTGAAAAATGATTAACTGTTAGACCTCTATCAAATCTTTTCAAATCCCCAATGCTTTGGTTATGCTGTATCTTCAAAAATGCAACCAGGTAACAAGTTTTGCTGATAAATCTATATAATATGATACATTTTTCTGTTAAGATGCCACTGAAGATTGCTTCTACATTCTGTAGTTTGTGCAACATAATTTGGGGAAATGAAAAAATGTTTTTATCAAGCACTTGACTGACAGTTCCTTACCAGGATGCTTCCATAATTTTATCTAGGGGAAAAAAAAAAAATCCCTTTAGTAGGGTTTCTGTATTTACAAGTTAGGGGAAAAACTTTCTCTAAACCCTGTAGTTCTAAATTAAGTTGTGTTGTAGTAGCTGACACCTCTGCAAAACCCAGCAGCCATTTACCAACTTAAAGCAGAGCAACACAATGATATAATTACGCAGAAAATATACAGGATAATCTCCAATGCTTATTGCTTCGTTCAGTACTCTGCAAGCTCCCAGAAGCAGCAAAAGCTTTAGACACGGATTATTACATTACAGCACCCGTGTTCATGAAACCTTTGGGGTTTAAGAGTTGTCAAGCAATGAACTGTCTGTCAAACAAAGGAAGTTCTCTTTCGCTATCAGACCTCTAAGAGCATCAAAGATGCTCCAAAAAAACAAGCCGTTTTAATTGCGCTTCATGGCTAAACTGCAACAAGTGGAGGGAGGAATATTTACACTACCGAGTTTTAGATCCAATAGAAACACCAAAATTAACCACTGGGTCTCTCATACAGCAATGAAAAGCGTGAAAGAGCCTTAACATAGAGATGACTTGACTTAGACTGCCCTGAATTGCTTAAAAAATCATCTTCCTCTCCTGCCCCTGAATATACAGAGAGCCAATGACACAAGTTGCCTACCTTGGGAACATCAGTTGAATGCCTAAAATGAGATAACGACTACCTGCAGAACTCCCATCACATTAACTTTCCTCAGTTTTCACTAACTCCAGGAAGCGAGCTCGGGCAGTGTGCCGCCGTGCAAACCGTATCAGCCGCGGAAAGTGCCTTTTAATAGCAAACACCACATCCAAATGCCTTTAGTTTGTCAAGCTCATCTTTTAGTACAATATGTTTCCTTCTTTCTTGAAGTCTCTGTGTTCTCAGTTGCTATTTCAAATTAACCTAGATATGAAGATTAAACAACCATTTGGGATAAAGTGTTAATCAGAGGGAAATAACACTGTCTAGTGTTTCTCAGCCAGAGTGGCTTTCATGTGGATTAAGTCTATAACACAGAAAACGGAGATGACCCTTAGAAATAAGAAATGAAACCATCTATTTCCTGTGACCACCGTCAATAAACAAGGCTTGAGCACAGCAGCTGTGAGAATCCCCTGCATATGCTGGCTGATGGCAATCCAGGGCTGACTTGATTTCAGGCCGTATCCCCTGTGAATGACTGAAAAGCTGCCTTATTAATTTTGTGGCCTTATTCCAGTTGCCAAGGTTTATCTCCCCAGTCCTGCAATCCTTTGTGCACACAGCTCTCCATAGGAAGTCCCAAATAAAATTTCCTTCATCACCATAAAACTAAGTGCTGGGAGTTGACTTTTGCAACCCCCCGTCCCTTTTCCAGTGGTTTGGGTTCACATGACACAGCGTAGCGGGTAGCAGCTGGGTAGCGGCTCGCCAAGCCGGGGAGTATGTGTCAGGTACACGTTCTAACGGGGCACTGCGGTGGGGACTGTGGGTGGGCTGTGGTATTAAAGGGACTGAGCGTTCATGAAGGCGGCTGAACCAGGCTCGGAAGTCTGACGACAGGTCTGGATTGTTTAAGCAGGCTTTACAGTCAAAGGAAATAGCCTCTAAAGTGAATGAGAAATAGAAGAGGGAAAACAAAAAAAAAATAATCTGAGGCTCTAGAAGTTGCTGCGACTTCTGGGAAACAACAGTGATCATAAAGGTCAGAAGTTGTACGAATCTGTCACCTTGCATGACCAGAGATAGCAGAGGATCAGGGAACACCTTCTCCAAATTTCAGCCACCGGCAAATAATGCGGAGAGGTCATTCAGCCTCCCTGCAAGGGCTGGTGGAGGCTTCCATCTCCGGAAAAGATACCCGCTTCACTGTAATTGCCTGGGGGAGTCCAGAAGCGCCTTACTCAGCTTAAAAAAGTAACAACGCACATATTCAATAAGACAAATGTCTCCTTCCCTGGCTACCATGAGTCCTGCGTTACTTACAACAAAGGCTCATAATAAGATTTTAAGTGAATTTATAGAGCTTTTTAGCTTTTATTTTTTAAAACTGTGTTTTTCAAAAGCGCACATGAATAATCAAAGCAGAAATAATGAGTCAAATCAGCAAACGCAGTAATTTCTATGTGTAAAATAGTTTCAAATCAGAAATTGAAGTTATATTTATACTAATGACAACTTTAACATCCTAACACGCTTCAATTTTTGCATAAAAATGATACATTTTAAATATCCAAAAAGCTTGATGGGAATTTTATACTCTGTTTATGTTAAACCAAAAAAGTGAACTTAAAGTAATCATGTAAATTGAATGATAATAAGAGTTCTTTTATATTTTTAGACTACTTCAAATGAATAATTTAAAAGGCATCAAGCAAAATATTTTATTAACATAAAGTTAATGTTATATTTTTATAGTATCTGATTTCCAAAAATTTGTACTAAGGCATTACCATAATCAGCTCATGTCAGTAGTATGCCATTTCACATGCTTGTATTTTTGACTGGAGTTAATGTACTCCCTGGAACAGACGCTAAATCGAAACCTTGTTCCTGAGCCATCACTGCTGCCTTTATTAAAACGCTTGTAATTTGTTAACTTTTACACAAATCTAAACCAAAGAGGACCTTGCTCTGTGAATTGAAATTTTTGCTAGGGTGTATTCCAATGACACAATCAAGGGCACAAGAGAGGGAAGATCCAGCACTCTCAGGCAAAGAGGAAAAAAGTAAAGAGGATCATCCAGCATATTTGTCACAAAGCAGATATGTTGTGAAACCAAGACCATTATGGAATATTAGATGCTTCCTCTTCATTCCCTGGCTAGAAAAAGAAGAAAACCCCCTCACTCAGTGCCAACTTGAGGGCAGGGAAAACAATTCCACCAGCATAACATCTGTGTTCTAATTCAAAGTATAATTTTTTGCAAAACAGAGAGGTACTCTTGGTCCGAGTGCTGAAGAATACTTGGAATGCGATTTTTCTCCCACAGTCCAATCAAATGTTTGCACTAGGTGCAGATGCTGTCAGCAGGATGGCCACAACTTGTAGTAGATTTCCAGCCTGTAGAGTGGAGATCACCCAGAACCAAGTATTTCCTTGGGTTGGCATTTTCAGGTTCTGTCAGGAGATGAAGGTCATGACACTACATGGCAGGGATGGGTTTGTAACACCTTGCTAAACTACATTAAAATCCACAAAGTCTATACCACATTTAACAAAGTATTATTTCATATAACCCAATAATTATTTTTTTTTCCTGGAACAGGGATGCCCTTTTTATCTCTTCTTCTGTCTTCCCAAAGAAAGGGCACATATAAAACTCTATCTGGAGAGAGTTGTTCTATCTGGACAACTCTCATCAATAATCAGTGTAAAACTGACATGAATTTCTCTTATGACTGCACGTTCTAATGTCCGTTGTTTTATTATCTATTCCTATATAAACCTTTCCCATTAACTCTGATGAGAAACAAACCACCATTTAGAAGTGGATGGAGCACTGCCGTTGGCTTTGCTGTAAATAGAGCAAGCTGAAGTGAGTCATGTGACATAACGAACGACTAAGCAACTGCAGACTTAGGGCTATGGAAACAAACTTGGCATGTTTAATTACTCTTATCAAAGGACTTGATACTTTGATAATATACAGTGTAAAAATGCTGTAACATTTGAGAATAGTTTGAATTAAAAATTCCAATTGATGGTTTGTCAAAATAAAGTATAAAAAGGCTACGAGGGTGAATATGTAGCCTCATGAGTCTTCTTCAGTACTTCAGTGTCTTAATAATCATCCAGTAAACATTTGAAGCCCCAAAAAATGTTCAAATGATTAATTTAAAAAAGAAACAAAGCAGGAAGATTTTTGAATGTGGAATCCTATGACAGACTTCAAAGAACCCTGGAAAAGAGAACACTTTGTGATGGAAATATTTTTCCTCAGGGGCTTTCTATCACCATTTGAAATTTCATATGCTTTCCCCATAATGTTTTGCCCATTATATTACCATCTTCTCTACAGCAGCAAGAAAATTATTAAAAGATGAGAAGATGAAGAAAATCCACAAAATTGCTTGGTCTCACAAGTTTTGAATTGGGGGAATACATGATGTTTTTCATTCAAATGGAAAATTAACAGTCTGTAAGGAAGGCATCATCAAATTTAAGGCAATAAACACTCTTCTGACACTGGATTTTTTTTTCCACATTATGAATGACACAATAAAGATTTTTTTATTTTATTTATTAAACACTCCTAGATGTACACCAGAGTTCCACATCTCTGGCAGTGAAATTTATCCTGTGCAAAGACTTAGTTCAAAACCTAAGCATTACTTGAAACACCCTACTTAGATTTTGAAATCTCAGAGGACTCTGCTCTGCAGAAACTGCAGTTTCCTAAATATTGATCTTGTGTTAGTGTATATACGCATCCTTGTATTGAAATCATGTCAACAAGATCCTAAAATAATACACATAAAGCCCACAGATATCACTTAGTTCTGTCACTCCTATTACAAAGAATAAATATCAAATAATCCCTGAACCCAGAAATAAAATAACAAACCCCCCAAAGAATCCACAGTCACCATCTAACGTTACTGAGATAGTAAGCAGAATAGTTAACAGACTTCATTATGACAAAGACAGTGGCATCAAGTGTCCCCTCAGCAAGTTTGCCGATGACACCAAGCTGTGTGGTGTGGCTGACACTCCTGATTAGATGGCCTTCCAAGGTCCCTTCCAACCCAAACCATTCTATGATCCTATGCTTATTCTTGAAATACTTGAGCTACTTGAACCTATTCCATTTCCTATGCGGTTTATCAGCAAATTTCTAGTAACTCATAAATGAAAGGAAAATTTAACACAATCAAATATCTATCATCTCTGAAGCTGAGAATCTTCCTATTATAATCATGTCAGAATCTTTTTTTCTTCTTGTAATCCAATGACATGTTACATTAACATCAATTAATCATTGGAAAGAACTTCCAAGTGAATTTGTACATCCTCATTTCTAAAATCTTTAAACCCAGACTCAATGGTTTTCCAAAATATACTATTCATAAAAGTCATTCCACTTATACAGGAGTAATTAGATAAAGACATATCTCTGTGCACAGATCTAGAAAGCAGATTACATGACCTTTGTGACATAAATTCATGTATCTAACTCCATCAAAGTGACGAACAAAGCATGCAGAAAAGTGGAGTCCAGAGGAAGCCTCATTCATCATACCCTTTGCACTGTCGTGGCACCTACGTTAATTTGTGAAACACAGAGCAGCAAATGTGTTGTGAAAGGACTGTGACGGCGGGGGAAGCACTGCTGAACTGGAGTAAGACAGGCGAGTATATTAACTTTCTGGAAATGCTAGTAAACAGCTATGGAATAAGCTCCAAGGGTGATGAACATGCTCCAAAGGTGATGAACCAGGAGCATTTCAAAATGATGCAAGTAGAAAAAACAAATGATGTTTCACAAAACTTCTTAATATATTAAGAGATGTAAATGTCACAAATCCAGCTTGCACTCTTAAAACTGCACTTCAATGACGCTTAAGATCCATGCTGATGGAAAACTTACATCCATTATCGCAAAATTGCTGAAAATTAAACTCCAGAGAGAAAAATACCACTTCCTCTTTACTGCTGCAAAATGTCAATATTTTTAAAAGTTTCAAAGAGACAGATTTGCTGTTGGGGCTCATTGAATGGACAAAAAAAACCCTCCAAAACCCAACACACTTGCTCCATTTCTACTTCAGAATTAAAAAACATTCATTGTTACAAGCATGGCAACATTGTCATAATAATGACAATGATAATCTGGAAGAGAATCACTTTTAAATGACTGTGACCATCTTGCTCCTGAAAGCAAGGAATTTAAAGCCATAACTGCCTTTTTCTCTCCTTCCATACCCTCCCTCCCCCACCCCGGCCTGACCCTTTCCCCCTTCCTTCTAACAGGACAAACCCCTCACTGAAAGTGATTGTGAAAGACAAATTCAGTCTGATTTTGCCTAAGTAATTAGAGAAATATTGTTTTGGAGTGTGGAGATGACCAGACTTTGTAAATCTAACGGAAGGACCTACTAGAGATAGAAAGCTCAATATCAGGTGTCCAGAGAAGGTACCCACGCAGGTGGATGGAAACGGTTTGGTGGTGTTAGTTCTCTACTGTTTAATGCGAGTAGGCGGGAAACAAGATCCACAATTTTCTGTGGCCTCCATGCTGTGGTTATTTTCTGCTGAATAGCACAGAAATAAAAGCTTTCATATGTATTTTTGGAAGTAGAATTCTTACAGTGGCAAAATAACTGTAATCAAGAACAAGCTGAATATGGAGTGTAGGAGGATAAGAAAGGTTTTCAGGGCTAGAGGGTCCTGCAGAAGACAAGAAGGTCTGAAGTAAATATAATATTTTAAATGGATCTTTACAAGAAACTTCTAGATTTAAAAAATTCTCTTTTGGGGTCCATGTGAGAACATCTTGTAAGATGTTTGCATGGATTTTTTTGGGGGTATTCTCAGCTGTTAGCGGAATTATACAACCTTCTATGATTATCTCATTTGAATTAGAAAGCCATAAGCAGTCAGGATAATTCTTCATTGCACCTGCACCTACACAGAGGAATAATTCCTTATTGCTTAATGCCAAGATGGAAAAATGTTGGTGGCCCAGATCAAGAATATGTCATGTACTTGAGGAAGTGATTAAAACTGTAAAAAATAACCAGTAGACAGCCAGTCAGATAGCTAGGATGTATCTGAATGCTAAAATTCACATCTGTTTCCTAGTTGCATCCAAGTATGATGATCAGATTCAGGATTTTGGCTCACTCTCATAAATAAAAATGAATTAAAAAGTAAAAATGTTGACAGAAATTGTGAGTTTATAGTTCTACCATCCTTTGGTTTTGTGCTATTCCTTTACACCAACAAGCTGTAAACAACTCTTGAAAAATTCTTTGTCTGCATCGTCAGCATGATTTCGCCTTTTGCCAGGAATACGTACACCCATAAATACTCTTTATCTACTACGTACTTGCAGCACTGTGGATGCACCATCCGTGCCTAGGACCCATGACATAACTACACTCAAGCTACCTGCTAAGGATGTTGTTCTTTTCTGTATACATCATTCTGTAATGACTCAAAAATATTCCTGCCTCTACATTGTTTATTTAAACAATGGGGTTTTTTTCATAGATTGAAATACAATGCTTCAGTCTTACAATAAGAATTAGTGAGGGAATAATAGCAATACACATGCAAAAGGAGAACAAAGTACTCAGCTATTTCCCTGTATGCTTTATTTTCATCCATCCACACAATACAGGAAAACACACAACTGTACGCACACACATACACACACACTACAGTTTATATGAGGAAATTAGTATCAAATACAAACATACGGCATTATTGTGTGAGTTTTCCTCAGTGTCAACTGTGCCTTTTTCTACTTAGTACTTAACTGTTAAAGGTGAGAATTTTCATGGGGTGACATTCATCTGCACATCAACAGTCATTTCTCTGTCTTGTTTTATCATACGTTATTACTCAATTCAACAACTTTAATATATATAAAGCTTCATCTGTTGATTATAGTTACAGGAGGAATAACAACAAAGGAGGAAAGGAAACAATAATTTTAGAACAAGAACAAATGGTAGTATAATGAAATACTAACAGAGAGGCAGCCATCCGTTACAGGTGTAAGAATAACTTTCCATACCAACCGCCGCAGTGTATACTCAGTGGATGTGAAGTACACAGCTTGTCAGGTAATCCCAAACAGCTCCTGCTTTCTTTTCCATCTTCCCTTAAACCTTAGCCCTTTTGTCTTTTTGGTTGGGGTTTTTTTTTTTAATATTAACTTTTACAAACAAAGCAACAAGTTGCCACTACTTGGGCTGCTGACTATGTGGAGACAACACTGATGGATCATCTCTCATATTATCCTTGTACGTTGACTTTTTCTTATACATCGCTTTATAGCTAACCCGTAAGATCTCTGAGACAAGGACAATCTTTTGTTCTTTGTCTGTATGTACTGAATAATGCAGGGTTCTGATTTGTGACTGGGCTCACAAATGCTGTGATGTAATACAAATAATGAATGAAAGCACTTAATTTTTAATTTAAAATAAAATTGTCAAAAGTGATTACTAATTTTAGACTTATCAACCAGAAACAGCTGGGATCTCATTTTAGGAGATCCCAAGCATCTACGCTCTCAGATAATTCAAGTGCAGCTGGAGCGCTCAGATTGAGCACCCAATATCCTCAGCCCCAAAATTAATTGAGGATTTTGAAAGTGCTGGCTCAAATATTAGCACACTCCGTTGATTATCCTTTGGAGGGGCCTGGTTTTTCTGTTTTCGCCATACAAGGCGAAGAGGCTCGCTGTCTTTTCTTCTGTCATATTTCATTAATCCCTTTCATTTTCAAAGGACAGGTGCAAATTAAGTCTCTACTTGAGGACAGCCAAAGAATCAAACCACCTATACCTCAGTATCTAGATGCATTTCCACCTCTCCCTTAGTTTTACCCATGCCATTCTCTGCCCACATACTGGGCATCTTCCAATAATTTCCTCCAGCAAAGAGAGCTGGGACAAAGCTGCCTTGGATGCTGCCGGTGTTCTTGGATGGTCAACAAAGGGTGCTAATGGACATGGCAGCTGGCTTTCTCCCCCTTGAGGCTAAACATTTTCCCTGCACTAACTCCACACTTGACTGATCCAAAAGCTGACAGCTGTGAGTTTGTCCTGAAACCATGCTGCAGTAACCGCTGCCATTTCACAATATAACTCTACTTTCTCATGTGGATTTAGTGCCAAGTACACAGCAGTTTGTGAGCCACGCAGTACAGAAAAAAGCTGAAAGAAACAAACACATTTCATTTTGGTCTACATTACCAGCACTTTTCTATCTTTATTCTGAGGCTATGAGCTAAGGAAGAGTGCAAAACGCATCTGAGGCATCTTATCAGATACGCCAGTATCTTTTGCATGAATGACAGACAGAATTAGAGTCTAATGGAGATTCAACTGGATTAGCTCTTTACACTACATTATATTTTATTAACATTCACGAGTGTGCTTCTAGTAATTTTCATTAGGAGTGAGCTGAAAAGAGTTCAGAGATAAAAAACTGGAGGAAAGCTCAAAAGTTAGTGCACTATTTTGCAATTTATGATTCTTGCTCCCACTACGTAAAGCTGGATGCTTTACTTCCACTTTACAGACCAATGAAGTAAGGAAACCAAAATAACTGAAATATGTAACCTAAGTCAGGAAATTCATAGTAAACTCAACTCATGTAGGATGCCTATGAATAGTACTGTATCACAACAGTTGTCGTTTCACAGCACTCCCTTGTATTTCTGTTTCCAGTTGATTTAATTCTCACAGCCTGAAGGATAACCAAATGCTTAAAAGAAAAAAAAAAGAGCAAATCATTAGTGATTATATTTCATTAAGCCTTTAGAAAACTGGACAGTCTACCTGATTTTTATCAGGTAGATAACTGTATCGGAAGGCAAACAGCTACTGGAGACTTTCGGGTGTCTGAGCATTTCAGAAATGTTTGTATGTCTCATAAAATTCATTAACATTTAGAGGAAATCAAAAAACTAAGTTCTAATTTATTTTCAATTATTAGATTGAATAGAAAATATTTACAAAAGCTAAAACTTCAGTCCTAAAATAATCTCCAGAAATAAAATGTGTGTAATTATCAGAACAGCTAACAGCTCTCAGGAACTCCAGCGTCTTTGGAAGTCAGGCCCCTTCCCACTTTCGTGCCTGCACATGACCTCAAAAGCCCAGAGTAACTACAGGTGCCACATCTGACATTTCCAGCTCCTGATCTCAGCAGCCAATTCATTTTGAAAGCTAAAATTATTTTCTCTCTCTGAAGTTCTTATAATAGCTTATTTGTGAAAAATACCAGTTGGAATCGATTCCTTGAAGCCAAAATTCAGGGCTGAAGAAAATACGCATGCATTTATCACAACAATATAGCACTGGAGAAAGCAGTATTACTGTAACAAATCTGGAACAAACAATGAGTACTGGGAGAGGTGGAAAACAGACTGCTCCACCAATGCCAGAAAGATTTCATGCTGTAAGATAGTGCTGTTTCTCCTTTTTTCCTACATTTTTCTTTTTTTTTTCTTTTAAGAGACTCAAAACTGTTTTAAATAAGAACTGTGAACGGTCTTATGCCTTTGATACTTATATGCCAGATTTTTATTCTTCTAATACTTCACTTAACACTAGGGGAAGGGTTTTTTTAGGCTACTGAAAGCTTCCACAGTCACAGTCCCCAGTATCCAGATTATCAGCAGAAGAGCTGAATCTCAGTGCTGACTTCTCCACACTTCTTTCAGCAAAGCGCCTCAGCCTTGAAGATCTCAGCTGCAACGGAAACAGGGTTTTTCAACCTCCCTGGCTCAGATAGTCTTTGTACTCCCCTCTGAGACTGTCAAAGAGTGTTAATTATATCTGACTGTAGCCTGAGGCTTGGGATGTGAGCACTTGCCTATTAGGAATGAACTTTCACATTGCTGCAAACCTGTACCAGCTTTAAAACAATAATGAAGTAGGAATCCTTACATTTCTACCTGTCACTTGTCACCAAGGTCTCTAAACACTACTACCCTTACTTCATTTTATTTTCAGAATAGGGTAAGTGTGGGGAGTGTTACCACCTGTACGGGAAAGATGAAATGAAACACTGAGCTGCTCCAGCTGGAGCACCCACGAGGGTGCGAAGGGAGGACAGCAGAGGCTGGTGTCCTTCGGCACAGGTACAAGATCTACACATTCTACACATTCTCTTCTCTGATGACATATCCACACTGACATTGTGCAACTGATTTTAATATGGACTAAATGGGATGAAAGAAACTTCAAATGTATTAAGTGGCTTCTGTGGAAAGAGATACAATTTGATCACCCAACTTCAGTGCAAGAGCAGCCCAGCGCTGATACTCAAATGACTGCTGGAGGAACCGACTTGATTCTACTGATTCTTGAGCAGGCTCTGAAGACTCACCAGCTAAGTCCCTTACCACTGGGTGTTGTGAATGATACCCAGAAGATCACCCTCACCTTTCTAAAATCTCCCCTTGTCCTGCTGCTATGAAAAGTAGTGCAGGGAGAGAGAAAAAAGATGGCCTTCAGGCCACGCTCATTCTGCCACGTCAGTATTCAAAAAGCCGTGTGTGGAAGGTCTCTGGAAGAAAAACCTGGGCCCTCAGCTGTCAGCTTTCTGCTCCTTACATTTAAAAACTCATCTTTCTTCTCAATCACTTTTTCATCTCTTTGGCTATTTGTTCCGGAAGCTGCTCAGGTTCCATTCCTTCGCAATGCATCTTCTAAAAGCCACTCATTAAGTAATGACTCTTGCACTCATTAAGGAGAAAAAAAGAGTATTTTCATCTGCTATTAAATTATCAGTATGTCCATCCTATACTCAGTTTTAAATACAGAATCACAATTCTGAAATAAAAGTGAAAACACAACATGACGCAACAGTTATTCATCATTTATAACCACAGTATTTTCTTAAAATTGTCACTTGCTTATTATATAAAATTGTATATTAAAGGATGTGAAAAGGGCTAAAGAGAATGTGGCATGTTTTTCTCTTTTCCTCCCTTCAGTAAGTCAGAGAAAGGGAGCACAGTCACAGTCAACATCTAGTCCTTTAGATATTTATTATTTTCATAAAGCACTGTTTTGCTTTTATGCTTAAAAAGTAACCAAGAGAGTTGCTGTAAAGCTGAATTAGGAACTAGATGCTTTTTAAATGCTGAATAAGGAAAGAAATTAATTCTATCACTTCAGATCAAAATAGGGCACAGCACAAGGAGCTGGGTTTTGAATCGAAAAGCTGTGAGTGAAGATGGTCAGATTACTGAAAATACTGTTTGTTGAGAATGTACTCCTTTCTCTGCTCACAGCGCATTTGTAAGCAGGCTACTTTATATGAATCAGATCACAATTAGTGGACCCTGGGTGAGAACGTATCTCAGCATCGGAGTTACTGATGAGTTATTAATTTTACCCTGCATTATTCATGATGTGCAATTGGCCAGCTAAAATCACGGTATCACTTTTGTTCCTGATGTAGACAGAACTTTTAAACTGAAGAATACAGAATATTCCCACTTGTGCGACTATCTTAGCTTGCAACTGGTTAGGGCCGTTTTTATACAAATAACAGTCATCCCACCAACAAACCCTGTTCAAAGATAGCCAATAAGGCAAAGAACAGAAAAGCCCTCTCAAATTCAAACAATGTTTGTGATCTTTTTTTTTTTTTTTTGGTATTTGACAAGCTTTGTTTGCAATTTTGTACCTAATTACAAATAATGAGTCCTAAAAAATGGGTGACATGGTGTGTGTCATATAGGCTTTTTGTTAGATGGATAATGTCACCATGAAGCCTTGAGAGAAAAGTTCATATATAGCTAACCTTCCTTTTTACATTCATTTTGTTCTTTTTTATTAACTTGAGTTTGATTTTTAAGAACGATGAGTCAGAAGTCCCCTTCCACATAAATATTAGCACATGAGGATTAACCACGGCTCCACTAGAGTCAGCAGTGATATTGAAGGTACTGATCTAGTGAGGTACTTAAACAAACGCTTAATCACTTTGCTGAGAAGATTACTATTGGCTTCAGTAGAACGCTTTTTTTGCAATGTGCTGGAGCCTAGCCACCTTCAAGTGACGGTCAGAGAAGCTGGAAAGGAATGGAGAGCACCAGTGTTCAGCTCCCTCCCCACTCTGCAGTGGGCCTCTGCTGCAGGGCAGAGGGTAAGAGCTACTAGGCATTTCCTCGTCAGAGCCCACAGAGCAGAATGGCTGCATTAAGGCTACTGAGCGGTTAATATTGGCACAGGGCAGATTTCTTCAGTAGGCAAATTAGAGGAAAATAGATATCTATATTGACTTCCATGTTGCACATGCAATTCTGGGTGGATTTATATACCTCCTGCATCAGACAGGATACAGGCACTTCTTACCCCTTAAAACGTAGCAACTTAGGAAGTAAAAAACTGTTTTGGTGGAAAGTAGAATAAAGCAGATCAAAAATTAATAAAATGAGTACAAAGTATGTGATTAAGTCATTGGAATTTTGTATAGCAACTGACACATGAAAAAACTGATTAATCTCAGACTCTCACACATACTAACACTTCCCATGGTGTTTATAGAGTGTGCTCCTTAAACACCGTCAGGTATCTCGTCCTAAGTTACACAACAGACAGATCAGACAGACAAATATAGAACAGAAAATATTTCTGCTCCACAGGGAAATGCTATGGGGGGAATCACACTAAAAATCCCAGACTGAGAACAAATTGTAAGAAGTAGAATCAAGAAGTATATATGCGAATCTCCTGGCAGTATGGGATGATAAAAAGTTACAGATTAATAAATGCATGTAACTGACACATCATTCTTAACTGATCCCTCCTCACATATAGGCAAACAGGGATGTATACCTAAATGTACTGCTACTGTAGTTAATCCCTCTTTAGCACGGACATATGTGTATACAGTCTCCTACAGTTTTGTGGTATTCATTTGTACCATCACAAAACATACTTTGCTTTACTAGTGAAAAATGTCAGTTTAGCACTGAAAAATAAGCCAACATTTGATCGGATACATTTTTTCTTTCAGCAGTTACTTTAAAATGGATTTGTTTTTTACTTAGTATTGTTAAAAACAGCCTTGGTCAATCAAACACAGTTTCCTTGTTGCTGAGTCTTGATTGCTTCCATGACAACAATGCTATTTTATAGCAAGAATATCCTCATCTATAATTAAGGTACAGGATGCTATATGCTTGTTTATATTGAATTCAAAAGATAACTTGAAGAACTCATTATGTTTCTTCAGTTGTGGTCTCTGAACGGTATGGCTAAATCATAAATATTAAGAATTAAGGCAAGTTAATGTTCTGTTTTGTAATGGAGCTCTGCATAACTGTTGTTAAAACTCTAGACTTTTCCATTTAAACAGCATTTAATATGACTGACACATTATTTGGAAACTGCAAGTAATGAAAAACTAATAATCAACAAAAATAAATAAAATAATGGCCAAAAAAAGGAGAAAAAACCTAATGCAGACATGAAAACACTAGCTCATTCAGAAATGTAGTCTCTACCATGGTATCCAGGTATTTCCTGGAGCGCTGCAGAATACCTTCAAACACGCAGACACAAGACAGTCTGCATGTGCTGCATGCAGCCTGCTGCCAGTAAGTACCTGCACCACAATGTGGGCTTCTCCTGAACCTTCCTACTGGAAGTTCAGTGTCAGTCCCCACTCCTTTGCTTTTCAGAATTCAATTCGTACTCCGAGTAACAATGTTTTTTGTACTTCAGTAGTGATGTGACAACACCAAGGACTGTGACCCAGAAGAATCTGGAGTTCAAAAGTAAAACCATTTAATGAATGCATAGCACATGCCTTATTCATTACGCTGAATCCAGCCCTGGAGTTGGGCAATGCGTACACTAATTCGCTATTAGAAATGTGATTCTACATTCCTCATTTAGAAGATAGCATTAAGAAATCAAGATGTTTGGCTAAAGCTTTCATACCAATTTGAACTTTCCTAGTATGTTTTTAAAAGCACAAGATTATCCTTGTTCTCAGCTATTGTGTTTTATTCTTGTATTGAGTTTGCATGGCAAGGTTTTGGTAACAGGGCAGCTACAGGGGTGGGTTCTGTGAGAAGCTGCTGGAAGCTTCCCCCATATCTGACAGAGCCAATGCCAGCAGCTTCCAAGACGGACCTGGCCCTGGCCAAGGCTGAGCCCATCAGCAACAGCGGTAGCACCTCTGGGACAGCTTATTTGAGAAGGCAAAAAAACCTGAAGAGGGGAGTGAGAACATGTGAGAAGAAGAGCTCTGCAGACACCAAGGTCGGTGGAGAAGGAGGTGCCCCAACCAGAGCAGAGATTCCCTGGCAGCCCATGATACAGCCCATGGTGAGGCCGGCTGCGGCCTGCAGCCATGGAGGGTCACGGAGCAGGGGGATGCCCAAAGGAGGCTGTGACCCCGTGGGCAGCCCGTGCTGGAGCAGGCTCCTGGCAGGAGCTGTGGCCCCGTGGACAGAGGAGCCCAGGCTGGAGCAGGTTTGCTGGCAGGACTGGTGACCCTGGTGGGACCCAGGCTGGAGCAGCTGCTCCTGAAGGGCTGCACCCTGTGGGGGGACTGATGTTGGGGCACTCTGGGGAGAACTACAGCCCCTGGGAAGGACTCACACTGGAGAAGTTGGTGGAAGACTGTCTCCCGTGGGAGGGACCCCAGGCTGGAGCAGGGTCAGAGTGTGAGGATCCTCTCCTGAGGAGGATGGAGCAGCAGAGACAGCGTGTGATGGACTGACTACAACCCCCAGCACTGCTGGGGGGGAGGAGGGAGCGAAACGGGGAGCAAAGTTGAGCTCGGGAAGAAGGGAGGGGTCGGGGAAGGTGCTTTTAAGATTTGTTTTTTATTTCTCATTATCCTACTCTGGTTGGTAATAAATTAAACTAATTTTCCTAAGTCGAGTCTATTTTTGCCTGTGACAGTAATTGGTCAGTGATCCCTCCCTGTCCTTATCTCAGCCCAGGAGCCTTTTTTGTTATATTTTCTCTCCCCTGCCCAGCTGAGGAGGGCAGGGACAGAGTGCCTTTGGTGGGCACCTGGCCTCCAAGGGCAACCCACCACTCCTCTGGTTGAGGGCTGCTGGCTGCAAAACACTGCACCTCTCTTTAAACTTTTCCATATAACTTGATTAGACAGCAGTAATCTCTAATGCTTTCATGTGCAAATTTAAGAGTGACCCGGAACAAACGAGTTTCCTTCATCGCCATAGCAACCAGGACGATGGAAGAATGCCACTCACCAGGCAATGCAAGGCAAATTTCATCCCTTTGATGTTAATTAACAAATTGCTTTCAGAAAAGTCAATGCATTTTTCTTCTTTAAATGTTTGTGATAAATTTTTAATATGTCTGAAAATGAAAGAGAAATACAGAAACATGGCTACTGACAGGTAAAGTGCGGACAACTACCTTGGCAGATAACCCACACACCGGTGCTACAGCAGCGATGCACCCAAGAAAGGTTTCACATCAACTGGCTGCTCATAAATCACCTTGGGTGAATATTGGGACTTGGAATTAAGGACTGAGTCTTCCAGCTAGTCCAAACCATATCTGATGCACACTGTGATGGGGGCCTTGCTATAAGAAAGTGGTCCATCCATTCTGAGTTTCTGGCACAGAAAAATAATAGGATAACCATAAACAAACAAACAAACAAACAAAAAAACAAACCCACAGAACCAAAACCAAACCCAAAACCATCAACCTGTACAGATGAGGTTATATGCATATCCAGAATCATTTTAATATATTTAGCATGGAAACTACTTCTCACATCTACATTTTGATTGCATAGTTACTTCTTGGGCTACTCGTTACTCTTTTTCCTCTTTCTCCTGTTGTTCTAATGCTTTACAACAGTTATCAGTTGTTACTAAAAATTCCTTTAGGAACTACTGAATTCTTCCTATGACCAAAACAATGGTGATAGGAACACATTGGTGATAGAAACAACATCTTTCTTAAGTTTTGTGCTTGCAGAGATGCTTTCAGTTAGAGGCAACACTGTAATGTGCGTTAACTTCAGCAAAGAAAGTTGACTCTTATATTCCCACTTAATCAACAGGAATAGCAGAACCTTGCAGGGTCACCAGGTGTCCGAGCGTTAAACAGATTGCCCAGAGAGCTTGTGCAGTCCCTGTCCTTGGAGGTTTTCAAGGCCAGACTGGAGAAAACCCTGAGCTGCTCCTGATCTAACCAGGAGGTTGGGACTTGGGACCTCCTGAGGTCCCTTCTACTCTAATATATCCTACCATGCTATTATCCAGTGTTGTGAATATGGATACAAAAAACCTGCAAGATGCCAGACGTTATGGCAAAAGGTAAATGAGCTGGAAACAAGCAAAGAACTCCATGGTTTTGATGGCACTTACTGTCCCAAATTACATTTACCTGAAGCTGAACTGAAAACAAGGCTCTGATTGGAGACTAAAATGCAAGTTTCTAATCCCCAGCAGTGATACCTTTGTGCCAGGAAAATCTTCCCTTCCCTGAAACCTACAGATTCCCCTGCTCCTGCAGGGAGTAGCTCTTTTGCACCTCCCCATCAGTTAGGAATAAACTCCACGATGTTGTTGTGAAGCGCATTACAGTGAAAGATTCTCCCTACCCATCAATTAAAAAAATTACAGAATGATTTCCACTTGTCCTGAATTTCTATATGATCTTATTTAACAAGCTTGTTTTTCAGCACAGCAGGAAAAGTCCATTAGAAGAATAATATGCAGGAATCCTACCAGAGTATAATGAAAGACTTCACAGAAGGTAAAAAGCCACCTCCTTACTGCTCTTTGCTTTACGTACCGAAAGCAAAAAACTAAACGTAAATCTGTATGGCTATAACCCCAGAGAAGTAAAGCTGGTGTGCTGTTTAGTGACTTACTCATAGCTCACCCTAATACACCCCCGTGTTAGCTACACTTACCCATACAGAAGGTGGTTTTACAATCCAAGCCTGTATCCGCTGAATTGTCAGATACTGGCCCGCAACTCTCCTTCAAGCAGGGGAGATGGTAAGAGTGAACGATGATGAGATAAAGAGCCCACCTTGTACAGGACAATAGACTGAAAAAAACTGGATATTTGAAGATGCAGGAGAACCCTTTGTGACCAATTCAATGGGAAAAGAAATGTCCAAAGTAAAAAGCTTAAACCAAATTCTAAAATAATTTGCTAAATCAGAAATGTTAAGATATTAGAAATGAGTTTAAAGAGATTCAGGGTAACTCTGCATCTTGAAAAACATTTAGATTTAAATTCAGTATCTGAATTCCAAATCTTCTTTCTATACAGTTTCTTCTGTGAAGAAATTAACTCTGTCCCGACTAAAACCAGCACAACAGTGATACGAAAAGCACCTTCTTTCAACAAGACTTACATTATTTCCTAAAGAGAACAGGACAGTTTCAGAGACTCTCAATGTGTTTATGTAATTTGCTTAAATTTCTTAGTATTTCCTTTTTTTTTTAGTTACTTTAAAAAATGTATTTTTATAATGTACAAACCTATAACAGAACACTTGTGTTTTGACAAGATCTCCTGGTTAAACAGATTTAACTGCTTTTTAGCAGGCAGGCTTTCAGCATTGTCTTTCTATACTGATTTACATACAGGGACCTGATTTCTGCAATAAATGTAGTTTCAGAAAGATATGACTCCAAATGGGAAAGTTGTTTTTTTACCATTTGAGAATGGTTCACTCCTATCTGCCAATTAGAGAGTGGGGTGGGGCAGGGGGAGCAATCATGTTTTCTTGGAAAAACATGAGAATATGCATATGCAATTCAGTAAACAAAATTAAAATAAACATGAGATTTTGAATTCTATTTACTGGAAGTGGCTGGCTTAACTGTGCAACTGCTCAGCCTTCTATGTGAGTCATGCTAATGTATGAATTCATTCAATACAGTATGATTATTTTGCCAAGCAATATATTAGAAAACTCTTACCAGAACTTCCCAGCGCAGCCAGTCATATAAATTCATATCTCAGAATGAAATGTTAAATCAGACTGTAGTCTAATCTGGAGCTACATAAGGATCCTTCCTAGTATCCTCAGCATAAACTAGTGTATATAATCTTTGTATGATTAGTTTCTAAATTAGCATGCTAAATCAAAATTAGTATCAGAATTTACTAGGAAAATAACTGGAGTTGGAGAAAAATACATCTAGTAAGATAACTGCCTGAGAGTCAATCTATATGTTTCTTTTGTACTTCCAAGATATTTTCGTTATACGTGTTACAAGAAAAATGTGAAATTTTATATATACTACATACAATATATTACATTTGCTACAGAAGAAGACGTACATCAGTACTTTCACAAGTATTAAATGGAGGTGGTGTCTGACTTGCACATTTAAGGAGACATAGAAGCTGACATTAAGTAAAATACTGGAATGCTATTCATGAACAGCCCTGTAGGAACATTCTCTTACTTTCTACATCTACAATTTGTTATCTCTGAGACATAAATTAACCCCAAAGTGCTAGGAAAAAAAATCAAGTTCCTGAAAGGATCAGATCATTTTAAGCTGGAGTCACCATTTAAGTGAAAGACAGAGTATATACATTTGCTGCACACTTCGGTTCACGTATGTAAGCAGCAGAAATACACACCTTTCTCAGATATTACTGAACAACCACAAAAGCTAAGGGAAAAATTTTTCAGAATAATGGGAAGGCTTCATATTTATTTCAATTTTAATTCTTTGTTATTATAACACAAAAAAAATGAACAAAAACAACCAACCAACTAAAAAAAAACTAAAGCCAACCAAACAAAAAAAGAAAATAATGCTGGGATATTAGTACTTATGTCCACTGATGGTATTTATTATTTCTGGTTTGTTATGACTACTGGTATACAAAAAAGATTAAGATAGTAACAGTAGTTTAGTTGTGATTTAGTGTCATGTAAGGAACTGAGCCAAATTCATGCTGGCAGACAGTAAATTAGTAAACTGAAAGATTAGTGAAGATATTTCAAGCCTAATAAAGGAGGAATTTCCAGAGCTATTTTGCACAAGGATCTGGATTCTGTCATCTTCCAGTGGAAAAAAAAAACCGAAAAGGGAAAAAAAAAAAAAAAGCTTGGGCACATTTTCTTTCTCACACTGGGCAGAAACTTACAGTGTAAGCAGTGAGGAGAGGATGACAGTTCTTAGTGTGGCACTAAAATTAAGCAAATGGGACTTCACAGGAAGGAATTTGTGTACACACAGCACACACTTATCAACTGTTTTTTCCAGAAGCAGCCCCTCAGAGAACTCGGGATCTGGGAGGTGCCTCGCAGAGCAGTGCCGTACACCAACTGACTGACACAACAGAAGAGGTAGCTGTTACAGCAAAAAACCCTGCTAAAAAGAGAAAGGGGGAAATCTAGGTTGCAGCCACACAAGACACATTAATAAATCTTACAGTAGAGTGTTTGGAGAAAGCATAAGTATCACAAATATATAAACAGGCCTCTGAAAATCAGGGAAGCAATTCTGGCTAACAAAGAAACCCACATAGAGCCAAGAGGAGAGGCGCCTTCATTTGCGATTGGCAACCGAGCTGTGCAATTTCATATTTGCCCATTATGTTTCCTGTTGAGACTCTCTATATGCTCTCTATAGTTTACAGCAGAAAGCTGAGGAAAGGAGACTCTCTGTTGACAAAAGAGCAAAAAGAGAAGAAAAGAAGTTGTAATTTTTCCTGTTTGATGGCTAAGCAATCACCAGGACACCTTTCCCTTATTAAACAACAAAAGGGAAATGTGAATATGTAATGTTTATTGGTATTTTCTGTGCTTGGCAAGAAGTAGTTTGCTTCTGCAACTGTGATGTGAAAAATCTCTTCATGCTGGATGGCTTTAGCCTATCGGCACCCTGATGAGCACTAAGAAAGAATCACAGAAAGACCTGACATCAAATTTGCTGCCAGCAACACCCTCACTTTACTATAGTACAAAATAAGAGGAAAACAAGGATATGCATGAACAGTATGGGTTTCTTTTTCTGTGCTTCGTATCAAGTAAGTTGCTAATATGTTTGTGATATGAAAACATTTCACATGTACATCAGCGCTTCCAGGCACCCAGTTGAGACCATAGCAACAACAGGCTTCCCGGCATTGCTGCAGGAAGAGCCTTTCCTCCTTTGCTTGCTCTGAGACCTTTCTAAAGCAAAATCAGTGACCACTTGTCTATACATCAGTGTTCTTCTCTCCATGCACACTGCCAGCTCCTTTTGGACATACAGCAGAACTTGCTTATTCCTGACTAATCAGGGAGAACAGGAGGTGTAATACACTTTTCAGTAATCATTAACAATTCAAATATTTTGTTCTCTTATTTTCATACCCTTTTTTTTTCAGCCTGTCATAATCCACAGCATTGTGCCTAATTTAAAGCATATGCCAATATAAAATACACATTCTGATGAGGAGATGGTGAGATAAAGACAGCTGCTTGTCATAAAAAAAGAGAGCATAAATAACATTACTTTTCTGCAGTGCCTTACTTTTATAAAGCATCCCTTACCAGTTTAGCCAGGTAAGTACACTATGTGCTACTTTCACTGCACTAGCTCTAAATGATTAAACAGATAATTACTTATCATAATAGTGCTAGAGAGATGTTCTCATGCGTCCAGAGACAAAGCAGTAGAGAAAAAATACCTGTTATTGATAGAAGGGTTGCGCATTCAAAGCTGACTTATGCTGGCTATTTATGTTCTTATTTAAAGGACTCATGTTTTACTGTGCGTCTTCTGACTTCATATCCAATATACAGCAAGCCTTATTCTATTTAAAAGAAACTGCTGTTGAATTCATCAACTAATACTTATCTAATAAAATCATCATGAACCTAACAGAAATAAAATATAATAATCTAATTATAACACAAGTCATACTACATCCATTAATACATTCTGTCCAATGTTTAGTAAATGCAATTATATCCATAAATACATACTTTAGCTTGAAGATATACTGTCATGAGATATATTTTCATTAAACACATTTCTTAAATGTTAGGATAAAAATAATACCTAAAACTACAATAATTCTAAAATTCTGTTTTTCCTCAGTTGCACTTCCTTGATTTTTGCTTATAGCTCTGCTCACATTCTACACAGAGTAACAGCATGACATCGTGCCATGCTGCAGACAGCATCAGAAAATACCCCAATATGCTTTTGGTTTTCTTTTTTCAGTTTTTTAAATTTAATTTTTATTTTTATTTCAAGATTTTGCTCTTAATACTTT
This sequence comes from Rhynochetos jubatus, assembly GCA_027574665.1. Lineage (NCBI taxonomy): Eukaryota > Metazoa > Chordata > Aves > Eurypygiformes > Rhynochetidae > Rhynochetos > Rhynochetos jubatus. Next base: position 7,442,818 of record CM050662.1, read on the forward strand.
GACACTTTCAAAATAAAGCACAGACTGTTTGCTTATCAGTGTCACATTGAGGATAAAAAACATTTTTGCATATTCAGCTACTGAATAATTACAACAAAATATATTTCCGCACAGTAAGTCAAAGCATTTAGAATTTAGCTGAGAGTTCTTGTCCTCAGGCAGGTTAACACAAAACCTAACTTGTGATAGTCTTTCAGTAGCTGAGAAATTAGAAGACATACTGTACAAAGCTCTTATCTGTTTTACAAGCCGAATTTTCCTGAGTGTGTAAATGCATGCCTTGCCCGAACCGCATTTCAAACACGTATTTCCCAGGTTCTAAATAACTACATTTTCCCATACTGACAATATGATTCCAGTAACTATTTTCCAACTTGTATTTAAGGAACTGTTTTGCAGTAATAGTGGCATTAGCTTATAGTAGCTGTAACAAAGAATAGGATTTTCTTTATCATTATTAAAAATAATCTTTTTAGAAGACTCACATTTATTTGGCATACCCTAAGGTTTGTGCATTTTTAGGTTCTGGTGTATTATTAGCATCAAGTGCTACTTATTCACTGCTAAGCTGCTATAATAAATCAATTTCTTATTTTATATTTTAGTGGCCAGCAAGGAAACATCAGAGCATTGAGCATTTTATGTGATATTCAGCCAGACAATCCCTACATTGTTTGGTAGATTTCGTTCTCTTTTCAAAGCAAAGTGGGGCTACAGATGCTTTTTACACTTCTGCTCACTTATGGGTTGCGTAAGCCATAAGTGTCCTTAGGATATCCTTTTCACTGTCCTAAATTAAAAAAAATTTAAAAAAAGAAAAAAAAAAAAAGATTAAACAAGAGTGATGTCAATGTATTACAGCGTCAAAGTCCTGTTTCATGTTGGTCAAGATGGCTCATCTCAGAGTCATTTCTCACTTTGATGTCAGGGGACTATGATTGTGCTGTAGTCTCTGAAGTCCCTTCCCTTGTCAAGTATTTTGAATTCTATGATAATAAAATGAGGAGGGGGAGCAGTGAGGTTCAAAGACCCAAACAGCATACAGGAATGCAGCTATAAAGCTCGATAAGCTAACTCTAAAGATTATAAGCAGAGCGCTACACAATAAGGAAGCAGATATTTGATTTCATTTTAAACGTTAAATGAAAATCCTCCATTTCAGCACTTGGACTTCTAAACAAGACATCTTAAAAGAGAAACACACAACCCAAGCAAAAAAAGCATTTATCTGACTACTTTACATAATCAGGGTTTATAATTACAAAGGTTTCTTTGTTTTGCTTTTTTTTTAAAGCAACTTCCTAAAAATGATCTGCCCTCACTGTCGTTGTTCCCTGTCAGGCTGGAAAAGTTATACGAAGAGCAAGCATTGACAGGGATATTAATTTGCAAAAGGCTTTGTTTGGATGCAACAAAATACTTTTAATTCTGCTTTTGAAATAAAGTGGGAAAGCAAAACCACATTAAATGCTCGCTACTAATATTTCATGCCGAGATAGCAGATAGCCCTTATCTTCAGGCCACCCTGCCCTCACAGTCACCCATGCTGTCTCCAGGGAAATTGCTATCTACACTGCAACATGTAACTCACATATCTAATATCACATATACATTGCAGATATAAGACCTCTTGCTTCTGCCTCTGCGAGAAAAAAAACGAGCTTTACTACAGTCATTCCCCAAAATATTCAACATTAGTCAAAAACCGGTATATGGCTGGGAGAAAAAAATGACAAACATTAAACAGACTAAATGCAAACCCATCCTGTTCTGGAATCCAACTCCCCTTATGTGACACAAGTGCCTATCCAAGTAGCAGTAAAAGAGCCAAATGTCTGCAGCCACGATTTATGGTATCGGCAAACACGACAAACAGATTAATCCAATCAGAGCAGCAAATGACTGAGCACTCCCCCGCCCCCGTATTTCAGAGACCATTTGCAGGGGATGACAGTTTCCCCATGCACAGCTGACAGAAAAATGCCACGGGCTTTCGGCACCTTCAGCAGAAGCACAGAGAGAAGCCCGACCGCAGGCAGCTTCCTGATGCCACCTCCCTGGACCCCGCAGCCTCGCTGGGCGGCAAGGCACAAACCCAGCGACCCTCCGCGGGGCTGTCCCGTGCTCGCTGCAGAGCACACAGAGCTATGGGATGGCTAATGGCCCATGAGGGAGCTGCTGGACAGGGTGTAAGGATGGATGAACACATGAGGTCATACCAGGCCAAAGCTGGGAATCCTATAAATCCCAAAGTCAGAGAAATGCAAGAAGTACAGAAAAATTACGGTTAGGTCACCTTGACATCATCTACTAAAATCCCCTTTGAAAAGAAGGGCTAGCTTGTCTCACAGTCAACTCTCTTTCCACCAGGATCCCCAGAGGCTCCCTGGGAGACCCTCCTCCTTGTCCTTTACCAAGTTGGGTAACATTTGCTTTTTCCGGCAATGAAGAACCCTCCCTGTTCACCACAACCTTTCAAGGACAGTAAACGGCAGCCGCACAATGACATGGGCCAACTCCCACTGCACCTCTGGCTGCATCCCATCCGGTCCCAAGCTGCTGCTCTACAGCTGAAGAGCTACTGCATCACTCACAGAAATACTGGAAAAGATTTTGAACGCATATAACTGTGTGTTATGTTAACATAACACATAATCCCAGATGGGTTCACAAACAGAATGAGAGGCAGACCGAAATGATTGCTGAGAAGAGGACACAAGGCTGAGATGTCACTAGAGACAACCTGGAAGAGGGTTTTTTTTCCCTCCTGTTATTTGGACAGGGAGCATAAACTCTCCCATCTGCAAGGAGAATCACAACTACGGGATATTACAATATGTGGCCTCTACAGTTGGGTGAGATGAATACAAATAGTCTTAGCCAGAGATTTTAGAAGAGTCATGTGTGCGATACAGGTGTTTCAACAGAAACCATAAAAGACTGCAGTCATTGATAATGGACAAACACGCAGGTAAATGGACACCCATACATACCATACAAAACACATGGAAATGATGTATGTTACATATACACTATAAACCCAGGATGTCTACATCGTCTTTTATAGAAATGGGGTGCAGCTAATTACACTTCATTCGTCTTGTGCTCTGCTGATCAGCGAGGGGGTTTGCGCACAGAGCGAGCCACCGTGGCATGGCAGACTTCCCACGTTGCTCTTATTCTGAGGAGGGCCAGCAACATTTTTGAGCTCCTGCTTGCTTCTACCATTGCTTGAAAGGCACCTGCTTTAGGCTCTGATGGAACATTTTAACACAGCCAGCCTCAGGGGTCATAAGAATCATGCACTTGGTTGCATAAGCTTCCCCCAGAGGAATAATACCTCCTCCACACCAGGAAAACTGGGAAAGGCGTAAGTAGGTGACTTAACTATCTGGAGGAATTTTCACAGAGCACATGACACATGTAATATTCTCAAAGGAAAATCCTACCTGCACTCTGCTGTTTGATTTCCCATTCCAAAAATGGAACTTGAACTTAACTGAGGACTGTTTAATGAACAAAATGTAGAAATATTCTAGATCCAAAAATATCCTGTTTGCAGAGATTAAAAAGAAAAAAAGAAGGATAACAACAATAAGAATGTGGGGTTTTATAAGAGTCCATTGAATTTTCTGTTTTATCTGCTCTCTCATTGGAAAAAAGCTTTATGTATTCCCAGCCATGATTTTTTGATCTTTCTCAATAGAAAGGATTATATAATTGTGTACATGTTATTATCAATGACACCATTATGCTATGGAACCACTGACAGTTTAAACTTAATTACAGATAGCAGCTTATGAAATAATTATAAAGAAAAGGTTGGACAGCAACCACAGTGATTTTAAGCTTCCTCTTCATGTGTGTTTAGCACAATACTGTTGAGTCCCTCAACTTCAAAAAATGTGAGTTATCAATCATATGGTACCGTTGCTGACTGGAAGGTTGACATACAGTTGGAGGAAGTGATAGTGTGGAATGTTTGCCTCTCAAGGTCCACATCTTTGAAGAATGCATCCCACAGCCTGTAAGACTGGCTGTTGGCCATGTAACGACCACTGCCAAAATTAAGGACTAATTAGCAAGCCAGGTTCACAGGCCGTTCAGTCAGGGCCATATAACATACTGAACAATGGATTTGCAGAGCAGCAGAATGTCCCCCTGGGCCTAAAGAGGGGAATCAAAAAAGAGGAATTGGAGTACGCGGATCTTACACTGCCTGATTTCATTCTATGGCATTCATTTCCAGCCCCAGTGAAATTCCCTCCCATCCATGAATTCACTAATTAAATTGCCAGTGGCTCTGATACTGATGCTACCACACTCCAGGGGGAATTTTGCCTAGCTCTCCAGAGATTATTTTAATGTGTTCCATCTTAAATTGGTAGGCACTTTTTAACCCGTTCCTTCCTGATTCCATCTCACCTTTGCGTTACTACTATTAGTGCATTAAGCCTGTAACTATTATCGTTTTAGTGAAGGGCTAACGCAAAGTAGCTATTAAGCTTTCCAGCTTCCTACATACTGTATTTTTTTTCTTCCATCCTCTTAAGCAGAGGATCCGACAATTCCTTTTGTTATTCCCCGGCTTCTTGTGCATTTTAAAAGCATGCTCTTTCTGCCTTTTACATAGTTTGCTAATGGTACCTCATTTGGAGCCTTTACCTTTCTGACTTTTCTTCAGATTCATCCCCTCCACCCAATCCCCCTCCTGTAATTTTACTCTCTCCTTATGCATGTACGGTTTTCTTCTTCCAAAGATGCTGGAGAATTTTATTTGGGCTTTTTGGATTTTGTGGGCTTGTTGGCAGGTTTTGGTGAAGAGAACAGGGAAGGGAGATTAGGAGTATTTAAGTACAGTATACTGGTTCTGTGTAACCCTTACCCTACATATAGCTTCTTCCTTTTTTTTGCTTTCAGTGGAGCTGTTGAAGCTCTTTGTGGTGAACAGCATTAATGACAGACGTATTGCTCTTTTGTCACTCTGTGTAAACTGCTTATGATTTTACAAACCATAGGATGCTTGCTGTTTCAGTAGCCAGTCACTTCCACTACATGATTATTTTTTCTAACAATGTGATAAAATAACAAATAATCTAAGGTCAAGGCTGATGTACACTTTTAGTTTAGTAACTAGGCTAAAATTTAGTGTGCATTTAGCATCAGGAGACTTTCTCCCAACATGGGAAGTGTTGGGGAACATCTGTACATTAACATCCACGAGTGATATTTTGTCATTTCAGACAGATTTTGTGAATTAATCATTAGTTTTTCATTATGTACTCAGCTCTTTAGTGGGACACTGCAACTTAATAATTATCTTGCCTGTAGAATCGGGCAACAGATGCTGATTAACAGTCTCTGCATCATATTAGCATACAGAACAATTCAGACTGGAAAGACCCTCCGGAAATCCTCTGGTCCGGCCCCTCACTGAAAGCAGGGCTACCTTCAAGGTTAAATTCAAGTTCAATATAAGGGAACCTGATCCTTCAGGACTTCAAGGTCATGTGTGAATTAAACATCTATGCAAACTCTGCTATGTTACTGGAAAAGACAAGCTGAATAAAGAAAGAACTGGTGATATCTAGTACACTGCTGACCTATTGCCAGTCTTCAAGCTCTTTGATATGTTGGACAGCTATTAATGCATAAATATTGCTTTAGGGTTTCTTTCTAGACCGATACACCTTGGCTTCAGAAGAACTTCTCAACACACTTTCCGTGTGCCTTTTTATTTCTGAGGCTTTCTGCAATAGATGAAGAACACACCCACTCCTCTATAAATGTATTTAGAGTAAACCCAGGGGGGTGGGGGGTAGTGTCTGGTGGTTTTTAAGAAAAAGTGTGCAATAGTTGTTTACTTATTCATTCACAGATGCAATTTTCACATTTTCCACCAATTACAGAATCTTAAGAAAACTCCAGAGAGCTCCCTTTAGCATCTGTTCTTGTTTAGAAATCTTTTTGTTTCTGAAAAGTGCAGTTCTGCTTTTATTTAACAGGAGGTGTATGACATTCTATATTTCCAAGTATACTGCACCACACCTTTTAAAGTCCAAAACTCTACTCTCATAAGTCACTGTCTGATGCGTACTGAGAATCAAATACTTTGCTCAAGGAATATTAAATATATAGATTTAAAATGTCAAGTCTTACAGAAAACTGAAAAGATGAAGACTGCCATATTTTCAAATTACGTCATACAGAAGTCAAAAATATTCAGAAACACCACTGCGAAATGATAGATAATATTTTAGTCAGGAGTTTATGTATAATGTGATTGTGTTCCGAAAGATGTGTAACTTAATATTAAAAAGTATACATTATAAGATGACAAAACACAAAATGAATCACATACAGTATGGTTTAAGGGACTGATTTTCCTCTACATTACAGTGATATAAATCAGAAGCAATTCTGTGAAATCAGTGGAGATACAGTCTGTGAGAGAAACGAATCAAGTCCAACATTTCTTTAATCTATTCAGCATTTCTTTTCCCTGTTAGAAGACTTGTCCTCCATTCTCCCCAGACAGAAGGGACAGAGCAGAAAATTATCACCTGTCTCTGACAGTGGTGACTAACAGTATCACCTATCATATCAATTATTTAAAATGTTTTAATGTGATCTTTCATAAGCCTCTCTATATAATTAACAGATGGAGACAAAAAAAAAAATACAGGCAAAATGCTGAACTGAAATACATATGTAGTTTCACTGTTACATTTGTTTGACACAATCTGACATTTCTTGGTAAAAAACCAAGATTTGGTGAGGCAACTTCTATGAATGTAGGCAAAGTAATCATTCAAGAATATATCAACAAGAGGAAAACAATGAAAAGGTAGATGCTCTTAGAATAAATCAAGAAAAAAAAAAAAAAAAAGAGGCCTAAAGATTAAATCATGTACTTTTCCCCTACTCTTGGAGCTGTGCTGGGTCCTTACTCTAGTCACAGCCTCCTCAGCCACGCTCAGGTAAAGTACAACTGGACATACAAGATGCATTGTGCATAAACCAGTCAGCAGACTGAAAACTACACTTTTTTTTTGCAATAATAAAAATGCAAGATTTATCTTTTTTTGTGCTTTCACGATGCAACATGTAAAACTGGAATAAAAGATACCAATCACCCTTACATGGCTGTTAAAGAACTGGACTCCCTGGGCTTAGACTATGGAGAGCAATCACTGAATCTTCCCACACACCATTAACGGAAGCTGCGTCAGTGCTTTGCGTGAGTCCAGCTCCTTGGCTGAACAGAGTGAGTTAGTGGCGTGGCTTGCTATGAAAATCTTGCCTCAGTTTCTGCTTTAACCAAAATAACTGTTATCAGAAGTTGCTACAGAAATCCAGTGAATAGCATATTTCTCTTGGAAATAACACTGAACTCATGTCCTAAGAGAGTATTAGAGATATTTGTCATTGGAGATTACATCTTGTGTAGGAGTTGTACAAAGTGGCAATGTTATCATTGCCATAATTAAAAAATTCAGCCTCATCTCCAGCTTGTCGCATTCCGCTCCTGGGCTGTTTCCAAGACTAAGACCTTGCACTTAGGGTTGTGATACTTCTATAAACTGGAAACTAGGGCAGAGCAGTTTGAAGTACCTCACTACTGACAACTATACACATTAAGCACACATGCAAAAAGTCTTTTTTGTCTCCTTGGATTGGTTTGAACTCTGCTCTCAGAAGTGACAGAGGATGAATTAATCTCTCTCTCTCATCCGACTTTGTGCCAGTCTCACTGGCCCGTTCTTACACAGTAATGTTTAATAGAAACCGATACTTTTTAAGGTATATTCCCATTCTCTGTTCATTTCAGTTACTCCACTTGCGAAAGGGGATTATAAAGCTGGAGAGGGAAGAGTGGAAATCAAAAAGGAAAAGAGATTAATACAGTGCCATGCCTCTACAGGAGCTCTGCCTTGAAGGTTGCCACATCCCCATTTCTTGATGTAACATTATAAGATAATTTGACCTTACACACCACATTATTTATGAATCATACTGAATATGCACTATGATACATTTGAAAAGATGCCATTAAAGGAACTTCACGCATGGGGAGGGTGTATAGGCTTTTTGATCAGAAAAAGAGGACATTTGCATTAATAGAAAAAATGTCTCAAATCTTAGTTGGAGATGTCAAAAAATTTAGATCACTTATTAATGAGAGAAGTTTCGTTTTCCTAAGATTTTTCTGCCAGCATCATAAGCAGAATTTTAAATGAGGCCTGGATGACATGTTGATATTCCAGGTTAGGTACCCACACTTTTGACAAAGGCAGTTTTCCTTGTGGTCCCTCTGAACCTCTGAATTTTCCACATACAGAAGAACCTCAATGGTATCAATTTTATTTTTCAGTGATTTTGAAAACACTTTCCATTATATTATTTGTCTCATTCATCACACTAAAATTATTAAAATCAATAAAGCAATAAATGTAAGCTTTTAGAAGTTAATGGAATAATAGCAAAAGGAAAGGGAATACAATGGAAAAGCAATGAAAGAACTTCTGCAAAAGTAATAAAAAATACAAAGCTTCCAGAAGTTTTGCAACGTACTGGGAGAGGAAATAAAGAGTTGCCAACAAGTCACAGGTGTACAGTATGAGAGAAAGTGAAAATGTTGCCAAAAGGGAGCGATAATGGCTTTGTATCCATAATTCATTCATCTTGAGGGATGCAAGATTACGTAATGTAGTGGTATCGCTGTATCCTGATTCATTACTAAATCCTACAGAGTATTTTCTGCATTCCTAAGTTGGGTTAGTGCATGAAAAGCAGAGCCACTTTGTAAATTACTGACTCACATTCTCCTGACAGTGCTGAATGCTCTCACGGTTTGAAGTTCAATTTCATACCAGTGGTAAGACAGGGCGAGAGTCTGAGCGACAGCTCAATCATCATTGCATGGGCCAATCAGAACGACTAGGATTAATCACACTGGTGTTGAAAGAAGAAAGAATAAAAGGACAGATACACTTCCCACTTGATCGTTAGTTTGCCGTAACACAAAGGGTGATGGAAGCTTGAAGGAGACACAGATAAAAGTGGCGGTAATAAAAATTGGCACAGATGAAATATGGGACTCAGAATAGGGATGTGAGAATTGGAAGAGTTCAGAAGGAATAGCAATTAAACAAGGAGAGAGAGACTGTGAGCATGAGTATGTTACAGAACACCCAGCGTACACATGGCAAGCGAAGGAAGACAGGATGGTGAGACACCAAAAAAGGAGGTCAGCAAAGAAACAGCGTTGCATTGTAATGAAAGGAAAAAGAAAAATCAATTTGCAACAAGACAGATTACTGGAGGAGGAGTTATTGTAGAACAGAGATTGAATCCAAACATTTTAAACAGGCCAAGAGAAATTACAGTGGTATGTAATCTTTCATTTCCACTGAGCACAGAACCTTAGAAGATTTCTTTCTACATATCATTTCACATTTTCCAATTAGAGAAGCGCATATGTAATTTATCACAGAAAACACCGCGACTTTCCCTCCCTTCACCCCAGCCACGAGAAAACCTGTGGGATATTCCTGACGCTTCCAAGAGGGAGATTATATTATTTTTATGATGCAACAACAGCTCCAAAATGTGTCACGTCATCGATGGCTTTGAGAGCTGGGTTGTGTCAAGACTGTGCAATCAGGAATGCTTCTTGGAACAGCTGCTTTTCAGAACCTTGGGGTAGGACTCCAGAAAGGAGATACATGCACTGTCTCTGTCTTTACTGCCTTTCCCAATAAACTACACGGGGTCAGAGAAGGTATAATGGGCACATGCTCTTCCTCCGTCTGGCATCATGACTTTTCGCTCAACACCAACTCAACCAAACCCTCAAAAGCAGCCACGAGGCTCCATAATGGCACTCAAGAAGTAGCAGGGGAGGGGGGGCTGATGGCCTCAGAAAGCCTCGAGGCAAGCAGGGAGGTCCAGGGAAGTTGTCAGAGGACAGCTGAGCTGGGTGCAGTGGCACTGGTGAAGAAGCTGAGCTGAGACCTTTCATACCAATCTCAACGTTTCCCTGCTGTACTTTATAAAACAGCGAGCAGATGGCAGGAATTTCACAGTAATGTATTTGGAAATTGCCAAAAACAGGGCAATGCTAATATTTTGACAAGCTAAACAAGTAGATGCTTAAAAGCCTTTATTCTTATTCATTTAATTTTTTAATAGTGCTCCAAAAAGCAACTTTCTTCAAGCTCCATGTACTTCCTAGGAACAAACGCTGCTGAAGTGATTCTTCACCACACCCACAAATAATCAGTTAGTGGCTCTCTCCAGGTCTGGGGTAATAAGAGATACAAAAAAATGTAGTCAGGGCTGTGAAAAACAGCTGGAACTGTGAATAACTCATTCTGAATATTCTTTCTCCCATCCAAGTACAGCAAGCTATGTACATGTACTATATCATACAGAATTTGGAACAAATAACTGTGTCAGCCAAGCATCTCATGAGATGGAGAACCTGATACCAGGTAATGAACCTCTCCAAGAAGCATAGAAAGTAAGTGCATGCTCAAAAACACAAAGCAGGTGCTTGCCTTGCACAGTGTTAACATCTCATGGCCAGCCAAAGGTCTGTGAAAGCTGATTGCTCCTTTGCCTATCGATCTGAAACTCTGCCTTCAAATTGCTTCTAGCTTTTCTTAATTGCTGTCTTCCTGTAACCACTTGACAGTTTGACAGAGACTGCATTTCTGAGCAATTTGTCCTTTTTGTTTAGTTAGAATGAGGTTTAGGGTGTGGTTAATGAAGGGAAATTGGGAAGGAATAGTTTGCACTGGAACATCGGTGCACGGTGACACAGAAGGGAATTAGTACAAACTGGCAGGAATTCTCAGTGGCAGCACCTTATGGCTGTGCCAATGAAATTGAAATCCTAAAATTTAATCTCACAGAAAAAGAACCTGGACTTCACAGTGGACCTGAGCCTAGTGGAAGAAAAAAAGATGTAAATCTACACCACAGTCTTTTGTGGTATCGTCAGGGCGAGCACAGAAGACAAAAGGGATGCGGAGATCCAAAAGACTGAACTGAAAGCTAAGAATAAAGGACTTGCCTCCCTTTCAGTCTCTCTTAGTTTGCTGTCGGGATCTAGTTACTATCTCGCTGGTCCACCAAAGTGATTGGTATGTTATATTAACTAGATTTCAGCCTGCCACTTCCATGTAAACCTGTGCCTGTCACTGCGTGGCTGCCATCGTCCAGTCGGGCGTCCTAATCAAAGACACCGTAGTACACCCAGGGTTTCTTGTTTTACCCTTCAGTTGATTAATGTGTACATCTGGACTGAAAAGCCGCACAGAAATATTGTGCTTAAAGCACAGGAGGCTTAGCAGGCATCACCACCAGAAGTGAGAGGCTGCTAATTGAGCACTTCCCAATAACTTATTGATTTCAATCAAGTCTCCCCAAAGAAGCATGCCAGCAACACTGACAGTGATGAACATGAAAAAACAACACTAAGTAATGGAGCAACAGTATTAGGAGAGATGTTAGACCCTGCATTTCATAGAACAGATCCGAATCCAGATGCTGGACAGTATTTGTCCAAATATATATATGACAAGAAGACATCTTAAATTACAAGATGGAGATTCCGATTTTTCAAATTGCTATCAGCTTAAGCATTCTGTTATGTTAAAAATAAGTGAAGGTCAAGGGAAACCCATTAATAAACGTCCATATACTGGGGTTAATAAAAAGCTCTCACGGAAAACTAAGCTATCAGTTTTCCTTTAGACAGAGGGCATTAACAGAATGCTTAAAGAGGGGGGAGGGGGTTGTTAATCAAACACATCCCCTCAGATAAGGAAAAGCTACACAGTACCATTACCTTGATTGACATGATTAGATAAGATGAATTGGTCAAAACTGACCACTTCCAGAAAGTCCTGTTTCATACACAGAAATAAAAGAATATGGCAAGTTTTGGCTGTTGTAGCGCTGAATTGCTGATAATTTTAAATAAATCTTACCATAACTATTAAAGAATTTGCTGTGTGTGTTTCCAGCATGGTGTGAACGAAGGAGCCTGCAGTTTAGATGCTTGATGGCTGGTGCTATAAAAAGAAAAATATTGTATGCAAGAGACCCTCTAAGAGCACAGCCTTGAAGTACTACGCCGGATTTTAGAGCTGACACATCTTTTGCTCTGTACCTGGATCTGTGACTATGGTATGTTCAAATATGCTCTTTTGTCTCAGATCAAATGATATAAATTGCCTTCAACTAAGTTACCGAAGAAACTGTCACTGTCGTCTTGGGAATTTTTCCCATCCTGGAATGAAGGAGAGGGTTTTTTAAAGCCACTGCAATCTTGACTGTTGGGCTGAACTGTTGTTTCCTGGAAATCCCTATGGATTTCTTAGGATATTATAACTCTTTACTGTCGTTCTGTTTTGGTTTAGAGAGTGACAATTCAGTTCATTTCCTAGCAAAACTGGGAAAGTGACCAAGCCTCTACTGATACTGCTGGGAATGTATTGCACACAAAAGCTTACTGGTTTTATGAAGTTAGAGATCATCTTTGAGAGCTGACAGATAGGAATATCACCAATATTCTAAGTATTGGAAATGCCAAGGAATCTTTTTTGTATCTTTTTAAGTGGAATGACTCAGTCTCGTCAGCCTCTGCGAGTTACCCTGAGAACACAGCACTGCCCAGAGGCTTCCGTGTCTCTGTCATCTCTATCCTTGTCACATCCACACCAGAAACTCTTTTTCAAAAATGTCTTCCTTTGAATTAATTAAGAAATGTGGATTACATTTATGGCTAGAGAGGTCATTTACTGGTTTTCACTAAGGCTGTCTTCACTCAAGCAGCAAAGAAAAATAACTTTGCGGTACAATACAAAGGCATTGCTACCCTGTCGGTAACCACTGAATTCTGTGTCCACCAGCTGCAGTCACGAATTTGCTCATCACAGCTGTCATCACGGCAAGTCTATGTTCTAAGCTGCTGCGTTATGTATTCAGCACAAAGCATATTCATGGATATCCTGATCATGTGTTTGGATTGGAAAGGATGCCCCCTTGCCACGCTTGGATTACTTCAATTTGCCAGTGAATTTTCCTAATTCAAGCTTTTGAATATATAACCACAACCTGCGAGAGCAGGCTGCCTGGAGCTGGTCAAGATGACCGTTATTCAACATCTCCAAGTAGTTGTTGCACATAATCTTAGGCTCTATTACAACCAGATGCTCAGCAACCTGAAACGCAGGTGTCAGGGCACGGGCGCAGCCGAGGCTTGTGGTGGGGTTGGAGCTGGGACTGAGCAGCTGCTCTCAGCTCCTGGCTCCTGCTGCAGTCCAGACCCAGCCGAGCTGGGGGACAATGCTGATCCACCTACCATCCTAATTCTGGGTAAAGCAGCATTTCTCATCTCCTGCTAAATTTCTTTACCAGCACACTTTATGTTTGGGAAAGAAACCCACGATCTAGCACACTTCCCTTCAGTGGCTGAAAACTCAATTTTGCTGCAGTACCTGCCAGGGCTTCCTCAGTAATTCACGCAATGAGATGACAGACCTGAAGACCCTATTTACCATCCCTCTTACCTACTGCGGATAGTCAGTTGTTCCCTGTCTGTTATATAGTCTGAGATTAACCGGTTTTGTCGCAAAAAGCAAAACCTCTCCACTTTGGTCCTGGGCAACTAAAAAGATAAATATTTTAAGTATCGACAAGTACAACAATAATAAGTGGTTATCTATTCTTTTATGCTAGCATAAATTAATAATACTGGTTATTTAATCGTTCAAACATTTTAGAAAAGCATTATTGCTCTTTGTTACTGTACTGGTGCAGTTTTATTGCTCTTCCAAATTTAATTGTAATACTGAACTAAATTTTAAAAGCTTTCCATCTGCTAAGAAAACCTGGCATGGGTGTACAGCTCATGACACTCGTGCATCCTTCTCCCTTTCCTAAAATTCTCAACATCTCCAAATTATTTCAGCCCTTCACACCTTGCATTTAGTGCCAGACCACAGAATTGAGGAAGCGTCAGCACACAAGCCAGGATTTAACCATCATTTTCTGAGTCACTAGCCCTGACGAACACTTCCTCCTATGAAAGCCATGCTGATTTGTGTCATGCAACTGCAGTCCCTCAACTCTCATTTCACCGCCGCGAGGGCCACGTTTACAAAAGTAAAGCAAGCTAGTGTTAGCAAAGAGCAGTGTTAAGCAAAGTGTGTGGCTTATCACATCCACTCGTGCCAGCCAGCAAAACCAGCAGCACAGACTATAATTGATTCATGAGGCTGAGTCTACACAGGAGGAAAGTGTTTCCTAAGCAGACACCAAATGCACTTTTTACAGATACAGGCAAATATAGACTGTAAGTGAACCAGTACTAAGAAGGGAAAATATTAAATGAGGCTTTAAGCCTGAAAGAGAAATAGGCAGAACTGTAAAGAACACTTGGGATTTCTTTCTTCCACCAAAAAAACCATGTTTATGTCATCTAGACACTAAGTAGATTTCTTTGAGAAAAACTGTTACAGTATCTGAGTAAACATGCCAGTCAAGAACAACAACCAGCAATTTACAAAAATGATGCTCGATTATTTAACACTGAAAGCATAAGGTTCCATGGGGAGAAATGTTTTTATTTACACGCCGTATCTAGAACAGGTTTGGGCTGAGATGGAATAACCATAACAAATACTACAGGTTTTGTTAACTCAGCAAAATACCCCAGGCCTAGCACTGCCTTTTTAAGCATGTTTGGCTGCAGCTTCACTATGTGGCTCAGTGACACATTCAACTCCTCACTCCACCTAGCTTCCAAGAGAACTCCTAAAGAGCAAGGGGACTTGTGAAGACACAAGAGATTCTCCCTTTTTAGGGGAATAAGGCAAATCCTTAAGGTGAACTGGGCACTAGCACTCCAGACTCTCCAGAACTCCCATTTATTTCACTGTGCTCAAACATGTCACCTGATTAGGCTTCGAATCATTAAATATAGCTGTGCACAAAAGGAAATGATGGAATTACACACTGCTCCCCAGTTATTGAGGTTTTCATTACTGCAGGCTAATTTTCTCATTGTACTTTCGTGGGGTTTCTCCTAACTTAACATTCTTTTAAGGTAGCCTGTGTTGAGGGAATTATCTTGTTTTTCAAAGCAAATTTTAGCTGATTACTAAGTATTTACATACTGTAATTTGAATGTCTAATTATACAATTAGTGTAAATACATGTAATATGGTTTATTTTTCACAAAAGCTGATAAGGTACATTGCTTTTTGCATTCCAGTGTTACGAGATTTTCATTGCTTGTAATACACGATCCAAAAATTCACATTAAAAGCTTCCAGTAAAAGCTGCTTATTCATCAGTTAACACTTTTCCAAATGATTTGAAACACACTTCATACCATAAACCAAAAAAGACATCTGCCTTATTTCTGACTAGAGCTCCCAACAGCACCTTCTGCACCAAAATTTAAGAGTTGCCTTAGGCCTCTGTACTTTTTTCTTGCAAGGCTTTATCATAAGTTTCCTTCCACCATAAACTACCCAGCACTGCATGAAAATTCACCTATTGACTCCATTAATACATCACTGCTGGCCTAGGAGACACATTCATGTAACTTGTATTGACATTTACGATGATACCCTTGATGAAATAAGGAAGAGCACTTGGGAAGATGAATGGAGACAATGCCCCTCAAGTTTTAGAGCTGCTTCCTTTTAAGCAGCTATAGATAATAACTTCCTAATTAGTGGGTGGGAAAGTGCTTCCCCAGTCTGAGTTGCTGAAGCAATATTGTGTAGGCACCAAGCCACAGAAATCTGCCAGCCACCTTTGCTCCTCCCCAAAAAGCTCTAATACGTTTCTATACTCAAGTTTGACTCAATCTGAGGCTTAAATATAAAGCTATTTCTCTAAGTTTTAGAAAATCTCATCTAGTAGCAGAGACAATTTTCAATCAGTGCCTTTGTGAGCAGACGTTTGCACTGCAGTAGGCATGCCCATTGCCCACGGACGAGCAGGACACACATCCGAAGGACATGCCAGGTGGCTATGGGGGAGCTGTGTGACGTGCGTGGGCACAAATGAGGTGACAGGAGCTACCGTGATGGAGGGCATGGGGACCCTGAGCAGAAACACAGAACAATTCCTGTTCCACTGTTTCATTGGTCTTGGGGCAACCTGTTTGCAAGTGATCAGGACTCTTTTTTTAGAAATATTTTAATCTCCAGAGATGCAGTACCTGACAGTGATTTAAACAATTATTTATATACCGAATACACAGAACATAGATATACACCTAATTCTTTTAAATTACTGCACAGGTTCTGAAAGACTGAAAATCAGCAGAGAGGCTTCCATAATTTCTGTAAAGCACAGACTTATGTTTCAGGTACAGTATAAGTTTATGTCAGAGTGGGTTGATATTTTCAGTTTAAATATGATTTTCTCTCACCCAAGTTAGTGTTAAACTCAAATGTTCCCTTTCCATCCCCCCCAACTTAACTTCATTTTAATTAAGCATATTGAAATCTTATTTAAACAATGTGGAAAGATCAATTATGTAAGGAATGTTTCTGAATTATGTGTTATAAAAAGGTTTCTTTATGTATATTTCCTTAACTTAGTATCCACCCCACAGTGGAAAATTATTTCAGTTCGATATTGGACTTTCGAGTACCCTGGAAAATTGCGTCAGCATTTCATGAGACTAAGTCTCATGTTGTCAATATGAAGCTTTAACTTTAGCAGCCACTGCCATTCCCCAAATTTCTTTTAGGGAAACATCCTTCACAGAAATTAATACAAGGGACCTTGACACTCGCCTCCACAACATTACGAGCTACAAGCTTTGCCGTGAGATGGCCACTTGGAGTAGCCTACGTTTCTAAGGTACAATAAATTAAACTCTCCAAGCCCGCAGTATTTTCCTGATGTATACATGTCGTGGTTTAACCCCAGCTGGCAACCAAGTACCACACAGCCGCTCACTCACTCCTCCCCAGTGTGACTGGGGGCAAGAAACAGAGGAGTACAATTGAGAAAACTCATGGGCTGAGATAAAGCCAGTTTAACGGGTAGAGCAAAAGCCACATATGAGCGCAAAGTAAAATAGGGAATTCATTCCCCACTTCCCCTCGGCAAGCAGGTGTTCAGCCATCCCCAGGAAAGCTGGGCTCCATCATGCGTAACAGTGACCTGGGAAGACAAACACCATTACTCCTAATGTCCTCCCCAGTCATGGTTTAACCAGAACTCCCCCCTTCTTCCTCCTTCCCCCAGCTTTACATGCTGAGCATGATGCCATATGGTCTGGAATGTCCCTTTGGGCAGTTGGGTCAGCTGTCCCAGCTGTGTCCCCTACCAACTTCTAGTGCCCCCCCCAGCCCCCTCGCGGGTGGGGTGAGGAGCAGCACAGGCCTTGGCTCAGTGTCAGCACTGCTCAGCCACAGCTAAAACGTCCCTGTGTTACCAACACGGTTTCCAGCACAAATCCAAACCAGCCCCGTACCAGCTACTGTGAAGAAAATTCTGTCCCAGTCAAAACCAGGACAATGCATCAGATGTTGCTGTCCTTGATCATATTGAGAAATATCTTATCCTGAGAATATGATAAATTTAATATGATACTATTAAGATCAGGTCACCTTTTGATATGTGAAGATGTCAAAATCTGGCCTAAAGATAGCACTTCTCTATAATTATTTCCTATTCATATTGAAAAACAGGACACCATGAAACCACAGTCAAAAGGCTCAGCGCATTAAAAAATAAATCAAACCTGCAAAATAAGTATATTTGAGAAAAAAGATTTAAAAAAAAAAAAAAAAGAAAAAGGATGTTTAATTTACAAATACACTGCACCACATCTGAATAATTTCAAAAATACGTTTCTTAAAAATCTGGCAATAGATTATAGCCATGTCATTAAAGATGTTGAACATATTCTTAATTTTCAGCTTATTTTTATGCCCCCCCTGGCCTCAGTGAGATTTAAGGATGTGTTTAAATTTTCCATTTAATCAAGGCCTCAGTTTTGAGGATAATAATGCTTTTGCAGCATGTATTTTTCTACTGTAAGATGCAACTTAAAACCCAAATGTGAAGAATATCATGTTTGGCAGCATTCCCTAAGGGAGTCTGGATCTATAAACACATGGATGTAATGTGTTTGTTAATGCAATTCTTCTTCCATTCTCTGACAGTTATAATATAAATAACATTTTCTCCTTAGGAAACCAAAATACAATCCAAATACAATCAAACCAGTATATTAATATCTTCTAAGGTAATCTTCAACTTCGTAACTTTGTTTTAGAACTCCATGTTGTGAGAGACTCCAAGAAACTGGTCACAGAATGAGGCAGCAGCCGTACATCATACCCTGTTGCACAGCCCGCGCTAGGACAGCTGTTACACCTTGCGTTACTTTGCCGTGGAAGACGGAGTTACCTCTCTGTCAGCCCTTGATGGATGCTCAGACATTATTCTTTAGCTTTAGACTCTTTAGTCTTTCCATTTACTCTCAAACAGCCTTTATGTGAGCCCTTCCACAGGTGAGGAGTCTCACCTTAAAGCCTGGACAGACGGGAAGGCAGGATGTAGCTCCAGGACCATACTCAGAGCCATTATGCAGGGAAATGTATTTCTGAGAACGTGGAAGCAGAGGCTGTGTCCAGATGAGATATAAAGTCACATCTGCTTCCATGACCTGCCACTTGAAAACACTTCAATCCCCCAGAAAATCCAGTTAGGCCATCAGGTCTACTTTAGTGAGACTGGAAAGATCTCTTGTATATCAGCCAGAATGAGCTGATTCAGTCTGTGTCCAAATGAAATAACTCACAAACAAACACAGCCATACCAGTCATGCATTAATACATGCTGGACTAACGAGCAGACGTTCAAAAGAGCATGACAAAAAAGCCAGAAACCAGTCTGGGTTCAGAGGAACACAAGGAATCCCTAAGATGGCTTTTTTCAAGAACTTGCCAGTTAATCAGGAAATACAGAGAAGCACAGAATCAACAGATTGGAAAACTCAGCAAAAGATCCAGAAGTTGGAGAAACTGTGGGTTGTGAATATTTTGTTCAAATTAATATTCTGGCAGCTACATTCTGAACAAGCTGTAATTTGTATAAGGCACCTTCTGTTAAATTTGTGGCACAGAATTACAAGGACCAATCCAACTTGAAATCAAACCATGGATTTGCATCAGTGCATCTATTTACCCTTACTCACCCAGGCCTAATCTACTGAGAATGAGATATTTGAAATAAGAGAATGCAGATAAACACTTCAAAATAATGTTCCTTCAAGCCTGGATGAGGCTTAGAGCAGCCTGGTCTAGTGGAGGGTGTCCCTGCCCATGGCAGGGGGGTTGGAACTGGATGGTCTTTAAGGTCTCTTCCAACCCAAACCGTTCTGTGATTCTATGATTTTATATCTCCAAAGAAACTAAAGTAAAAGGACCTGAATAAGACCAATGATCATGCTCTGACAGCCATTGTTGTATATATTAATTTTGTGTGCAAACACTCACTTTTGTGAGCGAACAATGAGGTTTTAGGAAAAGAATTACGAAAACGGCTAATCTCTTAGCTATGTTGTCAACACGATGTTTAGAGAGATGAAGGCAGAAGTATTAATCTGTCAAAATCAAAGCCACGGACAATGCTCACTTCTGCACAGTGGCTCAATCAAAATTTTTTCTGCCATGCATTTTATTTTTGAGTGCTTACTAAAAAAGTAAATCACTTTAGGAGGGGTATGTAGCACAACAGTGACAAAATAATCTGGTCGAGAAATACAGTTGAAAATTAGAACTTAAAGGAGTGACTGACTGTTCTTGCAAGGATAATATGGAAACCAGCGGGAAAATAGATCAAGACAGCATGAATTTTTAAAACAACAACAACAAAAACCCCAACAAAATTAATTTAGCATTAATGCAACACATATTCATGCCACAAACATCATTTCAGCTCTTATCCAATGTTTTATGTACCTCAGTTTTTTGCTCCTTATGCTACTACTAGTGATATCAGCCATACTGGTTATGTTCAATACAAATATCGAC
The DNA here is from genome assembly GCA_027574665.1 of Rhynochetos jubatus. Taxonomy (NCBI): domain Eukaryota; kingdom Metazoa; phylum Chordata; class Aves; order Eurypygiformes; family Rhynochetidae; genus Rhynochetos; species Rhynochetos jubatus. Next base: position 7,462,905 of record CM050662.1, read on the forward strand.
ACCGATGAATCTAAACAGGTAATTTTAATTTCCCATCATTGATCAGATTTTGATTTTTCAAAGATATCCACAACTGTTCTATGGCACAAATATTATTTTCTGAATATCACAAACCAGAATGGTTATTACAATCACTGATTTAGAGAATAACATTTTAATGTCAGCCAAGCTTTTAAGGCCACTCAGCATTAGGTGGATTGTACACGCTCTTCAGGACAATACCACTGATTTCAGCTGTGCTACTGTGCTGGTTTGAGGCAGGAAAGAGCTGCTTATCTCCACAGTGCGGATGCCTGGCCCAGGGTGGCCAAGAGTGTTTCATTCCATGGTATGTCAGGCTCGGGGCACATGTGCAGTTCTGAGGTGGGAAGAGGCCGGGGATGGAGGTGGGGGGATCATTAAGGCTTTGGCTAGCTTGATATCTGGGGTGGGGGTGAGTGGCTGAGTGGTACTTTACTGCTAGCTGAGGTTAGACGATGACAGCTACCAAGCCATTTTATAGATTGATCATGTGCTGTTTCCCTAAGGTCATTTTATGTATTCAATGAGGCCATACCTTGGAAATCAGATGATACATAGAGGGTCTAATTCAAAACAGCAAAGCGCATCTTGACTGGATTGGGACGTGCGCTATACAGACAGAAATATATGCTACATAGCCATAGATATTTGCTTCTTTTCATTCAGTACAAATGGCTTTGATAACCAGATCCACATTACCATGATCCAAGCAGCTTTTATATTTTGATGATCAACATAATCTGATTATTATCACTGCAGACAGTGAATATGGATAATCCTAAACACACTTCTGAAAGTTATATTGAAGAGGTATAAAAGCACATTAACCTTGTGAAGTGGATGCTGCAAACTAGCATTGTCCAGCCTTTGGAAGAACAGCATTCATCCTCCTCTGTTGCTTATTAGAAATTAAATCATCCTACAAGCAGTAGGAATCATCCACTCACTGAATTATTGAGGTTGGAAAAGACCAAAGGAGGTCATCTAGTCCAACCTCTTCAAAGTTAGATCCAAGGTGAGCTGGATATAGCAATGTGCTTCTTAAATGAGGTGGACCAGCCAGCCAAAATCTAATATAAAATACTGCAGAGGGCATTGATTTTATGAAATCGAGTCACAAAACCTACAAGCACCTCCACCTAATAGATGTCACAGAAAGGTCTACCTAACACCAGAAATAAATGCAAATACTACAGCCACATTCATCAAAATAATACAGCACCAGCAAGACCTTCATATTGCAGTCTATGAACACTTCCTCAAAACACATCGAGCACGCACACAGTCTCTAGATTTGCAGTGAATTTTTCAGTGGATGATATAAACAAATGCCTTGCCTATGTTAAGCCCCCAAAGGATGGGGGTTATTGTCTTCGCAAAGTTCCTTCAGGATGGACGCACAGCTCCAGCTTGCAAACGAGTTTACAAATACTCACACCTCTGGTAAAAGCACAACATCATCCCCCAACCAGTAAGATCTGAACTTTTCTCTGTGGACTGCAACATGGTTCCACAATCTGCTTTAGGCTTCACAAATATCAGAAGAAAAGAGCTGAATTCCAATTCTGAAAAATGTAATGCAAGTCTCAAGAGAACTGCCTAAGACGTCTGAAAACCCAGCGAGGGTACGTGGCCTGGAGGTCTATGTGGGTTAAATACCAGGGCGAAGCTGTGAGTGAGACTACCTGTCCTGTGAATGGGGTGCCACAGACCACCTGCAGTGGAAGGCTCGTTTCCTACACAGGCACACCAGAACCAGACTGGGACCCTGGCTGGGCCGCAACAGGCACAATAGCAGAAAAATCTCTCTCCCTTCCAATGGGTATCTAAGCAAAAAACATTTGCTGAAGCATCTTTAGTTTCTTCCTACTCTCTTCGTATATAAATGCAGCAAATTTCTTACAGCTGCAGATTAATACAGATTAATAACTCCTGCTGTCCAAGGAGGAATATTTTAATACAAAGAGCAGGCTGTTCACATGACCTTAAGAGCTGTAGCGCCAGCCCGTATTCGGGACGCTGCAGAGCAGCGCAGTGCATACGCAAACTCGGCTGGTGGTTGGCAAGACGAAGCGCTTGCCAGTTAAGAACCTGCAGAGTTCAGCTTAACGGGAAAAAGACTACGAGCTCACACCAGTTTGCAAATGGAAAAAAAAAGGCTTACGTAAGGGTGTGACCATAACATTTTATAAGCTACCTGGCTAGCTAAGCAGCCCCTCGAATCACCAAAGAGTGATTGCTCTTCAGACACCAGAACCAGCTGCTGTAACACCTCCTTGCTGCGCAAAGTCATTGGCAGGAAAGGAGCTGTTCTTGGAAAGGACGTAGGAAACCTCTGACCTCCCACTACAGCTATTCCTCTTTCCTTTTCTCCTTTGCCATCACTAATATGATTGTAAAAATATTAGGGAAAAGAAGTAGGGAAAAGGAGTCCAGATCAATTTGATTTTAATTCACTTTATCTAAAAATCTCCTGTCAGACTCATTGAACCTGTGCTACAGTAAAACAAGAAGTTCCATTTTCCAGAGCATGTGATTTCTTTCTAACACACATGAAACCTTCTTCTATCCCATCAATGAACATAAACCAAAAATCACTTATGTAGGATATGTTGTGAAGGATAAGGAGTTGCATAAATGACTTTAGAAAAAAACTCTTTTACATCGTTCCGTTTGACATATAATTCTTTTTCCTCTTCATGGGTATATTGTAGAAGTATTTCTAAACAAAGTCTTATCATTAACTCATCAGTATGCACATTCTGTGCTCACATTTAGGATCTATTTATAAAATCAATTCTGTTCTGGTCTCTGACAAACAAAACTGAAATGCAGCTGTGTGACATGTTGATAATTTTCATTAGTTCTAAAAAGCCTCAATAGAAATCACAATCTTACTTGTTATAACCAAATAATCCCAGACAACCCACAGGAAAGGTGACTTTTCTATATTATCTTATTTGTTAACGGAAAGAAAGAAGGGGAGCAAAAAAGTGGATAAAAACTGAAAAGGGAAAAATAAGATGAAAACTTAAAAAATTACAGATGTACATGCATGAAGCCTTATGGTCTGGAAAAAGTCTTCAGCGTCACTGTCAGAGACAAATGTATATTGAATTACCATTGCATTATTTGCACATTCGTTATTATGCTGGACAAGTGTTTGCTCAGATTTTGAAAGAGCTTGTTATTTTAAAATCTGAAAGCCTTGTGGTATTTAATATAAAGAGTCAAAATTCAGCAACCACATCTTTGAACAAACAGAAGCGTATTTTGTGTGAAAAAAAAAATATAGTAGACTTTACAATGATTCCTTTTTGCGAATTAGGTCATAGTAAAGAATAGCATAAATACTTGAAAAGTAGGAGAAGGCTTCAGAGAAAATGAGATTAATTTCATCATTAAATTGTCTTTAAATAAAACCCCACAAAGTAATAGAGTAAAATTAATGTCTCCTTCCCCTTTTCCTATGTTTGATTAAGAAAGCATATAAGGCTGTTCTATTTTTTCCTAAGAAACAACTGGGGGGAAGGGGGTTGTGGGTGTAATTTTGTTTCCTTAGAATACAATGCTTTTTAAATTCTGCTGCGGAACTACCTGAATTTCTCTTTATCTTAGGGATATTTGATTGATTAAAGGGAGATTATTCTGAAGTATTCTTTAAGCATCAGAATTATAGAATAGTTGCCAAAAAATAATAATAATAAAAAAATGTCTCTATTAAACATCCCTTCCAATTTAAATTATTAAATTCTCAGTCTTTTTTCATTAATTCTCCTGGCTACACGTGAGTCACACAGTAGGCAAACATCAAGTCTCTAAGTGTGAAACAGAAGCAGAAGAAGAGGAAGAAGACACCTCGCCTGATCGAAGAGTCAGGTTCATCAGCCCGGGCCCAACGTCACACCGGGCAGCTACTGCACTGGCCTGGCCACATGCTGCCCCTGAGAGGACACGGCAGCTGATCCTCGCACACATGCCCTTGTCCATTCTCACGTGATGATGTTACTATAAATTCATCCTTCGACTGAGAAACTAAATTTCACACGGGGAAAAGTTCAAGATATGCCCTTGTTGTCATCCCCATCTTCTGGCTAGTGTAGAAATCCCCACTCACCCCTCTCCCAAGGTGCCCAACTCTCCGGGCACCGACCGGTGTGCTTCGTCGCAGACCTCGTGATTCTTTCTATGTTCTGAACATAAGAATTAGCAGCTCTACTCCTAGCTATCAAACTTCCCTAACGCCCACCTAGGCTCACACCGTGAAGTTTGCTGTGCAACCTGAACAGAGTTTTGGAGCAGAGAGGTCCCAGGCTGCTCATTTTTAACAACGAGACTCACAAGAACAGGAAAAAATCCCAAACATCCAGAAGAAAACTGTATCACAGGCAAACATCTGAGGACTGTATTTATTGACACAGAGGAAGAAACCAAAAGCATTCACCTGACTGAGAAGATCGTCTTCAATTTTCTTCATATGACAATAAAAAAGAAGCTGGTTGGCTTTTCCCTTTTTGATCTGTTTAAAACGCTACTTAAAATTGTAAGGTTTTGTGCAAACTGTTATTTTTTTAATTCCGTAAGAGAGATGATGAAGACTGGTTTCTTTGTAATTCTAGTGTGATATTTTTGTGGGTGGTTTGCAAAGTACACAGTATGTAATTAGAGATAATGCAGACAATTCCTTTGTTTTCTGGTGCATGCTCAATTTTTTTATTTTTTTTTTTTTAAATTTGGAGCTTGGGGTTTTTTTTTGTTGCTCAGTAAATGGTATGTGATTGGACATAGAGTGGAGAGTGAACTGATGCTCTTATTCACTTGTGGGTATTTAAACTTTAACATGACAATCTCTGCTTTTAAATCACATCCTGCAGAGTATTTTGAGAGAAGAAGGATTTCTTCAAGCCAGATGCAAATGATTTAGGAAAGGATGGCAATTATGAAACACATCACTGCTCAAACTTTCCTTCAAGAAGCTACTTGTGAACGGCAGAACACAAAATCTGAGGAAAAAGTGCACTACTGTAGAGTAATATGATTCCACTGTGCATATAAGATAATGAAAACAGCATTCTCTTCAGTTTCACTGAAAAACGAATGTGTTCTGCAGCTCTGAAAATCAGGATAATGCTGAATGAATGGTTTGTACATAATTATGGGGTATAAAAAACCTATACTGAACAGCAAAACATGCTTTTGTGGAAAAAATATCCCAACACCATGCTCATGTGATTTCTCTTTGCACAACAGTACAGCAACAGGTGTCTTATGAGCAACTCCATTAAATGGAAAATCAAGTATCATGCTGCTAATGATTTCAGTGCATTCTTACCAAATAGGTATAATCCCAAAGTGTTTGTGTTCGAAGACCAGCAGAAAGGAGAATACACGTTATGTGGAATAATAATGTATTGATTTACAATTTTCTTCTATCTCTAATTGTACTTTAAAGCTCTACTAAGGAAAGCAAGTACTAGAAAATTTCAGCCACTCAGCAGTTCATCTGTGCAGCTGGTTACACAAACACCTAATAAGACAGACAACGTAGGAGAAGGCTGTAAATAACTCGTTCTGTTACTGTATAAAACTAACTTGTAGTCAGCTCTTTGGGAAGGATATCCCAGATCAATCATCAGATGAGGACCTATGGTTCACTCTTTTCACTCTATTTTCCTTCCTTCACCTCAGTTTGTTTTGCTCTGCTTTTTTTGATACATTTCATTTAAACTGAGAAGAAAAGACTAAAGCTCTGCTATCAATATTCTCCAGAGATGTAAAAACCTATCCATGAGTCTCTCTTTCTAGACCTGGAGACAACAGGTCTGAACAATTCACTTCAGATATACACAAAACAGGGATCTCTACAATCCAGACCTTGGATGTATTAGCATTGCAATTTTTTTCCATGACATTTAGTGAATTTAATTTTGTTTGATATCAGCAAAAGAAATATCTAAACACTGCTCTCATGGAAGCTTGCACAAACACTGAAATGGAAACTATTGTTATCCTTGATGATAACAGAACTTTACCTTGCACATAATACCAAGATAAATAATGTTTTTTAAAAAATCTGTAACAGGAAATATGAATAAAATAACACATAGTATACACTAATAATAGATTGTTTTGTTCCTTTGTCAAAATTTTAAAATAACACTTACTATATTGCTTATTCATTGTCATTTTGGTTTTGAAAGTCAAGAAAAATCATGTGTTTCCTGTAGATGCTCTCTTATGAGCATCTTTTATTTTAGTGGAAAATTAATTAAAATACTAATAATGTTCCAAGGTTTTATTAAAAACTCAGTGTTAATGGAAGTCTGATTCAGCCTAGTAAAGGATAAGGCCTTTTCTCAAAGCTTTTATACGGAGTATTTTTGCCTTGATCAGAAAACAGCCATGGTATGAAGACTCAATTTACACATATTTTAAAAATGCAAACAATATAGAAAGCCACTTGAAAATTTCTCTTACAATCAGTATAACTGATACATTTACCCAGTTACCAGTAAACCAAAATGTACTTCTAGAACTTTTTGTTTCAATGACATCTTGCAGGTTTCAGATTTCCCTTAACGAAACAGGAAGTATAAATTTTCCTGTAACCATTGCTTTCTCTTTTCACTACAAGCTAAAATCCTGACCCTGTCATTCAGGAAACAAACCTCTCCAAAACCTGGAATACTTGTTTTCCATGAAATTTTACAGTGTCTGAAGTACAAAAGCCAGACCATGCCTACACAAAAGGCAGGAACAACTTAAAATAACACCGTCTATTTCAATAGGTAAAACACAGCTTACTTTGACACCTTCTCACTTGACATTTAAGTTCAGTTACTAGCCAAAAAGACAATAAAGGAATTTCACTGAACAGAAAATGAAGAATATAAACACCAGTTGAGAGCACACTCCTGTAAACTTTCTGCACGTTAACTGTAGATCTGTTAATGCTAATATTTTAGCATATATATTTCTCAAGTTAAACTGCCACCTAAAAATTATATATTAGCAAATTATTTGGCTTATATTTCATAATAACTCGTGAGGAACTTTTAGAGTTGGCTCACTGACTCACTCTTTTAAATGAAATTAAATCGAATCAGATGTTCAGCATTCATCCAAGATCTAGATTAAAAGATTCATTTCCACAATCTTAACCTGCTGCCAGGGACCAGGTTACTGGGAAACACACAAACACTTTTCTTTCCAACTCACACTCTTAGTTTTCAAACGTTTGCCAAAGCTCCCCCCCCCCCTTTTACAGTAGTCCTACAACAGTTCAGGTCCTCCTCCCCACATTTAGAGTCCAGTACAGTTCCCATCATTTGTAAATTTGCCTCTTTATAAAGCTTTGTTGCCTATCTGAGCGCAGGTAATACAGTACAACATTCAGAGGAAAAGAACTGTGCTCTTTTAACGTTTTCAACAGAAGCAGCTACAGGTCAGTATTTCATATCTGTTAGGTTTTATACACAGTTATTGCTACAAATTTCTGGTGAGCAGGACCCCATCGTGCATGGCCGGGGCCTGAAGCTGACTCTGTCCATGTGCTTCCTGAGGCGAAGGTGGCGATTCTACGGAGTTAAATCAAAGGCTGAACAGATGATCAATAGAGAAATTAATGCGATACTGTTTAAACTTGTTGTAACAGAAATGTAAGGATCATAAGAAAGGCCTCCATGGCTGCGCTACTCAAAATTCATTACCGCGGGTGGGAGTGCTCCATGCTACACACAGTTTCTGTGGCCAAGAGGCAGACTGTAAATGAGGGTCTGGCAAAGCAGGGCAGCTGACATATAACTGTGTTTACAAACTAAAAAGTTACAAGCACACTTAGCTGACTCAAGGTTGTCTTGTATTTAAGACAAGACCAAAAAACTCAGTGTGCCATTAAAGAAGACACAGAGCCTTCTGCATTTGTCATACAGATCTCCTGTTTGTCATCCCGCTGTAGCAATTTGGCACAAGCAGTTTGTACTTATGGTACTTTTTAAATGGGACGTCTCTGCCTCAGTAAGAACACAGTAAGAAAAGAAAAAAAAAATCCTATGGTATGCACTTTCATAGTAAAACCATGCAGCTACAGGTGGCAAATCCAAAGCCTAAATAAAAACATCCCAAACCTTGGTAAGTTCCTTAGGCTTACAGGAAACCAATACTAGAAATGCAGCAAGAGAAATCTTACTTGTTATTAAGATACCCATGCAGGATGAAATACTGATTTTAGCATTTGGAAGGAGTTTGATAGAGCTGGACATGAACAGAAAATACGTATTTCACAAAGCAACAATCAAAACGCTGTGTGCCTGAATTAATTGCTTTGGGGCCAGGATGTCACCCCCAGGTTGAAATAAGAGTCAGATAACGCATTGACTCAAAGCACTCAGGAAAATATTCAGTGAAATACATGGCCTTCTATTCCAAAATTCGAGTCAGTTATTAACAGAGTATTGTAGGTTAAAAAAAAAACTGGCAAGGTTCTCTTCATTATAAAGAAGGTTGGTTATTTTTTCCTGTCACTTCATGGTACAGATTTCTGTTCTATGATCACACTTATCATACTGACAATGCCAAAAGGGACAGATGTGACAGAAATTCAAAGAAAGATATGGTTTCTGGAATGGCAACAACAAAAAAGAAAAAGGAAAAAGACAAAAAAACCCACACCCAAACAAAACAAAAAAAACCCACCAACAAAAAAACACACACACAAGGGAAAGGAAAAAAAAAAGGGGGCGGAGGGGGAACCACACAGGAAAGGAAAAATGGAGAAGGGAAAAGAGGGGAAGGGAGAATAAAGGAGAAGGAGAGATCCTGGTATCACAAAATCACAAAAGCTTGTTTCAGTGTTGGATGCCCTCAACAAATTCACAATCCTCTCAGAGGTTTGTGAATTAAAGATATTATACATGCAACAGCCAAAAAGCTCACAGGAAAACAAATCATCATACAAGCAGCAAAGGGGAAAAGTGTGGGTAGTCCCTACTGAGAGGGACTAGCCCTTACCAAAGATATTTGGGGTGAAAGAAAGAGATACACACACGGATACCCTGAGCAGAGCAAGTAGATAAGGTTCCTACAGATATGAGAGTTGTAAACCGCTGCAAAAACATTTTGCTCAGACGAAGTGTCATCACCATGCACAGCTCCATAGCTGGCTGATTTTGGAGAGGCTGAATCTTGTGGAGCTGTTACTCTCCTGAACTGTCCATCCGTTATACACCACACAGTGCTGGGGGCTATGAAATCTGCACACCTCAGGGAGGACAGAGCAGAGCCAATCATACGAGAAGATGGAAGCACACATAGGTGGCAAGGCAAACTGAAGTAATCAATACCAAATGTGAAGTGAATGATAATCTACTTACACAACAAATTTCTATTCTGTAATACTTTCACTTGTGCTTATGTACCGTCATCAGAACAATGAGATTCAATAACATGAGCAGCAAGGTAAGAGGTATGGTATAAAATTAAAATAGAAGAAAGCACCCAAAAGTACTTTTGAACATGGCTGATGAGCATTGGTTTGATTGGCATTTTTTGTAACTTGGAGAAACAAATATGGATTTCTTCCCAAATATTATTTGATTCTCAAACTCCAAAGGCATTTGCATTTTAAGAGATCAGTGGATTTCAATAGTATCAATATGAAAAGACAGCAAACAGAAAGAGCAAATGGTAAAAAATTTATCACCTGGAACACAAACTACATTTAAAAGGACTTAAAAAGAAGCTTAATAGGTATATATAAAGCTTGTGAAAAATTTACAGTCCTGGAGACTATATATACGCTCCGAAAAGATAACATGCCTTCCCATTTCTTCACCCTGTCATAGGTCAATGCCGCCTAAAAAAGCAAAGCGAAAGCTTTGGATGAGTCGACAACTGGGTTCCTCTGCTCGGGTGTTCTGCTGGGCTGCAGCAAGGCTGTGGGGAGCGGCAGCAGGGCTATCCCACCCCGGCAGCATGCGCTGCCCCAGGGGAGAGCTGCCAACAGATCCCACTGGCTCCTGGTGCAGGTACCACAGTAACCCAAGAACTGAAACACCTCCTGCTCTGCCTGCATATATACAGAGAACTCGGAACCAGGTGAATCAGCTGGAGTTTCAAAGCTGTTTGCGTTCCCACCTGATTTTGAAAAGGAGCACTCCTGATTACATAAGCCCGGTTCTCTACCACTTGCTGAATCAACTCTTCAGGACACAACCCAGATTTCACAGAAATCAGCAGTGTACTGTGCAGCCCTGCACAAGTAACCCAAGCATCTACCAGCTCCCATTACGTTAGCATGTTGGAAATTTAAATATAGTATACTTCTTTGAAGCATCCAACACACAAAAGTAAGCTGCCATGTTTGGTGAGGCAGCAAAACATTTGCTGAGAATGCTTCCCCAAATGGTAGCAATATTAGAGATTAATGCAGAAATCTTTCTTCAATATTAAATAAAAAGAACATTCTACATTTTAAAAAATTGGGATATGGACTACATACCCAAACTCAGTCAGACTAAGAATGATACAAGAAGGAAACAAATCTTAGGTTTATTCATCTGTAGGAGATGCCAATATATTGGCAGATATGAATAAACATAAAATTCACAATCCAATATCAGAATTAGAACACCGAATATTGCTGATGGATTAATCATGTTTTTCCAAGCTACTCAGATAATTAGACATACTAAGTTCGGAGCTATTTTTGCAATGATAATGGACTTGTTTTGTTGTGGTCTATTTAACAAACTGTTGGACATTTTTTCTGAAGCTTGTTTACATTCCAGCACATCCTAGCTTTATTGATATTCTGTCCCTTGGATTATGGTGTCATGCCAGCAACACCACTGAAATAGCTCAAGACAAACTAAATCTCGCCGTACAGAACTCCTGCCACAAACCAGAATACAGTAACTCTTCAGATCCTTCCTAAGCTGAAATATGGCCTGCTGCGCTATACAAGTTTCTTTTCAATACTGTACGTGCGCATACATGTGTGTGAGAACCCTAGACACGGTGGCACGCATTCACCGCACTGTTTCAGAGCTTGTATTTGTTAAAGTTGTTCAAAATTGTATGTAACTTTAAATCATACATTAAACACTCACCAAAGCCACATAGAATCAGAACAAAATCTCAGTATTTTCGGTCTCAGTATCTGCCACACATTTAAATTCAGGCGCAGACACGCACGAATAACCCCAATCCTACTAGGCAAATTCTTGCCGTTTTTAAGACGCACTGTATATTGTACCGAAGTCCCACCGGTCTCAGCAGTCTAGTATCACATCAGCCTGTGCTTTTGCGCTACCAGAGAAGGAGTATGTGAGGTGCCAGACATCCTCAGCTTCCAGCACAGTCTGACACAACATTCTGCAACTCATGCAGTCCAATATTCCAGCAAAAACACATAACCAGCCCTGACTATTCTGAAATAGGGAAAGCTTGAAAGAGAAGCATTTATACAGCTTCACACCTTCATGTGCTCGTTCAAAATCTGATGAAGCGATGGTAAGAACAATCTACGCCGCGGTATCAAGAAACCTTACGTGTCACAGAAATCTTGTGCGTAACAGATGTGTATATGAACGCATACACCGGTGTAAGATATACACATGCATGTTTGCAGGCTGGCTCCAGCGAAAATAAACAAAAATTACATAGCATTTCTGAAGGACGACAAACACTTAACACTAGTATTCTTGAAAGGTGAAAGTGTTTATTAGCCCACATACGTGTCAAAACATGGCTTTGCTGTTACCGTGTTACAAATGAACAGAATCAAAGTATGAAAGGTAACAGAAAGAATTGTAGAATTAGATAATTAAACACTGCTTCTTTCCTTCTGGGTACTGTTACTCACAATGGGCAAATGTATTATGCAAAATAACATTAAAACAGAATCTGCACTTCACCCTTGGGTTCATTCCATGGTCAAGATGAGCTTTAGAAAAAGTAGTTGATTTAGGATGAAAATAAAGCATATAAAAATAAGATTTTTCATGTTGTCCTTCAAAGATCAATCAAAACAGAGATGTGAAAAGAACAATATGTTTGTTTCAGCGTAGGTCCATTTAAATATCCACTCTTCATTCACATCCTACATCCCAAGAGTCCTGCTTTTAGGTTCTTTTTTAAAAATAAAAATGACTCAACTGCATTCTCAAACAAATGCATTACTGGAAAATATATAAAAGCTCCGAATACTATCTTGAATATCTTAGTCTTGTGAGTATTATATTTCCAACATTATGTGGGTTGGAAAGGATTACCCAGTACTGGATCACCTTACGTAAGCAAATTTTTAGATGAACTTCCATTGTGTATTCTATTTTATAATCCCAAGATATAAAATTGCATCTATGCCTCATATTTTTAAAGTTGCTTGGTTTTTTGTTTTTATTAATCCCTCATGCAAATTAGAAATTAGGCTTTATTTATTTATTTATTTATTTGTAGCATTCATCCAAATCGGCTTTGCTGGTTTATTCTCGTAGCTTACAGTTTAGCTTGAGATTCATTTTCTCAGGGGATTCACGTTCTCTGTCCGTAACAGCTTTGCTTCTTTAAGCAATGCACTGGCTATGTACGAGAGTGGGATTGCAGGAGTTCACTTGTGTTCTTTATTGAAAAATGTTATTCTGTAGGTGGCAATTAAACATGTTACAGTGTGAAATGCTATTCATCTCCTTAAGGGGCAAACCTCAGTTCTGTCCTTGCATTACCCTTGAGCCTCCAAGAACAAGATCGAGCTGATGCATATAAGGACTGACATGCTGAGCATGAGATTGCACAGTGGTTTTGGTCAATTTAAGCGAGGATTCCACTGGACAACCCTGCCCTGACTTTCTGTGTCCTTCCCTTGGGCTAGTACTGTGCCTTTACAAACACATCATCATCTAGTTCATCCTCTCCATCCCTCAGCCTCCCTCCCCTGTAATTTTTTGGTTATGCCCATACTCTAAATTCTCTTCACACCCAGTCACTAGATTCTCACTATACAGAAAAGGTAAAGACACAGCTTAAAGGCAATAAAAAGAAAGGCAGGACTGTTCCAGGCCTGGTCACCCTAAGAATCACCTGGCTTTACCTAAGCTGGTGTACGTTGGTACGGTGAGACAACATTTGAGATGGTCTTTACCTGCTCACAAGGGAGCCATGCCCCAAGGCTCTCACAGCATCCCACAATTGTGAAGTGAGCTGGCAGAGAACACCAGGGACAGCCTCAAAGCCATAGTGTATCAATCCCCAGCCCAGAAAAAGAGGAGGGAAGTAGCTAATGGTACTAAAGCTATTGCAGTATAATACTGATGTGTGCTCAGAAAGTGTCCCAAATCATGGACTAGTGATATATCTTGTTAAAAACAACGTGGATAGCCAGTATTTCTTTTTAGAAGCGTTACCCATTTTGGGTCAACTGTCTTTACGTGAAACCAATTCCTCCAGTGCTACGCAACGAAACATGGCTCTAATTAAGTCAACTAGTATTCACACTTACTTCTGCATTTAAAAGAAGTTCAACTGCAGAGAATAATTCAAAATAATAAACATTCCCAGTGTGTTTTCTTTCTCTTCCTTAAAGGAATTAAAACACTGCTGACAGAGAAGGAAATGAATTGCTCTTGACTGAAGCTAACACTTCATAACCCTTTTGAACTCTTCTGGTGATCATGACCCATGTATGTTTGACATACAATGTCCAATAAGAATGAGCATCTACTACCACATAGACAAGCCACCAAAAAAAAAAAAAAAATCTTAATTATTTATTAGAATAGAACTCTTCATCACCCTTGGCATCTGGGTTTCTCACCTCAAATGACCTGTTAAAAATCAAAACTCCAGTCAAAAATAATTCGTATCACAGAACTGTCTTAAGGGATTGCAAGAACCTACACATTTGTTCAAAGTTGCTCAAAAGTCACTGATGATGGAAAATCAAGTAACCTTTATGCTCCAGGTCCCAGTTTTCTAGCTAAAATGCATTAAAAGGGGAAAAAAAAAAAGTTTATTATCCCTATCGAAAAATTGTGGTGTGATATTTTCCTTTACAGCATTCTGCACTTTCCAGCTCCCAAGAACAATGAACTTCAGAAAATAATGACAGAAAAAAAATATCCTTTGCTTTCAAGAATATAATTTCAGAAGTAATTCATTGAAATTAGCATAAAATGAAAAAGAGTTGGGATAAAACATGAAAATGGCTATTCTATTTGTTTTCTATTGATTCCACTTTAATCTCTACATAAAGACTAGATATTTCCAGTTGTGGAGCATGGCATGTAAGTGGAATGAATGGGACATAAAAATGACATAACAATGCTTAAATTCCCTTGTTCTTTGTTATACAGACTGTTGTGTATGTGTCTGTGACATACTTATCAGTTCTGCACAGCTAATTCCAGGATAAGAAAAGAGAATAATGCTGCTGTTACTCTCCCTGCCCCCATCCCCTACCCAACTTTTTTTGTAATTGTTTAATGAGGCAATTTATAAATAAATTTCACAAAATCAAAATCAGGTGAATCTTCTGTTCATACAAACATCTAACAGAGAACAAACTTGATTAAGTCTTCTCTGTCCTTGAATTCCAGCAACAAGATACATAACTTGAACTGGTTTTCTATCTGAGTTTTTCCAATGGCCACAGGAAGCCTGAGGGTTTCTCCCCCTTTCAGAGAACAAGAGAGAACTAAATCAAAATTCAGATGCTTATGTCTCAACAAGAAAATGAAGCATTGACCTGAACATCAATGCTGGGCTGAATTCCTCAGGAACAGGGAGGCTAATAGACTATACAATTACTCCACTGAGCCAACATGCCATTTCCATCCATTGATTATTAAAAACCTAATAAATGTTTCCATGAGCCTGTCACGTGACTTTTAAAGGAACCGTGTTTCTTCTCCTTTCCTCTCTTTGTGCCTCCTCCAGTTATGAATGATTTGATTCACAAATTGCTCAAGGATCAAAAAGACAACAGACATCCTCCTTGGCTATAACACATACTGTAAAAATCTAAGGGCAGGAAACAAAAGCCAGACAGTTATTTTATGGCAGACAAACTGTAGGTGTTCAAGGAAAGCCGCAGTGTAACGGTGCATGACAGAATACAATGACACATCCTGAATCAAAAGCCTCAATGAGCCAGCAGATAAAACCAGCCAATGGATCACAGTACAGTTTACAGTTTAGCATGATGCCACTCCTGCTCCAACTGCGCCTGGACAACGCGACCAAACCAATGCCACCGCTAAGAAGCTTGTAACTCAGCTTGCCATTTAGTAAAGCTCCTAAGGACATTCTGAACCTCAGGCTGGACTTTGTATATTTAAACTTTTCTGTGCTCACTGTCACATACTTCTCTTTTGATGACTGGTTCCATACTTATATTTAAAAGATAAATACTTAAGTGTTTTGCTACACGGTATGTTCACAAGAGAATCCAAAGAACATCAGAAACAAGTGAGCCCCTAGCTGCCATCAACATTTTGCATTATCAGGTTCACCTGGGAAAAGTAGCCATTTCTAAGGAAATGCATTTAAGATGCTTAAAAACAATTTACATTTTTAAATGTTGTGGAACGACATCCCCCCCACACATCTTTTTTTTAACACATTACATAATTAAGTCTGAATTTTATCATATTATAACAGTGTTCATCCAGCAAAATATTTATGTTTAACTTCAAGCACATCTGTAGGCTCACATCAACAAGATTATTTAGTCAGCTGAGAACTTGTTCAAATGTTTTTTTGCAGTTAAATACAAAGAGCTTAGCACCCTGCTGGACACGACCCTTTAATAAAGCTAGGATAAACTGGATCCTCAATAAGAAATTACTGTAAGTAGTTAGGAAAAACAGTTATTTAAAATATAATAATAATTTCTTCCAGTTTATAGGATTTATCTGGACCAATTTCTGGTTCTGAAAAAGGTTTTCGCAATTCCTTTCATTGCGGTTTAAACCACTATCAAAATTGTTTACAAGGGACAGACATGATTTTATGGTAACAAAATGGATTTCTCGGTAAATATTTACAGAATAGATTCAAGACATGACTGACTGAATTCTACTAAAATGTAAGAGGAATGTCAGAAAAGCTCATCGTGAAATGCAGCAACATTTTCACCACAAACAGTGCTTTTAAGAAAAGATAAAAGACCACTACTCATAATGAACAGGAATATTTCCCACAAATAGACTCAAAACAGAATTTAATGCAAGGAATCAATGTTTAGCATGGCTTGCTGGATTTGGACTGAAAGAACCGCGGGCTTGATCATGTATAGGCGCTGATTGCTATGATTCACCTCACTGAATCCAACAGGACCAGTGCCCAGTCCCAGCTGTTCTGCAGTACATGCACACTCTTCCACTCACACCATTCTGTTCTTCATCATGCTACAGAATGCCTTTCTTCCTGCATCCCTCTAGAATTCTATAGATAAGAAACACAGACAGAAGCTGTTAACCTACTTCTCCTTTGGGCTATCCAGCATTGCTTTCTGCTCACCCAGTGCTGGAGCTTACTCAAGCAACGCAGGAGGGAACACCACCTGCCACGGGGGAAGAGAAGAACAAGCCCTGTGGGTCTACGAAGCCCTGACACTATGTGCCCAGGAAAGAAGAGGGAGGTGCTCAAGTCACAGCATTCTGTGGTTTCTTTTACTTCCATCGTCCCATTGAAAGCATGCTGAAGCACTCTGCCTAGATAGGCGCAAAGAGACTTCGAGTAATTCCTCCTTCACCGTGTGTTTTGAGAGCAGCTGACTGGCGTTATCTGCCACAGCCATCTGGGGTACAGATAGGCCTCGGAAGAAACAGAATTTGGAGGAAGATGAAGGGATGAGTGAGCCAAGGAGGAGTAAAATTCCTGAAACGCTTATAGCAGTAACTAACACTGTTCTCTCCAGGGAGCAGAATAAAGCTAAGTATTTACTTGGCTTATTGGAAATGGCTTTTCCTTGTAATGGAGACAAGACTAGCAAAGAGTGCTTCTACAGTGTGCATTTTCAGTGATAGAAAAACTTTTTACTTGGTGTGCAAGTTAATCTTTTAATCTGTGAAATCCACTGCTAAACATGCATTTTTAAGGATGACAATTTCTGCCTATTCCAATTTGCATTTACAAACAGGGACCTGGCCTAGAATTCAGCTAGCTGGGCTGGATCAGACTGCAGCCTTTTCAGGAATGTTCCCGTTTGACAAGAGATATCAAGCATATGTAACAGCGATAACGACAGACATTCAGACTCTCTACTTGAATAGTCCCTTTAAATCAGGCAGGAAAAATACTGCTAAGTATTACACACAGTAATAGAGTGAATTCCCTGTTCATCACACAGAGATGAAAGACAGGATGAAAAACTCAGTAATGTTTATGATGAATACGCACAAATATTAGTGAGTAACAGTGTTACTCCGGAGAGGCCCATTCCTGGGCATAAGAGGTGGTAAGGCAGGGCTGCACTCCTAAATTAACATGAATTTGGGTGCCCAGCAGTACTTAATACTTTTTACCATGTTCCCATGATTACTAGGATTGCTCAGCCTGTCTGTACTAGCGTATACTCAGATTCGTCAGGAACGCTAGGCTTGATGGAAGGAAACGTACCGCAAGCTTTCCCTACTGCGAAACAGCTACTCTTTCACATCACGATTTTCTGAATTCTAAAATTCCTGGTTTCAGTAATGACAAGAGAATAACTACTTTCAACTGATGAAACCCAGTAAGTCGTTTGCTGACAACTCCCTTGGCGCTCTCCTGTTCCACATGTATTCATGAGCTCACAGCCAAGTCCTCAGCCTTGCTGGGCTCTGGGTCAGAGATCGGGGATGACAGAGGGAACTCTGGGCTGTGTGTTGTGCACAATCCCGAGGAGGACTGAAAGCCAGTCCAGCCCCCACTGCTACATTTGGTATGCTACCACTGACTGCTGCGAGCAACCATTGTGGCATCGGGCATTATTAAAGGGTGTAGTGCCTTAATCGCTCTTCCTCTGTTTGAACAATGTTTTCTGCTCTGGGGCTTGCAGAGAAGTTTTATAAAGGAAAAAAAAAAAAAGTCAATTGCTCACCATTCAAAGTACTTTTTTTGTGTCAGTGAGGTAGCACACTGCTCTGGGTAAGAAAGTAATGAAAAACTGGACTCCACGTGTGTTCTTAGAATGCATACATATGAAAAAGACAACCTCCCTTTACTCAAAGTGGCATCACGTAGGCAGTTTAAGTCATGTTGACTGCTGAAACATTTAAAAAGTCAAATGCATTCATTCGTATTTTTTAAACTTTTAAATCCTTCTGATAAACCTTATTTTCTGAAAAGAGTTGACTTCTTCCTACTAAGCAAAATAATGGTTACAGAAAGAGATTTAAATATCAAAAGTTTCTTTGCTAAAAGTTTGATCCTCAAGACTTTGGCACACTGTCTTTGAAGTTAATATGGAGTTTTTCCTGAAAAAGGACAAAGATTTAGCATTGACTTCTAGTTTCTTAATTGCTATTAAGGCACGCAGGCAGCTTTTTCTTTGCTTTTCACGAGAACATTCAAACACAGACTTAGGATGGTTGTTACTAAAGCTTCATATGAGTGTTCAAAACGGCCACCGTCTGCTAAGAAGTGGAGAGAAAAGCCAGTTTCTCTTCCGAAGTCGCTCCCAGCACGTGACAAACAACCCAGACAGAAAAGAATAGCTATAGTTCTTTCAAACATTTGGTTTGGTATAAAACACCAGAAGAGAAAACACTATTCAATCTTCACTAGCTTTATAATTCATTTCAGAAAAAGGTAGAACTGAGGCCTGCTTTAGTAGATAAAACCTAATTCTTTCACCTCTAGGACAGCTGTTTTGTCCAACACAATTTCCTGAACAAACAGAATTTGGTGTTCTGCTTTGTGACAGTAGTTTGTATCAGAAAACGGATCACCACACATGATTCAGAACAATCAGCAGTCTTTGGCAGAGAGACAGAGAGTTAAGCTATCAGAGGATGTGAATCATCTCTTATCCTAGGAAGAGTGTGATCAGGAGAAAAGGGCAGAGGTCAATAGCAATGCAGTGTAATGCCAGCGTGCATTTCTGACCAGACGCACAGTATCTGGTTACGTGAACAAAAAGTCAAAACTCTCCATTTTCACCATTACTCTGACCTTCACTGTTCCACTCACTCCAGGACTGGAAGGAGTAAATGAAAAAAGAAAATTAAAATGTTAAAACAATTACAGTCCCATATATATGACCTTTAGAAATTTAGATCTGAACTACTGAGTGAGGTTGAGTGCATCAAGGTCTGACAGCTGTAAAGTTAAACATTTTATGTATATCAAAACTGTAATATACCTCTGAAAAGCTTCCCCCTAAAATCTTAACCATAAAGAGCCTCTGCAAGTTTTGAACTGTCTGTCAAATTTGGAATTTTGATCAGTGCTTACCTTTTTGAAGACACTTTCTCTGAAACATTCTCTATTCCGTAAGCTATATGCCTTGTTTGTCAATGAGTCAGATCCTGTTAATAAGTCATGCAAAATGATGCAGACTGAAGCTATGCAAAGAAAATGATCTTTCTTGAAACTACTGTGTTAGCTGATTTGCCTACTTAACATGTTGTGACAGCTTCAAGATCTTGAAACTGTCTAGAGATATACACAAACCATTAAAAACTCCAAGAAAAGCTGCATTTGAAATAATAGCAAGTGTCAAAATATCTTGGAAAACGTAGGGCAATAAAATATTAATAACAAAACAGCTGTTTAACGGCAGCCTACCAAACACTTACAACATGTTGATGATATTTATACAAGAAGAGAGGGTATGTCACATTTGGAAAATCATGTCCTGTGGTTCTTCAGGATGCTTTAAGCACGTATTAGAAGGAAAAAAAAAAAAAAAGCTATTTAACTACATTTAAATAGAACCAGTGTAGTAACAAAAATGACTACTGAGACGAAAAGCTTTCTTTGTGCACTGACTCTTGACAGTCTTCAAGAAAATAAGAACAAATAATGCTTTATTCTGATGTTAACATTTTCGTTAGCTGTCAGCGATTTTTGTTGGTTGGTTGGTTTGTTTTAAAATACCAAACACAAAAAGCAGCCAGAAGACCCCTGTTATCCATATAGGTTGAATTAGGTTAAGTAGATATGTGACCTCCAGCTCTAAGAGACAAAAAGAAAATAGGAACTTCAGATGGTGCACTGACTATCCAGATTAATCCACAAGATTAAGGACCAGCAGAATAAATGGATTTTTATTTTAGTGGTATGCAATTTTGAAAATATTGTAAATATGTACAATTCTTCTAAAAACTTGACAGGGACAGGTTCAAGCACTCCAGTCAGTCAAAACCTGTAGTTGTAAAACTTAAAGAGAATAGAGGGTTGCCTTGAAAAGGGCTACCTCATTCTGTTTCTTAGGTTGATTTTCTTGACTCTTTAAGTAAGACAAACCTTTACTTCTTTTTTTTTTAAAGAGTGCCATTTTCTTAATGAGAAATTGATGAATGATGACATCTGGCAAGAGAAAAAAACCATATGGTCTAACTAGCTGTTTCTACAGAGGTTAAAATCAGCTTTGCAATTTTCTCCGGTTGCCATTATGATTGACAGATCATCAAATAAATCACTCGCTCTTCTCCCCCTCTGTGCTGGTCCTCTGTACCATCAAAGACACCAGGGGGTAAATTTGCACTGTAGTGTATGAGGAATTAGACACGCAAGATCCATTAACATAAATGGGATTTTTGCACCTAATTCCCTGCACACCACACTGAAAAATCCAGCCGTAGGATATAATATTAATGTTTTCTTTTTTATTCTATTTATAATTGTTAATTATTAATTTTCAACTTAATTGGGTTTTTCTAAAGAAAATGAAATGCCTAGTACGTTACCTAAAATATTGTTTAAGATCCCTTGGGCTCGATGTGGAAGATGAGAGGGAGTATGTATGTGTGCAATCCAAAAACTCAAAGAAACTAGGGTGAAACAGGCCTGTTGATCACACGTTCCAATTGGCTCTGCTTCCTTCACAGCTATTACCCGACTTACCTGTTTCAGCCCAACCCACCTCATCCTCACCTCCCTGAAAAAGTAATCAAAATGGATGTAGTATTGGAAAATCAGAAGAAAGTAAAGGGTATTTAAAAACAACTCAGTGAAACACGGCTTTGCGGTTTTAGAAAATAATTCTTAGAGCCACTCTGGATCAATGGAATGGGAAAGAAGGGTGTTGGTTTTGAGGCTTCTTCTTTTGTGATTCCCCCAAACTGTTTAGATAAAGGCGGGTTTTCTGAATGATACTTCAAAGCAGTCTGCTTCCATTCCTCTGCTTTCACTGAAAAATTCTGAAACTGCTTTCACTTAGATATCTAATTACAACCTGCAGCAATTTTAAGTCTTTCATTTTGACAGATGTGCAAATAATCAATCTGAGTTGATCTATTTCCTTTTTTTTCAGGGGCATAATGGCTATATTGAAAAAAATAGAATTCCACTGCATTGGCAAAGACATGAGATATGAGAAGTTCATGCTCAGGACATGACTTGCTTTCCCAGAACACCTGCAGTTACAGAATATAGAAACTTTTGATAAGCAGACACCATCTTTCTTTACTCTTCTGTCTTAAACTGGAAAAGGCACCGGAGTTACTGAGGTGAGCACGTTTGTCTACGTTAAGCTGTGTGGTATGACCAACATCTTCCAAAGATTCAGTAAGAAGTGTCCTTTGTCCTTAAGGACTCAGAAAGATAACAAAGTTTTAGGAACCAAAAAAACCCCACCAAAAATCAAAGCTAACAAAAAGAAAGTGCCATGACGAAAGACAGGGCAGGTTCAAAGAAAAATAAATGAGCTGAATAGCAACATATCGTCACAAAGGCTGAATTTGCTGTTATGCAGCTTAAGATCTGCAGTACGGAGATAACATTAACAAGTTACTGGGTCAGACAAATAATTTGTTGTAGTTATTAGGTACTGAAGAGAAGCCAAAACAAAGAATGCTGTATCAGTAAAGAAACTGACAATGAGGATGAAGCAATAAGTCTGATTTCAGACATTTTGTTGAGGGACATACTGTCAGATTTTGACAAAATTGGCACTAAGTCCAGAAGAGCTGCTAGTTCACAGATCTGAACAAGAATTGTCTTTCTACAAGTGGTAAGGAACAAGGGGGAGAGTACTGAGAGATTAAATGCCTCATTCATTTTGGCTAAGACTAATAATGCACAAAAACGTTGATGGAACATGCCAGAGACAGAAAAACGCTAGGTGAAAGGAGAAAGGTCAGAATGTGAGTGTTAAATTGGCAACCTACTCAACACATTTAAATTTTAAAAATACAATATAAAACCACATGATACTGTTTGGATCTTATTTCCGCTATTTGCTACCATACTTTCTCCTACACTGTCAGCGTCTACTTTTTAAAAAAAACCCTGTACATTCAAAGTACAGACAAAGCATGTTCATGTAAGAAAGGTATGAACAAAAGCTTATTTTCTATCTTGGTCACTTCCTGAGAAAACCTGCTGAACGTTGCCCTTTACAGGTCTGGTTTATATAACATAAGCTTGTTTTGAACAAATATTTTAGTAAGCAACAGCTACCCCTGAAATGATTTCTACAAAATATCCTGCTTACTGGTTAATCCAACAGTTTTACACATCACTTCAACAAACAGTGAAGGGAAACCTGTGCCCATTTGATTCTTTTATGACACATTTTTACACAAGAATATATTTTCAAATGGTATAATAGGGCTTTTTCTACTTTCTTTTTATTGAGATTTTTGTTTCTTTTTACTTTTGAGAAGCATTGATTGAGAAAACGCTGTAATCTCTTCAATTCTCAAATAGAAAAACACAGCAAGCCTGTTTGCTTCTGTAGCTATTTCTCGAATTTATATATTACTTCACTGCAGCCAAATACAATGGGAGAAATACCTCCTGTTCATACTAACGCTCTTTCAAATGTTCAGTTCTAGTTCATGGTTATATCTTACATGTGGTCCCCTCATATCTGACATAACCAGTTACCCAAACATAATTTCTGCTGAAGTATACATACTTCTTTCAATCACTCCTGAAATTACTAAGTAGGAACTTTTTTTGGGCAGCTGCTAAAATGGACATGGTCATATACATCATCCTTCCTCTCAGTTTTATTAGTCTGTATGTTAGTGATGAACAGAACTTGAACCAACAGCTACACTTCCGTTTCCAGAACTTCTCTGTTCTCATTTACCTAACAGCTTCTCAACTGAAGCTGAATCCCCTATCAATATATTTCCTCTTTACCACTGCTAGATTACAATTAACGTCATTAATAACGCAACTCAAACACTGTGTGTCAAACATGGCATATGACAAATTCAGAGTCAAGTAGATGAACGTGTATTTCTACTGAAGAGATGATGACATGCCAAGCAAGTTAACATGGTGCCAAGACATTAAACCTTCTTGTTAACAGTATAGAAAAATCAATGTTACCAATGATTATAGAAATATTTTTTCTCTTATATTAATGATTCTCCCTGCTGTCCTTTACCTTTAAGTTCTTTATTAGGAAATTCAAAATAGTTCTGCTGAAATACTTATTGTAAACGTTTGGATTTTTTATGGATTCAGGTTTAAGAGCTCGTTTGTTTCCGTTCTCTTGGGAATATTAATCCCTGGTGCTCTGAAGAATTTGATATCCAACAAGGGCACAAGATACATATTGCATATAGGAAGAGGGATCACTAGTTTAATTGTACACAGCCATGTAAAATATACATGTGTGTGTGTATGTGTATAATCGGAGTGTCCTTCACTGTGTTTTTTACTTACCTAGTTTTGTTCAGAAGAAAGTAAGTGGCCCAGATAGTCAACATTAAATGTACGTTTTGACGCTTTTAAAACATGTAAGGAAAACTGTGAAGGTACTTGTACATCTAACTGCATTCTATTTGAGGGCACTGTATGAAAATAGTATATATTCTGCACCTGACCTTATATGTGTCTAAGAAACTCATTGTCCACCTAAGGTATTTAAACACTGTAAAGCTTTAAAAATGTGGCCTTCAGCATCTTCATCCTGTAACAACAAAGCTCCCAGTTTTGTTGCAATGTATTTGAGTACATAAACAATAGATCTCTTAAAATGTCAAATGAAACTGCTATTTCCCAAACATTTCTCAAGCATTACTGTTCTCTAAAACTGACTCTAGCTCCTTTATCTATCTTGCTTTTCTCTAAGCAGATGATAACTGATCAGACTTAGCAGTAATGTGGTATCCTGAGTTTATTATTTCATGAGCTTGACTGAAAGGGTCTCTTCTTCCCCTGTCCAAAACGGAGATGACTGTATGCGCTGCCTATGGTAGTACTTTTGCAGCTCCGTAACTGTGCAGATTAACATCTGTTTTCCCACTACCACCTCAAGGTCTCTCAGTGCTGTTTCTTCACTCATTTCCTCTCAGTTGTGTAAGTTTTCATTTTCCCCGATGATTTTTCCCATGCTCATTAGGAAATTTTACTGAAATACCCTATCGACAAGATATACAAGGCAACAAACACTACTTTTTCTTGAGTTCCTGAACACTGATGATGAAAAGGAAGACCTTAAAAATCATCATGTGAACTTCTCTGTTAAAATGCTTCTTTCTCTTTATCAGAGGCAGCACATTTTTGCCAAGCTGCTTATGTAGTTTCATAAATATTTTTGTCATACTTTAATTGGTAAATTACTTGAAAAACAAATTTCTTCAAAAAAATTGCAACCAGTGCTGTAATTACAGCCAGCTGGGAGGTATAAGTAGATATTTTTTTTTTGTTACAGTGTGTCGTGGTTTAGCCCCAGTAAGTAAACAAGTACCACACAGCTGCTCACTCACCTACTCCTCACCGCCACCACCCCCAGTGGGATGGGGGAGACAACTGGAAGAGAAATATAAAGAGAACTTACAGGTTGAATAAGAACAGTTTAATAATGGAAAGAAAAATAAAATAATTATGCTACTAATACTACTAATAATATGTAGTGAAAATACTAGTGCTAATAATAGTAAAGATAATAATACGTAATAAAACAAAAAGGGGGAAAAGGAAGGAAAAAAAATGATACAACTGCTCACTACCAGCTGACTGACACTCAACCAGTTCCCAAGCAGCAATTTATCCTCCTGCCCAACTCCCTGAACTTCTGTACTGAGCATGAAGTTTGATGGCATGAAATGTCCCTTTGGTCAGTTTGGGTCAGCTGTCCGGGCTGTGTCCCCTCCCAGCTTCTTGTAGAGGAAGCATCTGGGAACACAAGGGCAGTATCAGAAACTGAAAAAGTCCTTGGCTTGGTATAAACATTCCGTAGCAACAACCAAACCCACCAGTGTTACCAACATTCTTCTCAGCACAAATCCAAAACATGGCCTCATACTAGCTACTGTGATGAAAATTAACTCTATCCCAAGTAAAACCAGCACACAGTGACATGAGCAGTCCTGTCCTTCAATGGTCAACATAATTCTGTATCTATATTTAGCTTTAAACTCTAGAATCTTCCTACCTCATAAGAAAAACTGAAGCCAAATTAATCTATGGAAAAAATAATTAGAAAATAAATCAGTTAAACTAATCATGAATATGATTACTATTGAATTTATGATACCATGTACCTGGTTCTTTATAACAGCACTGAAGAGCCTAGATATATCAGATGAATATATCTAAACATTCAAAATCACCAGAGAAATGAAGTTAATTACATCTTACTAAGGCAACGTTACCCAAATATGAAGTTATTTGGGAAAATACTGGTAATCCTGATTGGGTTTCTTGGGTGGTTCCTTGGATCAAACAAACAGCATCTTGTTTTCTATCATAATTAACGTATTATTTCTTAAGTATATATATACACACACAAAGCTTGTAAATTGAGACACAGATACCTACATGCATACTCAATCTTTTCAGCAAATATATCTACATGATTTTTATTTATAAGTTACTTGCTAATAAACATTAATTCGCCAATTTCCTATGAATTGTTTGACTAACAAATGCAGAAATCTTCTCCCACCCCACGGCTGATGATCACACTGAGAATATTTAGTCCTTCATATCCTTGATTTGATGGTCTTTAACCTGAAACTGCAATGCTTGCACATGAAGGGACCATTTTATGGCAGTAAAGCTCTTCGAAGATGGCACCACCTACTGAACTACCATTCGCAGACAGTAATTATTATGCCAGTTTGCAGTAAAACTGTGGAAGAAACCTATCGTGCAGTTAAAATTATTGGACTAAAGCAGCTTCTCTTTCAGTAGTTTGTTTCTATGTCCACAAAGAAATACACAAAAACCAGTATCATATGTAGTCCTGTGCACAAAATTGAGCAGCTTAACATGGGCAGACTTCTTGTGTGGTTATTTTTAATAGCTATTGTGAGGGTTAAAACCCAACAAATCAATTATAAAAAACCAAAACAAACCCAACCAAACCAAACCCAAACAGTAGTAACTGACTTAAAACTTATTTTGAAAGGCGAGATATTTAAGTTAAATATCCCATTTGGTTATGGATTATTTCTTTCTAGGCAAGTAAACAGAAGAGCTATGTCTAGTTAAATATTTAGGTTTTGCCTAACTGTGTTTCCTAAATCACAACAATAGTGCTGTGTTTTGAAACTTTATTGTAAAGCTTATTTCTCTTCATTTCATTCATAATTATATTTGTATTTCTGAACTGCATATAAAAAAACAGGTAGTAAGTATTCTTGTGCTTAATTTGTGAGTGAAAAAAAAGTGTTGACCTAAAGAAGAGGGAAAGTACACAAAGGATGTAAAAATTTACTCAAGAAATAAACAGGCCTGCCTATTGATGTGAATTCTGTAAAACAAATGAACAACCATCACAACACAAGGAGCAGGACAGAATCTGTTTCATATCTCATGTAACAACAGTCCAAATTCACCAAGTAGATGGGTTTATTTCTTATTGTCTTATTTCTACACATCAGCTGTGCGAGCTAGAAACTTTCAAGTTTTTTGTTTTCATGGTTGTGGAAAAAAAAAAAAAAAAGGAACTGTGAACACCTAAGTGTCAAACAACAAAAAGGAAATAAAACCTTTATATCTGAATCTGAATTTGAAGCCTGTTATAGTTCATACAGGTTTGTTTCCTGTTTGACTATGTAGGATTATCTGTGCTAAGACAGCAGCTGATTTTGTCCCATTAAACCCTGTACTAATCACAAAGGAAAGAAGGAAAGATTCTGACCTAAAATACACAGAGAATATTATCTTCGATGTGTTAGTATTCCCCAACCTTTCAAGCTTGGTAAAGGAATGGACAGAGAGTCTAGCAGAATTTAAAGGAAGCTGAGAACTCCAGACAGGGCAGCTGGCAAGGATAACTCCAAGATCAACAATCAAGACAAAGGTCAGGGGGCAAATATATGAAAATTACTTCGTACAAGTGAGGACAGCAATACTGTCACATCTGTCATTTCTTTAGAGCCTCTGAATGATAATTTCCCTTGGATCAGGACCCAAATGAGCCTTATAATATGAGACTGTAATTCCCTTTTGGGTAGAAACCTTCTGTAAACACAATGATAGCCTAAAGATGACTGGAACAGGAATGAACATCACTTGGTCACACAGAGGAACTGCGCTGCAGACAACTCAAAGTTGTGAAAGATTCCTCATACCAGAGCGCCCACAAAAGCACAGAGGCAGTGCAAGGCAAAGGAGGACAGAAAAACCATTGCAAAAAAAAAAGAAGAGGATTCAAATTAATCAGAATTGGAAGACTAAAGGAGTTCCTTTCTGAGTTTGGATATATACGGACAGGTTACGGCGTTCTTTGCTGTGACAGACGCTTTTACCCCATGACCAGTTGAGGTGTGTATCCCCCTTCCCTGTGGCATGCTGTCCTGCACAAACAGTGGCTTGCACAGAGAAGGCAAAGATTTCTAATCTGCATCTGCACTCAAAAGATAAAAAAGTAGATGGTTAGAAAGCTTAAACCAGCATTGTCATGCAGTTAATGCCAAATCAACAGCAGCAAAACATTTATTAGACCTTTCAGCACTGCATGAGCCAAGGTGAGTAAGAGGCCACCACAGGCTGGGAAGAAGAAGCGCCTTTTGATGCAACCCGGCCTAAACCCCTTGTTCCTTTGGAACATAATTGGAGTCTTCAAGGAAGGAAAGATTAGCATCAAGCTTTAAGAAATAGGTAATTCAGAAAGGTATACACTGGTACATACTGGTCTCAGCACTCAGATGATAAAATCGGCTAGTGAGTGAAATGGAAATATATGAAATGAAGAACACTAATTACAGTAATAATTTTTTTTTTTCTGAACTCCTTTGCAAGATAAAAGCTATATATCTGATACTTTTGCCCTTCTACATTTGTTTTTTCATTTCCTGTATCTGATGGAAGAAAGCACAGGCACACATGCAATCTGCCACTTTGCAGCACAACGATCCCCATTCATCCCCGACGGTACATTATGCGCTCCTGTCTTCAGGTAACGCAACCGCAATGTGAAGTGAGAAATGCTGAATGAATCACACCGATAAGTGCATCAAATGAAAGTCCAAAGGCACCATAATACTAGGGGAAACACTCAAGCCAAAATAGGAATGGCAATTGTACAGAGTATTCGCACCATCCTCATGACGCCCAGCGAGACTGGACAATGTGCGACGTGCTGTTCATGTTATTTCCAAAAAAAGAAATCCAGTTGCATAATCTGTTTCCTGTGTCAGTGCAGTATTCAGCCAGGATTAAGCATGGCCATAATGCATGGCAACACAAACACAACGTGTTCGTTATTAAACTAACTTCAACGTCCTAACGTGCAGTAGCAGTACCATTCATACATTAGGGGAAAGCATTTGACAGTCATTTGTTAAACAACCTGTTTCTGAAATGGAACAATGGGTCAAGAGAAGTCCATTACTATTTACACATGTATCCAGCTGTATGACAGCTGTAGGCATAGGGAAAGGACACACTTCCGTACGGGAAGGCGGCTGGTGAGAGTGGAAAACTAACCCGATCGTGTGCTGCGGCTGTCTCCATTCCCAGCTTTGCTCTGTGCCATCCTCCATCCTGGTCCCCCAGCCTCCTCCCCAGCATAAAGGAGTTTTACCCAGGGTGGCAGACTGTTATAACTGCGCTGCCCAAAACAAAGAATTGCTGCACTCACTCTCCCCAGAACTAGAGCCACAAAGGCCTGGAAGAGTTCTGAGTTTACTGTAACTCCTACATCTGGCCTTGGCTGGGTTGCAAAGAGCTCTACCGCTGGAGAAGGGCAAATCCCCATGCTCAGGGCAGGAAAAGGGGGAAGGGAAGAAGGGGGGATGTTGCTTCATTTTGCTTCTAGTACTGGTGTGTGTTTTGAGGAGAGGGCTGTAAAATTAAAGAGAAATTGAGAGCTACAAGCAGAAAATGAAGAGGAGGGGTAAAGGAAAAGACAAAACATAGAGGTAAGTGGGAAGTGATAGAAAAAAACCCCCAGAGAAATACAATAGCAAGGAAGTACAGGATAAGAAAGTTATTCTTCAGTTACTGTTTTATAGGGTTTTCTTTACCCAAAGCACAGAGATGAAACATAAAATGATTAACAGCTGATGGAGTAAGGAATATTTATAACCATCTATCATTATTGGAGGCAAATTCAAGTTCATATAAAAAGAAATATCAAACTTGCTGGCATTTAAAGTAAGACAAGGTTAGATTATTTTAAATTAAATTTTAAATGCAGGTGAAATTTATAATTTGTTGTACAGCTGCTGACATTTTTGTTTTTCCCCAGACTCCTGGATAGGCTAGAAGGCTTTATCTCAAAGAAGAGAGGGAGGACAGGAATCAAATTCCTGCTGAAAAGATGCATACATTAAAAAAAACCATGCAACTTGTGGTATCTCATGGTTCTGATCTTAGCCTTTAAATCAGCACAGCTCATTGTCAATGAGGAGAAGATATGGAATGGGGAGACAAATCACACAGGGGAAGGATGGGGAAGTAGCAAATCCAGCAAAGTAGATTTCTAGATGAACTAACAACCCTTCATTAATATTAAAGACCAGGATGGAGCCACCCTACAGCTGATTTCTATCACCAGTTACCCTGTGAAGTCCTTAATATCAACACAAAGCTAATTTTAAATACTTAAACAGTCTTTCCCCTTTGGCAGTGATGCATGACTCAACAGTCATATAGGGAAAAGGACAGTAAACTCAATGGTCTCTGCCTGCAAAGAGGTCTGGTGGTTTTAAATAACATTTTAATTTGAATTGCAATAAGATTAAGAGTGGGATTCTGAAAAGTTCATGGTAAGCAATTCCATAGGCCATCACAGCACTGATCACTTGAACTTAAGGTCAGGAGACTCTGTTCCAATGATTCAAAGCTCAGTTTTCTTGAGCATCTGTATTTTGAAGTCAAAGCATTGCTCTACAACACACCTCTGACACCTGGGGTGAGGCTCTGAAAGGCTACCCCAAGGTAAAGGCGGACAACTCGTGCACAAGCCTGAAGTCACCTTTGGAATGTCTGAAAAATCCATCTGACAAATAATCAACGATAGAATAAAAGTAGGTACACATGGGCAAGTTTGTCACAGAATTTCTTCTAACGTGTGCACCAAGTCACAGCCGTAACTGCAGTCAAGGCTTCATTCCTGTGCTGACACTTTCTTTCCTTTAGTTACAGGACTCAACACGTGTAAGATAGAGATCCTTGATCTCCACCTTTGGAGTCAGCCTTTGGAATAATACCTGCAGAATGCAAGTGGATCAGTCAACACTGAATTTTCATACTAACTACTGATTAAAGCATGAATCTTACAGAGGTATGACACCTGAAGGCAGAAGGTAATTTCATCTTTTTTTGTTGGTTTTCCTAATGGGGACAACCTGAACAGGAAGGTCTGCCTTGGGTAAACTCCATTTCAGGCACCAACCCCATCTCAAACGCTGGCAATCCCTGTTAATCACTGTAAGTGCACCGCTGATTTGTTTACTACTGAAACTGCCACTTGTCAAACCGCTTGCAGTACTGTTGCTTACAACCTTCAGATGTAAACCATGATATAACCATAGCAGGGTGACAGCAACAGAATGTCCAAGCTCCTTTCAGAAGACAAGATGACAGTGAACAGAACAGACCTGCTCAATTGTTAATTCCCCGACATCAAACATAGGTTGCCAATTTTAGCCAATACTTTTTCAGTTTTAAATAAAACATTCTTCATTGGTCTATAGATACAACAGACGGATATTGCTGAGGAGAACTCACCTCAATTCAGAGTTTTGGGTCATACAATAAAAACTGTCAAAGGAGGGATAACGTAAGAAGGCATTTGGAGAGGAAATTTTGTCCTGTCTGGTGATTTTACCTAAGCCCACCATGCCCTTTAGCAGAAAAGGGATGCATTACTGTTGAAACGGGGAGTAGACAAGATGACAAAGGTATCTTGTGTTTCTCTTTGGCTATTCTTCATGAAGGAAAAATGAGCTTCATTTAACTGCAAACATATCGACATAGATATTGTCTCAAACTTGCATGCCATGAACCCTTCCATACTTTGCAAGAACAGACTCCTGCCTGAACCAGACCCACTGCAAAATGGAAAAAGTAGAGAGATGCAGAAGAGAATCTAAAACTGGCATGATAATTTTGTCAGGAGTGCATAATAAACTGGAAAATAATAGCAATGAACATTCATCTTCACTCTGTAAAAATGACCTTCTGTTACCCCTTAAACAGCTTGTTAGTACTTAGTATAGCAAGAGTTTGATCCAAACCTATTGTTTCCAGTCAAAAAATATGAGAAGAAGTTGCTTTGGGGGCAAGGGGGCACAGCTGTTTCGGAAAGCCAGCTAAGCTGGCATGACCCCTGTGGGTTCCAATTTGGCCTTCACATGAGATGTACAGCTGGGGAAAAGCAAGAGGGGGGGATGATGACCTTTTAGTCCCCATTATGAACCAATTCTAAAATCTGCAGAGGTCATTGGAAGGACTCCTGAAATTGTACATTCTCCAGCTGTGTTTCAAAGCTTGTTGACTTTCTCTAATGTTTGGGGTTTTTTGGTTTGGTTTGGTTCTTTTAACTGCATACATATGAAATGGAACATACAAACAAGAATGCTACGATCACGCTTAAAGGCTTTTTCCCAACTGTCCACAGTGTTTCATTACTAATTACAATTTATTTTAATTCACCATTGCAACTTTGATTAAAAATAAAAAAAAAAAAAAAAAAAAAAGAAAAAGTATATGTTTTAAAAATAGCTTAACACTTGCAACTGTGTCCATCCAGAAACTTGGTACCCGCATCTATAGAAAACACAGTCATGAAGCCACACTATTTGTTCACTTCATTTCCTTCAGCCCTGTTAAATGTGAGGCTATCGGCAGAAGCAGGCCTAACACAGACGCATAAACTGCACGTAGGTTGGATGGTGGACTACTAAAATCTCCAGCCCATCTTAACATTCTGCTGTTGAGAGGGTCAGAAAAGATAAAGAGGCTGGAGAGTTCACCTGAGGCACCAAAGGCGAGCCCAAAATACAGTGTTCATTAGGGTTTTTTGCTGTCGTCGCCCCTCCCATCACGGGCAGTCACTGTAAGTGCTCAGCAAGTTGTTGGTTCATTTTATTTGCAGTGTGTAGAGCAGAGGTATCGGTACATACACCGCATTAGGGCATGGTAACATTTTGTGTTCGGTATTGGTTATATACAGAGAACGTGCAAGGGAATTGGATGCCACAAATGGTTTTCTTCTCTGCTGCTTAAGCCTACCAACAAAAAGACCACTGACAGTATCAGGGATGCTAACGTAAATGCTACTGCCTGGAGATTCAGACATCCGCTATTATAATCGCCCGTCCCAGACCAGTTAAAAGTCAAACAGGAGGACTGCTGCTCACAGCTTTCCGGTACTGTTAAGATCGTGAACTGAATCACTGGGAGAAGCATTTGAATCGGGAATAGATATCAAAGAATACATCATTTCACAGAGTCTCACATGGAGGAATGGCTGCCTTCAGAACGTTTCCTTCCACCAAAAGATGAGTAATGCAGCAGGGAGGAAAAACAAAGAACAGACGGCAGCCTCAGACTCTCTAAACGGGGGCACTGTGTTGTCATTAATGACTAACACCAAAAAGCGTCTAGAAAAACTGCAACAATAAGCATAAGGGAATCTGAGGCAGTAACATCACACTTTCACAGTTATAAAATCTCTGTGACATGCTTGGCAAGGAAGTTTAGTGTGAAAGGACTAGTATGTGCAGGATGTAGTAGCAGCAGAAAAAGAATGAGAAAGGCATTTGTTGATTAGTCACAACCGTGTCCTTGAGTTCCCTTCAAACGTTTGACCATGATGAAAACAAAGACTATCCAATGACAGAGAATGACACCATTTCTTGAAAGCACGAACTCTACAAGACACCACTGAATCTGACAAACATATGGCAATCTACTGTGCACTGGCCTACATGACTGGATGAAAGTAGGGTCTGCCAAAGTCAGCAGGGTCTGGTAGCATTTTGAGACAGAGGGAACTTGTGAAGAAATCCTGAGTACTCTGCAATACTCTCCTTGTACACACATTTTTTTCCAGCAGTTAGTTCATTGTAATAGGCAGTATAGATTAAAAAGTGGAAGAAACTTCCATTCGAGAAAGGTTGTGTGCTTAAAACGTGTAACAATTTTGGTGCCTATGGATCAACACTGACTTTTTCCATGACCACTGTACTCTGCTTTGATATGGCAGGGAAATGACTTTCTTCTTTGGGATTCTGATTCTCTTTCTAAGAGAAAGCTGCTCTCCACATAAAGCCATATTTTGTAAAGAATGTGCTTAAAACCCATAAGGTATCCTTTGTTCACAGCTACACAATTTTCCATGAAAAATAGGTATATTGGTTAACTGAGGAATGCACTGAATGAACCCCACGACAGACACTCACTGTACATTGACAGAGTGCTGCAGGCAGGGCAACACCCAGTTTCTGTTGTCAGGTACGTGACCTAACGCAAGGAATTCTGGCAAAATTATTGAGAAATCAAGCATTTTTCTATTATTAGTAGTATTTTCTTTCTTTCTTTCTTTGTACTGCAGTTTGCTTGGCAAAGCATTTTCTGAGGTCTGCCCTAAAATTTCTCTGAGCTACTGGGGAGTAATTTCCTCAGCCTAGTCTCCTCTACAAGATTGTAAAAACTGTAGGATAAAAGGGGAACTGTGGTGATTTACCTACTAATTAGTTGCTCTTATTAGGAAGAGTGAGATAATTGATTTTAGCATGCACTACCCCTTATTAAGACCTAATTTAACTGTATATCAAAGACTAATTAAATGGCATTATTCCATCTCACTGATGAGTTCTGATGCTTGGTGAATAGATTTGTGTGGAAGATGAACACACAGTAATAGATTTCTAACTCACACAGACAACTATAAACTAAGAAGCTGAGCAAAGGGAATTTTGGATTATCTAAAACTAACACATTTATTGGCAATACTTCACGCTGATAGTTTGAAGTGAAAAAATTAAACATTTAAACACCTGCTGAGCATTACAGGGAAAGGGAAGGACAATGAAAAGGTTCTCTCTGTTAACTGTTTATTTAAACATTCAGGTAATTTTCTTAGAGTGAAGAATTGCATTTGTGAAAAGGATACATGCATTCACAGAATAATTGCCTGTTTGTTCTGAAGAGTTGTTTAGATACAACAAATCAAGGGACAACAAACAATAGATACCAGTTATTTGTGCCATTTTTCAAAAGGATTTAAAGAGAACAGACAGCATCTCTCTCCTCCTTAAGAATTATTTGAATTTCTGATTATTTGTATACCTTGTGGCATTCCAAGTTTATACAGTGCTGAAAAGGAATAAGGAGACAGGATTACATGCCTCCAGTTTCTGCAAATAGTCTGCAACTTAAAATAAACATAAAACAAAAGAAGATTACGTTGCTTTTGAGCAAAGGAATGGCAGGGACTGAGTTTACTAATAAATTCTGAGGATTTTGATCCTTCACTCTTCATTTAAATGAACTCATCTGTCCTAAAATAATTCCTTTATCAATCCAGTGGCTGGTTTAATAAAAAACAACTTCCAGTAAATTTGTGTGTATAAAGTAAATCGATTCAAAGCTTTAATCCCATCAATCTACGCCCTAAATAAAATGTTTTGTCCTCCAGACAGAATTGCTCTGACAATACAAACTCATCGTTCTATTTAATCTGTTAGGTCATGGCCCCAGAGATTATGATGAGCTGTCTCTCAAAGCCCCAATGCACTGCAATACAATGTCTCTTGGAAAAATCACAAGATCCTCACCAATAAAACAATGACTTGGCTACAACTCTGGGGCACATTTCCATGTTCCTCATAGTTTCTTTCACCAGCAAGAAGATAATCTGCACACACGAGTATCAGACATAGGTCACTTCTTCATCCCTTTTCGGCTAAGGTATAACTATCCAGCAGCAATAATGTACAGTTTTTAGACACCTAAAATAAACATTGCCCTGTACTGGCTGTAGGGTATTAAACTGAAATGGAAATTTTATTCTGTAGTATCTGAAGGATAGGTACACAGTAATTATTCTTTCACTAATGCAAATAGAAATAGTAGTACTGTAAAGGGAAAAAATATGTATTTCATCATTTGCACAGATCATATTTACAAACAGATGTGAGCAAGCTATTTGTGTAAACAAACCCTAAAAAACATGAGGTATGACCAATCTTGTAGGTAAGCTATACATAGGAGATTTTGGAGCAAAGAATGACAACGTAGTGTTTACTCTTCACAGAAAGTGATGAGTTTTTTACATATAAAGAGAACTATATTCAAATATTTAAATGTCACAAGAGAAAACTTCTAGCTTTCTAAAAAGGAAGAACTAAAATACAAATAGTCTTGAAGGTTATTTAAGAAAATGCTTTTCATTCTTACTTAATGCACGTGTGGTTTTAAAGTGCCAGAAAACTGATGGCTGGATTCAGAAACACTTATGGCCATGCCCTTCTGTACACATGGTTGTTCATGAATGCACATTCACATTGTATGCAAAAAACGCTCCCACCTGACGTTGCCTCACAGCAGGTGAAGGGTGGGGACCTTCACTAACTTGGAGTCAAAACGCAGATGTTGTACTGCTACTAAATCAACATAACAGGCAAAACAATGATGCTACAAGACCTTTCCTCAAAATCTTCCCTGTCCACCTTTTCTCCTAACCTTGTATTTCATTAAAAACTAGCAGGTTATCTTCCAAAACAAGCTTCTGCACTTACCCTGAGCTTAAAAATAAAAAATTAGCCCACGATCACCTGGCACTTCCACACAACTCTCTATCCCTACTTTCTTTATTCGCATTTCGCTCTGTCAAGATTTCTGCTGGCATTTCCTGATTAACACCTTTAGAGAGTACGGTACCGTCATTGTGCTTTCATACTCTACTTTAGGCCTCTTTATCCTTAAAACAGAGACTACTATTAAGTGAATGCAACCTCTGATCTATCTATAAAGTTCCTGTACTACTGACTTGAAAAGACATCACACTATTGCACAAGAAAACATTGTAGGGAGAAAAGTAAACAGTGTGGAGCCTCCACATTAATCTAAGAGCCTTATCTCTTACTGGAGTACTCGTTGTAATTACCATTGCAGACTTGGGTGCAGAAGTCCCAAGGAGATCCTATCTCTAATCAACTTTTTTGAAGAAGTCCAATATCAGAATGGCAAAAACTAATGCAAGTGCTCATTACACAGCTCCACGGGCAGCCCCCCTTTCATTTTGTTAAACATCTTGGCACAAGGATGGATTTGGCATTAAATACAGGACGTTATACTGGAGAGAAAAACAGCTATTTCATTTAGATTTTCACTACACTCATCTGCTGAAAAGGTTAATCATATGGGGAAGTTAAAATATCAAGTTGGATTTTTTGTTGTTTATTCACAGAGCAGCAGAAACATAAGGTGGCTAAATAAAAAAAATAAAAACAACCTCCCCCCTCCTTCAATCAACAATTACAAAAAAGAAAATCTGACATTATTCAAGAGCCAAACTTTAGGAATTATGAAAAAGCATAACACAAATACATAATCAAGTTATATAGATTATATATCTAAATTACATATCTATATATCTATTATATATAGATTATATATCTCAAGAGAGGGTGGTGAAGCACTGGGACAGGTTGCCTAGAGAAGCTGTGGATGCTCCATCCCTGGAAGTGTCCAAGGCCAGGCTGGATGAGGCTTGGAGCAACCTGGGCTAGTGGAGGGTGTCCCTGACCATGGCAGGGGGGTTGGAACTAGATGATTTTTAAGGTCCCTTCCAACCTAAACCATTCTATGATTCTATATTACTAAAGAAAGAAACAATGCTAGAACATGCTAAATGGCAAAACAAGTAAAGCACTAATCCAAAAACAGAGATTCAAAAACAATTGATAAACTTCTCCAAAATAAGAAGATCCTATTGTGGTTGCAAGTTCCAGTTGCATAGACAGTTTGCTTCCTTCGGTGAGCAGTGACTAGATAATAGTCAGTAGAGTTTCATACTCATTTGAGGTCTATTGCCCACCATGCTACAAATCCATCTTCTTGTCTATGCTTTCCTGTCCTCAAAGAGAAACCTGCTATTAACTGACAAGTGTGTGCATGATACCAACTTTCTCCTCTCTTTCTCACATCACAGTCCTATGAACGTTGTGGGGATTTTTTGTTTGTTTTATTATTAATTTTTTTAACCAGAAATATAAATAAAAGAAGCCTGGGGATCAATGGCATTTGAATTTCTCCTGTTATCAAATACTCATCCAAATATGTTGTAAAATCAGAGAATAGAAGACACTTGGGGGAAAAAAAAAAGAAAAAAGGGAAAAAAGAAAGAAATTCAAAATAAGTAGATGGCACTGATCACTTAAGTCCTCAATCTCAATTTGTATTTCTGAAGTTTTTCATAAATATGTACGTTTTGATAAAGACTGAATCATACTGACATACAAAAATTTGTCTCAAGTAAAAGATACACAGTATTTTTAATGCATCAAAGATTTTCTTGAAGATTACAACAGCAAAAGGTGTGTCTAGAACCTGAGTTGGATGGAGGCCTTTTATGACAGTTTCACACTAATACACTTTTAGGACTTTCCTGCCTAATTCTACTAGTTGTTTGATGTATTTAACATCACAGTGCAAGTGAGGTTACAGAGGTCATAAAATATGGCACTGACTCTACGTATTCCAAAATCTATTTCCATACGCTAAAAATCACTTCCAACGCATTTGAGAACTTCAATGCGTATCGCAATCCTGACAGTCAAAGAACAAATGCGAAATTTGACCTAACATTAATTACAATATTAAACAAATAGCTCAGGACTCATGGTGTTTTGCTCTCTCCCGTATAAGAAGGAATAGAATTTACCAAGTATGCCAAAGTTTTCTCATAAATAATACTGTGAGTACCTCAACATTTGTGAAGTGGTCCATGTGGAACTTCAGGAAATTAATCCGCTACTTGCTGAATTCTATATAAACAAGTATTCTAGAAGGCCAGCAACAATGTATGGTAATAAGTTAGCTATAATTAGTAATAGAAGCCTTAAAATAACTGCACCCTCCTGAGTTTGCTGTACTCTGGAAATGATAGAATCATTTTTTTCCAGTGTAACTAAATGGTAATTGAAAGCTGATTTAGGATCAAAGACAACTTCAAGGTTATAAATATTTGTAGTTGGCTGTGAAGTGTTCTCATGAAAAATTCTTAAAAGTGGATGCCCTGCTGTAATGGTAGTACATTTGCAGGAGCCAAACAGAAATAAGACATTTTTCTCAAAGACCTACATGCAGGAAAAATACACGAAAAACAAACAAACAAGCTTTGAGGAGGAAAAGAAAAAACCCGAATGCCTTACCGAAGAATCAAGTGCTGTTAGCTGAAGTTTATTATAAGATGGTTTATTTGATGTGGCTGGGAAAAAAGCCCACAGAACCAAAAAAAAGAACCCCATCAGCCCTAATGAGTAAATATCGATCGCTATTGGGAAGTCAGAATTACTTCTGTGATTCTTTATTCTTTCCATCCAGTGCTTTCATAGGACACCAACCATTACAGCAGCTTTGCTTTTTCTTCATGACTGGCAAAATCCTGGTTTATAATCCCTCCAGGTACTGACTTCAACATTTGCATTTGTATTTTAATTATTTTCTTCTATTGTACAATAGTTTCCAAAACAATATAGTTGAAGTTTTTAAAGCAATTCCATAAATATGCAACTTTCTGAAGTGTTCTTTTACGCATTATGCAAGGCAGCAAAGCAAGACAGCAGCAGTGGAAACTTTTAGAGACAAAAGACACCGTATACCCAATCCCTTCCTCACCTGCCCTCCAAGATTGCTTGTGGACCTAAACAACATAAATAACTGGGATTAAAACTAAGGTGTCACTTCCAAACTGAGTTGATCACATTTAGTGTCACTGAAGATGAAAAGAATCCCCATGCAGAAGAAAGGTATGGAGTATTTGGCATGAACCATGAGCTCTTCAGTTACCTGAATCTCAAGAAAGAAACACAGAGAATGTGGATTCACATTGCTGAAATTTACCTTACCTTTTCCTAAGTGTAATTACCATCTCATGAGAAACTCTATCAACAGACCTAGTGAATATGCAGTATGCAAAAAAATCCCCTGTGCATTGCTACTACATATCCTCATCCAGCTGTTTAGGCCATATCCTCTGGATTGCATTCATTCCCTTTTAACACATTTATTATTTAAAAACTACTAGTAGAAATATTTATTCCAAATTGTGGTCCTCTTGAGCAATCTGACCAATTCATTTAAGGATTTGAAGGAATTAATATAATTAATACAATTTAAGGGATGACCTATGATACAGAATGTCAGATTTCAAATTGTTTTTCTCCCCTAGCTATCAGTGCTGAATAATTAACGTTTGCACAAAACCCGAATTCAGAGCTGAAAAATGCACCTGAATATTTGAAACCTGCTTAGAGACTCATGACCTTTCAGGTGCTGCTGCTGAGAAAGTGAAAGATCAGATCCAACAACTTGCTCATGGGTTACGGTGTATTAGCATAACAAATTCCAGAGTCTTGGGGACTGCAGAGGCCTGCAGTCATCAGGGAAAGGCGATGGGAGGGACTTACACTGACAAAAAAGGGAGGTGACAGAGGAGGATTATGGCTGTCCATTGTCAGTGTATCTCTAGGCTTGTGACCTATCTTCTCCCCACAAATGGGTTAAATTCCTCTATGTTCACTACTGTTGAGTATTGCAGAATAATCACCGTCTGAATTCTTCAATCCCCCAACACAACATTGTGTCTGGCTGCACCATATTCAGGCTTCGAATTTTTTTTGTATTTCTACATAAAATATGTAGTTCTGGCAGTTCTACATAACCTGCATGTATGAGCAATCCTGTGATCATCTGTAACTATCAAACTTGCCTCCCAAAAAACAGACAAACAGGGAAATTAGGGAAGTAGCATTCTTAAGTGTTACTGTGTTGAATCTCCACACTCAGAAATAGGACTTTCAGGACATGTCTGACTTGAAAGTGGAAAGGGAAGCTATAGACAGGTAGAACCCCTCACACCACCAATTTATAGGTGCGATAATCCACCGACAGATTTTTTTTTTTTGCTGTGAAAAAGAACCATATTGTAAAACACATCACTAAACACCTAGAGAGGAGAGAAAAAAAAAGGTGCTAAGGTAGACAGAGAAAAAACCCCTTCTCAGTAATTCCTTACAACAGTGATCTACACCACAGTGACACATGGTTAGCAATTTACCATCTTGCTGCATCCTGATCTAAACAATACAGTAATAGTAATCAATACAAGTACTTGAAAAGACTCATGGTTACATCCTATATCCTTAATTTTCAACAAGGAGCCAAAGCACTGTGAATAACATACCCATTTTTTCCCCCCAAATAATAAGGCTTCCTCATATAAGAAGCCCAAGAAGAGAGAAGCAGAGTGTCTCAAGAGTGTCAGTAGGAATCTAAAAAAAGCCCCCATGACTCCAGTCTGTGCTATAATACAGTAGGTGTTATTTATTCTGCAAAGCACCGAAGTAGCAACGAAGCTCAGGAAGCAGACCAATAGATTATAAGGACCTCATACTCATCACAACGTCCTCTCTGCTCAAAAAAGAATCTCACTTAGTGACACAGGCTTCATTTTTTGGAGGGAGAGGGGAGTTGTTTGTATGTTTACTTTAACCTTGAGGATTTGAACATACAAACATACCAGCAGAGAACCCAAAAGTAACTACAACACTGGAAAACCTGGAAACTCTCACAGACAACGAGCTCATATCCAAACTGCACCCGAACTAGACTGAGAGTTATTAAAGAAATAAAATGCACAAGCTCATTAGCATGACCACACACAAAATGAACACTGAAAATATCCTTAATAGAGAACTAAAAAGTTGAGTAGATGTGTCAAAAAACCACCGACAGCTAAAGGCAGTAATCAAGTTGACCTTTCAGGACACAAAGATTCAAGCAGGATATTGAGACCAGATGACTGCAAAAAAGGAAAGGATAGCACAAGCAGGGATACGAAACTGCAAAATTCAGACAACAGCATGGAAAGTGGAAGCATGATTAAAAAAAAAAATAACCACCAATAACCAGAACAAAAACGTGTATGGCTATTTAACCGACAAGACTGACAGAGGCTGCTGTTGTGCCGAGAGGGATAATGCAGCATTCACAAGCTCTTTGGATGAGCAAGAAACATTTTTCAGAAATTTTGTTTACAATACGCCTGCTGTCATTCGTAACCATTACCTTAGAGGAGACTTTCAGCAGGGGATAAACTCCGAAAACACTTCACAGAGAGGTGTTTGGATTTCTCTGTTGAATCTGAAAAACAGAAAATCACTAGTTAAAGCCATCAGCTTATGGCACAGAGGTAGCGCTGGCAAAAGTGATAGAAAATATCCATATAAGAAATCTGCCCACTGAACAGAGAATGTGCCAAGGAGAGAGGTGGATTAGTGGGTTTATCTCAGAAGTGACAGATTTCTGCATTTCAAAAGTGCCATGCTGGAGTGGGTGATGGAGGGACTTACATGATCAAGAAGAACCTGTGGTTCACCAATAGCCAAGGGTTTTGATTTGATCTAAACTCTGTTGTAAAATCCAGAGATTAACCCCACACTGCCACTTTTCCCCTTTGAATTTCAGGAAGATTTATTTCAGGAAGGTTGAACAACTTTGAAAATATATCCAAATACCTTAACCATATGAGGACTGGTGAGAAAGAGTGTAACACAGACATTCTTAACCTTCCTTCTACATCTCCCCACCCACCCAAGGAATACAAAGCAGGTTCGGGGGGCAATAACCTTTGTCATATATGCAGCTGGGAGGTGGTGTATTCTTTTCATTTATCGTTTAAAGAGAGATCATCAGGAAGTCATTACATGGCAAAGACTGGATCTCTGCACAACTGTGGTGGAACTGAACCCTGTAGTATGCAAATATTGTAGACAGTAAAACAGAAAATAGTTTGCAGTATTGGACTTGTCTTTTTCTTATGATATGGTGCCCAGCAGAATGCGATTGGTAAAAATGAGGAAAAGAAAGTTTTCCCAAAATTAAAAGAGACCTTGGTGGATTAGACCCTATTTCATTAACTACTGTTAATCTTTAAAATTAGGCAAGTTTGGCCCCTTACTATGATTCTAACCAGCTTGTGGCTATGATCTGAACCTCATCTCTGTCTGACAGAGGGGACTACTATCGGAATATCAAGAAGCGGCAGGGAAGGTGGAAAAGCAGGCAGTCTAGCTTAATCGACATGTCTCAATTCACAGGCCAGTAGGGGCTATACTGCTTTTAAGTCAGCACCAATGCTCTGACAATATTTTTAAGCTGCTTCTTGAAACATCAGTTGCAACATCAGGATCACCATGGATGACAGACTTGCTGCAGGCTAAATTCAAGGAATATGCAGAGATCCTGTAACAGTTACAGATACTTCAATATATCATGTCTGTTTTGGCAGGGAATAATATTAGCACTATTGAGATAAGGATACAGTAGTGTTGTTTGAAAATATCTGTATCCTGCCTGCTGGGCTGTGATAAACAGTTGTGTGTTTCACACATTACGTATGAGTATTAACAGTATGATTGCAGGCACTTAGAAGCAGGAGGAAAACACAAATAAGTTTGCAAGTTTGATCAGGCTTGCAGTATACTGGTAGTAGGAGCTATTCTACACAGGTGGACTTGTATTGCCTAACTTCCATCTCACTCCATGGTCTTAAAAGATCAACTCATCTGTTCCTGGGTTCAGGATTTGATTAGAAAATACAATAAAGATATAAAGAGAAGGGGCGAAGAGCAAAAATTGAACACAGAAGAATGGAACTTTGTGAAGACCACATAGATGCACATTCTCTGTGACAAAGAGGGCCAGGCAGAAATACTCCATAAAAATATGAATACCATATTTTCATTCTACCTACAGCATCAAAATGACACACCACTTTTAAGAGATGTTTTGGTTTCTAATACAGAGCAAAGAATTCTTATCTCCTACAAAAGACACTTGTTTCAGTGACTTCTTGAAGAAAGAAGGATACTCAGCAATTGCTTCACAGTGACAAAAGAGGAAGAAACGTGTACAATCAGAATGGTTTTGCTATGCCCACAACTAGTAAAAGAGGTTTACAAAACTCTACCGTGCTCTACATTCCACTCATTTCCACAATAAATTACTGCCTTTCTTCCCTTTTACTACATTTGTTCAGACTGTCATTGTGATTAAATACTACCTCCAAATTTTCCAAGCATCCTTCTCTGCTTTTTGAAAGGACAACTTATTTACAAGCGGCTTTGCCAATCGGAATGCATGGGTCAAATCGTATCAGAATTATAAGGCAACAGGATTTGTTTCAGACATAGAAGGAACAACCAGGAAATATCCAAAAAGATTTAAGGTTCAGGAATTCTTGCTCTCCAGTAATCTGAGGCCAAAATGTTGTAGCTCAACGACATTGGAATTGTAATTTTTTAAGCACAGTGATGATAGGTTCTCATGGATTTGCAGCTATGGAGAGTTGCTCCTATCACTTCAGCAGAACTGCTTAAGAATTACTGGAAGAAAATGGAAACAGCATTTCCTACAGGATACTCTATCTGCAAACAGAAAGGGTAACTACCTGAAAGTAATTTCCTTTCTTACAGTATGTCTTAATATTAACATAATCATAAACACTTAAGACAGCATTCCCCTCACATCTCCATTATTAATCTCTTAAAGCTGAGTTATGAACAACATAAAACATTAATGCATCATGCCCTAATAATTATTATCTTATTAGAGCATTTGCACAATATGGCTTGTTAGATGGTTTGTGTTCATAAGCAAGAGAAGTTTGCATTTACCAGAAGATACAAAAAAAAGCAACATACCCAACAGCCAAACCAAACCAACACACCCTGTCAATATTATTTCCATCAACAGCATTTTCATAAATGGATAAAATATTAATGAAGCAGACAAAATGTAGTAATCTGGTTAAATATTAATTTTATACTTCCTTTTTTTTTTTTTTTTTAAAGAGCATGTCTGCTGAACATTGAGTACTATTTATTGAGAGCCCCAGAGCCACCACCCTGCCCACCTTCTCAGAGCAGCTTTCTGTAGTCACAGTAGAGGAAAGTGATCCCGCTCATCCTGGCAGGGACCACCTTCAGCCCCAGCCATCGCATTCAAAACCTGGCGGCTACGTAGAGCTAAAGTCATGGCACCAACAACT
This sequence comes from Rhynochetos jubatus, assembly GCA_027574665.1. NCBI lineage: Eukaryota > Metazoa > Chordata > Aves > Eurypygiformes > Rhynochetidae > Rhynochetos > Rhynochetos jubatus. The sequence goes on from CM050662.1 coordinate 7,507,774, forward strand.
CCAATATCTGCTCAGAATCCCTGTACTTACTCCTCACCAACCACTTAATAACTGGTCTTATGGCAAACTGTGCCTCAACGAGCAAACACTCCCATGGACATCAAAGAAATGCGAGCCAAGTGCTCGTCAGCCTCAGAGGTGCTTAAAAACACAGAGTAAGTTCGAGCAGCACCTGGATGTATAGGTACATGCATTCTAATTCCATCTCTGTCACCAACCGTCTTGGTGATCATGAGCTAGTCACAAAGTGTTTGCTTCAACTCCTTCATCTGTATGATGGCAATGATATCTAACTCAGAGGGATGCTGTGAGGATTAATTAGTTAATGTTGGTAAGTGCTTTGAAGATGAAAAGAGCTACAGAAGAGATAATCAGTTTTACAGTCTCTAAAAGCTTTTACCATGTCTGCAGAATTATTTTGGAGTACCACATGAATATTATCTGAGAGAATCTGTCATTTATCACGTACATCCTGAAAAGGGGAGGGAAAAAAGAAAAAAGGAGCAGGTATGCAAATGTTTCAGTGTTAAATCATGTATCCTGTTCTAAAATCTGTAAAGATGTTTTAGGAATTCATTTCCAAGCCCTCATAACCACACAGGGTATGCTGTTTCAAATGCTGGCATTATCCAGGGGCAAACTCGGTGGCAGCTGCCAAGAGTCAGTGGAGAGAGCCCAGGGCAGGGCCCGGGCAGAGGTTTGAACAGGGCAAAGCTCAAACTTCCTTGCTACAAACAACCGGCGCCTTGCTACCACTTCCTACAGGAAACAAACCCCAAATGGCATTGTTGCCTTCACTCTTCTTTACCTACTGATTTGAAATTCTGAAATCACAGTGATTCTTTGATATGTGTCTGGGTACTCTGGCTTCTTCTCGGTATATATATATATTACAAGGGACCGGGAGATGACATCCCATTCTCTGAAGAAACGTCCTCAAGGCAGAATGTATACCTATTTAGCTTTGGCAGATTTACTTTTGGTTGCCTAGAAAGTCTTCAATATGTACATCCCAGCTGCATTTCCTCCCTTAATTGATTTTCATTCCCAATACTCAAAATCAAAGTTTTTAATGAAAAAGTCTGAGGCCACTTAAACTTTTGCAAGCCAGCCAGGACAGAGAAGCATACACGGTTGAAAACTTCAGAATTTTCAGAAAGAAATGTCTGTACTGACTCCACCTTAGATAGTTTCATATCTAAGAACAGCCATATCTTCCCTTTCAATTTTAAGTAGTTTTCATGGATGATTTGAAGCACAGAACACTGGAAGAACAACAACCTGTACACATGCAACTGGTTCACAGCTTGTGTGTTTTTCTGGACAAATTGCTTCCAACTATTATAATTACGTATTTTTCAAATGACCATCAGAAAAAGGAAAAAAAAAATTATTCGGAAAGAGGCTCTCTCTATAGAGCACAACGTCACTTCAGTACTGGTAGCTGATGTATTACAGTGCAAAGGTGCTACGATGCATACCTGTGCTGTATTACAAGTGCAGTACTGACTAGCACTAGCTACTGTCAGAAAAGAAGAACCTGTACAATTTCTGCAACAATCAAACTTCAGAACTTCATTAAGCCATACTTTCCTCTTCAAAAATAATGTCTACTGCCAGTCTTAGTGATTATCAGTAGTCAGAATACCATTAACACAGTATCAGACAATCCACATTCAACATTATTCTGCAATGAAATACATTTGCTTTTGGTTGTAATCATTACATTTTGCCCACAGCCCTTCTCCTATTTTATGTCAAATGTCAGCATCGATGGGATTGAAGGAAAAAAAAAGCAAGTATTTCAGCTTGCTCTTCTTTCCTAAGTTCTTTGCGCTTCACATAGCAGTAACGATTATTTATGGCCCTTCTCTGCTCCCAAAGCCACTGCCCACTAATCTCCCGCCACATTTAATACTGCAAGGCTACACTTCTGTTTCGTAAAAGAAGGTGGAATGTCTTGGCCTAGATGCATCCTTTTCAGGGCAAAAGATACCTCAAGTTTTGGAGAAACAGTTACATGTCTGGAAAGGAAAATCTGGAAAACTGAGGCAATCCTTTCCTATTGCAATTACCTCCATCATTATCTTCTTTGTAAACTGGCCCCATTAAACAATTCAAAGGCGACCCCAGATCCTCCAGTAGGTAGGTCAGAATTCAGTTTAATCATGGCGAGATGGTTCCTCTTGGTTCTTTTACGAAAGTTTTCCTTCAGGTTAAACAGTTCTTCTCCCTTTCCCAATATTTATTTTTAATGTATTTATAACAAGTAGTTATAAATTCAGATCCTTTCACATGCAAACCCAATGATTAAAGGCCTTTTAGACCCATTTGCATGACAGGTTACTATACAATGACAATTAGGATAATGGGTATCTGACCCATCCTCCCTGCGGCCCCCTCCCATTTATTTAACATGGAAACCCAGATTTTAAGCACTGTGCTCCAGTGCAAGGCCAATTCAACACTTCCCTGCCTGTGGCAAGTACTTCACCAGCTGCACTCTATGGGCAAGTGGCACTGGTGGCTGGCAGGCATCCTTGGGCCAGCCTGTACGCCCAGGCCGCAGTTTGTGTGTCCAGCTGATGAGCTTCAGGCTCACAGCAGAAGTCTCCTGGTTCCTTGATTACACACCCCGTATTTCATACTACTGGATTTAAATTCTGTGTCTGTTACTGCTGCCCCCAGCGTCATCCAGCTTGCCTGTATGCTGGAATGACAATGTCTTGCTTTTATACCAGCAAACATCACCTACACTGGGGTGTTCTGCACCAGTCACAGAAGGACTGCGGCAAAACATGCGGTCGGACAACTGGATCCTACCTCTTCCAGGGTCGTTTTCATTTTCTCTCCTCGAGCCAATTACTACCTTGGTTTACACTTCTCAGTACAAGATTTTACCTCAGCCCTGTGACATCCCACTGCGTGCGGTACCCAAGCTGTCCCTGCCGGGGCCTGCCCGCACCTCTGTGAGGAGAGGCCGGCTGCAGCCAGCCCCACACAGGGCACCGCTCAGCCCCTCAGCCAGGCTGGTGGAGCCCCACTGAACACATTCAGCAAAGGGTGTAACGCTACCGGGCAGCGAGGAGAGAGGCATGAGAAACAGCCCGGCGGATGGCAAGGCCTGAGGAGGTGCTGCCGGCGCCACAGCCAAGACTCCCCCTGGCAGAGTCGCTGCCGGGGCCGTATTTCTCTGCAGGCACCGAGAGGACCCACAGTGGGGCGGGAAAACTGAGGCTTCGTTCAGCTACCACCGGACCATGCTCAGCCTTGTGTCATTCATACTGCACATGCAGTTTTCAGGTATTTGTTCCTGATGTGATAAACATGTAAAGAAATCTTGAGGCCTCCTGGATGTTAAAGCCCTAGAGCTCTTAGTCGAGTTCCGCTTCACAACATCACACGTTCCTACCTATGCAGGGATCAACACTTAATGCTGGAAGTGGCTGCAATGATAGCACCATCATCAGTACTGTCCCACAAAACCAGTATTCAGTTGCAAAGTCAACTTTGTTGTTATTTATTTATTGAGGGTTATTTAAAACAAAACCAAGCACCCAATCTTAGAACTACCATACACATCGAGGCTCAGTGACACCCGTGATTTTTTTCCCTTTCTCAAGAGGAAATAACTCAAAAATTTCTCAAAGGGAATCCAAGGCCAATATTTCGTATCTGCACGGCCTCCCACTTACAAATGCCCGATTCCTGCTGAGTATCCAAAACCTGTCAAGACAATTTACATCCCTCAAAACACCCAGGACGTGGCGTACCAGCCACACAAACACTAACCATTAATTTCATGTTGCTACCTATTAACCAACACGAGAAAAAATATGAAAGATTAAACACTTGCTAACTGCTGGAAGAACTCCTGCACGCCAGTTCCTAGCCCTCAAGGAGCAATGGTGTGAGCTCACCGAGCTGCTGCTTGTACCTTAATTTTCCATGGAGTAATTGACTCTGAGAGGAAGCAATCCTGATAGAAGCAGAAATGCACAACTTGCCAACACAGCTCAGCCACTATGCTACGTACGCCCTAGCAACACGCATGAATCCTACACAGACATGACAGTAAGTCATATATTTCATCTAACTCGTATGAATTCAGAGTCAATGAAAGGGCAAACACCATTCTTAAAATCATCATCCTCTCTGATCTCTCACTCTTGATTGGGGAGCAACATACGCTCACTCTGGGGAATTAGCAACAGGTCATCTTCCCCTTTTCAGATGTGTCCGTTCCGTTCTGTCTGCACCAGCTATGCTTCTTGCAGAATCACTTTTCAAAAACGAAAAGTGTGTCTCCAACTGCCTGGCTGATTAACATCATTAGAGCGCATACGGATCACACATACCAATCGAAGGAGAGGTTCACGAAAATGTCTCTGTGTTCGTGTGTTCATACCAGATCTGATGGATGGTTCGTATACCATCTTCATTTAGCCTTTCTAAGGTCCAACAAAACGTTACAGAATGAATCAGTTTAATATCACCCTGGCTTACATAATGCAGAGGTGTAACAGAAGGCTGGAACGAGAGACTGTTACAGGTCTGTTAAGTTTTACGTAAACTGTTAAGGTTTACGACGCTGCTTTTTTTTCCTATTTTTTCTTTATGGATCAGTTTTTAGTATTATTTTCCTTTGCCTTTATCTTGAAAACTGGACATTTGATAACACAACTTATACCATATTGCCTGTGTTCATATCATAAAGATTTAATTCAGCTGGATTTGCCTCTTTAAGAAATATCCAGCAACACAGGTGTAAACGGCTACCCAGTTAAATATGGTGGTTTTCCTAAATCAGGTGGTATTTTGTCATCTAGATTAGAGAAATAGCAAAGTCCTATGACTAGATTACTTGATTGCTTTTAGCAAAGCTGTTACTAGGAAGAAAGCAGACAAGATACCTATTTTTCTGTCTGAACTCTAGGAAAGAGCCTATACCCCTTTCATACTCCTGCCTTTATGCTTGTCTAATTTCCTTCTCTGGCAGCATTCACCATTAACATGCAGTGACCAGTCTTTACTAAGAAGCCCTAACTCAGTGCTCAGACCCACCTAAGAGTGCCCCTCAGCCCATCATTTTTCTCCTTATGGACAGTGTAGAGAAGTGGGGAGGGAGTAAGTGAAAGAGAGGGAAAGGTATTCATCATAAAGCATGGCCAAATATATTAGCACATTCTTCCCACAGCAACTTTTGAAATAAGACAAAATACTTTTCAGATCGATTTTCTCTTCCCCTCACGTGTTTAACAAACACATTTCTAAGCATTACATTTATAGTCTTACTTGCCTTGAGAATACTCTCAGCAAAGAAGTGTTTACAAGACATGAACTAAGAAGCAACTGATTGAACTTTCTCTCATCTTATTTTTGCATATTTAGGCTTTTCAAAATACTTTTTAAAACCAGAGAAAATATTTTTCTTCTTCACTGAATGCCAAAGCATAAGAGAAAGTATGTCTGCATTACAGTGACATACAGACATCACTTCTAAGTCGGCAGCTCAACACTCCTAAAATTAACACAGAAGCTACATAGATAGGCACTTTATCTGTTAAAAAAAAAACCCAAAGCAAACAAAACCCCAAACAACCAACACCACCACCCAATAACAAAACAGGGGAAATATTCAGGTAGTTGAGCGTACTGAAGCACAGAGAGCAGGAGGACAGGAACAGTGAACTAACAAGCCTGCATAATAACCGTAAGGCCTGCCACTGCAGCAGTACAGACATATACTATAATTACCTCAGTTTGGCATAATAACAATTAATACATAAAATAAAGGAGACAGGGGAAGAAAGAAAAGAAGAAGAAAGGAGACACTTTTAATTAACTAATTTTGTCTGTGCTATGTATAAATACTACCTTACCTGACCAGAAAATAGAAATATCCTGCATCTCTCTTCAGATCTACTAAGGAAATAACCACACGCACAGCAACTATCCATTAGCTACAGCCAGCTCAGCTGTAGTTAATTTAAAGAATCACAAGCACAGCAGTATGAAATCAAGAGAACTTAGGCCACTGAAAGTACTTTAACTGTGTGAAAGCTCAGGTACCCTTAGTTTTACTTCTGTTGTACGCTCCAACTGTGAGATAGTAGTTAGATAGACTGTTATAATGTAGTCCCAATAAGTTTAATTAGAAACCCCATGTCTTTCCAGAATCTGGGAATTTTTTATTTCATTTCAAAATAGAGGTTATTTAATACCTACAAAATCATTTTAGTTCAAGTCACTTTGTAATAGGAGAAAAAACTGTAAGACTTTTGATCTCCTGTATCACAATCTACTAAACCACAAGAATACCTGGTTTTCAAACCTTAAATAGTTCTCTTTAGATAATTCAATTCTCAAATTTGGTAAAACATATTCCCAGTCATTAGATGCAGAATAAGGAAAATAACTGGGTAAAAATTACAGGTCTACAGCTGAGTTTAAAGCTGCATTAACTTTAAGCACACTCTGACAGGGCTGTACAACACAGGAAAGCACTTTTGCTACTTCAAGTTAAGCTGAGCTGGGCTATCATCTCTTAATGGCAGGTTGTTGACTTGATGAAGTTGCTGCCAACATCCATAGACTCTCTGTCTGCATTCCAAAATGTCTCCTTAGTGCTATTTTGTCTGCTGACCAGATTCTTCTGGCTCACTCCCCTCTTACCTACTCTCAACAGCACTATAGAAATGGTCGCTAAGTTCCCTCCCAGAACGTATTCCGCCTCAAGTCATAGCTCCTCTCATGCTATAAAGATGCAGTAGTGCAAAAACTTTATTATGGCATTGTAAAACATGCAAAATGCATCCATTATCTGCTGAAATGCAAACTTTGGGTGATAATTCTTGGAGTGACAACATAAACATATAGGAGAGATTTCAAAACTAGACCTGCCAGTTTGCAGAAGTGATGTAGATCAGGTCAACCTGATTTTTCATGCTTGGCACTTGGAGTGGAAACAGGGGGCGGGATGTGTGGCCTTCCTCTGTCACCTGATGTGACACAGAGGGTCATGATGTGTCTCAACACAGAGTCATTACTGGATCATCATAAATGTGCCTGTCGCACAGTTTTCTACAACAACTTCCATGAAGGAAATTTAGTCCTGAGGGAAAGGGGTCATTCCAAAATGCTGCCCTATATAGAGGGGATGTTTCTCTCAAATATTTCTATCACTACATCATTTTAAAAAAAAAAAAAAAATTATGTGGACTTTGAGATCCTAATCCCAGCCATGATCTGACTAATAGGAACAATAATGGCAAAAAGAATATACTGGAGTTGGAGAATTTTACATGGCTACTCTATCTTCACACTATCCTGAAAACTGGAAAAAATGTAGTTCAGGAGCTAACTGAGTTCAGGGATGGATTGCTCAGAACGGGGCCACAGCACATCTTTCATCTAGGAGTTGGGCCTGCACTGCCAGTGCTTTAGCCAATTAACAAAGTTCAAAATGTGCTGAACTTCACCACAAGTATTCTTTTTATCTGTGACATCACATGACATTCCCAGTGGTTTAGAAGCCACAAGTATCAGGCTAATGTGTGAAAAAATCAGGAGCTGCTTTATTTTAAGTCTTTATATCGAGGCAACTTTTCACAAATCACTTTGGCACAACCAGTCGTGTCTAAAATTAAGCGGACATGCTTCAGAAAAATGACCATCACAGCCCGTTGGGTAAAGAGGTTGGAGAATCTCTTTGACAAGCCACTGAAAGATCATAATGAGACTGTGCTCTGACTCTGGCAAAATGAATGTATGTTACACCAAGGAGGTGGTAGAGGTTTATTTGATTTCAAATGCTGCATTGGTTGCTTAGTACTAATACCACAGACTGGAAATTAAAAACATCTAGCACTATCACCACTAAATAATTTATTCAGATCTTAATGTTGTCTGTATAATACATTACTCTGAACCGACTTGTTGCAGTGCCAGCATGTACTGAAATATTCCCAATAGGAACTGATCATATAAATCTGACCTTGGTTTTTCTAACAAGTCAATGCAAAGCGAGGAAGGAGAACAATCTAACACTGTTTAACACTTTCAGCATCTGGTGGAAAACAAAACTGAAGACTAATGTTTACCTAGATAACTCACCATGTGTTTATCTTGGTGAAGGCAAAACAAGCAACAGAATAACTGTTGAATGGAATTACAATAAAACTTTTTTTTTTTCAGACAAAAGGGCACAAAATCAGTTGTCATTTGGGTCTGTGACTATCCCGTATTTGAAAAGAATGTTACATATTCATTCCATTTATCATTTAAAGTCAGATAATCAGGAAGTCATTATGTGGCCTACATTGGGCAGCTATTCGATTAGAGCGTAATTGAACACTGTAAGGCAGCCAAAGCTGACAGGTTGGGAATGCATAATATTCTTCCCCTGGTATTTTGAAGCCAGGGGAAACTGTAGGAAAATCATTGTCAATCAGAATCTGACAACTGAGTGAGAGAGGCTGGAATCTCTGATACTTTGTAAAGAGAGAGACAACTTTATTTTGTAAGCTACTGAGACGTGCTTTCGGTATTCATCAAATTATAAGGCATTGCTATTAAAAGATTATGACTGAAACAAGATGCCTTCATTTGGCCCACTTTTCTTTGTCATTTAATGGAGGCAAACCAGTGCTCAAATAAGAAAGTGAGAGGAAAGCTTAGACTCCCAAGCACAGTGTTTTAAACCTGGCTTTGAAATGTGCTGACTGCTGAGAACAGCTATTAACAGTGCACAGAAACACACCCCATACACAGAGCTTGCAAAAAAGTTTGCCTTCCAGTTGTGGAGTATTTAAATTACAGAACAGTATTGCAAGAGGCTTGAGATTAAAAAGTTATTTTTATGAAGTCTTTAAACTGTATTTCCAATTAGGAGCAATATAAGTTTTCTAATTAAAAGCCTGTTTATTTCCCAACACTATCAGTTCAGTAGAAACAACTCCTGTGATAAGCACCTCTGCATTTTTCTGGGTATCTAAAATACACCCCCAGACATAGATCAGTAATGTGCATGTCACCATTCCATCAAAGATCAGGGCAAGGCCTTAGAGCTGTAGCTTTTACTTACAGAAATATTCTTGTATCACTAGCAAGCAGAATACTAGGGCTAGCAGATGAGGTCTACTGTCACTCCAAGGGATACATATGTGTTGCAGCCACTCGTGGGAGACCATCAACACTTTTTAGACTCCAGCACCTTTGAGCAGCTGTTGCTGGTATCATGCAAAGAAGACGTCTCAAGCTTTCCAGACAGTCCTTGAGGACTCTGCTTCTCAGCCTAACTGCCTTCACGTCACATGTACAAGATGTTAGAAGGTGTTCATGAGGTGATAGAAAAAATATATATGCAGTACATTTCTACACGTGCACGATTAAACAAAATGGAGGGAAATAACAACTGACCGCTGAAAGATTACTCTAATTTCTACTTGGTTGCCACAATGGTTTTCTTTTTTTTCTTTCCTCCCCAGACAGCTAAGTCTATATGCCCTGCACATAAAAGGTTGAGAAAACTACACGAGTGGGAAGCACAAGCAGGAAGCTCCTCATGTTATCCAGACAAGGCAGTAACCCCTGATAACCACCCTCCTAAATCATTCAGCCTACGCCACTAACAAAGCCCGGGAATATAATGGAGCCTTTCAGCACGAGCTGTAAATCACTTGAGGTAATTCGAAACCCAAAGGGAGTTGTATCCCAGGCTAGGAAAAATCCAGGCATTAGATGCTTTCCTTTAAAACAAAGGCGACATCTTGAGCTCCTTCGTGGGTATGGTGCCAGGACCTGGAGGGCAGAATAGTACAGCTTCAGGCTGTACTCCATTCACTCCCCACAGTTGCCAAACCCGTGGAGTTTACAGTGAAATTAGCACATACACTAAATTTCATCATTTCCCTCCAAGAAATGTGTCTATCAAAGGGATCCCTGGCTGGCACAGAGGGTGTGCATCAGGGGGGTTGGCATCCTGGGAGAGCACCTTGCCCCAGTGTGGTATAGCTCTAGTGTGAAAAGGAAAGGAAAGGAAGAAAGAAAGGAAAAACGAGGAAAGAAATTGCGTGGAATGAAAAATTCTCACGCGTATTCTCTCTAAATCTCTAACATTAAAATACTAACAGATACAACTATATGTTGTTCATGAGATTCTCGAGAGTTATTTCACAGAAGAGCCGCATTTGACTTAGGGAAGAAACCCTAAGATACTACATTTAGCCCTCAATATCAATTTCTAATTATTTCAGTATGTTATTATGCCAATTAATTTTTAAACTTGCAAATTTCCTAATCTAATAGGAACGTCTTTAATACTACAATCTTCCCAAGCATTTACCTTTATTTGACTTTGCTCACACTTTTTTTCCTCCTTGCAGTCTGGCTTTTTGCCTTCGAACGCTAACAAGCACAAATGGGAGTAAGTCCAGTGGAGCAGCACTAAATTGCATTATTGTTCCAGAGGTCATCTCTCTCCTCTGTTTAAGGAACAGCCTAGAGTTTGCACACTGCTGCATTATCCCTTTGTTACCTGATACTACAAATCTTCAGTGCTGCTGAGGATTGTATCCAATGAGGAAAGAGTGGAGAAAATCAAACAAAACAAGAATTTCTTGACAGGCATTTCAAATTTTCATACGTTTTGGGTTCTACAGCCCAGTGACAATATTAAACCATGGGAATTTTTTACTTTATTTTTTAGAGTGGGAGATGGGACTGTGCTATAACTAAATTTGATGGAAGCATCTTTATCATTAAAAGGCAGTAAATGTTTGTCTGGATATTCTTTTGCCAGCTGACACAAGAATTCAACTGAAAGAAATAAGTGACTTCTAAAAAGATCAGTCCTTCATTTTTTAAAAGCTAAAATAAAAGGGGCATAGAATGATCCTATGGTGAAGATCAAAATAGTATGACCAGTATGAACGTCGGAACAATGTATTTGATAAAATCATTTCACCAGCAGGTCCCCTCTTATTTATCAGATTCCACAATTTCCTTTCATGAGGTTGTATGATCCATCCAGATTCCTAAGACCAACCCACAGCAACTTTGCCCCTCGGTTTAATCAAACGGATCTGTAAGGGCAGAATGTTCCTCTTTCTGTTGACAGCATCTCTCTGTGTCATGTTATTTTGGCATATTTCTCTGTTTTTCATTGGAAAGCTGATTATTGAATACCTACTCTAAATGAGATCCTGAAGTCTGAGGAATATGTAACTTTCCAAAGTTCTTAAGGGGCTACAACTCTCTTCAATGCTTCTGATTCCAGAAAGGACAGAATCAACCCCAAATACGTATCTGAGTGCACCAAAATCTTTGGGTATTTTTTCATTTCGAGGTGACACTTTCAACTCAGATACAATTCCATCTAAAGTTTAATCATAAATTTGTCATAAATCATGAAGCATCAGCCAGGTATCCACGTTTCTTTTAATCCCTTTCCTCAATCTCCCCAAACAGGAGAATATTTGTAAAACCAAATTTATTTCAGCTGATATGCAGCATCAATTTTTGTAACTGAACTGGGCAACATCACGAATTCCAGAAGGTTGCCACTGCCTTTTTCATTTTCCTTTAGTATAGACTTCCGTGCTGCAACTGTATTTATTACTCATGCAATGTATACTTAGAATATGCACACAATGTTTACAAGCAACATAATTCATGTGTCCACAGTGTGTGTGAAGTCAAAATAATTTTGTATTAAAAGCAGTAGTGGAATGAAGACATCGGAATGCTGACAGACATACCTGGATGCATTGTAAAAGTCTTAAATAAGTTCCATGATGGTATTCCGGCAAAAAATTAGTCCTGCAACTGGTCACAGTGTGGTTGAAAAGACAGAGCTGCATTTCCCAGGAAAGCCGCACACCACTCAAAAGCTTGAAATATTCAACTTAAGGGTGTAAAATAGTTAGCTGTAATTTAAGTAAGATTCAAAGGGCGCTCCAACATGCAGCTTTATGGGATTTTCAATTATAACTAAAATAACTGAAGATGTAAACAGAGACAGCAATGACTGTACCATCAAACATCTGCTTCATCATTATTTGAACAGCAGAACGCGTATGAATCTCCCATCTATTTATAATCCTGGCATATACTGAAATCTCTCGGTTTGTTTTAGTCTACTTAGGATACTGTTCAGTTAAAATACTATTCCCCACACTGATATGTAGTGTTTGCTCTATGAAATAAGAGCCTACACTCCTTGAGACTTGGTTACATGCTGTTTCAAGTTGTGATTTTAAGAAATGATGTAAGACACCACATCTGGTAGTCATCTACATCATTCATTACCTAAGGTTTTACAGATTGGTACTGCCCAACATGAACATCTTTTATCTTCTTATCTGAAGATAAAATGAGGCCAGGACTGTTGCTCCCAAACACCTGTCTAACAGTAAGATAAAGAGTTCCACACAGAAATGTATTTTAAAGTGAAACAATGTAGATCTTCTTTTCCTGCATAATTCATAAAATTAAAAAACAAATAAAGATGGAAGTGACTCATTATTACAGCTGTCTATTATAAGCAACTTTAGTCTAAGGTAGTGTTAGTACACAGAAAGTTAACTCAACTAACTAAATCTCTCCAACAAAAATGAAATTAATTGAAAAAAATAATTGAAATTGAAATCCTGCCAATGAATTGTTGGGAGACTGAAAACATCTGACGTGGTCAGAAAATGCATGGACACAAGACCACAGCTTTGAAGGCAGCATCGTTCCACCAGAAGGTTTTACAGTGCTTTAAGAAAAGATTTCTGCTTTTTTATTTTTGAATGTGAGGCAAAGCCTTACCCTCCAGCCTCACCCCTCTTTCCAAAAAGTGTATAGGTAAAATTTTCATTTAGCATCTTTAGCAATCTTACGTGTGGTTTGAATAGTACATTTTCATTTCATTCATCATTTAAAGACAGATAATCAGAAAGTCATTACATCGGCTGACACCAGGCCCTCCGCTCGATTGTATTGTAATTGAGCACTGCAGAGCGTGTGCCAGATCTAATGGATAATGAATATATTATGTCAGCAGAACCGCCTCGGCAAAGCTCCTGGGGAATCAGAGGGGGCTACTGCAGTGACATGTAGGGTCACAGATGTTGTGCTGATTTACTGATGGAGTGATTGTGTAATTAGGTAATCAATGGTGGGTAGAGGACTATATGTGGACAGCTTATTTTATACAAATACAGACCATACGAGTGTGAGGCTCCTGTTCTAGACAATGTAGGACCATATTTTGGTTCGGCCTAATTATTTGTAAATTCTTGATCATACATTCCAAAAGCGTGAGGGTGGAAGGCCAGCAGTCGAGGTCTGACTCCAATTCAAATGCTACAGTGACGTATTTTCACAAACTTTTTACAATATTGCCTGTGCAATTTAGAAAGCTCAAATTTTCTACCTTGATTAAAATAAAATTCACCTTCTTCGCAGTTCAGCTGTATTTGTACTACAGCTTTTAACATTTCATGCAGAGGTAAAAAGCTGTCCTTGCAATAAAAAATGTGAAACATCTCTAAGCATTTGCTCTACGTTTACTCTGCTCTCACTAAAAGCGTTCAGTAACACTTGCTTTGTTCCTCCGAATGACAGTTTGTTTAAAAAAAAATAAATATCCTAAAACATTGTTACAGACATTATGTACATTTGCAATAGAAGTGGCTGTAACAGGAAAACATTGCTTTTTTTGGAAGTCAGGTGATTGAACCTTTTACTAAAGATGATGAATGATTACTAATTCATATTTCTGTCTTTTCCCTAATTGAGACTGACTGTAACAGCAGCTTCTCCCCAGAGCGCACCTCTCTCTCTGGTTCCATTTTAGTGTCAGACCGACAGTGGGCTTCACGTCCCGCGCTCAGCAGAGGTCTGTAATCCAAGCACTCTCCGGTGCGGGAATACACCTGTCTGGTTCCCAGTCTTGGTAGTGACGGTGTCTCCGCTGGGGTTTTGGCATCCATTGGAAATTCCCTACAGTGTTTGTGACAAGTTCCAGCTGGGATTTGGCATCCACGAGGATTTCCTCCCAGGAGTCTGTGACAAGACTGCAGTGACATGGATCTTCAGGGAAAAGCATTATTTACTCATTACTCAAAAACACAAAGTAGGGAGACAAAAGGCATGAACATGCAAAGGCCAGCACTCGTGTATCACTTGTACCGGTTTGTTTCTTCCGCAGCAAAGAGCAGCAGATGACTTTGCTTCATTTTCTACCTTTCTCCCTCTACAAGCCTTTGCCAAACTGTCAGCTTTTCACTGACACCCTGGGCAGTCATTTACCCAGCTCACTCAGTTCCCCTCTTTACTATGGATGTGGGATCTTCTTCATTGCCAAGCTTTAACCTGGAAAGAACCCGTTCCAGCCAGAGGGAGAACGAATGGAGAACATGCCTTAACAAAGAGGGACAAATGCTTTTTTCTCTTCCCTACTACATTCCCATTGTCAGGACAAGGGGTAAAGGGTTTAAATTGAAAGGGGGAAGATTTAGATTGGATATTAGGAAGAAATTCTTCACGGAGAGGGTGGGGAGGCACTGGCACAGGCTGCCCAGAGAAGCTGTGGATGCCCCATCCCTGGCAGTGTCCAAGGCCAGGCTGGATGAGGCTTGGAGCAACCTGGTCTAGTGGAGGGTGTCCCTGCCCATGGCAGGAGGGTTGGGACTGGATGGTCTTTAAGGTCCCTTCCAACCCAAACCATTCTGGGATTCTGTAATTCCTTTATTTCTTTTTGGGCCACCCCAAAGTGGGCAGACCACACTGAGGAATCAAACAACAAAGTGAGGCATGTTCCTAACAAGTAATGCAGATTTTCCCAGTTTACGACTATCAGAAATTTTGCCCCTAACAAGCAATTTGCAAAGAATGATGTGGGTTTGATTCTAACAAATGCTTTTTCCTTCACTCTCTTTGGAGGTATGCAGACCTCTGGACTGTGTCATAATGATTTGTAATTATGCACTGTTACATCTCAAGTATTTCTATCCTATCTAAGGATGCACAGAGTCTGCTGTGTCTAGATCAACATCAAATTCATTATTACATGGTTTTACACCTTCTCTTTCTCCCCTCATCCCTGGTCTTGAGCACCCTTCACTAGCAACTATACAGTACCTAGAGTAAAAACAGGCTACTACTTTTTGTTACGTTTTTCCACCTATTTGCCCACTTTCTACACCCCACTATGAGATGAATGCTAGTAAGACCCTTATGCTACAAATCCTTTACTGCTATAAATTTTGGTAAAGATGTATATAATATCTTGAAGCTTTTTCCTTGATTGTTGATTCATTTCCTTCCTTAGGGCTTTACTGGGCTATCCAACTGGTGAATTTTGCTTTTTTTCAGCTCCTCCTTTAACAGAAAAGTATTGTCTCTCCTAAATCGTCTCTACTTCTCACAAGCGCTGAGAAGTAGAACAGGTACACCTGCCACTTAGCAGGAACAGAGAGAGATTTGCTAAACCAGGCTTCCAATACAAGACAGCAATTCTTAGCACTTAACTGTGTAGAGCCTGGACAACACCTGTCCATCTGCTTGATTTTTTTCCACACCGAGTTTCACAGTCCCCAGACTCCAGAGAGCCACCAGTGCTGACCTCTTTCTGAAAGTAGTACTGTCCTTCCATTCTTGCAGAGTAGTGAATAAGGAAAAAAAGGTTTATACACCAACTTAACTAAGACACTCAAAATATTCTTGGTGTCATTAATGAAACACTACATCATGATGGTGTACTTTTTGGGGTTTTTTTAACAGCATAGCCCGAACTGTCCCTTGAAGGGCCAGCACAACCAAAATCTGTGTTTATATTTAATGTACTCTAAATGTAGTCTTTTTGCATATCAAAATACTTACTGCTATTGTTTAACTCTGTTCTTAATAAGGATTTTTCTCTCCATAATCAAATCTTGAGAGAGATTCTAATGCAATTTCAGAGGCAAAACTAAGAGAAAGCTTAAGTTTCAAAATAAACTTCCTCTTTTTATTCACAAACATGCCTAGTTGATATCAACCATTTTTTAACTGAAACCCCTTAAATCTCTTTATGATTATTTAAGCACTGAGCATGGACAATCTCAAAAAAACATAAAATTCAAAAGTCACCATGCACAAAGAGGATTTGCTGGCAAACACAGAGCAAAGTAAAGCTTTCCTTAGTATTCCAGCACATTCAGGCTGCAAGGAACTCCTCAGGCTATCCTGAAAAGAGGTCATACCATGATCAGGAGAAGGTTTTTGAATGGTGCTTGGTAATGTTGGAGGATATTTATGATGATAATGACATAAATCACTCACTTATAAAAAAAGCCAGGAAAGAAAACTGTGTATTTATTTAAATAATTAACTTCAATCAAGCAGAGTCTAACTGCCTCACAAAACGGGCTATCTCAAGTACTTTACAAGTGGTAGGAGTTGTCTTGAAATCATAAATTAATCACCTATTCTGGGAGGGAGGGAGGGAGGGAGGGAGGGAGGGAGGAAGGAAGGAAGGAAGGAAGGAAGGAAGGAAGGAAGGAAGGAAGGAAGGAAGGAAGAAAATGAAAATGAAAATGAAAATGAAAATGAAAATGAAAATGAAAATGAAAATAAACTGAGACAAACATGGATAGAATGAGTATAAAAATGTTAATGGCAGTTATTATCATTTCTAGCAATGTTTACTGTTTTTAAAGTGCCTGGAGCAGACCTTACAAAGACTTGAAGGACTTGGAACTTTGTCAGGCAGATCATTATAACTACATTACTTCATTATTTGCAACATCCATACTGCTCAGTGTGGATTTTATGATTACATCAGTGACAGTATTTTTGCAAACACCTTAAAAAATCAGATTTAAATCAACTTTCTCCACGGATTCAATTTCTGAGCAGACATAACTTGGAAGTGTTATAATATAAAATAAGATACATAACATTAAAGATGTATATTAACAAATTAAACAAAATATATTAAGATATTACAAGCAAAATAAGATGTTTTAATACTGAAATTAAACAGATTTTAAGTGATTCAGACTAACTGTTCCCTTTCAAAATTTCACAAAATAATCACTCAATAAAACAGCATTTAAAAATATTTTTTCCATGAAGATTCTTTTAACGGACTATAATTAAAATACTTCTTGTTCTTAAAGACCTTTGTATGAATGCAGGGCCCCTACATTTTCAATCATCTCCAATGGTCAATATAGATCTTTTCCTGTTTCCACAAAAAAGAAAAAGCACTGCCCATTCTTAAATTTAGATAATTTTATATGCAAAACAAGATGTGGCGTTTTACCTCTGAAACAAGTTCTTGCTAGGCTTTTCTAAGTTTTATTGGAAGTACTGATGCCTGATGTGTTGAGGCTCGCCTTCAGTTTCCCTTGCTTCATAAGGGGTTATTCCTGATATCACAGCGTTCCTTGCTGTTTAATAATAATTTTAATGAGAGTGACTGCTTGCTCAGTAGTTGGTATGTCATGTCCTTAATTCAGCCCTCATGTCCCCACATGCTGCCACGTCATCCCGACACTTTTGGATTACCCTGAAACTTTATCTGGCAGCTATTTACAGAGCTGCCAATTCTGTAACATGCTGACTGTTACAATGCCTCTTCAGTCCTACCTTGTTGCTTCCTTGATGCCATCTATTAATTTATCCCCTACACATCTCTGAACTTCATCTGAAAAAAAGAATAATTTCTTAATCCTGAAGGATTATTCAGAAAAGAAGATCGGATATTCTACATTTTCTCCCTCAGTCTAGTATCTCTCCTAAGCAGCAGTATGCATCGTACATAGAAAAATCTTTCCTTTGACTCATACACACTCAACAGTTTTGTCCTTGCCCGTGAGGAAGAATACATGTTACAACAAAGTGTGCGACAGAGATGATTTTTAATGGAACTTTTTCATTGCTAAGGAAGTAATGATACAGCAGCCTCAAAGCACAATGTCTTATTCTGGAGCTGAACTGTCATTTCATTCATGTCATTCAAACAGCAAACTCTCCTTCCTTCCTCCATAAAGCTAAACATCCAGCGTTCCCATCATTTGAGAACTATAACATTTTCAAAGAGGCCTAAGACAACATTATTGCATGCCACAAATCAGTCTTGCAAGTTCAAATGATGAAATGCAAAATGTCAAACATACACTTTTTCTTGTCAAATTGACATTCTCCTACTGTATATTTAATGTACAACTTATATAACATCCATCAACTTGCTGGATTTCTTGAGGGCAAAAAGGCAGTTACTGTTAGGCATTTTTTAAAGGCTAAGGAAAGAAAACTTTGAAATACTTCCTTCTGCAAATCTTCCTAATACAGATTTTCGAAAACAAGCCACCACGCAACAATATCCACAATGTCTACCTTCCATACAGCTTACCATTGTGTTGGGTTTGGAATAAGTTTTCTAAATTTCTGAACATTTTCTCTGATCAATCTACTGTGAAAACGCTCTCTGCTTTGCATATTCAAAAATTCACAGCGTTCTTGATAGGGGTGATGAGTTGTGTTTTACAGACCTGAAGCATAATGGGGAGAACTCGTGTTACCCAAGGCTTCACCTCAAGGATCAATTTCACTGTGAATTTCATGCACTATTTCCATTAAATTGCTAAATATTAAACATAAACAACAAATTCACTATCATCAGAGGTTTGCAACCCACAATTCCAACAAAAATACATTTATACAGAACACTACCTAGGAATAGATATATTTAATGTCAAATCATCTGCAGGATCTTTGCGATGAGATTCTGCTGTTATGAAGTCCCAAGGCAGTGAAAGCACTCAAGAACACCTTTGATTTAAGCGGGTACAGTCCAGTACACTTGAAGCTAAGACTGACCATAATTACTTTCCTGAGTTACAAGACAATGATTAAAAATACATTTCTACCTTGAAACTCTTTATAGTGCACTTTATAGCGCACTAAAGTTGTACTTTATAGTGCAACTTCCAACAAGCCTCTGCTCCTAAGGCTGCAATCTTAACTCTGCCACAAAGACTATTTGCTGAAATTTGACTTTAACTTTTTCTTTGTATGAAAATATGGAATGGTTTGTAATTTTTTTTCATTTTTGTCTTAGAGAACGTGGTGAGGATTAAGAAAATATATTTTTCCTCTGTAACCTCCATTAGAATATACGTGCTAAATTTGTGCTTTATTTCTTTCTTAATTTCTGTTTTACATGGTGGTCTAAAAGCATTTCACAGGTGTTTGCTGGAACTCATTAGACTATTTGGAACTCCTTCATGCTCTCTAAAAGGCAATTAAAATGTGTCTGCAAATTACTTCATGTGGTCTAAAGCACAGCTGCCTCTCATCCCCCTGTTACTACGCGGTGTGTCCAAACAGAATAGAAAAGCTGCTTTGATACCTGCCGTTTACAAAGGCAAATCATGCCTTCATGAGTGGCAAACATCCTCTGCATGCTGCTTAAGTCTTCAATGCAACTGCCGCCAAAAAAAGGAAAAAAAAGTCTCTAGCAAGTTAAGAGACACAACTAGTTAATTAAGTAGGTAATATAGGCGATGGGAAACCAGCAAGTACTCAAATAATTCCAAGGGCAATTTCTGGATACCTACAAAACCTAGGTACATGCATGGAAAGCATATGTGACTGTAAATGGAGAAGATGCACGGGGTAGTATTTCTATTTTTTGTTTCTGCTTAAAAGGGAGGGCAAAAAAATTCCATTATCCAAGCAGGTATACTTACAAATTTATTATCGTTCTGCAACCATTTAGCAATTAAAACCTCAGTCTGAGTTTCTATTTTAGCTACTTTGTTAGAGACATCAAATTCAGTAAAATAAAAAAATCCTTTACTTCTCTCTCAATCCTTACTGAACTTCCCCCTTCACTGGAAATTCTGCCTGACTGAAGACTGAAGGAAAGAATCTTAAACATCGTTATTTCAATTGTTTTGTCGAGTCTATTTTACTTTTTAAAATGAGCTATGTATGACATTGAACATTTATATTTTTCCATCAGATGCTGACAAATTAAAGTAAAATTCAACAAGGTGTTTAATCATAGAGTGGTTGCTGGTTAATCACAGAATCATTGATTTGCAATGATTACAGTTACAGTCTGGGGTAATGCAGAGTCCAGAACAGCTTCCAGGCTATATCCCCATGCTCTTGTTTCACTTCACTACCATAAATGGCAACAAAAAGGGCTGCAAATCCTTTAACCTTCCTTGTATCTTCATCATCCATCGCATCAAATGTACTTGAGCTCTAATGATTGCCCTGGCCCTTTCGAGCTACAGCTGATCCCTCATCCCACCCACACCCTCAGTGTTTTCCTACTTTTTCTCCCCTGCTCAGCTGTGATCTCCATTTAAGCCTCTATAGTCACAACGCTCCATTACATCCAGCTGCAACAATACCAAACAACACACCTGCATTTATTCCAAACATATTTCCATCTCTCCCATTTCTCAGGTTACCATTTCTCTTTCCTTACAGTCTTCTCTTAGCCCTTAATACTCATTGCCTTCCTGATACCTTCTTCCAGTAAGCCATCAAAGATGAGCAGGTAATTACCATGCATTTCAAACAAAGCAATGTCTGGTAGTTAGAAAACAACAGGCTGTTACCTAATGAGAAATTTTACATGAGACATGTCAATTAAACTGTGGGCTCAATAATACTCCTGCGAAAGGGGCAGCTGTAGGTCAACCCTAACTATATTCTGCTTTTTCAAGTGCAGTCGCATACTCAGTGAGTGCCATTCTTAGGTTAAATTGCAATTCCTACTATGCGGAGGAGACTTGCAGATTACAGCGAGCTCCATCTGTAGATAGAGAAGAATAAAAGGTAGTCTAGAATGTAACACAGTAATTACACAGAACAGCCAAAACCTTTGGGTGTGATCCCACAAATTCTTACGCGAATCATTTTAGTAGACTCAGTAGGCCTGTGTACTTACATAAGGAAAGAAATAAAACCAAGCCTATTTCCAGACCCTGAGTCTTTAGAGCACACTTGCAAACAAACAGCACATTCTTCTCACACTAGCCTGAGGGATAACCTTGTCTTTTCTGTGAAGACAAAGTTATTAGCTTTGTCAGGCTTACAAGACATCAAAGTAATTGTTTTGGTTCCTGATTTCACATCTGTTTTCACTGATCAGAAAAAGAACTTGTTATCATGTACCATTCAACCATCAGATTTACACGATGAAACTTCCAGTAAGCTAAATCGTGTACCTGTTTGAGAAATCCTAGAGATACTGTCTTCTGAATTTCTACAGCAGCTTGTCTATTCTATATCCATCTTAGCTGTTGACTAACATGTGGCTTTTGATATGATTATGTGAGGTAATTATCATACCTTTACAGGCCTTTCAGAATCCGAAGAGAAATAAAAAGTTGTGTTTCAGTTTTAGAAGGCTGAATGCTTCTTCCCAGTATAAGGAAATAATTAAAAATCTACCAACAGGTAAAGAAATTATTTTCCTACATGATAATTGAGCACAAAAACATTCCCAAAGCTTTGGAAGACAGCTAATGAAAGCTCTTTCAAAACCCAAGTGGTCTGACACTTCCCAATCCCCTTCTGTGCTCAGCTGGAAGAAGAGTCAGGCTCAGGACAAGACGGACAGACACACACTGTTAATTACATTAACCAAACGTATTTGTAATGTAGTAAAGAAAATGCATCCACAATTAATTCAATGAAGTAGTGATGTGACATAATAATTATACTCTTTTCAAAACTGCAGAAATTTTGGTGTGTCACATTGTAAACTCTTAGATGACTTACTCTCGTGGTGATGTCAGTGACAGCCCTGCTTTTCCTTGCTTTGAATGCACTTTAGGGTCCTACACTAATAGGATTTTTTTAATTATTTATTGGTAGCACGTGTTGTGTAATACAACATTTCATACAGCATATTCAGTACTATCAGTATTCAAAATCTTATACCTGCTATACCTGTAGCAAAGTTGTGTAGAAGTTTTACTGAGTAAATCTGAAGTTCTCTACCTATGACTCACTTAATTATCAGCTCCATTTGTAGGATGATTCATGTAAATGTCTTGCAGAAACTATTTCTCAATAAAGCACAATTTCCATTTACTTAAGAAACTAAAGATAAAAAAATGGACAAGGATTCAGGAAAACAGTGTAGATTTTCATTCAAATTGTTTAGATATAATTTTCAGCAGTGTACCGTGCATGTTTTCTACACTTGAAGGAAATCTGTGTAAGAAAAATTCTTTTCAATATCCATAAAAAGTTATGACTTCATTATGTTCATACCTGTCTGTTACTATTTTAACTTTACCTACTTCGGGGTGTCAGTTTGCACCAGGCTTCTCATCTTAACTGAACTCTGTGGAAAGTGTGCCATCCTTTATGTGTTCATGGAGTGGCTGGACTAGTTGGAGGAACTGTAGCTCCTATGTACCAAAAACTCCAGTGAGGCTACTCATCTGCTTTCAATTATGTATTAAGTATGTGCTGAATCATGTTAAAAAGGTCTTTTTCTTCATGTTGAATTAAATAACATTTATTCCTCTTCATCCTACAGATGTATCAGAAATGATCACTAGAGACCATTCCACATATCTCTGATGCTGTTACTGCTATGTTCTCCTCCACCCTCTCAAACTGACACCACTTGTCAAACTGATTGACGTACCTGAAATAACCTTACCAATTACTAATTTATAGTGGAAATACTGAAAGACTTTCACGTAAGGATTCCAGGTGAAAAAAAAAAAACCAACCCAAACCCAAACAAACCCCCTACCTGATTGCTTCTCCTATGGGGTTCTTTTTTGGTATAAAAAGAGTATATAAACCCAATGTCTGTCACCAATGTTGTACTTTTACAAGCACTAACATTTTAACAGCAGAAATGTTAAATATCAAAGTAATAGATGAGCATTCCACTAGAAGGCAATTTCACTAAATACCACAGGTATTAATCTTTCTGAATCTTAATTATACCCTTTTGACATATTATCCTTATCTGACCTTTCCTGCAGAACTGCATGAATAGACGTGAGGTAGGCAGGCAAAGTCAGTTATGGCTGCCACCAGACATGCACCCGTTTAATGCAGAGAAGGAAGGGACAGAAAGATGCAGCCCATATGCAGTGCAGAAAGTCCTGAAGCCACTATTTTCCAAAAGTTATCATTTATGTTCCAGCTTTCATTCTGGGACTTTCTACCCCTTTTCTTGCTTTGGTCATGCCACAGAGCATAAAGTTTTAATGAATTACTAAGAGCGTAGAACTATAAGATAGTGCTGAAAACGAAACTTTTTGAACTAGAACCATCCAAGCAACATTTAAAAACAATTAGTAATGGCAGTCCTTAATCGAAGAAACTGAATTTCAGTTGAGAATAGTAAGGGCTGGCAGTTCCAAGATTAAAAAAGTAATGATTCTGCCATTAAGCAACAGTTACACCAATCAATACTGAAAAGTATCCAGATTTTATTAGATCAACTGAATAAGCAGTGGTGGGTAATTCAGGCATGTAAGATTTAGGAAATGTTGCGTGAGAAGCAGAGCGCAGTGATGAGGCACAAGACATCCGAGTCCAAATTTCACATTCAACAAGTTACATCATCTTTCTTGGTCACAGTTTTCACATCCACACAGAAATTTGATATATTCTCCCTTAATATCATCCATTTATGTCTGATGCTCACATTGTTCTTCATGTTATTGACAAACCTAGGGTAACTTTTTATTACAACGTGACTCTCAAAGTGAAATTTTGCATTATAAATTCTCAGCTGGAAAAGTCCGCAGCACTAAATGGTGTATCTTGCAAGTTTTATAGTACCTGAAAGCAGGATGGCACACTATATAATGAATGAAATTGATACAATAGTGCATTAAAAGTGACAGGTAAATATGAGTGTTTTTTAAAACTCACCAAGTGAAGAACAAACAAACTTTAGAGCCAATGCACCTGCTGACTCAGCCTGAAACTTATGGTTGATTTTGTACAATGTTTTAACATTTTAATTACCTTGTTAGCAATTTTTCAGATGCATAATCATTCTCATATGTATCATTACGCTGAACATAGCCTGAAGATGAATTCTTATCAATTTATGTACACAACTCTACTTGAGAAATACAGTATTAACCAACTAAAATAAATATGCTATCTAACTGAAGCACAGACATATCTCCAGAAACATAGAATTTCTGTAAATTGATGTTCTCCTCACTGTTTATTATTTATATTTTTAACTACAAACTAACACAAAGACATAAAATAAGAAATGACAACGATGAAAATTATCAACAACTTCTGAGTTGGCACTATGGAAGTGTGGCTTTTGTTAATAATACCATACATAAACTGGGGGTTTGCTTCATCATAGATAAATATGGTTAGTTATGTGACATAAATCCAAACCGGTCTTTCAAAGCCCTTCCAACAACCCCTGTTTCCTGAGTAGAAACAAACTGAATTAGTAATTTGACATCTACTCTGCATACCTGCACTGATTATTTTTTCATTTTTCTGTTTAAATGTGTATTACATTAAGAATTGCCATTGTACTGTAGTCTTCATTTCCTCTCGTTTCTCTGTTAAAGTCATTTTCATAGTTCATATCCATGCCTACAACAGAATTAGCCAGAGAACTCCAAAGCTCTGACTGTTTGCAAATCCTAAACAGCTTTAAGAAGAGAATAGAAAATTGTAGCCCTACAATGACTAACCTGTTAATAAATGGAATCTTTTTCAGGATTAAACCTGTTGGATTGCATATGATCAGTGCATATGGTGATCCAGTCACTTTTGCTGAGAAACATGTTTAAATTCCTAATCATGCACCTCTGAGAATGGGGCTTGGCCTTAATATGTTAAGTGTCCAAACCGGAACTTGAAAACCGGTGAGACACAGCCAGGAACATGGTGCCTGTTTTGCACCAGCACACAGGAAGTATAGGGGGGAAGCACGTCAAAGGATAGGAATTTCTTTAACTTTCATTCAGGAGATAGTGAAAGGTATGTGTGTGAAAATGTCTCCCCTACTGTCATCACCAAATGCATGCCTATGTAATTATAAATGTAATTATGTTAATTACGCTCATTAGTTTAATGAGAATTGTGTCTCTACAATTTGGGTTTTATTGATTGTGAAGGTAAGATAAGATTTTCAGAATTGATGTAGAGCAATAATTCGTATTGCTCAATGGATTAGCTCTCTCCTACGTTACTGGTGTCTTACCCAGAGGTATTGTACCTAGTAGATTAGGACTTCAAATACTGCTATGATACAAAAGCTCTTTACAGTAAAATCCAAGACTCTAGTAATTATTATCCAAGTCTTCCAATGACGTTTTGATGTTTGGTTGAGCTTTCAGGAAGAAGATCAAAAAAGAGAGAGGACACACACACCCACACCCACCCCCCCAAAATATTTTCAGTTGATATAAGAGTCTTCAATGCCTCATCTATTGATTTTCTTCAGATCTTTAAATTCACAGTGTGACTTATATTCCATGAAATAGGGTCATTGACATCTCAAAACGTACTACAAAAATATACACTTCATATCCCATGGACTGAAACACATAATTGTCTAATGAAAAGGTTATCCAGTGTGTTAAATCCATCACTTACAGATTTTTTTTCTTGCTTCTAAGTGAAGAGATTTTGCTGCATTTTAAGAGAGGAAAAGCTTCATGGTGACTGAAAAAGTCTGTGGGTACTGTACCATTTGACCATGAGCTTAGAGTGCGTTTTCTCTAATTTATTTTTAATGTAAGACTTTATACGATATCCCTAAACTGATCACCACAGTAACACAGTCTCTGGCCTGCAAATTTGTATGTCTTGTATTACTGCACTTCCCATTTCCAACATTGCTCAACACAGAAAATACAAAAGGTCTAAGATTTAAAGGAAACCTTGAGTTAAATACTGATGAACAAAAGCAGCCAAAACCCATTAGCAAGCTGTTTCACAACATGATAGTGTCTTTACAAAGTGTAACCTCTAAAACAGCACTTTTTGTAATCATATTTATTTCCCCTCTATAAAATATTTTTAGTACATTTTCAAGCTTTTTTCTTTATGCTGTGATGCTCCATAATCAAATGATCTCTAGAGGAGAGACATTAAGAAAAACATGGCATAATGTATGATTAACTTTTCTCTTGCCAGTTGTACTGTTACTGCAAAGTAAACAAAAAAATTACAGTTTTCCATCCAACAAAATTACAAATTAAATAACAGAATATGAAAGGCATTCTGAAAGCTATTAAAATAACCAGATTATATTTTGAAGTCTTGAACAATTGTATATTTATTTAAATTTTTATTATTCCCAATGAAGTCAATTAAGTTACTAACATTACGTTAATTTAATCACACCTGCGTTTATCACATTAGAATTAAAATTTCCATTTTGAAGCAGACTAATTACTGGAAGAGTTTTTTACATTTAAAAAAAAAATCTTAACTCTTCCTTATTTAAATTAAATTAATTACAAATGAACAATTAGTAGTACCGTAATTTTGACTGGAAGAACTATATGCCAGGTTCTTTATAAGGGTTTTCAAAGCTGAGCAGAAGAATTTATCTGTGTTGCATTTATGATATAGGTGATCTCAAACAGCATTGCAGAAGCATTCATTCATGAGAGGCAATCATCATGTAATCTCACCACTCCCTCACTTTCATGTTAAAGGAGACCTTGACATTGCCTCCACCAAGATAGGTAAGTGAATAATACATTTAGAGGCACAATAAAGAAAATGAAACCTCCATGTCAGATGTTAAATCAGAAATGCCACACCCACCCCCCCACCCTCCAAGTATATATCATCCATTAAAGCCCTGCAGAAACAGAACAAGTATATTTTAAAGGCTTTCCTTAAAAAGACCATTTTTATCAAAACATCATCATATATTCTATAGGAACTGTCAAAGTATCTTATGCAGCACAGTTTAATCTTTTTCATGAAAGATGGCAATTTTTGGTACTTCACTGCGAGTAAAATGTGATTCCTAAAAGAATAAAATAATGCAATGCAGCGTTTACGTTCGTATTTACTCCGACTGAAATTCCCAAAAGATGTTAATTTGTATCCCTCCAGAAAGAAAACAAACACTTTAGAAAGAGAGAAATGTAGATACAGAGATGCCTTAATCGCAGTCTTCCCAGCATCCTGACTTTTGAGTCAGTCAGTATTTAAAAGCAAAGATCTAGAGAATGGTCATGTTTACATCTCTTGCTGGATATGGTCCATGAAATCTGACTGTAAGTTTCCTGTAGTCTGTGGAATATTTTTTACAGATTACCACTGATTTCAGATGATACATGTATGGACACTTGACAGTATCGTAATTCTATACCCCATATATATATATGGGTTCATCTATGGCCTACAGAGCTTTCACTGAACAGCTTTCTACTGTTCTGTCTGAGGAAACGAGGTGAGTCAGTTCAAGGGAAATTATGTTAAAACACAAAAAAACATGTTTTCTCTAAAGATGACAGAGTATGACTGTTGTCAGCTAATCTGTAATGACTAATTTACTCAGTAGTACTTCAGCAATAACATTCTGAAGGATCAAATTGTGATCTCTCTAAATAAATACGGTCAGTCTGTAAAGAGGAGTTAGAACCAGACTGTTTACAGATTCCCTGGACTCTTGCTCTAGAAAAGCAAGAAGGACCCAGAGTTCTTCTCTTACGCACGACTAACACTTTTTTCTGAGTTAAGACAGAAATTGACCTTTGTCTGTTTTGGGTTTGGGCATTTAAAGGTCATCCATTCTGGTCATGTAAAGGTCTTATTAGAAGCCACAACAAAGTAAAATGAAGCAAAGAATAAATTAACCAGTTAAACTGGTTAATTAACCCCAAAATTAACAATTTGTATCAGTTTTGGAGCAGTAATTCTCCTGCACTAGAAGATGGGACTCCTGTTGATGCAGGAAGGAAGAACACCCAGCCAGCTCGCACACAGGGTTATCTGAGCACCCTGTGAACAAACTCTACCCTAACACCGCCCATTTGTGAGCAATGAGCTTTATCTAACTGCAGGCAAGCGAGCTTCGAGTGCGGTTGTGCGCAGGTACAGACAAGTCATGGAATGACTGTTCTCACTGATGGGACAATGGGAAACATCCTTTACTAGTTTAGGGTAACAATACATTAGACTGTTGATAGTGTTTGGATTAACACTATCAGGAATTTATTAAAAAAGGATTTATCAGTGAATAAGAATTCATGATGTTTAAGGCAAAATCAAAAGGGCACTTTGAGTAACAGCTTTAAGTGGATGATTAGCAAAGGGGATTCAACACTTAATAGCCAAAATAAATTACTATAATTATTTTATTACCTATGCTAACTGATTTCATTGTTTTCATTGAAATAACAGCTCCCTAAAGAACAGAACGTTGCTTCAAAGAATCCCAGCTGCAAGCTTCTGTGTTCTCTTGTGGCAATCAAAGCCAACAACAAAAATAGCTGTCATTAATAACACTCTTAATAACTTTGCTACTGCATTTTAGAAATACATTCCAGATTTGTCTGTACACCTGGACTTGAATATGAAGTTTTCTAGCCACTGGAGGGTTTTAGGTGGAATTAAAATAAATCTGTAAAGCACTTATTAAAATAAACATGAATATTTATGGAAACAATGGAATGCTTTAAACAGATTTTTAATAAATCTGTGATAAGCTAAGGGGTCTGATAAATCTCTGAATTTGACCTTAGAAGAATTATTTAAAAATCTGTATACTTCTACTTTGTCTCTCACTGTGAAGTGTTAAAAATATATACTCTATGCCAGAATGATTTTCAAAGAACCTTACTGAAACATACACTGAATTTTTATGGAGTTCGTCTACACCACTTTTAAGATCCAGGTCTAACTTTGAGTTAATTTGTATTCATATCAGTCTGTATTGCTGTTCAATACCCGCTGCACCCTCCTTTTTCCTACCTTTCCCCCTCTGCCAGCTCCTACCTTACATCCCGCTACAATTTAGAACCTAGTGGAAAAACTCCAGTTAGCTGTTAGAAGCTACAGATCAGACTCGTCTTCATCATCTTGTCTTGCACCCTTAAAAACCAGCAGTAGTATACAAGAAAGAGTACGGGTGGCTTAGTTTGCTGGCAGCATTTTACTGATGTTCACCAGATCAGCTACAATCGGACACTCATGAAATGTGCACCTTCCTTCTCTACAGTGGGTAACCAGCTAAAATTATGACAGAGCCAAGTAATCCTGGGACTCAATCCAATAGTAAAAATGCACATCCTAAGGACACTGATCAACAGCATATTTTGACTGGCTATGTCCTATGTCCCCCTGTGCTTTCTAATGCCTTAACAAATGCCTAATTCTCCTGCACAGCTGGGGAAACTAATTATAATGATAATATTTGTTGCTGTGTTTTGTTATTTTGTGTAATATAATACACTAGTACCATACATATAATTGGACACTGAGATTTTCTCATTTGTTATTTGTGGGGCTTCAGCAAAAATCTGAGTCTAGCAGATGTTGCCCTGCCTATGGTACAGCGCATCATCACTTTATCGCAAGAGCTGGGACTTTAAATCAAACCCGGAAATGAAGGCTGGCAGAGTCACAGCACGCAAGCTACGGACACAACCCCTGAGCCACAACTTTTCTATGGGTGAGACCAAATGTGTGACTCTTAGGTCACATTATGGAAATCATCTGATTACCTTAACAAAAAATAACAAGTCCAGAATCTACCCTAAACTCCATTTTGAGACACTGCTTAATGTGCTGATGAGGCTTCAGCGTGGTATCACAAGCCCAAAGAACTGTAAAAATCAGTGCATACCTCCTTACTGTTGTAGAATCAAAAGAAAACATATTGATGAACCTTCAGCAAGTGTGCAAAATATTGGAGAATTTCCTCATATTATTTATTAGTGGCACCAGTGATCCTACAAACGGTCAAAAAGGCTTAGCATGATTCCGTTTCTTTGTGTTGGTTTGGGGTTTTTTGTTTTGTTTTCCAAGGAAAACAAGTTTCTTGAAAGGAAAAGTAAAATAATGCACGTAAAACACTTTCTAAAAATAAATGGCACCATCATGTGCCAGCAATACCGGCAAAGTTGCTGGCAATGCTGTTCAAAAAACCCAGTGTCAGTTAAATAACTGGCCTTAATGAAGACAAACTTAAAATTTAAAACTTCAAAATCAGGCATTAAATATGTTATGGTTTCTCAGTATCATTAAATCATATTCACTGTGTGTATCTTCTGACATTTTTAAAGTTAATATTTGAACACCTAACACTGATAAGAATAATATAATCCTCACAGGGTTTGTACTATTTGCATTAGTAGTCTTGTTGTAACTGAGCATGGAATAGTATGAACAAAATTGGTGAAATGCTGCTTGGTATATGAAATATTTTTTTGCACTGTCTTTGGACTATTTAATAGTGTTGATGCTACAGAATGCAAATGTTGGCTCTTAATTTATTTAATTTTGTGTTTAAAAACAGAAATCTGAAATACCTCTACTGATTACATAGTATATCTACTTGTGTTACTGGTATTGGAAACTCCACGATACCACAACAGCGGCACACAAGAGTAATGTTCAAAACCTGACACTGTATTTTTAGTAATCTAATACTCTGATTAGACATGGGAAAAGCTGACTGGCTTTCAGGCCACTAGTTCCTTCATCCACTCTAATAAGAAAAAGTGTAGTCCAAGTAAAACACAGACTATACACAACGGTTTAATACAACCTTAAACCTTAGGGCAAAAGAGAGAGGGAGGGAGAATGCAGCCTGCTGAGTACCAGCTCCCTGCCCGGGGCAGGGCTGGCACAGCCACGCCCTGTGGGCTGCTCCCACCACAGAGCCATGCTTCGGCACATTTTTTCTGTGACTCCTAAGTCAAATCTGCAAATCAAACCAATACCCAAACCAGAAACCTTTCCCCAGCACTTGGTTTGAGGTCTCACAGCAGTTGTCTGCAGGCCCACGCTTGGGCCATTCTAGCACGCTAGGCAATGGGCAGCCAGCAGCGCTTTGGAGGGGCCATATTGGGACACAGTCTGGATTTAAAAAATCCAGATGTTCCTTTCTGCCACCAAATACAGTTATTTTGTTTCTAACCATGATTTAAGTTACTCTGGTTGTGATGCAACTCAACAAACACCTGCACCCACCCAGTCAGGAGTAGGGTGAGCAGATTAGCAGGGATCCCTGAAACAGAGCTGTACCTGGAAATACTACATGATTTGGAGACTCATGCAACTATTTCTTACATTTTAACTCTTGGATTTGGAGTTGCCTTTCCTCAGAACTGGAATTCAATATCATTTAATATATCTACTACTCAACAAAGTATTCTGTAATCATGCTGTCAAGTAATTCAAGCTGGATATAAATATTCCTAATCCTACTTCATCTCCTTAGGACAGAAGTAACCTTAGATGCATGAACTAACTGCCTTTTATCTTTCACATAGTATCATTTGCAAATAATTTTTTTCAGTCACCACCTTCAAATAATATTTTTAATAATTCTACTTAAAATGATTTATTTTTGTGTATTCTCTTCTTTATGGCTGCTGATTTCCAAGACCACGCATGTGCGCATGTACCACAGAAACGGCTTCCCTCCTAATTACAGTCTGTTCCTTTTCTCAGCTATGGGCACAGGGAAGAAAACAACGATTCTGTGACATCAAACTCACTTACGCAGTAATGAACTGTGATGCTACAAATACTTGATTGTGGCAACCTGAAATGAATCACAGCCAGGGAAGGATGATGAGAACAGAAAGGCTTTTTCTTATGCACACATCTTGGTAATTAGCTGCAGCAGACAAAGCCATGCAGCAGCAAACACGATGCTTCTGTAGTTTAAAGGAACTTCATGAATTAAAATCTGTCTGGAAAAGCACATGATCAATAACACTGTGGTCATTTGCCTGGATATAACTAAAAACTTCACCCAAAAAATAGGATCCAAGGAGTCTGTGGATTTAAAATATTTGTTATGTAAAACAGTGTGAAATGGTTGCAGTATAAATTGTTTGACTTATAAATTTTAAGCCTGGAGGTAAAAACTGAATCATAATGTCATGTAAATCAGTCAAACCCCAAGAACATTAAGGTCTGATTTATACCAGCTAAAGATCTACCTCCATGTATTAAACCAGTCTTTGCATAGAATGATCTCACAGCAGTAATGATCTCAGAGAGAGGAGAGAAACGAGCTCAGGTTGAAAGAAAACAAACCAGGAATGATGCAGGCATATTCGAAAGCTGTTTAACAGCTTTCACAAGAAAGAGGCAATGGGGAATGTCTTGCCTCCACTGCCATTCATCTTGCAGTAACTAACAGTGTAAAACACTGTGCTGGTTTTGGTTGGCAGAGAGTTAATTTTCCTCACAGCTGCTAGTTTGGGGCTGTGTTTCTGATTTGAGCTGGCAAAATATTGGTAATGTACTAAGGTTTTTAGTTGTTGTTACGGAATGTTTATACCAAGCCAAGGACTTTTTCAGTTTCTGATACCGCCCCTGTGTTCCCAGATGCTTCCTCTACAAGAAGCTGGGAGGGGACACAGCCCGGACAGCTGACCCAAACTGACCAAAGGGACATTTCATGCCATCAAACATCTTGCTCAGTACACAAGTTGTGGGAAGTGGGTCAGGGGGTTGCCTGTCAGGGCTCTTGTGTCTCGTAAGCTCTGGCTCTTGCTGCTCAAGAGCTGGCTGGGTGTTGGTTGGTGAGGGGTGAGCAGGTGTATCATTTGCTTCTTCCATTTTTTTTCATGGCACATTATTAGTATTAATATTAGTATTACTAGAACTGTTGGTATTATTAGTATTGTTAGTATTAGTACCATTGGTTTATTTTATTTTCACGTATTAAACTGTTCTTATCTCAACATGAAGGCTACAGAATCCATCTAGATTTACTCTTCAGCACTCTTCGTGACTGCCCAAAGCATTTCTCCCCCCTGCCAGCCCGGGTCTGCCCCTCCCAGGGAGAGCCCTTTGCATTAAGGTGAGTTACATACCTGCTGTATGAAGAACAGAAGCACACAAGAGACAGCTTCACATCAGGTTCTGGGCAAACCCTTTGTTAAATGTAACTAAACAGTTACTACTTCAAGAGAAATTCCAGTCTTGATTGTACATAGATAAAAAAATCAGAAGGAATGCAGAAGGTACTCTGTATATAAATGCTTGTCTAACTGATTGCTAAATCCAGTGAGAACCAGCTCTTTTCATTATTTGTATCAGTTTTACTTCTATTTCTACTCAGCAACTGAAAGGTATACATCAAGAAAAATCCAAATTATGAGGTAAACTGGGATGTAAATTACACCAATTATGAATCAGTCAAACAAAGAGAGAGAACTGAAGTACTAAACAAGGGAGTAAAAAGAAGCTTAAATAAATAAACTAAACTTCGTTAAGTAACTTGCTCTGTAACTTGTAATTTTCATGCAGCACACTCTTGCCACCTTGTTTATTCTGATGGTCTTAAATCCTTCCCTTTAACTCTGCCAGAGTGTGAGAACAGATGCAATTGCTTGGCATAGCCATGACAAAATTATTTCTAACAGTCACCCTTCCTTTCCCCTGCTCTCAAAATGGGACAACTGTTCCACAGATTTTGATGCAGATACTGAAGTAGTCTCTCTTCTGAGTAAACTTACATGAATTTCAAAAACAGAGGTATGGAAGATGTCACAGCATCACATTCCCCCATGAGTAACAGCAGGTGAAGATGTGGAGAGTTTTGCTGCCTTCAGTAACTCCTCCCCACCGCTCCAAACCAAACACTCAGGACTAAACATCTCAGAAGATATAAACCATTTCAACAGGCCTGCTTCTACTAGACATCTGCTACTGCTCTTTAAATGATTTTAAATTCACCAAAGAGCTTGTGTCAAACTCTTCATCTTTACACGGTGTTTTCAAAGACATGCTCTTGCCCAGGTTTCAGTTGTTTAGAACACTGCTGGCTTTAGACAGAGCACACACCTCTGGGAATTACACTAACAATATTGCTGTACTTAAAATTTCATGTGATAGCAAGGTGACTACATTTGTCTCCAAAAGCAAATGTTTTCAGCTAGAGAAATAGAGAAAAAAAAGTAGAATGCCCACTCCAGAAACTGGGAATGCTGTTATCTGTTAGCATAATACTACTGATCCTGCAGTACTGCTTTCTCCATTTCTATCGTTTAACCGTGGTTTCAAAATGCAAAGAAGAAAAGCAGGAAGGAAACATGAAGAGGCCCAAAGTTTGCACTGGAACAGAAAAAGTCAAGTTTCACACCTAACAATAACAATGAATGTAGAGACAGGTACACACATTGCATATATGTATGTACATACTGTTCCTCTAACAGAGCTCGTGATAATTTCATGTGATGTGTTTGCTAACCCCTCCAGAATTACAGCCCAACAGAGCTGTCAGGTACTGTCAGAGTCTCTCCTCCATTACAACTAGGAGGAAGTTAAATGTTTCATTCTGTAGATCAGACTATTCTATGCCATACGGGGGGACTAAGCTACGGCAGGACACCTAAGTTCTCAATCTTCTTGATGACCATGATGTATTTCAGGTGTGATCCTGCACACCCATACACTAGAATTAAAAGAGTATCATTTTAGCTTTACTAGTCAAGAATCTCTGTAGAAACCAACTACTTTTTACTTTCCTTTTACCTCTTTCAGTAAAGACAGTACCCAGAATTCCTAATAAGTTATTGTTTCAGAGCTACAAACATACTTATTTGGCATTTTGGTTTATGCTGGGCCATGTTCTCAAACAGCATTCAGAGTTCTTTACAAAAGTCATACCATTCACCGTTCTTATTTGTGGCATCAGTGTGGCCAGCCTCAAGGATGAGGAAACTGCTGCAATTGGCACAGCAATGCAAGTATTAAATGATAAATAGGTTCCTCTAAATGGTTCTGAAATAGCAGTAGTAGGCAGAAGACCTCTTCAGAGCTAATATACCATAGTTAGAGTAAGAAAGCGTTTACACTGATTATCTAACTTAATAGGAAACTCGGTATTTATGGAGAGAGAGAAACACAAAGTATTACGTACATCCCATGCAGACACTAGTTAACCTCAGCTGCATCCTTGACATATGTATCAGTATTCTCCATCTCACAGGTTGCAAACAGGCATAATTCCAACAAGCGTTATAAGAACTGCAGAATTCAAACAAAGCCTCCCCATCTGAATGGTTACTGAACGGCAAGTAACGGAGGAAGGGTGAAAGCAAGCATTTCTTTCCATTTTAATGAACATCTACTATGATCAAAATACAGTGAGACATTAGTGCCTTCCAAGCAGTTCTGAGTGAATCAGGATCTGAATACCTGTTTGTTTGTCAGAAGGGCAAGCGATGTCATCTACCTGGACTTGTGCAAAGCACTTGATACCATCCCACACAACATCCTTGTCTCTCAGTTGGAGAGACATGGATGTGACGGGTGGAGCACCCAAGGGGTAAAGAACTGGCGGGATGGTCGCACTCAGGGAGTTGTGGTCAACGGCCTGAGGTCTGAGTGGAGACCAGTGACGAGCGGCGTTTCACAGCGGTTGGTACTGGGACTAGTGCTGTCTAACATCTTTGTCAGTAACATGGACAGTGGGATGCTGTGCATTTCCCAGAGAGAGTGGGGAGGCACAGGGACAGGTTGCCCAGAGAAGCTGTGGCTGCCCCATCCCTGGAAGTGTCCAAGGCCAGGCTGGATGAGGCTTGGAGCAACCTGGTCTAGTGGAGGGTGTCCCTGCCCATGGCAGGGGGTTGGAACTGGATGGTCTTTAAGGTCCCTTCCAACCCAAACCACTCTGTGATTCTATGATTTATACACTATTATAAACAACTGATACGAGCATTCATAGTTCAAGCATTGCATTAAAAACTTTTTTTTCCAGCATACATATAGATAAGTATTTCAAATGTAATATCAATAAGATGGTACATGGACAAAGTTCTAAGCATGCCACATAAAAAAATAACAGAAAAGAATGGATCCCTGAAGATGTAGTTATCAATTTTATAAGAAATGCATCAAAATACAGATCACATGAAGCTTAAAAGTGTGATGTAATACCTTTATGCATAGCATTTACAAGCAGCTTATTATTTTTTCCATGTCGCTATCCCAGGTTATCAGATGGCTGGCTGCTACTCCACAACCTGTCAGGGTATAAGCTCCACTATAACCAGTAACATAACAGTTTGCAGCCAACTTACCAAAAAAAAAAAAAAAAAATTAATTTATATCAGACTCCCAACTGTGATTCGAATGTCAGTTACAGCTGCTGCCTTGTTATAACACCCCCACACTTCTTAGCTCACAAGGACAAATTCAATGAGAGAATGCCCTGCATTCATTGTGTAATTATCAACCTCACACACCTTGGAAACGGAGTACAGCTCCAACATGTGTCTGACTAAAAACACTGCTGCAAGATTATGGTCTGGAACAATAAAACAATTTCCTACTGTAGTTAATAGACCATTATAACAGGAAAACAACGGCAGTATATAACCATTTCTTTATCTTGACTTTGTATAGAAAGATTTATCATTGGAAAAATGATATGATTCAGATAAGTTGAAAAAAACCCAAAAAGGAGTCAAATGCTGGAAGAGTAGGTCCAAGAACTTGCTCGTGAATTGGCGGGCTGCCGAAAGCACCTCTGCTGGGGAATATGCAACTTTAATCTTTATTACGGAATGATCACAAATGGACTGTTTCAGAATACCATCTGTTCTCACTGAAGCATTGATCAGCAGGCTGCATGCTTCAGTCTGTCCTTCACCTTGTATGTGGGATTTTCAGCACAGCTCCCATTTTGGAAAGGGAGGGGTTTGCTCAATGGAGTGCTGGTGCCTAATTTTCATATTTTTAAATTTTTTCAGTTTTGTATTTTTGTGGTGTCTGTATTTTGACTTTCTGTTCTCTGAGGTAACTCTGGATAAAATGATCATAGTAAGAGTGCTTACTTCTGATCTCTATTTCCCCTTTGCAAAAAACTAAGTGCTGTTATCAGCTGTAGTATCCAGACAAGCCCTTTGCAGACTAACATTCCTGCAGTAATCCTTCCAGCATATCACACTGTTTAGATGTCTATACCTCTGCATCTACACGGCTTGTCTATGAGCAGATCTGAATTTACTATTAATTCCAGATGTTAATGTATAAAACATGATAAGGAAATTATTGGCAGAAACGGATTGCAAAAGGACTTGACAGTTCAACACTACCCATCCCTGTGTAGAGCACACTCTACAGCACAGCTGGCTAAGCCACTGCAAAGCCATTAGCCCATCAGCAATTAATCGCTGATCCTGTTTCACATCTGGCTAGATATGCAATAGTGCAACTGGATGCTCGTGGGGGATTAGCACTCCCAGGAGGGGACAAACACGAGAAAGAGGAGCAAATACTTTTGACTGAGATAAAGAGTCAGAAAATCTTTGAAGGATTAAAAAATGGGATAAAGGAGAAAAGATTCATCAGGAAAGTGAAACGTAACAAAGGCACTAAGAAACGAAGAGGATGAAAGGTTAGCATAGCTTGGCTAACCTGCAATTTCCTCCTCTGAAGACAACCAGTGGATGTATGGAATGTATGTACCTCGACAGAGTCTGACCCTAGGGGTTAAGTTCCCCTTAAGTTAAGGGGTTAAGTCTGCAAGTTCCAAACTCAATGAATAAAGAGAGATGCCTCTTAAATTCAGTCTTTGGATAAACAGCTTAACTGCATTTCTTGCAAGTCCCAACCAACAGCTTTGTCAAAGAAGAGAAGTTTCAAATTTTATAAATAAATACATTTATCTCAGTCTGTAATAAGAATGATTAATCAGTAGAAGTGACAACAACAGCAAACGAAACATACTGTTCTTACAAGAGCCGCAATCCTTAAGAACTGGGTACCCAAACACGTCAGAAGAGTATTTTGGGAAGCTCAGCATTACCAGAGTATTTAGAGAGTAACAGGATGCTCTCCCCATGTAGTTCCACAAGCTGCAATGCAGGTAGGAAGTAACCCAGATGCAGGATATTCTTAGGAGAAGGGCTTAACCCAGAGTCCACTTGTGAGAAGCCTGGGAAGTTCAGCACACATTCCATTTTCACTCCCTGAAGGGCAAGCATTGCAGCTGAGCATCTCTGTTGTGTTAGTCTAGTCTTGCCAACCTTGATCCACACAAATGTGTAAGAAAGCTGTTGTTCTAGAGAATATTACCAATGTGCAATTCTATCAGCGGATAAATCCTCTTACCTTCTATAAGAAACTCAGTCTATCTATGCAGCTTTCTGAGAAACTTACCTATCAGAGGGAGGGGAATGAAAAAGAACCTGAAAATATGCATTTTGGGGCATCAAGATACTTTTGCACCAAATTTGCAGGTTCTGAGGAATAAGTAACACAAAATTATTGGTTACTTCTGGAAATCTTAGCTAAGTTCAAATGCGTTAGTGCCAGGGCATTGCTGGCACTCGCAGGAAGCACAGCCTAACAGGCGGAAGCGTTCTTTGAAAATCATAAACCCTTTTATAAAAATACAGGCTCAGCTTTGCTACCTCTGAAATTAATGTGTTTTCTTTCTTTTTTGGAGTAAGAAGAATAAGCCTTGCATTTTGCTATGAAAAAAGTAACAATTTTATATAAATCACATACTGAAGAAAATGAATAAACGTGAACATTCTCTGTTATATTTCCAGTTTTGCAATTTCATTGAAGATTAAGGGATTGCCAGTCCATCAGCAGACAGTAAAAATGATTTTTTTCTGCTCTCTCTCCTTCTCCTATCCCTGCCACCTTCCCCCCAGTCACCATCACAGTAAGGGAAATAGGAAATCATTTCAGGAATGGATTATTGATCTGGTTGATAAGCAAAATTACAGCCTACCTTCACATTTCTTAAATGCAAATATCTTTAGGAAAATCATTCTCAAGAGAATCATGTTTTTTTTTTCTTGTGACCCCAAAATCTAGTGTTTATCTGTAAAAAAAAGTGTATTATTGTCAACATGCATACTTACTGCTGAGTGTAATTAAATACTTCTGGCAGCATTTCTACCATTTTCTCTTACTAACTGAGATTGGAGTATTCATTGTGACAAACTCTGGAACAAATAAAAAGCATGCTAACGAAATCCTAATTTGCAAAGGCGATAAGAAACTACTTTAGTCTCTTACTAATGTGATTATGAAGGATGATGTTCTACTTTTTTTTTTTTTTCTCAAAGAGAATTTTTAAGCAGTTTCTTGTTTAAAGCTGGGAATATTGCTCATCTGAAGCTGTCCTTGTGCAATGCACACAATGACAAACAGAAGGTGGCCAGGGAGGGAGGTGAAGGTATTAAGTACAGGGAGTGAAAAAGGATTTCAACTTTTTTTTTTTTAAGTTTATAATTTAGAGTATACATTAAAGGATGCAAATCAAGCATTCGAGTAAATTCAACTGTCTTTTTTAAAATTAAAAGAAACAGGTAAGTCATATTTCTCCTCAGCTATGACATTTAGTATCCATGTTAATTTAGTACACAGACTGCAAGATTAGAGGAAAGGTCTGTATTGGTGTAAATGGCCATGTTTGCTGTGGCTGCAGGCAGTCAGGGACCTGACTTCCATGGTTACATAACAACAGACTGAATTTTTTTTCCCTCATTGCCATAGCAATTCAGCTGTTACCGGTTCTGCAGTTTAGGGTAAGACAGTTACCCCAATGTCCACTCAGTTCCCCCACAACTCAGCGATGGCATTCAGCACTTCCGAAATATCTGTAAGATGAAACATGGCACTCACTGCTTTCTACCAGCAAAAAAAAAATGCAGTGATTTTCAAAGGACTGCCAAAAAGGTCTTTTTTTTTCAGCAGCAGTGCTGAAACTGTGGCCTAAGACATCTTGCCATTGAAAACATCACGTCCTTTTTGTCTTGTGCAACATATCTGAAATTAGCCAGAGGTAATGCTGCCTATCCTTGAATTCATCCTACATTATGCTTATGGAAGCTTAATTAAATTAACTGCTTAGAGTGCACATGCTCATTACAACTTACACTCCTCTGTGTTGAAAAAAACAGAAAGAATAATTTTCCTTTGGAGGCACTTGCTTCCATCAGCTGCACAAGTGACCTCCAGAATAAAGGAATTTTTAGAGGATTATTGACTACGGTTTTTGAAGTCAGTTGTGAATTTTAGAATTCTGAGAACATACACAGCAATGCCCTTAAATTAATCACAAGGGTCACTACTTTGTATGTTACAATGCACGCTCCGTTCTCTCTGATACACACCTCTGCACCTCCATGCCGTCAGAGACAGACAGCTTTCCACCTCCATCAGTATAATGCACATGCATTGCCATAATATCAAACCCCAGTCCTAGATTTGCTAAATATGGTTCTTTAAAAACTCTTTCTCATCCCATTTAATCACTGCATTCTTCTTCTCAAGGGATGAATATAAGTTCTCAGCTTCTCCTAGCCTGGAAATAATACTGGACAAGCTTCTGAGTAATTAGCTGTTGGAGTTAACTTTTTTTTTCCATCAGCAATGTTAATGGGGGGGGGGGAAAAAAAGGGAAAAAACCCCCCACAATGCCAGCCTTCACGTGTACATTTCATGCTTTTTTGTTAGCCGTAATGGTGGAAGGAGCTGAAAAGCTTGTGGTGAGTGTTTGCATGTCAATCAGAATTAAGAAGACAAGAAGAACCCGACGATTAGGTATTATTCTTACTATATGTCTCCAAGGTAAATGTAAGCAACACAAAATGAGAAGTAGAAACAATACGGATTTAAGCAATACAATGGGTTCGAGCTGCCAGAAGTGATTTACATCCCAGTATATTCACTTGCTTATGGATCCTTCAATTCTGCAGGTCAGAGATTCCCAGGACCCTGTAAATTACGCTTAGAATACATACTTTATATTCCCAAGCAACTACACGACTACAGCCTCTTTGCACTACTCGCTCTAGCTGGTGCTAAATATTCCACTCAGGCTAGGCAGAAAGGGCTCCACCTCTGTAGAAACCTGCAGCTTGCTAAAATGTGTTTGCAGGTGACACATAACTAAAAGCCACTTAACAATAGAATTCTTTGCTCAATAATTACATACAATGTAATTTAATGACATACAACGTAATTTAATAAAAGCTTGCGAACTGGTAAAATAGAAGGAAAAGTGCTGCATTTCCTTTTCTTTGCTGATGGTTCGCGGGCAGCCCAGCACCGAGTACCAAGTGCTGAACACATAACCCTCTGGATGATGCTGGAATTACATTCTGCACATGAGCTCTGGTCTCTGCCACGGGAATATCAATGGCAAGACAAATTGTTTCAACCAGCTGAAATAATCTAAGCTTTAATCAACAGTGCTGAAGGACAGTTATATGCTTTGCTTATCCTCTACATACTTTCAGGCAGTTTGGAGACAAGTGCTTAATATTAAACAATTCATTTCTTTAAAACTGTCACACGAGGTATTCCCAGAGTCTTTATTACTTGAACTTATAGGCAGCAGTACTGCTGAGGTAAAGGACTTTACTCAGCCCCATGGAGTTACAGATAAGGACAGACACTGAAGATTCATCAAGGGAAGCTTTGCCTACACTGTTTTGAATCACATAAAATACCTGCTGCTGCAAAAGAGCTCTCAAGACATCTTGACTTGTCGGTTTTGCCTTCCCACTCACAGAGTAGATGCTACTGGTTTCCACTAGGATTGGACAGTGTCGCCTGTCACTAGTCAGCGGTCTCTGGCTGATTATAAGCGAATGGTGCTGATGGGCTCCGAAGGAAGTTTCATTAGTCCTGTCCATACCACAGGAAAGTTTAATTCTTTTTGAAAAATGTTTTCTAACATAGCTGAACTGTGTTAGCAAAACAAATTAGCTTGTCCCAGGCACTGCACTAACTGCTTTCAGGGGCACATTCTCTTCCCACTGAAGTCAAAACCCAAACTCTCTTGCATTCCAGGGATCAAGATTTCACTCTAAGTGTTTCCGACAGTGTTGTCAAGGAGAAGCGTCTGAGAAATGTGTTTCACTCCACAACGCCTACTCTGACATCTAAAAGAGCGAACATACCTCTTAATGTATTTGCTGGGTAGCTGCTAGTGTATCAGAGGTGCATAAACTGGGTCCCAAACTTCATTCTTAGCATAAATCAAGATCATCTGTACACTGCAGCAGTTACAAAGCAGAAATTCAAACCTGAGAGCACACTGAGTTTTTATTTCTCCGTCACTGAAGCTGCAGTTTGGAGGCAGTGAGAAACAAAGCAATTTTGTAAAAGCAGGATTTTGAACCATATTAAGTAATTAGGTAATCAGCTTATTCCTTACATTTCCTCGAAACATTGGTTATTTTCTGGCTGATTTCCAGTAATGTATCGCT
The DNA here is from genome assembly GCA_027574665.1 of Rhynochetos jubatus. Taxonomy (NCBI): domain Eukaryota; kingdom Metazoa; phylum Chordata; class Aves; order Eurypygiformes; family Rhynochetidae; genus Rhynochetos; species Rhynochetos jubatus. The sequence goes on from CM050662.1 coordinate 7,550,190, forward strand.
ATAATGAATGTGGAATTCAGGATTTATGAAAAGTAAAGACTTTTTTTTCATTAAAAAAAATTCAATAAAATACACAATTCTTTTAGCTGAATTATATAATAACTGACTTTAAGTATAATCATTGGAATAAAACAGTTTTGGAGACAGGTTCACAGGTTATGCAAATAATCATGACAACCATTCAGAACTGCTTGCTCATTGGCTACCCCACAATATCTGCTGGAGAAGGACATTTAGCTCACAAAGTGATTTAGGAGGATGGAAATAATTTAGTTTGTCAACGCTTCTCTATTCCAAAACATAGAAAGTGACATTCTGCAAGACAAAAGCATTCATTATCATCCCTGAAAGACAGGAGACTAGATTAACCTTAGTAAGAAAGAATCACAGAACCACAGAATGGTTTGGGTTGGAAGGGACCTTCAAGATCATCCAGTTCCAACCCCCTGCCTTGGGCAGGGACACCCTCCACTAGACCAGGTTGCTCCAAGCCTCATCCAGCCTGGCCTTGGACACTTCCAGGGATGGGGCATCCACAGCTTCTCTGGGCAACCTGTCCCAGCGCCTCCCCATCCTCTCCAGGAAGAATTCCTTCCTGATATCTAATCTAAATCTCCCCCCGTTTCAATTTAAACCCGTTACCCCTCGTCCTGTCACTACAGGGAGCTAGTAGTGGGCAATTCCATTTTTCATAATTCAAGAAATACTTCATTTTTTTCCAAAACCTGCTTTGTTTTAAGTACAATGACAAAGTACTGGTGCCAAAAATTTAAACAATATATTCAATTAATGCAACATCACACAACTAGCAAAAGATAGAGATAATGTGTTTTCTATATACACCTGTCAAAACATACACTACCTAATTGCAAGGTGAAGCTCTCTCAAATCCAAACTTAATATATTTACTAAAGCATGTAACATATGTATGAAGCGATATGGTAATCTCACCAGGATGATTCAGAAAATGGTCTTCCTTTATTGGTCATAAACAATAGATGCTTCTGGTAAACATCCACAAAATATATGAAAGGCAGAAACCCATGACAAATTTTATGACCAACAAAAGGCTAACACTCTAAATCTAGAAGCTAAAATAAATAACAAACCTCCTAATTCCTTTGGCAGGGCTAAGACTTCAGTCTAAAGACTGATTTGTAGATTGTCTCTGTTCATTGAGATAAAAGGTTGTGTGAAAAGAAGAAAGCAGATGAAAAGAAAGAATGGGATATCACCTAAAAACTGTAAGGCCATCTATGATTTCATAGTACCATGCAGAGGAATGCAAATATTCCTCCTGAAAGACAATAAAGACAGGAAAATCACAACTGAGTTACTGCTCTTTTAAACCGCACTCTTTGTGAAGGGGGATGAAAGAAAAACGTTCTTAACTCATTCACTCAATTCTGTGGATTCACATTTTCTTCATCAGGGTAGAGCTCAAACATGAGGCTCCCAATACTGTGAAGAGTATTTTCAGAGAGAGGTATAGTAAGCAGGAAGTCTCATTACACAGCCTTGTCTCGGAAGTTTTCCAATGCAAGTTTTGGAAAAGAAAGTTGGGTACATAATGATTTATTTCAGAACTTGTGCCCACTGATCACAACCAACTTAAGAACATTTATAGATCACCTATCTGCAGACAATCCCAGCATAACACACTGCTTTTGGAAAAGCACTGACCTGCTACCTCTTCTGTTTGAAAAGTTTACTACCTTATTTGATAGGAAACGAAAGATCACAAATCAGCTTTAATGGCTTCAGAAGTAGGAGGGCAGTAATGAGTAAGGTATTTTTATATATATACACTATATAGATACACACATGTAGGGAGAGATACATGAGTAGGAATTTATATATAATTATTAAGTACATTCCCAGAGGGGCAGCTGCTCTGTCTCTCTCTATAGTGATACTCAATTCTCTAACACTGCTTGCATCAGTATTATGAAACATTCAGAATTCATGCTACTATAAAAAATCAGGACTTAAAAAATGAAAGTTTCTCTTAGGTCAGTTGGGCAAAATGTTGTAACAACGTGACATTATTATGCAGCAGTGAGCAACAGAATCTAGACTGACTCACAGAACTCTCCCAAATTTTACTACCTTTGGCAAATGTTTAGCTTCACTGTGGAGTTGTCCATTCATTCTGGTTAGACAATATCATTAAGAAGGACAATAACAATGGTGAAACCCTATGAGAATACAGCACGCTCCTGAATGCACGTACTTCTCCGTTCGGATTCACAGTAGTGGCAAATTGTCCTACTAAGTCAGGAGTTCAGTTTGAAATACATAAAGCTGTATCTATTGAAAGGAAATACATTTTTTTAGGTGCAAGCAGTGTCTAGCTATGTGTCTAGCTATGTGTCTAGCTTCAGTAAACGTTCAACACGCTTCTGCTTCTCAACGATGGATACAGATTATCAGATTTACATTTGCCAGTTTACTGCAAAGCAGATATATGATTCAGTCTTTAGAAGGTGGCTCACTTTAAAATCTAATCTCACATTCAGATAGCAAATCCTAATGAGCCCACTAGGAGTAAACAAATTAGTCTCCAGGATGTATTATGCATTTATTAATCAGACTAATAGTATTATGAAATTTGTAATAGATGAAAATTAGTTCCAAGTACAGTACTTTCATTGAAGAATGAACATAGAATTAGAGCATAATAAAAGTATTCTCAAATTTCTACCACTGTCTGCTAAATCAACTATACTTAATTAATGACATATATTTCTCTTCCATTTAACTGCATGTTTTGGTGAGACAAATTACGATTTTTAATGCAGTTTTATTCTTGACTGCCATATTAAATTCAGTTTCTGAAAAATCACTATTGGCAATCATGGTGAGATATCTAACCTTGCACTGACTCACCTATAACAGCTCAGCGTGCAGCATATAAAGTCACTTCAATCCAAAAAGTGCTTATTTGGTCCGGAGCAGAAAATCTGAAAAGTGCACTTGTTCCTAAATAAAAGGTACTCCGTACTGAAAGACACAGAGTTGCTAATAGAAACCAGAAGCTGGGGAAGCTTGGGTCCTTAACAGGGAGATGCACTGTATTTGTTCCTCTCTTTTCCTCCTTGATTGTGAATGATCTAACTTCTAAAGGATATTGGAAAAGATCCCACAGGAGCGCTAAGATCATTAAACAGACATACTGCATATACTTGCAACTAGTTCCATTGATGTGTTGCCACCATCTTTTACTTGGTATGACGCTAATGCCTAACCACCCAAGCCTGTAAGGGCCACTCTGTGTCAGACGGTACTCAAATGCAATCCATACCCTGCCGAGCACAGCACCCGGGCGGACACAGCTGAGAACAGAACAGTGCACAGGCAGAGACACACAGCAGCTTTCCTAACGTACAAGTGTTGTGGAAAAAGCCGGGAAGCACCAAACTGCATACTCAGAAAGATAGGCACTCCTGTGAAGCTTCGTTAAATAACAGGCATGTGCGCTAGACAAAACGCCCACCCTGAATTAATCTGGTGGGAAAACCAAGGCAAAGGCAGTGTGTATCTCTACAATGACAGGCATTACTATATTCATCGGGTAAATATCTTAAATTGTGATCAGGCAGTTTAGCAGTACTTCTGCTGTTTTCAGTCTTAACCACCTCTTCAACAAGTCTTGCTAACCTGCCTTTTGTTTCTTTCTTCAGTAATATGAACTAATGCCTGTAGGAGACAGGATGAAGAGAAACAAATGCTCCAGTCACTACTTCTGCCCAGAACCCTCTAAATGTAAAGAACTCCACTCAACTACCAGCCAGCCCCAGACTTCTCATTTCAATGGAACTTGCGCATAGCTATGCATAAATCTGGCTTACCATTACAAATCAAAAATGTAAATGAATGAAAGGCCAACTCCTGTTCTGAGCCACTTCAAAATTATCATTGGCTGCAAAAAGGGATAATTTAAAGCAAAACATGAGCTGTGGTTTTCTCTCCAGAATAACTTGGTGTAATAGGCAGACCGTCTTTCTTACCTGAGCTTCCTGAGCTGTTTTCAATATTCAGCTCAGTCAGCATTTTCCCTGCAGGTAGCTGAATTCCAAATGAATTCAGGTTGCCTACAACCATCATCTCTTCATAGCAGATAGCATAATACCTCTTTAGGAAAGACCTGTTTGTCCAGCTACAGTCAGATGACACTCCTGAGGATAGGAGAGATGTGCAAACCAGTCAGTCTTAGGACCTTGTCATACAAGACAGATTTTCTCAAACACAGAACAAAATCAGTTTTTCCCCAGGATTTTCTTCCGGACTCAGTTCCCGGAAGTATGCTAGCATTAAAAGAAACTTAAGTGAACCACAACGCCACCTTGGCAGTGCCGAGGCAGGGCACCACTGTCTTTTCCCGTTTCTCCATCCCATGCCAAACAACCAACCACCGTGGGAGACACAATGTGCATTGTATGTTCACCTTCAAGAAAGGAATGTGGCCTCAAAGCTGTTACAGCTGCCAATATGCATGTGCAGTGTTCAGCAACAACATTAAACAGAATCTTCTCCTACGCACAAGTGAATGAAAGTTAAGGAACAAAATCCCTATGCACTTTCAACAGAAACTGAATGTTTAACTGTCCTTAATGTCCCTGAAAATCCCCTTCTCAGTGATGAAACTTGGCTGAGAATGGCAAATATTTCAGTCGCTGTTGTTATTGTTTATGATTTTCTATCTTATTAGTCACAACTCACATACATTGACCTAAATGCATTAAAAATGTATAGTTGTAAATACAGGCAGACTTTAATGGTAGTACTTCATTCACTCAGTGATTAATACAATGTCCTATTGAAAGCTGCCATAATAAACAAAACATTTTTATGTAGTTCCCTAAAATATGAACTAGGGTTATTTCAAAATAAAATCCATGCAATAAAAAAGTCATTTAAACCAATTAACATTTCACTTCCACACTTCATTAGAACAGACAGCTGTATTAAGAAACTAGTTCAAAGAACAAAGAAGCATCTGCAGCAAGGCAGAGCACACAGGCAGCACAGACCCCCAACACTCCTGGAAAGCTCACCCTGCAGCTGCAGTGTACACAGAAGGGTATGGGGTCTGTGGACCTAAATCTGTATAACCAACAGCCAAGTGCAGTCCTATCTTCCTGCAGTGCAAATTTGTCTTACACTTGTCTAACTCCGCTGACTCCAAGGACATTTTAGCTTTTTTACACCAGCGAAAGGACAGAATCAGAGAGTCAAGCAGAGGTGTGTAAACACAGGTGAGTGTGGGCACGGCCACTATGCAATGCAGCAGGGCAGACGCCAATAAACAGAGCAAAATCACAAAGAGCCTGCAAAACTGGCACCCACATTTTACTTGTCATCCTTAATTTCATGGAGAGTCAATACATGGATTTCAGGACCACAACACAATTAGGTTTGCAGCAAGAATGAAGCCATGGCTCAAACCAAAGTTCTGGGCACAGCCTTAGTAGTCCAGTGTTACACAGTCAAAAGACAAGCTTAAGTTGAGTTAAGCTTTAGGGGAGAAAAACCTACTAATTTAAATCCTATGTCCTCTTGAGTTAGGAGGGATGTATATCTGGGGAAGAGAGGACTTGTAGTACAGACTGAAATAAGTGGAATAACTCTTGCATTAAATCACACTGTTATTTTAAGAAAAGGTTAATTTGTAAAACAAATTAAGCTTCATTAGGGACTAATTGACTAGAAAATTTTCTTTAAAAATGTCTTCTAATTATACAGGTGAAAAAAAATCTTTTCAAAGCACTTTTATAATTAAAAATCATCCTTGATCAATTTCTTTTAACATTTAGTCAAGAAAAAAATACTACTGGAAGGTTTAGCCAAGAGTTGAGCGTCACAGCCCGCACCACTGCAATAAATACAATGGGATAAATACATCTGTAAGACAAGGTCTGTGACTGCTGGGAACAATCTTGAAAGAAATCCATCAGCCAGTTCAAACTATTGAAAACTCGAGATTTCCTGTGCTGGGGCTCGAGTGATTTGGCAGAGACCGAATTCTCTTTTCACAACTGTAAAATGTTCAGGGCAAGAAGACTCGTCTTACTAGGACAGTCCCTCCTCCAGAAGGGACTCTTCCCCTTCACCACATCTCCCACTGCCTGTGGCACTGAAGAGGGAGACCTTGCTTGTGGCTTAAGTTTGGTTTACCTCATGCAAAGCAGCTGGCCCCCAGTTTCCATTTTCTAAGAACTTCCAGAACAAAACCAGCACCTGAAAAGTGACTGCTTTTCTTCTCAGAGCTTCAAGCACTGCTCCCACAGACCGAGTGAGGTCTGTTTCTTCACTGCTTTTTACTCTGCTTAGCCTCTCTCAAGAGTATGTAAAATGTAATGCTCTGAATACTTCAGATGAGGAATCCTCTTTTCTTTCTTTACCCAATTCGGACTTTGCTTTCTAAAAAATTGCCACCAGCAATTTCACTTGTAATTGCATAACACATTACAGTAGGGGTTTATTTCAATCATATGACTACAGAAATAGTATCAGTAGCTAGCCCACACCGATTGTAAAAATATGCTCCACTTATTCCTATTCGTTATAGCACTGAAAAATTTTAGATTCAAAAAGATTATGTTAATATCTAAGGATCCTGGTTTATATCATCAGTTGTACAAAGAATTTTCCTGCCTAAATTTTAAAATTATTTCAAGAACCATTAGCCTCCCTAGTCAAGCAGCGTGTCAAAAGCAGTGAGATCTGTTGTCACTGGGAGATGGCTATAAAGGCACTTCAAATCTAGTACTGATTTCAGAATGAACTTGTGCTGTGTGGATAAGAACTGCAGCGTGCTTCAGAGAGCTCAGAAAGGGGGGAAAAAGGGTAATCTCCCCCAAAAACGAACAAAGATGACTAGAGTACCATCTAGTCATTTTCAGTATTAGATCTATGGAATTAAATCTCTGTCAAGGCCTTGTATCAAAGTAAGAGGGAATAGCTTTGGGTAGGCCCATTAAATAGACACACATCCCTGCAGTCCTCCTAAATTAGTATGTTTTAAGGCATCAGCTTAAATATCAGGACTGTGCCTTTTCCACTGCAACAAGACAAAAGAGGTTGGACTACTAAACTTTCTCAATTGCAAGCGTATCCTCAAGTAATGATCTACAAGTGTCGCTGGTCTCAAATTCCTCTAGTGAACCACTGCAAATTAGTCTCTCCTGCACAGTGGAATCTCTAGTATGAGCAGAGCCCTCCTGCGTGTATTACAAGAGAAAGGGATGGGCACAAACCCAAGAAACAATTGTGAGCAATCACCAGCTCTGGAAAAGAAAAGAGTTCCAGTCTCCAAAAGAGTGGAATGACAAGAAGACAGCACATAAATACTCAAAGTAAAATAAACGACAGAAGAAACAGGGAACATGCAAGATCTTGTGTGCAGTGATTAGCAGCAGGTGTTCCTTGTATGGAGGGAAGATCTTTTTAGAAACTCAGGACCTACTTAGTAGAATAACAGTAAACAGGCAAAGAATTCTTTAAAAGCGAGGCAGACAGAAAAGGTCAAAAATTCACTTTATTTCATTTTTCTGCCATTGCTTTCTAAATGTGTACTGTATGTTAGACTGTAAACAATCCTGAGAAGAATGTGTTTCCCTTCTTACATAAAGAGCCTCAGTTCTCTTTTTGTGTACTATTAAAAAACAGGTAATAATAATGATGAATAATGGCTCCAAGCTTCCTCGCATGGGTGAATCTATTTTCAGACCTCGAAAGTGCTTGTGTGGATTCAGGCACAGCATGCGGTGCTTATCCACAATGAATCCACCTAGTTTGTTTTGGAATATGACCTCGTTCTATTCAAATTAATTAAATCAAACCCTGTGAGTAAAAGCAATATCCGCTTGCATCTGATTTTTGAAAAATTTATACGCCTTTGGAGCTCCAAATTTGTTGTTGTACATGTCAAACATGCAGTACGTACTTTCACATATCTGTTAACTTTTACATCTATAGCCTTGTCTGTATCAATTATTTCTGAAATATTTAATTTTTAATCATTCTACCAAACTCACTATTATTGTAAAATGAAAGCAAACTTAAGTAGTTTCACAAAAAATCTGGATCTAATTCTAAAATTCCAATTTCTCTGGCGGAAAATAAAGAAATAACTGAATAAAAAAGATTGGGGGAAAAAAGCATGGAAAAAAAGTAAGCACTGGGTACAATATTAGGTAACCATCTTGAAATACAATAGTAGGTGTCACCCTCTCATGATTCACAAGAACAATGTTATTTTTATCATCTCTTGCTATTACAAACCTGAAATGCAATTTGACTATTAGTCTTTGTGCACTGTGTTTTCAGAGTAAAAATTCAAAAGGAAATCCTTTAAGTCCAGGATTCTGGTTCTTCCGATAAGCACTTTTTTATAAGGTGGTTGTTATTTGCATTGTCTCCCTGTCTAGGCTTACCAGCTGGGATGCACAAACACTAGTACATACAAAGCATGAACATGACAAGAAGTGAGGGCACAATCACAGCAGCCTGGGCCTAGGTTAGCTTAAGGTGCAATTAATCTTACCCCAATATAAGACACAAATAGTGTGGAGAGATCTTATCCTTGCCATAGTAGCATGAAGAAAGTCCTTGGATAAAGACAGAGAAAGATTTCTCATGTAATTATAGTGTGAGGAAAGTTTGTTTGTAAAGTAAGTAAAGTAAAATGGATTATTGTTTTTCCTGTTATAATTTTTTCACTTATATCCTTTACAAACATCTTCTGGGTTTTGGATACTGTGAGAAACTTGATTTCTTTGCACTTGACTTTAACCTACCTTAGGTCAAGGGTGATTTAAAAATGATTAGGTAAGTATGAGGTGTTCCTTACCCTTAGAGTGTGCAGATCTCCAAACTCAGCACAAGGATCTCCCAACACCAAGCACCCAGACGCTGGGGTGTAACGAGTATCAAGAAGTGCTTTGGAAGATGCTTGATGGAGATCAGACATTAAAATCTATTGAAGCATCCTGAGGAGGAGACTAAGACAAAGATCAAGAAAGAGGGAATTGTCTCCAGCTGTATAAAAAAAAAGCTTTCTCAGGATACTGCAGAGAACATTGGAAGACCAAGGGCATTTGGGGGCAAGACACCCTTTTGGTCTGTTACACACGTAACATAAAGAATGGCTTACCCACAAGAACACTGATACAAGGGACATGGTTCTAAAGAAATAGAAAGGGGTGAATTTGCAGAAGGAAACTGCTGAATAGAAAAGATCTGGCATAGTAAAGGACAGTTACCCAAATGAAAAGCTAAACTTAGAATAATATGACCTGAGACATGCCTGTCCATGAAAGACAGGTAAAACTAGTAGTTGGACTTAAAAGATAAGTGGAATTTAATCAAATGGCCTATAAAGAGCAGAGTGCTCCAAAGGGCTGGAAGGCATTTGAAATTATGCTAGATGAGCTGCTGGGAAAGCCTTTGTCCCTGAAAGAATAGCCTCAGGTTGGGACAATTGGGAATGGTATAAATTAGCCCATGTTAAGAAAACCTGGAAGTCTTGGAAGTTGACTGACCCAGAGGCAAAGCAACTCATCCAAGAGACCATGCGATTTTGACTGACTCTATTCATAGTGTAACAAAAGATTATATAAGTGAGGAATAAAAGAAGTTTATTTGAAGAATAAAATAATAGCAGTGATCACAGAGGTCTTCCTTTAAATTTGAAGGAGAAATTCTGTTTTCAGCCTCTCATGCTTAGGGACTACACTAGCTTTACCACCTGCTTACAAAGGATTTATTAAGAAAGAATATCCCAGAGCTGTACTCCCAGAAACTCCAGAACTTCAAGAAACAGGACAGATCGGTTTCAATATATTATATTCCTTTTAAATATTGGCAGCTGAGGGTTGGAATAATGAAAAAACTTATCCAGAGATAGAAAGGACAAATCCAAAGAGCTTTTGTGTTGTTAACATTAAGTTAATGACAAGCCCATACATATACCTTGTCAGATTTGAAATTGAGCTTCTTCCATGTACTGCATGCAGGTATATTTGACTGGGATTTATTTAGACAGACAAGAGTAGGTTGTCTACTCTACATCTATTTTCAGAATAGAAAGACTGCCTACTTTCTTTTTAGAAAAATGAAGTGCTTCATTAAAAAAATGTGACCCTATTTATACTTTGTAGCAGTATTAGGTCAATGTGGACCTTGGAGATTTCAAAATTATGGAGCTATTTTCAAAAATGCTATTCACCAGAGTGAACCACTGGTAACTTTTACCAGAAGGCATGTTTTTCAGTACCAGATTATTCTTATAGTTATTCTCAGATCTGTTTAAAACCTGGAGAGAATCAATAGGCCTATAAGGTACTTGCACAGAATCAACCTACTATCCCTATGCTACTTAGTTTTCCTCTATTTAGACATTCAAGAATTACATACGTCCTTTTCCCCAGGATATTACAATGGCAGCTGAGACTCAGCTTATTGTTCACTGCAATTCCCAAATATACTATGCTACTTAGTATAATTATCTGTCTTGATGGGATGGCTTACGTGAGGTGAGCCACTGGCTACAGATACGGCCATCTCACCAAATTTCAGAAATTTCCATCACTTCATTTTCTATTACACGTAACTCTGAATCTTGGCTGATATTCAACTTCATTTTAAAAGGTAGTTTTTAAGCGTATACGTTGCTTTTTTAATTAAACGGGTGAAAAGAACTTAGAAAAATTATTTTGTGTGTATATACATGTAAAAATTCCATGTGAAGACACATATGAAGAACTTGCAATTTCAATGAACACTTCTCAGTACTTTAAAGGCAAATTACACTTCCTCATCTCTTCTTTATAAATATGATTTCTAAATGCTTAAATAAAGACGCAGCTTGTTGAGCCAACCGTTCAAACTGAAGGAAAGGAACGGGCTTGTCCGAAGCACCCGTAGTGTGGAAAGTGCTCCGAACAGCATTTGCTCCCTTCTGCTCTCCACTGCAGCTGCACGCAGAGCATTTGACGCTACGCTTAAAATGTAGAACTAGATTCACAGGACAAGGACAACAAAAAGTGTTCAACTTCTGTGTTCACCTCTAAGCTTTCGCCTTCTTTGTCCACTGATTCCCCAAATGAGAGATGGACAACTGCCAAATGGACAGCCTTTTTGTAAAGGGCGCAGATAGCTTCCTTCTCTTCTCTGAGCAGAAGGTGGTTTCACAGTCTCAGAGATCAAGACAGTGGTAACTGCTCACAATACAAACCAGGCAGAAGTTATAAATCAACTGCACATGGCTTATTTTTAGTAAATAGACGATGATGAAGCTAAATTTGCCTAGATAAATAGTGATTATACAGGGTATAAGGCTTTTCTGATGCATGCATGCAAGCTGCATTAATATTAATGACGTTGCATATGCCTTGAGAAGACACAATCATTGTTCACTGAAAGAAATCCTCTATCAGTCCTCAAACATAACGATACAAAGACAGTAATCACTTATTAGCTCATTGCATATAGGCTGGTGGAAATAAAGCACTGCTATTTTAGCAGCCCTCTGATGGAATGCCCTGATTGTAATCTCCCGACACAGTGTCCCTTGCAACCATTTCAAAGCAGTTAAAATCTTATTGGCATATTCAAAGTACCTACTGCTGACAGGGCTTGCTGTCACTAAGAAACCAATGAAGTGATTTGCATTTGGAGTGTGATTGTGAAGCAGCAACATAATACACTGTGATTAGGGGACTGAGTGAAACACTTCTAAAAAGAAGAGCGAGCACAGGATTAAAACTTCATATGACGTATTTTTGGAACTCACTTTTTCTACTGCGAACCCTATTGCCCCCAAAATCTAGGAGTCCACTAGCACTTATCCAGTTCCAACGCACAGCTAGGTTGATGGGAACCTAGACCCTCTGCTGCACTTGACAGATCTATGCTGATTTACGTCACTGACAATCTGGATCAAGATTCATTGCTGCTATGTGCTGTGAGCAAAGTAACATGGAAGATACTTAACGTCTGTTTGACTGTACGATTCAGCTTTAGAAATAATTATTTGGGTTTTGGTACAGACAACAGCATACCCTTGTGAATGAAGCTGGGTTTACCCACAAGAACTGTGGCAAAGATGACTTTATATGGTCCTTTTTTTTCCCAAAGGAACAGTCATCAACACCCAGACTCATAATGTGTGATTTGTATTTGAATCAAAAAAGCACACAGTTACAAAAATCCAACATTAACCTCTTTGTAGATCAGTCCTTTGACACAGACAGGACATAAACATTATGATTCATTTTCAACTAGCAACACCTTTACGATTCCACACCTTGACAGGTCATAGAATCACAGACTGGTTTGGGTTGGAAGGGACCTTAAAGATCATCCAGTTCCAACCCCCTGCCATGGGCAGGGACACCCTCCACTAGACCAGGTTGCTCCAAGCCTCATCCAGCCTGGCCTTGGACACTGCCAGAGATAGGGCACCCACAGCTTCTCTGGGCAACCTGTCCCAGTGCCTCCCCACCCTCTCTGGGAAGAACTTCTTCCTGATATCTAGTCTAAATCTACCCACTTTCAGATTAAACCCCTTATCCCTTGTCCTGTCACTACAGGCCCTTGTAAAAAGCCCCCCCCCAGCCTACTTGTAGGCCCCTTCAGGTACTGGAAGGCGCTATATGGTCTCCCCGAAGCCTTCTCTTCTCCAGGCTGAACAAGCTCAACTCTCTCAGCCTGTCCCCACAGCAGAGGGGCTCCAGCCCTCGGAGCATCTTCGTGGCCTCCTCTGGACTCACTCCAACTGGTTGATATCCTTCTTATGCTGAGGGCTCCACAGCTGGACACAGCCCCAGATGCCATGACTTTATTGCTCATTTATAATCTGCTGTGCATCATATGTTATCCTCCCTTAAAGTGTGGATGTATGGGTGGTAACACGGGGGACCATGTTACAGTTTTCTGGCTGCTGCTTCTGGGGCAGGCGTAACCCCTGAAAGGAAGAGGGGACTGGATGGGTCTTCCTCTGTGTGCAGCGGAGGCTGGGAGTGGATGGGGAACCATTTTTGCACTGGAACAAGTCAGACATTGAGCCTGGAGGAATCTGTAGTTCACGCAGACAGGATGAAATTGCTAAATAAACCAAGGAACAAAACTAAGTCTGAGAAGTAATAAGGATAGAGGAATTTCTCCAAAGAACCTGAACAGATGTAATGAACTTATTGCCAATGAGCTGCTGCGATGAAAGGATGAAGGAAATCACACCCCACACCCCCCTGCACGGTACAATCCTTTGTGATCTTACCAAGCTGATTGCAATTTCATTATTCTAGCGGATGTTTTAGTAGAACCTTGCCTCTGAGATGCAAGGTCCTTTTAGGGACGCTTGCTTGAAAAGCAAAAGGTGCAGTAAGATCTATGTTAAATCCTCAGATGAGTTTGGACTCTGCCATATTGCTCTAAAGTGCATCTCTTGCTCTAAAAGCAAGTCTTCTGTGAAGCAGCATTTATAGACTAAATGAAACTCTAACAGTCCTGTCTTTACAGGCATACTAACAGAATGACTGAGCTTGATCCCTGGGACAAAACACCACTACGTCAACTCCTGTGTCGATGTATCTTAGCCCTTATCGTAAGGTATGTTCACAGCCCTCTGCCCCTCCCTCCTCTCCACAGCGATTCACAACTTGTAAACAGTTCCACACTAATGAGGCATCACTGGAAAGTGTTGCAGGACCCAAGATGACAGGGCGGTGTTCCCCGAGGGCCAAAATTCCAGTGCTTCATTGCGTTTGCAGGCTTTGACATATAAGTACCAAGCAGCTGGAGTTTTCAACTCTATCAGCTGAAGGTTGGCCTTTGCCACTGAGTTGTCATAATCAAGAATATGGATAAATTCTAAGTCCCCTCTGTAATTTCACACTTACGCACATCCAAACGATTTTTTTTCTTTACTACTTTTTCTATTTAAAGTCTTAGCCAGCAATAAATGTTAGGAAATACTAACAGCATTCACTAGAATGGATGCTAGTCTCCTCTCAGTACTTCCCAGAGAAATGGTCCCTTTATCAATATGGCAAGAGCAATAGGTTGGGATACTGCACTGCTTTTCCATCTCAGCTTTACTTTTAAAAACTGCATAGGTAATCTCTGAACATCATGGTTGCACAGGAAATAATCAAAATACACAGAAGTTACCTGTGTAACCAATGCCTGGTTGTAAAGAATCCACAGGAGGAGTCCAGAGATGTGAGCTCACCTCTGAGAAGAGGAGGTGCTAATTCACATGATAATAATGTAATGATACCCTCTGGGAGTAGTAACATGGTATGTCTTCTGGGAAAGCCAACAAGAAAAATTTCCATCTTTCTGTTTTTCAATGACTTTTTCTCATGCCTAGGACAATTTGCTAGTCTTCGCCTAGTTCTAGAAACCGCATCACTAAAATGAGTAAGGAAAATATTAAGAGATGGAGAAGAAAAAAAAAAAAGAGACTTCCTGATAAGACAGCAAGAAGAGAACTTTATATAAGTTGGGAGTCAGTGGAAGTCTGCTGGTTCCATTGATGTCAACAGCAGAGTTCCTATCGACTGCACTTTCACATCTTCTTCTGTTTCAATCTCGGGTTTGTTTGGTTTTATTTTTTTTAAACAGAACTGACAAGCAATTTTTCTTTTTCAGCTATGTTAATATACTGGAACGTAGCCCTCGTGAGCTCATGATGGCATGTGGTGATATTCACCTTGTAATGCCATGCATGGTGTTGCTCTGTAACGAGATGATTCAGTGGAGACACGGCAGAGTTTTAAATGGCATTATACCGGATTTGCCAAACTGTACTGCTAAAGCCTAAACCAACAGGCCTTACTGGATTGCTCGCTGTAACAGCAGCAACAAAAACTACAACCACCATGTTCATTACCTTTGGTTGTTGAGGGTTTTTTTAAAGATCTGATGTTTTATCTATATGTAACGTTGCAGGTGTTGAAAGTCTGGATTGGTCAGACTAGGTCAGCAAGACATGCCATGAGGCCACTTCCTATTCTCATCAGTGGTTTGAAAATTCTTGCGTTAGGCTCCTCTGCTCTGACATTACTATAATGTTCTGGTATCTGGAAGACAGGAAATGTGTACAAGGCTATACAATGACATACACTGTCCCATTATAAATTATATGACAGTTTAAACACTTTGTGTAACACCACCCCAGGAGAAAAGGAAAGGGAGGATGACACAGATTTTTTTTTAGAACTGACAGAATATCACTATATATCAGCTAGTTATTAAACCAGAAAAGTGTATTTCAGAAATACATGGGCTTTTTATCTTTGTTCCTTGAACAGCAGCAGGTAGCTCCACATCTCAGGCCAACTAACTACCACCACTCTTCAGAAACTGCTGAAAACTATAATATGAATGTTGATGGAAAGTGTAATTGCATCTGATTTTAAAAATACACAGTTTCTGACTGTATCATTACAGGACAGTAAATCCCTCAATAAAGGAATAGAACATCTTTCTGTGACAAAAGCAATACCCCAAACAAGCAGCCAGTAATTCAGCATCACAGTGACTTTTTCTGTCAATACAATGCATTAGTTAGGGACTAAGATGAAGGTCCTCACTGCATACAAAGGGCATGAGCTTAATGTTCAAACTATAAGTTGAGTTAGGGAATATAAACATTTTTTTTTGCTGTAAGCTGATGGACTTTCCATGCAAAAAATAATAGCCAAAAAATCCATGCAACTGAAAAAAAAAATGTTTTTCATAAATCGCAAACAAGGAGAAATAGTCAGTACATAAAATAAGAAATGACCTTCCATTGCCAAGCCACTGCATAACTCTCTCCGTTAATACTTCTTCTGAGCCTTAAAAAGATTGACGATACAGTCCAGACAGTTATCAGCAGTGGAGAGTCAAGAAAGTCTGGTATAAATTTTTAAAAATGAGAGAGTGATTCAGAAATAAAAATAATAAAAGAATGTATCTAGGTTCCAATTATTTTATGCATGCAAGAAAGAGTAGTATGTACATATATATCTATTCTAAAACATAGAAAAAGAAAAATAACAATAACCAAGGAAGAAAGACTCATTAAAATTGACTTTTAAGTTACACTTCAGTGTTTTTTGAGAGGTAAAGGTGTATGAAATGTGTATCAAAATTTCAGAAGTGTTCTTTCAAATGTAAATTCTTCTACCAGAGAGTTACTGCTATTCAGCTGTCAAGAGAAATTAAATACAAAGTTATTGTAATTATATATCTTAAGGAGGGGGGGAAATATTTCACTTGAGTTTTTTCTATGAGCTCCACACACAAAAGTAACACCACAGGCAAATAAAATATTACTTTGGCTTTTTAAAAAGTAATTCCATTCCACAGTTCAACAGAGAATAAACCCATTGCTCAGAAAGGCAAAGGAACAAAATTAGGGAACCAACATTTTCAAGTTACCGGTAACTCCAAAGTAGTCTGCACTATTCTTTTATGTGCACTTCCATTTGTTTAAAATTCCCATTTAAAAGACTGCTATCATCACTCATAGCTACATTATGGGTCTCTGAAGAAAGATGGAAAAGGATAGAAGCTTTTTGCTGTTTTGACACAAAATGTAGCATTTCTCTTACCAAGGTCTGGAAGTTTCTGGCTCTGTTCTCAGTGCATTTTCCAAACAGCGATTCGTGCTTCAGCAACTTCTCCTGACAGCACAGACCATCTCCTGAAGGACCCATTTGTCCACCTCTTCCTCCCTTTCCACCACTGCTGTACGAAAATCCTCCCTCCAGAATATAAAAGTACATTGACAGCCACACTGACTACTTCTGTATCCCTTTATATGATTTATTCTTGCCTCTTTCTCATAATCTCATTAATACCAACTATAGTCCACTATTTTCCACTGAGACAGTAAAAGAACATAAATAGTGCCCTAATTTATTTTGTGCTCATGCTGGGCTTGAAACTGCCACCATGGAATAAAGTAGTCTTCTGTGCAAACAAGGTTCTCAGGATACATACCCCAAAAAGAAGTTCTAGTAGAGATGGACAACAGTAAGAGCTGCTGGGAACCCAGTTTACTGTAGAAATCACCAACTTAGAAGAGTATGTGCTCTGAACATGAAATTAACCCGTTTGCTCCCCACTAGATTTGGATCACAAAGTAAAAAATTCATGTCAATACACTTTACTGCAGACTGCACACCACCTTGCCACTCCTCCTGTCAAAGCTCCCGTTACTTTACATACACAGAAACTCTTGTCTCAATACCTACCACTAAACTGGTAATTCAGAGCAAATCTGGATAGACTGCAGGCTAAAGGAAGATCAGTGAATATGAAATGCTGATGAAGAGTTGGTTAGTGTTTAAGGAGAAGTGATTACAAATATTCTCGCAGACTATTGGAGAAATAGATAATTTTTAAGAAAAGTGGTGATTTTTAAGAAAAAGTCTTCAATCTTTTAAATTTATAGACTTTTTGAAAAGTCATAAAGTGAAAGGAAATTTCACTGCAAAGAAATACCAGACTGGAATTCCTACTACCGACTACTTTGGAGTTACCGGCAGTTTGAAAATGTTGGTTCCCTAACTTTCTTCCTTTGTCTTTCTGAATTCCTGCCCTGGAATCACGGATGGTCCAGAACAAGCCTGTACTCTGATTACTGTCACTCTGATCAGAAGAAAATGTTTCTGTTCTGGTTCATAACTGATGTGATAGTAAATTAGTAACTTAATGCAGATAAAATTCTATCTCAACATTTGTTTTTATCTTTGTGGAAGTAGATCACATAATGATTCTTAACAGATCCCCTAACACCTCTTACTTCTTTCCCCTGTATCAGCATTATTGATACTGAAATTTGAATTAAGCAGTTCTACACTTCCAAGAGTAGGATTTTTAGCTGTTCATTACTCCTAATGATACAGAGTAGAATTTGATTAATCCTCCTATTTAATTTATTTAGACACATTAGAACCTTCAGTGATACTGAAGATATTTTATTGACAACAAACTGCTCTGAAAAAAGAATGATAGCAGAATGTTACTGATTCCTATGGTTTTTTAGATTAAATTTTTTTTTCTTGGAACACCTGAGCAAGAAAACACTACCAGAATTTCCTACAATTATTCTAAAAATGTGAAGGAAGCAGCACTGGCCTCGGGTGCATTAACACTACAGTTGTCTAGAACATTTACTATCAAAACTAAAAATATCTAAACTGCATAAAATTGGAAGTCTTACCATTTCTTTGTAAAATATCTAGACGGATGCTACTTAATGACATTCCTTGGGTACACCAACTACTAAATTCAACCCTCCTCCTATTTCAGCGTTAGACTGAATATTTTGTTAGTGTTTGCACAAATATCTGTAAAACATGCCAATTTGACAAATTAAGTATGGATTATGAAACAAGAAACTACTCTGAACCAAGCCACCTCCCACAAAATGTTCAAAGACCACCAAAATAGGACATTTTGACAGATGCGAGGCTTTCTCAAACCATTTGTGCAGTATCTTCTAGAAACTGAAAACATTTCCAAATTTAGGTTCGAAACAGTCTTTTTCATTTACTCCTTTTCCTTCGGACTGTCACTTTTGATGAGTAAGTATTTTCCTACAGAAAAATATACTCCAGAATATATCAGCCTACGTCTGCTTACCGATCTCGTGAGAAGGTGCAGAAACCCAAATTTGAGCCTGCTACACTTAGAACTTTTTAAAAAGTTCCAACTTTTGGGGGCAGAGCATACCCACTGATCTGCAAGTCAGCTCCCTTGCAGGAGCCCTATCAGAGTGAAATGCTGTATAAAACTCCTGACTTACAGACATCTCAGCTATGAAACTTCCAGTTGTATTTGCCCTGTCTGAAAAGTAGCTGCTTGCTCTCTAAAGGCAGTTAGCTTTCCATAAACTGCATCGCATCCAATTCTTGGATGTTTAGCATGTGGCAACTGTTTAATTATAAAAATAATCTGAACTATTCTTTCGATACAATCTTCTGTGGCTGTTAACTGTGTTTAGGAAGTGCTGCACTAACCAATCCTTTTCAAAATCTTTAAGGTGAAGCAGCCCAATTCCCATGCTGTTCTGGCCACAGAAATGACTTCAGCTTTTTGATCTAGTAACTGCTCTGCAAGATGCAGGAGAGTCTGGCACCGATCCAGCAATATACATGAACTCCAGCTTAACTTTTGATAGAGGAGTACCTATGAAAGCCAAAGACTATTTATATGCTCACAGTTAGGCAGAGCACAAGCTTTTAAAGGTTTCAAAGGCTCTTAATTGAATAGCTACACTGCCACACATAATACCCTTGAAATGGGAGTATTCATTTTCATGAGGACTCTCCATCGAACCGAAAGTTGACGGAAGTAGGATGTTTGGTCTCATGACTATATTTGTATACTGTGAATAATATGTATTAATAATATCTTCTGCTTAGTGTGACTGATAGAGAAATAAGAGCTTCTTGTACAAATCAAGGATTGCAGAATCAGGTCCTTCCTTTTGTTGCATTGTATCAGCAGACATAAACAAGGGAGAAAAAAGCAAGTTGTTTTCAAAACCAGTGGGGAACGTGATAGCCCTTCTTTTTAACCTTGGATGTATTCACTTCAATGTTGAATGTACATAAGATTAAGAAATGTTCAGTCTCTTGACTATTAAACTCCACCTACTTCATGGCTTATAGCTTCTCTAATAGTTCACAGTTAATTGGTATGGTGAAGAATTAAAGAATAACTGTCAAATGCAAAATTGTCAGGACTTTTTTTTTTTCGAAGAACAAACAGAAAACATCTACGGATGAAGAACCACTCTCTAAATAACCTCACACTACCTACACAGCCACAAAATCAACCTTTATACCACTGCACATGCGAGAATGCTTTTAAATAGGACGGTTTCAATTTTATAGCATCCCACAACTTGCAATCAGCAGCTCTTTAATAAAAAGGAAATAAGCACCTCACAGTCAATGGATATTTCTTATATTTTTTTTGCACAACCCAAAATAGGTTTCACATTAAACAGAAAATTGGGTCATGCTTCAGCAGACAGTAATTTGACCTAAAGATAATACTCCTATCCCACAGTTATAAGATATGCCTTTCAGACAATGAAAACATTTAAGAACTACAATTTTACATAGTTTGTGTAATGTAAAAATGTCTGTCATGCTTCTGGAATCCAAAATATAATGAAACCTTTCAATCTTGGCTGTATGTAGCACTGTGTTCCCACAGAACAGACAGTAGTATTGTATCATGGCATAATGTTGGCGTAAAAGTGAGCACACCGCAGGAAAAATGACATGTCTGATTCCATCTGATGGTTTATTTCTTACTAATAATCTGCAGCAAAACTGAATTTACAGTTTCTAGGAGGTAAGACAAGTGTTTATTGGTGCCTGGTGGCACCACGAGAAAAGTCCTTGATTCTTTGATCATGGCAAACTTTGTAGCACCCTGAAGGCATGTTTCGCTCAGCTCAGGTAGATCAGGAAGCATTCAGACCAAGAAACAAAACACAGGTCATCTACCAGGTACCAATTATACTGGGTTGCCAGCCAGTCACTGACAGGGTTAGAGAAGAAAAACTTAGGGCAAAGGCAAATGAGGAAGAAGGCTAGGAAAAAAAAAACAAACCAACCCAACTTTTAAGAAATAAGGTGCAAAGAGATCTAAGAAAAAAAAAGACTATGAATATTACAGATAATGATAATGTTAACATGGTTTAGATGTAACTTACTGTTACTTTCAGTTTACCTTCTTCAGCATTTAAATCTGGCTCTTTCAGTTGCAAAGTTTAACAAAGCATAGAACCTGCTGTCCATAAATATCAACACAGAGCCATATCTTATGAAAATGATACCTTCCTGACAGCCTGGCCTCCCTCTGCTGCCTAGTAATGAGTGAGTTGGACACCACCTGACAGTTCAACCTCAGATAAATATTTCAAACATATCATGCAAGAGATTCACAGATCAATCCCCACCTCCAAGAAACCAGTGGAGTGAGACAGAAAGCCATTTTGAACTGGCGCATCAGAGCGGAACACACCCAGCAGTTTTCCTTGGGTTTTTCTGGGAGGAGGGGTGTCTTGTTTTATTTTAACCTGTGCCAGAGTAGAGTGATTAAAGGCAAGGCTTCAATCTGTGGATTTGACACCTCAACACTGGAACACGTCCTGGCATATAAACAAATATGCACAGTAAACTCCTGTTCCATTCCCTGTATAATGCTCTGACAAGGAATTAACATGCTGTACACCATCTACAAAACCACTTTGAAATGACTTCATAAAACAGTCCCTCAGACAGCAGCAGGCCAGACTTCTGAACCTTCCTGCAATCCTCTTCCTCCTTCCCATCCTCCTCAGATGGGCACATACTGAAAAACAAATCAGACACTAATATACACTGTATGTTTCCCATTAGGTTTGAAGTCCATGAAATAAGCAAATGAATTGTCTTTTCAACACCTCTCTAAGAAAGGGAATTTATTTACTGATATGGAAAATGGGTAACTCCATCATTAATAATTTGAACCAGTCCATAACAAGTCTGCCAAGAGAAAGAGAATAAAAATTATCAGAACATTTTCCAGATATGGTGGAATACACTTTGCCCAAAATTCACCTTGGACCAGTGCCTCTTTAGAGCTGAGTAATCAAAGCAAAACTATGCTCAACAAGGCTGAAAATCAAGCTTTCATCCATACTGACAGAAAAAAATGGCTCAGCAACATATATTTACCCACCTACATAGCTGAGTTCATGTGAGTATCATACACCATCTTTGAGGACAGCAAAGAATCATGGACTAAAATAAGGTTGTAGGCCAAAGCACTCTCATGATGGATAACCACGTAGTGAATCCCAGGGCTCATCATACAATTTTCAGATGTTCTAAATATTGACACCCATCTTGTTGGCTATGCCCAGGTTAACTACTTCCCCCAATCTTTTCCCATGCCTGCATAGAGTGCCTACCTATGAACTATGCCACTGGAACTGAATACAGCCTTCTGCACATCAAATTTTCCTGCTGAAAAGCTCACATCAGAGAAGATGTAGCAAACATGGACCCAGCAGAAGCTCATACTTTTTACAGGTTATGTGAGGACACACCTATTTCCCAACTTGGCTCGGCTGCTCCTGAGCTAGTATCTCACCATGATACTGCATGTATCAGCACGCTTGGTGCTGGAGTAGGAATCTCTGCACTCCACTCCATTATACTACATACTTAGATATGAAGGAATTTCCTACTCCCTTTCAAAGTCTGTTTTAAAATATATATCACTTTATATTCCAAAATAAAAATGAGACATGGTCATTTATACTGCATAAATTAGAAACAGGGTACTGCCGTGGCAATTAAACAAACTCTTATAATCAGTGAATAGTACAAGAAAAGAAAGAAAAAAAAATAAACAAACAAAACCAAAAAAAACCCACCACAACTCCAAAATCCCAAAACAGGAGGGTGTAAGTTTAAAAAGAAAGAAAAGAAGTAGACTAATTATCTGTATTTAAACGTGAAGATCTTAGTGAGTCTATAAGGTTGAGATCTTGTTCCCTAATCAAGTGCATCAAAGGCATTCCCCAAGGCTCACAGCAAAACTGCAGAACAGCCATACAAACCATTTTTATTCAAGAAAGCCCCTGAAGTGGAGAGAGTTCTCCTCTCCTCTCTGTCATACTGCTACATAGCACTCTGTTCCTGGAGGTGTGCAGTTCTATACCATAAGGCTCTGGGGATTCACACTGACACTCTGAATGAGCTCTTTATTTTTGTTCTACTTTAATTATTAAGACGGCCAGACTCTGCCCTGATTCACAACCCCTTGAACATCATCGACTCTGGAGTGTAAATTAAGTCAGATTTTGGCCATCATTTGGTAAGCACTGTATAATTTAATGTTCTTCAACCTTCAGAATGATTGAAGGACTTAATTCACTAATAATTAACTGCATGAAGCCTCTTTAAGGGGTGATATTGAGTTTAGCTCTAGTTTAAGGGGCTAATACGCAATATGTACGTAGTTGTATACAAGCCGTACACTTTCAACCCTTTGTTCTGACTGTAAAATGTCAATTGGACTCATTTTGGTTTTGGTTCCCTCCATTTATTACTGCCTCAAAAACCTGCTGCGAATTTGTAGCTGCCATAAGTGCTTAATGTAAAAGCTAATTGTGCAATGCTGTCAGAATTCTGGTTTTAATACTTTTTACAGCAACATTTTGCTTATACTTTTTCCTTTCTTGTGTCAAATAGGAGTATAGACTTCAATGTCACAATCATAATAAATGCACACTAACTTGCAGAAAATCATAAGGAGTTGTACCCTTCCACTTCTTTCTTCAAAAAATGAAAGATGCATATTATTCCCAGTGGGGGAAAAAAATGTCGCTGTGAGTAGCAGTAATAGCTTATTAGAAATATAATTCAGAATCCTCGACCTCTACATTAATTCAAATTTTCCAAAGAGCGAGAGTCAAATAAAAAGATAAATAAGATTATCCCTATTGTCTTTCAGTCATCATCATGTTATGGAATACTCACCTAACAAACATAGATTGCTCTTCTGACACACAGCAACCACCTGCCACAATCAATGCTTGATTTTTTTCTTTTACTCTCTAACTTATAAGCACAGTTTTCCTGTGCCCAGTTCTAGAACAACTAATAGCACTCAGCTGCGTCTAGCAACCTACAGATCTAGCACTTAAGACAACAAAGTGCTACCAATTCCACACAGAGCCCAGAACTTGCATAGAATTGTTAAGACAACTGGGGTATGCAAAAAACTACACCTAAAATTTAGTTATCTGAAACACAGTCTACACGGGTGAATTCAAAGTTTCTATAATTTCTTTATCTGCTTCTTTTTATTTCTTTGTGCAAAAGCTAGTTGTGCTCCTCGGCAATATAAAACAAGCCTCAGAGCTGTCCCTTAGAACACAAAACACAAAACCTGCTGCCACTTGGTATCTCAGTATTATATTGTGCTCTTCTACTAATAGCACGGGAAAAGGAACTAGATATTTGAAAGCTGGTCTAAGATTTAAATGTGAGAAGTCTGAGTTACACTGCAGAATGAAGCACAGCTAAAATTTTCATTTGACTAGAGCCATCCTTCATATGGAATAAAATACCAGGCAAAGGTATGTCCTGGTTTTGGCTGAGATGGAGTTTTCTTCTTACAGCTCACATGGTGCTGTGCTTTTACACCTGTGGTCCAAGCAGTGCTGATAATACAGGGAGGTTTCAGCTTTTGCTGAACAGTGCAATAGCACTGCTCCACCCCACCCCAAGGCTTCTTCAATAACCCTTTAACTACCATGAAAATCAAGTCTATTTGTGCGAGTTTGTGGGTATAAAGGCACACAACTGAGAATATCTCCCATGCTACACCTAGCAGCTCTGCCAACATACCACAAACGCACACCACAACTGTAAGTGAAGCGCGGTGCTGGTCGCTGGGATGAAACCAGACCACATGCAGTGTGAGCACATCCTATATTCTTCAGAAGACAGTATTAATACTATTCAGTGCAGCTGCAAGACAGTCATCATTAAATCATCTGTAATCTAGAGGTAGGTAAAAAAACAGTGTTAGCATTTACAAAACTACATCAACGCAAACACAGTGTTTTGTACACAGTAAGGAGGCCACGGGACTAATGAACCAGAGAAATTCAGGGAGGTGCTGTAACATTTCTCATAAAGCCCTGCTAGACCAGCTCGCCTCTGGCCCGCTGCATCCCTCTGCCAGACTGACAGCATTATAGTGTATGTAATACTGTTCTTTCGAACCCACCATATAGCAGTGGCTGGGGAGGTTCCACAGTGCTGGCAAGATCCTTTAGCATGAACTAGCTGTTTACAGCATGTAAGGCAAAAGCTGCTGGAGCTGCTCAGTGCTTGAGTTTGGCCTGTCTACACTTCTTCCTATATATAATTATAGCACGTGTAACATGTAACGAAACCAGCTAAATCAAACTGTGATATAAATTTGGATTTCAATTCCAATGCTCAAATCTTGGACTTTGACATTCGTGGGTTTAAGTTTACACTGTAAAGGAAAGGTTTCTTTATTGCTGTAAGATTCCTCTTTGATGTCTGCATAGTGACGTGGCTTGTTTGTTATCTAGGCTTACAGTAAAGAACTTATAAAAACCCCCATGCCATCAAGTTCCCAGACTCAATGGTAAAGACTGGCATGGAACATACTAACAGGACAAAATGTTCATATTTTTGGGAACTTCTAAAAAGCAGGTGGTCAGCTTGGACAAAACACAGGGCCCAAATCCATCACACGCATCTGGATATTAATACACATTTGCTTCCTCAACTCCATTGTGGAGAAAAAAGTGTTTGGATTCTGAAGGTATTACATGGGGAAAATTTAAGGGTTTTCAATATATACAACTCCAGGCAGTGCCAGTACTATCATAACAGTTCTGACACTTGCCTTAAACCCTGCTCAGTGCTACCCTCACATCAGCCTCTTTGCCTCTGTTGTCTCCATTCCCTACCTTCTTGGTTTCTCAGTGCTAATAAAAGTATCACAGCACCAGAAGTGCAGAAGGAAGAGGACTAAAAGAATGTCACATCATCCCTTTCCCTGGGCTAATTCCTATTCTCCCCAAAGTACTGGAATAGATTTGCTGTCAGTGTGCAGTCAAAGGCAGTATGTGAGGCCCTGGAGAGCTGGAGTTAGGGAGATTGTTCTACTTTGCTATGGAGTCTTTCCTCCCATGCAGGATGAAGGAAATCCACCCACATTATCCAAATGAGTGGGAGTCCCAGCTCCAAGCGACACTGCAATCTTCATCACAAAGTGAAATCCCTGTGGGCTTAGCTCCCCAGTGTGATCAGAGCAAGAGTGGGACTGGGGAAACAGAGAGGTAAACAGACAAAAACTGAAAGGTAACTCCAATCTCATTAATTCCCTGCTTAAAAGTATCCTGCTTTTTTGGATTTGTTGTTGGAGCAGGGGGTTGTCTTGTGAAAGTCTCAGCTGTTTGCACCATCGCTGTTAGAAGTCCATTTTAGGAATCAGAAATATTAAATTAATATAGTCATGCCATAGGGAGCCTTAATGGAGGACAATACACATCTTTGCACACAGAAAGCAAAGCTTAATTCAGGGCCTTAATT
Source organism: Rhynochetos jubatus (assembly GCA_027574665.1). Lineage (NCBI taxonomy): Eukaryota > Metazoa > Chordata > Aves > Eurypygiformes > Rhynochetidae > Rhynochetos > Rhynochetos jubatus. Next base: position 7,576,343 of record CM050662.1, read on the forward strand.
CAGCTGTATTTTGAAAGCACCCAAATTCATTGGATATTTAATTTCCCTTTCTCTCTATAATCATCTAGCTAACAACCAGGGACTGAATCTCCCTATTTATTTACATGTGATGCAGGTATGCATGATGTAGATGCTTACACTGTTTGACTACTTTAACGACATGAACGTGGATCGATGGGAAAAGCTCTCTGTGATGGCAGATAATTGGCGTTCCGGTCTGATTGTACCTGACTGATGCTGCTCCACTGTGCTATGTGGATCACCAATGGTGTTTTGATACCATAGTCATTCTTTGTGAAATAAACTGAGACACCAGTCTTGTTCCCTCAGCCCTACAAAATCCTTGAACTAGTTTTGTGGTGAAAGCGAATGCCCAAGGTTTCACATGCATATTGCTACACAATAGCCTAAAAACTATCCCTTTCAAGTAGATACTATTGCTAGGTCCTGTTCATACTTTCTGAAAGAACTGCTTAAACCAGTATTAATAACACGGACATAGCAAAGGGCAATACTATTCAGAAGAATATGTTTAAAAGATGAGTAGACTTATACATAAGATGCACCCGAAAAACACTGGAACATTAAACGCCAAGAAAAACCTGTCACTACATACACACTAAGTCAAAGATCCTTAAATGCTCAAGTCACGTTTTATCTGCAACAATGTGTTCTATAATTCTTTTTACTGAGGGGCGTGTTATTTCAATGTGTGTGAAAAGCTAGCTGGTTTTCTCTACTCGTTTACGGTAGAATCACACACACGTTTTTTACTGTAGTACTTCCAAAGAATTTGCTCTCTACCATACAGTAGTAAAGAAAATTGTTATCAGTACTTCCAAGTTAAAAACATGAGAATGACTAGTATTAGCTCACGGAGCTATTTGTTCAGAAGCACTGCAAAAAGTCTTGAGTAACTTATCTCCAGAAGTACTTAAAAACGTGGAATATAGAATTCAAATTCACATTGTCTTTAATTTAACGTAAGACTCACGTAAGTATATAAAACTATACAGAAGCCCAATTAAACACTTCTGTAGTCCCAGAATGTAATCTTTAGCTCATTGTAGAAGGTAGAAAAGCTTGTCCTTACACACATGTGCAAGTTCAGGTTGACAGGGATCTACAGAAAAGATTTATCTTCAGGCTCAAAAATACAGCATGCCCAGTTAGTTCAGCAGGATCTGTATCTCCTGGAAATCAGACCACATTTTCCCCCAAACTCTAGAAGTCTGTAGCTGAAAATCAGTAGCAAGTACATCAGATAAGCATGAAGCACATTTGTCTTATGAAACATCTAGTAACTGCAACAGTATGGAGGACACATGCTCAGTCAGATCCCCCTGTCAGACACACATGCACACAACTTCAAGAATGCAAATATTTCCCATGAATGTAAATATTTCCTGGAAGGTGCCTAACCTCAGTAACTTGATGCAGAGGCTGTATCAGCCTGCTTTGAAACTTCAGGTGCACTTGGGAATGATCTGTACACACTTGCATTCCTCTGCTTGAAAATTAATATATAGCAAAACTAATGTAGGAGAAGTTTCCTAGTTCTTTCTCTTTTCTTGTCTAAACTTAATTATTAAGAAAATGAAAAAAAAAAAAAAACCAAAACAACACCTTATAGTTGAATCCCAGGAATTTGGAACCTTGTCAAAATCATTCTACTGTGGAGAAAGCCAAATACATAATTTTAAAAAAGCAGATTACATGCTGGATGAAGGTTCAGGCCCATCAAGCAAATGCACAGTCTGTTAATTCCACTGTGCATTTTGCAACAAACAGAAAATCTAAGTTAATCCATCTGATGGATAGATCTCAAACAAATGAAGGTATGAAGAGCAGCAATTTACACACCTGAGAGAAAAATAACTTTCGTCTGCCTGTCCATGCACAATTACATAATGCTTAAAAAGATTTTATTTCCTATTACTTAACCTTATTGAACAAAGCATTTCACATCCCTCTAACTATATTGCAAATAAACAGTAATATTTTTTATGTTTATATATATATTAATTTTTATCCTTCCCCCTCCAAAAATGTTTACATCATTCTAGAGACAACCATCGCTCACACTTCATTTTCATCTTTGCCTCCAGCACTGTCTACAAACAGATGTATCTTACTGTACAAATGGAAAAGCTGAGGCAAGAAGATTACAAATATTTGCAATGTTTACAGTAAATTTGGAGACTAGTTGAATTTTAGTTTCTTTCAGAGTTAATTTCAGGACTGCTAACAGATTGAAGTTTGGGCTTAAGTCACTGGGAACTGCTGATGCTCAGCATGTTAAAAAACCAACCAACCAACCAACCAAAACCAAACATAGAGTGTTATAAACTGGTCAAAAAGTCTCTCAAACTAATTGAGGAGTCTAAAGGAAGGTTTAGGGTTGAAGGTCGGACAATTCTTCCTGGCAGAGCAAGGATTTAAAATCCTATTCATGAAGATGTGTTGTTTCAAAACCAGATTTTTTTTGTGTGGAAACACCAAATAAAGCCCATCAATGGTCGTTCTGTTTTAATTCATCTATTCTTCCCATGAAAAGGGGAAGGGGGGGACAAAAAGAACAAGGAAACACTACATTTCCTTGCTTAGTACCTTCAGCCGGGTCCTGACTTTTCTTACCCTTTCATACAGAGGACTCAATCATGGTAATTTCTGTCCTTCGTTGTAAAGACACTAGTGAAAATAAGCTTTGCCAAGCTGTAAACAACCCCAATCTCTTGTGGCAGAGTTCTATGCAAGAAACTAAGAAATTATTTTTTAAATCATTTCCTTACTCAGATAAGCTTTGCTGTAGGCACTCAAGTAGAGACAAATAGGAAAATATCTCCTCATATAATTATGTGCTGGTCCACTAACAGCCTCTGCAAATGAGCACTGAGTTCTTCAGTATTATCTAATCATAATCGTAGAGCTAATTTTGTGAGTGAAGAACAAGTTATAAATATGCAAGTCTTCTGAAATTTTTCCCCTTACTCATCTATTTCTTATTTGGATGAAGTATATGACAGCTATTACAGAGAACTGCCTTACTTTGCCCAACTAACAATTTACTCTTAAAAGAATATTTCTATGATGAGCAAATATACAACTGTTGAGCACTGGTTTCTAAATTACTTGATGGATACACACATGTTACAGCTCTATGTTTATAAATTTTAAAATGATCAGTCTTCACAGAGTAATCATTATCTTCCTGAAGTCCTATAAAAACAATTAACATCAGAAGCATAAGAGAATACAAAGAGTTAAATCCACATTAAATATACGGTCAGCCTCATCTTATTTAGAAATGTAATTTAGTAAGGGAGCAGACAGTTACTGTGAGTATGCAAGCGCATCCTTTTTTATACTCTAATGTAAATTAGCTAAGATATCCCTTGTGTCTTCAAGTAAAATAATACTTTCACTTCACAGAATTACTCACATGCAAATGCACATGGTGGTCCTTTCGCGTATGTACCACACTCACTTGAATGAATACTCAGGAATGAATGATACAACAGGGAAAAGCTATTTACCTTCATAAACAATAGTTATAATTGCATCCTTGGTTTTACATTTTCATAGTGTTTTTACAATGCATATACCATAGTAATTGTTTTTAATTGACTGCATTATCTAAAAAGTGATCTAAAAAGTGACTGTTTCCATATGCAGAAACCTAAATAAATTATACAGACATACTGTCTCGCAAGGAGTTTGCCTTATTCCACTGATGCAACGTGGGTTAGATTTGCTGCCAGCCCATAACAACTACAGAAGCTGTATCACAGCCAGCTGTAATCCCACTTGCTGCTTTTGAAAAAAAAAAAAAAAATCAGCTTCTGCAGCTCAGTGCAGGAGTGTTTCTGCACTGCACATCAGGTAAGGACAGCCCTCACCTGCTAGTGGATCCGTTCAAGAGAATTACTACATGCCAGTATACCAGGCACGTGGCTGTGCTCTTAAGAGAAGCTTCCCTGACGATGTAAGACCCATTGGATAGCCTGTCTCACACCACGACCAAAGAGGCTGGGGATTTTTTGGTGGGGGAGATTTATTCCACCACCACCCCTTTTTTTTTTTTTTTTTAATTTCTAAGACTTGGAGCTCAGCTTAATTTCAAAGACTGAGGAAGCTGTAGCTGAAGCTTTGCATAATGTTTGGAACTTACACCACTACTGCAGAAAACTACTGCAGCTTAACTGAATTCTGCCCTGCCTTACTTTCTACTCATTTACGTGGTAAAGAAACAGGGTACAGTATTTGCTGCATCTTACAGTCTGCAACAACCTAGAAGACAGCTGGTACTGGAGCTTTATCCTAATCGTGGGCTTTCCCTGGCTGCATCCAATTGCTGCTGCAATTCCTGAGTGTGTTGTTGCAAGGCTTAGCAAGCACACATTAAAGATAGCAGGATTCTCAGCAATGAGGAGATGAAAGAGGCCAAGGCCAATATAGTTGTCAAGATTTCTAAGCAGTGTAATTCCATTGATTTTAGTGGCTGTCTTACTGGGGGTATCCCTACCCGCTACCGACGTATGTACTGTGAACAACAGTCAGAAGAGAAATAGCCAGACCACCGGAATTTGAAATCTGGTGATTACGATGCAATTGCAATTATTTTGATTCATTCACTGCTAACTGACTGTATGCTTTTATTTATAAGCTGAGTTTTTTTTTTAGATTGGAATTATTTTCCAAATCAGATGATCCTGGCTAGCGAGCAGGCAGGAAGGAAAAGTATGGAGGTGCAGACTTCTCCTGCACCTTAACTCCCTTTCAAATCTGCTAGTGTTGATCGTGCTATTTCCCTGGGATCATTTTATGTCACAAAACAAAATGATACTGTCATTTTAAATGTCTGGGAAAGAAAAAGTCATAATAGCAATATGATACACTGTCCTAGTTAAGCACTTTCAAATTGATTTTGACACCTTCAGATTGATTTTGTCCTAAGTGTGTAAGTCTGATCAGTGGGATTTCTGGGCTTGTGGAATAGGCAGGGTTCAAAATCTTACATCCTGAACATCAGGAGTAAGTGAAAACATCTTCCCTTTCTTTCCAGCCCCACTGCCTACCCCTGCATCATCACTCCCGTAAGAACACGTTTCCCTGAAGTTTAATATAAGGACAGGAGAGATTATAAAACACTAACCTCCAAAATTCGGAAATCCACAGAATGAACTACAAAAATGCTGAAGTATACTTCATTTCATGTAAAATTTTGCATCAGCAGAGGAGGATTAAGTGACTAACACTGTCTCTCTGTGTAATCAAAGAACAGTATATCAATAGTTTCTCTTCATAAGAATGGATATTCCAACCCACAGAATATTCAGAATTCATTTTACCAATTTATAAGTAAATTAACATTTCAATTGGACCTAGCATTTACCCAAGTAATAAAAACAACAGCCCCAACCTCCAACCCCCCAAAGAAAACAAAAAATCCAAGCATGGCTTTAGTTACAAAGACAAACAGAACAAAACGGTGCTGAACCAGGCTGTGAAACTCATGTTCAGGTAAAAATGTAAGTCATTAAGTAACTGCATTGGACAAAAAAAGAAAGTCCCAGCAGAGCACGATAAAGCTGATAAGGCTGATTTTTAAGATCTTTCATTTATAATAAGGTATTATTAGCCTTTTAGGCAAAACACTTTGAAAAGCTTGATTTTTATTTTGATAATGTCACTTGCTATGTCTATGTAGGAAACATTCCTCAACAGTCATTTGCTAACGCTATGTGATGTGGGCATAAATAAATACATCATATTGTAAAAGCTGAGATAGTGTCTGTCTGTCCAACTACCACAGAATTCACTTATTGCTTATTCAATATAAAGCTCGCTTCTATGATATGGCACATCTTTATGCAGAAAGATGGGCTGATTGCTGACAACTTTGATGCAATAAAGACTGCTGCAGCATTACTGGAAGAAAGTCATTTGATAAATGTATATTTTCCATTTTGCTTAAAAGGAATCTATTATAAGTGCAGCTGCTTTCCGAATGAAATTAATGCCGAAGTGAAGCTTCCTATTACAAAGTAAAATGGGACTCGCTCTCTAATATTAGACTGAAAGGCATTGTAATGCAGCAGGAGGATTGAACTTTGACTCCTTCAAGAACACTGATTCATATAATAAAAAGGGGAAAAAAGGCTTTAAAAATGCTAACATCCTCTTTTCAAAGCTTAGTAAAGCTGCTGTCCAGAAAACAGAATAGCAAATACAGGTTGTGTGCATCTCCAAAGAAGATACACCCGAAGGAATACCGTAAGGAAGCCACACAACAAAAATCTCAAGATTGTTTTGAAGTTTTTCAAAGATACTGAAATGTACAACTGGGAGGAGAATCTCTCACACTTTTCCCAGTCAGTAGTGATATACACTGCTTATTTAAATGGGCTTTAACGCAGCTATATACTGTTGGATTACAGCTAAGATGTAACAATCCTTTATGATTACAACTTCAGATGTGAGAAGTTCTCCCACCCCTGTCAAGCTTTCAAGAATATTCCTGATCAATGCTGGCTACAAACGAGATTATTTTTACTGTCTATTTAAGGTGAGTTATTGTCTCTGAAGCAGACAAAAAACAAGAAGGAATGGGGCTATCTGCTAGGATGTGGGCTCTCAAGGCCATTCCTCACCACTCTCAGCACCCATAACCAGTAGGAGTGTGCTATGGCGCAGTTCCCTTTCTGACCCAGCCACGGTTTAATTTATTACAGATGCTGGAGTGAGCCTGTGATGACAGGCCCAGTACAGGTGAGCCGAGAGGTTTGTCATCACTGCACTCATGAAAAACATGCAAAAGGATCACGTCAGGAAATGTCATCTTTAGCTTGGCTACACCCCAGACACAGTATTTTTTGTTCTGAGGTTTTCAAGCTTAGAATCTGAGAATGCTGTTTCAGCTAATGTTTTACCAAAACTGGGTACACGGCCCACTAAAAAAAAAATCAGTTGAGAAAAATCTGCTTTTATTACATTAAAAACTACTAGTTAAGACAGTTTGTTTATTGAACATGAGGATTCCTGTTTAAATACATTCTGGAAAAAACAAAAGATTGCAAGGTCAGAACCCAAGCCAGGAACATTCTGAAGTGTTCAGAAGAAAGCCAACAGTACCACTCTTCTTCAACATGCTTTGCATTTTCTTTCAAGTCAAACTACATTTATACAGATCCTTTTTCTGTGCAAAATTCACGCATTATGGTGATTCTAGTGGTTGAGGAATGGGTTTTCTCTTCTCAGTTTACATGGTTTGATATATGACTGTAAAACTGAACAAGATGACATCCATAAATATTCATTTTAACCCATGTCTCTCCTGTCCCTTTCTATATTCAACCAAGTGAGACAGTTCTCAAGGAAGTGAATTTGGCTTTTGCTCTGAGCAAAATCTGTTCTCTTTTCTCTACACTGGAAGCCTACAGAGATCAGTCCCTCTGTTCACATTCACAAATACCCCATAAAATGTTCTGCTTAAGAGCAGGTCCATCTGCTCTTAGATAGAAGGCAGACAGGTGCTACCCTGTGAGTACCCACCAAAATAGAAAGTCATATACAATGCAGCCATGGCTTAAAAGTTGTAACATTTAAAATACAGTATATTCAGGGCTCTTCCTATTTGCTCTGTGAGATTAAGACCTGTGGTGTTCACACTTTCAATCCTTCTTTCAGCAACCATAAACAAATCTATGTCCAGGTCACTGAAAAGCAAATTGCTGTGCTGGTGCCCCAGTCTGCCTAGGCTATCTAAATGAGAAGCTGATACAACTTTAAGAACTGTTTCTCATACTTAAATGAATTTACTTTAACAGATTGAATATATACTTACCTTATTACCATAGCTTGAATACTGATATCTGCCATTCCCTTGACATCTCCCACGAGCAAAGGCCTTGAAAAACTTTTCTTGCCATAAGCACTGGCCGTACCTTATAACCGAATTAACACTGAAAACTGGTAGGTCTTTGCCTCATTCATTCAGTGATTGCCTCATTCTGTGATGTTACACAAAAGCTTTTCATAGTTTTCCAAACAGAAGTAACTTTCACTATGTAACTGACAAAATAAGGAGTAAGACTTCAATATATAAGCATTTTAATATGTAAAAAAATAGTTCTGTCACATCACCAAAACATCTTAACACGATTTGTTGAAAGTGAGGAAAAGTAACACATTTCAACAATGATTTTTTCTTGGTAATTACATGTAAAATATGATTATGTATAATTATATATTTTGTATATAATTTTCTTCAAATTATTTCTTCAAAAATCGTCAAATCATTTTTTAAAAACTCTTAAAATCTGCAGTTACAGATTATTTTTCATAAATCAAAAATTACAGTATTCTTTGAACAAGAATTTTGGATTTTTTTTTTTTCCAGAAAATATTTAAATTAAAGGTATTTAAATAGTTGTGGGAGAAAAAAAAAGTTTCACTGTTTTTAAAGAAAGATGTTTATTTCCAAGTTATGCTCCTGTTCCAGCAGACAACTTTGTAAGTGAAAAGTAGCAACCAGCCATTCTCTGTGGCCGTAGCAATGCACACCCTCAAATTCGAGGTGACACGCACCGCTACATCTTGTTCCACCTTAGAAAGTAGAGTAACTTGCACCCTCTGTAAAGAAGAATTTTACACTGTTGCATTCAAACCAAGCAAAGATGAGGGAAATTTAATATATTTTGTTGAAAATCCAGATCTTATGCAAATTGTGCAAGGCTCTGTCTCAAATATTGTAAAGCTCCTTCTCCAGATTAGTTTTGATTTGCAATTAAAATTATAATTAATTCCTCTTGGGCATCATCATTCAAACAATGGAATAATTTGCGTAGAGAGACGGTGCTGTCTCCATCCTTGGAGATATTCAGAACTAGACTGGACAAGACACTGAAAACCTTATCTAATTCAGCCCTGCTCCAAGGAGCAAGATGGACCAGACAACCACCATGGGCACTTTCCAACGTGAACTATTCAATCATTCCAGAAGTAAACTAGGAGTCCTTTCCCTAACAAGAGACATGACAGGACAGTAAAACCTCCACACAATATATTCTGGAGCACCACATCCTCTTTCATACAAGTCTCACTAATGTGATTCTTTTTTCCAGGTTTCAATTTGAACGCTGTTTCTTAAAAATAAAGCCTTTCAGCTACTCTTTCTTCCTTTCTGTTAAAAAGAAGGCAGGAAGAAAAGTCTATCTCCTGTTTTACATATAGATTTCATTCTTCCAAATGCTGTGTGTAGATCTGAGGTTTCCATTTCTGCTAAAGAAACAAACTCTAAATGTCAAACTGGTATCTGGATTTGGACTCAGATGTTAAACCTTCATCACAGGCGGAGATGAGAGGTGGTGTTTCAATGGCAAAATATGACAAATGTCTGGGGTTTGCCAGTACTGTTTGCAGGCTCTTCCTCCTTATCTACTTTTTTCTTTAAAGACATTAAGGCAAGATAATCTGGATCATTTTATCTGTCTCAACACTAAAATATACTCTAAGTATTATATTCCAACCTTTTCTTCTCTACAGTCTGTTCACTCAGTATTTCCTTCTTAAGCCTTCATAAATAGAAGCAGCATGACTTTTCCCCAGTCTGCTCTACCACAATTTCCTATTTATCACCATTTTAAGATTTTGAGCAATCTAAACATCATTTTGTTTCTGCATATTCATGCTTTTTTTGTGTCTGTAAATATTTTGGAAGCAGAGAGAAGTGTTTTTAAAAGACTACCCAATCTTTTTTCATTATTTTGCAAGAGAAAAGCTGTCTTATATACCATCAACAGTCCCTCCTCCTTAACAGACGTTTTGTAAGATCACAAGTCCCAGCCACCTCTTTCCAAATGTTATCTTTTGTTTCCCTGCTTTCTTTGTGCTAGTCTGTACTTTCCTGCTGGATAGCTGGCTAACTCATTTCTAATATTTAAACGTTTTAGGTTTGCTCTCATCATGACCCTAATACAGTGCATTTACACTACACTCAAAGGAGATGAATAGCAAGCCTACCAGATAAATGGCCACAGACTCGCAGCCTTCAAGAGACTTATTCACTGGAGTAACAGTATTAGCCTGCAAGGGCACTTTCAAAAGCTTTTCATGTCTTTCTACATTCCTGCTTCCAATCTCTATCATTACTGGGTGATGTTGCTTTCAGATGCTTACAGCTTTTGGTCACTGCCAGCCTGGGAAAGATACATATTTACGACCTTGAACCAAAAAGCTTCAGCCACTTGCACCGTTCCTTCCATCCTGCCACTCACGTAACATTCAAACTCATTTCCTTTCCTCTTCAGTTTAATCACTCTGTGCTCTTACAGTTTGGTGCTTGTGGCTGCCAACAAATACAAGGCAGCCACCAGGATCACAGAAAACACATTGTAGTTGTTAGTGGCTGTCTTTAATGGCACCATATTCTGTGCTGTACAAACTAAAGAGAAGGGTTCTCCATCCCACAGACAATTCACAGCCTAGGGAGCAATTTACCCTGAAATTCGTAGACCAGTGACTCACACTTAGACACACACCTGATTCTACTCTTGATCTTAGTCCAATCATATGTACATACTCAGTATAAAATTTTAGCAATTTATATTATTGTGTCCTGCTTCACTCTTTCCCTACTAGATGTACACATAAAGTGACATGCAGGGGAAAACAAAAAGTTCCATACTCTAATTACTACTGAGTCTCTATCACTGTGTAAGTCTAAATTATTAGAAGTGTGCATACACAGTTCTGTCATATTAGCCAGGGTGCACCATACAGCCAGATTTACGCTTTCCCATTGGCGTTGTGTATTGGGTCTGCATGCCAGTGGCTGGGCCGAAATCATGACACTTTGTTTTGGCTATGAAAGTACAGATGAAATCTGAATAGATACTAAATTGCTGCAACAACAACAAAAATACCTGGCAAGTAAGGGCATCTGCCTTGACAGGATATCCAGTTAAAGACTATTCAGCATAAAAACAAACACAAGAGACAAAGAAAACAATAAATCACACCTAGAGACAAAATCTCTAAGAAACAGGAGCTAATGAAGACAATATCAAAGACAGAATGCTCAGGTCCCTGAATGTTGGGCCATTAAAGGACCCACTCAAGGTCCTGAAGAACAGATAAGAAGGGGTGGACACAAGATTACTGAGTCTCACAGGAATTACTGATTTTGTAGCAGGGTGCGGGAGTGTGGCACTGCACAAAATTTATGGGATGTTTTAAGCACCTTATGGGAACATACAAAGGAATGCTTAAGATCGAGGTGGATTGGGGAGAAACAAGCATGGGAAGATGGACTGTAGGGTTAATATATATTAAAAAAGGTTGATTGAATACAAATAAGCTGCTGGTCAGTGTATTTGTCTGGCCAGGCCCTGTGCAGGATAACTGCAGTCCTATGAAACTCCATCCACCTATTTTCCATGTGACCCTGCTGGTGTGTGTGTGATTCACTAGCAAAATTCAGGCTCAACTAGCCAGTAAGTCCTGAAAAGATGTGAGGCTGGAGACGGAGACAGGATAAACAGGGCTTAGGTTCCGTGCTTGGATTCTGTCCAGTGTAGGGCTTAAGTCACCTGAGGGAGTGAGAACCTCAGTGAAGCTGCAGTAGCTGGCAAGCAGGAGGAGACCAGAAACTGGAAAAATCCACTAGGGAGATGGAGGAGCCAAGAATCAGGGCATCACTTCTGCATGGTTGTATAGCTTAGGGTTTGAGGGCTCTGCGAATGTGAGAGTGACTGTGAGTCAAGACAGAAAGAGTTTATAAATATATATTTGTATGTGTATACACACACACACACACACACTACAACTTCCTAATGATTTAGGAGAGGAGAGGCAGGAGGGGGCTGTGTTTTTCATGTTCCCGTAAGTGCGGTGGGTGCCAATAAAGACAATGCTCTGTGTCTGTATCCAAGCATGTGAATGGGGGAAGGGGTGGATGTGTGTGTGTATATGCACATGTGCCTCTATTGGGAACATACACAGCCTCACTATTGGCACAATCTCCAAGTGGGAACAGCAGGAAACAGCCTGGGAAGGAGAAATTCAGGCTGCCCCAAGAGCCTCAGCCAATTTTGGATCTTTGTTAAAACAATATAAACAGACAGTTACTCCACGCTTTCCTGTGAAAAGGCAAGAGCCTGTTTACACTTGTAGCAGGCCCCAGATTTTTTCCTCATCTTCAATTTTTTTCTAACTACACAACTGTAAATTTTAAAGTTCAATCTCTGTTGTTTGCTGATTTGTTCTACACCTTCTACGTTCAGCAGCTCAGACAAGATGAAGTGGAAATAAAACAATCGCACTACGAAATTAATCCCTTTGTTTCAAAGATAGCAATCAAAACACATTCAACTGATGAGACTACAACTAGGGAAGTGAAATTACCAACTCGTGGAGGTATAACATAATACAGAATCACAACAATTATTACAAAGAAATAAAAGAGGAACCATAACTACCATAGCATCAGTGTAACTCAATTACTGCTCTGCAGTCCAAGGTGCTGGAATACAACAGGTTATTTTAACCACTTACCTGAAACCGCAGTAGCAGTGGGAACACTCTGGCAAGTGTTGTCCAGACTGTGGCCCTCCTTAGCTGCATCCTATGCTGATACCCGAGAGGAGAGGACAGAACGTACCTGGAGCTCCACAGCCCCGTTGCACAGGATATTTCTGAAACAATGCTGGAGATGAGCAGCTCTGGCACATCTGTGTAGTTGCAATGGCAGTGACCGTCCTAGTCATGTGTTGATAACGACTGCTGATCCTATCTCTCCAGTGGGACAAACAGCATAGAACACCAGGTTTCTAGATATGACAGCATTCTAAAACTGATGAAGTATTGTGTACAGGGAATCCTCTTTTTCTCTTACTGTTGCTTTATCCGGTTATCTTACGGAAACCCTGTAACTAAAATAGCTGGTGTTGACTTTACAGCTACATGTTTTGAGTAGCAACTAGACAGAACTTAGATTTTGGAGTAATCCAGTCAGCGAGAAAATACTAGCAGAAACGCGTTGATTTTTTCTTGCTCAGAAGCTAACAAGGAGTTAGCTGGCAGAACCCACATGCCAAATCGCAGTTCTGGGTCTCATAGGAGCTTCTCTCAGATGCTCAGGGTCTTACAAGCTTCCTTCTTTATCTATTTTTTTACCACTTCAGCTACCAGTCACCCATCCACATGTACATCCCTCATGGAAATCCCTGGCATTTACATTCCCAGAGAGCGTTGCATTACACGTGCCTAATTGCCTTTTACTACAGTGTTTAATCCACTCATGTTTGTCCATCCTTGTGCATGATACAAGTGTGGACACTTGGCTAAAAGGGCCATTCCTCACCTCCAAAGGACTGCAAGGAACCAAGGATGGCTCTGCTGCAGGAAAGACAGAGACGAGAAGACAAAAGAAGATGGACTGCAAGCCACCTGGACTACAGCAAGTAACTGTAGCCAGCCCTACCACCTTTGTGACAGTGATGCTGCTAATGCCGAGATGGAAAGAATTCCCCCTGCTTTTTCTAAATACAATAATGTAAGAGTGCTGAAGGACTAAAAAACTGTACTCTAGCTAAGGTATTTGTTCCTGCTAAACAGTTTTAATGAAAAGGAGCCCATACAGTCATTGGCTATTTAAACATTACCTTATTTGTCTTCTGCCTTACTATTTCAGAGTTAACTCGCTCCCTTTTTCTATCCTGTGACAGCATAGCAGACTATGTTAAACCAAAGTAATTTTTTAAGACTTTATAATACAAGACCAAAATGAAAGTGATTAAGATTTCAAACCCCATTCTTACAGCTCCACCTCCATTTTGAGACAACAGTTACAACGCAACTATGAAAAGGCTACTGTTTACAGCTTGCAAAATGTATCGGAGATTAATTCTTGAACATCATTACTCTACTCTGACACAAATTAAAAAAAAAAAAGAAGAGGGAAAGAAGAGCAGCAGTGATTAAATTGAAAATAGCCCGCAGGAGTTGATATGGTATGATTTTAGCCGGACAGCTTCCGCTGTTTTCTTCCAGCTCTTTTTTGGGGTGATAATCAATATCTGTCTTCATCACTTGTGGTATTTTGCCTTACATACAACAGCATCTTTAGGAAAGGATATAAATAGCTATTTGACTCAAAAATAATTCCTTAACTGAATATATTTAGAAATGCCTTTTTTCCTGCACTTAGAAGGAGACACTTGAAAAAGATGCAATCAAAGTATAGAGCGAAGTGATAAAAAAATGACAACGCAGCAGCTGTCCCACGTCTTTCTAGCATGAGGAAAACAACATCTGTAAGGAAAAAAGCTGTGTGCGCACATGTGTGTGCACATGCTCATACACACTTTCAGGGCTCAGCAAAGTAGTTGTTTGGCAGTTTTGTAAGTTCAGTAAAAACATATGTAATAGGGAAAAAATCTTTGCAACTCCCCTCTGTGACTGGCTCTTCTCTAAAACTGCAATGATGATTCAAGCCACCAAACTAATGCTTTTTGGCTTTCCTCTCTGAAACTGGGAAGACTGAAAAGGAGGGTGTAGCAGCAGGGGCCCTGCAAAGGTGTATGTGCACCTGTGGAAGCCAGTGAGGACTCAGAGCCACCCAATGCACCTCACACAACCCCCTGCACCTCATAATCGCTTTATGACTCTCCTAGTTTGGGCTGGATTTGAATAAACAGCCCACAGGTGAAAGACTGCTGGTTTCATTCCTGTCCCTTTAAGTCAGATTATGTGGCTACATGACTTTAATTCATTTTTAAAGATCTAAAAAGCCTCAGAATATGAGGGAACCCAAAGAATTTGTTCCTTTGTTTGCTTTTAAGACAAATCATGTCAAGGTTTGTAAGCGTAATACTATTTTTATTGCAAGTTCTGATAAAGATGCTTAAAGAAAGACAAACATCTTTCACTAGACACAAATCTTTGCCTTTTTCAAAATAGTCAAACTAATGCAATGTCATTCTCTACTCCAGTATCAATAATACACATTCAAAGTAAATATAGGTTCATCTATTCTGAATTTTACTAAAACCCATAAAAAAAATATGATTGTATTCTTAGGTATAAAACAACTCTTTAGCATCCTATCTGGGAACTCGTCTTTAGAGGTATTAATGAGCATGTGAAATTTTTCTCAGCCTGTTCTTACTACATACCTTCCCCTTCCATAAATGTACCAAGGAAATGTATTATTAATCCCGTCACTTGGATCATCCTCCCCTTCACACTTTAGAAAAACAATATGAAAAAGAGTGACTAAGCCAAGAGACCCCATACACTGGAAGACATTGGTTTAATTATGTTTTTTCCTTTGGTAAGGAGCATTTTATTTATTTATCTACTTAACATAAATTCACAAATTAATTTAGTCACAGTATTACCAGCGCTCTGCATTAATGACTTAAGTTTCAATTTCTAGAATAGCTCCAGAGACCAAATCTAAATGACTGGATTAGTCAAAGGGCAAATCCACACACATACGGATTTTAATAGCTTTTATACCTAGATGGCCCCTGGCTCCTGAAGACACTGTGATAGTTTTGGCATCTCTGTGCTACAACACAGTCACTGCTGAGCCACAGCTGACTGTGGGGCAGTTGGATGCTCCACAACAGACACACACAAGAGCAGTCGCAGGTCACGCGACAACACGCAGGGAGAAAGGAGAAGGCAATCCAGAAATGCCTATGTTTTACCTTCGTTCTGTTGCTTCTCTTTCCCTTTCTTGCCTTCTCTTTGATTAGAAGCAGCACACATTACGAGCTGGCTGCCCTCAGGAGAGACCAAAGGCCAGTGTGGAACTACAGTGTGCGGCAGTTGGGTTAGTGAAGATGAGAAGATGAATGCCGTTCACTGGAGACACTCTTGTGCATCATCAGAGCTGCACAGTTTACAATGAGAAATGGGTGCTATAGTGGTACATTCCCTACTCTGCTCTTTTTTCCATATGCTGGGGGTAGCAAACAACAAACAGAAGTACCAAATTCTGCAGTCTTTGCTTGCTCCTATTTACCAAATATTTTGCATAGCTTCTTACTGCTAAATTCTTAATGTATATGACTTCATTAATCCTCTGTAATTTACACTGAATGAGCCCTAGAGAAATCAAGGGACAGCAAAAGGAACAGACACAACACTTGGGAGACACAAAGTCACTTATTAAAATAGGTTTAGACATTTATCTTTTGGGGGTCCCTTAAAAAAAAAAAAAAAAAAAAAAAGAGCGTTCCACAATCTTTATTGAAGCCCATTGCAACGTGGGAGATGTGTACTAGCTACTTCTGCGATAATCATGGTATGAATGTGCACAATAAATTAGCTAACAGAACAAAATCTTTCATGAGAGCCTTAAGAAAACATTCGATTACACTGTCAAATATACCTGGCTAGGTAACTACACTGTTGGGCAGTAAATGCTTTAGCATTTAGAGACACAATACCAACTGCTAACAGAGCACACAGGTCGCTTTGGTACACTGTGGCTTTTCTTCTGGCTATGAGACACTAAGCAGAACTGGATTGCCCACGGATTTATTGTGTCTGTGACAAGATGTAACTAAAACTGATTGAGTTTCCTCATGCTGGGACAGCGTTCTCAGAAGAAGCTGCAAGGCTAGTCTGAGGTGAGCGATGGATAAGCTACATATCCTTACTTCTACTTATTTATTTCAGCTGCTAAGCTTCTCAATCTGCATTTTCATGAGTTCTCAGTAAAATGATGGAATCCAAATTGAAATAATCTATCTGGCTAACAAGGGTGTACCAAGCAGCTAATTGGATAATCTGGTGGAATACAAATGAACAGGAAATGGCTTTAAGCTACAGCACAATTTAAAGTGCAACAGCGAAGGCAGGAAAAAAGATAGTCCTGTATGTTAGAGTGGATCATTCATTGCAGTAGTCTAGGCAGTACCAACCAACAGCAGTAGGCAACACACTGATCCCCCAGAATATCACCTAACAGGTTAGCTTCCCTGTAATATTTTCTTAACAAATCACAAGGGTGTTAATAATATTGTGAAAAAAGCACATGCAGATAATGCAAGGCAGTTAAATAATCCTCTTTTGACAATAGTAATTAAAGGGTGATATTCCCATTTTCAACAATCACATTCTATTACTTAGATCTATTCTGAAATAATTGGTGGTTTTTTCTCTGTAAAATGATTTTCAGCTGTAAAAAAATTAAGCAGATTCATGTAGTCTGAAAAGGTCAAAGAGACCTGAATCTGAATGCTCTTATTTTTCATACTGTTGACCTACAGGGTTAAGATAAAAGTCAGTCTCCATGATGATATTCATAGATGACTTTTTAAAGGTAACTTTGTTCATAGTGACAGAAAGATACAGTAGTTTGAATACAAACTGCACGACTGAAGAATGAGGACAAATACCTCCCTGAGGAAAGTGGGCCTAATCCAAGGTCCACTGAATTAATTAGCATCAACATTAGTTTTGCCTGAGGGGCTAAAGCCTCTCCATGTATTTTTTTGTTGGCCAAGCTCCATATCACAATATGTAGGCTGGCATCCGAAAACCACACTTCAATCATCTTTGTTAGCTAATCCATTTATGTATCTAGCACTTTAAAAGAATAAAAGAAACGGCATTTATAATGCTGGTGTATTCCCTTCACATTTGATCTCACTGCCTCCAATTCAACTGGTACTACTTGTAAGGCACAATAAAATACTCCCTTGCAGCAACCTGAAATAGGGCAATACCTGTACGCTATTCTTACTATTGGAAGAAATTTTGTACTTTGGGCTGATTTAAATGTAGCAAACTTAATCCAAGCTTAAATGAGAATGTAGCATCACCTGTCCAAATAATCTGCATTAGCAACTTCAAAAGTGTTTAAATGATAAAGAGATGAAATAGAAACTGCTGGTCTAACACGACAACTGACCAACGACTCACTTGTAATTGGGGAAAATACCAACAACTGAGCCTGCAAGGCACCTTGCCAGTGGAGTGTAGGTCAGCTAGCAGTGCCAGTGCCACAGCTACCACTATTGTATTCTGCAACTCCATTCTGTGGGATTGTTTCCTAACTGTGCTACATGAAAGCTGCTCATAAGATGCTTTAAGTTCATCCAACTGCAAAAGATACAGTGATTAAAAATCAAGTGTGCGGACCAACCTATTATGTATTGAAGCACCTCCTCATCTGTCAGGTAACACTGGTCCACTATTCCTCCAATGGCCCTAGGAAGCTGTCCTCCTTCATCAGGAGACAAAAATAAATCTAACAAGCAGCTATCCAAAAGTGTAGGACTAGTTTAATAGATACTAGAGGGTATCCGTATGTCATGAAGCCTGACTTTAACACCCATAAGACAGTCCCTTTATGCAACGCTTGGAAGTTTTCCAAATCGTCTTCTACCACAAAGAATTTCGCTATTCTTGGAAACACGCAGAATGGTAATGTCTGAAAGAAAAGGCCACATCTTAAGTAGATAAAATTCAACTACAAAATAAATTAGCAGTCATTCAGCTACTTCTAAATACACCTTACTGCTGGTTCAATAGAAGGCCAGCATTGTAAAATTCTATTCACTGAAGACAAAAACAGACAGAAGGTCTAAGATATCAAAGATATCAAAGATATCAAAGAAAAATGGTAACTTCTAATTGCTTAATAACATCCCAATGAATGGATCACCTACCAGCCTAAATGAAATCTTCACCATAATCACCTGAAATCCAATGAACTCCATCAGTCTTTTAAGACTGACTATTTCAAAAAAAGGATCTTTAACTGACATGAAGCAATATATAGATCTGAACTTTTACCACTAGTAGTTTGCACTGATTAGAAAAAGGTAATGGATTACATCTTATAGTCACTTGCATGGTTTGACATGGGCATAGATATTTAGCAGTTAAAACAATCTAGCCATATCCTCCTTTAAATCTAAGACATACAGCTCTTTTTCTTCAAGAAGACCACCAGTAGCGGCAAGCCAGATAACACGCAAGAACAACGTGGTCATTCACTATCCAGTTTGCAAAATGAGGTTTCATTTGAAAAAATAATTGTACAAATTTAGAAACTTTCCCCCAGTCTGATTATTGAACATCACTTCTTTGACTAACCTAATCAAGAGGTAGAGGAAACTATGTACAGCAGCTGCTAGGTTAACAGTTCAACTTGATGACCTTAAAGGTCTTTTCCAATCTAAATGATTCTATGATTCTAAACTGTATGACAACCTAAACAATTCATACGATTCTACTCTATGCTGCCTGGGAGTAAGAAGTCTGTTCTTCCTACCACTACTTAACACTTTTATAGAAGCAAATGTTCCTTCAATCCCCTAAAAGGCAAGTATTATTTTCCTTCTAAAGAATGAAATTCAAACCAATTTTTTGGTCCAAACATCAAATTCTTGATGGAAGAACTAGTACTGAAATTGTTAACTCGCTGTGCATTAGCTGGAAATACTCAGCTGTATTATCTTAAATTTTGGGAGGACAGCGGGATTGTTCTAGTCCATACCTGAGTTTTTATATTTTATGTGCTGGTAATATTTAACATGTCATATGTTTTATACAACTGCAAGAGTAAAAATAATTTGTTGGCTACAACCTCCTACAGCCTGTGACGTCTGTGAAATTCCTGTATCATCTTGACTCGTTACAACATAGATACAACATCTGGGGACACAAGAAATGAAATTCTATGCTCTCGGTGCTAGAGTGCCTGTCTGAAAATTTCAAGAATAATAATTCCTCAGTCAGGGGAAGGTGACCATGAAGCACTACACTTTGTATAAGCAGGACCTGCTCACCGGCGTCTTAGAGAAATTATACGCATCCTCCGTATAGCTTTGAAAAAGGCTGCTTAGATAGGGAGCACTTTTCTTGCTGGACTCAAATATTCGCACTTAACTGTCTCTTGGAGGAAAAGGAAAAGTGAATAAGGAGCACCTTGAAGTGACTGATGACAATGTTCAGCACATTTGTGGGACAGCTCATTAGATACT
Source organism: Rhynochetos jubatus (assembly GCA_027574665.1). NCBI lineage: Eukaryota > Metazoa > Chordata > Aves > Eurypygiformes > Rhynochetidae > Rhynochetos > Rhynochetos jubatus. The sequence continues at coordinate 7,596,352 of CM050662.1, forward strand.
ATAAAAAGGGCCCCTCACAATGTACATTAAAGGATCCGAGGGGAGCACATTCTTGATAGGTTTTAGATCCCAACTCAAAGGCACCACGCCAGCTTTCTAACAATGGGGTGAGGCCAATGTGGAACACTTCAGAAGGATTTACACGAACAAGGTGTTCAACCATGTATCAGGCATGATCAATGAGGAAGAAGAGAGAAACTTCTCTACTGATGTTACAGACCAGATAGAGGAGACTGCACAATATGATAAAAATAAAATCAACCTTCTGAGTCAGAAGATGATAACTTCTGTAACAGTCACCCCAGCCATCACTGCCTCTGTTTCATGGGTTTTCTTTTGATACACAATAATCTTCTATAACATCTGAAAAAAAGTCTGGGACTGGTTACTAGATCTAGCTTAACAAATGACCCAATTTCTCAAACCGTCATTTCCAATGACGAATCACATTTATACATCATTTTTCATTAGTAGCCCACAAGAAGAATTCAGTTAATCTTCAGAATTCTATTCATGTCAGAATTTGGTTGTACATATAGGCTTGGAAAGAGACCACATTAAGCATAATTCTTAGTAAGGGGCAGAAAAGTAACTAATCTTTGTGGCTGGACTCTGTTTTTTTACTTTAGCACTTCCATATGACTGAAATGAGAACAATAAAAAGCTGACATACAGCGTGCACCGTGAAAGGATGTTAAACAGTATCAAGAAAATTTTTGAAATCTAAATAGACATTTCTCGTTACGAGGTAGCTGGTCATAAGTAAAATTTAAGATGCTGACACTAAGTCTTACCTACTCATTTCCATTTGCATGTTTTAGTGAAATGAGAAGGCTCCAGGAAAACTAAATATGGAGCATGCCCCTCCACAGCATTGGTTTCCTGTCTAAACACGGAAGACACTTCCACCTCCAAAGACTACTCTGTCAAACTAATTGTTACAACTTCCATTTGTTCCAAGGTATTTACATTTCCATCAGCACTCATTTCTCTGTCAAGAACAGTAAAATGTCATACCTGGAGATAGTTCAGTGGAGCTGAAGTAAAGCAGACCTGCAAGCTCTACAAATCAATCTCCATGTGTAAGTTGCTTTATGCTTTTAAGAAACCTTTTCCCCAGAATTAATTTCTCCCTAGTCTGATAGTCCTGACAATCCTGAAGTATCTGTTATCTCCTCTGTGTAAAAATCTATCAAAGCCAACTAAGAATTACATGTTGTACCCTCTTTAATTCTTTTCTGATTTAGTGATGCCAAGAGTAAGTGCTTTTAAGAGAACTGAAATACAGGGGTGTAGGTCTGCTGTGTGCATTAGGAACAGACAATGGGGCCTGGTGTTACACCGCAGCAGTCGTGATCAGTATGACTCATTTCATCACACCCAAAGGCAATCACTTACAAGGTACAAGAATATCTGATCTAGAATTTTCCTGTGACTATCACAAATGAACAGCATTAACCTTCAAAGTTGGAGGCTACAGACAGATGAAAGGTTTTTTGGTGACTAATCCACTCACTAAAACTTAGTACTAGTGAGAGTCACAAACAAACTTACCTCAGGGTTGTTGTGTCCTTTCGAAGGGGGGTTGAACAGTACCACTGCTATTTTCACATGCTATAGACAGAAACTTTCAGTAGTTACATTGTTTTAGGATTTGGGTACCAATCTTGAACTGACCCAACCAAGTATGATTTACAGAGAAAAGGTACTCAGCATTTTATGAAAATCAGCTTCATTGCATTATTCTGTCAACCCCAAATCCCCAGATTCTCTTGACTACGAGATATATCGCTTATTTACCAAGATTAATTTAGCTGTAATAATGCTATTTCAGGGATTTGATTATACTTTTGATGGAGTGGAAAAGGATGGAAAGATTTTGTCCACCCTGCCTCCTTCCCACTGATCTCTTTTAAGGCAGAGGGATTTGAGGATATTTTCAACACTGCAAGACCGAACAGACTTTTTACATTAGAAAAGGGTGCATCAGGATAACCCATAAGGATACCTTAACAGTTTCATCTGAAAATGGGTTCTTCAAACCCGATTTTATCCATCTGCAGTTTAATTAACATTGCACAATAATAAGCATATAGAAAATTGTTCACTATCACAAGCATTTTTTGGTGACACAGTTAAGGAAGAGAAAAACATGCTTTCATATTACACAAAATTGTGTTACGTTAATACTGCCGTATACTACACTGATTACAACTACTAAACACCCTTTTTTTGATTTTGTGAAACATTATGTTCTAAGGACTGTCACGTACTTTGTATACATTTGTTTACAAAATGTTGCATGTTTACACACCCCAGGATGATAACAACTTACTTGGTGCTTACAAACAGAAATGCATAGTCACAACATGCATAGGCACACCAAACTAAGTCAGACAAAAAGTAAAAATAAATCATAATATCTGGGACTGTAAGCCCTGTGTTATCAGCATTTCTTTACCATAAGGTAAAAATAACTCATACAGTCCTGCAAGAGTTTTTATGAAAAAGCTAGAAATAAACTAAAGATTCCAAGTCCTAATCCTCTGATCTTCTTCCATACTGCTTTTATCTTAAAAAAACCAAAACAAACAAAACAAACATTAAAAAAAAGGAAACCCTGAGAACTGAAATCAGAACTCTTAACTTTAGAGGAGAGCTGTTATAAAAAGCAGCAAATAAGTCTCATTTAGATTTACTAGATTTGATTATTTATTAGATTAGATTTACTGATGTTTATGGTCTCATCTTCAACTTCTACAAGGTGGTGACTGCACTGATAAAGCAGAACTAAACAGATTTATATTCTATGAAGAACCTGAACCAAAACTCCAATGAAACAAAGAAACTCTGACACCCCTTACTCAGTTGCTGATTTACGATACAGCAAAGCAAAGCAAAACTACATATCCTTTTTCCTGTGTTCCTATTTGCCCTCTGAGTGCTGGTCTGTGTGAAAGCGGGAGATCACGGATTTAACAGCCCATACCCAGTCATCCTTGACAGAACACCGAACAAGTACATTAACACTAATTAATCACTGTCACAAGCTGACCATGTGTCAGGACGTCCTATTTAAGGTCAGAAAATGAAGTCAGTAATTCAATACCACAAATGTTAGAGAAGACATGAAAAATGTGATTTTTCACTGGAAGATGTAACGTACAATTAGCAGGTGCTTCTCGTAATTCAGAAGTTAGCTGTAACGTATTTCCATTTACTGACTGATTTCAAACAACTGCTGCTAGTAAATGGTAATTCTCTGTAGTAGTAACAGGTCTATAAAATACTTTCATCAATGAACAGAGCATTAGTTGACTTCTTTCTCTGGCTTTTTAATTTCTTTTTCTTAACTTTATGAGTAACTATTACTATGGTGCTAATTATGAAATAGTAAATTAAAAACTGCCCTACAGCATGACTCAATTTTGGAGCAAAATATCAATAGTATTATCTAGGTAAGATCACATAAAGCAGAGAATTCTCAATGGCTTCTAAAATCAGATGTGGAAAAAGATAACTTGCTGACCTAAGGCCTAACCAAGCATCACATCTACTTCATGTGTCTGAATCATCAGGGACTGGTCAGTTAAAAAAAAAAAATGTATGTCAATGGATTTCATGGCTTGATGTGGCTTGGTAAATCCTATGTTTCAGATAATGTAATGTTAACTTCCTCTGTTTTGTTACCATGGACAGTTTAGGAAAAGACTGAAAACCGAAGTCATGGATGCACCTGGAAGAAACTGAAATATAGTAAGTGCTTATAAGAGCCACATATGAGTCTGTATATGAAGTAGGATCTGAATGATACAGCAGAATCCTAAAATATTTTTTTCTATTTTGATTGTCAGTAAAGTTGGTAAGGGTTTGATCAGTGTTTCCAAGAACACAGTTTGCTTCTGTATCTCAGGTATATCTGCAACAATTTGGATGTGAAATTAAGGACTCCTGTAGGAGCTCAGAATGTATAAATAAGGTTCCTGGAAATGGTTAAGGTTGCTCCTGAATCATGAGAAAACAGAACCTTTCTGTTCTTTATTCTGTGTAATTATTCAAAAGCTCGTTTTGCTCTGTCTGAGGAGTTTCTACATCACAGTTACCTGTTACCCAACTTCCCAGTGTTTCATTTTGGCCTTGAAGTTCCACAAGAATATTCAACCACTCCCATCTCCCCATACAGTCATCTGTCTAAAAGTCTGTATCAAGCAAACAAATCCAACAACCTTTAGCTTAGTCTTACTCTCCAGTCTTTTATACCCGTTCTCTCTACCTTTCCTGTGACTTCCAAGAAGCAAAAGCAGTACACATTACTCCACTTATAGGGAGTCAGCAAAGAGAAAGGGCTAAATAAATAAAGAGGAAAATAAAAAAGCTTCATGTGAAAATAGAATAAACATGCAATAGGTCAGTTGTCAAAAACATAATTTCTTGTATTAGGAAAACATATTAAGACCATTTCAGCTGAAGAATTTCAGCATATATCCATTTTGTGGGGACTAGCTTCAACATCCCTACATATTCAGAATTGATAAAAACAAGTTTCTTCTGTAGTTATGGAACTATTTTGTCAGGAAAATGAATGAAAACTTGGCTACAGAGCAATTGGTCTTGAAAGCTATCCCATCTATAGCGTAATTCCTTGGAAAATGCATGAACTAAGTTACAATAGTGGATAGGAGCAAGTGTTCTCATTTTCCTTATATTTGCATACAGATGGCAGCTTTTCAAAGATAAAATTATAAGCTGCTAATACACTGTCAAAGTTCAAACAAATTATGTTTAGTACAAACATTTCTAATCGAGTTACGCTGCTGCATGGAAAATAGATAAGTAGACAATGGACCATTTCTCATTCATTTAGCAGTGCTGTAGAAGGACTGGCAGTGCTAATTCACAGCCTGGGCACCCCTCTTTTTTTTGTGGTTTCTCAATGAGTATCAATGTTTCAATGGAAACACTTCTCACTGAGCATGGATGAAAAGCAAAAAACTGCTCTTCAAACAGGGTATCATTCTCACCTTAAATTTAAAGCAGAGTAAAGTCATTGCTGCTTTTCTGATTAATTTTATGATTTTGAACTGCCAATAATATCCTGAAAAAAACACAAAATACTATTTAGCTCACTGTTGCAATCAAGCAATCTGTATTTGTTCTAACAGGTAAGACTACAGACTTTTCTGCAAAACTTCTGCAGTCTGTATAATTCTCCATGTGTTCAGATTTGTTCACAGCGAACATGTACCAAGAAATTTGGTTTTAGAAGGTATACCAGAACAGTTTCCAATAAGCCGTTATCTTCTTATGTTGTCAGAAAAGTCCCTGCAGCTTCTGCATAAGGCAGAGCAAGCCTTATGGCAGTTACCGAGGTCTTCAGTGATCCATGCAAAAATCAGCTCTGCACTCATGCTAGAAAGTATAAACCCATCTCTTCTTAAAAGGTTATGATCACTGCTATAATGACTTGTGTACAGATACAGCTGGAATAGCTACAATGCATGATCTAAGACTTCTCTGTAGATGACACTGACTCAATACTGCAGCACTGGGAACATGGAAAACGAGGGAGGTGATTGGTGAGAGCCAACATGGCTTCACCAAGGACAGATCATGCCTGACGAACCTGGTGGCCTTCTACGATGGGGTCATGACCTTGGTGGATAAAGAAGGGCAACTGATGTCATCTACCTGGACCTGTGCAAAGCCACTGACACTGTCACGTATGACATCCTTGTCCATAAACTGGAGAGGCATGGATTTGACAGATGGATCACTCGGTAGATAATGGACTGGCTTGAAGGCTGCACTCAGGGAGTGGTGGTCAACAGCTCAAGGTCTGAGTGGAGACCAGTAACAAGAGGTTTCCTCAAGGGTCACTGTTGGGACTGGTGCTGTTTAACATCTTTGTCAGCGACATGGACAGTGGAATGGAGTGCACCCTCAGCAAGTTTGCTACTGACACCAAGCTGTGTGGTGCACTCGACACGCTGGAGGGAAGGGATGCCATCCAGAGGGACCTGGACAGGCTGGAGCGGTGGCCCACTGCCAATCTCCTGAAGTTCAACAAGGCCAAGTGCAAGGTCCTGCTCCTGGATCAGGACAATCCAAGCACAAGGACAGGCTGGGCAGAGAATGGACTGAGAGCAGCTCTAAGGAAAAGGACTTGGGGGTACTGGTGGATGAAGAGCTGGAAACCCAGAAATCCAACTGAAAAGCCTTGTTTTGTTTTTCTTAAAATGACATGGCCATCTGTATAAATTAAAAAAAAAAAAAAGTGTACTAATGGCTTACGGTATTTCTATGGATTTTCTTTGCCTTACACTGGTCATGTTCTTCAATTTCTGGGCAATTAGTCTCGACATAAGGTCTGAGGGAGAGGGTCTCAACTCTAATTGTGGGGATCGTTAATGTTCTTGGTTATCTTCTGAAATTTAGTAATCCTTCCTGCTCAAAAAGACCATGTTTATCTTCTGAATTCCACAGTATGGCTTTGAAGTTCCGCCCAACATTTTTTCCACAGCTCAGCCGAAGTACAAGCTCAGCAAAGCTGTTGATGGCTGGAAAACTTCCTCTACAAACACATCTGCTGCTACTCCTGGCACTGGCTGAAAATTTCAAAAGAGCTCTGGTAAGACTGATGCCTAGCAACTTCTAGGAGAAATCTGGTTTACTGTCACATCTCAAAAGCACCCTGACAGAGCATGCACTGAGCCGTAAAGGACAGCAGTGTAGCAACTGGAAGATGGTTGCTACAATTAAGAAAATTTTACAACTGTTTTCTTCCCTGTATATACAACGGTATATACAACTTACACATGCAAACCCAGAAACACAGGTATTGCTCTGAGTCAAGTTCTCAAACATGGAATCATCCCTGTACTTTCTGATTTATATTTACACCAAAAAAGGATTTTTTAAATTTGTCTGGGGGGATGGGGTGTGGTGGTGTTGAATTCTTGCATTATGCTGATTAAACCCCAAAATCTCTATAAGCAACTTCAGGGTTTTTTGTTGTTTTTGTGTTTTTACTATTGGTAATCTAAGAAAATTTTATTTCTTAGTCAGAGAAGTCATTCTTCCACAGAACAAGACAGTTTGCCAAAATATTGTTTCTCCCCACGTTCAGGAACTGACTCCATCCTTACTGCATGTTCACTGTTCATAGTGCATTTTTGACAGTTTGGAAATCCTGATTTAAGTTCAAGCCCAAAACCAAATTCCTATAAAAATGCACTCCTGTGCACTCTGACCTTTAATGTTTCACACCACTTCCAGTGAAATTGAGGGTGGTATTGCTGCAGGCATTTGGTAAGAGCAGAATTAAAATGTTTAATTTCAGCCCAAATGTGGAGAACTGAACTGGAAAATAATGGTAGTAAACACTTCATGTTCTTTTCAAGGGTTTCATCCATATAGTTTGAAACAACGCATGTTACAGTCTCCCCTGAGAAACAGCAAAGCAGCGTATGTGAGCATATATTTCCAAGCTCTTTTAGACATTCTGAGCACCATGTGCTCAGAAAAGCACCTCCCTTCCTGCTAGCCCAAATCCCAGTTGCAGTGTCTTGCCTTCTTTCTGTGTGATGCTTAGACAGGCAAAACGCTAACTTACATTAAGGTGCTGACATTATGGTACCATGACTAGGATGTGAGACTTCTAATGCTATGACTTTGTTTTCAAGTACTGGATGGATTTTGATACAAAACTCTATTATTTATCTTTGCAGAATGATATTTCCCTTCAACTGATCTTTTCTGTGTAAACAGAAACATACCTTTAGATTATGTGTTTGAAAGACATGCTCAATCTGACAAGAGTTTGAACCGACCCTGCTACTGATGTCAGAGAGGTCACATGTAGCTAATAGCACAGCACAGACCAGACATTATTAATTCAGGATTTGCTAGACATTTGGTTTTAAAATTTAAATTAGAAACGCATATTCATATAGTCTGGTCTTTCAAATATATACTCACATAACCTCGTTTACAAGAAAACGCAAGTGAGACCGCTTATGATGGATTTAGAAAACTAAGCAAATGCTTATATTATGTCAAGTCAAAGGGATATGAAAAACATATCCAAACACTGAACTGAGTATCAAATGGAAATTATGAAAGTGTCTTATAATTCATAACTGGACTATACACGCCTTCCTGTTTCAGATTTACAGGACAAACATCGGTACATACAATCTCTTCTCCTGCAGATTCTTCAAGGCAAAAATCTGTGCTTTACTGTTTTAGTATATATATATATATATATATATATATATATATATAGCCCTTGGATATATTTTGACTACTGTACCATTATTACAATAAATAATAGCAAAACAGAGAGGAAGTAATGAAAACAAAAAAAGGCCTCCTAACAGAACCATTTATTGACTTCATTAATAGCCTAAATGCTTAAAGGTTTTATATTACAAACCATGCAGCACAGAGGCATCTACACATATCCTAATTAACAGCAATCACACACACTAATAGTATAACCTACTGCTTAAGTAAATGAACATCCTTGCCCCCTGCTGCCTTGAAGGGGCTGATAGGCATGCGCTTTATTGACAAAGTAAGCTAATTTACAGAGTGATTGTCCAAGAGGGAACTGCTGTTTATTTGTAGAGTTTTTCCCATTGAACTCACAGGGCAAACAACACGCTTAAATTGTTAATTAAAATATCAACAGCTAAATGTAAATACTATGGTTTCTGCAAGTACAGTGACACGTGTTTCTTTAGAAAGAAATAAATACTCCTGGCAGTTTCCTGTTTTAAAGAAATGCTGTAAATCAAACAATGCTACTACCAGAAGGGACCCTTCTTCTCTCTTTGTTTCTCCAGTAATCATCAGTGGTTACACACCTTAAAGAGCCCAGGGACTTACCGGCCCATACAGGGTTTAATACCACTTCACACTTTGTTTGAACATACCTTACTGAAAAGATAATGAGGCAGACGACTCCTGGCAGAAATAAAGTCTGAATGAGACATGATGGTATAAACTTTGGTGGCATTGTCAACATACAAACTAAAGGCCCGCTGGAGTCTGCATTTTCTTTGGCTGAGCAGTGAACCTTTCCTCCCTAGCTTAGTAGGATAATGAACTAGCATAATCAAATAATATTTAAATGGTCAAGGTATCAAAACCTCCTACTTCATCCTGCAGAGCAAATGAGGTTATGTTTTTGAAATCATGTTGGTTTAGGAAAGAAACCGGTCTCCAGAAGGAAAGGAAAACATAGCCTAATATTAGAAGGTTAATTTATTGATGAAATACCAAGTGAGCACACACTACTCAACTGTTTTAGCTTGTGCTTTTTCAAATGCCTTTGCTGAAGCTCTTCTATTTAATTAAAGAGCTACATATTGGAATACTGACACAAACTTGGGCCCTTCCCTTTCTTCTGATGAGTGTTTCCAATTAATAGACTGTTATTCACTTCTCCTGAGAGATAATAAAATCGCAATCATTTGTAAAAGTGGTAGTTTCAGTAGGAGAAGTAGAACTGGGATCTCAAAGGCAACACTGATACCTTCACAACTGGACCAGCAGACACACCAAGAATGATGCCAGCTTCTTCTTCCTAGATGTCCCTTTCTCAATTCAATGATTTCCAAACTCCTACTTCTGAAAGTGTTGAAATTAAAACAGAATGTTGTGTTTCAAGTCAGCTTAAGTGTCTTGTCTTACCAAAGCTCATTTTTGCTGTCTGGTTAAAAATAATTTGAAAAAAACGTTTCATGACAACATTTACCAACAAATAAAAAAATATTGTTCAAAAGACCTCTACCTGAAACTAGCAATTGCATTACCATAAATCAGGGAGACAATGCTCTCTTCTTACCTATTAGATTAATGCATCCAAAGGAAGAAATAATTCGTTAGCTTTCATACAAATTTCTCAGTGACACTTACTTTGTCACTGTAGAGTAATGTCGCTTTCTCTATGCACTTTAATCTTTAAGTGCATGAAAGACAAATCTCACTTCATGTTATTGCAACGAATTATGATCAGCTGAGGTGGTATTTCCAGAAAAAGGCCCGTAATACAGTTTCTCTGCCAATCCATCAGTCCAACCTTATTAGGCCTCTAGAAAAGTGTAAAGCCTGTAAATCTACACCCCTAAATTGCAGGTTACATTTGCCAAAGAGGGCGCCATGAAGAGCTTTAGATTAAATTTTCTTTTTCCTGATAAGCTGTATGTATCTTTAGAGATGAAAAATAAGTATGCTACCCATAAATGGGAAGACATAAAATCATTAAGCACTATTTTACTGAAATTTGAGTAAAACATCAGAATATTAAAATTGATGTTGACAATTAAATTAAATAGTATTTAAATAAATTACAAGGCATTAAAAATAACATAGAAAAAGCTACAAGACAAGGCTCTCAGATTATGTATACTAGCTATGAGCACTAAAGCAAGTAATTTGTAGTCACTGGAGGTGCTGCTCTGAAAACCCCACTTCTTGGCTTGGGGGCAGTCAATAAGAATGTCTGGAATTATTAAGAAACAAATTTGGAACAAACCCTAAATACATCATTACCCTGCTGTGTAAATCCGTGATGGATCTATCTCAAGTACTGATCCCATATTTTAAAAAAGAGAATTAGAATATGTGCCACTGATTTCATGGGAGAAAAGACAAAGTGTCTAAAAGTTTTCATCCTGAATGAGATGACCTAAAGTAAAGATGAAACAGGTCTACAAAATCAGAAGCAGTAAACAGAACGTAAGGAAAGGTTATTCAGTATTGCTCATGAAACGGGAACCAGAAGGCAGGGCAAAGAAATGCTCAGACAGCCAGTTTAAAATGGGAAAACACGGAATTTGTATTTGAAATTGTGAATGCCATGGGGGCCACAATACAAACGGCTTAAAAAAGTGGTTATGATATATCGACAGCTATTAAACATGATGATCTGAATTCAAATTCCAGCTCAGGAGGGTACAGATTACTAGTGACTGGTGACATGTAACAGAGAAAGCACCATTCCCTCCTCACTCGTTTCCCTAGACACCTGTTACCATCCACCCACTGTTGGCAGAGTGGATACACAGTTAACAACCTTTAGCCTGAATCACTGCTGCTGGTCTTATCTTCCTTTGTAATTGCATCTCAACACACCCATTTAATCATTTTATGACAATTTGAACTCTCCGGGGTCTGGTGTGTGACGCACTTCCAAATGAGCTTTGCAAAACTTTATTTTGCAGGGGGCGTTGTAAAAAAATTCTTGCAAATTTTCATCTGCTACTCTTAAGTTTTGGAGAAGGGAATGTATGGATTTAAAAAGTGGTACTTGGTTGAAGCTGTCACATTACGGCTCTCTGAGTGATTGCCATTCAGACTACATGCCTTTGCATAGCATGGTCTAATTTCTGGAAGAAAAAATAAAACCTCAGGTCTGTCTAGATAGGTCTGAGATTAAATGCAAGTTATTGCTCTAAGTATGAAATACAGATAGACTTTACAGCTTCAATTTGCATCTTGTAACTAGTTTGTAGAGTCTCAGGATACTATTTTTATATGTAACAAATTCCACGTTGATAGGTTACAGGCTTCTGAAGAAACAGCTGCATCTCAGACATTTTTTCCCCATAGGCTAGAAAGTCCTTTGGGGACATGCTAGATTTCCCAGTTCTTTAGTACTTAACAGATCAAGTGAACTCCATTTTGAAGACGTTTGCATGAGTAATGGTGAGTGACATCTGAATTACAAATAGGTCTGCATTGTAATTGAACCACTGTGCAGACAGAAGTGTGGTTCCAAGATTTGCACGCTTAAAGAAAAGGAAGTGGGGTTTTTTTTAATCACAAACTTTATTAATCACTTGTCACAGCTGCTATGGTTGCATCTATTAATCATTCACATATAAGAGCACTCCTGTTGGGTTGCTAGCCCAGGTATAAATTATCATGTCAAAGATTAACCCATTTTGTTTCATTAATACTTTGTTTTATTTCCTTCCATCCCCCATTTTCTCCTGCAGAAAAGGCTTGAATTGTCTTTTTGGACAAGTGGAGTCTGAATGATTAATCATAGTGACAGAGGGTTGACCACAGGGTCAACAAACAATGAATAAAAACATAAGACATGGGTTCACTCCAGGTTATACTCATGTTTCATTTCAGAAGTGAGAGAACAGCAGGCTCTTTTCTTCAGAAATTACTGCCTAATAGTCAGAAGGCAACCTTAACACAATGCGTGTGCGGTTACTTCCCCACAAAAAACCCAGAGCCATTTGTTATTAGAGTTGCTGTGTAGGCCACCCAATCTGGTGGAACAACACACTTCAGCAATTTCAAAGCACAGTTAAATGCTGATGTCTCCAGGGCTTTGGCTACTGCACACAGAGCCAGCAAGCAAGCTACAGCAGCTCTCCCTGCAGTGTGATATAGGATCATAAATACAGCGTGATGGCTATTCAGTTTGTAACTTGTAGTCAGAGGATCTTATGATCAGAAGTCCTCAGGGCTGTGCTGCTAGAAATAAAAGAACTGTGAAAGAAAAGAAAACGTACAGAAATGGTCATTAACAGTTGACTAATTAAGAGTCTTATGAAGACTTATAGCAATGCTTAGAAAAAAGAATGCTAGTGAGAAGAACAGATTTTTGTAATACGTAAGCACATGCCATTTTTAAATATGTACGTTTCTGAGACCAAGTACTTAGGGACGGGCAGAATAGGGTCTAGTTCTGGTAAAAAGCCAACAACAAAAAAGATAAAACTATACCCTCCTCAATGCAATTTAAAAGAAAATCTTCATTTTGATGGTCATGACAAAGTTTTCTCCTGTTGGTCTGAGGAATCTCACAACAGTGACGTTTTCAGTCCAATGGAAGAATCCTACCAAATTACTCTGAATCCCTAACAAGTCTTCAAGGTCTAATTTGCAAGAGTAAAGGTCTAGAGAAGGATGCTCATTCAAAACTCTCCAAGAGATGAAACTCTGTAAGAAGTTCTTTAATAGCCCTTATTTATGTAGTCACACTTCACCTTTTCTCTTTTTTTTTTAATGCTTGCAGAAACCAAATGCGAAGGAAAAAAAAAAAAGGAATGACACCTCTTCAAGTGAGAGCAAAAAGAATGGGCAAACACTCATCAAGACAATACAGACTTTTTCTATGGCTTTCACACATAATCTACACCCTGATGGACAAAACAGCTACCCTGTGACTTACAACAACCCTGTGATTTACAACAAACCTAAGTAGTGAACCTTTCCCAAAGTAATTGTTTTTTTCATCAAACTTAAGTCATCTGCATATTTAAATTGTCAGAGCTTACTCTGAAAAAGTGAGGAAAGGATTGCTCACACAGTTGCCACTTTTCTAATATAAGCTGGTCTTTGGAATGAATGAATGAAGACCTTAAAATAATGTGAATGGAAACCACAGCACATAATATTTTAACTCCTTTTTTTGCCTGATAAATTTGAGTTGGCCTGAGATGTGGCTAATAAAAGATGCAAGCAAATAAATATTTCATTCTGTCAAAATCTTTCAGAAATAAACACATTGTCAATTTAGAAATCTGCTATCTCCTTAATGCAACATTACACTAAGCAGAATATTGGTTCGAATGTTATTAGCACTCTGACACTATCAGTGTCCAACCATGCAGGAGACCAAAAACATTTGTCAAATCTGTCCAACTTTGAACATTACCTACCTCTTGCGTAGCATTTTCTAGCTTTAAAGCTCAAAGCACGTTACAAATATCAGTCTTCCTATCTTAGAATATGAAAACTCAGGTGAAGAGATGTGCCCAAATGGGAGGAACCAAAACCAAAGTGATCTAAATGCTGAACTGCATTTTATTCAGTATAGTCCCTTTTCCTAATGACACTAAGCACAGACACCTTCGAACTGCAATTGGATTCACTCATCAGTATTCCCAGCAAGTACTATGGTGGTACAGTTTACACTGTACGCAATACTGACACATCAAATGAAACTACCACCACTGTCCATGCACTTAAAGCAGCACATGGATTTCTTGGAATACAGGAGCTTATAAATCCTCGTACTTTTAAATGCACATTGCAAACAACAGCATTTCTTCAAGACTCTGTGAGCTTGCCAATGTCTGTATACTAAATTGTAGATTAACTCCCCCCTCCCAAAATAAAACAGTTGACAGAATTTACTAACAGAATATAAATGTTGCAATAAAAAATATTCACTTTGCATATATTTTGGTAAATGATAATTTACAACACAGAACTAAGTTTCTCTGATCATCTTTGTGACTAAATCTATCTCATTCTTTGGGTTTTTTTTTTAGTAACTACATTTCGCTGTGTTTTATAACTCTACTATAATTATCATGAGTCTTTCCAAGAAGGCAATTTTTGCCAACCAGTTAAACGCCGGACTCAGGCAAGATCTCTATATACAATCTGTCTGATCTAGCTCGTCACCTGAGAGGATAAACAGGATTTAGGCTGGTCTGTAGGCATTAACTCTGTGAGCTTTAAAATCCAACCTGTTCTCCGAGTGATTGCCTGCCCAGCTCCACTGTATTACACCGAGTTCCTCTGAACTGCCAAGACTTCTGATCACCCTGAAAGCTGTGCAAATAGGACTTTTTCAGCGTTCCAAAAAAAGTAAGGGTTTTTTTGGTTCGATTTTGGTATTTTATCAAGTTCAGCATAAACCTTGAATTATTTTCCACACACCTCTGCTCAGCAAAAATAACATGAAAGTATTTTGCCTAGAAAAGAAGTGGCTAGTTTAATTCCAGATTAAATGTTTCATTTTCAATTTTTCCTCTTTTAGAAGGTTAAATCTTAACATTAAAAGAAAAAAACAAAACAAAACAAAAAAGAGATGGGCAATGAAAACCTGGACATTTTAATCTAGAAGATGTTCAATTAAGTGTTTCACTTTTCCAGAGGTTTGTCTTTCAGTATATAAAGCCCATAATACAGTCATGGAAACATGAATAAATTTACCTTTAGGGCAAGTAGGGTACTCCTTGGAAAATTTAAATCAGTTTTGAGTTTGTTTGTTTGTTTCAGTAACAAAAAATTACTTAGCACATTATTAATTTTCAATTCTTTTCTCAGAGAAACTTCTACTTCTAAATTTATTCCACTAAATGTGAGGCTCCACCATGATTCCTCTGTGTTAATATTTAGTGTATTTCATAAGTTAATGAGACAAATGTTGATTCCATGAAAAGCTGTAGTTTTTATCACATCCAAATGAAGTGTGAGATCAATGTTTTCCATTTTTCTATGTTCCTGTTCAACTTCTCCCCAGTTTAAAATAGAACTGCAGAAGGTTTAAGTAGAGGTGGAGTTTAACTCTGAGCCTTGAGGTCTAATGAATAATTATTAGCCATTTGCTTAACTAATTGTTTTGCACACCAGTTGACTGGTGTATGTCATATACTTTTAGACATAAACAGTGTTAGGACCCCAGGGGATATCCCTTCTCAGTAGCAGTTAGGCACCTGTCTTTAAAAATATTCTTTCAAATTATTAATGATGTTAATCTGAAATTAAGAAAGATTTCATGTAGCTTCCATCTGGGGAGGGGAAGGATTTCTAACTTGAGAGTCTTGTATGAAAAGTGTGATGATAATTTCTCAAAGCTATGCTCAGATTGGTGCTCAGACACTGTGTGAACGTTCAGGCAATGTTCATACACATATCTCACAACGTGCTGGTAAGATGACAGCACTTAAGCTGCATCTGTCAGCCTTACTCAAGATGTCCATGCGGGGGATATGACTGCCATTTTCAACACTTCAAAGCCCTATTTTGGAAGCCAACGCACTGCAGTATAACCAGCGGCTATTTGAAGGTAAATGTGTTTGCCATTTACAGTGAAAGATGAAGAATTGGTGCTCAACAGAAAATATTAGTGTGGCCCTCAAGATAGCTGGATTGGTGATACCTCTTGCTAAGGAGGTAGAACCTGCCGTGTGTATGCCATCAGGGTGGAGCCAGCAACACAGGAAACGCTCAGCAAAGCAATCTGCTGCCCCTTGCAGATTTCCCACAGTTATTAGTCATGAATGGCCCATGGAGAAAGGACTGCTCATTTCTTGTTTATCCTAAAAGGAGTGCAGAAGTGCTGAATTCATGGTGGATCCAAGGATGCTCAAATTCAAAAAAAACCTACTACAGTGAAATATCATTGCCTCTGCGAACCCTTAGTGGTGTTTCAACTATAGATTGACTTGATTTATGACTTTACACCATATATTCATTATCCCTTCTCTTACTATTATGTGGGGAAAAAAGGTGGATACCTCTTCAACCCTTAAACAGCCCTCTTGCAACTCTTTTACCAAATCATTTGTTAAAATGTTTCTATATTCCATTGACCACTATGGGATATTCATTTATCTCCTTCTAGCAACAGGGGGAATAGATAACGATACATCACATCAGTTGTGAAAACCAGAGCAGTCACACAAACTACACAAACAAAATTAAACCCACTTTAGTTGTCTTGTGCAAGGTTACAAGGTGAAGAGTATGAGCTATAAAACAAAAGCTGCTCCCAGTGGTAGCAATACCTGCACATCAAAAAGCCTGTTCAAATTAGAAACTACAAGACCTGGAGGTTTACCTAGAAACACTGAAATAATTTTCAAGCCTTTTCTTGAAAATCAGTAGTGTTCCACTGGGAGCATCAGGCTTTGGAAGACCTTCTGTCCTATATTAAGCCACAGGTGTAAGCAAAATTGAAGAGGCTGCCTCAGGAGAAGCATAAACATTATATTACACAGGATGACATTAGTAATTCAGATGATAGCATAAAATCCTAATTTATTCAGAAAATGACATTTTATTTAGCGTAGCTCTGCAATTTGAAAATTTACCAAAGACACATCAATACAAATTTCTTGCTAAGAAAAGGTATAAGCATCTGACATTGCTGTCTGCTGCCAACAAACCACTTTCAGTATTCACACAGGGTTTTGCAAGCAGCAATGTGTTTGAAAACAAGAGGGAAGTCCTTTATAATGAAATGCCCATTCATTTCTCATGTTACACTGTTCTGCCCATTCTTTCCTTCTCTCATATATCATGCTTTTAACAACGCAAGTTTTTTTGCCACTGCTCCATTAGCTTGGTATCCTTTTTCAAACTGCTGTCAACGTGTTATTTTTCAGCGGTTGACAACCTGCCTATGAAATGCTGTACCTGGAGGAATATTGCTTGCCAGATTCTTACAGAGATTACACAGGAATTATTTTGCAATGTACTATTGAACTACGAGAAATTCTGTATGAATAACAATGAAAACAATGGATTTGTATTTTAATTGTTCTCCTGAATAAAGCCTGTCAGAAAAATTAACAAATTTTCACTGAAAAATCTGGATTCATCAAAATGAAGACGTATTGTGCAATCATTTCCATTTCATCATAATAGACTTGGAAATACTTGAGAATCTTCCAATACCTTAAACAGCACTGAAGGCTTGTTTATTTCCATAAACATTATAAATAAAATAAAATTTAGATAGGAAAGAATTCTTTTTTTATATAGAAATACTTACTCTTAAAAATACTTTTTCCCCCAATAAATTGTTCTTACAATGATTATTAAATATTGGACCTTTTTTCCTAAATTAATATTCAAAACAAAAATACAAATATTATTTTTTTCACATAATTGGAATAGGTCTCTTCACCATAGGTCTTTGGCTGTACTAAATGTAACAGTAAGAAGAATGGACCACACAATATTTTTTAAAAGAAAAGACATCTACTGTGAAATGAGCTTAACTATGTTATGTTGCAGATGTTGTCAAACAACTGCGTATAAATGACACGTACACAGTAAACATATCCAGAGTTCACTTCCATCCTGTACTACTGTAAAGTTATCCTGTGTGTGGACTTTCACCAAGAAGTCTGGAAGTGTCTAACTCTTCACTCACATTAAATTTGATTTTATGAGATTGCTCAGTAAATACAGGGTACTTGGAACATGTTGTCTTCCTGTCTAAAGCTCTTAATTTTACAATTTTCTACCCAATCAGTGCTAAGCACAGATGAACTTTCCTAACTTAACCTCCTCTCTGTAACCACAGTACAACCCTTGTATCTATTCCTCAATGCAAGGTGCAGCTAGAGTTTCTGAAAAACTAGATAAAAAGAATGTATTATATCAAGACTCTTAATAGATAAGACAATCTCAATTACTACTTCCAAAATTGCATATAACTATATTTTCTGCAATTATAAATCTTTAGTACTAATGCTGTGTATTTGTTACTTGTCTCCATGCAGAGGGGCTAAAATAGGGCGTGTTAGGAAGAGATGCTAGAGATGAGAGCTGCAGCTGGTGCTTCAGAGAGCACTATGGTTGCTGTGAAGCAACCTCCTAAAAACTTTAGCAGAGTACAACGTGTCCTCCACAAGACAAGAAGAAACACATTTCCTGTTCTACACTTCTCCCTTCCCTAGCTCATATTTCGATGAAACGGAAATCTTGATTCACAGTTTCCACGCAGCGAGGAAGAGACACAGACACTCAGGAGTGAGTACCAGCAGCAGGACTCTCACAGTGGGTCCAAGCTCCATTAGGGTCTGCTCCAACCTTCCAAGCAAATGACCGAGCAGAGCATCCACCTGGCTCTGCTGGTTCAAACGCTGCTTCCATCAGCCATGAACTGCCCAGAACTCTCTCTGCCAGCAGAAAACCCCTCTTGTAGAGCTTCGCTTTCTTTTTATTTGGTGACAGTCACACCTATTTATAAAAAGGTTTAGAGGCAAAAACTTTGCTACTCTCTGGCAAACCACCTTTTCTAATATCCATTTTCCCCCGAGAAACCTAATTCTTTAAACTCAGGAGGCCTATCCTTACTGTAACTTGGAGCACTTCTTTTATTTATTTATTTCTTAAGCAATCATACCAGATAACTGCAGTGTTCCTGTATGGGAAACGTGTTTTGTCTTTTTCCAGAAGTCTCTGTTTCCCTTTTTTATTCTCTCTGTTGAATGGTAAAAGAAAAACATACTTAAAAAAGCAGAGTACTGGAGCAGCCCTAGACAGCCAGCGGTGCACTTCCACAAGAACACAACAGGGAAAAGCCAGCTGCACGAGTGCCCAAGCTTTCTGCTCTAGTTCTGCCGTGGTACTACCACAGCTCATCCCACACTGCAGCAGCGTGACCCAGCTGGGAGACTTCAAGTGACTTACAAGCAAAAGGACAGCTTGATTTTGTGTAGTTCTTTCCAAACTAACTGATCGTAAGCCTTCTGAAAACAGAGCAGATTGAGTTTCTTAGCTCGGAAACTTTTATGACTAAAAAAATTAACTTCAAATTTTTTGAAAGAGTAGGACCACATGACCTGGAGACAGAGGCTGAAGGAGGGGGCTGGTTTAGCCAGGAGAGGAGGGGACCACAGAGCAGTCTGCCAGCCCCTGCTGGAGGTCACAGTGAAGACCAAGCCAGGCTCTTTACTGAGCTGCATGGTGTGAAAATGAGGGACAACGGCCATAACCTGAATCAAAGGAGGTTCCAACAGGACATAGTAAGTTCGCTATGATGGTAATTACGCACTGGAGTGGGTTCAATGGCAAGGTTGTGGAATTACCATCCCTGGACGTGCTGTAAACTTGACAGAGTCCTGAGCTACCTGGTCTGAATTCAGCGCTGCCATTGCTTAGAGCAGAACACTGGACTAGAGGCTCCATGAGGTCTTTCCAGCCTGAGTGGATTCATGACTCTATGAGTACCAGTATAACAGGAAACAATCTAACTTCTCTATACCTCAGAAAAACAAAACATTAGGTAAGATATTTAGTTTGCTTCTTAACTTATTAAAAATGAAGACACATTTCCCAAGTATGAAATATTTGACAATACATGGACTTTTTAAAAGTTTCTACAGGTATTTTGAAATGTCGCCATGGTTTAGCCCCAGCCAGCAACTAAGCACCATGCAGCCAGTAGCTTGCTGCTCACTCACCCCCAGGTAGGATGGGGGCAGAATCAGAAAAAACAACCTTGTGTGTTGAGATAAAAAACAGTGTAACAGGACAGCAAAGGGAGAGGAAATAGTATTCATAATAATATTACTGACAAAGGAATATACAAAACCAAGTGACGCACGACGCCACAATTGCTCACTACCCAGTGATCAACAGCCTGTTCCTGAGCAGCAATCTCTCCCCAGCCAAGTCCCCTCAGTTTATATACTGAAAATAACATTTGATGGCATAAAATGTTCCTTTGGTCAGTTAGGGTCAGCTGTTCGGGCTGTGTCCCCTCCCAGCTTCTTTGTAGAGAAGAAGTTGGGATAACAGGGACAGTATGAGAAACTGAAAAAGTCCTTGGCATAATGTAAACATTGCTTAGTAACAACTAAACCATCAGGATTATGGACATTCTTCTCTGCACAAATCCAAAACAGTCTCATACTAGCTAATGTGAAAAAAATTAACACCACCTCAGCCAAAACCAGCACAAATGTCATGAATTTTGAAGGAGGCAAGGCTTAAAACTGGATTTGTATGGAGTAGCTTGCCTAACTGACTGTTATCAGAACTTCCCCTTAGTTTTTGAGCATCTTGGATTTCATTTTTTCTTAAGAAGTAACTCATCACCCATCTAATTGTATGAAAAATACCTCGGGAAAGTGAAACTAATAGGATGACCTCTGCTGACTTCAACTTCTGGTTGAAGCCCTAATTAAGGATACAGTACACAGAAAAACACTAGTCCCCTTTTCTCCTTATTTGGGGCTCTGTTCATTTATCAGAAAAAATTACCACCGTATTGTCATTCCCACACACATAATAAAATATGATTGCAAAGATCTTAGAAGTGAAACGTAAGAAAGAAGTGAACTGCTCTTACACAGACATCCAGTATTACAAAGTGATAAGAGAGCAGGGCTTCTGTGATGATCCAGCTCACATTAACTGAAATAAAAGGAATCAAAACCATGAATGCTGGGAAGGTGTGCATACCCGTAGTCATGAGTACACAATTCTGGTCTTCAATTAATAGTTAAAGAAATACAACTAAAAATTAAACTAGAGTCACAGTTGCTGCTACTTCATCACAAGTGCTCTTTATGTAAGCATCTTCTGTTCTTCTAAGCTACAGAATATAACCACGTGATGTCCTTCCTAGGCTGAAGTGAAACACACACTGAAACATGATGGGTGTTACAAGAAATTTAGTATTTTTACTACAAGCAGATCCTCTGTGAAAAATCTATTCTACAGCAGTAGCACATGTAATAAGAAAATAAAGACATGCATGCAGAAACTAGCCGGTGTTTCTTTTAAAAATAGCTGATTAAGCATTTGCTTTTAAAGAAAAGTAGGGCAGTTCAAAAATACATATGCCAGAGGACTGTTTGCAGGAAGCCTGCTGGAGGTGAGAACGGACTGGTAGGTGGGGCTGGCAAGTTTGAGCACTTTAATACTGGGTTGCCATAGCAGGGGGGAAAAGTATTATGTCACAATTTTCAGATGTCTACATTCAGGCAGTTTCTAAAGCTGTCAGTTATCATCCTGTTTTTGATGCAGCGTGCTGGGCACTGGGTTCTCAAATTTATCTCTGCTGGTTTTACATAAATGCTTTTAAAATAGAAGTTATCAGTGCATGAAGGACACTGAATCCCACTGACTTCTAGTTACCTGGAAGTACAAAGCTGTTTAAGAATAAATTTGGAACTTTCTCAGGATTACAGGAGGCAAGGAAGGAAGGAGCAAGTAAAGTGCAGATGTGTTTTCAAAGCTATCCACTGAGTTGTCAAGAGAATGGAATTTACCTCTCGTAACTACCCCACCAAATACTACTACTGTGGAAGAGCATCACTGTTAATGTAAGCTGAGGATTCAGACAGCTATGCTAACGAGCATATTAAAAAAATAATTTCCCAGTCCTCTCACTGAAATGGAGTTCCAAGTTCTAAGGAGTAAAAATGATGTAAATTGTAATGCCAGCCAGTAATTACAACTCCAGTGGTTGACCACTGTAATAAATACAAAGTGCTAAGCAGTGCTAATCTGAATTTACTCATTCAATTTCTCCCATCACCCCAATCCACTGCAAACAAGTCTGAGATCAATACAAACAAAACTGTCTTTGTGGTATCAGGTTCAGTTCTGCTAACGTACTATTATATCTTAATTTTCCTGGACACAAAATCCAACATAATTAGACATACTCTGGAAAATTTATTTTGTTTATTCCCCTACTGTCATTAGTATTGAGATCATGGGAAAAAAAAAACCAAACACCTGTAACCTGCACAGCCATGCAGTAAACAATTTACCATGGCTGCCTTCTAGCAATGTCATTTATTATTGTTTGAGAAGGCTAAAGCCAGTTCATACGAGTTATCAAAATATTTCAGCCAACCTAAAAATGATACTCCTCCAGGGCTTTCACTAAAAAACCTGAATTCAACAATTACTAAGTGTATTTTCCATATTGCTATACAGAGCTATGTATTCTTTCAGTAAAATGAATCAACCATTAAGCGTTTATTAAAAAATACTAATCAGTAACCATTTTCAATTACTAACCCCAAAAAATAATAAAAATTGGCAATAAAAAACCCACCAGTTGATAGTTGTTCGGTTTTTTTTGCTTACCATTTTAACTTACATGATTCACGTTTTCTAAAATGCTTTGCATTGCATTAAGAAAGAGTATTTGAAATAATGCTTTGGAAAGCAGTAGCAAAACCGATTTTGATTCATGCTAGAGTGGATGCCCATTTTTCAGAAGAAAATGATAGCACACTCCTAGTGAATCTAATAAAAGATTATTATGAATGACTGATAGACCAAAAAGCTTGTTTCTAATGCTGCACTCAAAAGGCATATTTAACCTGATAGTAAAAGATCTTAGTTCCTAATTTTTCTATTATTTCTGAACCTCAGAAAAAGTACCCCTCATATTATATAAGGAAATATAATTTCCTTATATTACATCTACACATATACACATATATATATTCTTTTTCCTATTCCCTGTTCCTACAAATAGATGTACGTTAAATACCACAAAGATTTTAGTCATGATCAATTCTTGTGTGGTTTTTGCAGGTGCAAGCTGTAATAAATATATAATTTTTGCCTTTAATGAGTCAAACTTTTTATTTTCTGGAAACCAGATGTTTCCAGCATACGTACAGGCTCAGAGAGAGAGAGACACCAGCTGTAAACCACTTGCTTTTCTCAATCACCTTTTGTAAACTCCTTAGGAGGAGTTCACACAGCTTTCGTAGGACAATATAGCACAGCATTTTATGTTCTTGCTTCGTTTTGCCCAGGAAATGCAAATAAAACTATTGAACTTTATTTGTTCAATAAGCAAAAGTTACATGTGTAAATATTTGAAGGATCATGAAAACTAAACTCTTATGGTTAGCAGTAAAACAGCCTTGAAAATACGTCACACTGTCCAAGTCATGAAAGTATTGGGTCTACCACTCTGATCAGACTTGAAATGTAAAATTCCATAGGACTGAGGAGGCCACTTCACTGCATACAGCTAAATGCTAAGCACAGCTCTGTAGACTAAATACGCAAGATCCTCCAAATCCTAGACTGGCCAAATCTCTACATGTTAAGATATAAGCAGCAGGTTATAGGCAAACCCCAAGATGGTCTGTCCAGGTTTGCCCGCAATGGCTACCCTCAGCATATCCGTACACTCAGCTGATACGCTTTGGTCTTCTCTCCCTTCAGTTCTACACAGCAGAATTAAGGTTTTAGACCTGCACAATTATTAACACCTGACCAAGTTCAGAAGCATTCCTTGCTGGTTTATGGCATCAAAGCCAACAGATTTTTGGAGTGGCTTAGGACTAGAGGACTGCTACTTAGACCACTGTAGACAGATGCAAAATCCCCACGATTCTGAAAGTCTCCCTTATTAAATAAAATCTCAGTGATTTGTGCTTGGAAAGAATTTTGATAATAAAAATCAATCAGCTCTTCCAGGTCTGCATTACAGTTACTGTCACTCGCAACCTTGGCCTTAATATTTGGCAAGAGTCGTAACTCTAGGTTTACCTGAACATACTGGTGTTAGACATTGTGAGCTAACTCATCTACACTGTCTTCACAAATGGCACTGGCAGTTTTCAGTGAGTATATACTTGGAACAACACAGTCTATTAATCACTGTTATCTAAAAGCAACAATTAATATGAGAAGAATAACTTTGTTATATTAGGTGCTACAGTGGGGTTTATTCCTCCTTGAAAACAGAGAATAGTTAATAGCAATCTGTTCTTTTCTTGCTCTATCTAAATAAATAAACCTAGAATAAAGACAATTCATGATTTGCATGACAGTGGACTAAGCAAAAAAAAAAAAAAAATCAATCACTCTCATGGGATTAAGTAGAGTTTCAAGCTGACCAAGGTTGCTTACCTTTGAGAAGAAACTATTTTCTGAAAGAGACAATCTCAAAGACTTTGAATAAGCAAGTTGTTTTCACCTAAATGAAAGCAAGGTTTACATTTTATTGGATTTGTGTTTGCTCTCTAATGTGGCAACAATGAAGCATAGCTAAACATGTGAATGAAATTAAATAGAAGGCATCTTTGATTTGCAGAAAGTCAAACCAAGTGCAATTTTACTTTGAGCGAGAGGTATAAAGTGGAGTGGATGCCCTCAGAAAGGGGCATCTCTTTAAAAGTTTCATATTAGGTTGGGTTTGGTTAACTGTAAGTTTCTGCTTTTGAGTTTCTGGGTTATTCTCTTTTGAATGTGACATAAAAATAACCGAAAGCATTTCCCCACTATCAGAATTCTTCCAAATGTTTGGAACACTAGAAATACTCTTGCTGAAAAAAGCAGCCATGACAAATGCCAAGTGTCAGTGGTGCCGCAAAGCATATCATACCACCATTTTCTGGAATATACGCACGGATCTAGGTCTGTACTTCCTGAAAGGCACCCATGGAAATTAAGAACGTGTCTGGTCCAAGAATACTCTAAACCATTTTCCAGTTTTAGAAAGCTGGTCTTTTTTTTTTTTTCCCACGTATTTGTAAACTTTAGAAGTCACTCATTCCAGGACTTTTCTTCTTCACTTTAACATTCTGCAGGTGACAGTAGAGACACGGAATATTCCACCCAGTCTTCTCATCAGCTATCATGCACTGCTGTGTATACAATGCTACAAACAGCATTTTACAGTAGCACTGTAGTTATAAACTTAGGCCTGAACATTCTTTTCCTCCATTTTAAAAGATGTCATAAATATTTACTTGGAAAATTCAACCAAATAACCCTGCACAGAACTCAGATGGTAGCTCTCAAGTCAGTGAAGCAGTCTTCTTCTAAATAAGGGGCTTTTTTGAGTTCATATAACACATCTTATATTTCAGATATGCAAATTTCATTAAAAACTAAGATGAAGAGACCAGCAGACAAGCTACTTAAGCAAACGCAGTCTACATTATGTGCAGGCTTTGCATATGGGCTCACGTCCCCACACAGACTTACACCTTCCTTTCTGAAATAGGGAGGCTTAAGGGTATTTGATTTTGTCGGTATACTGTATAATGATGCCAGCAGGAAACAGATAAGGAGCCTTTGACTTGAAGGTGAATGACTAAATTACCCAATAATGATTTCATACTTAACAGCTTAGGTATTTTTACTAGCCAGACACTGTCTTCAGAGGAATCCTCAGAGGGTTTCTAAACCTTCTTCAATTCATCAGTCTTTATCATCCTAACAAAACCATATTTGATTCATCTCTGGTGTTAACCAGGCCAAATCTGATTCATTCACAAACAGCTGGTGCTTCCATGCTTTTCCATTTTCTTTCAATGATCATATGTCCTGGTGGGAATAATGTCTTAGCCAGATTTCTGAAATGAGTACAATCTTTCCCTCTCCCCCTCTTTCTCATGCATATTCAGAATTTGTATTTCTGTGTGAAAATAGTACTTGGAGTCATGCACATGAAATTTCTCAGACTTTGAACGGAGCTATTTTATGGAATTCATGCTAGTGATTTGTAGATGTTGGCATAGCTTCACTGCTGTCCAGCAAGCCTCCAGCTTCATGCCAGTAAGAATCAGAACCACTTACCCTGCCCAGTTGTCACAAGGATACTGGAATGGACTGAGGAATCAGAAAACTAGGACAGTCTTTAATCTCTGGGGGACAACTGTCATCTTCTTGGGTATCTGAACAACAGGTTTTGACTCAGGATGAGGGAAAGTCTCTATATGATAAAATAAATAATACAACTAATCTCATTTCTGCTTCCAGTTTAGAATTATTGTAATTACTGAATCTGGAAGAGCAGAAGAAAATATCCATCCAGAGGGACCTGGACAGGCTGGAGAGGTGGGACTCTGCCAACCTCATGGAGTTCAACACAGCCAACCAAATCCAAGGTCCTGTATATGGGTCAGGCCAATCCCAAGCACAAGTACAGGCTGGGCGGAGAATGGATTGAGAGCAGCCCTGAGGAGGACTTGAGGGTACTGGTTGATGAAAAGCTGGACATGAACCAGCAGTGTGCGCTGGCAGCCCAGAAAGCCAACCGTATCCTGGGCTGTGTCCAGAGCAGTGTGGCCAGCAGGTCGAGGGAGGTGATTCCCCCCCTGCAGTACGGAGTCCAGCCCCCAACATAAGAAGGATATGGACCGGTTGGAGCAAGTCCACAGGAGGCCATAGAGATGATCCAAGGGCTGGAGCACCTGTCCTATGGAGACAGGCTGAGAGAGTTGGGCTTGTTCAGCCTGGAGAAGAGAAGGCTCTGGGGAGACCTTATAGTACCTTCCAGTACTTAGAGGGGATCTACAAGAAAGCTGGAGGAGGACATTTTTACAAGGGCCTGTAGTGACAGGACAAGAGGTAATAGGTTTAAATTGAAAGCAGGGAGATTTAGATTAGACATCAGGAAAAAGTTCTTCATGGAGAGGGTGGGGAGGCACTGGAACAGGTTGCCCAGAGAAGCTGTGGATGCCCCATCCCTGGAAGTGTTCAGGGTCACGGTGGATGAGGCTATGACCAACCTGGTCTAGTGGAGGGTGTCCCTGTCCATGGCAGGGCGTTGGAACTAGATGATCTTTAAGGTCCCTTCCAACCCAAACCATTCTATAACTCTATAGTTCCATGATCTTTTGACCGAAGCCGTGATTTGTTCTACAACAGAACAGTGAAAATTAATTACAGAAGAGCCAGACTCTACCTTCTCTACTGCTGTAAATAAGTGTTAACATTCTTATCCCAAGGCTGCAAGGCAAATGGTACTTAGCCATCAATTTGATTTGTCATAATGAATTTTTAGATACCCACGGTTGCGAGCAACTAAGGCTTTGATCTATATTAGCAAGACTTTTGGTGCAATCGATGTATTGCACCAGCTAGTAGCTGAGTTTCCCACATGTGCACTGCATACGCTTCACATGTGTTACTCTGGAAGACATTCAGCCTTGTACCCTGCTACCATCCCTAAATAAACTACTGAGAAGTATACAAGGGAGCAACTACTTGTTTGGACATTTCTATTATGGGCTGGACTGCATTTTGTGCACCCATCAAAAGAAGTTTCAAAATTTGTTTGCTTTGAAAGAAGTCTACTTCACACTTCTAAATGCTTCATGGATGTGTAGCAGTAAGTAGGGACAATATGGCACAAGTGAGAGCCATCAGGGCATACACTGAAAACCTGCTATCATTCGGAACTGAAACACTAATGAAGACACAGTCAGAGACAATTATTATCTAAGTGCTCTGTCAAATAGATAGCAATTAAAAGTAGGTAGGAAAAATACATGGAATTGTTGACAAGAAAAAATGGTAGAGA
Source organism: Rhynochetos jubatus (assembly GCA_027574665.1). Lineage (NCBI taxonomy): Eukaryota > Metazoa > Chordata > Aves > Eurypygiformes > Rhynochetidae > Rhynochetos > Rhynochetos jubatus. The sequence goes on from CM050662.1 coordinate 7,624,151, forward strand.
CTATGGAAGAAGAGGTGCAGTTGATGGGACACAGACTGGGCAGCACAGACCCAAAGAGACAGGATCTGTGTCTGTGCCAGGAGACTGTTGCAGTGAGAGGGAGCAGAGTGAAGAGATTATAACGTTTGGTTATAAAATTGGATGCTCTTTTAAAAACTGGTTCTACAACTAAGTATACTGAGGTAACTCTAGCTGTTATCACGAAAGTTATGCTTATATGGATTAAATATAATAACAGGAAACTACAATTTTCAAAAGTATGTTTTTGAAAATACACTTCGAAAATATATTTCCAAATCAGTCTCCCTAAATGGATAAAATACTTATTTTTTAAAAACCCTAAACTTGCTGCAGTATCAGCTAAACCCACCGTTGCTCCAACATTTTTTTTAATTTAAGACTGAAATCACAACTTGAAAATTATTTAAAATCATTTTAAAAGAGTGTTGCTCCTAATTCCATACGTCTGTATTCATGCTTATGAATATAACATCAGGCCCAGAAGAAGCTAGTTCAGTCGTGTGGGGTTTTTTTCTCATCCATTATGAAAAAATGAGCTCTAATAGGCTACAACCAATTTCAATGTTACTCTGTATCTACAGTCAGATAGTTGTCTTCACTTACTTTTTTTTCTTTTTTAACTAACAAAGCCATGTGAATGAATGCATTCTTAATATGTCTAATGATAAATTACCATAAATGTTTCAAGGCCTGTAACAGTGATCCCGTATAGCAAAACCAGGAAGACAGAAAACCTACTGGCTCAGAAGAGTCTTTCATTTCTTTATAAGCAACCTCCAAAAGCAAATCCCCCCTTAGTCGCTTCGCAATGTGATACAGTAGTTGCCAATTCCAACTTCATCAGCATGGTACCATGCAAAGGACCGTTATAATAAAATGTGACTGCGCAGCAGTGCTCCTCTTTCTCTAGGTTCATGTATTATAAAGACAGGTATGCAGGTAGGGAAGTTGACTTTGAAATATCCTCAGAAGTTTCTGATTAGATACCAGCTATTTTTTACAAGAAATATCAGAACTAAATTGACTGTTGTGAACAGAAGCGATACAAATATGAAAGTTTGTAGATAGGACACCTCCACGTGAATGACACTCTCCTGGCTTGTTTCCTGCAGAACAGCATGGTGCAGTGTTATGACACCGTAGAACAGCGAGACAGTACCTCCTTAAGAGAAACAGTAAACTCACCACAAATGCTAGAGCTGAAGCAGAAAAAACTTGTTATAAATTCTGAATATCGTTAAACTTGAGAGATACCAACCTCTTGCTTCAGGAAGGGACACACACAGGAGGCATTCAGAAAATTCAGATGCAAGAATGACACTGCACTCCTTGAAATTTCATTTAACTCCTTTAAATTTCAAAGACTGAGAATTCTGGAGATTTTTCTTTTTTATTCTTTCACCGGTAGTGCTTACAGTTGGTGGTAGTTTAAGGCCTTGCATATAAGAATAAATTAAAAAATGTAGCAGGTCAATGCATCCAGATGAAAAAGCAATAAATACATTCTACAAGGCCTAACAAGGGTTTAGCTGTCCCTCAGGCAGAGGTAAACTTACTCCAGTAAAGCATTACTATATTTCACATCTGCAAATGCCAATTTTTCAGTCCAGCCTGAGGTTTTTTCCCACTATTTTCACATGCCCTGCTCATAAGTAACAGCTGCCAGGATGCAGTTTCCACGAGGTTAATGACTCAAGCTTAGCTTCTATATTTTTTGTGTCCCACTGTAAGTAAATAAAGCAGCAGATCATTCAGCTTTCAAAGATGGTAGCCAAACATGACTTGAATAACTGACTTGGGGTAACAGGTTTAAATTGAAAGGGGGGAGATTTAGATTGTATATCAGGAAGAAGCTCTTCCTGGAGAGGGTGGGGAGGCACAGGGACAGGTTGCCCAGAGAAGCTGTGGGTGCCCCATCCCTGGCAGTGTCCAAGGCCAGGCTGGATGAGGCTTGGAACAACCTGGTCTAGTGGAGGGTGTCCCTGCCCATGGCAGGGCGTTGGAACTAGATGAGCTTTAAGGTCCCTTCCAACCCAAACCATTCCATGATTCTGTGAATCACACTAGCAGTGTTCATTCAACATCATCTTTCCTCAAATTCCTGTATAAATTGACCAACCCAACATCTTTCATGTCCATCAATCTGGATCCATTTTCAAAGGTTCCATAAGGTGAAACATGGTGACATGGCTCCATGTTAAGATGCAGTCATGATACCTTTGTAGGAAATAAGTCCGTGATGATTTAAAACGTTTTTCAGAGGCTTTACTGTAACAATGACTATAGTTCACTTGTTCGCAAATGCCTTCTCTGTTGTTAATCAGTTAGGCATCAAGCTTCTTAATATCAAGTATTGACACCATGAATTTCAAACATTTGAACAAGCAGAATAAAGCAGACAATAGTGCTTATTCTGCAAGAAGATGCTACATTATTTACTATACTTCCAATGACCCCACATATGGACTGTCCTGGACTCTTATTATTATTTTATTTGCAGATTTACAGTGTTACTTTATTCCACGTCGTATTTTATTTAGACAATTGGTAGGGCAAAATCTGAAGGACAAATCTGATTTCAGCAGAGAACACAAACAGTAGTGTGGTAATTACACTAGACATTAGGCATATTTTTTATATGTAGTGGTGGTAGGTCAGACTAAGATAATTTCTGTCCTTTGGAATGACCTACACAATGTAATTCATAGTTCACACACACGGATGAGATAATATGTATGTTATACTATTATTTCAAAATATAGTAAATTAATAGTGCGCTCAGTTAATGTATACTAACAATCATTCAGGCACATCTGTAACACCCACTGCTTATCACAGTTCTTTAGCTGCCATCTCCCTGTGCTTTGTGTCACTCTGGAATCAATGTGCACATCCTTGTGTACCCTCACCTTCCGGTCTAAGGTCACGTTGGCTGGGCATTGCCTCTTTCCAGCACATACCTCTTCTTTCAGCTCAACAGGTTGCGTTCTTGGTAGTAATAATTAGAATATATAACAAATTGAAAATGATGTTTATTATATTGAGATAAGAAGTTGGCTCCTGTCACTGAGCAGATGTAAGGTTGCTAGCCCTCCCTTCTCTTTCCCAGCTACCACTTCTGGCCCTGAATCATGGCAGCCTGTCTTTTTTTTTTTTTTTTTATGTGCTCAGAAAGCAGTCTAGCTGAAAACAGTATCATTGTAATGAAAATTTAATACTTGCCTACACTTGAAAGCATACAAGCCAAACATGCCTTAGGAGACTGGCTGATCCTTCTGGCATCACATCACAGTAACACATTCTCCTCTGGGTATTCATATAGAGGCAGTATAGAGGCCAGGCTTAACACAAGAGAGTCTCAATGACTACATCAGCATCAGTGATTGTGTGTGCAGGAGGGTTTCTCTTTGCTGCAAGCCTGCCCTGCATCTCCATTGTTTGAGAGAAGAGGTATATGAGTGGCACACTCAGAATTGTGTCTCCCCACACTGAAGCTGAGCACTTAGACGCCTCTTGCAACATGGAGCTGGAACTACGGTGGATCATGACAAATCAAATATCTGTCCCTCCCCCTTTGCACAGTAGTCAGTAACGCCAACGTACTCAATGAGATTCCAAAGGCTGACCTCTCCATGGCCTACTAACTACAATCTTTTTACTTGCTCTCCATGTTCAGAAATCATACTTCTCTACTGCATTCAGTTTACTAGGTGTTAAACGAAAATATTCACTGGACATTGTGCCAACATGGAACAATGTTAATTTTAATATTTGCTTCAGTTTGATCAATGAAATTTGAGCATACAACTTTCAGTATCTGTTACAAGGTATATATCAAAGATGTGCAATACCACAAAAAAAATCCTTCTGAAGGTGAAAGCAATGTTTTCCTGTAACACAATAGTATTTGGAAAAAAAGAAAGCATCCATGCCGCAGAAATGTGAAAATGCTACCAACATGCCTTTAAAGCAAAAGAGAAAATATAATCTCTAGAGATTTAAACAATGTTTGCACAACTCCATTTATTTCATTATGAACTTTACAAATTATTTCATTGAATATGAGCTTTACCATTCAAAGACAGAGCTGTTTTATCATTTCTACAACAGGTAACTGCATCCTTCCAGTCATCCAGGTGTAAGACAAAAACTACCTGATGAATAACACTTAAGGTCATTTTGCTGTGCTTCCTCCTGGTTTCCCTTTCTGTCTCTTGGCCCCACTGATCAATGACATGTTCTCCAACACAAAGACAGCCTCAAGATGAGCAAATTAAAATGACAATTTGACCAAAGCCATGTCTTACATTCTTCTCTCACATTTTGGTAGGCCCAAGCATTCAATCCACTGCTGGAAGTTGTAAATCATCTGTATGCTGCTACACAGAGTAGCACTCCCTACTCGCTCTAGAATTTACAGAGTTTGGCATGTACTGAGAGACTTCTCTTTCTGGCCTCCAAAACTAAAGAATCCATATGAACAGAATCTCAGACTTAGGACTAAAAATTTGTTGTGTGTCATGAAACTTGGTAGTGAAACTTTGGACTTGGCAGTGTTAATGGTTGGCCTCAATGATCTTAAGGCTCTTTTCCAATGCCAGGATTCTATGAAAATCGCACTGCACTTGACATCTTTCTTTACAGAGAGGAGTACTCAAGCAAAACAGACCATTAAGTCCACAATTTAAGAAGCAAACACTATCACGGATATCTGACCGTGAAGAACAGAGGTGTTCCACAAAGACTGAGAAGCCCTCACTGAGCCAAAATGGGTGGTTTTACCGAGTATGAAAAGTACAAGAACAGAAGCACAAACTGGGACCTGGCAGAGAAGAGCCTCTCTGGCTCTCTCAGCTTTGCAGTTCCTAGAAAGTGCCAGCTCTCCGGCCTGGGGTAAGCTCAGCCTCCATGCTCCTTCCCTGCTGACATAAACATTCCTTCACTCGCACTTATGGCTCCTGCTCATGAGTTTCTATGGGAATGAAACCAAAGTATTGAAGCTAGAAGTGAGCTGTCATCTGCTCCACACAGATGCCACCTTGGAAGGTTAAGGAATGCAACCATGCCAAAGGTACAGATCAGCCAGTTAACCGAACAATGACAAATTCATAATGTGAAGGCAGCAGAGGGACATCACGAACATATGAACAGCTTAGTGAAAAAACATCCTGTGATAGCCCTTTTCCTACTTCATTCTTTGACCCAATATAAATTAGTCAGCAAGCTCCAGGTCTGGTCCAGCTTGTTAGAGCTATTTCCCTGAAATTAGCCACTGTGTTGCTGAAAAGAACACAGCTTATTTCCTTTTCCACTGTTAAAAACACTGGCAGGTATTGAGAACAACAACTTCTAGAACTCCCAGAAACACTATTTCTTGATAAGGAATTTAAGAATAAAATCCAAGGTTTCCTGGAAGATCATTATTTAGAAGCAGATGGTAAGAGGTACAACCTGTTTCAACTGTCATATAGTACTTCTTCACTCTGCATCTTAGCAGTTGACTAACATTTACACTTGCCACAGCCCTTAACTTTGCCGTCTGTTTTGCTCAATTATGAAAAATGCATGACTTCAGAGAGTATTGTCTAATAGATGAAAAAAGAAAAGTATTTAAAAGATTGAATTTGGTCAGAATTCCTCACTTCTCATCAAACCTGGAAAGTACCAGCAAAGATGAAAAACATTTTAAAGACTGAAATAGAAATTGTTTAGTTTGTGTTAAAACGTTTTTGTTACATTGTACCAGAAGATTCTCAATTTACGAGGCTTGTGTAAGTTTGCAGTTTGAGTTACACAGTATGGCAAACAACATAGAGATTTTGCTGTTCATGAGGGAAATAAGTCTTCTGAGAATATGTTTATATCCATTGTTTGGACTCAGTGCTCGTTCCTGATCTGTCTGTCTTGGTTAGAAAGGTACTACAGTAGGATACCTGGGACACCCCACAGGAAGGGAAACCTCTCCAGATTTTTAACTAAAAGAGTAAATTCACAGAATCACAGAATGGTTGTGGTTGGAAGGGACCTTAAAGACCATCCAGTTCCACTCCCCTGCCATGGGCAGGGACACCCTTCACTAGACCAGGTTGCTCCAAGCCTCATCCAGCCTGGCCTCTATTAGCTCTCTATTCCATGTAACTGAGCTAATAAACTATTTGTAAAGAATGACTGTCACTTTGAAGAACCTGTATGGACTGAGAGTTCATTTTAAGATTATTCCCTTACTTCAGTCCCTTTTTTTCCCTATTCCACCACTAATAACACAAAGACAGAAGAATAGGCCCCTGCACTGTCTGCTACCTGACTTCACCTGTGATGGAAAAGCACACGGAAGTGCACTGTGCCAGGGAAATGCACTGTGTTACCCAACATCAAGATCTACAGCCTGCAAACAGCGCAGTTTTTCACTTTCTAGTGCTAACCATATTTGTGACAAGCAAAATTCCCCAGCAACTGGGTATAGAGGTAAGCTGCCTGAAAGATAACATGAGAGCAACGTCAATTCTTTTGTAAAGTGAAAAATACTAACAAAAATGGTACTAAGACAGCTCTCATCAACTCACAAAGCTAATACAGACACAGTGGTAGCCTGATTAACTTTATTTCATTGAGTTTGCTTTCTCTCAGGTTTACACAATCAAGAAAAAAACCATTTCACTCCATTGGTATCAATTCACTAATGACAAGGGTGGCAAACTTGTCTTGAGCAGATACCGATTTTATTTCTTCCTGCTAACACTATTGTCTGGGAAAAAGAAAACAACAAAAAATCTCTGCATGGGATCAAATTTTTTTTTTGTGTTGAGCTAAGCACTGGCATAGTTTAAGATGAACTGAAGACAAAATCAATTAACTTAAACACCTTTAGTCAGTTAATGCAACAGAGAGTCTTCAGCCATGGTACGCTGCTCTTACAGTTAAAAGTACCCCCTAAAGTACCTGTGTGTTCACTACAACATGCGAAAAAAGGTCATTCAACAAGGCATTGTATATGGTACGCGTGTCCTGCCGTCTGTGAAAATTCATCATACACAATTGTGAAGATACCAATGCCAATTATTTCCCCCTCCAGAAAAAAAGTGAATTTAGTGCTGGCGAAGATGCCAAATTGACAACCAATCACTCTCCTGGCAGCCAGAGCATAAACAGGTGGATGTAGCTGGAACACACTCACCCAGTGACAGCTCAGAGAGAACCTGGCACCCCACCAGTTATAAGGGCTGGCAAATCACAGAAGTAAAAATCATCAGCTTAAGTCTCTTGACTCCAGCCAAATAATCCAATGGAATAAGGAAGGTTAACAAAGTAGAATATGTTACAATCCTTCAGAATGATGCCAGTGCTAAAATAATCACTTACTCTTCCTAAGGCAAAGTCAGCAAGGTGGCAATCAACTCTCTCCAGCATGTACACACCCGCCACGGAATGCTTCTGCTAACTACCATACTCTGTCTGAAAACACCCTCTCTCTTTATTGCCTCAGGAAAAAGGGCAATACAAATGAATCCACCGAGATTTTATCAAACCAAGACTGAGACTTTTTGGGCATCTTCCTAGTTTGTTAGATATGAATACCAGCTGTCTGTGCTTGATGCTGTACAAAACTGACCCAAGACGAAACTCCTCCTTCAATTCTAAGCTAGACATGGTGGGCTCAAAATATACAAGTCACATAAAAATAACATGTTGTGCAAAAAAAATGAATCTAAATCTACATGTGGAAAGGGATTTATTACATTAAATAGAATAATTACTAACTGGATAGTTATTTAAATGCTGCTGTAGGGAGGAAGAAGAGGAGTAAAAGTAGTTTTACAATTATTTTTAAATACATAGGCAGTCAAAATTTTCATTATCTATTTTCCTTCAAGGCATGCTGCAAGGTAGATCTGTTTGGTGTGGCTGCTGCACAGGTTGCTTTAAGACAATGAATTAGTGAAGGATGTTTATGTCCTGACAGATGTTTATTTAAATATATATATATGGTCAGTCTTGCTCCTGGAGAAGTACGTAACTGTCAAGTTTCATGCAGGTAAACTTTTGATATTTTATGTGGTCACTATGTATAACTAGCCCATAATTTGAAAACTGACGTTTAAAAGAGACTTTAAAATATTATTTTCATACCATATTTCTCTCTCAGCGTTCTTTTTAAAACAGGTGCAGGATTTATTACATATGCACAGCTGAAGGGCCACAGTCAGGTTGAGAGTGGACAGAAGGGATGTGGAATCTCAGCAGATGTGAATTGCTAAGCAGCATGGAGAGTGGTGAAATCTAGGGAAACATAAAGACACCACATCAGCATTTCACTCATTTTTGCTTCTCCCCCTATTCCTGGTTAGCGTGTTTCCTGAGTAACAGCTTTCAGGAATACCTGTTTCTCGTGCAGCTTCCTGACTATCTCTTAATAACTTGACTATCAGCCTGAGTATCTCTTGCTCCGTGCAGTCTACCGAATTAACAGCAGAGGGAACGACCATGCAGCACAGCACACAGAGAAGCAAAACTATAGTTTTGTGGCAGGCAAACTAAAGACATGGGAACGGCTGAGAGATGTAATTCTACAAGATGTCTAGTTATTACTAGACAGAGTGATATAGAGACACACATGTAAACACAAGAATTAGCAAAACAGATGCACAAGTAGTCCCACATGATAATCAACATTGGTAAGGTCTGATGCTATTACAAACTCAAGGTTTTGACTGAAGCCTGCTCTTGTACAGGATTCCCAGCCAAGGGACTAGTTTAGAAAATTAAAAAAACAGGCAAGGTAAAAAAAAGTATATTTGTACCAACTGACTATGGATGACCATTAGCAAAGCTCTTTGCTGCATTTGCCCGATCTGCTAATGAAACACTGACTAGGCATTGAGGAAATGGTTTCCTGTGTAATCCCTAAACTCCAGACACTACTCTTTCTTTTAGGCTTGTTACCCTGTTTTCTATAACTCAAGACTATGACAGCTGCTTTGCCTTTTCTAACATACAGCGTGGTAATAGATGAGCTCTCATCTCTTCCTCCATGCGCGTGTGCATATACAGAATTTTGCTTGTATGTAAATGCCTGAAAAATTTGGAACTAGAAACAGTGACATGTAAAAACCCTGATGAAAAAGTAGCTGCTTCTGAAAAGTAGGTTTTGATGAATTTTGTATGATCTCTTTAAAGATTCTCTAATGCATATTTCAAAAGATGTTTCAATACTGTAAGTTTTAGATCAGCTCATAACTGATAATTTAGATTTTTCCAGGACTATTCTCCTGTGGTATCTAGCTTCCAAACTGAGATTTAAATGTATAGTAGTTCTGAATGAAATCACAGGCAGAATATTAGATTACAGCATATAAAACATCACAAAATCCTTTGTTAATGCTAAATTAAAACCTCAGCTAAGGCAAACTTACTAAAAGTATCTGGGAATACCAGAAATAGAGGCTTTTTGTGCTTAGCAGTTTTCTTGTATGACTTGTTTCCACTGTCTCTGTATAAAGAATGATCAAACATTACCAATGACTTTTAGATCCTAAGACATCCACAAACTGCAGAGAAATACGTGATTTCTAAATAAGGTTATTTCTTATTAAAATAATCCCAGGCAATAAATAACTACAAAATCTCATCATTGCATGGGTGTGCAGACTTTAACCTTGAAATAGTTAGTAGATACTCTGGACAATTTCATACTGTTAAGTGAGCTCTGACTGATGGTGAACTCTATACTGCACCATTTCCTGCCCCCTTGCCCAGCTTCCAATGCTGTGTGTCCCCAGTTGTTCCACAAGCTGAAGCCAACTCCCTTCACCCTGCTATCAAAAGGGCAATTCCCTACTCCTCCTGCTAAACCTGGCACAAGGGAGCAGGGTCTGGAAGGGGGGTGGGAGCCTGAGCTCCCTCATTAGGCAGCAGTGATTAATTAGACTGGGTCAGCTGACTGCACAGTTACAGGCTCTGTTTCCCCACTGGGATCAAGACATTGACCTCTTTTGTAAAGTGCTTTGAGGGCTTCAGATGGAAAGCACTGACTGAGGACTGTGCCTCCATCTAAGTCCCACATATGCACAGAGTGCAATTACAATTAAAAATATAAATAATAATAATCATAAAAGAAATGCATAGGATATAATTATCTTTGTACCCAAAGTTAAGGCCCAGATTTCCAGAAGTGCTTAGTTCTCATTCAGGCACTGAAACAAATGGTTTCAGCGGGAGCTGAAAAACCCCAGGAAATCTGCCACACATGCCGCAGGGCTACCAGCAACCGAAAATCATTTTTAGGCATGTTAAAATCTGTTGCATCACATGAGTAATTGGAAGTGAAAGGCAAGTTCAGAGTACCATTGCTTTTTATCTAACTTTGTTCTGCCACTTTCCAATATGACAACAAATTGGCTTCAAATTCTACCTATTGTCAAAAATGTGAATTTGTTTACATTCTCCTAAACCCATGTGTATTCACGTCACACTGTATTTTGCTATGCCTAAAACTTGTGTTTTCCAAGAGGCTGAAACATGAGCAGCAAAAATGGCATACAGCTGAGGACAAATTTCAAGGTATCATGGTAAATCTTTTCCAATGTCTGTCTGCACCACAAAGAACAGGTCTATACGGCAGTGCTTTTAGCCATAGCATATATACCCATTGCTTAGTCTACACACATCATATCTATTAGCTTCATTTGCTGTGATCACAGGATGAGTGCAGAATATCCAATGGAGAGCTGCACTGCAGACAAGAAATTGCAGGTCCAAGAGGATAAGTCTGCTCCAGATCAGAATCAAGCTATTAGTCTCTCTGCTTCATAAGCATCATATAATTCACTATAATTACATATTTAAAATATAAGTGATAGGTCTATTTGCTCTGCCCATTAGCAGACGGATGTTCAGAATATTTGTCAACTATTTTAATTAATACGCACAAAATCAAGATCATGAGTAAATAAAAAATGAATGCAGAAACGTGTTTGTAAACCTTACTTCCCCTGCCATGATAATTGCTTAATATCTGACATTAATGATGCTTTTTCTAATGTCAGATAACAGACGTCTAAACACATTTAAACATTAACGTGAAGGCATCCATGAGGGGACTGGGGATCTTTTCAACAGGAAGGAATACAGTTTTAGAGACAATCAAAACATTTGCTGTCCCCTTGCAACAGACAATCTGACTTAACCAAGGTGACATACGTAGTACATTTTCATGCTAGGCTTTACAGCTATAGTATGTATATTTACATATATTAAAAAATTTAATCTGCTCGTAATTTTTTGGAACATCTAACATTCTAAACTGCATTTGTTTAGTCTGCCTTCTTCATTTGTAGCCCGAGCTGGAAAATACTTGCTCTTTCAAGATACAACTGTGCAAAATACTTAGCAGTGAAGTGCTGCACTTGTTTACACTGGGACATAACGTATCTTCTTAACCCCTGATCTTATTATGCCAATATTAAGAACAGCATTCTCAAACTTTCCTTCTATACTAATAATCATTCTTTTCTGTCCAAATGACAAGCTATTTTCTGACACAGGACTTGGACATGTTTGACTATCTGCTGTATGACAGTGCATTGCTTTGTGGTATTCCTAACGTTAATAAAGACTAAAGGGTTGTGTATTGGGAATTTCAAAGGGCTCAGAAGAAACACACTCTTAGCTAGATTCCCTGAGAAAGGAAAATCGTGACCTATGCTATTAGTCTCACAAAACCCATACACTCAAGAATAATTTAATGTAATCTCATGCTTTGTAGGCCCATTTATTACAGCGCACACCATGGCTCATTCTGCAGGTGCTACAGGTAATGAATGTAGGAGATAGGAAAAAAAAAAGATTAATCCATGATACTGGATTTTACTGAAAAAAAAAATTAAGAAGGTAAGCCACTGTAATTGTCTTCTTACCTTGCCCTCTTATTTTAATTAATCATAAAAACTTATGTAAAAGCACATAATGAAGTCATAATCGTTAAAAACTTTTCACTTAAGCATAGGGCAAAATTGCTAAGGGAACTGCACTGGTCTCTGAGACACCAATGGAAAAATCCCTAAAATGGAATCAACTCAATTATCAAGAATATATGGAATCAATCACACCAATCATATTTGGCATTCTGATCTTTATTTCTTTAGGACAAGGACTTGGCCTTTAGTGCACAACATTTCAAAGAAAAGTCACTAATGGTTCTGAAATAGTCTGGAGTCTGTACTGCTATGGAGCTAAAAGAAATAGCTCATCAGACCAAGGGACCTGATTGTCTGAGAGCTTTGGCACAGGGCCTGTCTCTCAGCTAGGGGAGAAAGCCCCAATGACTTCTATCTCTGACTAAGGAACCAGACATCACATTCAATGAGTATTGTTTTGAGTTAATTCTAGTAGAGCATAAGCTACTCTTTAGATGCAAAGCATTTTTTCATGCCACAATTTGAACATTTAATACCTGAAACTCTTATTTCCTGTGAAACCATAATAATAAAATGTTACAGCTCTGTGACTCATTTAAATTTCTTAAATTACTGCAAGCAACTTTGTCAATAGTATAACATTTTGAAGAGATTAACTTTTTTAAAAAAACACAAAAGCTTTTCTGCCACCCAGCAAATCCTTAAAGGGTTTCACCTGTTTTGCATCACCAAATGGCCAGAGCAACTCAATAGTCACAGATAAAAATTAAATGTTTAAATAATGTAATCGTTGTGACACTAACTGAGGAAATCAGTGAAATTCTAGGTTTGCTTTCCGAACCACAGTGCAAAGATTTGTGCATTATCTGAAGATATCTGTGAGGGTTTTTTTTACTCACTGCATTCACAAAGCTCTCACTAAAAACCAATAAATACAGAGTTGATATGTAGTAGTTTCTTTTGCAGCCTGGTATGCAGATAGGCTACAAAACACAATGTTCCTCTAAAATTTTTTAACAGCAAATAAAAATGGGAAATCTAATGTCTTTAATATTGCCTCTTCCATCATATTTTCTAAATATAGCTAGGGGAATATATTCAGGGAAGAAAAATGTATCATTGTTGGTAGTAAAGACAGCTTTCATTTAAGTAAAAATATAAACTTTAAGTGGAATTTTGTTCTCAGAAAACAGAATTAAGAGTGTTCATGCTTCATCTTTCACCATTGCATCAGTTCTCCAAGGAAGCAGGGGTTTCTCACGTCTGTTTACCTGCTTTCTTCTCTAACTAAATATTCAACATAGCTGAAAGACCTCAACAGCCTCTTGAACCTTCACTTTGGAGAGGAGCAGAGAGTTTTGGAAGAGCACCCCTGCCAAGGCACAGCTGAGAACTCTGAAATCTCTGGATCCAGCCATTTGTGCTTTTCCCTACCGGGCCTTCACGATCTATTTTGGACTTGCTGAACAGTCTTTGTTTCAAGCTAGGATACGTAAGCTACTTAATTCTAACAAAGGGCAGGGTTCGGCATGGTCATAGATGTTTTGCAAATACACATATGAATTCACTGAGCACACAGGACTACAAACATCAAAAGAAAAAAGGGAAATTTTGAAGAGAAAATCACAGATTTTGGCTGTTCTTGACAAAGAGTTCTCTGATGGATGAGACAGTGAATTCATACTTCTCTGTCAACCTTCAGTGTTGGAAAGTTTAAAAAAACTGACAGTAGACTTGACAGACTCCCATCAATTTGCTCCAGGCATGAAGGAATCATGCCCTAACTACGTCATTATGTTTCAGAAAGCATACCCAGAAAAGTACGTACATGTAACAAAGGAAGAAAGAGACTTCTAAGCAAAAGCTCATCTATTTTGCCGACCCTCACAGTAGCCTAAAACTGTAAGCGACATAGGCATACTTTTTATATCACACAATATATACATATACCTATAGAGCGTATAAGTATGCAATACAGGCGTATGAAACACTGAGCTACATGCACAGCTCATATATGTGTATGAGAGGTATTTTCATATATATACATAGACACACACACATATATAAAAATACCTGAACTAGGTAATAAATAATATTATTTAATAAATAATATTTATTTAATAAATAAATACCTAAACAACCTGAAATACTGAAGGTTTGATTTAAAAGGCCAATTTTAAAGTTCAAAAATTCTAAGTTACTATCAAAATAACTCTCACAAAGAAGTAGTTCATAGGATGTGAAACAAATTAAGACCACTGTGTGAGTAAAAACATGAATAGCATGTTCCTTCTTGATTTCAGTATATTCAGAAATTCTTTATGCAGAAAATCTCAGGCAAACAACCTGTATCACAACAAAAAACCCATTTTTAAAAGATCACATTTGAACTGGTTACAGCAGTTTAACAAGTGTAATTAAATTCCTATTACTGCTCATCATTCAATGCCATTCTTCGTGACCTTGCTGTTTCCATATAACTCAGTCTCATGACAATTCTCCTGCTAATTGCACCTCATTTCCATATGGAATGGTGCTATACAACCCCATATTACGCAAACTAGAATACAATCTCTGTTGTAAATATATAAAGCTACAGCATCCAAACCAAGCCATTCCATTGTATCACCTGTGCAGTAGAGACTAGAAAAAAGCACAGACTAAAAAGTGCATTAATAACTTCTTGTTCCTTTCAGGCAGAATGCAAATGCCCATAAGCAGCATGTTTGTGGGAAAGGAAACAATAGGTTCCTTGTCTCATGCAAAACAAACAGCTCCAAACAGTCACACAAATTACATTTCAAGCTGCTGCTTCAACTGATGCCACCATGGCAATTGACCGTTACGGTTCATCTCATGAGATACCGATTAACATTAAATACATCTACATATCTCTGCATTCACACAACAGCAAGATTGCCCAACAAAATACATCAGCACTATACACGAGTTCGCATGGATTGCATCAGTGTTGTATTCTGAGCTCTCTTTTTCAGAAATGGCACCAGTTAGGTGAATTTGAAAGTGCAGAAGTCTCCTGGATCACTAACTGAGGAAAAAATATTCTTCATTACCAATATACTAAAAATCTACCAGTGACTTAAATACAACACAGACCTACCATGTTTAAAGGCCTGTGTATTACTGTAATTAAGTCTTGAATATTGCCACCTTATTTCTAGCCTGGCTCACTGGTCTGGCAACCAGACTACAGCGTTGCAGTTCAGACCATGTACATTCTTCAAGGACAAGGCTAATGCCTAATTATTAATCTTCTTTTCTATTCATTGCCAACAGAAGGACAAGGAACAAAGGCCAAAGACAAATTTCTCTATCAAAGTGATTTCCAATTATTTCTGTTTCTGTGAACCCCCATTTAAAACCAACCTGTTCAGTTTACTGTGTTATGAATTGCTCTTCAGCTGGTTGGTATGCTATGAAAAAACCTCCAAGTGTGGACAATTATTTTACAGGATGATATTGACTAGGCTCTGACTCTTCTCTTTGTGCATGATTCAGGCCTGATAGACAAAACCAAAGTAATTCTAGCTTGCAGATGGTTAAATAACTAAATTTATAAAGCTGACTGAGCAAACTGGCTCTATTCAGGGGTTTCACTTTTAAATCTTGTTACTGCTCATTGGTGAGGATTTGCAAACACTGTGCCTGTCAAGCTTCCTGATCAGTGATAGCTTTGAAACTGAGCTAAAGCAGCATGGAGAAAAAGCCAAAACTGGATTTAGTCTCATTTCAACAACCATTTTAAACCTGTTCTCACTCAAAGAAATAAAAGTTATGGTATTTTCATGCTTTCAGTTTACTGCATATCTTTAGCTCTAACCTTTGCCTGAAAAATAAAATTCCCTAAAGCAAGTACAGAATGAAAATGTCCTGATTTTTTTACCTGTTAATTTCTGGTGATTGTTTATGGACTGGATTTTCCCTAACAACCCAGAGAGCTGAATCAGGTACCTAAATTTGGGAAATCATTACATGCATGATTTTCTATAGCATGGTCAGACCTGAAATTTGCTGGTTTCACAGCAAACTGTTTAGACAGGCGTTACAGGTTGATTTACCTCTCTCCTTCTCCTCACATTGCCGGTGTAACTGAATATACCCCTCACAAAACTGGTAATACAAACTGACTTTCTAGAATTAAATATAATATAATTCATTCCAAGATAAAAAGTATGGGAGGATATGAGCGAGCAAATGTATATGTTCAAATGTGCGCAATCAGCACATTTTGCAAAAGTGATAATTAGGATGAAGAATATTACTTTACCTCAGAGAACACTGCCTTATTCTTAGATTTCAGAGATAAACAGAGAAATTAAATTTTTGAGTGAACAGCAGGGTTTGAGGGATACATAATTACTCGCATATCTTAATGAAACAAGAGGATTCTTGAGTGCAGTAAATGTCCTGTGATATAACCATTACAGTGAAGGAAGTAAAGTGCTTTTTTCTGTGCAAAATTTTACTTATATTTTCCCTGTTCTCTCTCAAAGAAGTGATGGAGACTTATCTTCAACTATAGGCTCACCCTCCTTCGGGGGTACTGGCGGAAGGGTGAGCATTTTGCTTTTCTTTGAAGTGCAAGCACACACTGGAGATGAAAGCAACTGCATTATTGTCTTTGATGTTTTTGATACTGAATTTCTCGTTTGATTTTTCTTTGTAGACGTTCAGAAAGTAGATTTACTTCCTCAATCAACCTTACCCTAAATCCTCACTAGGTACTTATCCCCTTAAATATCTGAAATTGATATCATTATTTTTAAAAGTTTGAGTTCGGAATACTTTAATAAATGCAATAAATCTAAATCATGCCACAACCTCTTTATGTGTACTGAGTCCTTAATTGCACTTTGTGCTATAAAACAGGAAGACAAAGGAAATCCTTATAACTTACATGAGACACCACAAAGACTACAAGCTTGAAGTAAAAAAAAGCCTTATTCACAGCAACACTTTATGCACAGCCCTTAATATTTGGAAGAGTGTCCTCATTAGACTAAAAAACCAACCCCAAAACAAACCCCAAAAGCTGTTCTTCCCAGAAGTCAAGGTTCAAAAGATAAATCCTTCAAAAATATGTTTACACCTCCAAATGGATTACTCAGCTGAGCAAGGACAATTCCTTGACAGGAATAGCAAGAAACAAAGGGCAGCTGTAAGGAACTGGAGAGCAGATGGGAATAAGGATGCATATGATATGAGAATTCACGTAGAGACTGCCTGTCTTGCACATATATCTGGTTAGCCTCTTTAAGAATTTTAATTTTACACTTTGGGAGCCAGGTATAAAAAAACAGAAGTGGGGGGTGTGGGCAAAATAATCATGCACACTAGCTTCAAATTTGTTTCCTGTAGCTATATTCCCTTTTACATATATTTAGAAAGGTAGCTGAATCTTAAAACTGAGTAATTATTGTTTCTTTCAAAAGGTATTTTATTTTTATCTTCCATACGAATGTATCAAAATAGAAGTGGTGGAAAATTTCCATATGACTTAGCACCTCCGACTTCAGTTTAATATTGGCCAGATACATTCTTCCAGAAAGTAAAGAAAATTTAAATCCACATGTAATCACACCTGGCTGAGAAAGGCTGCCAAGACAGTTGGCATCATCACTTTTGCTCTCTGATCAGAACACAGTATATCCAGCAAGCACAGCAACAGCAGGAGAACATTTAAAACTCTTGTCTGCTTTACCTTACTGACTTTAATTTGAAGATGCAACAGAGAAGCACATACCTTAAAAACTAATGGGAGAAAGAAAAAAGAACATTAAAAAAAAGGTGAAAATATTAACAGCTGTGGCAGGAGCTGGCAAACAGAGAATCTTTATTATGAAGTACCTGACAGGACTCTTTAATTACCTTATGATATTTCTAAGTAGCAATGGGAAATAACATGAAAGTCGTAGTTGAGGATGTTTCCATCTTCATGAAAAGGTGTCCTCACATTACAGATTTCTCAAATAAAACTCTGCCTTTAATGTGAGGTACAGGAACTTTGCTGTTGATGAACTGATGGGTTGTCATCTTTAAAATGAAAAATCTTACAACAGAAAACTGTTAAAAAACCCTACCTGATATTTCATTGAAAATCCTGGTCCTTCCTTTCAGAACTACATCGACCTCCTTCTGAGTGCTTAAGCCTAGGTAGCAGCTACTTATGCAGAAAGCTAATTGTATATGAAAGTATTTACAAACAGTTCCTGCATCTGTATTGTGCTTAGTCTGCTTATGCTACAAAGCGTTAAGAGAACTTCTCCTTGCCTTGCTCCTACTGAATATGTGCAATTCAGGATGGGTGCTGAGTGACTCAACATTAAGATCTGTCTACAGTAATTCTCTCCACTGGTTCTGTAGTTTCAACTCAGCAATGGCCTCAGTCTACCTGGACCAGACATCTGAAGTCCACCAACCAGTAAGGAAGCCAGTCACCATCATCTCAAATGTTTCCATCATCTATGACAGCTGACTCGCCCCAAGTCCAGAACTCACTTCCCTGGCAGGGCAGTTGGGAATAAACAGTGTCTGTAAGGGAGCTGCAGCCCCTTTCCATAGCAGCACAGCCTCCCTCAATCAACTGTTTAGACACTGGATTAACTGGGTAATCTCTTCATGTAATTTTGGTCATCATGGAGAAATTGTTGGTAATCCCACAATACCTGCATACAGGAAACTGTGATTCCTTTCACAGTGTGGGAATCCTGTGCCAGAGTACACATGAAGAACTGGCAACAATTTCTCTGTACCGAACAACAGCTTACCCAGTGAATTAATAGTTTGTCATCCTGGCCTAAATGGAGATAAAGTAGAAGCTGGTTCTTAAACACAACTAGATAGATGTGCAGAGAGGAAAATACTGCCAAAGGAACTGAGGCAAGACAAGCAGTCTACGGCAGTTTATCAAGTGGCTCCCAGTAAAAATGCAAGCACTAAATATGCTTTGCTGTAGCATCGGTACAATGCAAATATAAGTGCATGTGCTGCTCTACAACATGAGCACTCACGAGCAGACGCTGGGGGTACAACAGTACATTCAACACTGCCACTCATGATGCTGCACTCGGCAACTTCACTTGGAGATGGCACAAAGCTTTCTCTGGGAAGTTTTAAGTTCTCAGACATCCTACATTCCTATCAGCAAAAAGGAAGGTTAAACACATCTAATACTGGTGCTACCTATAGTTTTGCCTCTTCTGGCAAGAAAACTGGTTACCTGGTCTACATCATTCAGCAAGCAAGAGCTAAGGAGTAATGCTAGTTTCACGTGACACATTGAAATCCTCTTCCCTGGATCAGTACATAGGAAAGAAATTTCCTTAACTTAATGTCATAACCCACTATCTTTTCAGGGTCAGATATAAAATGATGTGGTTTTACTCACTGAAGACCTGTCCCTTGAATGTTCTTACATAAAACTGTATCCTGTACAAACAAGAAAGGTTCCCTGACAAATCAGGGTAAGGTATATGGTTAACAGGACAACAGTTTTTTGTTTATTTACAGAAGATCAGCACAGTTTATTTATATTCTTTTATTCTTAAAAGCTGCAGCATTTCAGATTACAGTTGTACACACATATAGATAAGACAACAGATATGCAATTATTGGCCCTTTCAAGAACAAAAATGTGAACAATTATTTAAGACTTCCTTTTCTGGAGACAAGCAAAACTTCCGCTTTTATCTTGAATCTGCCCTGTATAAAAACAGATCTGCCATTTCTGGATCTATTTCTAAACCACCATGTTGTAATCACACAACCATACATAAATGTACAAAAATCTACCTTTCCTCGCACATACAAATTACCAGGCTAGTCCCTACCATTGCTCATTACATATTCAGTAACTAAAGCATTTTAATAATTTTCAGTTCTTCACCCTGCAGTTTCCTCTATACTTGGTAAACCACTCTGGAGAATTCCTTTCTCTCTGAGCTCTGTAATTAAAATCGCTTATATTTGTTAAGAAAAGCAAATTATTTGACCTCCAACTGTGAACTACAATGATGTCAGTTAACTCTAATATTATATGAAGTCTGCACCTTTTAAACTAAAAGGGTGTTGAATAAAACTTAAATCCTACAGGACATGGCTATTTAAGGGTGTGTCTCCTTGTTTTCTACCTTAAAAAAATCACATGCTGAACGTCTGCATTTTCAATGGTGACGAGAGAAGGCTTAGTTGACATTAGGTCCGTAAACTGTATTTAGCACATTTCTTCTCTCCAATAATTTCTCTTGGTGTCAGGACAGAGAGATCATCCTCTCAATACAAGCAACGCTGGCTAAACTGGAGCACAGGAAGGAAATATTCCATTTTCAATGTCAGGAGAGGTCAAAGGTGGTGTATCATGCTTGTTACCTCACTTCTGCTAAACATTACGGCTGCTACCCATCAGCAAGAACTGAAGATGTGCATGCATCGCCTTTTCATCAGTCAAATGCTGGGGAAAACTGTTTAAGCTAACTTGGCTGACACTGCACTGGAAAGGACTGGAGAACACCTCCATCACCCTAGCAATTAGATGGATTATGGGGGAGGTTTTCTTAGGCTGGTAGGAAGGAATGTACTTAACAGATGCAGAAGAACATGGCTTATGTTTGCAAACAAAGGTTTCGATTCTTTTCTAAAAGAATGAGCAGCCAACTCCTACTTTCCAAATTAAATATGCACCGCAGTGGCAAGGTATCAAGTGCCTATAATGAATTTAAATGGTAACCACGAAGTTTAAAAACAAACAAAAAGAAACCCCAAACCCAAGAGATAAAGCAGTACTGTGTAAAAATCCCTTTACATCAAACTAATCTTTATTCTGCATTATACCTGCACTATGCTTTAAAAGCTGAGCAGCAATTAATTCAGAAAATAGCAACCTAAAGCTCTTAAGACATATTGACCACTCCAGTCTTCAGCTGCAGCCTTCCCAACAACGCCTGCTTACATGCTTATTTCAGTTACTGTTTTCTGACAGCTACTGAAGAAAAAAACTCTGCATGACAATTTTTTTTCTAAGACATAAATTAGTAAACAAAGTATGTTACACGACATACTAGATTAATGTCATTAGTGACAGCAAATCTGCCAAAACCTGGCATAAATAGCCCACAAAGTAGATACTTAGAAATGGCAGAAGTTTTCTTATTGTATATTCAGGTTTTTTACTAACTTCAGAATCTTCTCAAATAATTTCCTTGAAAAAATTAAACAGTGACTTTAGGACAATTTTCAAACCCTTGTAGTTAGAGTTAAAAGAAATTAAGACTATCATGAGATTGATGTCAACATCATGGTGATCAAACACCAAAATCCAAGCATATATATATATTAAGAAACATAAGGGCAGAGCAGAAATTTAAAAATTGAACATGCTCCAGAATACACAGGTAAAAACACAGCAGAACGAACTGTAATAGTGAAAGAATGAGAAATAGGAGCAAAGGGGAAAAACCCCAATCCTTTTATTCAAAATTTATACAAGAAAATATTTTTAATATAAGAACAACTATTTAATGTCTGGAAGAGAAGTAGTATATCACAGAATGGTTTAGGTTGGACAGGACCTTACAGATCATCAAGTCCCACCCCCTGCCATGGGCAGGGACACCTTTCACTAGGTCTGCTTGCTCCAAGCCTCATCCAGCCTGCCCTTGAACACTATGTACCCTATATGACAAATGAATTTTATTTCCCTACCTGACAAAAGCTGCTTTCTATGTATCTACTTCCCCTGCTGTGGTTTTTTTCCCCTCTCTTTAATCCTGATAAATCATCCCAAGTTCTTGATTCTTTCTAGACCAATTAAAATTCTTAGCTGGGTAGAGACCTGGAAATAATAGTCTGGCTCTGAAGCAGACCTTCTTCCTAATTAAAATCTGTGCTCACAAAAAAGAGATTTTCCATACTTTATTTGTTATTACATTCAGGCCAAATTGCTCTGTGTCTTCTAGAGAGTTAAATCTCTTTATGGATTTTCTAGTATTTATGTAAACTAGGAAAAAGGATCAAAAAGGCAAGAGAATTTCACATTTCACCTTTTTTTCTTCTCCATGTTCAGCCTTGAGAGAATACAAGAACTTCCCTGGTTTCTGAAACCTGTCTTTTGGTCCATCTCCTGGGTGATGATAGGCAGAGTAGACAAATATCTAGAAGAACAAGCCTGTCACAGGACATAAGGCGCTCAGATGCAACTCAAACTAAGCCTACAACTACTTTCTGCAGCTCGCTGGAAAAAAGCCAGAAAGTTTAAGAGAGGTGTCCAGCCATATTCCTAATTTCCTCTACACACATTTCTTCCACTTCCACCTAGGTCCTAAAGAATCTGGCCCTTCAGACTTTGATCTGCTACCGCATAGTGAACCTAAGTCCGTTTTGTCCTTAAGGTCTTTTCTTGCTCCAGAGTAGTGGAGAGTCTGTATTTCAGAAACTGTTCACCCACATGCAGCCTGCCCATAATTCCAGCATCTGGAGTACACAGAAGAAAAATCCAGTCATGGAAAACTCCTGTTTATAGCAGAACTATTCTTTGAAAAATGATGGTTTCAGTGTAAGACAGCTCAACTGTCCCTGGTTTGAACACGAAGAAGAAACCTAACTGAATGAAACTGTATACACATCACTGATAATTATTTGGGTTTTTTTTTTCCACTTGAGCAAACATAACTGTGGTTTCCACAATAAAGCCATCAGAGGGCGTGAACGAACCTTTAAAACCCTTTTAAAGTAACAAGCCAATCTGATGTGGTTAAACCATTTGTGTCAGTCATTTTACTAAGACCAAAACACCACAATAAACAAAAAACTCTTAAAGAGCCACCTGCATTAAACTTTCTTAAGGTCAGTAAGTTTTGGTTTAAAACTTTTAGCCAAATGTAATTGATTATGGCAGTCCTAATTTTCCCAATTATCTCAGTTAAAAAAAGGGAGTTATTTCTTGTTTTTTAAAAGTGCTAGAGACTGGAACTAGAAGCAGCTATTGCTGACAGCAGAACGCTGAAATACTCCCTAGGCGCACCAGAGGAAAGACCTCTATGAGTCTGAGTGATACAGAGGAAAAATAAGAGAGCTACATCTGGGGAAGAGGTAAGAGACTGAGAAACTCCTATGAAATCCCAGATGAATGAAGCTCCAGGTTTCTATGCACAGATGAATGGAGCTGGATCTCTTATTGTTCTACCCATTTCTGGCCGCCTCTCAAAGAAATCACCTAACAGTCGCTAAATAGTCACTAAACCACAGAAGGATACCAATACCAATTGGACATATCATTTTGATTCCAAGTTTAGGAATGCTATTAGCACCACCAACTTCTAGTCAGCACTTCCACAATCCCCTTTCCTACAGAAGCATAAGAGGTTGACAGGAGCTACTACCAGTAATTCAGTAATTTACTAAGAAAAAAAATTACTCACCACCATTCACAATGCTCTCTCCCAACTCATAGGGCTTTAAGTCCAAACAAGCCCTATGATAGGTCCCAGGGACACACAATTCTCCTTTCAAGAAGACAGGGCTCTATTCACCTACTTACAGTATTTACACTCCAGCACATTTCTGGTTTGGACTAAACTCTTAACATCTCAGCGGGATTTAGAGCTCTGTATGGATGTCCACTCGTAAAAGAACAGAAATAATCTTTCCTGTTCAAGCATACGCAATTTGTGCGTAATGTAAAACAATAAATAGATATCTGAGCAAGTACTTGAAACAGGGAATGACTATATCATTCCAGTCTCTAGGAGTTAGCATTAGACACTATTATTATTGGACTTGAATAAAAGTAATTACTTGCTAGATTTGGTTTTTTGTTTGTTTTTTAACAGATATTTGAAAATTAGAAGGAAACAGAGTTGTTCACTACGAACAAAACACGAACTTTCCTGCATTACTACTCTGAAATAAACTAAACAATGAAACTTAATGTATAAGGATTATGTCTATAGTGAGGCATTTATTTTAAATATGTTAAAATAGGCTATTTCTTTTTAACATTTGGTTGCCTTACCACTATTCGCATTTCCATTCTGCACAAACTTCCTTTACAGAATATCTAACCATATTTAATGGCTCCAGCTACTGCACAGTTATACCTAAGATGCATTTCATAACACTCTGCTTTCTAAATAAACAGTCTCTTCCCCAAGTAACTACTGGATAATTGCCAGCAGAGGAGTTAACAGATGAGCAGCCTTGCAAGCAGCTTTTCCAGTGGGACAGACACTTGCCTTGCCACTCCAGATCAGAGTAACACTCCCTCATATTTGCCAGAGAACTTCTCGTCTGTGTGTTCCATAACCTCTTTTAATCTGTATCACGCAGGTTATTTTAAGCCGTTTAAAAAGAGCTCACTTTCACTAAACCAGATCTTTGTACTCAAATAGATTAAGGAGAACAAACATAAAAAGCTCTGCTGTCAACTGTCAGAGTGTGATAACATTTGGCATGTGGGAAAGGTTGCTTCAACCTATTCTGGTAAAGGAGACCTGTCCACAGTTTGAAGTGTTCAAAAAGGAACCCAGTTCTGCAAGGAAATAGAATTTTTTGTTTTCTGGAAAAGTGACAGGTGTGTTGAAAGACACTTGAAGAGTTAATACAAATAGTCCTAACTGTACCTGGCAATTATCTTGAGTATTAGGGGCTAGTTAATGTGTTTGGATTTTTTTTTAATTCCTTTTCTTGGCAAGACATTTTTTAAACAGCTGATTTTTAGCATCTATATTTACCTTTTCCAAAAAGAAAATACAATTTTATCTAAAGAAAATATTTCTTTGAGCCAGATTTTTTTTTTTTTAATCATTGCTAAAATATTTTCTGCCTTTCTAGGCTCCCTGCTCCTGCCTACATTGCCACAGTATCAGAACTAGCTTAATCTCAGCTCCACGGAGGGGAAGTAACACAGAGTTGGAAGTAAATGAAGTTTCTAGCTGTGCAAGAAGAGGGCTGGTCTGCTCATGCATATCATAGGAATAAAATTTTGCTTGGACTAAAAGACAGACGGCAAAGAGAAAAGCAGGCAGAGACAGAAAAATTCAACTTTATTAAAAGGAATGTGCTGAGATGCTGGGCTTGGAGCCAAAACCCAAGCATCCTGCAGCATGGAAGTCCAACTTACCTAGAAACAGTGAGAAAGGGAATAATTTCCACAAAAGCAGTGACTGGAAAAAGAACAATCTTCTTTCTGAAGAAACTCTGCCTTCAAGGCACAGAACAGCATTAGGGTAAAGAACCAAAATTACAGGTCATCTAAAATATCACAGAAACTCATTGCAAGAGTAATGACAGGATGATTTTCCATGCATCTTACAAGAGCTCAGCTTGTACTGAATAAACCATCGTTTATTGTTTCAGGTGCAGTTTCACACTATTCTGAAAGTGGTATTTGTACAACCTTCTTGGAAGCTGCATCTTCACAAATGTTAAAGAGAGTGAAAAGCATCGGTTAGAAGTCAAACTGCTTGATTCTACCTGACTTGCAACTTGCTGTGGACAAGATGGATGTCTCCCTTCTCTCTACTTGCCCCGGCCACTGGGATGTTGAAAAAGATCACCCTACCTAAGAGCAGAGAGGAACATGTCTCATGAGATGGGAGCTATGCCGAGTGGGTTAGGCCACTTTAAAGATCAGTGTCACAAATATTAGGGGAAAAGCTGTTATTATTAACAGGAATTTGTGAGAAGCGTGACTTAGCAGAAGTCAATGGCAAAGTCCACTCTACTACTTACTCGACATGGAAAAGCACACAAGGGCAAAATCAAATTAGCAATGGATTAAAATAGTTTGTACACGAATTAAAAATTATTTACAGAGTCAGGGAAATCACGGCAGGATTGGATTGTTGTGATATTAACTAGGCAAGAGGGGTAAGGAAAATCCTCCCATTCGGTCACGAGGTTCAGAGTGGACACCCCTGCTTTCTAAATCCCCTGAAAGAGAAGTCCAGGTGCTGCTGAATGCACCCCTACTCCTAGACCTGGTCAAGGGTTTAGGCTTAAGGAATCGGGGAAGGGATCACAGTATGTGGAGTTTGGTGCTTGGTGTGAAACTTCAGGACAGCAACAATGTGGGATAGCAACAATTCAAAGTTCCTTAACACTATTCAGATATATCACACAATTAGATTATATAATTTCCTAGCAGAACTTAACTCTCAATAAATCCGTACCATAACTTCATCAAAGACGTAACAACGTTATTAACATAACATTGCATGCACACACTCATACAGATACAGAAATATATCTATATGCATACAAAGGTACCTGCTTGAATTTCTCCGAGTTTGGTGAAAGTATTCACGTCGGATGTCAGTGCATCTCTTTAAGGGTGAAGAGCTGAGCCTCAAGGAGGTTTTTCAGCCCAGGTGTGTCAACCGTTCTCTGATTTCACAAACTTGAGAGTCTGCAAACTCTGAGAGGCGTCCTACTCCAAGGGAGATGCTGGGCACAGCCCGCTGCAGTCCAGAAGAGCTCAAAGGGTCATCCTTGGAACTGCTGTTTATAGGGTTGCGAGATAACTGACTTTAGGCATAAATAATTTTACATCCTGGCCTTAACTGGGGTAGGCAGTCACTGGAATTCCCAGCTGGTACTGGTCTATCCAGATTGCGATCAGGTTCAGGGCTGGCAGGGGATGAATTATTTTACTCTCATCCCTCACTATAACCAGGCAACTGACCCCTAGTACAGCCATTCCCCACCTTGGCAGTGCAAGAGTGTTTTGGTATGATAAGGGGCGCTTAACCACCAAACCCCCTGAACAATGGCTGAGGTTTGATGGGAATCTCTAAGGCCATAGAGCAGTCCAGGAGCTGAGAGGGGAAAAAAACGCATCACCACAACAGGTACCCTGAATCATGTACAACATCCATTTCCCCACTTCAACCACACAGATATATATGAATTAAGCTGTCCTTATATAATTCCCCCGTATTAGTGTTTGAGTAGCTCACCATTTTTGCACATTCAAGATTACACCAAAACCACTTGATACGAAAAAAACTATTATGAGCGTAAGGTACTACAACACTGAGAATAAGACCTGGATTTGAGTCTCACAAAAGGAACACAACCTAAAAGTCAATCACCCAGTTTGGACAGTGTTTCAACCGTTTAATATATCTTCCTTCCTACATATGAGGTGGGAGCAAATATTCTTTCCTTCACACCACTGATTTCATTGTTGGAAGATCATTTCCTAGTAACATGACATTTACATGATTCATTAAACGTTTCTACAAGCCATATTTCAGGAATCCCTTTTCAAGTAATGTGAAAATAAGCAAACTTTACTTTGGCAGAGTTAGTTTCCAGAAGTCCAAAACATTTAAAAAAAAAAAAGTGTTCTGAGACCTTAAAAGGAGTTTTCCAACTGTGAAGCCTAGTATTGTTGATTAAAATGGTATCTGGAGCAAAGTTAAATAATACTTCTGGGGTTAAATGCTGCAGTTACTAAGCAGAGAGACCAGGATGAAAGCCAAGTTTGGTTGATTTCCCCAAATGCATCACTCTGACCATCTGTGAGAGAGGTAATGTTCTCTTAAGAGAAGAAACAATTATCGAAAAATGGGTTGTGGGATTGTTTTGATACGTATTTTGTTGTTGTTCAATTAACTCTTCATTTATAGACTTCCCAAAGCACCAAAAAACAGTTTCTCTGTTGGCTCTGCTAACATGTGAAGTTTTTTTTAGATGTGACTACACACACAGTGCAGTAGGCAAACCTCCCGTAACTCACCACTGCTTTACTACTTCGCAATGTTTTATCAGCTTTGCAAACAGAACAGTGGTTACAGATTTTTTACAAGCAGAGAAATGGTGCAATAATATCAGTATTAACTATGTCTATGTGCAAAACCATGCGTGCCTGCATGCTAAGTTACACAAACTGAAAAAGGAAATTCTACTATAGAAAAACAAACTCAAAACCTGAGGTTGACAATTGTCCACCTGTAAATCTGGTCTTACATCTCCTGGAAGCTATGGCGGATTTTGGAAGTACACCTACTGACATTAAGCAAAGTGTCCATTTTATTATTATGATATGTAGAAAGGCAGATTACACTTACCCTTTTCATTACTTCTAGGGTCATAAACCACTGACCCTGAATGGTAGAGACTTACTGCTTTCTGACTGCTCTCATCTGCTGGGACCCATCACATCCCTAAAGCAGGCCTAATTTGCAGGGGTTACTGAATGGATTGCGAGCTGGCCACACAGAGAGTACAGAGCTGCAGAAATATGCTGCTGAGGTCCCTTGCTCTAAAGACTTTCAACGATTGGTGCGAAAAACACGTTACAACAATTTTGAGCAAGTCCTACCACCTTTTTACTTTTCAACTCAGTTGTGAGCTTCCTGCTGCATGCGATCTCATTAACACAGCGTTTTCAGGGGCAGGCCAGGAATATTTTTTTAAAATAAAACCAAAACCTGCCCAAAACACGGTGACTTGAAAACTTCTCAAAGCTGCACAAGCTTATCTGTCTTCACTCACAGACGTTTGTTGCCCTTTAGCACCAGATACAACATTCTGATTAGTTTCTCTCTCTCTGCATACTAACTTGTAGTTACTTAAAAATAACTTTAGAAAAAATACCAAACAATACATGCTTATACAAATATATTTATTGCTATGATGCAGAATGCTACAAAGAGAGCAAGGACTATAGAATTAACCACATGAATCTAAGCATTATTTTTAATGCAGACAGCAGAAAATAAAATTACCCAGCCTAAGGCTCAAATATTATTATCCACTGAGATACAGACATTAGAAGTAATGGCCAGAAAAAATGTTCTTCATCATATACTTAAAATTCATTGGGGTTGGACACTTCTTGCTATTTCTTCTTGGGAAAGTACAGAGGGACAGACATTTTTAAAAGTATCTTTACTTTTTCCTATTCTGTTTCTGTGTTTGGGGTTGGTGGGGTTTTTTTTGTTGGGGTGGTTTTTTGGGTTTTTTTTTTTTTTGGATATGCATTGGTAAAGTACAATCTGATCACAAACAATTTGTCAGATTATGTTCAAGTATGTTCTTCGCCCCCCCCCCCCCCCATCTCTATTTTTCTGTTGTGATATAAACGATCAGAAATAATTGACTCTATTCAATGATTAGATGTAAAAATCTCATTGAAAAGATAGTCCATAATTATCATGAGTTACTATGTGTTGAAGTTTTGATATCCACCAGATTTGAATTATATGGGCTGAACTCTGCGCCATGAATTCCCAAAATTTATAATGCTGTGCATGGAAAGACACGTCAGCTACGCTGCAGTCATGACTATTCACTCAAGCCATTGGTGAAAGTTGGTGATGATGACTGCAGGGAAAAAAAGATTAATTTGTTTGGTCTATATAAGAATACTCTAAAAATGTAGTTAAATATATTCTTTATGATACACTCCCTGAATGAAACAGGAAGACAGGTAATTCCTACTACCCACTGCAATCTTACCTTTATTACCAATTATTTACACATATCCCTAACTCTCAAGAAATCTGAGAAAACCTTTGGGACATCTAGAACCAACAGAGAATTTGGAACTAACAAGTAACTTTCAACAAGGGATAAGTCAGTTGATTTGTTTAGAGAAAAAAAAAAAATCCCAGTGAAACTTGAAAATGAGTCATGTCGTGTCCTGGATTTAAAGTTTATATTAAGTTAGGCAAAATGGGAAAGAAGAAGAAAAAAAAAAAAAAAAAATGTTTTCACTCATATTAAAAAGATCCACTTTTTTCCATTTTTGGGCACACTTGAACTGTAGTCTCTTGGATGCTTGCTTGACAGGTGACAGGAAAGGGTACCAGGGCACTAGGCTTACATATATTTATGCCCCCACCTCCCCAGCAGTGAAGGAATGCATAAAGCCTGTGGCAGTGCCCGATACAGGAGTGACTTCATGAGTTATACATACTAGAAGCCAAGACTTCAGTAAAACCAAAGTGAAACCAATTAAATGAAATTTCCAAAGAAAAAAAAGATCCTGAAGATTTAAAGAAAGGATTGGGGTTGGTTTTTTCTGCTTCCTTCCTGCTTCTGTAATGCAGAATAGACTGCAGATACAAAATTAAGATTAATTATACTTTTAATTTACCATGGCATAAAATTGGAGGGAGCTGTTAGAGAAAGCATCTTCTCTGTAACTTCAAATACATTGTCCCACAAAGCTTCACTCACATGTACAGATGCATTTATTATTTCCAGTATATGCTAACTCTGATTTTGCCTATTGCATCTAAATTTCTTTCCCTTTCTTTCATATATTACACATATAATGTGTAGGAATGTATGATCTTTTGATGAGGACTGGTTTATAAGTTATACAATAGATTGCTTGAGCTTCTCACACCTTGAGCCCATTTCTTTATTTGCATATTTTTACATAGTAAGTTTCAGCTATTATCAAAATTCTGCCAATTAACTTACTCTAAAAATCTGTTAGCCTGCATGAACACATTTTGTAATATTTTCCTCTTGGATTTATTCTACAAATTCATAAGCTGCATGTTTCCCTTTGCAACTGCAAAGGGAAATGAAGCTGGCATTTTTAACCATAGTAGGATTAAATTTTCTGTGTGATCATGAAGCATTAAAGCTTTACCACACAAGACGGTCCCCTCTGACCTCAGCTAGAGGAACGGAGTAACTTGAAGCATTGCTAGGAATACTCCCCCCCAGCTCCCCTTTGGGTCACTCCTGTTACTTTTATTAATACTGTCAACTGCTTTGTACCTTGCTGATCATTATTTGGTTCTCTAAACTTTTATGATGATTCAAAGGTACCTGATCAAACCAACCTCTAAAAATTCCGAAACTTCATTTGAACGACTGTAGGCATAACAAAAGGAGCTTTAAAGCACAGAGATGGGGAGTTTCTTTAGAAAATGAGCAACATTAACCTTTCAATAATTCTTGCAGCATTCAGCTAACTCATACATGAAGCATGCAGAAAGTTTACCTTTTACATCAGAAGTACTATCCCACTTTTGCCACCTTCTGAATCCAAGACCTAGAATCTATGCCCCAACTTTCCTTCAAATTTCATCTATTACAGACTAAACTAACTGCAGTTCAGATGTTCCTGCAACATTAGTGCTCTCCTCACCATCCAGTTCTCCTGGAACTCTCTCATCTTCCCTAATTATTTCCCTTCCATGACACTGTGGAAATGTAAGTTTCCATCATTTCTAAAACCCTAATATCACCATCTCAGAGCAGAGTATGCAGCTCAGAATTAGAGGATCACCAGAAAAAGAGTAGATAGTAAGAGGCTGACACTTTATACAAAACCTTGGAATTCCAGCAATTGTAAAAAAGTAAGTAATTCCAGTTTATTCATAAAGGACAAAATTCCAAGAAGCATATCCAACACTCTCAGCTGTGTAGCCTAAAGATATAAAATATCAGCATGCTGTATGGGTATATATACGTGACTACACAACAAAGAAGTTTCCCATAGCCCCTGTCATCAGCCATCTCCCACTCTCATAATTCAATTCCTACAAGCGTCTACTCGCCATGAAACAGAAGTGGATGGGATTGCACATCACTGTTTTGATACACTGTACCTATACACAGACATCAGTTCTACTAAAACCACAGTTAAGCAGGACGAAGGACAATTGTTCTTGGAGTCGGGTTTTTTGTTTTTTTTTTTTTTTGAAACACCACAAGTGTTTAGTTCTTAAAGTGGAGGGAAGGATGAGAAATACAATTGGATATTTCTATAGTTCTTCACCAACACTTAATGACTTTCCATGGAAACTGCACGACTATTAACAATAACAAAGTCAACATATCAAATATTCTCAAGACAGCACATTTTGGTCATATGCAAAACTTGGAGAAAAATGTGTAACGACCCCACTGCATGATTCCTTCCATGCAGAATGTGTGATGACAAAATGTGGGTTGTGTAGGTTCCAGGGTTATCTTTTGCTTCATGTTTTATCCGTGTGCTATATACAGCGAGAAAGGGGCATTTGAAATTATTATCTGCATTTATAAAGTACATATAGAATTTAACTGTCAGAGAAATCTGACCAAGGTAGAAAGAAAATAGTTCCCAAATCTTGACAAGGATGTAACCAAGTAATCTACCAAGTGAACCAAACAACACGAGTTGTAGGGGTGCTCAGTAACCAGCATGTGACTGCAATAATTCTATGTTGTGTCTAGTGTTCAAAGTGTGCCCTCCTAGACACGTGCAGAACATCCATGCTGAAAGTAGCAGAGTCCTACTGATCCAGGCACTATGTCAGCTGACACATCTATACTGCTCCCTGGGCCTGAGCTAATGTCCATCACAGTGCTGCAGTGGGACGTGTCACCCACTGTCCCCCACATGATGCCCAACCCAACGTGTACTGATGAATAAAGTACCATATGAGAAACCAAACCAAACTAACAAAGAAGAGTGTATTCATTACTTTGAGTAACAACTACAGTATATTTGCATTTATAGAAGTAATTTCTATTTATATTTTTCAATTGAGATTAAGAAGCCCAATTTTAGGCCTCATTGACTTCCATGACTTATGTTTCAGGCCTTGGAAATCTTTTCTGTTTTTTAAAAATTTCAGTCCTACTTACTATAAAAAACGTCTAAACTGTAAAGACAGCACTAAGAAATAGGTGAGAAGTATTCACTTCCACACAACACTTGAGGTAGCGGGCACAGACTACATCATAAATAAGCACTAGAAAAGTTAAAGGGGAGAGAGTTATTGAAAGATAAACATCTGTTAATTATTTTATTGCCTCTATCCTATCAGAACACATTATTTTTTATATCTCTATAAAGCAGTCTTCGGCCCCCTGAACAGCTCCATTATAAGAGATCATTATCTGTCAACTAATTTTTTACATTACATACACTAACAAAACAGACAATGGACCGCTAATAAACATTGCTTAAAAAATAATATAAAACAATTACTAAAATGTTTAAAGATAGACATAAATGATGGTAAACTCAAAGGCTTTATGAAACTTGTTTACACGAGCCAAAAGGACATCTCACAGAAACAAGTTGAACATCTCTATAACAGCATGACAACAGATAAGAACGTGTGGTCTGGATTACTTTTTTTGTGGTTGCTTAAATAGTCACTTTAGTACAAATACTCCACAAATCAACCAGTGTAGTGAATTATCTGTGTAACAATATATTCAAACATTTGACATTTACATTAATTGGAGGTAATGAAGAAAATATTTTTGTTGTTCATTGGATGAGACTAAATGGGCTGGAAATTCAAATGAATAAAACATCATTACAACATACACTGTACACCTGTTCATGGCTCTGTTGACAGCTTGATATTTTTATTAGGTGCATGCACAGCAATACAAGAACAAATGGCCATTTTCACACTTACAGGATAGAAGTAAGCAACCAGAGCTCAGTGTGTGGGGTCACTTAAACCACAGAGCTATGACAAGTGCTTAACTAGCCCCAAAATGCCTCCACTTAGTCATGACTTCTAATTTTATAAATTATTTACAGTTTAGTAGGTGCAAAGCTGGTAGAAAATGCCTTTTCTGGTGGCTTGACTGACAGTATAATTATACCGTGGTTTTGTTTTTAGCACTGTTATGCAGAATCATAATGCCATAAAAACAAAATATGAACGTTATGAGCTTTTAACTTTGACAAGGTCATTCTGAAGCCTAGTAAAGAGATGTCATGAAAAGCCGTAGCCGTGATTATCTGTGTCCTGTAAGAACAGCTGTACCTCTAGTTGTCTTCTAGCACGACTAAATAGTTATCTCTGTATAAATTGTAAGACTGAACTTTTTAAATTCAAAACAAGCCAAAGAAACAATCCAGATATTTATCCATTTTAATAAATATTATCTCTTTCAAGGAATTGCCTGGAACCACCAATGACAAGTTAGATTCCTCTGTGTGAGGCTCTATACTTCAGTTAGTAAATGCTTTGCACAAATTTCTATAGAGTTTCAGCTGCAAAATAACACAATTCAATAGAAATGAGACAGTCCTATAGAATTTACCTTTTAAAATCCCTTTAATCTATGGTTTAGGAAGATTCATGATTATTAGAGACTTAAGTGAGAGAGATGAGTCGTCAGATCTTCCAAAAAGAAGAAGATACAGATTATTCTAACTTCTTTTGCTTTTTCCAAATGTGAAAAGAATCTAATTAAAAAAAAAAAAATAATAATTACAGCCTTCACAACCTAAGGATTGGTTTTAAATCACACAGAAAGCTCACATATGTCTAGTTAAGATATGCAGGACATCCCATGAAGAAACAATTTTGCAATTTGCAAGGAAAACCCTTCATCCTGTAAAGTGTATTGAGCTGGCCAGGTTTAACCCTGCCTGCCTTCATCAATACAAGACATCTCACTCCAAGTTGTACTGAAAAGGTGCTGATTGTACAGTTTCAGTTAAAGATTTTGATTCCCTTCAGATTTATCCCACACTGGGGTTTCTTAAAGGCAAAACCATCAAGCTTCTCCTTCAAATTCAAAGCCACTAATAGTGCCTAAACCAAGAAAGTGACCCATAAACAACTCCATGGAAGAATAAACAAAAAGCTTTGAGGCACACTTTATTGCTGTCCCATCTTTCTACATATTATAAAGCATTCCAAGAGGCACCAGTTCTCATCATCCAGCTCTTAAAGAACAATAGAGCTTCACCTTGTCTCTTAACTTCCTTTTGTCTGCAGCTTTTAGCACCACACAGTACCAGACTCTTTCGTTTCTAAAGGATAAAGAAAAGCAGCTGGGAGAAAGTCAGCTCAGCTGAGCGAGTTTACCAATGATAAAACCATTGTGCCTCTCTTCCATACTACTCTGGCCATGCTAGGAACGAAGCTAGATTGCTACAGAACTACATGATGTGCCTTATGATGATACAGGGGCAAGTCTCAAGTGCACAGAAATTTTTTTATGCCTGGAGGGGATCTTATCAATGCATATAAATATCTAAAGGGTGGGTGTCAAGATGAACAGACTCTTTTCGGAGGTGCTCAGCCACAACACAAGGGGCAATAGGCACAACCGGGAATGCAGGAAATTTCCTCTCAACATGAGGAAAAACTTCTTCACTGTGAGGGTGCCAGAGCACTGGAACGGGCTGCCCAGAGAGGTTGCGGAGTCTCCTCCTCTGCAGATATTCAAAACCCGCCTGGATGTGTTCCTGTCCAACCTCCTCTAGGTGAACCCTGCTTTGGCAGGGGTGTTGGACTACATGCTGTCCGAAGGTCCCTTCCAACCCCTAGCATTCTGGGATTCTGTGAAATGAGGACTTGAATTGTGTGAAATAGTTAAAACAATATGCACATTGAGAAAGGCTGATATGCACAGCACTTTATTTGCAGGGTCTGTAACTGATGGCATACATCAAGCCTAACAGGCACATTTCTTTTTTTGGGGGGGTGCGGGGTGTGGAAAGCTAAGAGAAACATTGACCTCCAATTGGTATGACACCTTCAGTGGATGGTAATCATCACCCTCTTCACTGATATTTAGCCTTACACCCAGCAATGATATTACTGATGTCTGTTGCAGTGTTAGTCCTGATATCCCTACAGCTATACTGTCACACATCATCAGGATGGAGATAAGAAAATCTGTTTTACCACACTCAGCTGATCCCCCACCCCTACTAGAGGCAGGGGTAGGACACTGAATGGGGACCACCCTGGAAGGTAGACCAGACTGCAACATTCTGCCCCTTGCATGCTGGTCACAACACATTGGTCCTTCGGAACAACAATAAGGTTTGCATAGTGCTTTAGGTGTTTCAGTATTTCTAATGCTAACAGTCAGACATTTGACATCTCTCTGACATGCTTTTGCTGACAGCTCTTAAAACTTGTGCCTAGTTCTGGTGTTTTTCCAAAGCCTGTGTGGCAGAGTTTTGTGCTTGCTGTTCTCACACTGTTGTTTTCATGCTGTTATTCTCATACCCATGCACTTGCAAACCCCAGTATTGTTGAGGATGTTGTTCTATCTTGTTCTTGTGGGAAGTAAAAACCACGATGTGCAAAACACCCCTTCTATCCTTTCCTTACCCCTAAAATTTCATAGGTTTTAGTTTGTATTAGAGAAAACACGGAACACTGTTAGGCACTAATTAGATAACATTGTAAATACGTGAACTATATATTTACAATATATATGAACTTCAACTGGTAAGTAATATCCAATGTTGTATATGCATGAAAGCTTGAAAAACAGTCAGCATACCACACGCTCCATCAAGCAAACTCCAGTCAACACTAATATCATCATAAGCATACACAAACGACAGGGTTTGAGGGGGTTTGATGAAAAGCACCAAGTAGAAGGCATAAAGCATGGTGGAAGCCATTGTCATCCGCACCACCCCCACCTAGTGGACTGCAGAGAATACCCAGACAAGGACACTGCTCTGGGGCTACTCTTACTTCTCTTCTGAACTAGCCACTGGAGTTTTCCTCTTTTCCTTCTCTCGCTGTCCCCTGTGTTGGGGTTTTTGGTTTTGCCCCTGCATGCCCCACCCCCCATTAACTCTCACTGTTCCTGAATGCCATCATAAACAGCAACTACCAATATAACCTTTCTCAACACCCTTTGTGCAGCAACATAATAATGTAAATCAATGTGTTTGTTTCCTGAAAATTGTAATCCTTCCACAAGACACAAACACATTTTCTTACTGTAACACAGCATATTCTCTTTACTTTCTACTTATAAAACACATATATCCAGACTTCAAGTTATTTTTTAACTCTTTCCTTGCATTTTTTTCAATTTTCATCACTGTTGTTGAAGGAAACAGAAGTTTGAAACAACATATGATAGCAGCAGGTTTCATATTATTTTAAGGACATGCAGTGACTTCTTCGTACTCTTATGTATACACATTCTTATGCATATTTTCTGTTCACCCATGGGTCAGAGTCACTCTTACATGCATTACTATGGCATGTTTACATTCAGTAGGTATCCTTTTTTGTGCATCTGCATTCTAGGGAGCCACATACAGCATCAACATATACTGAAGTCCACCATTATGTTGTTTCCTTTGCTATCTTCTGATCTCATCACATATTTTCCGTCAACCAGGTCCATGATACATCCCTCAATTCAGTAACTGTAACCCACTCTCCTGCTCCCTAAGAGAAAACATTGTACATTTGGCTGGGCTAAGTCACACCGCAGTTTTGCATCCATGTCTTTATTCGTGCTGATTGCTGCAACCTTGATCAGCAATTAAAAGACTTAGATCATTGGTAAAAATATTGAACAACAAGTTGTAACATGTCTGACAGAAATTATCTCCCCTGAGGCCCAAACCACCCCAAACTGTAAAGCATTAATGTATACCTAACACTATGGGAGTCAATGAATCTTTGGAAGAGGTCTAATCTATTCTTTATTGCAAAGGCTACTAAGAACTGAATATATTTTAGCGGCATGTCTATAAAGACAAAATTCTCATAATGGAATCAAGACGTTTTAAAAGCATAAAGATGAAGGGCAAGGTCTCAGTGCGTGGCTGCAGTTATTAGGTGACCGGTATTTGTCTGCCTAACGCATTTTCCTGTCTTCTTATTTAACAAACATTGCAACTTCTACTCATGCTGGCAAACCAGGAGAGGACAACAATGAAGTCAACACACTGTTGTCCTCTCTGCATGATTCTGGATCCATGACCACAAGAATAACTGCAATAACATCTGAATAAAACCAAATACTTTCCACAGAAACGTACTATTTTAATGCACGACCGAAAGGGTAGGAGATTTACAAAGACACAATACTAAACTGTATGGATCAACCAGGGTCACTCTTTATTTGTCCATGAGTCCTCTTGTTCACCTCTTCTCCTTGTTAGGGAAGACTCATTTCCTATACTGACTTATGCTTTCACAGAAGCTTAGTATCTGATTTGCAATAATTTCCCTCTCTTTTTTATTCTCTCCCTTCTGTTGCTTCTTTACATACCTGCCCATATGCATTATACATAAAACTGTGCTCATGATAAAGCCTCTAAAAGAATGTGACGTCAGAAGTGTGAGTGAAAAAGACAAAGAACTAGATTCTACTTTAAGATAATCTTATTTCTCATTGTGTCCAAATGGTTAAAAGAAAAAAAAAAATGTTCTTCCTATCCACTCCTTCTCATCAACCTAAGCACTATTTTATCTTTCAGAAACACTGCAGGCAAAGTACATGAAGGAATGAATATACAACTGATATCGGTAGGACTCAGCTATCAATTTGGGCTTCCCTGTTGTCTTGTTATAGACAAAGAACTGTCTATAACAGGCTCAAATGAATGATGGCTCACCAGTGCTTCTCTTAAACCATTTACTATAAAGCAAGCTGTTCTAAAAAGTGACCTCTTCTATTATCAGGTACCCAGAAAAGCACTATTTCAACTTTGCTATGACAGGAGATTCCAGATTTCAGCCTGTTACTGCAGAGTCCATTAAAGGTAAATATGACAGTTCACATGGAGGCTTCCACAACTGTTCCACAACAGCTTGGCTTCATCTGCTTTGACAGTTCCGCAGAGAAGCCAACTCCATCAGTAAACACAAAAGAAATCTCACAGACAGCAGACACACTGTGCCTGTGCATAATATTTTCAGCTAGAACCAAATTTTTGTAAATAGTTATGATAGATTAAGAAGGAATAATATCTAATACAGGCAGAAATATTATTTCTCATGTTAAAAGCAAATATGGAAGACACATCTGCATAATACTAATATCTTAAAAACTGCATCCTTACTGTAATAATTCTAATAATATCCAGGAAGAAGAAAGGTGCATACTGTGTTTGTTGATGTTATTAAATATTTTATTTAAGACAGACAAGAAAATAAAACTGCTAGGCACTTTGTCTTCTCTAACTCTAAAGAGCAGACTTTAGAGGTTCTCTAAACCAAGGCAGTCACCTTTATTTGAGAAAGTATACACCTTCTTTAATTAGGAATACACAGCTTAATGATTAATTTAGTATGGCAACAGAGAGACAGGCCTTCTCCCAACATACTGCATTTTTTAGAAGTCTTTCAAGCAAATGCCAGAAAGGCAAAACTGGAATTATTTTAGTACTGATCCTGAGCTTTCTCTCAAATACAAGATCCATAAGCTGTACTAACTTTCTTGGTACTGCATTACACTGCTAGTAGGGTATCCCTGGACTAACCTGACTAAACTTCATCCTTTTGTTTAATTCTGTATGCAGATACATTACAGAAAGAATGTGTGGTCTAGCGGCGTTATAAAGGAATGTTAAGGTTCATATGATTCAGCTTAGTGGTCTCTGTACCACTTTTTAGAAGTCTTTCAAGCAAATGCCAGAAAGGCAGAACTGGAATTATTTTAGTACTGATCCTGAGCTTTCTCTCAAATACAAGATCCATAAGCTGTTCTAACTTTCTTGGTACTGCATTACACTGCTAGTAGGGTATCCCTGGACTAACCTGACTAAACTTCATCCTTTTGTTTAATTCTGTATGCAGATACATTACAGAAAGAATGTGTGGTCTAGCGGCGTTATAAAGGAATGTTAAGGTTCATATGATTCAGCTTAGTGGTCTCTGTACCACAGTCTGAAACATTATGCCGTGTGCAAAATGAGAGACGAACTTCTCCCTCGGTAGTACCACGCCTGGTAACTTAAATAACTGCAATTACAATGATAAACTGATGACTTCATAAATCAATATATCTTCATTTATGACTATTACCTTTCTGATCTTACTAACAGTCATAGTTATTATGGACTTTTTTCCCCAGAGTGATTAGACCACACCTCCTCTGAAAAAAAAAAAATCAAGCAGCTCTGCCAAGACACACTCAAACATGAACCAGTCTGAGGCTGAAAGGACCTCTAGCAAACACCTTAAGCCTATGCAATAAAATTCCAGACCCAATGCCATATAAGCTTTGCATCAAGGCACAAAAATAGTCCTCACGAATAGAGAGAATAACCCCTATCTGTTACTGTACTTATGATTGTTGGACTCTCAAACTGCTTTATATGTTATTTAAAAGTCAAAGAATAAATTGGGGGTAAATTTTCAGAATCATACGTGCTACTCTCACTGTCCTTAGAGAGACCACAGTATGTTCATACATGCTTTGAGCAGAATGCGGATAGTGCACACATGCATGCAGAAAATTTTAAACTATTAGGTTTTTATTTTTCCTTCATTATTCCCCATATGGCAGTCTAAAAGTTTTGTGAGGGTTTTGGGGGTTTTTGTTTCTCTGTGCAAGATGCAGGTGAATGTAAAGGTACCAGCAAAACAACTAACTTTTACACTGGCCATATTTCATACAGTAGAAACAAACCCTACCCCTTCAGTCTGCCTGATTCTTGATGCAATGTCTTGAATCTTGTCTAAACTGAGAAGCAGGCCTTATTTTCCCTTCAGTACAGGTTGCTTTTAGCTCAGAGAAAATGAAACCCGTGTATCACAATAGAACTGAAGGTCAGGAGATTATTCAGCTTGCTGTGGCAAGTAGTGCTGATCTAAATCACAACTGCCTGATCAGCACTAGTCACACAACAGGAAGAAGTGGAAGGAAGCACAAAGCTAGTATCAGGTTACTTCTGCCTCAGTCTTTGAAATAATTTTCTTACCCCTACAGCTTTGTTTGCTTTAGAATGTTAATAAACTGAACTGCCAAGGAAAAAAAGAATAAGAAGGAACGTTGAGAAATTGCTTAGGTGTCTTCCAGTAGGCATACGAAGGTCATCACCTTACACCAAATAATAATTTAATTGAAAATAGCTTCCTAAGGCATTCATGTTTTTTAGCTAATATATCATCTTAGTCCACCATCACTTGAGTCTGGTAAGCACCATTAGGGAGAGTAGTGATTCCGCTCTTCTCACTCACTTGGTTCCATTTCTCCCTTGTGATGGAAGTGCTTTTGCATAACATGGTCAGGTAGGAAATGCATCTAGCTGAAAATCACAGCAGCTGGCAACAGTTATGTTTGGCCTGGATCAGTTCATAGACAACGGTTGTCACATGGCTGTGTGCGAATTTCTGTTGCACAGACACAGGATCAATACCTAGTGAGAGATGGGACTGCAGTGGCTCCTGCTGAATTGAACTGATAATGGGATTAATGGCAGGAAGTACCTCCACCAAGACAAGCCCTAAGTTAGAAAATAAGCATCTTTTCCCTAACCTGGACCAAAGGCATCGAGGGAAGGACAACAGAGTCACTTTTCTAGTATGTAAAAAAAATAAACATCTCCACCTGCTCCCCAAAACTTCAAACAAGTAACTACGACTATGTCATAAATAAATGAGATTTGAAGAGTGTCCTTACTTGAGAAGTGAAAAATCCTGTGGGCAAACCAGCCTTGAGAGACAGCAGTGTGTCCTAACGCAGGTAAAGGTCAACAGCTTAGGCGTGTCACATGACATACCTTGGCACAGGTAAGAAGTTGCGTTTCTACAGCACATTTGCCATCAACTGTTCTCCTGATGTTTCGCCTCTGAGGTAAGACGGTATAATTTACATACGTAGTAGGAGACAGACCCTGAGATATCTATTTGCAGTATTTTACAGAGCACTTGTAGAACAGTTTTGAACTAACTATGGCCTAAATTGAGGAAGGAGGGAAAAGGTCAATAAACAGAATGAAAATCTCCTAATTTGATCCATTTGCTGACAACAAACACAGATTGGGCAAACTACCAGGCAACTCCAACAGAACTAGCAAGGTTAATGGAGCTGCTGCTATAACATATTGTAGATCTAGTAGTGTCAGTGGCGATAGTGGTAATGTTGTAAACACAGTTTGTTTTCCATCTGGTGCGTGGTATATGCCCTTGATAAAAGGGTGCTGCATTATGCATTTCTTTTCTCCTAAATTTATTTACTCCTGAAAACATATAATGATTTTAATAGCCATATACAGAGATAGAACTTCTGCTTTTAATGAATCCTTGTACAAGATTTCCCTAATAAAGTTAAGGACAGTATTAAATAAAAAATATTCTCAAAATAAGCATGGGATTTCTATCACTCACCCACCCACCTTTCAAAAAAGAAACAGTTCAACTACTCTGCACTTGAATACTGTCAGAGTAGTTGTTGCAAATGCTGCCTAAGTCTGGGAAAGAGAATAAGAAGATTTTACATATATATTCACTTTACAAATCACATATAACAAAATTTTGAAGCTATTAGTTAAAACTATAAAAGATCAATGTTCCAAGGCAAATTAAAAACAAAGAAAAGTCTTACCTCCATTGCAACTGACTTTGGATCAGGCCTTGAGAGATAACTAACACAAAAACAAAGTACCTTTCAGTAGCACTTCGTGCTGACATGCAGCAGTTGTGAGCCTCATATTCAACTTCATCCTGTACTCTTAAGGACACACACTGCTGAGCATGTAGTTTTAATTCTCTTAATCAATGTTTTTAACTAATATTCTGTTGAAGCCTTGATCTGAAATATAATCACTCTTTTCATCAAAATATTTACAAGAGAAAATGTGGAGCCTTGAAGATTCGTGTTTGAATTGTGCATGGTATCTATGGTTACAATGTATTATAGATGGTAAGAACAGAAACGCACTGAGTGAAATAGAAAGAACTGCAATCAGAAAGAATGTAAGATAGCCTAAAAGAGATAATACATTGCCTAGAGAAATGATGTGTATATTGGAGCAAGCTGATTAGAAGGAATAAAACAAAGGGGGAGGGAAACTGCATGCAAACAGACATATGCTGGTATTAAATAAATATGAAATAGAAGTGCTGTAATTATGAAATGGCCACAGGGACAGACCTACCCAAAGGTGATGAGCTATTTAGGAAGGCAGGGCAAGGTGGCTTGCCATTCCCCCATGATCCAGTCTGCTACCCTGTGTGTCTGAAACACCCGGTTTCTGAAGCTAGCACAGGTACTGGATCAGGTACTATTGGTGAGGAATGGTTCTGTCTGTCCCTGAAAGAACATCTTAGTGAGTTAGCCTTGACTGCTATAAATCTTGTTAGAAAAACTAAGATATCACTAGTAAGCAAGAACAGTTGGAAAGCAAAGGAGAACTAAAAAGGAGAGAAAAGCTAATGTTAAAAAATTCTCAAATATCGACACTGAATTGGCAAAAAAGTGGAAACAGCTTCAATGAAACTGCAAATGAAACACGTTTGTGTTCTCTCAAACATTCTGAGCATGCACTAACAGAATAAGAAGAAAGTTTAAAAATTCTGTTCCATTTGACTATGCTTCCTTTCTTCTGCTCAAGTTTAAAGGAGAAAATTCAAATATGGCTTGGATGTTCACCAATAATTTTTTGGGGGGGACAAACCACCTCCTTAACTGGAAAAGCTGGATTCTTGTGCTCATACTCCAAGCTCTAAGGTAATCTTTACAGTTTTAAGGAATATGCTATAAAGGCTTGTTTTGCTGACAGGTTGAGTTTTCCAGTTTTTAATCCTTATTTCTAACAGAATTTTTGAAAAACTCTCCATTTTCACTGTTAAATCTAATGTAAACAGTCATATTTGCTACTGAGAGGATGGAATAGGAAGGGAATTTCTCAACCACGCTACTCAATGTAACCGTCAACAGCACCCTTTCCCTGCCTTTTTTAAGATATTCAGATTATAGCAAAATAATACGAATGCAAATATAGTGTTCAAATGATAGTATAGCTTCAATAAAACTATTTACAAGAAAAGCACACTACTCAGACAGATATCAGATATACAGAAGACATGTTTAGGTTACATATACACCAAATTCTATGCCAGTTATTATGTGGTGGTTACACTACAAGTGCCAAAAGTCACCAGCAATGATTAGGAGTATATGGCACTGGAGCTATTTAAGCAACTAAGATAAATACACTCATTGTAATAGGTTACTGTTCACACACACAATATGCATTAGCTTTTGACCTGATGAGTGTGTAGTTTAAAATAGTTAAGACAGAAAGCATAAAGGAGAAGATGTATCATTATTACATCACAAAATGACACTTACTCAGTTAAAGGACCCTGACAAGCACAGGAGACAAACCAATATTACCTGAATTCATTAGTCTTTTTACTTATTATGTTTCTCTAAACATATGATTACACTAAATTACTCCACTTTTCTGTCTTTATCATGATGCACTATCATGCCCTTGTCGTGCATGATGCTGGGATACCATCCTTTTTCCTTAAAATCCATTTTCCTGTTGATCCATTCCTCACCACTCTTGCTTTCACACAGAAAATCAGTTTCCAGCAATGACCAGTTTGTGTGAAAACAGCTATTGGAAAACAATTCCTGATATCACAGAATCAGTATTGTTATTTTATCAAGTTTAATTGCCTTAGTGATATTCTTGTGTATTTAAAGTCTCTAAATCTGAAATATGTTACCTTGCTCATTAACTAAGACTGAGAATCCAAAAGTGTAAAACCATTTCATGACACGTATCTTTAAAAACCATGCAACTCCCCATGGTAAAACATCGTAACAGTAAAATCTGTTGTCTGTCTACAGATTAAATTCTTCTG
Source organism: Rhynochetos jubatus (assembly GCA_027574665.1). NCBI lineage: Eukaryota > Metazoa > Chordata > Aves > Eurypygiformes > Rhynochetidae > Rhynochetos > Rhynochetos jubatus. The sequence goes on from CM050662.1 coordinate 7,668,633, forward strand.
GATAGATTTATTTTATTCTGTGTATATACAGCACGACACAATCAGGTTTTTGATGTCAAGCAGTAATTTCTACTGCTACAGAAATAAAGATTTTCTCCATGCTGAAATATAAGGAGAATAGCATAATAAGTGATTAAGTTAGGTTATGCTTCTCACTGCTTATTGAACACTGGATATTTCACATACACACACACAAGATCCTAGGGTCATAAGACTGAGAAGTAGGTATCCATTTAAAGCTTGAAGTTTAGAAATAGAACAAAAATATAGGGATATTTATGAAAGTAAGACTTTCACCCGGCAGTATATTCACAGCACTCAGTGTTGGGATTTGGCATCTTAAATATGCCTAAATTTAAGTGAAAGTATCATTTCCAACATTCATAAGGTCGGAGTGCAGTACCTGCACTATAAAACATGCCCAGTCTACAGCTGACTATCACTGTAGGATTATTATATGGCTCCAGCCCAGCCATCTATGATTTATAAGCTATCTATTGCACAGAACTGTGACTTCCAGTAAACAGTCATAGAACCATAGAATGGTTTGGGTTGGAAGAGACCTTAGAGAGCACCTGGTTCCACCCCTTGCCCTGGGCAGGGACACCTTCCACTAGACCAGGTTGCTCCAAGCCTCATCCAGCCTGGCCTTGAAGACAGCCAGGGATGGCAATTACACCTTTGCATTTGAACAGCCTTTTCACTTTGTCAGGAGAAACCAAACATAATAAAGTCCCAAGATATTTCCAGCAAATCAATAGAACGTAAGCATTTCATTATGTAATTTGGATTGTATCACTTCAGGAAGCAAGTAGCAGCCCCTGCACTGCTGCTAAAGTAGTGCCATTGTAACAATACAAATTCTTGATTCAGTTCATCTCGGAATTTCCCCCAGATCATTTCCAAGAATGAGGACTGAAAATCAAATCTGAAATATTCTCATGTTTTCATCCTCTTTTTACCAATACATTTTCATTTGTTCTGTTTGGTACATACTGATTTCATCTCCATCTGCATTTTCACTTGCCTTCCAACAGATGTCCAACTTGAACTAAAACAGCAACATCTTCAAACTAGGTTTAAGGAGATCTTAATTACTGCACGTAATGAAAACATACGCCACACTCCATCTTCCCCGTAAAATTTTAAATCAGTTTCCGATTCCAGGGAAAGTTCTTCAGCAGACAATGGCGCAACCTTTTTGTCAGATATTTGATGTTCTGTAACTCTACTGTAACTAATGGAAATCCTCTTAGAAATTGAATGGGGAAGACATTCCTGTACACTATGTGATTTCCAGACAATGTTCTGTTGATTTTTTAATGCATCTCTTATTTTGATTTCTAATTGCAGTGAAAGGTACTTTATTAATCACTTCTCATTTATGCTGTTATAAGCAAAAGCCACCATAGCTCTTTAAAAGGACTATTTTCCATGTTTTTATTACTGTGATGTGTAACACCACAATGAAACTGTTTCACTTAATCACAGATGTTACCTGTGATGTGGGAAGCATTTATTTTACCCCTTGTTTAGGTTAATCCATTACATTATTTACGATGAAATATTCTTTTTTTCTTTTGCTCTAAAATTTCATCATCACCCTTTTATTAAACTTGACTGATATACATAGGGAATGATTCAGCCTTAAACAACTGTGGATTTTGTATTTAAAAACTCTTGACAACAGAATTCCTCATGAGTCTGATGGATCTTACCAACCAATTATTAAAATGAATAAACTGTAATTATTAATATCTACATCTTGCCACTGAGCATATTGGAATCAAATACCACAGTAAGAGGTGTGTGTTCACAAAATAAGATTCTTCTTTGTAAATTATTATATTTAGTTATTTATTCTTCCTTTAGTTTTGGATGAATCTTTTACAACTCCTTTAGACCGCAGTCATTTGTAAGGCAGATAATTCCCAGGATGTTTCTTGTATGATTCCGGGAATGTTTCTTGTTTGGATTTCTATTTTTCATGGAATCAAATAATGGCAAATATTCTGTAATATACATGTACATATATTTATTCCTCAGTTTATCTTTGATGTATGGATCAACAGGAGACTTATTTAATGAAAATCTATCTTAAATAAGAACTACCTGTCACAAACCTGTCTAGGCTCATATTTAACCATATTTTATTCCTTATGTAGATAATGTCAGGACTTGATGTTCCAACAGTCCTAATCATCTTAAAGATAACTCTGAAATGTACTTGCTATCTTTATTTTGATGACCTTGAATAATACAAATGGTTATGCACATGTTCTGGATTGCAAACTTTTGCCTGCTAGTCACAAGATATTAACACTGTCAGTATACTTCGTAAACATTACCTTGCTTATTTATTTTTAAATATGCAGTTCTTGGAGTTCCGTGCTACTCCTGGATTTCTTCAGAAAAAGTGTTTGTATTAACATCACAATGACAATACTAAATTTCCTTATATGCAAATGTATTTAAACGTAAGTGTCAGACAAAGAAATGTCCTAAGTGCAAGTCAAATTTGAATTGGTAATAAACTATCGAAACTGTACCTTTTTTATTCTGCTTTCAAAACAGTAAATTTGAGGATTACTAGAAAACGCAAGCCACCTTATAACATTAACTTACCTTAATACGTGACTGATTGGGTGAAATTGCACCTAATGATATCTGCAGTACTTATTTAAGTGCCACTCAAAGATCACCTTTTATACCAGTTACATCTACTGCTGGACTCTGATTAAAGAGAAAACTAAAATTGTATCTTATAGGAAGCTGAATCATGCAGCCTTATGAACTAACAATTCTACTGTAATTCAAAGTGTGTTCTAACACATGAAGAAGTTCTGTGGGTTTTGTTGACTCCAGAGCACTTCTGGGTGCCACTCCACAATAGGCCCAAGGTGATCTAGGAGTACCCAAACCTGCTGTTCGCCTGCTACTCCATGCCCCTTTTTCTCCCCCTTGCACTGGCAATAATGACTGCAGAATTGCACAGTAACATCAGACTCAAACCTATTCCTAAAGGGAAGATTTGTTTACAATTTTTGAGTAAGAGAGATGTCTTGAAGAGGGGGGCAGTGGTTTGGTATTTTTGGTCATGGTTTGGTTATTTCCTTCCTCTGATTGGGCTACTGCACCTTTTCAGCTGCCAGTATAAATAGGAGAATGAATATGGGGTCAAAGGTGAGGAAATCAAAGCTGCCATTCTGACGGCAGCACAGGCTCTGAATGGTCTGTTCCAATCTTGAAACTGCACTTTAAGATATTTATGTATTCATTTCCATATACCATTTGTGTTGCTTTAGCTCTTAATTAGTTTTTAGATACGATAGATCATGCTTTCAACAGCTAGCACACTACCATATTAAATTTTAGAACCGTTAGAAAAAGGAAAAAAAAAAAACCAACAACAAAAATATGAACTTCAAAGGTTAGGCATGGAATAATAAACATAGGAAATGACATTCCGACTTTCTTGGTGTTTTCAAACTTCCTGTTTTCCAAAGGCAAGCATAAGAAAGGAAAGTCACTGTGCTGTGACCTCGGTAGTTTTTCATCTATTTTCTCACACTGCAGTAGTTTGTGTCCTAACTGTCAGAGTGTGGAGTGTCACATTCCGTTATTTTCTTCTTATTAAGTATTTTGTACAAATAGCAACCTATCCAACACTAGGGTGCACTCATCTCACTTTGTAACACTAAGGGTCAAGAAGCCACCTCATCAGAGAATTTTTAAGCTTCTCCATGCCTACCTGAAATTATGGATTTAAAGCCGAATTTGTCATAACTCATAATCACTCCAGGACATTCTTAAATACAGCTCCTTCTTCCATCTGTTCTGGGAATTCAGAGGGGCTACATCTGCTCTACTTTGTACAAAGCATTTCACTTGAAACAGGAATGAGCACTACCCCTCAAATCTGTGCACTGACTTTAAAGCAATTAGACCTCACCCCACGCGAGGTGGGAGTGACAGGGAGCTGCCTGAGATCCTAGGTCTCCACTGTCAAGTCCTTTGCCTAGGGAATACTCTTAATCGGTGACATCCACAAACAAGGAGCTACTGGATCCCCTGGCTGGCAAGGATGTGTTCTGTGCCAGAACATTCATAATCTCAGCCAATCAATTTTAAATGACAAGTGTCCCTAAATTCTTTTCTAATTAAGTTTCACCCAATAGTTTGGAAAAAATCAATAGCACTACATCTTTACACTTGTTGACCCCATTATAAACTGATACAGCAAAGGCTGTTATTACCAAGCGTAAGTGCCCCTTCTCTGCAAAGGCTGAATTTCATCATGCATTTTGCATCTAAAACCAATCTCCAAACACACAGAGAAAATCCTCAAAGTACACCAAGAATCCTCACATCTGCATGTGCAGAGCACATCACAAAGGCACTGTGCTAAGCAGCAAAAGAAATATTTTGCTGAACTGTTTAACTCAAATCAAACAAGTACAACAATTCCAAACGTTTTGTCCTTCACCATATATATTCTACACTCCAGATGAAAAAGTGGTTTACTACTTACCAGACCTTTCTTCTGCTCTCTCCGAGACTAGCAACTCTATTCGCTCCTTCAGTAGCTCTAAAAAAGAAGAAAGCAGGACTGCTTATGTCAGGTGTCAACGTCAAGTTTAAGTTGACATCAGTATCCCAAACTCTGCATTTTTCACATGCATTTAAAAATGACACAGTTAAAAAGTGTTGCACAGTGTTCTACAACCTGCAATAATTTTTCCCATAATCAAAATCACTGCAATAGATTTGAACATGTCTGTGTAAGTAAACATCTGTTTCTCCAGTATTCTTTATTAAGTCTTCCCAGTCCTTAAGTACAGATTCATTTACATGTCTTTCCCTTATAGTCTCAATGCAGGTATGCCTTACAAACAACAGCTAACAGCTTTATATTTCCAAAATTCCTAATAATGGAAATAAGAATTCAGAGAATTCAAAAACCATGGATCGTGACTGCACATATTCAAAACACTCTTATGCCAGTTATGCTTCTCTGGTGCTTTCTTCATAAATGTAGATGTAGCTCCTGCCTGGCTCAGTACTTCTGACAGTTAGTGAAATGTAGTTCATTTGAAGATTAAATAAAAAAAACCCCAAACATCTCAGAACACATCCCACCATGAAAAATAATAATAAAAACACCCTTACATAGCTTTATGGAAAATGACCAAAACAGATTTTCACAGTTAGTGCCAAAATGTTAAATACCTACACAGGAATATACATCGTCCTTCTAGATTTCTTTTACAACTCAGTAGTTGTTTTTTATATCTTCTTTCATAATACAATTTCATTACAGATTTTCAAGTGTAAGTTCATTAACAAAAGCTTCATATATGGCTTAATTTAGCCTGGATTTAGACTGTACCGAGAACTATCTATTCCAGCTATTGTAAGGGCTTAAAGGAAAGCTTTGGGTTGCTTTTTAACCTCGGTGCTCCCCACAAATGGAGAGCCAACAGGAATTGCTTTCAGTGACAAGTAGGCTGCCAAAGCTACTTTTATTTCCTACAAAAATGTAAAATAGTAACAATAAAAAACAGCACTTAAAGAGTAAAATGAATTTGTACACAATACTCTTTTCTGAGGCAATTAAGAGTTTCATTTACAGCAGCTTGTTACCAAAGTAGTGCCAGCAGTGTTTATTAATTAAAGGTGTTTTTTCATCCTTAGCTCCTTTGTGAAGAAAGTGAGAATTAGCCTACTGTTTCTGGGGAATTACAGTTTCCTAATCATTTAAAAAATGAGGGTGACTAGTTCTGCCACCTATTTGCCCTGCAAACATTCTGCCTCTTACACACGCCAGAAATTCTGACAGCTCTCTGACTGCCTATACATTACTTACGATATTTCTATACAGATTTTGAATTATTTTGTACATCAACCAAAATCTGTGCTGGTGTTCTTTTAAAGCAACTCTGCTCTTTGCTTTCAAAAGAACATGTTGTTTCATTCCCCTAAAGAAGATCAGAACATCAAGGAAAATAACATCAAGTGATAGTGGGTTCAAACGTATTTCTAATCTTTACAACCCTTCAGTACTTACATTAAAAAAAGTGAGGCATAATTTATTTCTGATGAAACAGAGTTGCTCAGCTTTCTGCTAATAGGATCCTCAGGGCAAAAGGGGTAGGGAAAGCACTGATAAAAGGAGAGAGCTTCATTTTACTGTTTTTTCCTAGTCTGGAAACAATAAATTAATAATACTGTTTACTCTGATTATCGTTGATTTAGGATAAATTGTTCTCATTTAGCAAATGGGGAAATGAAATTCAGTGCCCAGGGGACTGAGAATATAAATCTGTGCCAAAGGCTACAACTGAAGACACATTTACAGACCCATTCCAAATTCCTGGATTAATTCCAATCATTGCTGATAACAGGGAGGCTGATATTCTAGTACCATTTACCAGTTTAATGATGCAAGTTGGCACTCCTTTCCCCTCCTCTTTCTAAGCTTCCCCTTCTGTTCTCCTCATGACCCTCATGGAACTTTTTTTAGAGTTTGGGGTTTTTTTAATCCTTGAAGGGTCACTGGCTTCTAGTTTCTCCTCCCTCTTTTCAGAAAAGACAGTACAATTCTTTCTCAGTGGTACACACCTATGTTTTGATACTACTCCTCAAAATTCTTCCTCAGCTAGCCAATTCTTATTCAATTAGTTACAAGGAAAAATATAAGAACCTTAAAATGGCATACTGTCTTATTTAAAAAAAAAAAAAAGTACTTCTTATGAAAAGCATCATGAAAGCAATAGGACCACCAATATTCAGCCTAGAAGATAGCTTGGACTAAGTACACTATTAAAAGCATTTTAATTTCTTTAAAACACTGTGTTATCATCACACTTCCTATGCTTGAAAATAATGAAAAAGGATGGATAACACAGAACTGAAGTTGACGGCATTCGACAAAAGCTTCGGGCTAGTACTGTATTTCCTCCTATGGAAGTATCACCATTTATTACCACTCATTAAAATTTAATTTTATAGAGCATATTTAAAAGGTCATTCTTTAAATGGAAGTATTGTAGCCAATATTACTGAGTAGTTAACCACTTTGAGAACACAAATCTTCAGTTTTGTTGATTTGAATTATTAAGATAAAACATAAAACTGACTATTTCAGGTTTTTTTAATAAAGAAGTAATTTATTGTTTTTCTATTTAACTAGCACAGCCATTTGTTTTGTTTTGTTTTCTCCTGATAAACACCCTGATCTTTAAAAAGACATTCTGTTACTACAGCGATGTTTAACCATGTATTCATTACCTCACATTGCATTTACCATATTCTAAGATGGTATGTATCTTAATGTTTTAGTCACTATTTTCATAGGTACTACATTTAATCATAGAAGTGATGAACTACACCTGGAAAAAACAAATCAAAAACTAGTTTAGAAAACAAACAAACAAAACAATACCTAAGTTAGAGTCCAAAGTGTACTTGTACTGAAATTACAATGGCCTTGATAGGAAGTGAATTCTTGAGGCAGACATATTAAATACAGCTACGTCCTACTGTTAAATAGCATCTGCGGATGCAAAGTTTGCCTACTATGATTTCATCTCATAAATAAAGATAGAAGTTATAAACCTATAAGAAAACATGCTTTAATAAGAAATTCAGTTCAACACAAACATCAGGTTACATTAAAAGCAAAGCATTTTTAAAAAAAATCTTTTGCTACCACAGGCTTTGCTTAAACTGCAGAGAAACATCCAAGAAATTATACCTTTAGATATCCAATTATCCCCCTAATCTGCACCAGAAAAATAGCAAACTTAAAAATCATGGTACATTATTACACAAACATTTCCCAGCATGCTTGGTTGAATTTTGACAACAAGCAATAGCCTTCATAAAACACATCACCAAATTATAAACTACCTCTAAAATTTAGAGTAGAAACAGATGTAAACTTAATGCAGGGGAAAAAACTGTGATGCAATGCTTTCCCTGAATTGTTCTAGTTTTAATTCTGTCATTGTAAAGAAAAATCAGGAAGACTGCAGTTCAGAACCAGACTTTTCAGAATTCACTCCAGAGCAAGACCTTTATCGACACAGTGAGGTCAGTACACTGACATAACAATATGATGAATGTTTTTGACTCTAAACTCATGTCCTCCATAAGGCCTCCAAAGTTCTTTCAAAGTACTTGCTTTCTACTGGTAGTAATTCATTGACAGCACGAGATTCATAGCAAGATGTGCACTACAAAGACCGTGAATAAACAATTTCCACAATAGCGTCTCTACACAGAAAGCAGCAAAGCTGCCTGAACACCGACACCCCCAGAGTTTTCGCTCACACCACTTTCTGATGGACTTAGCTACTATTTTCATAAATTCTTTTACATATGTATTTTAAAAGGCCTTTATAAACCACATCAGCTGGTTATGGAGAGCACAGGAATAGGAAGCAGTAATTTATAGCAGGACTTTCAGATGCAGTTTGCAAACTCACCCTTGTTTGCTATATACCGCCTATTTTTAAGTAATGCAGAAATCATCTCCAGTACCATGGAAATAATCAACAGAGAATCAAAACCTGGAGCTTCTACTAGAGCACGAATCAAAAGCTGTTGGAATCCAACAGCTGGAGCCTGTCTCATTATTTCACCACGCTTTGATGTGCTTTTTACCCAAGTATCTTAGAGAATTACTTGCAGATATGTCTATCTACAAATTCTACATTGCTTACACATTATAGTTTCCAACAGAGATAAATACTGTAACTGAGTTCTCACTTTCAAAAAAAAAAAAAAACTTTTTTTCCCTTATCTTCTATTAAGCACAAAATCCTGTAAATAGAGGAACTGAAAATCAGCTGCATCTAATAAAAGAATCAAGTTTGTTATTGACTTTGAGCTGGTAGTTTCCATTAGATTATCCATCATACTTTTATTATGTGATCAACTGCCTAATTAATTTTGTACTTGTGCATTTAGGCAGAATACTGTATGTTTCAATGGGGTTTACTATAATCCTGCACCTGCGGCCTCAGAGATTTAGACAGCTCTCTATCATAAGTTTATACTGTGCCTATAATCACGTCAGCTGGAGTACGGTTCCAGCTATTCAGTCTGTTGAAATATAACAGTATTTAAATTCTGAGGCACTAGAAAATTTGCATCTGTGGTTATGTGTCTTTGGACTTTAATCAGATCAAAGTCACTGAGAGATATTAAGAGAGTTAGATACAATATTTTGCTCAGACAGTTTTAGTGGATAAATCAGACACTGTTTTGATTTTCCCTGCTTATCTAGTAATATGAACAGATGCAATCATGCTATTGTATAATGAATGCTGATTGCCAACAATATTTGATTTTGCAACCATTCTGTAGCGATAATTAAAGATAACTTGATATCCTATAGAGTGATAGTTAAAGATTGCTTTGTGCGCATTATTGTATAAATAAATGCCATAGGGAATGAATGTATTCGCTACAACTGTTTTTCTGGCATATATTTCAGGCAAGGAAAAAAGTTACAAGTTTTTGTAACAAAAATATTCAGATGCAAATACAAGTCTTCATTCCAAAATCTGTTATTTATCCTTTATTTTCTTCTGGTTTCTTCTGGCATTGACATTAAGCAAAGGTTTAGTACTTTATAATGCATTCACTGTAACTTCTATAAAAAGGACAAGGAATTAAATAACATGGAAGCTATCCTATTATCCACTGATGGCACCAGGCCTACTCCAAAGTGCACTGTAGCCAATGGTAGTCTCCTCTGTGACTACAGTGAGCTTCACATAAGGCCCACATACGACAGACATACACATTTACTACACTATGCAGAAACCTTAGGCAGGAAACACCTAAACGTACTTGTTCCACTAATAAACTTTTCCAAAATTCAGAATTTCATAACATTACAGTTTTGGCCAAAACTTGATGTCCAAACTAAACCAAACATAAAATATGAGATAGGAGCTGAATTTGAGTTGTCCCTGTTAAGGGTCAACTGAATGTTGGGGAAACCCAGGGAAAGGATGGATAGGCTCAGACTACAAAGACATAATGATTTTAAATATTTTTTTATTAAGCATAACAGCTCTACAGTTTTTCTCCTGCACAGTGGAAGAAATCTGCCACAGCCCTGCAACCGTGGCTTTGCTCATATCTAGCACATCCACTGGGTAGAGGATATGTGAGCTGTCATGAAAATGCATCTTTAAACATTCAGGCATGCAAAACACTGGCACTGAATCCTCTCCACTCCCTGCATGCTCAGAAAGGCAGAGAAGCAGAAACGCCTTCCTTTGTGCTCCCACAATCACATCCTTTTCTGTTACATGTATGTACAGCCTTTTCCAGAAGCCAGCTTCGGAAGAAGACACGGTCTTAGCCCAATAGCCATCAGCATTATACTCCCACCAACCTTGCAAACTGCTGTACACCAATTACAATTTGAATAAGTTTGGTTCGGAACAATGAAAGCCATCTACGTATCTAAGCATTAGCAAGATCAGGATCATGGTACAGTACATCATGTAACATTTAATGACTTCCACTTAACAGTTTTATTCCCCCGACATGCAAATATTTTTATGTACTACTTATGTACTTTCTTTATTTTATGTAACTGCTCCAGGCTGTACTGTTAGATTGTCATGGTTGCTATACAGAGCAGGAGGTACTGACATGCAGCTCCAAAGACAGTACTGTATATTGCTTTTTAAGTTTCACTTTTAATCATAATTCAACAGACAACACAGTGAGCTGCTTAGTTCACTGGTCAAAATAGTTAGCAGGTGATCTCCTTATAAATGACAGCAGTACTTTCACTGCAGCAGTTCTTCCTGGTTTAGCAAGGATGCATGTCAGGTGTTGAAACTTTCCAATTGAATTACCTTCATTCTTGATGTGAGCTTTAGTCACAGAGTATGTTGTGAGCTGTGTTCTCCCCCCGCTCCCTGCTCTGTAAGAACTGCAAGACTAACTCTTACACAGTCTCTTCTGGATCACTGATAATTTGAAGCTGATAATTATTTCTGTTTTTCACTAAGAAACAGAAAGATACCTGTGCCTCTGATGTATTTCCACTGTGTGTCATTGTGTATGTCAGATATCAGTTTCCTGCGATCTAAGAAAGCATTTCTGCTGACATTCTTCTTACGACTTTTCATTCCAATTTATAAAGTTACCTGTTGAGGAATTTTTATGATACCATCTCCTGCCTATAGAGGCTACCACCAAAGCCTTGATTAGTTCACAGGAGATCAAACTCCCTAACAAGTTACTGTCAGTTGCAGTTTTAAGACTAGAACTAGGTCAGATTTATTACCTACATCAATCCTTTCATGTAGCAAAGCAAAGACAAAAAATGGATTTTACAAAAAAATAAAGGAAAACAGGACTGAAAGTCTAACTAGCACAACTAAAAGCGTTTCTCACCTCAAAAGCAAAATGCCACATATGATTTTTAAATTACCAAACCCCCAAGGCTGAAGCCACATAGTCTCCAGCTTTGTCTATGAGACCTTACAGTATTACAGGAGGTTTTTGTTAAAGAGATAGCATAAGAGCAGAATCATTTGTAATATGAAATCCCTTAGATATCTATTCAGCAAAGGCTGTGGAAATGATCTGTGTTCTGGTAAGACAGAAATAGCTTCTGCACAACACTGACCTTCTCCAAGTGTTGGGATTGTTCCGGGTAGTTTTGGAGGAGCTACACTAGAAGCACAGTAAAAGCTTTAGAAAGTTGTTTTGTATCACATTTAGTCACTTTATTTTTTTTGACATCTCACGATAACACGCTTATGCAAAGAATCCTTGACGCCTTTCTGCGCCTAATGTAAGTTTAGTGTTATCCCTTTATTGCAGTGTTTTGTATTTCAGCTTCTGCTAATCTTCAGATCCAGGTAAGGTAAACATATTGCTAGAAGAGAGCATCTTTCTGAGAACAAGGTATGTTTTCAAAAATTTAAGGCTTGTGATTAAGTTCCAAGTGCATTACTGTATTTGAACTGAACTGCCAATATGCATGTGAACACTATGTCCATGGCGACGACTCAAAGGAATCATAAGCACAGAGAATTATATTTTTCTTTTCTGTAAAACTTTTGTTTCTTTTAGGTACAGCATCATTAACGCTTGTGTTTTCAGGCCATCAACTCCTCACTGCTTAAACAGATATAGCAAACCTGCTTTTCCAAAAGCACTCAGGGAAAGGAAACGATGGCTAGTGCTACAGCATTTCTGTAGGATTCTAATGAACCAAAAGGGTACTAAAATAAAGAGTGTGAAAGAATGAATATAGGAATGTAAAGTAAAAGCTGTTAGGTAACCAGAGATTCCTACTACAATAGTGAAATAATCGTTATTAATCCTCTTGCTTGAACCCACCGAATTTGGGGATAAGCCATGGCATTAGACACAGATGTTGTTAAGATATACTTTGTAAGAACAGGCATCTCAGGAGAGAACATGACTTAAACACATTTTTGGGTCATGTCTCCTCTCCTGTATCCTCCTTATTCCTGCCAGTACTAATTAATGTACAAGCTCACACAAACATTGCCAGCAAGTGTGTGACAAGCAGCCTAAATGGGAAGCTTTTCTAGCATTAATGAAACACATGGGAAGTGGAACGGGGTGTAGACGAAGTACCATTATATGGATTATTCCATCTTTATAGTAAATGTCAAGTGCAAAACCTGCAAAAGAAACCTCAAGGAAGAGGTTAGATTCACAGTTTACTGATTCTACAACTTATGAGAAACAGTTACAACAGTTTAACAAATGTTTTCCCAATTAAAAACGTTGTGTTGATATATCAAAGCACTTGGAGTCAGTCAGAATACTCAGACAAAACACAGAATGCATGTGTAAACCCAGCTTATAACATTGAAGGACTAAAGCACTGCATCAGTGTCCAACTCCATCCCAACAAAACCCATAGGTATATTCTCCCCACAGGCCCTTTTCTTTAGCAGCTCCAGGCCTACTATTGATCATCATCTCCTCCAGTTATCTTTACTATATATATATATATATGGTTATAAAGAAGAATTCTTTTAGAAGAGCAAAAAAATAACACCTTCCTGCCCCAACCCAAAAAGGTACAAAATACTAAAAAGGACCTTTTAAAAGTCCAAAGATAATGAACCTACAGACTGAGAGCTCTCAAAATGCTTTCTTGTTTGTGTAACGTAGCTCTACTACTGCATCCTTATTTACACTGATGCATTGTTGCACACAAATCACTCCCAGACCCCCCCCTCTTCCTATTTTTCAAAGCTTGGAATGCAGCCTTGTATGAGCCTGCAGCACTACAGATGGGTCAGAGAGCCTTGCCAGCAGCCTTGCTCAATACCACAAGATAATTTTAGTGTCTTCTGTTTAAACACTGCGCAGTGAATATGATTTCTGATTCAAAATAATAATGGCATATGGCACAGCTTTAATAGCACTGCCATTTTGGGTGGAGTGCAAGGATTATTCGTTTTTATTCTAAAATAATAGCTGCATTAGCTCCTGCAAATGGACAGCAAAGAGTAATAAGGATGAACTATTCAAAAATGGAAGCTTTATGGTAAGGCATTCTGTGCAAGTTGGCTAAATGATGTAAAATTACGCACAGGAGTTCAAAGGTCTGGTGAGATGACAAAACGTTATTAACTAAGTATCTCTTTAAACGTAAAAAGTATGGCCACAGGGGTTGTCTGACTCCCCACACCTCCCTCTCCCCCTTCTCTTTTTTTTGACCATCAGAAAACCTAACTGGGAGTTAATACTTGACAACGTTTTGAACCATTCAAATACTCTGATAAAACTGAAGTACAAAAGGATTGCCAGCTGACTACCATTTACAACTGCAACTAAAGAAAAAAGAAACCTTTGAGAAGGACACAAACAGTAACTACAGTCCAGTAATTACCCAGTGACATCTATATTGCGAAACAGAACAAATGTCTGAATTTTTCATGTTTATCTAAGGAGAGAAAGAGGAAGGGCACTAGAATGACCAATCTGTCATCTTGAAATCATTTTTCCACTTCTTGAAGAAATTGGGAAAAATCTGTTAATAAGAAGAAAGCATGGCATTTAACAAATACTCAGAGGTAACTGGCTAACTATAGATACAGAAAACTATGTACAGTGAAATGACCAGCAGTACTAAGCATACAGAACTGCAGCCTCCTGTTAGGAATCCCTTAGGACAGACTGGTGGAGGCTGGTACTCTGTCACTGAGCATCCTGTATAAGTTACTGCTGAAGAGAGAGTATGGTATTAATGTTTGCAATTACTGAAATGGCTTGTCTTTTAATATAAGCATTTAATGTGTATAATTATTATTAGTTAATTATTGTGTCACTAACAATATTTTTTCTGTCCCTCCATTGGCCTAATTTACTGTATTGGCTCCAGTGCTGCTTCTTCCTGACTCATGCTCTCTTTAGTCCTGCCATGAAGGTGTCCTTGTAAGTGTCAGGTTCTAAGCTCTTTAGTTTTTCATTCTTAGGCAAGTCTGACCTATTAATTGATCCTATTAATAACACTTATCAATATTAATTATAAATTTACTGAATATTTTTATAAACCTATTTGACTTAACTTCTGGGTTACCTACATCAGCCTGGTAGTCGTGACTTGAAGTTATCTATCCAACACAGATAAAATCACCTCGGAGAAACACCTTGTGCAAACTTTTTTGTCTCATTCTTTATGATAACTGAATTAAATACAGCCATAATTTAGAAGTTGCTAGAGCACTAAATCTAGAAGCTACAGTAAAACATAAAAGGTTTCAGAATGTTGAGGACTACTTTCAATCATCGTAGCCATATCCATGCGTATTTTCAGTAAGTTTTATATTTTATATTCTATCTCCCCTAACTCAAAAGTAGATACAGACCAAATTATGAAGAATTAAAAGCTCAATATAATTTTATTTAAATTATCAAAAAAAAAACCCCAAAACCACGCACTCATGTAGCTGTGAGTATTAGGAAATACGTATTGGGAAAAGCGTAGACATGCTTTCTTAAAACCGATGACCAAAAACTATAGGCCACATAGCTGACCACCTCTTTCATTATAAGGGACAGCTCCTCGCAATCTCCAGTCTGCCTTAAGCCAGTCTTAAAATCCATAATCCAGGAAGAGAAAAAGGAGAAATCTGTCCACTGATAGGGCATAATGGCTGCAGGAAACTCTAGTCTCAAAACAACTCTGAAATTTAAGACAACTCTGCAAAAAACCACGTATATACTGGCTTTGTCTGGGACAGAGTTTGTCACAGTAGCTAGCATGGAGCAATGTTTAGGATTTGTGATGAAAACTTGTTAACATAAAGATGTTCTCGTCATTGCTGAGCAGTGCTTAAACAGAGTCAAGGCCTCTTCTGCTCCTCACCTCACCCAACCAGCGAACAGGCTGGGGGTGCATAAGAAACTGGGAGGGGACACGTTCAGGTCAGGTGACCCCAAGTGACCAAAGGGACATTCCAGACCATATGACAACATGCTTATCATATAAAAACCTGGGGGAAGAAAAAGGAAGGGGACGAGATGTGGAGTGATGGTGTTTGCCTCCCCAAGTCACCGTTACACATGATGAAGCCTGCCTTTCATGGAGATGGTTGAACACCTGCCTCTTTGGGGGAAGTGGGGAATGAATTCCTTATTATACTCTGCTTGTTTGCACAGCTTTTGCTTTACCTATTACACTGTCTTTATCTCAGCCCACAGGTTTTCTCACTTTTACTCTCCCAGTTCTCTCCCCCATCCCACTGGGTGGGAATAAGCGAGCTTAGTTGCCAGCTGAGGTTAAACCACAACAACGTGCTGAAGCTTTATGACATGAAGACACAGTGTTAGCTTAAGGGATGAGCTGCTATCACTTAACTGAGACAGTAGTTTAAGATGATCAGTGGAGGCCAAAAAGCTCATGTTGAGATAACTTTCTAACTGATCAAGGGGAAAAAAGAAAGAAAAATCTAAAAGTATGGTACTAATATGATTTTTACAATTTTTAGTCATTTTTTTTTCAAGGATTAATATTTCTATGAATGTAAAGAGTTTAAATAAGAGCTCAATGTCATGGAAATGATCTCACATGATCTACACTAAGGATTAGCCATTACAGTGATTTTTTTAATGCTTGACTTAGAGTCTTAAATTTGCAGACCGTCACAGCAATCGCCTGTATCTTACAGGCAGAAAGATTTTAAATTTGTTTCCAGATAACGAGGGTCTGATTACGGTGAATCTCAAAGTAGGACAGAATTAAGAAATTGAATAAACTGATTAGAAACTAACATAGTGAGGATGGTTAAGCTTACACTGATATTCACTGTATTTTATGCCATCGCATTTAAAAATTATCTAACAAGAACATTATTTGCTCTTAGTTGCATGATACATATTACTAAAATTATTATAAAAAATAGGGCAAGTAGGAAAAATCACATTAATGTTAGGTTCATGAAACCCTTCAATAAATCCACCTCTGCCATTCACCAACTGATGGTGACTGTCTTGTGAATTCTAGCAACAAGACTAAACCCTTGTAGATTGTAAATAGCTCTTGTAACTGCAGTAAACGATGTCTCCAAGCAAAAAATTTAAGGGTAATATAAACATACTAGTGCACAGCACATGAACTGCACTATTTCTGCTACCAGTTTACACAGTAATCTTGACATTTTTGTTTGTGTTAGCACAGGGTTAGCATTGTACATAGCAATCATCTGCATCGCCAAATCACTTTCTCTTCTAAGAATGTATTTTTATTAGACAAGGTAGACCGTCCTAATAACATGTTTCCAGGTACAAACTTTTTCCTGGTTTTGCCTTACAAAGGCTACACCATTATGTCTGCACTGTGGGTAAAAATATTTCAGGTAATGCACAGACTTAACAAGAGAGGTGAGATTTACTGCCACCTTAAACACTGGCTTGTGTCCCAGGATGTTCCAATACCATGAGACACAGCTGGAGTTATCACCTAATTAAGGACCATGTAATCGATGAGCTTTTGAAAGATAAGATCACTTAGGAGTCTACATTTAAGCATTCTTTAATTTTTGCTTTTACATAATATATTTCTTTTGTATGAGACTGGCAGTAGAAATAATGTTTAAAGAGATTAAATTGGGTAGTATTACTGCACATTTGTCTATTAATACCCAGAACCAGGTTTGTTTGTATTTACCAGGTGCAAGAAAAACCACACCAAAGGATCCTGACAGTCATACCATGATCTGGTTTTAGCACGAAGTGTCACATTAATACAAATAGTTAACTAAGGTGAGGAAAGTTCATGACAACTAATGGTTGGAAACTTCAGTGACCTACTATGTTCCAATGATCTGCATACAGTTAAAAGGCGTAATTTCACTTTAGAAATGGGAACCTTCCCCATTAGAAACAGAACATGGAGAAAAGAAATGAGACTAAAAAACATACTTTCCAGTCTGCATGAACCTGTCTCACCTGAAAGGCTTCATTCCATACTAATAAGCTTTTTGGATTTAAACTTCCTATGGGATCCATACATCTGAGTTCCGTAACTCTTTGAAAACATCACTCCAAGACCGAACTTATATTTTAAAAATCTGTGGGCTCTCTCCCATCTCTGTCTTTCAAACTCTAAAGAGTTGTAGAAAAGCAGCTTCTCATAAATCCTCTGTTTTCTTTACTGTCCAATACTGCATCAGTAATCTTTAACAAAGCAGCTTACTGAACAGCATCCACAAACTGTGGGAGAATTTTCATTTCCTGCACAGTGCTACAAATGATCTTAAGGTAAAAAGACATGGTGACCTATGAAGTAGAAACCTTACAGAAATTGTGTTTCCCTGTTTTCCTTCCCTGTAGCTTACACTTGAATGGATTGCTCATTTAGCAGCGTAACTATAGATTAAACTTGATATTTTAAAACCTTGTTCTTGAGAACTGGCTTAATACATATTCTGGAAAATAGCTACTGTTCTTGTGACTAGTATGGGCAGAGTACAGTCCACTGAGCAAGGTTTAATGAATAAAGGGAAATCCTTAGAAATTGTTTTGCTTTGTTTCCAGCCTGTAGCACACCTGGCTTCTGAATTTTACAGAGGGTTGAGAGTAAAGCTATATAATCTAGTATTATTCTTCAAAAGTATTAAAGCATAAAATTACCACTTACTGTAGTTTGTAAGACAAATTAAATATGAGATAAAATGGACCTTAATCTATATAAAAATTCTTTTTACTTTTATTATAATTTTATCTGTTTAAAGAAGCTATATTCAAATTGGGGATTATTTTGGGAAAGAATTAAACAGAACACCTAGGATAGTTTCATCTACTTCAAACAGCTATCATCAATAGAAGTGTTTTCAATATATTGTATAATTACAGGAATCATTCCAATGTCGGGATGAGATCTTAAACTACATATTCACAGGTGCAGAAATGAATTCATCAACTTTTCGCACTGGATTAGAAGTAGCCTTTTGCTCTGTTTACTTTAAAGGAAGAACAGGTCAATATATGAAAAAAAGGAGAATTTCTATAGGGAAAGGCTGGTGTTCCTCAGCATTTCACCTGGCACAGAAACTCCATTTGGAATGCAAAGACAAAGTCAGCAGGAAAGAATGTACTACACTAGTAAATGGCAATATATACTGATGGAGACTGAAAGCCAGGCTTCTATTTACAATGCATCTTCAAGAGTGCATAACTATGATTATAGTTATAATCTATGATTATAGATTATTTTCCCCAGGCAATGACCTAATTTTCATAAAAAGGCAAATTTTCTGTCACCTTTTCTCAAAAACTCTAGTTCTACACTGTTCACCCATGAACTGTTCTGTAAAACAAGCCTGCTCTTCTGCTCATCCTTTAACATCTTTCGTCTTTCTCACATTGAGAAGTACTTAATGAATAGGCTCAGCTCTCCTTGTAATGACCAGGACAGTCTAAATGCCACCACAAGCACAGTCATCCACACTCTGGTTCTGATACTCTCACAGATCACAAGGACTAGGAAAACAAAGGAGATAGTTTAAAGGTGCAAAATCTAACATCAAGCATCAAAAGAAGTTTAAAGGCTTTTCTGCAACCTTAACCTGGTAGTACTGGCAAAATGAATTAGAAATACAGACCATCCACTTCATCCAGTGAAAAAGGATAAGTGCATAAAAATGTTAATTAAGGACTGCTTTGCAATGCACAGCTAGAAGGCAGGCTCCTCTGGACATCTGACACTGGAATCTTATCAATCCGTATGTTCTTTTAAAGCAGTCTTTTTGAATATTCACCTCCCTGAAATTTAATACAAGTACAATACATAGCAGCGGAGACTGAACAAGCAAGCCTGAAAAACAAAACGTCAACAGTTTGCCTTCTTTCGTCTCTGTTAGAAATAAGGGTGAAAATGTAATACAAAATGCACTGCTCAGCTGAAACCAATGGTTTCGGAAACACAGACCCATTCCTAATAAACGAACTGGTCTTGTAAGAAACCAAGAGCCCAAAAAGCAAGTCAGCCTGTGCTTTTCTATGTATATTCCTCTTTTTATTTCCCCTCATTCCTCTTCTCTGAATGCTTTGTCCCTGTTCCCTCAACACACACCCTATTCAATCTCCTGCTCCTCTCACCTACCATCCTTGTCAGCATTTGAATTCAACTGTTCCACCACTTCTCTATTCTGTTGAAATACCAGGTGGACAAAATAAGAGCTGAAGGAGACAGCTTCTGGTGCTACTATTTCATTCTCATACTGTTTGTTACACTAAACTACCTTCTGGCACAAGACAAAACTAACTGACATGTTAATCTTGCTACTGTCACGACTGAGAAACCTCTACCTATTTCTGTGAATGAAAATTTTGCAAGGAAAACTCCTGATTTCTGCCACTGTTGAACTAAGATTTAGTCAACGAAATTCATGAATCATTCATTTATTTCATGAATAAATATCTACCACTACAATTTACTATCTGAAATAATAGTAGGCAACCAAAAGATCAGTGACCAATTTTCCTACTGGAATTAGTTAATCGTACTACTTCCTGATTACATTTTTAAGCACTTGCATTCTGGACCAGCACTCCTGAAATGAACAAGAAAGATGCTATTAATTTCCATAGGGATGTAGTTCATCTACCAGTTACCCTGTTTCTTTGGGAAGAATGATGATCCACAGGTTAACACACTTGTGATCGTTTACTAAGTCTTGAATTCAGTTTCTTGCTTCACTATAGATTTCTGACACAAGCTAGACAAATCAGAAATCACAGAATTCTGATTTTGGATGACTTCTTTTCTAACAGAAGACACTTCACAACAACGTCTGATGCAAACCCCAAATATTCACAGATTAGTTTTTTGCACAAAATTCAGACTTCTGGTCTTTATTTGTACTACCTATGGGGCTGAAGAACGAGAATCTCTCTTGATTTCAACCAACAAACTTCACAGCACAGAGGACTCTGGTCTCTGTCCCGTACTCAACTACTGTCAAATAAGACTTTGCAGGCAGCAGTGTCCCACAACAGAAAGTTAAGAGAGATGACACTACTCATTGTAGCACTTGTTAAAAATAAAATCTAAAGCAAATTTAAGTCTCTATTATTTATCCTGTTGTCTTATCACCTATGCTTTTAATATCTGAAACATTTCCCATTGCTGATTTTTCACTATATCAAACTATAATTAAATCTCTGCTAACACACATGTGCATACATGCTTTAAAAGAAGAACTGCTCAAGATACCATACAGCATACCTACATGTTTTCTCTGCCCTGAATTATATATCTCAGTATCCGTGTATTCAAAAGACAAGCATTTAAAAACATAAGCCTGAGGAGAAATGGGAGGGGGAAAACTGGGGAGAAAGAAAAAATAAATTAAGGATGATAAAATTATATCCATTATTTGAGCAAAAGGTCTCAGCGCTACTAAATTTCAGTTAGCTTTGTGCAATGGGTAACAGTAAAGAGTGAGATAATGGCCCAAAGCTATTTTTATACTTTACAGATAAGATTGATAGTATGTCAGGGACTAAACTGTTAAATGTCACCTGTTCATGATGTTTAACAAAAGGAGTTTTACCACGTGCAAAAAAACCACACAAGACAGTAATAATCACGTATTTTGGTTTATGAAAGACACCAGAAAGAAGGAAAACTTAAGTACAGTGACTTTGGTTTCCTTCTCTCTGATCCTGCTCCCTCAATACACCACATCACCCAAGCATCTTGTGCCTTTGTGATGAATGCAGTGGCTTGGGTTTCATTAAAGTTAGCATTCATCAATTTCAAGTTAATGTACACCTTAGAAAAGTGCTATTCTTTTCCCAGTGTGTAACAGGGCACTTACTTGCTTTCAAGATCTTACTTACCCACATAGAGGTGCAAAACATTTGGTTTAGAATACAGTAGAAGTTTTCAGTTGGAAGGACATACAGCAATCATATAGTCCAACTGCCTGAACTATTCAGGGCTGACCTAAGTTCACTTTACCTAAACCATTAAAAAACTCACTCATTTTGGAAATACCTATAAACTTCCAAAATATATTTAGACATTTCAGAAGACCTAGAGCTTCCCCAAACTCTACATTTTCTAGCCTGTATCAACAGTTTCATTACAGATACGATGTATAAGCGCTTGCTGACATGCCACCAGGCATCTTTCCTGTTGACGATTCTGACCTTTATTAATTCAAGTCTGTGCAATCTTCACCACTGATCTGTCAAAACTGACACCTTATCACACTAAGATTTTGCAGGGAGCATTCTGAAAGAGTTCACAGGGCATTACATTGAATCTACCTGATGCCCAGAGATGAAATTTACAGCTTTTAGTTTTTTCTTTTATATTTCTGTGGGAGGATGACCATACATGTTGCAATAAATAACCAAAGTAGATCGACACTCCAAAAAAATCTAACAAGTGGACAGTTGCATTATTTGCATTTCCTTTTAAAAATTAGTTTTCAAAAGCAGTGGTTTTTTTCCTGCTAAAAATAAATCTCTAGTGGCAATAATAAACAAAACAGTAAGTTTCTTAACACCTTTAAGTTAAAACAGTTACAGTTTGAGGCCCTTAGTTGTAGGTTCAGCATATAAATATGCTTCACAGAAAACCACACAACAGAAAAACAGTATAACAACACTAGCAAGCACATCTGCTGTTAGCTTTATTGCTTGGAAAAGAATCACAATTTGGGAAAACCGTTGTTTCAAATATGCCATTCCCTGAGCTGTTTTACAGGCAACAGTACCAACAGTCACCTGTGAATACATAAAGGGGATTCAAGACCCTAAAATGTTATAGGGCCTTTGTACTAATTCCTGTAATAAAGCAGACAGACACCATTAGAATTCTTGTACAGTCATAACATAGATGTGGTGACAAAGTTTCTTCTGTGCATTACTGACTTCAGTTTGTTACAGTAATGGATCTAAAAAGTTTTGTCTAGAAGTGACTAACTTTCTATCTCAGTGGTGATGAGGGTGTTTCAGTTATCCTGTCTCTTATGCCACAGAGGAATTCACCTGTTTTGCAGTACTTTTAAAGTGCCTGGGGGTAAACATACCATAAACCCAGAGATGACCCTTGCTACCTTCTGTCAGTTAAAGAACTCCCACTCATACTCCAGAATGTCCAGTGAACTGGATGCCACTTTTGCAGATACTAAATGCATGCATTACTAGCTTAGGGTATGGTACCACCCTACAGAAATGCGACCTGATTTATTCAAGAGACTTCTAGACAGGAAGCATAAACTCAATGGAACAAGGCACTCCCACATCAACTATTCCTTCCTTAGGAGATATTGCTGTCCCAGGAAAGGACAGTTACCTTGGAAGTTTATACTTTCTATTTAATGTTTTCTTATTACTTTTAAACTTGTGTTTTTCAGAAAAGACAACAGTATTTCTCTCATATAAAAATTTATCTGGCCATAATGGTAGACCACAGCTATATTCCCTGCAATAAACTGGGAATAATCACCCCATACCATATTCACTGCCGTTACTGATATACCGTTATTGGTATACCATTTCCATTCACCTTATTTAGATACAAAAGACATAGTTTATCAGTTTCCAAAGACACGAATGTTTTGTTATTAGATAAAAAAGCAGTACTCCTGCAAAAGTCCCAAAGCAGAAAATATCTGCAGTTATTTCCTGGTTCGTAGTCTCCTTCCGGGCGTAGCCTGAACGTACCTTCCCCCATAACTAATTTTCTTCTTTCATAGAATGGTTAGGGTCGGAAGGGACCAAGACATATAGTTACTTTTGAATACACCTGAGTCTAGTAGCAAGGAAATTTGATGTTTTGTACACTTTTCAGTATTTGGAGGTATAGAGTTTTCAGTAATGAACACATGCAATTCTGTGTGTTGTGATCAACTGGTGCAAACCACTAAACTTGATTTGCTTTGAAAAGTTGTGCTGGTATTGATAAAGCACAGAATTGTTTCTCAGATGAAATGGAAGGAAGAAATAAGAATATTTAGTATAGGATATAGATATCAGTGCAAAGATAACCTTGTTTCTCTTAATAGGGTGCACATTTCAGTTCAGCATTAAAAGTGATTGATTTTAAAGAATCAGAAAGCATCCTCAAGGGAACTTGAGGTCACCTGCTCTACAGGCGAGAGATCACAGAAGTTTAATACACAGGAAGAAATCAAATACACAATACCACCTACGACAGAAAATCCTGTATTTCACAATGACAACAGGACCAGCTGTGCATTTTTCTGAAGCGTGTGGAAAAGCATACCAAGTCATCTCTTGCACAATACCCAAGCTCTTTAAATAATTATGGAACATTATTAAGACAGAAGACATCTTTAAGACTAGAACAGCATGAATTTTCCTTCATTCCACAACTAAATTCAAAATAAATGAGACCACTCTAAGACTATGCATAGCATAGTCACAGGGTACAATTTTCTCTCTGATATAAGAAAGTGAAGTTTCTAAACCTGGGATGTGACATTCTAGCTGCAGTACAAGTGACAGAAAACAACCAACAGACTCAAAAGGACAAAATTTTATGCATGCAGGTTTCAAAATATGACTTGCGCAGGTGATACTCCTACAAACCAATTTGCAGTACAGTGGGACAGAACAAATGCCTCCCTGTCTTCAATGATTCAATGGAACCCAGAAAGTAACCCATGACAACACTATATATTAAGAAGGGAAAAAAATTAGAGGAGGTGTATAGGCTGTTGTGACTCCTTACTTCTTTGGGAATTCTTGAAGTTGATCTGACTCTCCTGTGACATCTCAAAGGTTTCCCAATGAGAAGAGTGTTTGCCACTTGCAACGTATTTTAATCAAATAAGAGAATCTCTGAATTAAACACCACATTTTATTCTAAATGCCGATAAATAATCTCGGGAGACAAGGAAAAATTCTGGGAATTGTTATCAATAATTCTTATTTCTGTTCTCCAAGTAAAAATCAATCTTAGGAGTGCCAGTCAATTATCATATTTACTTCAAGTGTGGTTCTACCACTTGGTACCGGCAGGATCAGATTGATAGCACATAACACCACATGAGAAGACTGTAAGTGATCCCATTTATCCCCAAAGGCAGCATCTGGACTACACAGGAAGAAGAAAACTCTCCTCCACAAATCTTAAAAATATGGAAAGACCCGCTACAAATGTAAAAAAAGACAGGCAAAAATAAACTAAACATTGCTACTGGAGCCACTAGGTAAATAACCACATCTGCTGGAAGAAAAAAAAACACACCTGTGACCTCAGCATCAAGGTATTATACTACATGATCTAGATTTGAAGTACCAACCACTATACTATATCATTACTCATGAGTAATGAGAGATACCTTTAAGGCTATCTCAATCAAATATACCGACACCTTCATGAAAACACAGTGCATCTCATACAAAATTTAATTTGCACATAATTCATCACACTTTGGGCTAGTGACTTAACCAAGACCCAACTACAGAAAGCAAGTGTTCTGGGCCAAAGATGACAAGGAAGTACTTGCATTTGTGACATGCCCCACACAGAATCAGGACTGATTTCTGTCAGTGACAAAACGGCAATTAAAATCCTCACCCTCAACTCTTTTGAGCTAGGCATAAAACCACATACAATTCTTCCAGCTGCAGCCCATAGATCAGGAAGGAAAGTCTGAAGTTAAACACATACTTAAACACCTTCTGCAGTTTCTAGGAAGAAATATTCTCCTTAACAATGCTTTGTTTCTGGACAAAGAATTTGCCTAGAGAACTGATCAAAGAAAAGATTTGTTGGACAAGATGATGAAACTGCCTATCTTCATTTCTTATATTTTATTATTACATATCACAGTACCACACACTTCCTGATTCTACTAAAGAATCTCACTAATCAACCAGAGATTGTTGTTGGGCTTTTCCTTTTTAGAAGTGAAAGGGGTGTTGGAGGGTCTTTACTACCTGCTTTTTGTTCAATGTGGCTAGCTTTGAAGCAACTCCCTCTGAAATGAGGCAGATGGTGTATCCTTTGAAGTACCAGCTTATTCAAAGGAGAAGCAGAAAAAGAGAAACAGCTCTATTGCAGTTACTTTATTATGCAGTGCCCTTTTAATCTCATAGGGATGACCACAGATAATCAGAAGATGAAATCATGATTCCTCTTGCCACAGCTTTGCAAAAAAGAGAAATAGAGAGAACTACAAGGAATTAGCTGAAGCTTCTCAATACGCAGTATAGAAGAAAGGCTTAGTTGTAATGATCCCCTATCTCTCAGTGACAGAGTATGAATGCAATAGTGATTTTTAAATCTTCAGGAACTATGCAACTTCCTGCTTTTCGGTGTAATGAAAGATAGAACGATGGAAGCTATCTAAAAGATTAATCTAAAGAGACCAGACTCTATGTTCTAGCAGGAAGACAGTTGAACAGTAATGGTCACATACTTGATTGGTTAGTATAGCCAGATCCAAAAGAAATTAACCAAATTCCACTACTTTATCATTATAAATAAAGACATAATCAATTACTACGTTAAATGAACTGCTAGGTGCACGTTAATAGCTTCTTGTTCTTACATGATCTATCTGTAGGAATACAACGGAAAGGAAATTCTCTTTAATAGGAAAGAGTACAATTACTTGAAGACTGTGAAACTACCTGAATCCTCAGTGACGCATTCAACCAGGGTCTAGATGTTACCCAGATTTTCATTACTTACTGGATTTCATTAGAAGTTTGTTCAGAGCACTGGTAGTTCCCCCCTCACAGTGACACTTAGGTTTTAGTTTGAGCTAATTGCTTCTCAATCAGTAACTTACTTGTTCCAGGATCAAGGCTATTAAAACAACCCATAAGACTGCATTGACGGAAACAAACTGTCCAGCTAGAGCTGTTTAGTCTGCTGCTTCCAGGGAGTTTAAGATATTAGTATTTCAAGACTGATGCTATGAAACATTAACACTCAGTCACAGAAAAGTATTAATACAGAGGTGTGTTCCTGTTACAAGTCACAAGAACAGCTCAACATGCCTGATTCAAGTTTCCAGAATACAGCAGATCATGAGCTTTAGACACACTTAAGAAATCTCAGCACAGACTGCTACAACTTCACAACTATAGAAATACTTTTGACCCTACTAAATCTCTTTCTAAAACATCTTGCATGCATTAACCCCATGCAATAATACAGGCTTAGGGAGGAGTGGCTGGAAAGCTGCTTGGCAGGAAAGGACCTGGGGGTGTTGGTCGACGGCCAGCTCAATATGAGCCGGCATGTGCCCAGGTGGCCAAGGCGGCCAGTAGCATCGTGGCCTGCATCAGGAACTGTGTGGCCAGCAGGACCAGGGCAGGGACTGTCACCCTGTACTGGACACTGGTGAGGCTGCACCTTGAACCCTGGGGTCAGTTTTGGGTCCCTCACTACAAGACAGACACTGAGGGGCTGGAGCATGTCTGGAGAAGGGAACAGAGCTGGGGAAGGGTCTGGAGCACAATTCCTGTGAGGAGCAGCTGAGGGAGCTGGAGGTGTTGAGCCTGGAGAAGAGCAGGCTCAGGGGAGGCCTTATCGCTCTCTACAGCTACCTGAAACGAAGATGCAGAGGTAGGGGTTGGTCTCTTCTCCCCTGTAGCAAGGGATAGGACAAGAGTAAATGGCCTCAAGTTGCACCAGGGGAGGTTTAGATTGGATGTTAGGAAAAATTCCTTCACGGAAAGGGATGCCAGGCATTGGAACAGGCTGCCCAGGGAGCCGGCAGAGTGACCATTCCTGAAGTGATTTAGACAACGTGCA
This sequence comes from Rhynochetos jubatus, assembly GCA_027574665.1. Classification (NCBI taxonomy): domain Eukaryota; kingdom Metazoa; phylum Chordata; class Aves; order Eurypygiformes; family Rhynochetidae; genus Rhynochetos; species Rhynochetos jubatus. The sequence goes on from CM050662.1 coordinate 7,695,916, forward strand.
GATGTGGGTGGTGCTTATGGACATGGTTTAGTGGTGGACTTGGCAGTGTTACGCTAACAGTTGGATTTGGTGATCCTAAAGGTCTTCTCCAACCTAAATGATTCTGTGATTCTCTCTCTCTCAATCAGATGAGCTGAAACTACCCTGTGTGGCTTCTAAAACCCCCAGCAATGCTGTCCTTTATAGAAGCAGCTTGTTACTGGGAAGGACAGAGAGCTTCCAAAACATGGAAATCAGAGAATTATGAAGGAAGAGTCCTAAAAAAAAAAAAAAAAAATCAGATAAACTCCAGCTACATCACTTTATAACCCAGTGGTCTTTCTCAATGTGGTCAAACTGAATGGGAAAAAAAAGGAAAGGTGGGTTAATACTAAAACTTCTGAAAGTTCGGTTTGAGAAGAGAAGCTAGGTACAGAACTACATGCACTTGAAATGCCTTAAGGAAGGCAGGTTCTATTGACTCTAGAAAAGCTGCTGCCGAATGCGAGTTTACAATATAAGACCATTTCACAGAGGGAAATGGGGAGATCCCCACGTTGGAAAAAGTCTTCAAAAAGTGCAGACTACATCTATTTTAGAAGTAACATTACTCTGAGTTTAAGGATATGCCCTTGACTGAGGGTTTCCTGCTCCCCTTCCCCTGCAGCCTTTAACTCCAGTTTAATTACAAAAGAAATCAAATTTGTATTTGCTGTCATTATGAAAAGCTGCCCAGCACGTGGACACATTCAATTTTCTTTCTAGAAAGCATGAATCTCCATGCCAGGAGAAAGCTACTTTTATATTTAAGTCACACAGTATTTTGGGGTCTTGCTGAGAAGAGTCAAAGTTCATTGATTTTGCTATTTTTGATCATCAGATCTGAATAAAATTTTTTGTTGAGGGTAAAACTAGAAACTACAATAGCTCCACATGTGGAATAACTGCTGAAGTCTGCAGAACTTTGGACTACCCATAGGCCAGCCAAAAAAATGTTAAAGTGCTATTACCATAGTACAGAATACTTGTACTATAGAGGAACTAAAGGTAAAAGGAAAAAACTCCTGACAGCTAACTAGCAAAAATATGCTGCTCTCATTTGAAATGCCAGAGGAGTTACAAAAGCAGAAGGGCACACACACACAAGAAAACAAATGGACAGGTTGTACCACATAATGATAGTAACATATACTGTCTCTGAAAGAATATTATTCACACATGGTGATAACAGTTCAAACTTCTGAAATATTTTTCTACAATTGTACACTAACTGCCACATTCTGGAGGAAAAGAAATTAAATATGTATTCCACTGTCCTACACCATATACCATTTATAAGTTACTTTTCAGGGATAAAACTATGTCAGTGTTTTGAGAAAATTTCAAGGAGCAAGTTTGTTGCCTCATGAATCATGTTTGCTGCAGATTGTAATGATACACAGATCTTGGAATTACTGGTAGTTGCAGAAATATTCCAAAGAATGCAGTATTTGTCTGACACTGATTACACCTAAGTCTAAGCTAAATTTGGTTTTAAATGAGCACCAAATGTGGTCTGAAAAAAAAAAATTAAAGCCTATGGAATTTCCACTTACAAGCCTTAACAAGTTATTCTGCCCAAGTCAAATCAGTCCTGTCAGAAATACTTTCAAGTTTTTTTTTTTTCTAGTCCTCTTAAATAATTTAACTAATGGTGATTTCATTGCTTGCCTTGAGAAAATATCATGTGTAAAACCACATTGTCACTGTTATTATTTTCCTTGTGCACTAAAGACTAAATTAAGACATGGTAATCAAGATGCAAAATAATACCTTCTCATAATTTCTCTTTGTGCACTCACTGTAACAGAGGCATACGTTGTCTTTTTCAAAATCTACACTTTCTACCTCAGTTAACCTTTTCTTTCAAAAGGAAAAAAAAGGATAAAAACCAGTCTGGCAAGCATCCCAATAACAGAGAATAATTTGGGTAGCAGAAAAGCAATTCAATTTTCTGACAGTTTTTATGATAATCAAAAACCCAGGAGAAACTAGTAAATTCATTTTGTTCATGGTCAATTTGCCATAGCGCTTCCTCTTCCCCCTCCCATCTCCCAACTCTCTACCATCTCAACTTTTTGCTCAACAGGGAAGTGTAAGCATCATTATGTAGCAGCTCAACTGGCTCACTGAAACAGGCAAAGATCATAATTCCTGCAAACAAGCTCACTTATATACTCTGCCCACTGCGCATAGCTTCTGTAAATAAACTGAGCCCAGATTACCACGCAGCCACCCAAGTATACTGTGTTGCTATCATAGACAGACACATAAAAGTTATTTGAGCTCCTCCTTGAAGACAGACTCTCTGAACTGATACTGAGCTGATGAAATCTCACTGAATAGTTTGCTGGATGGAGGAGAGGGCTGCTACTAAAGGGCTGAAAGATGCCAGTCCAAGCAGGAAATATGCACAGCGCATATCAGACTGCTTTTCAGAAAAACAAAAAGTAGGGTTCTCCTAAGGATCAGACACCTCAGATGCTGCAATAAAAAGGAAAGACCACAAGGGAAAAATCTCTTTTGGTGACAGCAGGTTCCCATGAGCTGAAAGTGGTGCCTGCTGGCAAAAAATGTTAGCCTGGGATCCCAGCAGGAAACATTCAAGAGCTTGCAGTGGCTAAAAGCTTCTGTTTTTGTAAACAAAAAGATATTTTGCCAGCCAGATGGGGCTTTGCAAGTGCTTGCAGCTCTAATATAAAGAAATACTCTGAAAGGAGTAAACAGTGGGTAGATGGAAATACCAAAAGCTCATCTTTTTTTGTCACTTAAATAATTAAACCATATCTTATTGACTAATGAAGTTATTTAAAGACATCAGAGTAACATTCCAGCCAGCATAAGCAACTGTTTTTGCCTGAAGTGACATGTTCACAGCAGCAGATTATATTATTTCTTTGTAAAATTTGTTCTGCCATTTCTGCAAGAGAGTTATTTTTAGCTGACAGATAACACGGCAAAAAGATACATACATGCAAAGCTTCAAACGAAATGAATAGTGACTCATCAATCTGAGACTACTCTTATAACAAGAAATGTCAATAAAATATGGATTGGCCAAGGGCGCCTTTCCTCAGCAATAAAAACACTCAATTAAGAGTTGTCAAGTTATATGCAAAACTAGCCAATGTAGTACAGTGTGTGGCTTACATGTGTTAGATTAGAATTGTCTAGTAGGTGTGAAAACTATTTCCTAAGAACTCATAGGGATACACTTGCATATTGCACCCCACCCACCCCCTCCAAAAAATAGTTGGAAAAAAAATAGTTCCTAAAAAAAGTAAAATAACTTATCCTCCATCCAAGCTTTCATTAGGAAGCAACATTACAAAACAAGAAGAAAGAATTAGTTAAAGAATTATATTCAACTGTCTACTTGATGGTCATCTTTTATCCAGTGTATGGACATTTATCTTTGTGTTTCCTGTAAGTTATAACATTTTAGAAAACCTACAGGAATTCAGAAGGCCACCTTTCTCAAAATGTATCTTAACATGGAAGATACACAAGCATTTGGATACAGTCTGGCAAAACATTTTTCATTAGTTCAATCTCAGTGCAGTAATCAGGCATTGCTAGAGGTCTACGTGGTGATGAATGAGGATGTCTCCAGTTCCACATTATGATTCCTGCTTACAGAATTGAAGCATTGAAGAAATTTGGAACATCCTTGTACTGTTTCCACATTCTAAAAAACAACCAAAACCAACCCCAAAACAACCCTTTGGATAGACTTCATGCTGATAGAAAAAAGTTTATAAGCTCTACATGCTGATAGTATTTATGAAGGAGTACTGCTGGAATTTACCATGCTGCTTCACAGCTTCTTCAGGACTGAATCAATCAGTTTGACTACTGCTGGAAAAGGAAGATGTGACAATTTTATTTTCTCTACTAAAAATTATCCTCTCCCAGTGCACTGGGAAAATTAGAAAGAAGCATGATCTGAGAGAAATTGAAGGTATTTACAAGCCCCTTAAAGCTTTTAGGGTAAGACTGAAGTAAGATACAAATTGTTCTGGAATCCCAAGTCCAACATGGGTTTTGCCCTCTCCACAAACACAAGTGACACAAGGTTCATTAACCTCTTAAGTGTAATGAACTGTAACAAAATGAATCAACAAAAAGTTTTATTTATGATTTGTAAAGAAAGAAAATTGGGGAAACACTTCTTTCACTTCACATCTTAAAATCACTGGTTCTAGAATAGAATCATTCAGTTCTAGAATACTATAAATTTTAGATTCCCACTAGGCTTTGATGTCCCTGCCAGTGGTTCCAAAAAAGATACTACTGAGATTACAGAGACCCTTAAGACTATCATTAGGGTACATGGAAGACTGTTCCCTAGTTACGTAACTATCTCCTCCCTACTCCCAGCTTCTATACACATAGACTGATACCTCCATTCCTCCTCATGATCTGAAACATCCACAGTTAACAAATAGGTAACACAGACTTTCCTGATGCAGGTGTAAGTGAAGTCCCCTATATTACATAGAATTCTTATTAAGAATATTGTTTAATATTGGGAATTTTCTACCGAAGGACAGTTCGTTTGGAGCTGTGTGGAGTTTTACGCAGTTTGGTTTAACACGCACCCCCCCCCCCACAGAGTTTGGAAAATGCAGCAAACATTTACATGTTTATTTTTAGTTCCTTATTTTATTACATAAAATTTGTTTTTCCAGTTAACCTAAGAAATTCAACTTTGTTTCTCCCCTAGGTCACAAAAGGCCAAAGCTAAAGCTCTAAAGCGGTCAAACCATTTTACCATCAAATATACAAATATATTTAACGCGAATCTGGAAATCCAGCCTTTGTAAGTCTTATCTTGTTTCAGAGTTCTATCACATAGGAGTATTTTACTGCTTGTTCAGGTGTGTTGGTTTGGTTTTTTAAAGGTACACTGAACTCATTCTTGTGGTTTGTATGTTTGCAGAAATCTTATCTTTTCTGGAATCTTACCAATCTGGTAAGAGTTACCCAACAGTATAGCTGAGTTAATTTAAAAGGCAAACCAATTCATAGAAGTGAAGTGACTGAAAGAAATTTATATTCTACAAAATCCCTTGACTATAATGTAAGCACAAAGATACAATATGTTATCATAGCAATAAGGCATGTTTTAAAGGTCTTCTTTCCCATCTGTAAGGAAAAAAGTGCTCGAGTTTAAAAAGATTTAAATGATGCTAAAAACTTTTGTAATGGAAACACTTTGTAAGTATTCAGTCTTTGTTCTTGAGACTGACGATTTAGAACTGTTTGGTTTTATTTTTTGGGGTGGTGGTTGGTTTTGGAGGGTTTTTTTGTGGCTTTTAGTTTGGTTGTGAGGAGTGGTTGGGGTTTTTTATTATTTTTGGGTTGGGGGTTTGGGGGAGGATGTCAATTTATTTGGTTGTTTTGTTGGGGTTTAAAGTAAAAAGGCTCCCCCCACCCCTATACAGATCAGTCCTTAGCCTTCCTAGTAAGTGATATGATACAGCCCCCAGTCAGGTGGCTCCCAGGCTCCCTGCCAGACTTGTTTTGCTATGTCCATGTCTGTCTTGTACTGGGGAACCCCAAACTGGACACAGTACTACAGGAGTGTTCACAGGTGCATTTCTCTGCCCTGTCTACATCAACGCTAACACAGCCCAGAATACAGCAGGCCTCCTTTGCCACAAAGGCAGACTGTTGACTTGTACAACCCTTGAACCCACAGGACACTCAAGCATGTTGTCTTCTGCAAATCTGCTTTCTAGCCTGCTGGTACCCAAACTCGGCTGTTGTATGGGGTTATTCTATCCCAGACACAGGACTTAGCATTTTCTGTTGCTGAATTTCATGAGGTTCCCATCACACCATGTCTCCAGCTTGGTAAGAATAGTGGCATTACACTCCAGCAGAACTACTACCCTGGAATTGGTATCACCCACAAACTTGCAGAGAGCATCCCATTCATTCCCACCACTCAAGTTAATAAAGATTTCTAAAAGCACTATCCCTACCATTGCAAAGTGATGCTGCTAGTAACTAGCAACCAACTTTGCATCCTGAAGTCCAGCCAATTTTCCACATACCTTACAGTCACCAATCCAAACCATATCTAACCATCTTGGCTCTAAGGATACACCTTGTGAAAAGTCTTGGTGAAGCCAAGGTCAACATCAGGAAAGCAAGTAATCTCATAAGAGAAAGCTACCACGTTGATCAGGTACAGTTTGCCCTTGCTAGGCTGGCTTCTTGTCCTGCCTGTGGGTGGTTGTACCTCCCCAGATCCTCCTCCTTGTCTTTCTGCAAAGGGGCACATTTTCTTTATTTCACAGTTATTAGGAACTTACCCTAATCACCATAAACTTTCTGCTGTCAAGCACAATAATCAGGTATGGACAATAACCTAAAAATTACAGTAGACCTTAAAGAAGCTACTTTGCATGATTTGACACCCTACAGTCTCAGAATCCAGTTCATACACAGAAAGCACATATTCTTAGTTTTCTCCAGTTTTTCTTAACTTGCTTTGTACTTGCCAATTCTCAGTGATAGTTTTCTCCATTCTCCCTCTATTTCTTCATCATTTTTTCCTGGAAACCTGGTAAGCAGAAAGAAATGCCATTTCAAGTGCTTCTGTACTATGTCTGGAGAAAACCTCTGTGTATGCAACAAAATTTCTACAGGGCTTCATTTTTCACAGCTGCTTCAGAGAACTATAATCTTCACTCCCAAATGTTTCTAATCATTGTTACTTTTTTACATAAACACCTCACACTGAGGACATGCTTTTGGACTACATTATCAGAGAGAAAAACACACATGTTCTGCTGAAAACATGCACAAAGTATTTTTCAGTCCTCAACAGATTCTCACAGTAACCTCTGATTCCTTGAACTGTATGGACGCACACTGGTCAGATGCACAGAAAAAAACTAATGAGCTAGAACACTTGGCTAATAACTGTTACTCTGATAGTGAACAGTATTTATATATGCATGCTTATTACAGCCCCCCCATCATACATCACTACTTCTAATCACTTTTAAGAACTTTCGCAATCCTTTGCATGCCAGGTGACTGAAGATATGAATCAACACCCTGGTGTCACACCTTTCTTACAAACAGGAAGAGAGGCAGTCTACCAGATACATATAATGGTTTCATGAATAAAACCATGTGTTGCTTTATGAATCAACCTGACACCTGAAACTGCACCTAGAATTACAGAGAAAGACAGTGCCGTTGTCAGACAAATGATTTAATACCTTAACTGTAGCTCTCACCATTCAACAGGCAGGCAACCAGCTGAAGTGTGTAGATGTGCAACACTAAACAATAACATCTGAACATCCTCTTAAGTATATGGTTATATAGAGCACATTCCTCCAGTGTAATCAAAAAACGTCCAAACCCCACATTGTCTTAATAGGCTAAGCAGAGGTAGCTTGCTTATCTTAACTGGTTATCCTCAACATGCAAAATATTTAACATCATTTAACAGCTACGTGAAAGGCTGAGGAAATGTACTTAAAGCTGATTTCAGACACAGGACTACATCTTAAGACAGCTTTCAGTCTCCATGCTAACTTGATTACGCTAACACAGTAGCAACACACACAAACACTGCGTTGCTAAGGTGTACCCTCTAAGACTTACTATAGTGAATTGTACAGTTGGGATCTCAGTGCAAAAAACCCTCAGAAAGGATAGAAACGTCTGCACAGAAATCATATTTAAAAGCCCCCATACAATAAATACTCATTGTCCCCCAGTGCTCCAGAGATACTTAAGCAAATATCAACAGACAAATTATAAGGCATAATGGATTAGTTGTATTAATATAGCAAGATCACAGACGACTTATGTATCCAGAAGGATGGCATTGCCGTCCTACTTCCAAATACTATAATCTACAAAGATTGGATCAATTGAGACTTGGAAATAAATAACTTTGCACCTCTTTTTCAGTGAAAAACAGCTTTTTGAAAGATTATGATCATCTCCCTCATTTCTTATTAATGACACGTTTGTAATATGAATTTAGGAACTTGTGGTATCTGTGACCTCCCACAGGTCATTTGTAACTATGTTTCCTATGAGTTATGAGCTCTTGCCATCCATGGAGTAACTTTAATCTGGTGACAGTAATGAGACAAATATGTATTAGCTTCATGCCTCTGAAACTGTAATGCCCCAAGTGAATCCTTGACATTTACTATTTGCAATTTCACCTCATGTAAAATTCAGTGTAAAAAACAACTGAAACGCATGAATGTGTTTCCAAGTTATTTCAACTTCATACTGACTCATTAAAGTTAAAACACAGTATTTTCCAATTCATTCAACGAATAAAATCACCACATATAAAAGGGGATGCCATATCCAGTAATACCATGTGCTATGACTTTGGCACCAATCTCTTTTTCAGTTTGTCTCAGATTTGCTACAAATGCTCTAAGAACTTTTGCAGTCTATTTTGATCATCATCAGTCCACAAGCTACTGACTGAAGGGCAACACACTTGGCTCTTCACTTTGAGGACAGCATAAGGATTATTTGCCTCAGCACAGGGGCGCTTGCAGAGTGTCTTTTCTTCCATACAAATCTCCAAGATGATTTTCCAACACCCGTCCCATTTCCACAAGGAAGCAGATAGAAGGACTGTGGGGCACTCTCAGGATGGTAGCAGACAGCACAGTACTAGGAGAGGCCAAGACTACCTGAGGCACAAGGTCCCTCACCACTGCTGTAGGGTACAAAGAGTCTGGAACATCCCATCCATAAGCCATCAAGGCTGGTTTGCTCCATGACTGGCATGATCAGTCCCTATATACCTGTCAAACAATCAAGACTGCTCTGGTTGCAATGTACCATCAGGCTAGATAACCAACAAACACACAACACATCAGTATTTGCACAACCCCACTTACGATGGTGACAAAGCATGTACTTGAGAAAATAAAAAGTGAGGCCTTAACTAAGACTTCTGTAGTGCTGGGAAATAAATTATGGATTCTCTATTAACATTTGCAATAATGCAACAAAGTTTTAAAAGACCAAATCTCAGAATCAAAGGACATACTGTTCATAGTTTAAACACTGCCGAATCACTTGCTCATAAACCTGGTACATTGAATAAAACAAGCAAACAAAAAAACCAAATACACTACATGTGAAAAATATTCATTTTGGTTTGATGTAGGAATGTTTCTATACATTTTTTTTTTAGAAGTGGCAAGTAATTCCTACTTAAATTTCATTGATAATAAAATGTATTAATCTAAAGCTATAACTGTATGACTGAAATCAAGTCCATGACACTCAAGCCGGAAAAACACTTTTTGTCTTAAGTAGGTATGTAGCAACCTTCCACCACAGCAAGCTTACAAAGTCCAAATTCTCAGACAGACTCCAAAGTAAAATCCAAAGTCTTGGTGGGAAGAAGGGGAAGAGCAAAGAACTTAGTCCCGTTCAGGACTTGGAACTATGGAATACATTCCAGCCACAATTTATTCTACTGTGATAAGGGCTCAAGTAAGATTATATACTCAAATACTTCCAAGAAAAATTACTTTAACAATAAATATATATATATATATCTCTTAAAATGTTTAAAAACAGTTAAAATTTCAGTGCAAATTCTGGCTTGCAAAACTTATAAAGCAAAGTATTAATTCCTTTAAGGCACCTGGAAAATACAAACTAGTATGTCAGTTACTTCTCTCCTGCAATATATAATCTGCTTCAGCATTATTGGTGACACTGAAGCAAAAAAAAAAAGTCTTGCTTTTATGAAAGGAATTTTACAAATCATCACCAATATCAATATATTATGTATTTATTGTATGTCATCAAGAGAAAAATTCCTCTGTTAAAAACATAATAGTTAAACATTCCATTTTCAAAACAAAGGTATCTGCCAAGATAAAATTCTTTAATACACCTACAAAGATATCAACTCATGTACTTCTAAAGTAGCATGCAGTGTATCTAGCAAGAACACGACAAATATTATCAAGCTAAATATAGCACAGGGACACGAATCTGTAGATTGTCCCCACAGTCAAAGCAGAAATGGAGGTTTCTCAGGAGGCAACTTAAAACAGAAACCTGCCTGATTTAGCCATTTGCACCGGCTCAAGAGTGTGTACATCATCTCCAACAACTACAGAAGGTACCCATATAGCTGCTAGCCTGAGATTTGAAAACCAGCCTGGAAGACATTCTGACATTATATGCCCTGGTCTTTTGTTGGGACTTACTTGTTGCACTTAACCGTCAGGATGATTCATTCCACTGCATTTAGTGAAATTCTTCAGATACAGGACTTGAGATCTGCCTGCAGGTGCTCTAGATTTCAAACCATTGATAAAAACCAATGTAGATCCTCCATTAGCTGAACCTCCCCCAACCCCACTGGGTATTTTTCTTACATGGCAACAACTCATTGCAGCTCATAATATGCTATCTCAGAACTCGCTAACCAGGAGCAGAGTAACTATTTACAGTGATTCCAAAGAAATCTTTACAGTCTATTGGGTAAATAACCCTTATTTTCAAAATCCTTATATTATAATAAGTAGCTTAAAACCCAGAACTGATATTTTGTCTGACGGACTGTAATGGATCCTCAGGAAATAACAGGTATCTTGTGAAGTCTCTTCATATATAATTATGTGATGACTAGTGACTTGATGTTAAAATAAAAATGGATACACATAAAATATCAATCTACAATTACATAGGCAATTTCAGTGTCCAATTCTGGACCACCTGTCAGTAATGATGGAGCATTTCTTGGCTCACAATAAATAATATGAAATTGTTAATGTCTCCAACCATTTCCCAGTGCATTCTATTTGGGACAGATTCCTTATTCATTACTCGGGCAAAACTTTCCGGCAAAGGGTACAAGATAACAATGCTTCTTTATGAAACCTACTTCCTGAAATACAAAAACTTCTCCCCTATCTTAATTGTGTAGGAAAAGCCACATAACTAGAACATTTCTTATGTAATAATTCTCTAAGATACTTGCAGACTTACTTGATAATTTTGAACACATACTGGACCACCTGTACTTTTTAGGTCAGTGACTGTTGTAAATAAAGCCATCTAAATTGAACACAACAGACAACCAGTATTTGCAGGCCCTTTCCTACCACTCTCTTTCCAAGCAATTAATACAAGGCTGGAACGAAGCAGTAGTCTGAAGATTACGGACTTCTGGAAATTGGAAAGATTAGTCACAGATGTCTATAAATAATCTGTTCTCCAAATAAACATTAGAAAAGACTGCAATATATGGCACACTTCAGGAAAAATTGTTCACAGGGCTTAAATTAACAGGAGGACTAACTCAACACAGCCATCCCATATTAAAGTACACACACACTACACAGAACAACTGACAAGAAATCAGGCATCAAATCAAAATGCCTATGTATGCCAAAAGACATAAAAGATTAAAATATGAAGTGCAGTTTGACAGGAATTCTCCACAATTAGCAACTAAATGAGGTTTGGCACTCTTCTGCAGGTACATTTGTACATGGCACTATTACCACAGTTCTGTAACAATTAGGAGACCATTTAAGCCCAATTTAAGATATTCATAATGCAGTGACTTACACTTTTCGTTAATGAGAAAAGCTTCACAAAATCATTACGTTTGTGTACTTCAACAGAAATATCCTAGCATAATTTAAATGTGTGACAGGCCTTTTGAGTGAGCTTTTTAAGGTTCTTACACAGCAGCCACAGAACTCCACAGAAATTCCAAAGAACCTTTTGTACAGGATGTGTTAAAAAAACAACAAAATACTTAATTTAATAGGAGGAACAGATAGTAAACAAGAAGATAATTCCATAAAACTAAATAGGTGTATCACAAGTGTCTCATGCTTTTGGCACAACACGCCATGTCACTACTTACGTCCCAATGTCTTCATTATTTGCTCTGTCATACTGTAACAACATTACTTTTAAAATATTTAATTCTATGGTTTAATATAGAACTGTAAATAATTTTATATTACCCTTGATTTCTCCATGCTTTTCAGAGATAATCTTTTTCGTGCATTTAAAAATACTACCTCATTTCTCATCTGCTACCACACACACACAAAAATCCACACCTCCAGAAAGACAATGACCTCATTTCAGAGTTTTACAGAAGCATTTAGATAATCCATTGAAGACTATCTTGTCACAGAGAAACATCCCCCCACTGTTCTTTACTTGGGGAGAAAGAATAGAAGACAACATGAAAAAATAAGGAAAAAATATTTTCTCTAAAATATTGATTAACATTTTTATGTAACTAAACCAAGTCTGTATTGGAGTCATTTGCCAGAGCTCTGTTATCAAAGTTAGCGTTAGTCACACAGGCAGTATTAAATGAACCCAAATAATTTTGGGTCTGCACTCCATTCACTTTAGATAAACATTTCATTCATGTATTAAAAAGCCACTGCATCTGTTCGGTAAGAAAACACAGAACACTTCCTTGTAGGTATCTGGTACCTTCTGTTCAGCACTCCAAATGAAGCTTGGCTGAAAGCATGAAGCTATTATCCACATACAGATCCCATGCAGTACTTCACAGGAAATGAACAGAGACAGCAGTACTGGTCCAAACCCTAAATGGTGCATTTGTTTAGAAAAAAAAAAACAACAAAGCACAAATAAAAAAACCCCACAAACACACCAAAAGCCGCAAAACCTCCACATGCTAATTTTGTTACCTTTCCACTGTTTTGAACTGAAATAGGATGTGCTGCTATCCGCTTAGCCTGGTGAGAAGTTACACTTCTTAAAGAAAGGCTGTCAATGAAAGGGGCAGAAAAGTATCAACATATTTTATGTGGGTTTTGGCATTTGTGTTTCCCCTGTGTAACAGCAGCTAAGGCATTCTCTAGGTGTGGTATTAGACCGGAAGCTTGTAACTCACTGCGCATATTCACAAAACTGAGTACTAACTCTCGCAACCGAGAGCTTCACTGGAGTATTCTGCATTTTTCCCTACAGTAGAAGGATCATGTGCTTACAGTCTTCAAACTTAAATGTTATGAAATCAACTAAAACTCACAGTCAGCAACTTCCAAGAAAATATCTTGCATTCTCTGAGATTTACCACAAAAGTCCAACACAGCTTCAGGATGTAAAAAAGGAAACTCTGCTTGACCATGTTGCAAGTGTTAACTAGAAATTTTACTCAGCTCCCCTGAAAGAGGAGAAAAGGTCTCTGTCTTTTGCCTTGGTTAACCTGAATGACCAAATAAATAGCTTCTACTGAACTCCACACACACAGTTCACTGTACTCAGGAGTGGAATCTTTTTGTAAGTATAGGCAATTTGGCAATACTTTGCAAACAGTATTTTGATCCAAAAGTAGTTACTTGCTCCAGCTTTCAAAGACAATCATTGCAAGAGATTCTCCAGTTAACAGGTTTCACCTTGATGGAGACACTTTCTCTTGCCAGTGGTTTAACTATCACTGTCAGGGGTCTCCCAGGGTCACATATGGAAGCAGCAGTGCAAAGAACATTAACAGAGTAATTATATAAAGAGACAAATCTATAAAATATGAGAAGAACCCTTCCAATGCGGAATTGCATATTACTCCATGGTGACATTCAAAACCCTGACTGGGTCACTGAGGTGGTCTAAATGTTTCACCCATATAGGCTGTCAACACAAGGTACAAGGTAGCTCAGAAAAGGAAAGCATTGCTCAACTTGACAAGTATAGCTAAACTGATAAAAACTCAGCCAGGCTCTTCCGTTTAATGCTAGCATAAAAATAAATCTTGATACAATCATATCTTTTGGGACAATGAGAAAAAAGAGACCAGAGTTTAAGAAACTCACTTTCTATGGAAGACAGGGACAATGAAACCTGACACTAAGTAAAAGCTCAAAGGAATACCAGACGGACATGATAAATGGGGGGCAGCGGGAAAGAAAAAAATTCACAACCGACACTCAGAAGTTCTTTAACCACAAACATAAGCCAGCATGGACAGAGTACCATCTTTCCTGATGGCTTCAAAACAAAATAATATTGCATCTTTAGAATTCATTTTCAATCTACATTACACCTTATACTGAGGATCTCACAGGAAAAAAAAAACCACACCACACTTTACTTATAATATTCTAGAATTGTAAAGTGCTGTCGCTTAAAGAACATCCATTACAAGGTATTTTTGTAAATTGGTTTTTTGGGGTTTTTTTGGATAGAAATAAACCTTGCTGTTTTCTAAGGAAATAAACCAAGAAGTTTAATATTCACAAAATTATTTTCATGGTTAAATAACATTCTTGACATGTGCCCTAAACAGAATAGTAGCTATTGAACTTATATGATATGAGGGTTAAGTTCATATAAATTGCAAATAGGATAATTACAAAATAGGTGATTTTTTTTTTTTTTTGACTGAGCTAACTAAAGGTCTTTTATTGCATCTATATACATAAAGGGTCATGTTTTCTGAAAAATAATTAGAAGAGAAGTTACACAAATTACACATCCACCTGGTGAGTAGCATTCATATTGCTGGTAAGAAGTGTTTAGACTCTAACACAACTTTTCACTACAAGGTCAATTTCTCTTTTTTTCTGCTTCTATCAGAACTTTGATTTGTTTAGGTAACCTGTTTCTCTTAATAGAACACTCAACTTATTTGTCATTCAGCGTGAATTTCACTGGCCATCATATGCAACATCTTAAGGGGAGCTACGCATAAAAAACCTTTTCTCAGCCCTTTCAAAATAACATTAGGGAACTGAAAAGAATTTAAATAAAGAGTGGGAGTTGATATATTATTTCCCTTTACGTATCTGATGTACACATATAAAGATGCACTCATAAAAAATACACGTGACAGAATTATTTTATTAGTTACTTCTCTCGCCTCCCAGATGTTTCGGCATTAAGTTCCCAAGCCTTAGGAATCACGGGAAAATAAGAGTAAGAAATGTCTGTCAACTTTTATTATACTCTACACTGAAAAAAAAAAAATACCAAAAGGACTGTCTTGTTTGGATTCAGTTGATCTCAAACCAGTAGTTTAACTGTCTGGAATTACTCTTCAAAGAAATAAAATTAGCAGGCGCTGACCTATCCATATGGATGGTAGACACAAATGAGAACCAAAATATAAGTACAACTTTGTACTCCCCTCCCACCTTTTTAAAAACAATTACTTCTACAGAATGAGACTTCCTAGAATTATTCTGGGATGCTCCTTTTCTTGCCTCACTATGTAAAATAATAATAATCATCATCATCATCTATCCTAAACTCAGAACAAAGTTTTCTCCACTATTTGTCCTTCCATACTCCTTCCTTCATTGAAAGAGATTACACCTTATCTCTACTGAGGTGACAATCTACACTACCAGAACAAAGTTATTCCCATAGCCCTATTACAAACACATTCTCCTGCATTTTATAACCCAAGTGGAATTATTTTAAAAATGAGCTTTATTACTGTATTGAGTTTGCATAGCAAGGCTTTGGTAGCAGGGGAGCTACGGGGGTGGGTTCTGTGAGAAGTTGCTGGAAGCTTCCCCCATATCTGACAGAGCCAAGGCCAGCAGCTTCCAAGACAGACCTGGCCCTGGCC
Organism: Rhynochetos jubatus; assembly: GCA_027574665.1. NCBI lineage: Eukaryota > Metazoa > Chordata > Aves > Eurypygiformes > Rhynochetidae > Rhynochetos > Rhynochetos jubatus. Next base: position 7,711,541 of record CM050662.1, read on the forward strand.
AAGGCTGAGCCCATCAGTGGTGGTGGGATAATGTATTAGAGAAGTGAAAAACAGGGAGAAAAGAAATTGCAGCCGGAGAGAGACAGATGTGAGAGAAAGAGCACTGCACACACCAAGGCCAGTGAGGAAGGAGGGGGAAGAGGTGCTCCAGGTGCCAGAGCAGACATTCCCCGGCAGCCAGTGATGCAGCCCATGGTGAGGTCAGCTGTGCCCTGCAGCCATGGAGGGTCACAAGGGAGCAGACCCCCATGCAGCCCAGGAAGGACCCCACGCTGGAGCAGGTGGCTGCACTCAAAGAGCTCATGACTCCGTGGGAAGCCTGTGCAGGAACAGGCTTCTCCTGAATGATGGCACCCCATGGGAAGGACTCAGACTGGAGCAGTTGGTGGAGGACTGTCTCCCATGGGAGGGACCTCACACTGGAGCAGGGGCAGAGTGTGAAGATCCCCCCCTGAGGAGGAAGGACTAGCAGAGACTGTGTGTGAGGCACTGACCAGAACCCCCATTCCCCATGCCCTTGTGTCACTGGTGGGGATGAGGGAAAGAAATGGGGAGCAAAGCTGAGCCTGGGAAGAAGGGGTATTTTTAGATTTGGTTTTGGTTCTCTTCTACTCCAATTTGACTGGTAATAAATCAAACTAATTTCCCCAAGTCTAGTCTGTTTTGTCAGTAATTAGTCAGTGATCTCTCCCTGTCCTTGTCTCAACACATGAGCCTTTCCTTATATTTTCCCTCCCCTGCCCAGCTGGGAAGGGCAGGGACAGAGCAGCTTTGGTGGGCAGCTGGCCTGGACCCAGGGTCAACCCACCACAATTAACATGTAATGTGTACACATATCTTCAACTTATGTACTGAACAAACTTTAAAAGAACAACAACCCTCACAGAATTCAAAGAACACAAAACCCTAACAGATTAATAAAAATAAAATTTAAAAAAATTACAAAGACTCCATATACGAGTGTCACACCTCCTAACTGGGATATTCTTTCGGGTTTCAAGAGCTTTTATCTCTTTCTGCTCACCACTTCTTCTGTACTGGGAAGGGATTTGTCACATTTCCAGTGGAAATCACTGTTAGCCCTCAAAAGAATTTCTAAGATACCAGAAATCACTAGCTCTACAGCTTTGTTTGAAATTACTTTTTCTGATATTTTCTACCATGCAACCTTGTTTCTAGAAGCTTAGCTTGACAGTCTATCCTGATATTTTCCATATTAAATTCCTGCATCTGGCTCCAATTTATTTTACTTTTATGCAAAAATGTTTTTAAAACCCCAAAATAGCTATTTGAGAAAACAGTACTAACAAGGAAAAAAGATATTGATCCTTTAAGAGGAGGGGACTTCAGTATTTCAGACAAAAGTGACATGCCATTTATACAAGGCAACCTGACTCAAGGTGCATAAACCAAATTAATTCCAGTATTTACTATCTTCCAGTAGGTTTAATGGACTAAAAAATAAAATAAAAGTGGATTTAATCCATTCTTTAATTCTTATCAGAAAAAACATCCAATAAAGTATTAAAAGTGAAAAGTAGTTATTTTCAGACTTGGGAAAAACTCCTATATAGTGATAAAAGATCAAGAGCTTCTGAGTCACAGTCCCTGGTATCTAGGTAACAACAGATCTTGGCATCTGCCTTTCCTTATTTATTTGCATGATTAACAAATAGATAACTGAGTGCTTTAATCCCCAAGACACCTACCCACCTACCACTACTAATTGACTGATTTTCTGCAGCCCACACAGGATATGAACCTGAGGATAAACAGTGATAACAAATAACACATTTGGAGAACTTGTAAAATCTTCAGTGCGTAACATAACCCAGATTATGTGCTGGAAACTCTATGGGTTATCATCATTTAACTAATCATTCAAAGTTTTCTGTAAAACATTAATCAAAAAAACCCAGACATTAAAGTCATACTTTGCTATTGCTCTCAAGCTAGCATTTGCTTTCTCTGAAGGACATTCACTCCAGGTCAGAAAATTCTAGTTTCACAGCCCTCTGAAACACTTATCTACTTGTGCCTAACAAGTTCTATGCTGTTGTTTTCAATTCCTTTTAGGCTTCAAATTCTGAATCCTACCAGTATCTTAACACAGCTTCGCACATGCTTTGAACACTTAAACTTGCAAAACACAGGTCCGTGTATTGTCTTAGGTGTGGAGTTCTTCAAATGTCTGGCAGTATCCCATTACTAATGTACCTTCAGCTCTACATGTTCATGTAGCGTAAGCCTGTGCTTTTCTCCTCCTTCCTTCTTAATAATGTCTTAAGTCATTTCCTGATTTTGAACCAGAACAAGCTACTGTGGAGGTCCTGGATTTCCCCTACCCCACCTCCCTTATTTCAAATGATTTTAAGTCCTACCGTAAATTAACTCTTACTTTACTTTAATCCGCTTCAGAGGAAAAACAAAAAGAAAAAGAACCACCATGTCATAGTGTTTCTTAGGCACTTCTCATTTACCTGTTTCACCTCAGAGTGAAACAACTGATACAATTACGTGCCATAAGCCTCTACCAAACAACTCCAGCATTTTAAGAGTCTGGTCTTTTTCTCCAAAGATGTTGGAATATGAAACTATTTTACTATAGTGTCCAGCATGTAGTCTCCAGTGTAAAGGGCTGGTTTCCTTTGCTACAAGAAGGAAAACTGCATAAGAAATATTTCAAATATGCAAATATGAAAAATAATCTTATAGATCTAGCTAGAGATGTCAGATCCCATTTATTAACACCTTCTGCCTGCAAGAACTTTCTTTACCCCATTTTACAGGGAAAGCTGGAATCTGCCAAGTTCAGCATATAGCTAGGGAGGCACTACCCATCCAGATGGGTGAACTTAATAGAAAACATTGCTCTGCTTTCTTACACAAGATCATCACCCTATCAAAGTAATGAGGCCAAAAGCTTTTTTTTTTTTTAAACAACTTAAACTCAAAAGACTTGAAAGTCTAACAGGCTTATAATTGCCTACAAAGGGTTTAAAGGTAACCCTCCCACCCAACAGACAATCCCTTCCTGCTTTCATTATCATTATACAACAGGGTTCCAAAACAGATCAGCACTAAACAGGAGAGTTTATCCATGCTTTCTTGTTTTGATTTCATATGATATCATTCCTACCGATTTTCCTTATCTATTTAAAACTACAATTACTAAAACATGTTAAATAACTCGTATATACATCTTCTGCCATGCTTACTCCTCCCCACTTTCGCACTAGGAAACACACAGCTGCAGTTATGAGTCCCAGCTCCACCTAGCAATGTTACTATTTTGTTTAGTTTTAAGTGTCATATGATCTAATTTGTTCCAAGACTGAATGAACCTACTTATTAACAATCAACTCCATGTTCCTCTGGCAATCACTTTCATATAGCAACATAACTTGATATAGTGTCTCCCTCATGTTACTATGGAAATCTCAGAAGCATTGAAGTAAACATGCTGATCACCTATTTTAATTAAACATCAATTTATTCTTTTCAAGGTGGCAATACCTCCCTAGACATCAAATCCCAAAAGTTACTTGAACAATTACTGATCATGCCTCCAGTTGTTAATCCAGGTTAAAGATGGTAATGTATCTCTGATCCATTTCTGATCCTTCCAGTCCCTCAATATTGCATTCCCTATATGGGTTAACAGATTTCTTTCCTAATGAAGTAGCTATAATCCTGTAAGGGTTGATTTATCACCTGAACTTTCCCACCTTCAGTTCTCTCTTTTTCCTGCAATAAGAGACAATTAACTCACCTGATGTTTCAACAACGAAACAATATTTTTTTAGATACTCCTCCAGATTCTATTCTGTTCTGCTGTCAATGCCCCCAACACAAGTATTTCTAAGCCTCTTAATCACCACACTATCTAGATGCTTCCTCTAGACAGAGGGTAAAATTGGAAACATCAATTCTAGATTCAACAATCAATGGGCATGGCAGTATTAAGCATACAAAGACAAAATATCTACTACTTCAATACAGCATTTCTCTGTAGGACACTTAGCTAGGATATTTGAAAAAATTCCCTTTGCTCTTCCACAGCACAAGTAGACAAAGATTATGTCTGTGTATTCCAGACGTCTCTTTGGAAGGCAGAATGACCAAAAACTTCACTTTGTTATGCTTTCTGTCCTAGCACAATGATTACACCTTACCTGGAGCTGACTTGAGAACAATGAATTGTGGAGCTTTAACAAAACAGTATGAAATGTCACACATGCTCTGGTCAAATCTTAAAAAAAGCCCAACCATCAAACAAAACCACCACAACCCCCCTCAAACGCAGATTTTCAAATAATTTCATCTATGGACAAAAGCAGAGTGTGGATTTTCAGGACAGCTCAGAATACTGAGTGCATACTGGCTGGTAACCCTAAAGGTTATCCGTTAGGGTAAATGCTAAAGTAAATTTCAAGAACAAAACCTGGATTACTTTCAAACTCAGACTAGAGCACTATCAGTCATTTTACAAAAAGCTCTCAGGGCTGTCAAACTGAGCCACTTTACGTCTTCCATAAAACTTCTTTCAGCTTCAGTAAGACTGCAGTTGGGCTGCTTTGAGTAATTTTTAAAACACTAGCCTAAAATATTACAAAATATCATGAAGTGAGGCCTTGTGTATTGCATAGAGTGCCAATACTGCTAAGGAGCGCATCTAGACAGTAATTATGAACTGCAGAAGGAAACCAACACTTACATAAAACACTTAGAGTAGAAATGAAATGAGAAATACTATTTCTAGAAAGCTTTTTTATTGGCTCTTGCACTTCGATTCACAAATTCTGATGGACTTTCGGCAGCTTCTCATGTCATCGTCTAATGACACAAAGGCTTCAATACGTCAGATTGCTTTCACTGATCTCACCGAACTGAGAGTATGTCCAAAATAGAAAAAAATAAATCCATGTGAATCCACAGCAACACCAATGAAAACTAAAAATTGCACTACGAGAAACTGATGTGAAGTATTTACTGCCACTCAGATATGGGAAGGGATTACTTATTACTACATATTTTATTAGGCTAAAGATATTTTCTCCTATCTGTGAACTGCACCTGATAATACATTATCATTGTACCTCAGGCTACACTGGACTTGACTGTAATATGTCTTGATTGAGGTGGTTACTTTATTTCTGTTACACAAGTTGCCTAGCTGATATACAGAGCTTAGAGCTCAAACAGCCCTTGGAAAATAAGAGAGATCAAGAGTGTACTTCAGGATATACACTAGTGCACTTTAGAAGATATACATTCATTTCAAAAGGGTGTGTCATGACTCAACAGATCTGACAGAGCTTTCTATGTAACTATTAATTCAGTCCCATTGCCTCTACTCACATTCCCTTCTTGAGCTATGATGAAGGAAGCTTCCTATGTCTTGCTTTTAATACTTGTGTTATTTAAAATAAAGGAGGTCATGTTAGCACTACCTATTGCCTAGTCCAAGTACTGCTTCTGCCTTTACAGTTGGAATGTCTGTGTGCTGTATTTTACTTCAAAATAACAATTATTTTAACTTTTCATCCTGTTTCTGGTTTCTGACCTTTACAACGTAACACCAAAAAGTTATGAACAATTATACCCCATTATATTCAGACTGCTATTTGACATAAAGGAAGGTGTAAGCAAAGGAGGTGTGATTTGTGCTAAAAAATGGGTGGGTGGGGGTGTGTGTGTGTGTGTGTGTGTGTTAGGATTTTAATTATACAATTATTTCTTTTATTAATTTCACAGCATCCCTCTACGCTATCCTCTCTTCTAGCTAGAACAGCAAATTTCCACATAATCTTGTAAATCAGTGTAAATGCTGGTGACTGTCTTGAATAACAGATACTGAAAGAGAAGATAGGAAATTCAAGTTTCCAAAAGGAGTGGGGGCAGAGGGAAGGGAAATGTGTTCACTGTGACAACCAAGGACCTTCTACCTAAAACTCTGAAATAGAAACACTAAACCTCATTGCTTTTGCTGGTGGGACCACAATGCAGCCCAACAAATACATCAGAGATGCTTTAGCATTACCGTACTTCTTGTATATGCAACTACATTATATCCAAGTCCAATCAAAATGAAAGCCAGATAGTTCTTATAATTTACCAGCCATGAATATTTATAGACCAATTCAGATAAATTATTGTAGAATGACAGGTAAATTAAATAATTATTTGAAAAAATCTGAATGCTAACTTCTGTCTTTATGTAGCATAACTACAACACTGAGCAGGAGATACATGTACTTTGGTAATCTCAAAGAATCAGGGACCAACGTTAGCCATTCCAAGCTTTTGATCAGTATACGTGTTAGTATTTTGTTTTCTAACAGGAATGAGTTCTATTTAACAACACATCTATATTATTCAGATAGGCAATGCAGATTTACTTAATCTTTAGTGCCTTGGACACTTATGATATAATATGTCAAATGTCTCATACCCAATTAAGAATACTATCTTACTACTTTCAGTCCTTGATTAAATATTTAAATTTGCTATTCCTAAACTCCCACTGCAGTATGCAAACTTCTTGGAAATACTTAATGAAATGGGGGGGGGGGAGGAAAAAAAATTGAAATAACGTATTCCTTGCTGGATTTTAAGTAAGGTTAAACATGAACACAGTTTAAAAGTAAAATGCAATTGACCACAGCATACTGTAGTTAACGCTATTGAAAACAGATTTCCATTTATATATCCTTTAAAATTAGAAGACTACTTAGTGACTGGACACATCAGTATTTTCTGCCTTCTGGATGCAACTCTTTAAAATCAGTTATCTCACCAAAAATAACCAATATTAGCAAGACACATTTTAAATTTATTCTAGTACCAGCAAACAGGAAAGCTAATTAGTGGCCACAATTTATTTCAGAACAGGATTTTTATGATTTGCTGGGTTACGACCTATAATTAAATGTATTTTGTGTGTTTCTTCCACCAAGATAATTGATATAATGCATAATGCAAGATGCTTTAGGGCCACTTCTGTCTTAAAATGCAATTAAAATTAAACCACACTGTCAAAGATAGAACGTGTTGGACATTTCAGGGCTCCAAATCTTTATGTCAGTGTTACGTGGTTAATGAAAACAAAAGAAGGGAAAGAATCATCTGCCAATTTGTTTCTAGTGGCACAGATGAAATCACACATTGTCCAAAAAAACCCCATATGCTTGTATGTAACCCAAATAAGCCTAAGAACATTTAGAATAATCAACTTGCACAACAGCACTTTCAAAACCTACTAGTGAACTACTTTCTTTTCAAAAAACCTAAGCATATCAGTTGAAAAAGTTGACATCATTCTAAGGGATTTTCATTGAGTTGTACAAAATGTTAAATTTCAAGTGAAGATGTCTTGTGAACAGACAGAAATGATACAGAAGATTAAATCACACAAAACAAATCTTTAGAATGATTCAAGCTGAAGACTTAATTACATAATTGAGAGCAACAAAAAAATTAAGCCTGTTTTACACTTGTGTGCTGACAGCATACAAAAATAATTTTTTTTAAAGCAGCAGAGGAAGATTGTATGTTTAAACATACAGTGAAGCTGTCACTATGACAGTCTCTAAAATGTGTTATTCTTTCCTTTTGAATCAGTATAAGCTGGTTTAGGTTCTCTGCAATTGAACCTATTTAAAATACGAGGCCACTAGCAATTAACATTTCCACTACCTTCAAGAACAACTAGTTTGTTATTGAAAGTAACTGCAACTGGCAGACCAACCTGCAATACTGAACTAAACTTGAAATAAAATGAGGAAACAAACGAAAAAGTGGGAGCCATGGATTCAAAAAGACCCCAAAACAGATGCAACCATAAAAAAACAATAAATATTTAAGACAGCACTGTGGGATAACAGACAAGGAGTCGGGCATTTTCATTTAAAGTCCACATGCACTTGAAAGTTTTCAACTGTTTCAAAACAGCAAAGAACTGAGCAGATGCAGAATCATATCTCCTAAATGTCAATTTTGAAATCAGCCACTGTTTCCTCAGAATGGACTAGGTTTTTGAAGTCAGGTTAAGATTAGTATTGCAGTAAATATGCAGTATCTCCTGCAAATTTGATGTAGGTGTCTTAAGAACTGCAGTATGATATTCAGAGCTGTAAAATAACGTCAAGATTGATAACACAAAGTTTTTAAGCACTAGGTGCCTGTGAGCAACAACAGCTAATATGCTGAGGGTATTCATACCAGAAATACTTGATGAAAAGCACGTTGTCATGTGTATCACCATGTACAGACATTATTTGAGAGCTATTATTGGGTCTTAGAGTCCAACAATAGCTGAAGCTGCAGTCTCTCAAATATGTCTAAAATCTTGCACTTTGGCAGGAAGAGAGAATAACCATGAATGGAAGAGATAAATACAAATGAAAAATGGATGTAATAGAATCCACTTGTAGAGACATTCTCATTAACATCCAAGCAGCACATCCTGGAACAGAACAAATAGCCAGTCTAACCACATTCACCCATAATAACCTACCTCCCCTTGATCACATTAACCACTCATCTTCCAATTCTTTGAACAGTTGTTCCTGATGGGCAACTAACTACCAACTTAATAGGCTCAGCAAGGCCTTTGGGTTTTTATTCTTTGGTTGTTTTGGTTCCTCCTCCTTCCCCCACAGATAGCAAGTTAATATTATCATCCACGTGGATACAGCAAGGGCTGTATTAGTACAGGCATCCTTTTGCCTACTGCCTACCCAATTTCTTAGAAATTCTTGAATTTATTACTGAAATTTTTAACTAATCAATCCATTATTTTCTGGTGGGAAAGTGTTCAAAGCATAAAATGAAAGCTGCAAATTACTTGAGCTATTGTAAAACATTTACAGCTCTCAAACTCTTCTTTCTTTTACCTTTATAAAAAATAAAATGTATACATAAAGCCCCTAAATACATATATTTTCTATGCTACTTAAATCTAGGGGGAAAAAAATTAACATACAAGTTCTTAGAGGGTATTGCAATACTCCCTACAAGCAAATATACTCTTTCTACATCAAACCACCCATCACCTTATGAAAGAAAAACTGTTACATTTACTGCAAAAATTTTCAAGTCACAAGGGCCCTGATAGTAAGCTAAGTGAGAAAATTTTCTATAGGCAATACATAAATAAAACTGAGTTCGAACATGTAGCTATCAGATCTCCTGTTTATTTCATTATGCAGGAAGGTTGAACTAAATGAATGCTTTTATTTTGACAGAGAACCTCCTCATCCTCTCTCAGCTTTCTTCTCACTTGTAAAGATGTCTTAGCCCCCCTCTGTCAACTTGGAAGCTCTTACTGTCACCAGTCAGAAAGAAAACACCTCACTGTGCATGAGGACTGTCTTATGCCAATAGATTTGGCTGTCAAGCACTGAAAAGTACTGTCACTCAGTGGCAGAGGACTAACAAAGCAATTATCAAAAAAACACATTCATGAAGCCTAAGACATGCAGATTAAAATGCGACTCAGACAAATCTACTAAATAGAAATATCTCTCTAGACTAAGAAGGTGTGACTTTTCCTCAAAGATTCCACAACATCTCCCCCCAGCACCACATGAAAAACAGAACTGTAAAGCCCCCTGTTCTTTATTTAGGATTCCATAAACATTTGAAATGCTACTTCAAGGGAAATACTATTAAACCAGTGTACTAGTTTCAGGCAGGAATGAGCTCCTCTCCTACACAAAGCTGGCTGGCCCAGAGCAGCCGAGAGATTTGCCTCATTCCATGGTACCTCAGGCCCAGTGGTCAGGCTGGGTGGGCACATGTGCAGTTCTGCAGAGGGAAGTGGCCTGGAGGGGATCGTTAAGGCTTTTGGCTAGCTTGATAGCTGGTTCATTAGCTCTTTTGTGAGCACTTGGTGTGGTTGTTAGCAGTGGGGGAGGTTTTTTGTTAGTGGGTAGGGGTGTAGGCAGGTTTTTCTCCCCACTCTGGAGCTCTCAGGCAGGGATTTCTCGCTGCTTTGGAACTGGGCTGTTTGTCAGTCAGCATGTGGTGAGCTATTGTATCATATATTCTATTTTCTATTGTTTGAATTACTTGTTAGTGGTAGTATTGGTACTAATAGTAACACTGTAATTTTCATTCATATTATTAAATAGTTCTTATCTCAACTTGTACAAGCTTTCCTTGTCTTTTCCTCTGACCCTTCTCCACTGTGGGTGGGGAAAGGGAGGTGATTGAGCCCCTGCGTGGTACTTAATTGGCAGATAAGGCTAAACAATGACAACCACCAACTATTCTTTTCCTTATTGTCAGTTAACTCCTAGAAAAGTAATCACTTGGATGGCTGTTCAGGATGAAAATTGGTATCAAGAAGCCAAGTATATGGAGGAAAGTAAATTTTTAAAACATAGAATTTGATATGGAAAGAACTCCAGAAAGCTAAGCAGTTGTGTCAGACTCAACCAAGTTATAGGATATCTGAACACTGAAATGGGAGACAGACATTCCAACTACTTCTGCCCGCATTTGCAATGAACCAAACATCTCAAAGCATGACTTTCCAAAGTACCTACGTTCTGCTATTTAGAGATGGTGAGGCCATTACAGTAAATAAACCCCGTTCACTAAGATGAATCAATAAAATGAAACAAAAAACCCCCATCTTGCATGTTAGCACACAGTTATGTACATACAAAGATGTACTAAAGAATTGGGACATAATGGCCTTCACACAGAGAGCAGCTAACCGGTGGGTGTGTTTGTTTGGGGTTTTGAGGGTGGAGTAAAAGAGCAGTTCCAATAAACTAGACAGGCTTCAACTGATAGATTTCTTCTGTTTACAGATCAAACATTCACGTGAAAACAGAAACACCTCATCCCTCTCTTTCATGACCTTGCTCCATATGTCATAATCTATATGCAAATCCAAGATGGAGAGATACTGAAAGACAGAGTTGTAGAGGACACAATTCCAGAAGCAGATGTTCAGAGCAGACAATTCAACTCAGTTCCTTCAAAATACAGCAGGCAACTACAAGTCTGGAGTAAAATAAAACCAGGAGTGATTCTCCATCTTCCACAAGGATCTTTCTAAGGAAGATAACCAATTGCAGCTTCTGTGCTAACATGAGATGACTAAGGGGAAGGAAAGCCCTGATGCGAGATACTTTTTCCAGCTGGCTTTGTTGAATACCTTTAGATACAAACACTCTAATTCAGATATTGTTTTTTATCCACACAACCCAAGCACCTTCAAAATTTTGCATGCATAATAAACAACTTGAAATTACGGATTTAAATATTATTTAATCAGCACTTTTGAAATTAACCTCAAGAAGCCTGTTGAGAGGGATGTGTTTGACAAAGCTTCAATATATGGATGTCTACCATGAACCTGCACCAAATGGAGGTTTCTGTAATGCTGTATTAACTTGCTGTTCAGAACAAAACCACTAGCACACAGGCCAGAAAGTGCTGTGACTGATCTGAAAGCGAGCATTCCAAATTCAGAATCCAGACAACTACTGCAAATTATACACCGACTTCAGTGGAAAGCTTGCTCCCGAGATGTTTAAGTAAAAATATTATCCCCTCTTTTTTTGATCAGTGAAGCATTTTTGTAACCCTCAACCCAGGGATGCAGCTGTCTGCAAATGAAGGCCCAGTTTAGTGAAGCACAGGTATGTGACCCTGGCTGACTTTTACTAAGTAAACTGTTGTTAAGGTACGAGAGGATATATGATCTGAGGGAATGCAAGATAAAAGCACTAAAACCAAACAGAGAAGTGCAGCTACTGAGAACTGAATATTTAGTTGCTCAAGAAAAATGTTCATGAGGAGTATAAAACTCCTACAGAAAAAAAGCAGATACCCGGAAAAGAACAACTGAACAATATAGACATTCATCTGTTCTAAGGAGCAGTGGAAGCTGATCCTTTCACACATGATCACATATAATGCCCAGCTACTAGCTTTGCCCATACTCCTTATTATGTCTCTTGGACCAAATACCTATTTTGCACTCCAGTGTACCTTTCTTACTTGGTCTCTCCACTCAATTTAAAAACCTATCTGAACAAAACAATTCACAGAGAGGGGATTACTTTCTGACAGGTATGTCAGATTAAAAGAAACTTCTTCCCAAAAAAAAACCCAAACAGCTTTTTAATAATTTCATATTTGATCAATAAAACTCACAAGTTTTACCACATATTTGGTTTTGATGTTACTCTGAAAAGAAACCACAAGTATTTGCACAACTATGAATAGTTTGTACTTTTTTAATATATACTTATTTAATATTGCAAAGTGGAAAAAGCGCAAGTGACAGTTTTCTGGATGCTGGACTTCAAACAACTGAGGGCTTGGAGGATAACTGTTCTGCTGAGTTCACGAAGATAACTCATGAACTACAGTCATCCTTTTTGAAAGTACTTTCTTTTTTCCTTTATTGTATCCTAGATATAGTAAGATTCCATAGATATTTATTTTTTTTAAATGCATTTAGGATTTTCTGCTCACACTTTCTTATCACTATTTCATTGAAAACACGTCATCATTTCTGAATTGTTTGAAAGTCATCAGATATATATCCAATACATTTGAGAGAGACATCTAAAGCCGAAATTGCTGCCAGGTGCACAGTAAGGCAAAAAGTTTCAAAATTTCACAAATTCCACCATGACATGTCAGGCTTCTACATTGACCTTTATTGCTGTATTGCACCATGACTGGGAAAGAAGATATCAGTGTCTGAAAACTGTTCAGTCTCAGTTATGCCAAACTTCTGCTTTTATTATTAGCACTAAAATACTTGAAATATGCAGGTGGAAGTCCTGATTTTAAATGTGGAGTTGGAGTTCAATAAACAAGACATTCTCCTATCACTGGAACAACAAGTAATCGGTCTGCAGATACATTCAGGTGAGTGTCTGTAGGACTTACCAAAAGTGTGAAAATTCTGAAGACATTCCTCAGCAGCAAGACATTTTTCTAAAAAATTATCATTCCAATAGCTCTGTTGAAAAGCATGTCTGTCTTAATACAGTGTTGTGATGCAAAAATTACAGTATGTTAACAAGGCTGCTATTTAGAATAAAAACAACTGATAACTTCATTCATTTTAGCTTAAACAAATTAAAGATACCTTCTGGTTTTTCTGTTCTGCCATCTGATTAGAAGCACAAGAAAAAAAATAATCACAGTGACATCCTAAACTATACAAAAATACATTCAAGATGTGTTTATTTTACTGCACTGATTGGAAAAATCACTAGTTCTTGAAAATGACCTGTCTTTTAGGATATTCCTAATTATATTGGTAGACTCAGAATTATGCATGAGATCAAATCTCTGTCTTCTTCCTCTTGCGAGTCATGCTATACTTGTGACATTTACTAGTCTAAGGGTTGCAGAATGACAGTTGGTGGATGTAAATAAATTGTGACTAAGTAGACGTCTTCTGATATATTGTATTCTTTAGTGAGCATATCTTTATTCTCTTATATGACTCACTTTTTACTTAATGGTTTCTAAGTTACTGTGGTTCAACTTCGGGAAAAAATGTGTGACACTTCTCCCCAGTGTCTCAAATACTGGCACAGACATTAAGAACAGTAAAAGTGGTCAGAGAAAGCTAAGAGGGAAATGCAATTTTGGGAAAACTAATTTCATGAGGAAGAAAAGGCTTTTAGCTCAACTCAGTCACAAGCAAACACAGTCCAGAACTTCATGTTTACAATGCGTTCTCTGAGCTTTGATGAAATCCTGGCCAAGTTGGGTTTTGCCCAGCTTGGCTAATTTCCCAGCAGGCTGCATTTTAACTTATGTCACCATCCAAGTTTTCTCTGTTGACAAATGTTTCCATAAACACTAACAGACTTCAGTGCTACTTCTTGTTTTGATTTTGTGTGCAAAGAGAAAATGTCCAAGTGCATGCAAGTGATTGCTATCAAGGCCTTCTGATAGATGACGGGACATCAGTGGTAAGCAAGGCAGTGCAATTATTTTACAAAGGGACTTTTAAAGGAGATCTTCCCACTCCAAGCATTAAGCCTTCATCAGATGCTTGATAAGATGAAATTTATCAGAAGAAAACAAAGTTACAACCACACACATTGAGATTTGCCTTTTCCTTCAGTATATTGTTAATGCAATTTACTTTATATCATGTATACACCAGGGTCTGAATTATTATGATGCTTAAAGAATCTTTTCATCTTTTGAGTAGAATATTTCAGGAATTGTAATTTTGTTTAAAAAAATAAAAATACTACATTTGCATTTTCATAGCCATAATTATATTTGGAAAAAAGTCCACAGGAAAGGTGTGTGTCCTTTTTAATAAAAACAATTGCCTTTCTTCAGGTTAAATCATTTCACCTGCTGTGAAACAATTAAAATCTATTTTGCTACTGAGCACAGCTAGTTGCTTAATAAAAGGGTCATGGAGACGTTCACAGAAACACTCGTTTCACAAAACAGTCAAATTCTGCCCATAGTAGGGGCATTAAAAAAAAAAAAACACAAACCAAAACACCACCTTTCTGTTAATTGTCAATAGACTTACAAACCTTTTGTACTGATAAAGGTTGAGAGATACTCAGAACTGCTAGAGTGTTCCCAAAAAACAATTTGGCTTACAGGTTTTTAAACGTATCATTCATGATATGTTTTACAAACTGGTCAAAGAGCTCTGAGTACGTCTAACACATGTAAATACATCTCCTTCATGATTAGCAACACCACTACTACAGCATACAGCTTTTTTCTTATCCTCTACTAGAGTATCTATCATTACAGAGCATTCTCCGTGGTTTTACCTCGCACGTTATCATCCCAGACTTCACTTTCCACAAAACTGGAAGTTAAGCAAGCCTCCACTCAGAGAGAGAACTTCCTCTACAGTATGAATCCCCTATATGATACTGCATAGACGGAAGAATCTTCTGCCCTGATCCCCCTGCAGACAAGCACATCTCAGGAGCGAGTCTAAAACCTACAACAGTATCTCAACACTGCAAGAAAGAAGGTGCACAAGTGGCTCCTTTTCAGACAGTAATACTTGGAACAGAAAGGCCAGAAATACAAGCCTGGAGTGAAAGTGAGGACACGGAATGCGTCATAGAGAACTACAGGCACGGAGCCACAGGAAGTGGGGCACAGGCATGACACTGCAGACTCCATGGCTAACTACGTCACCAATAGTCAGTTAAAGAAATGCAGACCTGTAGCGTGACAGAAGTGCTTTAGGAGTAACAAAGAAATAGTATCTAATGTGTGTAAACGTAACAAACATCACATAGCAGTGGACAATAAAAGGTACTGTTCAAACAGCTTGTTATACACCATTTGGATCTGTCACTAGTTGTACCCACTATGCTTTATGCGTTATGTCTGATACCTTTTCCATCAGCTACAGTATGTATGAGCAATGTGGCAAAGAGCCAATGACTTGGAGCACTTTTTCTGATGCAGCTACACTGAACTTGTTTGCAGTTCCCTCAGTATTGTTTAAGAGACAATAGTGCAGCAGCTGTACGAATTTCAAGTACAGACAGTGGCATCTTTCACTATCGCTTGCTATTTGGAAGTGTTCTTATTTAACCATAATAAGCACAAAATCTTTCTAGTTACATAACACCAACTTGCCACAGCTGTACTCCCCCGCCAAGTAATAATGTCAAGCTAGCTTTGTAATTCAGTAGTAAAGTTCCATTCACCAGGTGACACTTTAACAAACAGCAAACAGTACAGGTTACAATGCTGCTTTTCCCCAAGAGTTGGCTAAACACCAAATAAAAAGCAGTTATTCAGTCTCCAGTTTACTTCTGAAACAGTTGGTCTTTCATATCACTCCCGGCATATTTGTAGAGCAAATACTGTTTCATACTATTACAAGCACGTGTTTACACTACATGCATGACAGTCTAAAAAAGTAACTTATAACTTCTGGAAGTTTTGGATCTGACAGTTGTACACAATGACTACATCCACCCAAACCAACTCAAAGGAAAAAAAACCCCGCAACAATTTAGGGCCTTGTACACACCACATTAAGCATGCCTCACATCCATTCTATCAAGAAACTTAAGCTAATTTCAACTTGAATACACATCAAAATAATGTATGTAAAACAGTCAGTAGAACTTAGAATATTTATCTTTTATTCATCATTGCTTGATCACATCAGAAATAGGAAGTGCTTAAAGAAAACAGCATGATACACCAACACTGGGGTTTTGCTGTATAACAGAGACCACTAGTTCACTTAATTCACTCTCCTCATCATCAAGTTTGCACAACATTTAAAAGTTCGCATAACATTAGCTAAGATAATTAAAACTACTTTTTAAACAACACTTTAAGGAAAAAAAATAGGTAAGTGTGAAAAGGTACTTCAAAACAACAGCTGCATAGCCCTTCAGTCAAATGTTTCCTACATAAGTATTTAATCCTAAATCCATGTACATTTGGCTACAGGAACATGTATTTTTCCATCCTGAAGCATGAAATAACAGGAAAAATGATCATTAATGCTTTGTAACATGTTATTCATAGATAATAAACACGTTTACTTAACAAAAATTATCCAACCACCTTAATTTACATTTATGAGCACATTCATACTTCAGTGCTAGTAGCATGCTTCAAACAATTGCTAGGTTATTATAAAGATGGTATCAGCAGTGAATAAAAGAGTATTTACACCTTACTAAACACTGTGGACAAGAACTGTTAAGAGCTAAGGCAGATTTGTAGCATTTAGCAAGTTATCACCTTTACAAAAACTAAGAGGACAAATCGACACCTTTTTCAAGAGTGAACACCTGGCTTGATGAATGCATCAAAGATATATACAGTGTTTAATGAAAACCATACACTGTTATTTATTTATTTAAATGGGAATCAAATAAGCTCTTCAGAAAGTTTCCGAAGCTGTAATCTGTATTATTTTTTTTTAGTTTCCCATGTGTACTGTTCCTTTTGAAAGAAATAAAATTTAGAGATATTAAAACTGAAAAATTTAAAAAAAAAAAAAAAAAAACAAACAAAACCAAAACCCAAACCTAATTTACAGAGTCTCTGAAGATGAGCAATCTGCAAGACAGGCAATAGACCACAGAGCTGGGTTTCACTGTAGTTAAACTAAGTGACAATTCAACATTCAAAATAATGTTGAATTGGTCTGATCTTGTTTAAAAAGAATATCTCTATCCTCAGTTTCAGAGACATGCAGCACCTGCAAGTGGCCACACAATACTACTTTTAACAGTAAACTTTTGAAGTAGCACAGACCAGAAGAGAAAAATAATGAAATTTAACAATTACCATCTGTGCTGGGTTCAGTCAGAAAAGTGTTAACTCCCTTTACTGTGGTTTCTAGGAACTCTATCTAAGTCATAACTAACAAAATTAACTAGCTACAAATCCTTCAAAATTAAAGCAAATTAGTTTCCAGGTTTTATTTCCAGAAAGTTTTTTTTCTCTGCTTTATTCCTGTGACAAACAAAAGACTAAAATATCAGCATCTATAATTTTCATATCATTAAGTAAGACCTTATTCTTCTCCAGGTCATGTATCTCTAGATATTAGAGGGTTTTTTGCAAGTGTTGAAGTTACAACAGCAGACATTTACCATTACAACCATTAGTTGTCACTCCCAATTCATATGTAGTCTACCCTGAAGGGATAATCAATTCCCACTTCTGGAATTTATATGAATGAACCAACAAACAAACAAAAGCAAGCAAGAGCTATCTGCCAGGTGAAAACATAGAGACCTTCTGACTGATCTACACACTAAGTCCATTCAGTGCAATTCATGATTACAAGAGGCTTTTATGGAAAGTCTACCAGGAATAAAGGAAAATATGATGTATTCCATAGGGATCTTCCTTTTTTGTTCATATTAAAAGCAAAAGTTTTATTAGACAACTGCATTTCCATCCAAATGTATGTATTTGCATATAGGGAGATGCATACATCCTGACCACTCTATAAAACTCACAACAAACTATATCAGTTCTTGAAAATATGGCCAAACAACCTTCAAATTCAGGGGAAAATAGGAACTTAACAATGAAAGCTGCAACAGGATGTGCTCCAGCTAATCCAAAAGTTATGCCTTTGGGACCTACCTGCAGAAAGTTTACATTAAAGCAGTTCACAGTCTAATCTACTTTAAAAAAAAAAAAAAAGCTACCCAAAGAAAACACCCCACCACACCCCACTCAACTGAAGCACCAAACAAACAAAACCCAACAGCTGGACACACAGCAAATTTGGTCTAAAAATTATGTTGTATTTGTCTAAACCGCACTCCCTCTCAGCTGCAATCAGCAAGGCATAGCTCTGAATCTGATCACCTTCCTCACCCATTCTCTGCCTCAAAATAAAAGAATAAAAATAAAAGTAATAATAGAATAAATGGGAAGCAGACAGTGGTGAAGAAACAATATACAGCATCAAGACACTAGCAGACACTGACACTGGACAAGTAGCACCATTCAGGACAAATTTCTTGGTATCAGTTTCTCAGTTGCTATCAGCTGCCATGCTAATCACTTGAAAACTTTCAGTCCTTTTGTAGCAGACACAATGAAACACCAGCCTACCCCCCAACATCACATCTGAGCAAAAAACAGCTAAGAGTGGAAATGTTCTTTATAGAATCTCAATGACACAGATTTGGCAAAAATTCAATTAAAGAGGAAAGCTGTTAGTAGAGGATGGATTACGCTCTCCAATTAAGATCATTTTTGACAGTGTTAGAGGATGCTAATCAGTCTAATGGCTTTTATGGATTTCAATCTTCCACAGAGTGGCTTAAAATAATAATTCTGCCTTTAAATACAAGGGCCTCGCTACACAGACACCCAGAAGAACCCCGAGTTCTCATTCGGAATTGGTAGTATGGATAAGATGTATACATAATACATACGCAACACAGGAAAGCCTACAATGTATCTGTGTGTTAGAGTTACAAAAGCAGCTCAATGTAACTACTTTAAAGGGTCTCTTCCTTACCCAAACAGAAAGTTTTAGGACTCAAACATTTGAGCTACTCAACATTTTTGTTTCAGAAATTGTAAATCATTCAGCTCCAAGTATTTTATCTGGCCCTACACCTCACTTGACAAGTGTCAGAATCCCCTCCTCCTGGTATTCTTCTCAGCTGCTTGGCAGTTTAAGGTGCTTAGCTGAAACCACTTGGGTGGTTTTGAGTGCACACTTCCTAAGCATTTGGAAACTGAAGACAAGATACTCCGCCACCAGATTTCACAGATGTCATCTGCTAATGCTTAAATTTATCAAGGATGTATTCCAGTAATTTAGAAAGAAAATGCTTTTGATCCACTCCATCACTATCAACATTTCTCACAACAACAGCCACTGCTTGAAGGAGTCCTTTCTGCAGCTGCTCAGGTATCACAGCTTCTGCAGTACGCAGCAACAGTTCTCACTGCATGGTCGTGAATTCACTGTTCAGGGTATGTATAGCACAGAGCAGCCGAACTGAAACCGACAATTCACATTCTTTGCTGATCGCTCCACAATCTTAGCTCTTTGGCATTTTCTATTGACCCTGACACTCATGAAAATTCCTACGGTAAGAGTGCTTCGGATATTTTTAAGGAGAAAGAAAAGCCACAGTTCATTCAGATTTTATGCCCAGGGGATATTGTAGCAGCTGCACAGGTATAATTGCTAGTCAATGACAAGGCACAAGCAGGAGGCCAAAGAAGTGCCAATTCAAGCATACCCTTTAACCATTCCTTCATATTACAAGGTATGTCTGACAGTTGTTGGAAGTGTGAAAATACAGTTAAGATCAAATAATGAAATACTAGAAGTCAGGAGGTGAATATAACTACAGAGATAGCACAAAAGAATACTTACCACAAACATTCAACACCAGCCAACCCCTAAACCACCTAAGAAATGATACTTCTAACAAGGAAGTAAACCAAAACAATCACCCCTAACTACAGAAATCACAGGACAGTTCACAGTCCAAGCATCTCAGTTTACAGTTACGTATCTTTGAGTATACTAACGTTTTCTGTGGTAACAGAGCCAGCTACCACACATGAGAAACTGCTGCTTCTGCAGGCAGACTCAGACCACCTCTTCTGAAGATCAGTGTTGGCAGATGCAATAAGGATCAACATCTCATTACAACATAACCAATAACATCAAATATTCTGCAGGTGTACCAAGAAGAGAATGCAGATACAGCAAGCCAGGTACTAATGGGCAGCAAAACATCCATCCGATGGCATGATCTGAACACCACACAGCTGGTTTACAATGGAGTTCAGCTGGATTCAAGCACAACACTGCTCTCAGCATGACTCACACTGATCTACGTTTTAGGAGGTACACATCAATTGTTTTAGGGAAAATTTGCGACACTTCAGAATCAGGTTTTGGGGTTTTGTTTGTTTGTCTTTATTGTGGTTTTTGTTGTTGTTGTTTGGTTGGTTTTTGGTTTTGGTTTTTTCTTTCCACAGCAGTGTTTTTCATCTGTTTTGAAAGTCTGCATTTTGAAAATTTTTTGCCCCATCATTACAGACTTGCAGTCTTAAAACCAGCAAATTTGTGTGGAAGACAGCACTTGGATTCCCAGTGGAAGAGGGTATCAGCCACTATTAAATGTTTGCACTAGATAAATCAAGCTAACATTATACTACTAAACATCACAATCGCCTGAGTGTATTACTTCAAAAAAGTAAAGAAAATAAGCAAAACCAGTGCCAGACTGTAAATCCCAGAGAAAGGTTAATGTAGTGCTAGCGAGGAAGCTTTATGCTTGTTGACAAACAGAATAAGCTGTCTAGTTATTCTGCTATTCATCAGCCACAATCTACAAATTTTTTTCTTTTCTTTTTTCCACCTCTCCCCCCTTTCCATGTTCCCCTCTCAATTCTTGGTTGTGTTAACAGGTTTTGAAACTTACTATCCTCTTGCCCGAACATCTCTGGACAATATCAAGAACAGAGAGAGGTCAGACCTCCTCACATTAAGTTAACTGAAATTAATTTAAATGTAATAAATTTAAATTGTATAATTTGCCTTAAATGCATTATTTCATTTAAATAAATACAATTAATAGAAAACTGCTGCTTTTCCCACATTTTACATGGTGATTTGAATAATGCAATTTTTCTGCAGTAGTATGTTAGACTGCAGCTCTATTTAGTATTCTTAACTGAACATCAGAGATGATTCTTTGAGCAAAATTCGATTACTATATTAAAATACAAACAGAGGATGTGTAAAAACATAGAACAGAAATCTTTAATTTTGCAGTAAAACAAGCACTGAGTAAACAAGCACACAATATATGCTTGGACATAGCAATACAGTGATACTGCTCAGAAAATCCAAAATGATCCTGTACCAATCCAATATCCACTCAATAACACCTAGTCTTTTGCACTGAATGAAGAACTAGCATGGGTATAGTCTGCTTTGCTCTTGCATAAGCTGCACAAGACAACACATCCACTGAGCCCTATTGTAGTTGCATCCAAAAATCCCCCAAAATGATGAGGAACAGGGCCCCATCCTCTTGCATGTTATCCTGAAACAGAGAACAGCCATGCAAGCTTATATTACTACATCCCCAATTTCTGACGTTATATTGATAATCGATTTCATGTGCTATAATTCCCTAGACACGTGACCACTCAAACATAGGCAGGAAATGTACAACAGTAAGCCAGACTTCATAATGAATTCCTCAGCTGCTGTTGGTTTCAGTCAGACTGGACCATATGTAACGTTCACTATTTTTTAGCTTACTGAGAAATGCAAAATGCTGCAATTTTTTTTCTCAGTACCTGGAAATCCTAGTGCAAGTAGTCTTATTTGTTTTACTTAGTCCAGAAATAAATCAAAGTCACTTCTGTCTTCATGAGCAATAAGAACTAAAAATTGTTTACAAGTAAAAAGCTAAAAATAGCAATTTTAACCACCCACTTCCACTCTGACATTTAATCCAGAAGCACCAGTTCTCTTCCAGAAAGAGACCAGTCAATAAAACAGGACAACAGCTAATGCTATCCACACTTTTATCCCTCAGTGAGCAGGTGACTAGCAACACCTAGGTCACTCAAAGAATCTCATCCTGTTTTGAGGAGGAAGAAAAATTAATTTCCTGCATATGTGCGTTTTCCATAAGTGAAACGGCATTTAGGCAGAACATAACTAATGTGAACGCAAGCATGCTTTTAGTAAAGTCCTGTCTGAAAAGAAGCAGAACAAAAAATACGGATTGATAATAATTTCAGGTTTATCTTCAGAACTCAAGAGGCAAAACCAGAACTG
Source organism: Rhynochetos jubatus (assembly GCA_027574665.1). NCBI lineage: Eukaryota > Metazoa > Chordata > Aves > Eurypygiformes > Rhynochetidae > Rhynochetos > Rhynochetos jubatus. The sequence continues at coordinate 7,733,856 of CM050662.1, forward strand.
AACTCCAGTTTGCATCACATTAAAACATCTACAATCTAGGCCTTATCAGGCTTCCTTTTTTTAATCAAAGTCTAAACTTTGCACCTGATGGAGAAACAAACCAACCACACAACAAAGCATAGCATGACTGGGGGGCGGACACACTACAATTTTCAAAGACAACACATTTTGACAAACTTGCAAACACTTCTGGAGATTCTACCTCTGCCTTTCAAAAATATTTCACACGTCCTTCAGAAAAGAAAGCCATATGAGTGATACATTTTATCCACAGATTAGGTATTTGTTGAACTGGGTAACATACTGCCAAGCTCTTCAAATCAAGTCCCAGTCTCTGCTTTACTCCTGCTTCCAGAGTTCCAGGAAAAAACAGAAAATACTTTATCAAGAAGCAGCGAAGCAGAGAAATAAAAACTGAGTTCATTCTGTGCACCTTTAACAATTTTTTAATCTAAACAAATCAGTTTGAGTTCTTTGTTCAATTATATTTGCCCAGACCTGTGTCTCAGAAAAAAAGAGCAATTAATACTAACAGAAATGACGCAGTGATAGGAAGGCAACGAGAACACCTGTGTAAACTGACACATCGGGATACTTCTCAGACCAAAAAGCAGAGACTTGTTTATTTTTCTGTCTTTCCACTCAGTCTAAAATGAATGAGGGGAAAGGCCACACCTCAGCACTATGCCCAAACTATCAGTCTGTCACGAGACAGATCGGAAGATTCCTTTTCTTAGTGACACATGAAATAGCTTTCTGAAATAAGAGATCATAAGGAGAGAAACGCCATGCAAACCCGAGTATACTACAGCACAATCATTACATTTATGATATAGATTGATGAGAGAAGTGAACGGGCAACTTATATAAGCATGGCATCAGAAAATACCTACAGAGGATTAAACAAAAAAAACATCCAAACAACAGACAAGCAGCAAACCCTAGATATCTTCACAGGAATTTGATAAACTAGGAATATTAGGGCTCTCCACCTTTTTCTGTCTCCCCAGCACTGCCTAAGTCATCTTTTGGCAAATTATTTTAACATTCACTTTTCACCTGATAGATCATCTTGCTTGTACAATCCATTTTAGAGGCATAACTTGTTTTCTTTGCTAAGATTTCATTTCCTCCCATCTCAGAACTTGATGAAATCTATTTCTTAGTTCCTCGTCTTCCAGTGAAAGCTGACAACAAGTATCAGACAAAATGTAGCTGTCCCATATGAAGTAATTCATTTCTGTCAAAGATTAGACATTTTTTTCCTTTAACATAAGATGACTGATACTGTTCTGCAAGATCCAAAAGGGACAATTTAACCACTTAAGTGCCGAGGGAGCTTAAGGATCGGCTTCTCTCCTCAAAGCACGTAGTCCGCTGGGTGCAAGCAAGATGGAGGCCACTGGAAGGCCTGCTGATTTCCCTCCATTCCATTTGAGGCCTTGACTCACTATTTTCAGTCCTAAGTAAGTATTTGTTACTGTACAGTATTCTACAAAACAGCAAGATTATAAAATGACACATTTGAACAATTCCAACAAGCTGAAGCTTATATTTTACTCTATGCAGCACAGACAGAAGTCCTGAGGCATGAATCTCTATTATTCCCTCTTCTTTATTTCTGTTAACACGGGCAAAACTCACACATCTGAACTCGGTCAAACACAAAACAAGCAAGCTCAACTTCCAACCCCTAAGAGTGAAGGGGGAGAGGGAGAGAAAAGAAACGTCCACTTTTGATGTACGGAGCTACTCACCCGAAAGCCCCCACTGAGCGCAGGACAAGGCCACTCCAGCTCCACACGTGCCTGTTCCTCGACAGAGGGTTGCTGACAGACAAACGTGCTTCAGGCAGCGGGGCAGGACCCCACACCACCCGCATCTTCGAGGTGAACCCTCCACAGCGCGTCACTGCGCCACACACCCCACAAACATCGACAGACCAGCCTCCGGCCCGCCGCCACAGCTGCCTGCCCGCAGACTGCGAGCACCCCACGGCCGTCTTTTCCACCTTCCAGAAGGCTGCTCCCCCTCCGGGGGTCCTTGGTGCGGCGGACTCGGGGGCCGCGCTCAGGCCTCACTTCGCAGCCGCATGCGCGTCTCCTTACGCGGCCGGCGGGGAGGAGCGGAGCGAGGCCCGGCCCGGGCGGTCTCATCGCCGCATTCGGCCCGCGCTCACCCCTGACAGAGGGAGGAACTCACTGGTGCACGGCCCCGGGCTCGTGAAGGACACCTGAGCTGGGCAGGAATTTCTTAAAACAGCTGAGTGGACCTCCAAGGAGCAGGTAACAACAGGCTAACTTGCAGGGAAAGGGGGGAAAACAACAACAACAAATCCTGTAAATGGCTAAAGTCTCTCAGGATTTTGCAAAGGGAAAGTCTGGTGATGAAATCCACTGAACAGGTCACAAGAGCAAGGATAGCTTATTAATTAATAACACTTAACCAAACCATATTTTACAAATGGACACCGGGAGTAAGAACGTAGATGTGAGGCAACGCTGAGCTTCAAGTTTTCCCAAAGAGAGAGATGAAATAGCGAACAAAACATTTTGGTGCTGGCATCTGATGTTTTCCTTAAGAAATAGAGCTTGATGCCAAAAATACCCGGGAATGAACGTTTGAAAGGTTAATTAGATTCTCCATAAGCATTTCAATTACAGGAATAAGACATTATCCCATTTAATATGTATCCCGACACATCCTATTTGTTTCAGATTTTCTCTCCCACAAGATTTTTCTTCTGTAGATAAGTATTACTAATGGCAATATCCTTCGACAAGTTCATGTTTACAACTTAGATCACCTCTGGAGGCACAGGGCTACTCCAATCCAGATGTTCAGTTAAAGTTGTTTGCCTCTTCCACCTGCAGCAGGAAACCCCTGCTGTTCGAGACACCGCTGTAGCCCAGAACCGAACTATGTGCTGTGTTTCTCACACCAAACCTTAACTCTGAATTCTGCGAGATGAAGCTGTACTTGAAGACCCAAGATACCCTCTGAACAGCCATGAATTATACACAGAGCTGCCCAACCTTGTTAACTGCACAGGATTAGTCATGCAGAAATTCTGGTACATAGTGCACCCTCCGGATTTCATTCCAGTTTCAAATTACATGGAATTGGATGTAGTTAAATAAGAATTTGTGAGATCAGAACTGTTTCCTGTTTTGAAAGACCAGTTTGCTCTCTGAAAATATAGTTTGATCAAGATCAGAATTTTTTGCAAGAATCTTCCAATTTTTCCTTACTCTGAATTAGCAATTAACAATGTTTCAACAAGGTAAAAATATTTAATTTGAATTTCATTACTTCAATTTCAGTTAAACTTCTATAACAGAAAATAAAAAGAGTAGTTACACTGGTTTTAGTAAGTTGAACCTCAAGTCCAATAAATACTTCTGAAACATTAAAAATCAGTGACAGATGAGTGAAAGTGAATGGAATTAATTTTGGAAATAATTCCGAGAATAAGTGGAGCACCACTTTTTTTTGGCAAAGATACCGTGTCATTGAACAGGCTGCTCTAGGGTTTGGCGTTTTTTCCATATCCCTAAGGTGCACGTATGATCTTGCTGCTGAATTTATTAAGGGCAAAATTCCACCCAACGTCTACCATTCCTGTGGAATATTGTTTGTGAGAGAAGATAATACATAAAAATGCAACAGGCTTTACACAATATCTGTTTTCTTGCTTTATGTCTTTTGGTTTTTTTTTTTTATTATTATTTTTAATTTTTTTTTTAAATGTGTGATTCTGAAAACATTTGATTAACATACAGGATGAGTTTTCCTCAGACTATTCAAATTAAATCCAAACAAAATTTGCCAATACAGCAGACTGACGTGATGTCTCTGTTTCACAGATCTATAGCAGTGAGCTTAAATTAGTACTCATTCATTTAAATGGTGATTGTTCTGTTGTTTTCAACAGAGGTAGGATTAGATCTCTGGTAACAGAATCCAAGGAATCATGTTTTTGGAAAAAAAAAAAGAAAGATTTTTTGGCGAAGTTTGGAGCATTTTTCAAAAGTGTGTGGAAGCTGAGACAAGCTTGATCAAAACCACATGAAAATGACTAATAAAAATCTCTTTTTTTGTTTCCCCATAACCAAGAATTAAGTCCACTTCTATGTAGTCTTAATGGATGAATGAACAATAGATTCAGTAAGTGCATCAGCAAGCAGACACAAGGTGCTTAAACAAGAACCTAAAAGATCTGCTAGAACTATTACACCCGACGTTTTACTAGCTGGCCATTCGTAAATGATCAAAGTATTTATAAGAAACTACAGTCTTTGAAATGGAAATACCAGTTGAGCTTTATCTTAAAATTTTACCTTAAGCACGATTGGAAAGTTTTATTTTCTTTCTTAAGGTAGGTTGTGTCATAATTTTAATCCAATCTAAAACTCCCACTGTTCTCTTCATTCACCCCATCTCCTAGTGTTAATCCTAATGAAAGCCACAAGTCCTAACCCTGTGGGCATTAAAAGGAAACATTTCCCAGTTTTCAGGATTTGTAACTTCAATTATTTTTGCAATTATTTGCTAAAATTCATTTCTGATCTTCTTTTATAATCCCAGTTATAGTTTCTGATCAATTATTTGATGCAACTTCAAAACAACAAATCTTAATTTGCACCTCATGCAACATTACGTTTTATGAGTGCTCTAAGGGTTGGCTATCGGTAGGAGTATCTCAGGAGAAAAGACAAGCCTTCCCGTGGGATTTAAATCACATGGCAATTTCTGCATAACAATTTAAGCAGCAAAATTATCAAGGCAATTCTTTCTACTATTGCAATATTTTGCTAGTTTTCAGTTTCCTACCAGTACTGCTTCCCCCTCTAGTCCTGAAAGACACATCTGATGCAGTTATTGAGAAGAACAATGGATCATCCCTTCAAGGACCTAGATAAAGCTGCGGTCATTTTAAAAACTGCAGAGTGCAAAAAGCAACTAGAGTACACAAGGGTCATTCAAATTAATCAAATATTAACAACTTAATGAATAAGACCGGATAAGGCGGAGGGGGGTTGTGTGTGCATGTGTGTAGTCATTCCATTTGTAGTTGCAATTGAGCTGCTTTTTAGTGTTATGTCCTTATCAGGTCATTTTGCAATCTGAACAGTCAGAAAGAATTTTTTTGGCTGCAACACATTGGAGAAATCAGATAACCACTCAGTAGGGTAGCGGCTTACACCCAGATGTGTTCAAGAACAACAAAAACTTACTGCACAATGAGGTACCTTTGCTTCTTGAATTACTACCCTTGTTCTAAAGGAGACCTTTAAGGTGAGTGCTGAATGAGTAGCAGCAGCTGATAGAAGCAACAATCAGGAGTCAATGGTAGGAGGTGCAAGCAAAGATAGAGGCACAGGGCTTTCACAACCAAATCTATGTTAGAACCTCACATTCACAAAGAGCTTGACTGCAATTGCCACCTGCAAAAAAGCAATTTGGAAAAGACATTGTGAAGATAAGGTTAATAGAATTTTCCTAAAAGCAACTCCTATGGGATTCTCCGTTAAAGGAAAAACTTTCCACTCTCAATCTCAGTTTATTTCAGGTATCAGTCTTAAAAATTTAGGCAGGCTTCTGACAATATGAAGTGTATAAATAATATACGGCTTTCCTTGAATGCTTACAAATTAGCCAGTAGTGAGACTCAAGTGAAAGGCCTCAGAATAGCATCATCCAAACAGCAGAACTATTTCTTCCCACAGGGAAACTTAAAGTGAATAGCAATGGACTAACTGTTTATATTAAAGTCAGAACAGAATCTCTGTTGACTTCCCCATTCCACCCAACTTGAGAACTCTGACTGAGAAGGGAGGTACCAGCAGAAGAGCCAGAGACTAAAAATAAATACGTAAAACTAACAGATACTATGGAAACCGCCAAAATTACAGTGAAATTGGTGGAAATTAATAAGGTAGAGGGCAAACTAAAGAGACAACAAATGAATGACCCAGGTCACTCAGATGCTCATACATAAGAAATTTGCTAACTTTTGGTTCTTTTCTGTATTGTAATAAAGGGCTTATAGAATACTTCTTACAGATGGGAAAAATGAAAATATGTTTAACAAGTACTACATCAAAAAAAACCCCAAAACCTCCACAGAGAAGTGTGATGAAAATATTTTATTCATATTAATTGAATGCTCAAGGGAGATGTAGTTTTCTAATTTTATGGCCTGAAGTAGAAAACATGATATTGGAACATGATAGAAGTTAGGGACAGCTGTGTTGAAGTTGTACAGTAGGAAACGCAATAGCATTATAAAAAGGATAAATTTAGACTTGTAGACTAAGGGTAAAGGCTTTTTGTACCAAGCATTGGTTTTCGTTTCTGATTCAGATAACAGAACACAAGCCAGTGATTCTATAGTGCTCTCATCATCTCAGAATACTGCGAATCTTTCAGATCTCACTGTCGGTATCATCCTGCAGACCTTAGTTACAACCCTTGTTTTTATCTGTAAGTCAAATGGGTTCATTTTGCACAAAACCAAGGCATGCATAAGTCAGATAGAAAACCAGGAAGGTCCTTTTCAGTAATACCAGAGCATGTATGTCCTCTTCCCATCAGTTTGTAATGAATCAGAATTTTGCCTTTAAGATATTTCTTGGAACTAGTTTCATATATTAATTACATGGATACTCCATTCTTGTCTGCATTGTTGGGGAAATACTAAAGTAACACTGCTTAGTTTTTTGCTGCTTTACCTGAGAGAGGTCAGTGCCTGGCTGGCATCCCACATACTGAAAAGATCATGATTGCATTAGGACTGACAGTCATTTGAGTTTTAGCAACGTCTCCCTATTGGGAGTGCAGAAAGTTTATGAAAAGTGAATCATCCCAGAGTTTTTTCTCACGATGGCTGCTCATAATATCAAACTTTTATTTTACACAGCATATCTTCTATATGGTTGGATCCTGTTTAAATGGTATTGTGTAGGGAGATATATGTAAACACAGCTAGAAATGGCTTGTCCCTCTTTATTTCATTTATCTATAGCCACACATGGACAGTATTATAGAACAGAGTCCATTGTGAAAAACAATGGTCCTGTTTCTATTTATTGAAGAAAGACTCTGATCTATCCATTTAGCAGTGCAAGATACAATCAATGATCCTGAGCTTTCTGCCATTCCCTCTGTGAGTTACACAGCTTGCCCTTCCTCTAAGTTATTGAACAAGAATACAAAAAATGATTATTTCATCCATAATTCTATCTGTATTGGTATGTGAAAGATATAAAGTTATCCCAGTTCAGATTACATTTTGAATTTAAGGTTGCAGGTGCCGTTTTGCAACAAGGGAAATGGTCTTTTTTCTGGCCTGTCTGGTAGTTTTTCAGAACTTGAAGGAAAGCTCCATATGAACAGAACTGTAATGTTAGCCAACCTGCCAATCAAGACACTAATCCTCTACACATCTCTACCGTCAGGAGACAGATACCTGGAAGCTGGTAAGCAGGAGATAAAGAAAAAAGTTGGACAGGAACCAGAAAATGTTCAAAATAAAAACTAGATGCATATGTCCAGATATATTTTCCTTAAAAAAAAAAAAATTCTAAATGAATGGTACAAAAGAATTTTGACCTCCACATATTAAATAAAAAAGCTGCATGCTCTTGGTTGCTTGGAAATAACCCTCGGTTTGAACCCTTGGGTTCAAAGTACAGTGTTTTGTCTTCACTGCATTTCCAGACAATAAAGGCACAGTATTCATGCAAGTGGAAATAAATGCATTGGTTAATTTTGAGTCATGTCAGTGACTTTTGAAAGCCAATTTAACTGTTTAAAGAAATATGCAATATTTCATATATCCAAGTCTTCACATTGGATACAATGAAAACATAGTGAATCAGATAAGCAACAAAACCTGTATTATAGTATCCAAAACTCACTGGTCGTTGAATATTATTATGTTCTTTTATCCACTGAGAAAGAAAGGAATGTAAGGAGCACTACAACCATTCTTTCCAGTTCTACTGTTTTCTGACATATTAGGTTCAAGCAAATAAATTGAAATAATTTATTCAGTAAGTTTTTTCTCGTCAGAAGTTTTCTTCAAACAGATACCATTTTTATTAATGTAATGTCTGCCAGTAAGTCATGATTTATAGCATCTACACAGGCCATGCATAGAAAATATTTGACATTCAAAGTTTAGTTGTTTTAACCAAAACCATAACTTATAACAAATATTTGTGCTCAGGGACTTTTTGTGCTCAAAAAGGTGATTACCTTTTTAATATTAGGTTTATCTTAAAACTGTGCATGTGAATCTTGTAGTTATGAATGAGAATTTTGCTTTTTGTGAATATTCTTGCAATACTTATTTAAAATTGGCTGGTTCACTAAATGTTCCTGCCAGTAAAGTAATTTGCTAGAATACTGTTGGAAAGCAAATACAGAAGGGGTGTGAATACAGTTGAAGAAAATTCATTTGCAAATCAAATGGATGGTGGAGGAGGACTTGCATTCAACGAATTCAACAAAGACTCTGTCACAATAAATACAGGAACATTTGGCACGAATAACCTCTGCAAGCCTTGCAACCTCTGTTCGGCAAAAGTATCCATATATGTGAAGGTCCTACTACCATGCAGATTTTTATTTATACCAACAGATGTAGAATTGTCCTATTGAACAGCTTGCATAGCCACATTAATAGACTAATATTAACATTTGAAGCTAGAACGGAAATGGCTTTTCTGAAGAGAAATCATTGTATAAAAAATTGCCATTGTATATAGAACGAGGTACAGTTACATAATGTTTTACTCTTATTTTATCCTTTGTTATAAAAATGCACCAGGTACTATCATTATTGTCATGAAGGTGTTGGAAAGAAACCTCAAAAAGCTGTGAATTCTACATTAGCTTCAACTTGCTACAGGATATTTATATTCCCAGTCTCCTATTCAGGACAGCACAGGAAAATAGTCTGTGACATTAAAAAACCCCAGGAAACTATTTTCTACTAAAAATCATGAAGAAACTGAGAAACATCTCTGTTTATCTCATACTTCATGACAGTAGGAAAGTCCACCCCCACCCGCTCCCGTTATGGTCACTTGCCTCAGGAAAAACTCCTTCTTTGCCACACAGACCCCATCATTTCTATCTGTCGCTAGTTGCTCATAGCTGACCCATCCTAACCATACACCGGTGTTATGCTAAAAAAGCAGGTGAGATCAACTCCTATTTCTGCAGAGGATATGCACAGTTCAGGGGTGCCAAACTATTTACCCTTACAACATGTGACATAGTAATGAGGGCAATATGACAATGGTATCAAAACCCTGACAGGAAATCTTAGGGTTCATCAAAACAATAAGAAATGCATTTCTGTTTTCTGAATTTTTATGAGTCAATCCAGCTATGAACTGGTCAACATAGTTTATGAACAATCCAGCTAGTCACATTTCTCTGATCTTCTCAGAGCCCTTCCTGGTTATACTGTAATGGGTTATAAGACCACAGCTTTACTTGTGACTTGACCTCCTGAGATGCAGTACTTTGGAGGGGTCTCTGAGCTACTGTGTAAGTCTTACAGTTAATGATGGACCCTTTGATAGTAACAGTAATTTTACAGTCACAAGTAACAGTAAATATGAAGTTAAAATGCTTTCAGTAGATCTGTTGGGGCCTTTCTCAACAATAATCCTAAAGCACATACACTTATCCCAAGAGAGCACAGACCTGTATTCCTACACTATCGTTTTCTATTCCATAAAGCTTTCGTAAGTTCACAGAATTAACAATATTAACAGAAAAGGCCTGTTCAAGTGTTTCTATACGAACAAGATCTTCAGATAGGATATGTTTTTAACATAATACATAAGAGAACCTGTAGACATCGAATTAAGTTTGACTGTACTTCAGAACACTTGCCCCCAAAAACCCATCTTTGCATGTTTACAATCTATGAGAAGCCAAAAATGGAAGTATGAAACTATTTCATTAAAGACATAACTGATAAAGAGAGTTAAGTAATTCAAAGCAATAATAAAGAGCAAATTACAGTAAAACAGATTGATGGTACAATCCAGCAAAGCACATCTACCTTATCAATAGAAACCTTTTCCTTCACATAATGATTTCATCTATTTAGTATTTAACAAATATTGTTAGACTGACAAAAGTATCGATGATTAAGAAGTTGGAAAAAAGGTGGATAAAATAAAGTGGAAATAGAAAAGGCTACATTTACAGTATTACTTTCTCAGCACACCAGGAAGCGAATCCCATTCCTGATGGCTACTGTGGATTATGTATTGCCCTTGGTACAGGGATTTTGGTGATCCATTCTGTGTGAGCTTTCTCAACTAAGGCTGCTATTTGGCTCATTACAGATCAGAGCAAAGGTATGGTTACCATTTAGGCAGTATATGTGAGCAAGTAAAGTTCAGATGAGAAAATGAAAAATAAAGAAACTTGACAATATGGGTGTATGCAGCAATATCTTCTGATAATACAAATTATACAAGAGAAATTACATCTTCCATACGGCTCCCAAAATATCAGCAAGAGATATCTAGTTTAATTGTGTGCTAGATGGAACATAATTAACAACAATACACATTAGCTTTTTATGAAGTTATTTTTTATGCAGTACAGAAATGTTAGTTATAAAATAGCATAAATTTAGAACCCATATAATTAGTCTAGTTCCTTGTGATTTATTATCTAATGCTGGTTAAATCTGTATTAGTTGTTAACAATTTATTCTATGAGCACTGGAATTCACAACACCTGGATTCTTGCACCTTTGTTTCTAAATAGGCAACACCTGCCCTATTCCCCATTCTCATCTCCCAGCCCTTGGCGGTGGCCCTAGTGCCTCGCTGTGCCGCACACCTGCAGAAAGTGGCAGGTTGGAGCTTATGTGCAGGCTGATTTCCGTGCAGGCTGATTTCCTTGCAGGTACAGGCAATGCGAGCTCACCTGGAGACAGATACAGATCGTAAAACTGTGAGGAAGAAGAGCTAGTTTCCTAACACCATTTTGTGTCTCGAGGTGGAGATACATCTCCATCCTGTTTTAAGCAGCAGGGAGCACACAGAACCATCACAGGTCAGTCCATGGCTAACTCTCCCCAGCCAGGCCTGATGCTGATTTGTTGAGACAAACCCGACTGGTCAATCCACACTTCACATGAAGAACAAATAGTACATTGGTATGACATCATATGTAAGAGGTCAATTCATTTTTAAATACAATCTCTAGCTGAGAAAGTCTAAAAGATGGAAAAAGCTCCTTACATTGTAAGAGTTGTGTGTGGTTGTCCTCTGTGTTTCCAGAGAGGAAACCTTGAGATTTTGTGGTCCTTCTTACTTCTGCTGAATGCTATTCTTAGACCGATCAGAGCTGCAGCAAATCACGCAACGTGAACAGAACAGATGTCATACTTGCTGCTCGACAGTAAGAAATGACTGAGAGATTAGTATGACTTTTTTTTCCCTAAAACCAAACAATAAATAAAAATGTCAGAATATAAATAATTAAGTGAAAAGTGCACCTGCTGAGAATGGACAAGCAGATAAATGTTTGAATTATTTTTAGTATTAATTCTGGTATGAGTAGCTATCCCAAAGTGTGCTAACAAGGTCTTAAAAAAATGATTGGTACTTGAGGAAAGTAAAATCTGAAAGAAAATGAGGTAAGTTGTGTGGACACTGGAAATTAATAGGGAAGTAATGCAATTAGAGTGATGATTGGCTCTCATCCTGCCAACCAGAGTATATCTATATTCTCACACCACAATTTAAGTTGATCTTATCTTTCTCTCCTGCCAATTATCAATTTTAATCAGTGTCCTTCCATTCCTCCTTTGGATGACCAGGACCTGGCATGGAAAGATTAATAAATTATGTAGGCTGCGATCCATCAAGTGCCTGAATAGACAGAAGCAGTCTTTGAAGTACATGAAACATGTTAGACACGTACATAAATGCATTTTAGACTGAAGCTTTAGAAAGCTAAGTTTCTTCTAGGCATTGAAGAGAGAAATAATGTTGCAAAGTGTTGAGAGACAAATATGACAATTTCAGCATGTAAACATTTTAAAAAAATTATATTAATGTTCGAATAGTTAAAATAGAAAAAGAAATATAAAATTGAAATAAAGCAAAAGCATTCTTTCAAAAATGTTTGTCCTGACTAATAGTTATATTTTTATTTAATTACATTTCAAAATTTGAAAGTTGTGAAACTGTACATTTTCTTGCAAATCTGTTAACTTCTGATAGACTATAATTGATATCTGTAGGATCACAGGAAAAATAAAAGCATTGCAAAGCTTTCCTGATATCTTTTAATTAAAAAATGTTGTATATCTGAGTTAGGCAATGACACTTGTATGGAAGCCAGCTTGCAGTTGAGTTACAGAAGATAGTACAGTCTATACTCCCTTTTTCAATGAGAATGCCCAAAGAAGGATTACGGTACATTTGGTCAGCACTGAATTTGAACTAGGTTCCAGAGATGAAAGCCTATGAACTAATCTGTTGGGCTACGAAGTCCACTGCTGTGCTGGTTTATAGAAATCCTATTAGCAGTGTGAGTGAGGGGTCAAAAGATAAGATAGCAGACAGCTGGAAATGCTGCATCAAACAAATGTTTTAGACAAGAAAGATATTTCTTAGCCATGTTGTGCTTAACCATGTATTATACATCTAGGAAGTATTGATGACTAAAGGGTAACAAAATCTTCTTGTATTGCTATTCTTGAATCTTTGGAGTTTTAAGGTTTTTAAGTGCATCTGTGCTACCTGCTGGGCCATCTTATGTCACGATGACTGAGCATTCATTTCGTCTTCAGCAAGATGTTAGGTACCAAATGCATATAGCATATGTAATCAGCTAATTTGACAAATAAGTTTACATACGTTTTACACCTACTGTCCTGAAATGCACTCACTATGTGCATTTCCCAGCTGTAGGTAAATGGCCTGCTTCAAAGCCCACTGAAATACCTAGAGAGATTCCAAATTATGCCACTAAATCTCTCATCAGAAATCAGTATTGTTCCTGGAAATCAAGTGCTAAAGAAATAATGTAAGCAGGTCTTCAGCATCAAAAAAGTGGAATGGTATTGTTTCCTATATTATTCTACTACTGGGAAATTTATGCTCCTTTCACACAAGGCAGATCCTGGGGACAGGTACTCAGCTGGCAATTATAGTCAGTGCAGGTCTGAATCTGATCTACATTTCAACTTCAAAACAGTAAATAGTACTTGCCCTTTGTACTTGCCCCATCATGGAAAAAAAATCTTAAAATTCAAATTCTGAAAAAAGAATATTACTGCTTTAGAACATCTTGACATAGAAAAACATGTTTTTCTCTCAGTATATTTATTTTGTTATTATTAAAAGCAACAAACTTAAAGTTCTAAACATGAGATAACTCAGTCCATGCTGATGTCAAAATAGACACAAATCAATATCTGAAATTTCCAATTCAAGAGAGTCAAACTACAGAAATTACTAATTGAAGTTGGCTAGATAAAGAGCAAAATTACTTGATTATGAAAAAAATATTGTTACTCCATTTGAATGTGAACAAATGCTGAATTCCTGTAAGACCAAAGCTCTAATGCTATCTGGGGATTGCATTCCAGAGAACTGGAAACACAGAAGATCCACAGTATGCTTTTCAAACAGAATGTTAAGAATAAGCAGTGAATCTACAAAGCACTGAAGAAGAAATAATTAAAAAGAATAGGTCAGAAAGAATTGCAGAAAAGCAAAATGAACAAAATCCTAATGAAATGGATTTTTGCAAAGGATATGAAACAATATAAATGAAAGGATTTTTTGGTTTATAGAGTGAAAGAGATCAAGGAACTGAGTACTCTGAAAACACAGCAGAGGTAACAATAATCTTGGTATGACTTAAATGCAGAGTAATTAAGAACACAGAAAGACAGAACCACAGGTAGCCATCTAACGATCACCGTAAAGACAAGCAGTAAATAATTCAAAATGAACATATAACTTGCATTCAGTAATGCTTTGCAGCTACACATCTTTTTCCATACCTTACAACATAGTTCAGATCAAGTTAAAAACTAACAGCTGAAACTATTATGTGGCACAGCAGTGTTGTGGTTTAACCCCAGCCAAAACCAGCACAAGCAGAAAAAAAAAAAAAAACAAACAAACCAAGAGCATCCCTGCCGCATTATAGGATTGGGCAAAATTCCAGATAATCACAGAAAATGTAATCCGCACCTAAATAGGAACACAACATTCCTCCCATTTCCCCTTTCAATCTCTGTGTGGTTTTTATCACTCGGACCTGGAGAAAGTTTTCTATTTGATTTCAAATGTCTACATCAATGTAACTTAAGTTTGAGTTTCAGACACACTGACCAGAAACTAGACAATGCATCTAGATGTAAGAGGAGCGTGGATGCACTGCCCCACAGTACTCCTGGAGATAGGGAGATTCATACAAAACTGTACGGTTGATAAGAAGTTGGTAAAAAGGAAAGTAACTACACTGGATATTTAGGACTGAAAGAAGGAGCCTCAAAGGTGGAGATCCTGAAAGACTGATCTTGGGGTATCTAAGCAGAAGAGTAAATATTGAGTGTCCTCTTGAAATTCACAAATTATTCCTGTTTGGAAGTATTACCAGTAATAATGCATCTTAGTGTCTACCCTGTTAATTTGCTGTAGTCCCAGTGTCACTTCCAGGTCTTGAACCCCTGGCTGCCTGCAAGAACTTGTGTATTAGTTTGCTTCTGGGCTTCTTTCCCAGAACAAGCCGACAAACCTAGTTTGTAGTAGGTACTGATCCAGACATGCAGCCTGGATGTGACTGCTGTGCGTTTGGCCACAGTAAGATCACAGGAGGTCTGTGCTTTCAAATGCTCAGGGTTCCCCTTTGACATGTTATTAAAAAGACTACACCAGTGGGCTGTGATACACCCCTCTCAATCCTGGTGTTTTGAATAGGAAAAAAGTGCAAAAATAAATAGTCTTTCTTTCTAAGGCTACAGTAGGATTAAATAGTCCCATGAATACTGTTACACCCACATGGATGCAACCAGTCTGCCTCAAAAGGTGTTAGTTTTCAGAAAGGTAGACACAAGATGGTTTGCACCAATTTATCCAGAGTCCAAACTTCTTTCACTGTGCAAAAGGCAAAAATAGCTTAAAGAAGTATGAGATAACTTTTTTTTTAAAATTGAAGTCAAAGTAAAGAATTGTAATAGTGTATAATTTTCTATTTTTTGTTAATGATATGAAATTTTGTTGGAGTTTGGGATTTGTAAATTTACAGTTAATGGAGATTAAAAACGAGATTAGCTCATTGCAAGATGAATAAGTCTACCAGTGAGTGACATACTTGTAAGAAAGACTACTGTGATGTTTGGATAACTCGAGTAGGAGTTAACGTCTTATTAACATCTTATTTGGATTTTAGGATTTAGTCCTGCAGAATTATTTTGCTGAATTGCTTTTAGTTAGCAAGAATAACTTTTTTTTTTTTTTAATTTCTATTAAAAACAGTAACAAAAGAAATCCACTACTTTGACCACCTCTAGAGGCAGTTACCACACAAGTTGCCATTAGTACTGACAACACACCTGTCGTGGTTTAACTCCAGCCAGCAAAATATCAGCACAACATTATTAGCTTAGAATCATAGCACAGTTTGGGCTGGAAGGGAGCTTTAAAGATATTGTAGTTCCAACCCCCCTGCCATGAGCAGTGACACCTTCTACTAGACCAGGTTGCTCAAAGCTCCATCCAACCTGACTTTGAATGTGCCCAGTGATGGGCCATCCACAATTCTCTACATAACCTGTTCCAGTGTCTCACCACCCTCACCATAAAAAATTTCATCCTCCTATCCAATCTAAATGTAACATGTCTTTTTGAATGTCAGATAATTAGAGAACGTCCCATAAAGTAAAGTAATATTCCATTTTTATGTGACCTGCTGAGGATATTCAGACAACATATAGCAATTAAACAAAAGGGATTTTTAGTGTCAGATATTCTATGCTTCTATTTTTTCCCCTTCTCAAGTAATGGTACCATGGAAAACATGACTTCTTTTGGTGCCTATAAAGATTGAAAAGATCTTTATGCAGAAACTCTGCATACTCTAAATACAATTTAATTATTTTTATTTGCAGTAAGTCACAAACCATGTTATTAGTGCTGGAATCACTGAAGGATTTCCCTTAGGAAATTAGTCCTTTCCCCACCCCAGACAAATACACTCTATTTTCTTGAACCATTAATTTAATATCCCTCCTCAAAGTACTGTTAAAGAATTGTAGTGTTACACTGCACATTGAGTCACTTGCCTGGAAAATGCTTTCAGAGCTGAGACTCTACTATAATTTCTATCTTTTAATGTATATATTGCCATAAACGGTGGAGTAACATTTAGTCCTTGCTATAAAAGACTACGACCATCACTTTATGCGATACATTCTTTGTGTGTGTTATACCTACTCTTCTAGGCAGGTAAGAATAGTACAACAGGCAGAGCACAATCAACAAGACAATCCTGTCAGCAGAAAATGTCCATTCTAGATTGTAACATTGTCTGGCACTACTAGCACACACCTCTGTTTCCTTACACTATGCTACGTATACCTAGAAATACTGCAGAAACATTCTATATCGCTCATTAAGTATTTTTCAGTATGAAGATGTTCTCGCCATTTTCGCTTTGCTCTTGGAAACTGTCCATGGTTACATCTCCCCTCTCAACTCTATATGGCTTAAAAGAAATGATACAAAACCGAGTCCATAGTTAAGAAAGGTAACAGAGAGTCCGGTAGTTCACATCAAGTTGACAATACACCTGGGACAAACTGAAGTTGTTGCTAAACAAAAACAGATGTCACAAACTAATATGAAAAAAATGTGGTGCTTCTACCTCAGTCATAATTTTCTCCTAGCCTGTGACTGCAGGGTGTCTTCTGTAGAAAATTCTCTACAGAACAGTGGATACTGATGCTGTTTAGAAGGGGCACAACAAAGTTACCTGTCACCTGAAATACTAATTTGGGAAACCTTCTACGCTAGTAAAATCCTGAAATGTAGTGATATGAAACCTGGAATTTCTTTTATTTTTTTCCTTTAAATTGCAATGTAATGTGGTAGGTTTGATTCTATATTGATGAATTTAGCTTATACTGCACTTAAAACAGTAGTGGTGGAAAACTTTTCTTGTTACCTCTCAGTAACTTGACGTAAATCAGTATAAACTCTATTACTTACAATGCATCGTTGCGCCCTGGTATATGGAAACTAGACTTTATGTCTGCACAAACAGAAAAGCTATTAAAAAGAGCTCCTCTTCCAAAAACAGTAACCAGTTAGGAGCTGTGAGCCTGAGAGAGACATCTTCAAAATCCCAAGAAAAAACAACTTACTGGTCAGACAAATAATCAAATATTAGAAATCTGAATGTATATAACACAATGTGTGAATGTATCTAAACAGTCAAAGCTACTTGTTTTTATGAAATGAAGATGTCTTGTAGGTATAGAAGACTGAAGTACAATGATTAATTTGGCCTAATATCTCTTATATGATGTGTTATCCACATGATGTACGCTACTGTTTCATCTAGACGATGCATTCTTAAGAATATATATACATAAATATATACACATTCTGACACATGTGCATACATACATCGTCTCTCTCTCTACTTTCATCTCCTTTCATTCAACTCTCTCAACACAGACACACACACACATCAGCCCAAATGAAATAATTCTCACTGCTTGAGTTGGCTACAGCTTCGAGTTCAAACTAGTGATTTCTTTTTCTTTCTGTGTTCACATCTATATTTTTTCTCTACAGGATTTAAAGCTTGAGAAGCATGAAAGATAGAATGAAAATAAATTTGAATTCTATATTACAATAAATGTGAATATCAAAAGATTCTTTCACAGCTGTGTGACTGCTGGCATTTGTAAAGAGTCAAAGAATCCTGGAATATAAAAAGGCAGAAACACAGTTGGTTTTTCAATCAAGTGTATGGAGAAAAAGCAAGAGAAAATATCTATAGGAACAGCAAGAAGGTCTAGGGGTGGGTGACAGGTAAAACCTATTTCCTTAATTCAAACAGTCATATCTAGAATCACTTGAGCAGGGGGTTGATATGAAAGATTGACATATTCAGTTCTACTCTTTAAACTGTGCTTTGCATTTTACCAGCAGTATAAGAAAGAAGATGAAAGATGTCCTTCCTTATTCCTTTCTTAATTGAAGTGTCTATTTAGAATGACATTTAATAAAAAAAGATGCAATGTTTGTGTAGTTATTATTTGTACTACCAGAGCATCTAGGATTTCTAGTCATAAACCAGAACCTTGCTGTGACAGTGATTCAGTTGCTGAGAAATGACTGTGACTGTAAGCATGTGCCACATTCTGCAATGCTGTTAGGCAGAATGGAACAGGACTTCTTCTTTAATCCCCCTCCGAAAATTCCTGTATGCTGTTCAAAAACTGTATCCAAAAAGATCATCCATTGCTCCAAAGTTTCTAGCTTAAAGGGAACAACTGGAGACAAAGACTTGGTGAGATGATACTGCAACCTAATAATATCTAGTACTCTCCTGGGAAAAAAATGTTGAAATTAATATCAAATATAATTTTGGATGCAAAAGGAAATAATTTTTCACTATGTTCTCCTAAAATATTTTAAAAGATACCAAGTTCTTGGTGAAGTATAAGGGACGCTGCTCATGAAAGGGCAATTCCTATGGTCTATGTTATAATCTCTCATTATTTGATCCTTTCTATTTCCCTACCTATTCTAATCCCCAAGTCATTCTCTCTTTTCATGCTTTCACCAGTTTCCAGGCTGATACCAATTACAATACCTCATCTTGTATGTGTTCCAGAGCAAATCTATGCTCAACATAGCCTGTCTTGCCCGTGTCACTAAACACTTCCTGCTCTGAAGTTTTCAACAGGACTTGTGGTTACTTACATACAGATTTACCATAAATTGCAAAAATTGTGGATATCTCCATTTTTAGAGCCTGATCATACCCATTACACAAATTGTTCCTTTTTGATTAAGTCTAGTAATTGTAAAAGAAAGGTTCTCCTGGCCTAGTCAAGAATGAAAGAGGTACAAGACCATTTGGATTCCCTATAGCAGAGAGGAACAAGATCCTTGTTGGTTTTAGGAATTCATCCTGAACATAGCTGAAGTATTAGGTTTGTTTTGTACTCATTCACAAATACGCATACAAAACATACAGACACTAACAACCACCTCAGTGAGCTGGTTCACATTACAGTTCCTGTTACACAAAACATAATCCAAAAAATCAGAAACCTTACAAATACAGCATACTGATAGCCAAGGACCTGAATCTGAAAACAAGATATATCCAGTGTCGTTTTATATGGCAGCTGATGACTTAAAATGTCCAAAAAAGCATGAATAATACTTGGGCCTTTCTTGAGACTCTTTTTTTATATGTTCTGGGCCAGCACAGCTGGAGAAAATGCTATCATATTTGTTACAATTGTATATGATTACTTGTTAGTTTATTTCTATCTTTTCTATCTTTAAATAGGTTGGCTATTAAATTTTTACTATTAATTACTCTTTTTTTTTAACATTTGCTCTTTGCTGGCTCTTAAAAAGACAACAGTACAAAGACAGACAGAAATGCACACACACAATGTTCCTTTGTGGGGGAAAAAGTGGGTAAAATTTAGGGATGCAAGTAGTGCAGAACTTTAGATTCTCAGAATTCACCTGTTTTGTTCGGTCTCCTCTCTTTTCGAGTGCTTCTAAGCCAGCAGAATGTTGATGCCTCACAAAAACATATTTTTATTGAGGTGCAGAAATGGTATTTTCTTGTGTGCATGTCATATAAAAATGTATCATTTGGAAATAGCATAGTTGCTAAAATATAAAGGTAAATGCCAATTGGAAGAGAGAGTATTTGATATGAATCTTTTGTGGACAGTTTGCCCTTTGGATAAGCAGCTACTGTAATTATGAAAACCTGGAGAATGCTTTGCATATACTTTGCTTTTTCCTCATAGACCAGTAAAATGTTTTCCAGCAGAGTAAGCTGACTGTGTTTGTCCCTAAAACTAAATAGGATAAATGCAGATGAACTATGGGGTGATAGTGTCATTTGCGGTTGAGCTTATCTATGGTGAAAGTGCCATTTAAGCAGTTACTTCAGTTTGTTAAATAACCCATCCTGAATACTAGAGAAGTGTAATTAGAACAGTTGTTTTTTGGAAAAGATTTTAAGGAGTTTTCCCTCATCACCAAAACAATTGCACTAGAGAAGAAATGAACGCATGTGTGTGGGTGTATATATGTGTATCAGGACACGCAAACCATCCTGCCTGCTATCACATGGGAATTCAGCAATGTCCCCTCAAACTGGAATGGCCAAGAACAAGAGTACTGGCCTGTACTACCACAGTTTTTGTGTGACTTCCACTGAGTTCTATGTAGCACAGCTTGACAAGATGCAAACAACAAAGCTAATCTAGGCAACCTACAAGAAATAAATAAGTATCTCTAATGAGTTGAGAAAGTAAAAGGTCAGAGGCTGAGCATGTCCAAGGAACTCGTGTCTAGTTATTGCAATCCCAACATTTGACATCACAAAATCAGTTGGTTTTGTATTCTTTAAATAATCCTTTCAAAAAAATTGTAGGTGCTTTTCATATGAGAAATAAAATAGGACCACATCCAAAAAAATTCTTTGTAGGAAACCCTCTGAATCGTTCTTTATTTTTTATTTTATATTCAGTTTTGGAAGACTTACTTAAAGTCTAAATCCCGAATCAGCTTTTATGGAACCGGCTACATCAAACTAAGCTGCTCTCAGTGGGCACATCATTTGAAGCTAGGAATGCCAAAAGAGAAGCTGCCTTTCTAGAAATGCTTGCATTTTTAGCTAACTGCCTTTTTTTCCCCTGACCAGCTCCAAGTGGTGAACTCTTTAAACTTCTATTCAGGTCTAGAGGAAAAAAGCCTGTTAGTTTGTTTGTGGAAATGTTATAAATTATATAAAACGACACTGACACTTCTATCACAACGTGTTGTCCTCAGTAATACTTCAGAAGAACATTAAAATGTTGTGAAAATTCAGCTGGAATTGCTTTCTATCCCTTACCTAGGTATCAGCTCAGGGCAGGAAATGTAACGCTCATCTATTCTCCCCCTCCCATACAAACTACCCTTTCCAGTGGGTGGCTAGGTGCCTTGTCAACTAAACAGCCAAGCTTTGTTTCAAGCTGAATACCCCTCCCTTTTGGGGTTTTTATAAAACCAATATATTTTAAACAGATCAGAAATGCAAAAATGTATGTTTGAATAAACCAAACAGTCATACAACTTCATAACTATAAACACCAGAAATTAACACTGAAGATTCATTTTGTAAACAGAAAAAAAATCTCAAATACTATTCATTAGCAATTCAGTTCGTGGTAAGCAGGCAGTAAGAGTTTGCCTTCAGTGCCTCTGCTGTAAGTTTTTATGACCACTGTCAGCACTATTAGTCTTACACTAATCCTGCAGTCCATGCATGCCCTGTACTAACACTGAAGTCCCAGTGAGCAAGAGAGGCACAAATACCAGAGTACCACATGGATACTTGACAGCATAATATTCAGGGAATATTTCTAATTTGTATATTATATTATACACAAATCATCATATTTACTCACATTTGTGAATAACTGCAAGTAAGACAAAGATTGCATTAACACAATGTTTTTAAAAGAAAATAAGGGCTCCAGGGAGAACATTTAGATGCGTGCTTCAGTGTTAGCTGTGGTTTATGACACAGCATATTTATAGTGAACATACAATGATGTTCCCAATGCTTTTAATGCCAATTTAATCCACATTATATTGCGTTTGTAACACAAAGCAGCAGTATTTTTGCCCCCACAGGGTTAATAGAGCTGCCTAGTAATCATGATATTCTAATACCGAGTAACTGATCTTTAGTATTATACCTTTAACTAAAGGATACATTTCATAATACAGCTCTGGACATAGCAATGGACATAGCAGATTAATTAGCTCTCTGTAATCTTTCCTGCTGTCATTTTCCTTCTATTGGTTAGAAACAACCTAACAAAAATGTATTATGAGGCATAAAACGAGCGGATTGTCCATCTAGCAACTGTTTATGTAACTTCTGAAATATTTATACTGAAGTCTTATTGTTCTTCATTTTCACATATTTTGATTTTACTATTTCTTTATTCCAGGGGAAAAAAACAAAACAAAACCAAACCCAACAATATAATGCTGTAAGTTCAGATTTCTTTGTCTTTAAACGTAGAGGTTTTAAATAATCAGATTTTTCTGACATTTTTAGGAAAGTAGGCTGACAGTTACACATAATCAGTAATTCATTTAAAATAACAATTGCCTTTAAAATTATCCTAGGTTTCTGTTCTGTATTTCAGTTACACATGAATTGTAAATACTATTAATAGGATGTTTCAAACTGAGATTTAAACTAACTGCTTTGCAAACTCTTAAACTATTGCTCTGCTACATCAAAGGATCATTAAACCTGCCATTAAAATGCAACCACCTCTTGGTGAAACAGAGGAACATATAAACAACAGAAAAAATACAAAAAGGAAGAACATTATTTAGACAAAACTGCAGGAAAGATTTCTGTAGGCAATGTAGCCTTAATGATGGGATCATAACCAAATCAGCCTGTGTGACGCACCTTACAAAACAGGCAACAGGGAAGTTTGGGAAGCTATACTACATGCTAAGAAGCCATGAGGCTGGACCTTCTGGGACATGACCTAACAGACATGCAAAGCTGAAAAAGATTGTTGTGTTTTGTTGATTTTTTTATAACTTATGAGTGGATCCAGGAGCCTTGTACAGTTGCAGCTTTGTGTGAACAAAGAACGGCTTCAATTTTGATAGTTTGTTTACATTTCTGAAAAACTAAGAAAGAAACTCGATGTGGTAACTAATTCTCCCTTGGAATCTGGGTAAATCACTTTGAGAGCGATGGTGATCAGAAGTCAAAGTACAAAGAACTGGAGACTTTCACAAAAAGTGTCACAACACTTAAAATTTCACCTTTTTCTTCCCAAATGAATACTTACCCGACAAACTTTCGGAATTTAAAGGACATATTTATAGTCCATGAAGTCATATGTGGCAAAGCTGGGACTTGTATTTAAGCTATTACTGATGTACTAATATGCCTTAAATCAAATACAATTCTCCTTAGGAAGAATAGGGGT
Source organism: Rhynochetos jubatus (assembly GCA_027574665.1). Classification (NCBI taxonomy): domain Eukaryota; kingdom Metazoa; phylum Chordata; class Aves; order Eurypygiformes; family Rhynochetidae; genus Rhynochetos; species Rhynochetos jubatus. The sequence continues at coordinate 7,757,149 of CM050662.1, forward strand.
GAACGTGGAACAAAACTGGACTGCACAACATTGATGGTTGTGACTGACAGTGACTGACATGCCATTTGGTCATTTTAATAGCATAAATGTTCCCTATATCCAGTAATGCTTCTTAATACATGAAGTTTGGAATTGTGTGACTAATACTGTCATTAGCTAGATTTAGGATTCGTGATTATTTGGGACTCTACACAAATTGCTTTGTAGCAGTCCAGTTGCACTATTAATGCAGCAAATGATCATTGAAATGCACAACAGCAGCAAAATGCAAACGCAGCCATTTGTTTTCCAGCCAATCTGATATACACGTTGTTCGTATTACTGTAACGAGGTCTGCTTACTTCCTGTCCTTTGGAAGCCTACACTTTCTCAAGGGCAAAATTGTTTTCTAAATAGAGTCTACCTGCATTCGATTTTTTCTGTTCAAGTACTCCATAAGAATGAATTAAAATAGCTCTTATTTACACATAGACCCCATCCTCATAATATTTCTATGTTATCTGGAAGACTGAAGACTTCTAAATCCAAAAGCATCTCACAAAGTCATGCACTAATTTTTTAAGGGTCAGGAAGTTTTTGAAAGTTAGAAAACTATAAAATGTGATTATAAACCAAAACTATATAACTAAGGTACTGTATGCCAGTGTGTATGTGATGGAATAACAGATTATCCTACTGTTTTAGCTTACCTAGCCACATCAGCGTTGTTGCACAGAGGAAAGGTAGCACTGAGCAACTGCAGTGCTTGCTGGTTAAAAACGAGCCAACCAGCAAAAAAAGCCTAACCTTCCCCCACCCAAGAATAGGAGCATCCCAGCTTGTCAAACCACCATCTTACTGAGCATTAAACTCATTTTATGAAATAAAATCAATGAAAGGAAATAAAAAGAGGCAATTTCTGATACTCTAGGTCTCTCATTTGTAAAACCTTCCATTCTAATAATGCTTTTTACTCACAACAAGTGTTATTTAAGCTCTTTTGGTGTCAGTTGCTGACATTCGGGTACCTCATCTAAGAAAGGACTTAGGAAACTATGTATACAGCGTCCACGGTACTGAAAAGCTGAATATCCTCTTTAATATGCTGCAGCTTTATCTACTGCTCTCAAATCTATCTGCTGGCTCTTCCTTTGTGTCAGGAAACAGATAACAGGCAAAGATGGCCTATGCAGACACCACACACAGCCACGAACAGTGGAGTGATTTCAGCGTGGCTTAGGCGAATCAGATTTTTTTATCCCTTAGTTATCTTACATCTTTCCAATTCATCACTGACCAGTGGCCTTTGATTTTCATAGTTCTACTCTGAGATGCAGTGAGTCTCAAAGCTTCTGTAAAATGTTGGAATTATTGATGGCAACATTAAATCCACTGATGGTCCTTGGAGGTAATCAGAGGACTTTGGATGCCAGAATGAAACTGTTACTAGGAGTAAACCCTTGGTTAAAATGGAGCACTGCTCCCAAATTTCTAGCACCTGGGTGATCACTAGTTTCATCTGCCAGAATAAGTCTTCCTACCCTTTTTTTGTAGTATCTTAAAGGTCTCATATAGTATGATTTTGAAATATGTCAACAGGTTTGTCACAATAAGCTGCAAATGTATTTACACATTTCAATATATGTTTACATGCCTATTCAAACAAAAATAAAATGAAGTCTCTCTACTTCTGTAGCATGTGCTTTAACAGCATTTTTTTATCACAGAACTATAGCTGGTATATTACATGTATATAGCCAAGTACTGTCTCAGCTATTTTGTTTACCTCCCCTCTACTGAAATAATATGATACAAGCTACGATTAGGAAAAAAAAAATAGAAATCAACATCAGCAAGTAATCATGCAGAGTCAAACAAATGCTCTAGTTTCCCAGATCATTATTCATACACACTTACCAACACCGACCTCTTTCTATAGCAAGGAAAGCTTTTCATCAAAGCCTGGAAAAGAAGCCCTCCAACTGCTTCTGTCTCTCTAAACTCATTTGCTCTTCTGGAAAGCATTGTCTTTCTTCTGTCTGATCACACCCCACCCCCCCTATAATAACATTATTTCAAATGTTACATAAGCATTGTACATGCTTATACAATAAAAACAACTATAAATTCAGAATATTTGGAAAAATAGGTTTGGCTGTGGTATTTTAAAATTGTAATAAGCAGTAAAAACAACAAATGCTGTTTCACCCACATATACGTATGGGGACACACACATGCACATAGGCCATTACGATGACTCAGAAAATTTTGACTCTTGAAGAAGACAGTTCCTTACAAATCCTCCGTTTCCATATGTCTGTTTTCACTCCATATTTACCAGATGTCACAACTTCACTTTTATTCATGCATCACAAAACAGATTCAATGCTGTTCTTTTCTGTAATCCTAAAACAGATTTAAGGATGACAGGTGGAAAAAGTAATTTTAGCAATCCCTTCATTACCTACATTCTTGTCACCTTAGAAGATGATAGAGGAATGTTTAAAATTTTGTCCCAGCTGAACAATCCTTTGGAAGACTTTCACCCCTGCTGCTACTATATTAGCTTAATCAGTTCTATTTCAATCAAGCTAAATTAAGCCTCCTGCTCTTGAAGGGAGTAACACTGCAACAATTGCCTTAATTTCACCTTTGCTGCCTGAAAGCAACAGGAAGGCCCGTGTTATCCATCCAGAAGGCACCGATTCACTTGTAAGGGCAGATGTAGCTGAAAGGAGGAAAAGCTCTTCTGCAACTTATAATTTGCTCTCTGAATTCAACAGGTGCTGGATGTGACAGGAATAGACAAGAAATACCATGCTGGGGTCATTAACTTTTTTTTTTTTTTTAACACAGGTATATATTATACTGAATGTGAATGTGGCATTTCATGTTTAACCGACATTTCACACTAAAGGTGAAATGTAAATGTAATACACAATGTTAAGCAACCTGCTCCTTATTGTGGCAAGTGACCCTCTGGAAATTCCTTAGACTGACAAAATATCCTTCATCCCACATACAAACATACCCATTTCTCCACGAATCATCTCTTCTCTCCCCTCTTGCTCACCTTGCACTCTCCATCCCAAACAGCTTTTTCTGATATTAACAGCATAGAGTGCTTCTCCATCCAGGTCTATCCTTTTGTCCCAAGAAGCAGAAACCACTTATTGCTGCTCTGTGCTTTGTGGGTTTCTTTACCATGATGTACAGTTGGTTCAGCATACTTCAAACCTTCTTCACGGTACTATAAACAATTTCACAGCATAGAGGCGAAACTGAGCTTTGCCCTGAAAACACAGACCCTGTCAAAGTCTTCTGCAGGTCTATGTAGTTAGAAGTATATGAAGCTTGCTTTTAACTGAAATTGCCCTGTCAAGAAAAGGAATTGCATAGGATGAATTCTAAAATATGAAACCTAGAATTTTTTATTTTTTTATGGGAGATTATTTGTTTAATCCCTATTAAATCCTACAGTACATTTTTCTAAGACCAGGATAATAATAGCTAAAGCAAGCACAAATGAACAGAGAAAGAATAAGGTATTGTGTTGTATAAATTCTCTTTAAGACGAACTACTTTTTTGAGTAGGAGGAAGAACATTTACAGGAAGATGGGCTGAGTACGACAGTATATAAATAGCCCTAGCTGAGGATGTAACAATTGCTTTGCCTCTTCCAGAACAGAGTAGAGGCAGTAACTAGAATTGAGCTGACTACAGAACTGGAATATTTTGCAGCTTAGATTTCTTCAATAAGTGTAAGCCAGCTCAAAAGATTTCACTGCTGCTCTAACACACAAGCCTTTGATGTTCCCTCATCTTTACATCATAGAAGGAGCTCAAAGGGTTAATTAAAATTTAATGATATCAGCAGTACTTTGAAAAAGTTATGAACTTGGGTGAGATCAATCACTTTCTTGGACTGCCTGACTTCAAAGCACACATTATGCAAAAGGAAAAAACCCCTCTCATTCTGCACTGAATTCATAAGCAAGGATTTCCTCATTAGCGGTCTGCGCACGGAGGAGATTCCAAGTTCAAACTGGAAAGAGGTAAGGTGCCAAAAAAATGGTTAATCGGAATTTCATGCCTTTGATGCTGATCACATGTTGAAAGAATGCATCACTGCAAACCAAGGGACACTTGAATAGTCCCAAAATAGGAAGTCAGGGATTAAGGGATGAGCAGGTTTTTTTCAAATTCACAACTTGTTTGCAGAGATTTAGCTAAAACCTCATTAGCTTGTTTATTCACTCTCAGTGACATTCAGTAAAATGTCAACTGAAATAACAAAAGTAAACTTTTGAAAAATGTACACATTTCTGGTTTGCATCTGTACTTTTATTTCTTTATAATCTACATTTCAGTTGAGCTGACAGCTTTCACTTTCTGCAGTTTGTCTTATTCAGATTAAGGTCTTACTATATTTTCGAAGACAAATACACTTCAGATGACAAAATTACAAAAATCCTCTATAAGAGATCAAAGTTTACCAGTGACTGGTTAGATTTATCATGAAGATTAAGAAAAATTTATTTTAATGCACTCAATATTGACAGTCAATTACCGTCTCCACTCAGAAAAGGGTGTGTTGGGAGCCTGAATCAGCACAAACCTCATGCTTTCCTCTAATTTCACCACAAATCTACTGTGTAAATGTGGAAATATGCCCTGTGGCATGAATACTTCCTAATGGAGATTTGTTTGAGGCCATTCCAAGAGCACAGCTAAAGTCCTCTTCCCATAAGGAATCTCACCTGGCAGCATATTTTAAGGGTTCCAGAAGTATTCCTCAGAAATCAGACTGAGAATTAAAGTCATTAAATTGTGCTGTCTGTTTTAACGCTTATCTATGCTAAAGATACACTGTGAGCAGGTTTGGTTTGGTTTTTTTTTTACTTTTGGTTAAAATACCAGATTTTACATTTTCCCTTCATCCAAAAACATGTACATAACCAGGGAGATCACGAGTTCCTTCCAACATAAATGATTTCAGTCTGACCTGCTACAATACCATTTTTAATTCTCATATATCCCCAGTATTTTCTAAACACAATGACAGATAATTCCTTAATACATCTTTATCACACCAGCAAGCTTGCAGCTTTGTAGGGTATTCAGACCTAACCTGATTCGTTACAGACAACTATTTTCTATATTCCCATTGCTACATGCATCCTAAAAATATCAGTGGGGTGTTTGCTATTAAACTTCTATTATCTGAGGGTATAAAAACTTAATTTCTAAGGTAACTGTGTTAGGCACAGAAGTTTGAAAGAGGATAGTCCAGTTCTGGAGATTCAAGTACAGGACTTTCCTATACCACAGGCTGTTGTAATAAATGTATTAATGATAGTGCACAACTAGTGTGCTGTGGTGATGGGCGCCATATGACTGCTTTCGATCATACTTACTGAACACCCCACAGAACTATTGTTTGAGGCAACAGAGTTTAGCAAACAATTAATGCCAGCTGGTTGGTAACCATCTCTCTTTCTTGGTCAAGATGTTATGTTTTGTGCTTTATCTTTGATGTTGTTTGGGTCTTATATAGGATTCGAATGGATAATTCACCTATAAGTAACCCATTGTCTTCTCACAGCTCCTTCATAGAAATCACATCTGAAAGGATCTTTGTGAGACCAGTCAAACCCTGCCACTCTTTGAAGAGCATACTAGTCATGTCCTACTTGCATTTTAGATACCATCAAAATAAATTAGTTGTTTTCTTCTGAAGCCTTGGTCTTTTGAAAGCTTAGTGCTGGTTCCTTCTAGCAGTTCTTAGAAAAATACTCATGTGATCTTACAATGCCCAGTTATCATGTTCCTGCTTTATATCATTATCCCCTGTCAGTCTTCATTTGTTGTACTTAAGGAGAAGAGTTTGAATTCATCTGTTGCAGTTAAACCTCATATTATTAAAGGTTTCATGATACATGAAATATATCACATCAAATTGTTGATTCTACGCAGGAATGCATCACATTTATGAGAGTCATAAAATGGGAGAGAAGGGAATAATCAGCTACACACATTTAACCCTTCAAACTAATGGCATTATAGTACTGTGTCTGCTAAAAATACATGTTAGTACTTTTCTAGATTTCTTCACTTCAGGTTTGCTCTGCCCTTGTCTAGAATACACACCTAGAAACTAATAAAGTGTATCCAAATAGATTTAAAGTCTGCTAATCCCACTAGTCATAAACTGACATTAACTTCTGTTGCTGTTATGCAAATGCCTGTTTTCTTAATAAGAAAAGCATTATAATAATGAGCATCTAATTCTTCAGGTGACGGGGACACATCAGAAACATCTAGTGATGGTGTAAGTGAAATCTTGTTAACATGTATCTGGTCTGACTACGTACTTCATATTACAGCAGATTTTAGGCAGTGCATGTTTTAAAATGTACAAACGTACTTATTGTTTTCCGTAAGCAATCACTGGGATGCTATTCAACACATCCATTTAACCATGTGTTAGAGGGATCTACCATCCTCAACGTAATTATAAGCTTTCCATTAAACATTTATTGCCTCATTCGATGCCTTAAAATAAATCTGTTCTTAAAGGTGTCCTTTCATTGAATGTCTCCCGTTTGAAAACTCCACTTGTTTTTTAATGTCCTACTACGGACATAACTTTTTATTAACTCTACTCAGAAACAGCCGCTGAGATGTTGGGGACACAGTACAAGAAACAAGTGAAAATGCTTTGTGCAGAAAATGCATTACTGACATAGCCCTGAAAGGTTTAGACAGAGCGATACTTCTCGAGGTGCACAGCCTACTTCTGAGATCTTCCCCGGACTGCTGTGATTTCAGGGCTTGTGCCATTCACAGGGCACTGAGCAGGGGAAAAGCACAGACATGTTGTTCGCTGTTAAAGGTACACTGATTCATCCATGGCCTCCCATGGATGGCTGGCTTCCTTCCAGCTCCTCAATACATTTCTTTTCCAGCTAATCAGGGTAAAGCTCCAACTTCCTCCTTTTTTTGTGATGGCAGCATTGTTATTCAATTTCAAGGTGATTTCACAAGTCATTCTGCAAATCCACGTCTGCTGATAAAGAACTGAAACCAAATTGTTTGACAAACACGTAATACTTATGTTTTCACCATTCCATTTGGCTTGTATAGGCTTGCACTGTGCTGATTTTGGTGGAACAGAGTGATTAGAGATACTAACATCATCCTTCTCGTTGTGTTATAGAAAATATTTCACAAAGTTTTGGATTTTGAGTTCACAGACCTCAGTTGAATAAGTAGCATGACAAATAGATTCCATCGAAAGTGTATTCAACCTTTTTTAAAGACACCAGTGAAAAGGCAGCAGCAGCAGAATTTCAAGAACTAGAGCTACAACAAATTGAGCAGGTTTTATTCTGGGCAATAACTCTTTTCCCCTGCCCCTGTCTGTAATAGAGAGAAGTCCTGTAAAATCTCTTTCTGCTTTTTAGGTAGGATATAATAATAGCTCTTATTTGGTGGCAGGAGTGGGGGGGGAATTACCTAAAGGTGGGGTAGAGCTATCTTTCACTGATGTCAAAAGCGGAAAAACAATACAAAAGAGATGAGAAAAGGAACGACAAGACAGCAGCTCATATTTTCAGACCTGTCTCTCATTTCCTGACGAACTGTTGGGGAAAGACAGGCAGACCGCTAGGTCTTGTCAGCTCCTTGAGAATGGCAAATGCATACCATTTATAACATGGTTTATACATTCCTGTCTGGTCAAAAGAGAGCCTGAAAACAAAGAGTTTTGACCAGCTAAATCGAACTTTTTCTGAAATAAGGCATTAAAAAAAAGGATGCTAAGAAGCAGATACATGAAATAAGACAGGAAAAGCAAATGAAGCCTCAAGTTTATCTCAAGTTGGTGAAGGAGGGCTATTCTCTTCTGAAAAATGCCTGGGCATTTCTTGGGACCAAGGCAGTGGTAATCCAGGGGTGTCACAAAACATCTGTCTACTCCTTGGAGACAACAACTATCAAAACTCAGCCCACCTATTGCTTTCTGGCCCCTGTTCAAACTGAAATGAATTACTTTGGGTTTTGTCACAAATTTGGCCTCGTTGTCAACTCTGAGCCACAACCTCAACACAATCCATGAATGGCATTTTTATGAGAATATTTATAATATATATTCAGGTCTTTATCAATTATCTCAATCCTGCAGCATCATTTTTTTGACAAGTGGATTCTGCTATTCTAAAGTCTGTGTTGGAATTTGATGCCAAAGACATTAACAAGGTCACACAATTTAAGAACTTGGCAAGGATAAGCCTATATGTTCTGAAAATCTGATACCTACGGAGCATAAAAAAAAAAAAAAAAAAAGGTAGTTATGACAGCATAAACACAAGGAATTGTCATCACGGTTTATAAACATTACAGTGCATTTAACAAGATGTATAATACTTCAGTCTACCTTGCTATTCTCTATAACTTTTGGAAGCATCCAGATTTCAGATCCTATTTGAAGCACTCATCTTATGATTTCTCCACCAAATGCCTTCTGGATTTTGTTTTTTCAAGCCTCAATTTGATTTTACATAACAATTTCTATGACTGATTCTTTCCATAGCAATAGAGTTAAAACAGCAATACAGAGAGATGAACAGCAAAAATACCTGAGAAATTTCTGGATAAAATCTCTCAGTAATTCAAAATTTCTGATGCAATCTCATTCGTCTTTATATGTGCACATAAAATTAAATATGTATGTTTCAGAAAATCTAAGCTTTGATTTGGCAGAGAGGTATGAAATCAAAAGCTCCCTTTAAAAACAAACAGTGAAAACTATGTGTGGTTTGTGAGGCTTACATTTTTGGGCAAAAAATAATCCATCTTATAAATACATGCCTTAGCTGAATAAGTGTCCAGAGGTATAACTAGCAGTAATCACACATTTTTCCTTTAACCTTTTATCCACTTCTCTTTCTTCTCTAGTGTTCTTCTTTATTCTGATTGCTAAGACACTGACTAGTCATATTTAAAGAGAAATTAAATGCTGTTTTTCCAAATTAAAATAAATTTTAAAAAAATTATTCCTTGACGTTCACCCTCTACTTTCAACTTATTTATACCTTTCCAGAAATCCTGCATATTTTTTAATGAAGACAATTATTATTTAGAAAAAGAATATTTTCAATAAATACTTCAGGAAAGCCACAGTGTGTTCAAAGAAAATTAAAAATCTTTCCAATGCTTAATTTTTTTTGTGAATCACTTTAATAAAAAAATCAATATGAATTTATCAATCAGCTCTGCAATTGACCACTACTCCTAGGGATGATACTAGATTTTGTTCTGACCCATGTAACCTCTTAAAATAAACTCCAAGAAAGTCTGTCTCTGCCTTTTTTACTTGCTACAGGGTGTATATATAAAATCATTCTAGCACCAATCACTGCCAAATAAGGCCATCAACTAGATCTTTAATGTATTTGTTCTTTGACAACTGCACTTATATTTAACTGAAATTAGGAAAAAAAAAAAGTTTTCCTTTTGGTTTATCTTGTTCTATTTAACAAAATTGTTGCATTTAATAGAATCAGCTATTCTTCAGTTGATTCTTCACCTCCATGTTCAGTTATGTCCTGATGCTGAAAGCAATTAAGCCTATACACAATTCTCTTAACATACTTAAACTCCAACATATTAGGGAAGAAAAGACTAACGGGTATGTATGTGTTTGAAGGAATCCTCTGTTTACAGTGATCACACATACATATGTACATAATATATATTTAAACATATGGAATTGTAAAACTACTAAAATAGGCTAATCAAGGGCAGATCATGAGCCTACTACTAGTTTTTAAGTCGCGTGGTTTCAAGTTATTGAAGTCTCTGTAAACTGAACTTCCATGTTGCACCTCAGGCTGTTCTGTTCCTTAGTATCATATTTGTTCATCTGAATTACTTCTGAATTACTTTACTCTGCCAGACACATACCCCAGCCTAAAGTCACAGGTAATGCCGCTGATGCTGTGAAGTTCTCTAGGCAGGTCTGAGTAGATGGGTACTGTGATTTCATTTCAGAAATTAATATAAGATTTAGTCTGTTTTAGTTCTACTCATAATAAAATTTAAAAAACCCTGAAGGATCTATTGTGACACAGAAGTCTATTATCAATAGCTATCAACAAAGTGTTTGCATGATTATGTGTAAGTAAATGTCGAGTTCAAAATGGATACCATGACAATCAAATTATATCCACAAGAGATACTCCTTACTATCATTTTTATTACTGATAATTTCACTTGACTAATACATCAGAGAAACGAACAATGCATATTTGTTTCCCTGACAAAGGGAGACAGAGTGCATTGAAAAGAGTGAATATGCAGATTAGGATGGTTGGATACGTGCGCTTGAAGGGCTGAATATACTGACACAACTAATAATCCACCAGGCATATGGCTTCATTGTTTGCTGAACAGTCTGGGAGAAGAGCAAGAGGTTCCTAGCAGTGATCATGAGATACTTTCAGAGTATACCAGAACGTTCTGTTACACAAGGAAAAGCCTTAAGAGGTTAAGGAAAATTAGCTATGAGATTTGGGAATGAAAAAGGAAGTTATGAGAGGAACAGAGAGTTCTCAAGCTCTCAGACGATGGGTCTTCTCAAAGACCCTGTGGAACTGTGACAAACTGCTCATTTTTCAAGTATACACCATTGCTAAATGCAATACAAAATGCTTTAGGCTGTTGTCACCGTATGTCCTTCTGTGCTTCATTTATCCCACGAAATCTCTATGTTGGTGAAAACAGTCTTGAAAGAATAGTTCTTTTTTTTCCCCTCCTTCATAGAGAGACATTGTAGGAAGACAAACGGGAGAATGAGAAAGGAGGACGTATACACTGTACCCTTTCCAAAGCATATTTATTCCGCCCTAGCATGTGCTTCATTACCCCTCAAGGGTGCAGTTTATCTGCTTTTGTACTTCCAAATAGATGAAGTGCCTTTATACTCCCTGAATATCTCCTGTTACATCAGTGCCACTCTTAATACCAAAAGCATGACATGGATTCAAAATGTTCAAATGCTGCTGTTGTATTAAATTCTTATTAAGCTATGATGTTCTAATATGCTGTTTTAAAGATTCTCGGTTGGAGCCCTGTATTTCTTTAGTATATCTTATTCCTGATGATAAGTCTGATCGGTCTGTGGATGACATGAATTATGATTTCATTTTTAAAAGTCTAAAACAGTGAGAAAAAAATAAAAAACTGCTCTTAGAAATAGCATGATTACGTTTTAGTGAGCTATCGCTTGTACTGGTAATGTTGATCATATGAAGCTTTAACATTGGGGCTACTTTTGTGGTTGTTATGCCTTCATGACAGTACATTCAAAGAATTCCTCCACTCAGTATTTTGTTATGAGATAACAGTGGGAGCATCAAGTGACTTCTGATATGCATTTGAAATTGTGGGAAATGTAGCTACACTGCATCCCACTGTAACGGCAGTCTTCATGCAAAATAATTGAGTGTATTTAGACTGTCAGGTGAGTTTAATACATGGTTGTTGAACTGCTGTTTTCTGGTTATTATGACATTCCTAGAGAGAATCTAACTGGTTTGTATGGATTAAAAAAGAGGCACAATACATTAGTACGTACCTTCTTTAGCTTTAGTGCAGGAAAGCGCAAAATGCTTAAAGCACCGTGGTAAATTGTCCATTAACAAAAGAAGAATATGTAGTTAAAATTCAGTGCCTTTAATAAAGTGTTGCTTTCTGCAACAGAACTGTAAAACTTAATAATATTATAAGAAATATGGGTATAACTATTGGGTTGGTCTGAAACAGAAAAAGGTTGAGAAGCTTATGATTCCTAAATGCGAGGCAGATGTTCAAAAAAGCCCTGTGACTGTATCCTTGCACTAATCGTAGTTGCTATGTCACTGTAGCTATGATGACTTAAGGGCAGAAAGAGTTGTAAAAAGAAATAACGTCTTTCGTTAGACAAACAGATTTCCCTGGAAAATGAGACACACTTTTATGCACAATGCCCCTTCAGATCCCAAAGTGAAGCAAAAATATTTGTTAGAGAAATTTAATACTGACTGGGAGCAGTCAATATAATTAATAACTAGACACGTGTAAGAAAGGTGATGATCACCTTTGGAGTCAAGAGGGATGACAGTGCAAATACACATTCCCTAAAGTATAAAACTGTAACTTTTGTTTCAGCAAGTTATTTCTAAGATGAAGGTTACACTCTGCTACAATTAGCTGCAACCATTATGTTTAAGTGGTATCACGTGGTGAAGCTAACTATAACCTCTTGCGGTTACAAAATGGCATCTTATCTTGCAATTTCAATGTTCAGCTGCCTGCAGCTTCACAGAAATGTGTTTTCTACTGAAGCTAGAGCTTAGGTGCATGGTCATAGCGGGAGAAAATTCATCAATAGTAAACTGAGTGTACATCAGTCCCCATAGTGGGTGTCAAGAACAAGCAGTGCGTGGGGTTTTGAAAAGATCATTGCACAGGTACATGAAATTCCTTCTCTACAGATCACCAGAAGGAGGCCGAAGCATCAATGAATCCAATTTTTAAGCCTTCAGCAGGACTACCAAAGTGGAAAGACTACAGTTGAAGTATTTGGTAGTGTAGCAATAAGTACACCATCCTGTCCAGACTCTCCTAGCTGGAATTGTTATTCTTCGATAGCCCACATTCAGTATCAGAAAGTGGAAACATCCCTTCTGGAGGAAATTAGCTCTTGTGCGTAAAGCTCAGTCTTGCTAGTGTAGCCATATACTCAGTGGTGCTATAAACCTTTTCACTTTACTGATTTGTCTTTTTATGTTAGGAAAGATTTGTAGTTTGGACCTGGCCTACTATTCTGCTTTCACACAGCATTATACGTACATTCGTTTGTGAAATCAGGATTTAGACAAATAGAACACATGTGCAATGCCTACTGCCTTTAGAAAGATTTGAACATACGCTTCAGTGCTATGCTGAATTGGTTTTTTAATAACATCTAGAATTGCTTGTATATGAAAGTGATATCAAAATCCCTTTCTATTTATGCATTTCCTCCAATACGTAAACATTGTTTGCATTGCCTCAAAATAAATGTAAACATTGGCATTGTTTACATTTCCTCACACTAAAAATACCCACCCAAAAAGAGTCAGTAATAACTCATCCAGTATTGCCAGAGCATTTTGACAGTCCACATTCAAAAAATGCAAATAAATGTTTCTAGTTTTCATCTTCACAAATAGTAAAATATACAACATCATCTCCATCAAGATCACAATGACAAACGAATGACACAGCTCTGTAAAGAAACAGCTTACTTTCACCTGGCCTAAAGTCTCCTGGCCTTCCTGGTCTAATGTTCTCTGTACAGGCTTTCAAGAGTTCAGGGGGATTCAGACCCGTTAAACATGGTCTCTAAAGCCAAATTTATCTAGCTATCTAAACCAATTTTTAATGCTCCACTGAAGCAATGTGTGGACCCAATATTCTAATGACTTCTCTGGCTGCATGTTAAAGCCTGAAACACTTTGATATGCCAATAGCTTTCTGGACTAAACAATAAAATAAATTGGGAGAGAAATCCCTGTTAGTTTCCCATGAATTATTTAATCAGAACTCATACTAGTGTAGAAAGTCAGCAGGGGGATGCGAGTGTAGCGTGTTCTCACAGTTGTGCTCCGTGCCATCTGCCAAGAGCAGTTCTGTGTTGGTGCTGGGAACAGACTGACAGGATGAGGTGAGCTAGGGCAATTGATAAGGCAAAGCCAAAGCTCGGAGTTCACACACACCCAAGTAACACCAATAACCTGTGTGAACAGGAGTGCATTCACACTGTTCTTCTGAACGAATGGTTTAACAGCCATGAGAAAAGGACAATGAACCCTGGTTTCCTAGCTGCAGTCGTGTAGCCATATGAAATTCAAAATTACACACGTTGCATGATGAGGAGAAACATTTGGAAGAGCAGAGATTTTAAGGAATTATCTTTCCCTTGTAGATTCCTCCTTGTAACCAAACCAAGAAAAAACTACAAATCTGCACTGAGTACTGGGAGTTGAATGGAAGGGCTTGTCAGCTACCGTATGGCTAAGATGGAGACACAGCTCCGCAATAAAGCCAGTCGAATGAGAGCAGAGCCTGTAATGCCTAAAACAGAAAGCAAATCCAGTTTGTGTGATGTTTGCAGCACCTCTGTTTTGTAATACCAGCAATAAGAATAGGTAAACCAGTCTCTTCCAAATCCCGCAAACTCAAGGATTTGCCACAATTTCTGTGTAGCTCAACATGCAAGATTATTCCCCAAAATATTCCTGGCCACAAAACACCTGTGTTGTCCTGTGCTAATGCCAGAAGCTTCTGTAACGGTCTTTCCTCGTTGCTTGAACATTGTAATGAGAATAGAAAGGTTGCAGAGCTGTGAAGGTTAGTGGGATTGCTGGCTTCTATCAGACATGCGACCTGGTAATCAGTGACTGACAGGCTCTCTAAGGGGAATGCGTAACACAAGCAAGAACCTGCCCCTCAGATTGAAACTTGATGGCTGGTAAAAGACCTGTTAAGATTCACATCAGAATCAAGAATATCACTGCTACTGCTTCCATGACAACAAAATATAATGTCATAATGCATATTATGATTTCATGACAGGATGGAGCCTGTTTATCCAGGCACCCTCTTCAGCAATAAACAGGATGGCAAATGGTATACTACTAATAGTTTCAAAAATGAGACTTTTCTTTAATATATAGATGGAAAATTTGGCTTATTAGGTCCAGCTTAATCCCATCTCAAGCAAGATCAATACCTGCAGTAACAGTCGCTGTG